>OY978031.1:1388348-2776697 GCA_963854515.1 Pandemis heparana | reverse complement strand
TGGGTCCGTCGCATCACCACCTGGCTTCAATATGGGCTTAATTTTGGCAATTTTTAGTAAATCTGGGAACGTTCCTTCGGCAAACGTTTGGTTAATTAGACGTGTCAACGGCTTCACCAGTTCTGTCTCGCATAATTTTAAGAGCGTTGAAGGTAACTCGTCATAACCATAACTTTTTTGTTTTTTAGGCGTCTAATAATTTTTATAATTTCTGGTTCTGTGACCGGCCGTATGTATATAGAATTTAAAGCGGGGGTAGATATTGCGCGGCAGTGGTCACGCCGGGACCCTGCGCTCTGCAATGATGACTCACCCACAGAGGCAAAAAATTCATTTAGCACGTTAGCTATTTTATTAGGCGATTGAATATGTTCAGACATGTCAACGGTTTTGATGAGCATGTTCTTAGCGTTTTTATCTTTGACTTTGTTAAATGTATTATTTATAATTCCCCACATTGTTTTGGTTTTATTTTTTGAATTTTTCATTTTCCGCGAATAATTGATTCGTTTTGATTTTTTTATACATTTTTTTAAAATATTTTCATATTGTTTGTAGTGATTTTTAATTATTTCATTTTTACATGTCTTGACCAATACTTTTAACTGTCGTTTATGTTTACATGATTTTTTTAAGCCTGTTGTTAACCATGTCTTTGTGCCTTGTTTTGTAATTAATTTTAATCTTTTTTGTGGTATGTGTTTATTTAAAATTTCTATTAATTTATCATTAAATATTGAATAATTCGTATTTATGTCATTTTTATCTAAAATTATTTTATTCCAATCAACGCATTGTAATGTTTGCCTAAATGATAACATATTTTTTAAGCTAAATAATCTAACTTTAGTGTACCACGGATCTTGTCGCGTCTGCGCGGTTTGTCTTTGCATTGTGTACAATATGCCTTTGTGGTCGGATATGCCGTGGTCCGCTACGTCAACACTGTAATGCCACTAATTACTATTTGTGAATATTAGGTCTATGCAAGTGCTTGAATTGTTTGATTCTCTTGTGGGTTTTTTTACAATTTGTCTTAAATTATAGCTTAACATAAGATCCATCAGTCTCTTAGAATTAGTAGATTGTAACAGAACATTAATATTAAAGTCACCAGCAATAACAATGTGTTTGTTCCGTTCTTTTTGATTAATTTTTTGTAATAATATTTGTAAGGAATTAAAAAATATATCAATGTCATGATCAGGTCTATAAATATTAACTAATATAGTGTTTTGCTTCGGTAATTCTACTGCACAGCACTCGAAAAAGTACTCTTGCGACATGTTGGCGATGTCCAGTCGATTTGTATAAGTGATGCCTTGTTGGAGTAGTATTGCTACGCCACCACCTTGACGTTTCTCGCGGTAGAAGGCTGCAGCGAATTCGTAGCCGTCGATTTTTATCGTGTCTTCTTGGTTCTTTGAAATCCATGTCTCAGAGATGCAAACTGCTGGTATGTTTTCGTCTAACAGTAACGATTCCACAATATGGGTTTTGTTTTTGAGGCTTTGTGCGTTCTGAATTAAAATTTTAAATTCATTTTCGAAAGGAATTATTTTGTTGTAAATTTAAATTATCAGCCGACGCAGTAGGCGTGGGGTGATTTTGGGTTATGCTTATTGTATGGCTTTCTTCGATATGTGCCTTTTGTGTAATTTTTGAGTTTAGAGGCGACTGTTGAGAGTGGCTCACAATCGTTGGTTCTGGTGGTACGTATTCCTTACCATTTATGTATAATTTGTTATTTTTAATTACTGCATATTTTCCCTCTCGTCGCGCTTTTATGAGGTTATCTCTTAAGATTTTCTTTTTTTCTAATGCATTGCCGTCTAAAAACATCGAAATCTAGTAGCCTGTGTTCCTGAAGTGGTGAGCATTTTCAAGCACATAGTTTGTCATCCTCTTGCTCAGGAATTCGACTTTAAGAGGACGACGATATCCTTTTTTTCCAATGCGATTTCTCCAATTCGTTTCCCGCCACAAAATTATTCTTTTGTTTTAGACGACATAATAAACAATTTTATGGGTATGATAAGTGAAAGTGTTTTTCACACCTCTTTCATTCAGAAAAGTAACTTTTGCTCCCTGACGAGAAGGATCAAAGTGCCACTTTTATGTTCTGGATGGCTTTTCTAATTTTTCGATTTAGCATCCGAAGAATTAGATTTTTTGAAATTGTTAGGAAAGCTTTTGAATCCGTTGGTTTTTTTAACCTCTTGGCCGCCACACTACAAACGAAGCGACGGGCTGTTCTGTCTACCTACGCCGCGGGAAAAACAAACGACAAACTAACCAGATTTTTAGTCCTATTGCAGAAGGATTAATTTCGAAATGAATGTTGGTGTGAGCCTTGTCATTGGCTGTCACGACTGGGCGACTGTGGCAGACAAAAGGTTAAAACGAGGTTTTGTGACCGTTAGTCTGTTGCTTCACTACCCATTCTCTCTCTCTAGTCTCAACTGTTTAGGACTGCCGTAATGAAATAAAACAAATTTTTCGATATTTGTTTATTTTAATAAGAACATTATTACAAAATACAAAACTAGAACTATGTATCAATAACAATTACAGTCTGACTGTATTTGTAAGCAGACTCCTGCACATACCTAAGTGTTCTAAGAAAAATAGTTTGACGCTATTTATAAAATTATCTACAAGTATTAAAAAAATTACCATAGGTACCTAATAAGTAGACTTCGATAAATCGCAGAATTAAAATGGGGGCAACAATTTAAATATACATTTTTTTTGCTGTTTCTTGTCGGTCTACTATCCTTTATTTTTAAAGGTTTAAAATTTTTATTTCTCTGTTATGTTGTGAAAGTGAAAAAAACTTGGCGTTAGGTTTTAAAGTGAATATTATAAAATTAATGTGCAAAATATGTTACTTTGAACTAAACTACTGTAAGTAAAATATTCATATACCTACTTAAATGCAATCAAAGAACTAAAATTTGGAACACTTATGTTCATTTCAAAAAGTGATAACAACTCTACCAAATCAAAAACTCTCCTAAATTAAAATCAACAATAGTAATACTAGGATTACACTAATAACACACCTAGGGTGGGAAAACAAGGAACGGCACAACAAACACTTCTTCGCTGCAAGAGCCGTTGGCGAGGGCTATAAAGGAATTAAATATCTACCACCATAAATACCTTTAGGCACTTGTCCCACCTTCGGCGAGTAGCGAGAAGCGAGCGTTTTTTAGTATGGAAATTTTGTCGCTTTTGTCGCCAGGCGACAAAAGTTCTATACTAAAATAGAAATAGAAATAGAAATATTTATTGCATAAACTGTGGGTGTACATAGTTGACAAGAAGTACATGGTATCAACAGCTACCCGTTCCGGGCATACAATATGTAACAAGCAAACACTCGCTTCTCGCTACTCGCCGGCGGTGGGACAAGTGCCTTAAGGACTTTAAAAAATATTAATCTATCTAGTAAGTGATCAACCAATTTCAAATAAAGTAATTATAATAAACCACCACGACCTGACAAATTAGGTACAGTCAACATCAAAAGTTGTTCAGTTGACGAGCTCAGAATGATCAACACACCCTCTTATTACTTTGGCGATAGAGTCGTAGATCATTAACTCTTCAACTGTTAACCAATTTCTGATGCTGACTGTACCTAATGTGAATTGCAGGTCAACTTTGAGATCTTATTTTGGTAGATTAGATCGTTACAAAAAATACCTCAAGGCCTTAACCTTCTCGGCGCCACCTCAAATACAAGAGACGTCCGCTATACGCCAGTTTTCTTTATTGCGATGCCTTAAATTGAACCTAAACCCAATGGCACGAAGGTTGCTTTTGCAATGAAGTAATGGACGTATATGTGTCGTTGACGTCGAGAAGGTTAAATTACATAGAACAAGAAGTTCCGTGGCCGTTGACACAAATTTAGTTTGTCATTGACTTTTAATTTAATCAAACAAAATAGGTATATAACAAATAAGTCAACCATATATGGCAATATGGTTAATCTTGATAATTAATACAAAAACTGTTACAGTCCTCGAACTCTTAGTATGCCATTTGGGTTTGTCTTGTTGTCTCCCTCATTCGGCCGATTCAAGCATCTAACCCATAAGAGCGAGTGCGACAACAAGACAACCCCGAATGACATTCTAACCCCCTTATTCATAAACGCACTATAGGCCTCTGTTAACTTAGTAATCGTTTGTCCTTATCTGTCACTTTGACATTTACCTTTCACAGATAAGGACAAACGATTGCTAAGTTAGCAGAAGCCTCTAGAGCGTTTATGAATAAGGGGGTAAGAATACACGGACACCACGCTACTCTGATACCACACTACCCTATTTACGTTTACTTATGCTTTGTGGTAGCGGAGTAGCAAGGTATAGACCGACCGTTTAACTGAGTCCTCGCCCGCGCGGGTACAGGGGCGCGGGGTAGGACGACAAAGGGGACTAAGAGAGGTGCGGGCGGGTATAGTCTGGCAGATAAACCACTGCAGCCAGATGACACTTTCAGTGTTGTCAGTTTTTGGCGAATATTAAATAGTGATGTGACTTAGTGAGTGAATGAAAGATAATGAACGATGTAATGAAATAAATTTGCGTCATTTATATTGAAATAGAGAATTTTCAAAGCGTATTTAAGTAAAATTATTTGTTCAATAAGATTTTTTGTATGTTTTCTAGTTTGTAATAGTGTAAGAGTGCGCTTTGGAAATGTGCGGAAGCATGTCAAATCAGTTACCAGTTTTCAACTCATTCCCCATTTTGCCATAAATAAAACAACAATTATCACAATAATATTTTTTTCTACCTCTGTACTTTACTTAAAAACTTAAATTATTCCGAATCAGAGGACCTAGGCTTTAAAGTTTTGAGTTTGGTTGCAGTGCGGAGTGGAAAATGGAAAAGTCGTTTTTGTTCATTCAATAATCAAATCATTCATTACGTGACCTTAGTCGAGCACTAGTAAAATAAATGTGGTATCATTATTTCGTAAAATGACATTTGGAAGTGTCATCTGGCTGCAGTGATTTAACTGCCAAACTATAGTGCGCCTGTCGCCCGCAGAGCCCCCCGCGGTCGTCCCACCCCGCGCAAAGAGATCGTCTATAGTCAATTGTTTTGTATTTATTGAAGTGGACCTCCGCAAAGTACCGCCCATTTCTTTATTGTTATACTAACGTTCATTTTAGCTATAACATTCCGTTGCAATTACCCTGTTTCTATTTAATACTACGTATCTCATACGAGCTATCAAATATTAAATTAGATTTAAAACTATCGCAAGTATCATATAATAACAAAACAATAAATGTCTGCTTAAATAAAATAAGATACATAATCTTGGTAACATAGAATTAGTTAAGTCTCTATTCGTTGGTCGAACTTAAGAATCCGGTCACCATACCTGTAATATTTAAACAGATTTTTGAATTGAAAACTGCTTTAGCGGCGTTGAGCGCTTTTTGGGATGGGTAAAAATGATAAACTCGCGTCAGGCGTAAGACGGAAGGAGAGTTTAAGTACCAGGATATCAGATCCTCTAAGAGCTTATTTTGAAATAAGAATGAAGCTAGAGTCGCGTTCGATTTTTGAAGTGTACGTTGATTCCGTCGCTTTAACGTATGTGCGTTTGGCCTAGTGGTATAAGGTGTGGAATAATAAAGTATTCTCGCAGGTGACCGCAGTTCAAATCTCGTGTATTTTTTCTTCTTTCTGCGCGAGTGTGCATGTGCGTAGTTTTCACTTCTGCCGGCACTCTCGGAGTGCTAATCAGTATTTTTTTGTTAAAGTTTTCATTTTCATTATAAACTATTTTTGACTGACTGTTACTTCTTGTTGACTCTACTTGCTATGTCGTCCACTTCACTTAAGAGGCTGACAACACCTAATTTTGTTGAAATTGATGTTATTTAAGCACTTTTTTAAGAAAAACTACACAAAAATAATGTTAATTTTCATCATATTTCAAACACGCTAGACGGACTCGATACATAATTGAACAAAATCGGCTCGATAGAAAATAATTGCAAAGATTGGTCTTAAAATCATCATTAAACGGTTCTATGTCTTTATTTTTTCGGCGTATGGGTCTGCAATTAAAAACATGAAGTCAACATATTCATACCTACACGGCTAACGAGTCATATTTCATAAATAATCCATCCATTTTTTATTTCTTCTTATTTGTGTCTTATTTGCAAGATTTTAGACGCGCGCCAAGCTGCCGGAATAGTTTCTTCTCTTTCACTCACAGGCACGCGAACCGTATGTGTGAAGAGTGGCGCTGCTCAAGGTCATTTGCTGTTGACAGCGCCTTAAGTTGGGACTTACGTTTGACACTCATTTGAGAGACAGCGCCGGGGCCTTACCATGACGTCCTAATTCCGACTCAGTTCAAGTTTTAGCTGTCACTTTTAGTATGAATCTGACAGCGAGCGAACCTAAACTGAAACGCATTAAGACGTCATGGTAAGGCCCCTGTACGCGGCTTGAATTGTCGCATTGAAATCGAATATTGCCAACTTGTTTCGTCGCCTTTAAGCTTCATTTGCTTAACTAATATAGCAATACTATCATTATCATTATTATCTAAAATTGTTATTATTTTATTATTATTAATATTGTTGACAATTTTAATTGAATACCTACCCGTGTTAGTTTAAATATATGTTAAAATATTTGTACGCTTGCTTGCATGCTGAATACAAGGACTATTTTTACCATTTAAGACCACTGTACTGTACATATACTGTATTCTTACAAATAAATAATTTTGTTTTTTTTTTTGAATAGTGGCAGATACTTCGTAAAATACGTTTTCTCTACTGATATGATTACTCTATGATCCTGTTAATTTGCGCAACTAAAAAAACTATTTTCCATGACATTTCGTTGAATCCCACGCCGTTTTCAACTTTAACGATATTTGATTAGGGTTCTTATTTATATAAAAAACTAACAGCTGCATTGTTTACGACTTTAATAACATGTCACTAAATTTGAATACCGGATGAAATTCAACGAAATGTCATGGAAAAACTTTATGTACTACACCCATTGACTTACGATAAACAACTAGACTCCCAATCACGCTCAAAAACTGTCTGAAGCAAAAGTCTGCACGACGCGTCCATTGTGCAGAGTTTTGGTTCAGTCGTGTTTCGACCGCGCTTCAATAACAATGTATATGTCTCTTTCGCACTGTAATCTCTCTTGAGAACAAAAGAGACAGACAGGTTTCCAGCGCGTGGCGTCGTGTCATTATTTCGCACGATCGTATGCAATTGACATTAAACATTACTGCCACGAAATAAGGTGTTAATTTGAACGAATATGTTAATGTTATCTGTGTAAGTTGATGTGTTGACACACACAATACGTAGACAACGCCGCTCGGACGTTTCTTGAGTAACTTTTGTTTGCGATTGGGAGTCTAGCTGTTTATTGTAAGTCAATGACTACACCCTGTACTTTATGATTTTGTATATACCGGGGTCAGTTGATGGTGTTGGCATGGGAGTAGTCCCCCTTGTCGAGATGCCGCTGCGAAGCCTTGCCCTGCTCGTGCAATAGCATCGACGCGCGCTCCGGGCTCGTCTTGTTGCGGTGCATGTCTGGGGACATCATCAGAACGCATGGTCAAACACTATTTCGAGAATTCTGCAACGAGTAAGCCGTAAGTAAATCAGTGTTACTAGTACTGTCTGTCTGTCTCTCTCTCTCTCTCTCTCTCTCTCTGTGTCTGAGCCTCTCTCTGTATATCTCTGTGTGTCTGTCTCTCGCTGTGTGTGTCTGTGTCTCTCTCTGTGTCTGTGTATCTGTGTCTCACGCTGTGTGTGTCTGTGTATCTCTCTGTGTGTCTTTGTATCTCTGCGTGTGTCTGTCTCTCGCTGCGTGTGTCTGTGTCTCTCTGTGTGTCTGTGTATCTCACTGTGTGTCTTTGTATCTCTGCGTGTGTCTGTCTCTCGCTGCGTGTGTCTGTGTCTCTCTGTGTGTCTGTGTATCTCTGTGTGTCTGTCTCTCGCTGTGTGTGTCTGTGTCTCTCTCTGTGTGTCTGTGTCTCTCGCTGTGTGTGTCTGTGTATCTCTCTGTGTGTCTTTGTATCTCTGCGTGTGTCTGTCTCTCGTTGTGTGTGTCTGTGTATCTCTGTGTGTCTGTGTCTCTCGCTGTGTGTGTGTGTGTGTCTGTCTCTTTGTGTGTCTGTGTATCTCTGTGTGTGTCTGTCTCTCGCTGTGTGTGTGTCTGTGTCTCTCTCTCTGTGTCTCTCTTTGTGTCTGTGTATCTCTGAGTGTGTCTGTGTCTCTCGCTGTGTGTGTGTCTGTCTGTCAGTGTCGTGTGTGCGTGTGCTCACAGCGCAGGCTGAGCCGGCGGCGGTGCGCGGCGGACAGCTCGAGCTGGCGGCGCACCAGCTGCGAGGCGGACGCGGGCCGCAGCGGGGGCGCCGTGGCCGCGCGGGACGGTGCCACGTCCGACATGGCCCCCTTGCAGTACTCTGCAACACGCAAACACAACCATACATACACACATCACGTCTATATGTAGACAGAGCCCGAGGTAACAGTAACAACGCCTAATCACGCTTAGCATTGGGCGTATATGGTACTTTCATTCTTACCTGTCCTATTTGGTAAACAAAATTCTAACCTCAATGTGCAAATTTTTGTAAAGAATAAGTAAGGTGTATTATGTTATCAAATAAACCTGAGGTAATATTTTGTACATATTTTTGCTGATATTTTATCTCCAGTTCCTTTATTTACGATGAAATATTTAAAAAATAACAAAAATGAGACGTTTTGAGGTTAGAATTTTGTTTACCAAATAGGACAGGTAAGAATGAAAATGGTATAGGTGGAAAGGAGAATCCAAACACAACAATTATACACACCACTACCACTATCCTATTTACGTTTACTTCTGATTTGTGGTAGCGGAGTAGCAAGGTCTAGACCGACCGCTTAACTGAGTCCTCGCCCCAGTACAGGGGCGCGGGGTAGGACGACAAAGGGGACCGAGAGCGATGCGGGCAGGTAGTCTACCGCCCGCACAGGGAAGCCCCCGCGCAAACCTACCCCGCGCCCCTGTACCGCGCGAGCAAGGACTCAGTTAAGCGGTCGGTTATATATCATATAAGGTATCTTAGAATTAATCTGGAATATTTCAGTGGGTGGCTTAGTTCAAGTAAACAATAGTACATTACTGCAGAGGCCGTGAAGTAAGGGATTGCAGGACGAGATTGGGGTACACGGCCGAATCGTAGACGAGGCCGGATAAAGCGAGTCCTGCAATCCCTGTTTCCGGCCGAGGATTGTATAGTGCTTTTCTCAAGCAATGCGAGGAAATCAAGTAAAAATTGTTTAATTAGCCGCTTTTTTAATTTTTGAAACATGCCATTTGAACAAACTATTGCTCGCGCCATGTTCCCCGCGCCGCCGCCCCGCGCCGCCGCGCCCGCCGACCGCGCCACATTACTTCTTGGCCGAGGCCGTAAATGTGAAACTTCTTGGCTTCATTTCGCGACATTAACGCGTACATTTCCGAGCATGCTTGAGAAAAGACCCTTAACGCGGTTCACTTTAAACATTTGATCAATATTATGTATAATATGAAAGCCTCTCGATGTTACAAAACTCCTTCCTGTACAGTTCCACCAGTCTCCAAATGGCTGTAACACTTGGCTCACCTTTCTCAGTGAGCGCGATCTCTTTATGCAAGTCCGCTGCGACAAGGTCGCTCCGTCCGTCCGTCCGTCCTTGCAACAGCAGCGTCAGGTTGCGCGCCGTCATCGTCAGCTCTCGTGAACCGTCGTCGACGTCCTTGCTGCGCGGTTCCACCTGCTCCCAAATAAACAGTAGAATTACGACCTTCCACCACACTCTGTTTAGTTCCTGATATCTTAAGTGACAGATATCAATGGTGCAGTTCTTATTTATAACAAAGAAGCAGACAGAGATGCCATCATAGACCTGGTACTTAAGATATCAGGATAATACAGGATAACACGATTGCTAAGTTAGCAGAAGCCTATAGAGCGGTTATGAATAAGGAGGCAAGTCAAAAAAATTGGTGTCAATTGTCCGAAGATATTTCTTTATTTAATATTTGCTTAGGCCCGTTTGTTAGTCCTCAGATATGCAATTACCTGTCAGATACCCATAGAGTTATTCGTCGAATAGGGCTGAGGATTGAAAATCGGTCCTTAACAGAATGTTATTGAACTTGGTTTGGGATGAGTTTCGTTCGTTTTGACAACACTTAACCCTGACACGATGAACGGGGTTACTAAGGTTAAGGTACTTAAGGTTAAGTCTGCCGGCAAAACGGTTTTCGAAATCGCTTTAATATTGTACTCGACGCAGTCGTCGCAGACGAACATGCCTCATATTAAAAAGTTATAACATTGAAAAGTTATAGGGATGGTTATGGACATCGATGGCCACAATCACCAACTGACCTTCGTACTGTGCTCCTTGCTTGTACCTACCCAAGAAAAGTTATTCTAGCTGGCGTTCATCCAAAGCAGTTCGAGAACCTATGGACGTGTTGCGACCCATGCCCAATTTTACCCCCAAGTATGTATCAGTACGACGTTGGTTCGCATGTGCATCGGTTGTGCTCTGACTTTGAGAATGATCCCGTAGAGGGATCGAAACGAGCGTCAGTGTTTGTGTGGTGATAGGATTAATTAAGTTAAGTTAGTTAGGTTAAGTTTGTGGGATTTGTGTGCGTTTTGTGTGGCAGTAGTGGTGGGAGGGCTTGCATGCAAAACGTATATATTTCGCACAAGCTTGGTTATCTTGCACGTAAGTAGCGGAGTAGCAAGGTAAATATTTTGTGTTCATTGAAATGGACCTCCGCAAAGTAACGCCTGATTCAATAAAATACCCAAGCATTTTTTCAATTCCCCCTAAAATTCTTAAGTAAATACTATTCCTAATTTCCTTTTCAGTAAGAGTTTTTAATGATTCACGGTTAAGTTCATTCGAAATATTATAAACGGGATGTGAACCGCGATTACCTTTATTGAGCTCCCGATATTTCGATACAGTTGCATGTATCATGATCACGGGTAGACTGAAGAAATTGCGGGTGGATGTTATTGTTGGGTAGACCGAGCTCTGTCTACCCTCATTCTTGCGCGTCGACTGCGTGCACTCTCGTTACCACTGGAACCGTTCTCACTCGAAACTCGATTCAAACACACTACACTCACAGTGTGTGTTCCTTTTCAGTTCTAATAAGTTTTCAATTTTTTTGAAGTATTGTAGTGCCCAAGGCCTTCACCGTTGCAATTTATCACAACAACCGACAGAGATATACGCAGCCTAATCTGGCGTTTCGTTTCTGTTTAAATAGATATTTTGTTTGTTTGTTCTATTTAATTGCAGATATTGTCAGGACCCCTAAAAATACCCCTAGAATTGGCCCTGTTTTCATTTTTTCCCCTAAATTTAGGGGTTATACCTGTAAGTTGTCACCACTGCTATGGACTTACCTTAATCTTCTTAGTTGGACTGGACTGCGGCCTATTCTTAAAATCAATATGGTTCGCCCCACTCTTCGTCCGTACAATAGGCGATAGCTTCCTAAACTCAGCTCTCGGCTCCAACTCTATCCTAGTCTCTTCTAGAGTGACATTGCTGGCCCTCCCAAACAACGGGGACAGTTTCGGTTTGACGCTAGTACTGTCAGAGTCTACGCTCTCTATGGTCACTGTGGTGTCCACGCTGGTAGGTTTGATGGAGATCGGTTTGACGATGATGAGACCTCGGTCGTCCATGGTATTCGGTATGTTGTAGTTGGGGTTCTCGAAGCCTGTTGGAGAGGATAACGCTAGAAGTGAAATAAGTTTTCGTTAAAAAACGATTTTGAATACAAGCTTGTTGCTGACTGTACTTGCAGTGTCATCACATGTCTATAGTATGAATCTTCCGGGTGAATTTTTCGCTTCGATCCCTAATCTTTCAAACAAAGGCCATTGTCTCTATTATCGCAAAGACACAAGCTACCGAGTTAGCACGTGCCACTACAACATTCATATTGAAAAACAAACGATATCGTCATAGTATTAAGGTTCAAATTAAAAATAATATCTAGAATATCAGTGACGTTAAATTTGAACCTTAATACTATGACGATACCGTTTGTTTGGCTCGCACCAAGGAGTTATTCGGAATTTATCATGAGCTTTTCGAAGAGGCTTAGATTAGGCCTGTGCCCCGCGCAGGCGCATTTTTTTTTATAGACTAAAGTAAACTCACCTGTTTGCGTATTTTCATCGCTGTTGGCAGTAAACGTCTGTGAAGCCGTGTTAGCCGCTTTAGCGCGCAAACGCTTGCGACGCTCCAGTTCAGATTGTATGTCTGTCTGTACACGCAAATCGATGTCAACATAGCGTCGCACTATGTAATTAAGTAGCCAATGGTAGCCTTTCTTGAGTCCCGGGTCGATTTTATTCTTCTTATTGATCGCTTCGACTTGGGCAGTGTATGATTCTACTAGAGTAGGACAGCGGTATCTGTTGATTGAAAATAGGTAGGTTAGGTACGTATCTTCAGTTGCCCGTTATGCTCTGAATGTATGTAACTTCTATAAAAAAGCCACAGAATATATAATAGTACCTACTAACGTACAGAATGGCCACGCTCCGCCCCGCACCGATTCGAGTTACCCCACCCCTCAAGCACAGTCTGCCGGAAAGCTGCTGGCAACTAGTAGGGCTCGCAACGCGATGTATGTCGGCCGCACGTCACAAGTTCGGGAACCTATCCTACCTAGTACTTCATTTTATAAAACATTGGAAAATTAATGCTTTCAGAAATTATCGCGATTAATACATGAAATAACTACAGAATCATTTGCTTAAGTTTGTTGTCGTACATCTATTGTAATTGAAAATAATAATGCTTAAATACACAGACAGACACATTTTAAGTAAGTTGAAATAAATAGATAACGATAAAGTACATTTATTTGCACACATCTAAGCCATATCTTCATTATAAGTACCTATATTTATATCATTGGTAGTACTTATAGTACTAGGTTTTTGCGATAGAAAGCCCTGTGTATCTTACGCACACATTGACGCGTGTACAGACGACGTCGTGCCTGTGTTCATTTCAGAACGCGGATTTTGTACGTCGTGGCCGCCGTGTGAAAAAGCGACGGGTAGCACTTTGGGAGTGCCGGCAGAAGTGAAAACAGCAGCTTAGATTCGATTTTAATGTTGTAACCTCCATGACGCTCAAGACGCGTACCATACTGGCCGCTTACAAAAAAAAACGTACGTATTATCTATATTGACAGACCTCTAACAATGTGCTGATGCCCTAGTACTTTTGCTCCACGTCTCAACAAAAAAACACTTCATAAATCGAACGCGATTCATTCGTATTTCAAAATAAGCTCTTACAGGATATGTATGTATGTAACTATCGATATAGTTTTATCGATATCATGGTATTTTACGATTGAAACTATCGAGAAACTTATCCATTTTGCGGCAACGCTAGTCTAGGCTCTAGGTCATTACTCTCACGTCTACAGAAGACTTACAAGGCATAAGTATCTACTAACTACGAGTAAGTCTTAAGAAAATCGTATTACAAATGCGTAAGCAAGGTCAGTGAAAATCTAGATACTTGGTTGTTGCGTTCTATTCATAATTTCATTTTTAATACAAGATTTTTCACTAAAGGCCCATTTGACACATGCAAGAATTGTATGCCATTTTAGTTACATTGCGCAGTTTGACAGATCGGTTGAATTCCGTTCACCCCGGCAACCCGCAATGTAATGAAACTTGAATGCAACTCTTGCACGTGTCTAAATGAGCCTTAACTGTATTGTTTCGTGACTACTAGTCTTGCCATGCACTTACACACTATACTCGCGAGCAAAGAAATCGGGTCACTTTTCATACAACTTTATTGGAAGTGACCCGGTTTCTTTGCTCCAGAGTATACACCAAATTTGAAGTCAATGAAAGAAGTAAGGAGTTCGAAATGCAGAAATGCAGTAGATTTGGGCCCAGTCACCCAAAGAAAAATGAATATGGTCAACTCAGCCCACGGGCAAAGTCACCCACATAAAAATGAATACGGGCAACTCAGCCCGCGGGCCAAGTTATCCATATAAAAATGAATACGGGCAACTCAGCCCACGGGCCAAGTCACCCACATAAAAATGAATACTTTCAAGTCAGCCCGCGGGCCAAGTCACCCACATAAAAATGAATACTTTCAGGTCAGCCCGCGGGCCAAGTCACCCACATAAAAATTAATATGGTCAACTCAACCCGCGGGCCAAGTCACCCACAGATAAATGATTACTTTCAAGTCAGCCCGCGGGCCAAGTCACCCACAGAAAAATGAATACGGTCAACTCAACCCGCAGGCCAAGTCACCCACATAAAAATGAATACGGTCAACTCAGCCCGCGGGCCAAGTCACCCACATAAAAATGAATACGGTCAACTCAACCCGCGGGCCAAGTCACCCACATAAAAATGAATACGGTCAACTCAACCCGCGGGCCAAGTCACCCACAGATAAATTAATACGGTCAAGTCAGCCCGCGGGCCAATTCACCTACAGAAAAATGAATACGGTCAACTCAGACCGCGGGACAAGCGCTCTGTGGGTTCTTTTGACCACAAAGAAGCGTAATCTATAGTATATGTGATATCTGTGCCGAAATAGGGGTCTCCTCTCACTGACCTGTTGACTAGGGGCTCTATGTTGAGCTTCTCGACGACATCGATGTCGTCTAGGGCGCCGCTCTTGTCTTGTTTGTTAGCCAGCACCAGCACTGGCTTACCTTGGTAAACAAGAAATTAATAGTACATTACTACACAGGGCGGGAAGTAAAGGGTTGCCGGAGACATACATGCGGCCGAGCGTGACGTATACAGTATACAAGGTCTCATGAAATAATTCCGGAATATTTCAACAGGTCTTTCGACCCTACAGGCTTTTTTTATTTTGTCCCGCCCTTGACGCGGTTCACTTTGGACATTGATGCATGGAAAAATTTACAATCTAAAAATCCTGGAAATCATTTACTGGGCTATTTGGTCAGGGTAACTATAACTACATATCTTTTTCATGTGTTTTATGTACAATAAAGAGTTTTACATACATACATACATACATACTATATCACCTGCTGAAATTTTCCGGAACAATTTTAAGAGACCCTGTATCCTACATATCTCTAGGTTTTTGCCATTTTTAATATGGTACTTTAAGGTTCTGTTTCACCACTCTCAGTTAAGACCCTGATAATTTAAGTGTCGATTATCTATGATGTCGTCTCGGTCTGTTTCGTAGTAGGAAATAGGGAGGGAATCATAGATAAAGATAACTGACATTTGATAACTAGATGTTTACAGAGTGGTGAGACAGGCCCTAAATCTAAGATAATCTTTTAGTTACAACATCCAAATTAAGAGTACCTATAAAAATTGATATTCACAAATGACTTTATTAAAATTAATTAGTTTCTGAATCAGCTTTTATTTTAGGTAAGTATAGGTATTTAGATTAAAATGGGGTGATAATCTGATTCATCCTACTAATCTAACTTCTAACTAATATTATAAATGCGAAAGTATGGATGGATGGATGTTTGTTTGTTACTCAATTACGCCAGAACGGCCCAACGAATCTGGATGAAATTCGGCACATTGATAGAAAAAAGTCTGGAATAGCACATAGGCCACTTTTGATCCCGGAAAATTCCAGCAGGATAGCGATAAACGAATTCTTTGCAGACGAAGTTACAGGCAACAGCTAGTATTATAAATGCGAAAGTTTGGGAGGATGTATGTAGAATTTGAATTTTGAATTTGAATTTGAGATAGTTTATGGTCTGGAATAACACATAGGCTTATTTTTATCCCGGAAAATTGCGTTGTTTCCGCGGGATAGCGATAAACGAATTCTCTGCAGACGAAGTCGCGGGCAACGGCTAGTTACATATAAAAGTACCATTAGTTTTTTTTTACTGATATAAGTAATCATAATCATTAGGCCATTCTAAGTTTAATATATAATTAATTATTTTTAATTAACAATTTACTATCAAATAGTTTATCTAGGGTCATGTTTCCAGTAAGTTTTTGTCCACTATAATGAAATGAAATGAAATGAAATTTCTTTATTTGCATAACATTATGTCCATTTAGATGTTCAAAATAAATAATGTGTGAGTATATATAGCAATGTGTGTGTGTGTGTATAGCAAAATAGTTGGGTAGGCAATGTGACATTAATGAATGTTGGTCTAAGAGTTACTTTGTAATCATTTTAATATGTTTAATTAATAAAAATTCTGGCTTTACAAATATGTTTGGAACCACTTTGTACTATATACAAACACACAATCAAACATCCAAGCAAATTCGGCAAGTGAACATAAAAACCAGTGACAGCAGAGCCTTGTTTCTAAGTAAAATTTAGGAAGGGGAAGGTCAGCCATAAAACAAAGATTGTTAGATTTATTCGGTTCTTCGTGCCTAAAATTTGAAATTTCTAGGACAACTAGAAATACTCCATAGGTTTTCAAATAACGGCAATTAGTAAGGAAACACCTTTTTGAATGACTGTATCTTGTTGATTGCATAGACAGTCTTTAAGGGTTGATATTTTTTCACAGCTCCAAGAAACCTTATCCTCAGTAAGTACCTATTGATCAACTTTATACCTCTATATGCATTTCAGAAAAAAATGGTCTTGACATACAGACATATTGACAACAAAAAGGTCTTACAATGGTTCCTATTCCTTTAGTTTAGAGGTAGGGCTCTAAAAGTAAGATCTGATGATACTGCTGATTTCGCTAATGTTATTTTAATTTATAATTGCACTGCCATTGTAGAAGTCCCTCCTAAGCATAAAAAAATGTTTTTATTTCAGATTACAAAGATCCAGCCCAGCTAGCACGACAGCGCACAAGAGTCGCGTCGCGCGCGAGATAGATTACCTGTCCCTTTCTAGAACGAACAGTAAGAAAAAGACGGGCTATCTATCTCGCGCGCGACGCGACTCTTGTGCGCTGTCGTGCTAGACGTGCATATTATATTATTATCTATACTATGTGTTGTTATGTGTTGTGTGTATAGCTGTATAGTATACCAAGTTGTATTTGCAAGTCCATAACATACTACAGTAAAATGAAGGTAGATAGAAGTTCTTATTAAAAGGTTAATTAAAGCTCCAAATCAATTAAAATCACACATCATATCAAATCATAAAATCGGGGCCTTATACTTGAACTGAAGTTTTTTTTTTATGTGAATAGGAAGGTAAACGAGCAAGTGGGTCACCTGATGGTAAGCGATCACCACTGCCCATAGACACCCGCAACCCCGGAGGAATCGCAGAAGCGTTGCCAACCTAGAGGGCTAAGATGAAATGCCTCTTGTGCCCATAATTTCCCCGGCTGTCTTACTCTCCACACCGGAACACAGCAGTGCAAGCACTGCTGCTTAGCGGCAGGATTAGCGAGTAAGATGGTGGTAGCTATCCGGACAGACCTTGCACAAGGCCCTACCACCCGCAAGTTGAATAAGGACATCAAAGAAAAGTCTAGTCCACCCTTTATTTTGCAGTGGTCAGTAAAAAGGCGGGGTTATACCTACCAGCTTAAAAGGGCGCCAAGGGTAGCCCATTTACACAACAATAGAGGTCATTCGGTCATGTTTTCCCTTTGGCAAACTAAATTTAAGGTCAGCCTTAATGTTACTGGGTCAAAGCATAGATTTAGACCAAATTTGGTCAAGTAAGTACAAAAACAAATAATACAGGCAGTCATGTTTTGGGCCAAAATAAAAATATTTTATTGTTCATTACATTTGTGGAGTTTGACCATAATGAGCTGTATAAGTGCCGGCACGTAAGTCAAGCGATGACCTTGTATGCGCAGAAGTATAAAAAACGTTATCCGTGGGTGCGCTGCGCAGACCCCCTCCACGTGACTCGTCATCGCTAGACTTACGTGCCGGCACGTATATGAGGTGTTTGAGTTTTCTGATAGTAGCTATATTACGGCTTTAATGGGTTTACAGTAAATATCATAAAGGTTGATTTAGACGAGGACTATTTTCAGCCGCCTAAATTTCGGCGCCTAAAAAAGGCACCGTATAAACACTTTCGGCGCCATTTTTTCGCGGTATGGCGCCGAAAGTGTTTACACGATGCCTTTTCCAGGCGCCGAAATTTAGGCGCCTGAAAATAGTCCTCGTCTAAATCGACCTTAAAAGTAGAGAATGAAGCCGCATATCGCGGTAACAAACTTAACGGTAAGCATTACGCATTGTAGGTACCTATCGTTGATTTAATACAACCAGTCATGCATCTAATTAAATATTTTTCTAATTAGTTCCACCACCAACGTACCTGATATTTTGTCATGCGATAGCACCTCTTCAAGTACTGAACGGCACTCGTCGAGGCGTGAAAAATCGCTTGAATCGATAACAAATATTACACCGTGCACTTCGCTGTAATACTGCGACCATATTTGCCTGAAATGTGGCCCTCCGCCGAGGTCGTAAATAGTCACCGGTGTGTCCTTGTGAACTAAATTAACAGCCTTAAAACCTACGGTCGGTAAGACCGAGTCGTCTCTCTCCCCGGCTAAATTATTAACAGTTTTCGTCTTTCCCGCATTGTCCAGTCCTATCAATATCAACACTATACGTCTATGCAAACTCCGGCGACGGAAAATACTCGCCCAACAATTTCCCATCACTGAAAATTAATATTCAAACTAAAATGACACTTTCACGTGACAAAATTCATGGAGCAACTTTAAATTTGTCGCCAGTAGCCATTTGTAAACAAAAGTTCTGTTGACACAACGGTTACCAATGGCGATCGAGGTGAATGTGGCCAGTATCAAAATGAGTTTGTTCTTGTTGATCGTTTTGGCGGCAACTTCACAAATTCACAATATAATCGTTAAAGTTTCTTTTATCGCAGGTTATCATCAAACCACATGCCGCTTTGAAAAAACTAAATCCATGAACATTTGAATTTAATCTCAGAGTAAAGAAATACATTAATACAATTTAATTAATCCGCGGTCAGTCAGAGCGTAGTCAAAGCCAGAAAGCCTACTGTTTTACTGTTTACGCACAAGGGCACAAGGTTAAACCCGTTCAATGCCGGCGTGATGCCGGCCGACAGCATCGAGCAGATTAATTTAAAAGACGCTTCTATTTTCCGTCATGCATTTTTTTGAAAATACCTACTCTATGTAAAATCGCCTTTTGAAGGTAGTATTT
Source organism: Pandemis heparana (assembly GCA_963854515.1). Lineage (NCBI taxonomy): Eukaryota > Metazoa > Arthropoda > Insecta > Lepidoptera > Tortricidae > Pandemis > Pandemis heparana. The sequence continues at coordinate 2,757,401 of OY978031.1, read as the reverse complement.
AACTTTTCTAATAACTACTACTAATTGAAATTCTTAAAATTACCAAACAAAAAAGCGCGCGAACCTGTGGCGCGAACTCACATCCACGGCTATGCCAATAGGTACCAAGGCTACTGTACTATATCTTTCTAATCTGTGAAGGCTACCAGGCAATAGCGGCAAGTGCCTTGAGACGCAATTTCTGTTTAATTATTTAAATAAATAAATGTCACCTTTTCGTCTTCAGCAATGAATGTGTTAACAGCTGTTTCGCTGTTTGTCGAATTGTGATGATACATACTCTTATGTATACATATTTCACATAATATCAGTAATATAAGCTATGTATACTTTTTGTGACTTGGAATTACATCGACGAGAAACATCGTTTTCATCGTTTTGCACCGAATACTCCAAGCCTGTGACATCACAAAATTAAACTTCAGTCAAATTATCAGCTTTTTCGAGCTTTTCAGACACAAACACTACAGTACTTTTGACTTTATCTGTCAGTTACCAACTTTGGCCTATGCTAGAAAAAGACAAAAAACTAACGAGATTTTGAGGTTATGGTTAAGAGAAGACGTGAAAATAAAACCAACGAATAAAAATACAGGATACCTTTTTATTTGTGAAAACAATAGCAATAAACACAGGTACAATTTCGACATAATAATATTTACAAAGCATGATTATTTGGAAAATAAATAAATAACCGCCAATTCTACTTTTCAGGGTTGCCATATATAATAAAACAAATGACAAATTATCTGAATCTCACAACTATATTATCACCATTTTTGATAGAGAAATACGCAAGGTCTTTCATGTTATTGTCTAAATAAATTTCAGCTCCTTGCATTTGTTCATCCAGTAAGTATAATTTTGGAATTCCAGTGTGGCCACCTCTTGCAAACAGCCTGTGTGCCAGTGTTACCAGTTTCTGAACCGCCATGGTATTGGGGAATTTCTTTTTGAGGACTTTTCCGTTTTCGTCTTGAAGTGTTATTTCTAAAAGCTGTGAGGTCAATGTCGTGGTTTTCGGCTGTTTTACTAGAAGGCTGTCGTCGGGGATACCATATCCTGAAATGACAAGAAAAATGGTTACTGAATAAATTCTAGTGCCTAGGTATTAAGTTTTTTAAAGTGAAAACGTCTTTAGCGGTGCAGAGCACTTTTTGGGATGGGTAAAGAATGTTAAACTCTGAGTTCAAGTACCAGGATATCAGATCCTCTAAGAGCTTATTTTGAAATACGAATGAATCGCGTTCGATTTTGGAAGTGTTTTTTTTTTTATTTCACGGCACCAAGGATTACAGCTTCATGACAGACTGACGGACGGACGGACTAGCAGCGGAGCTGTAGTAACAGGGTGGCAGGTTTTACAAGTCTTTTTTTTTTATTTTACAGCACTTTCAGAAACTCATCTTTACCAAAAACAATGCGCCAGAACAAATAGTTTAATCATTTGGTTATTTTGAGTTACAAAGAAAAAAGTTGTTTCACATGCTCCCTGACTCATACCCCTTTACCTTTCAAATCGATAAAAAAACTTACTCATAACGAGCTCTTGAAAGCGACAGTGTTCCACGTCGAACGCCATTTTCTTCGTCGGATTGTCTTGTGCCAGCTTCCACTCCGCCCCGTAGCATTTCATATAGTCGTATTCCGCACCGCGACGTAGCTCACGTGTAATTAGAGAGCCGTTCAGTTCCTACACAAAAATACACTTTCTCAAAATTTATACGGAATACTTCACTAGCACGCATTGACATACATGCTCATGCGTGCTCAAAACCGTCAGTGGACAGATCTGTCTATTTCTCGCCACACATTGACGGATGTGCCCGCCAGGGTGTTCTGCCTTTTCGTCGATTTTTTTTTGGTCAAATTTCATTTGTCAACCAACATTTTGCCGAATGTTCACTTTGACAACAGCTTATTGGCAAATTTTTGTATTCCAACCCGAATTATTATGAGAAGCCGAATATCATTTTGACCTTAAACTTTGGAACTTTGGAATATCTTTCATATGGGTAATTAACTATTTGGATTAATTTAGGTTCAGGTTGGTTGCTTAGCCCTTAGCCGCGAACATGTTCGTTTTAATTTAGGGACAGTCTTTATTTTACCTTAGAATGTCTTATTTTTTATAAATGGTTATGTAGTACCGTTTGGCTATACGAAAAATGACATTTTAATAAGTGTCCATATAAAAAAAAAACGTTGAGTTGGCAATCGTGAGGTTGGGAAATAAAACTAATCATTTCAACAAGTTACCATATGATGATTCGGCGATACAATAGAGAATCGTCCACCAGACACATCTGTCACCCTGTCAGGCAGATCCGAAGGACAAATCCGTACGTGTATTGCTAGCTTATATCTATGGTTTAACCTGCGGTGGTGGTGGTGGTAGCTACCACTAAGTTATCACGGAGTTTAATGTGTATAAAGTCAACATAGAATTACCTTTAACGTGCCAATTTTCGCCATGATCCATTGTGAGCCGGTGTCGTAGTCTTCTGTTGCTTGTATCGGGTTCTTGAGGAAATACAGTTTCTTGAGATGATTCAGTTTATCCAACTCGCTTACAGATCGCCACTGTAAATATATAAAATATACATATGGTATTTTTATTCTTACCTGTCCTATTTGGTAAACAAAATTCTAACCTCAATGTTCAAATATTTGTAAAGAATAAGGTGTATTCTGTTACCAAATAAACCTGAGGTAATATTTTGTACATAATTTTGCTGATATTTCCAGTTATTTCAAGTGTCAGTTATCTATGATGATATCTCTGTCTGTTTCGTAGTAATAAATAGAGACGGAATAGCTGACACTCAAGATAACTGCAACTCAACTATTGTGAAACATGCCCTTAATCTCTTAGCTAGCTTGTCTAAGGCCCACTTGCACAGTCCAGAGTTAAAAAATTAAATCACTAACTCGGGGTTAGGTTTGACAGTTCCATACATTTTGACACTACTTAGCCCTGGGTTAGCATCTAACAGGTTAAGTCGTTAACCCTGGTCCGTGCAAGTGGCTCTGTTATATATGTACAATGTGGGTAGACCTAGACTGTAGATAGTGAACAAATGTGTTTAGATGAGAAGATCAGTCTGTCATTGAGATTTCTACTTAGCTCGTGTGCTCAACTCCCGTAATAGTAAGTTATAATAAGCCCTAAGTTACTTACATCATTGACTTTATTCCTGTTCAAGAAAAGCACTTCCAAATTCTCAAACACATCCACCTTAGCGTTGCTAGGGTTGTCATTGAACCTTATCTGTTCAATCTGACAGTCGTTCAAACTGAGCACCTTCAAGTTCTCCAACCACCCAAGATTCATGACCTCGTACCAAGAATCTATGGGATTCCCATCCAAACGCAGTACAGTGAGTGTCCGTAGATTAATCTTCGGCGGTATTATGTTTTTAATTCTGTTGTAGGCCGCAATGATTTCATTTATTCTCGGCCAGAGGTGGGAGAGTGCAAGGAGGTCGGACCATTCGTAGTCGCAAACTGAGATGTTTAGTTTTTCAAGGTTGGCAAAATTGATGGAGAGCTGAGCCATGGTCTCTTCTGGCATGTCTATTGCCATGCGGTTCTTGCTGTAATAGAATGTTTGAGAGAATAAGATTATGTATTCAGGGCCCCAAAGCATAAGAATCTATATATATAAAATTCAAAGTCCTGACTGACTGACTGACTGACTTAACTATATATCAACGCACAGACCAAACCACTGGACCTAGAAACTTGAAATTTTGCACATAGATACCTTATACAGTGTAGGCATTCACTAAGGAAGGATTTTTGGAAATTCCCACAGGATAAGGAAAAAACGGGATTTATATAATTCGATTCCGAGTGACCCTATCTCAGAAACTATAATAACTAGACTCTTCAAATTTGATACACAAGTAGGTGATTAGAAAACTAAGAAGTCAATTTCAGGATTTTTGGAAATTCCCACGGGTAAAGTATATATATAGTTCAACGAAATCCTATGAATCCTATATGGCATCCTACATAGGCTACTTTTTTCCGGATAATTGAATACTTCCCGCGGGATAGCGATAAACATGTGAAAGGTAGTATGTGAAACGTAGCTGCCTAGAGTTGCAACGTAAATAATTATTTCGAAAATAACTATCAACATCAACTATTCAATCTAATTCTACGCGGACGAAGTCGCGGGCAGAAGCTAGTAAATAATAACAGAGTAGAACGCAATCTCTTTTGACCGCGTTCAAAACGCCGCCATTTATATACCTACTTCCCCCTTCACGTCGTTACTCCCCTCTGTCGTCAAGGCGTGTTACTAGGGTTGCTTACGTCTAAAAATAATATCGCTAAAATATAAGTTTTTATTTATTTTGAAATCACTATTTTATTCTAGTTTTACAAAAGATGAGATTTATAAATCATTAGGTAGGCGTTTCCAAGATGAAGGTATGGAACGCGCAAACAGCCAAACGCGCGTGCGTCGACGCCGGCCGTGCCAGTCTGACTGAGTAGTCGCTTAGCGGGTACTCTAATGCCGTGACCTTGAGTCCGGCCGGAGCGGGAGTTTCCGTTCTACTATTCTTACTTATCCTTGTGCCCAAAGGTGCACTGTCTATGGCTCATCGTTGCCTTTTCTTTATACGACAAGGCAAACATGCTTGAGTCACCTGGTGGTAACTGGTAAGCAAGACTCACCACCCATTAACACCAGCAACATTTAATTGCCAAAGCGTTGCCAGCTCAGCTAAGACAGTATACAGTCCGTTAGATTGCCATAAAAGTTTGTATTTCTCTTGGGTTGATATTAACAATATGTCGATAATACTAATAAAAAGCCCGATGTTCCGAAGCCACCTGCCCGATGGTCCGATGACATAAGGGAGACAGCAGGACCAGTCTGGAAGAGGGAAACTGGCAACCGTTTGGGATGGAGACGGATTGGAGAGGTGGCCCAATGGTGGGCGTCAACACGCTGAAGAAGAAGAATAATAAAAAGAACCAACCTGACATCCAGCTCAGTCAGATCCGGCAGTTGCGCGCTCAGTTGTATCACTTCGCGCCAGTTGGCGAACAGGTTGCGCGACACGTCGAGACTGCGCACGTGAGGGCAGAGCGCTGCCACGTCGCCGGCTTTCGAGACGCACTGGTCGCGCACGCACACTTCCAGAAGACGGTCGAACTTTCTGGAACGTTCCAGAATGTTCGATTATAGTTTGACGCTGTAGCGGTAGTTAATCGGAAGTCTGGAGAGCTACTGGCTCCTGGCTATCCTAGAAAATAGCTTGAAATGCGTTTGAATAGAAAAACAACCCAAGGGTCAAAGTGTATCCGTAGGGACCCCTAGATTTAAGATAAGATATCCTGTTGCTAGTACAATACCTAGGCATTGTACTATGGGGTCGTCCATAAAGTATGTCACATAAATTTCATGATTTCTGGAGACCCAATTCTAAATGACGTATATATAGCCTGGAGATGAGATATATTTATAACAATTTGTTTTATTATTTATCAAATTATCAGAAAGAAAGTAATTAATTGGGTGCAGGCAATTAAATAAAAAACTTAAGGCACTCTTACTGCTTTTGATGGATTTTTTCAAAGCCAACCATTTCAATGAACGGAGCACCCATCTCTCTCTTCCACTCATTGATGACCGTCCTTCGGTGAGCGGCCACAGTTTCATCCTGGAATTGTTAAAATTAAACAAAGTTATAACAACTAGTGCCTACGCCAAATCTTGGGATTAGGTTGTCAAAGCGGACCCCAGGCTCACTGAGCTGTGGCAAATGCCGAGAAAAACATTAGGAAGATGAAGATGATGAACAAAGATATAACATGAACTACACACAACTTTATTTAAAATTTGGCAAAGGCCAGAGTATCGCTGCATTGTCAGCTTTAAGGTTACGATAGAATATGTGACGTGCCAGTAACTTTACCGGTTGGCTTACTCTCCACACCGCAACAACGCAGCATTTGCTCTGTAGCATATATTAGCAAGATTTTCGAGTAATATGGTGATCCTAGCAACCACAACTACTTTTTCCTTTGTAGATAATATCAGGGCCCTATTTTATAAAGCTACGAGTTACAAATTTACAAGCGGATGTCTCTTTCTGACCCTATGTGTCAGATAGACTTCCGCTTGTAAATTATAAAATAGGGCCCAGTTGTACAACTACGTAAACTTCTTTGATGATTTCAGTTACACAAGTTAGTTAACTAGCTAACACAGTTGTTTATTTATTAATAAATCAGAACCAATTTTGTCAACACACTTAATGTGACAAGGTACTAATGCAAACCAAGGTATTGAGATAGGTATTCGCAATGTTGATTGTACTTGTATCATAAAGAACATGCCATTTTGGTGCAACAACCATTTGTAGCACAAATACCATATAAGATGGTATGATGCCACATTAAGTTGTATCACATTGCTTTGTTGTTGACTAAGCTACAAACCTGTGTGGGTGGATGACCTAATTGGAACAACATTCACTCAAAGTTGCAATAACAAACTATCTTAAGGTCACAAAGACGCGAAAATACTTGATAGATAATAATTTACCTCTCGATCTCCGTAGTATTTCTTGATGGCTTCAGCACACGTAGTGTAAGGTGCAATTTTGTTCGGACGAATAAAAGAACCAGCGCCTGGCTTCGACGTCTTAAAATATTGGATCTCGTCCACAGAACCGTCGTGTTTACCTCTAGCTGGGTCGTCCCACTCTACCCCGTACCAAATTCCCTTGTATCCTTGCACTTCACCAATATATTTCACAGTAGCGAAGTCGTCATTGCATTTTACACGACTACCGATTCTCACTTGCAACTCGCCCTCCTCGGTACCATTCCGGCTATCCATTGTGCCGTTGCAAAATTTTGGTATTAAATTAACAGGCATTGCGCCCACCATTATCTTGGAATTTTCAAAAAAGGAACTATTTAATAAAAGAGAAACAGGCTGAATTTTCTCCGAAAACAAACTGTCACTGCTGTTGCTGTTTTGCTGCTGTCAGTGGAAACACGCGATGTTGCCTGTTGAGAACATACACAGTATTTGTGCTTACGTATTTTACTGGATAAATAATTTATCAAAGCGTGGTGGTCGCAGTGTTTCACAAAAAGCACTTTAAGTGCAGTTTTCGTGCACTGTTTTTCTTGAAAATATAATAATGGTATTGGATTTAAAACAAACCAGAACACCGCAGTATTACCAGTTACAAAATATTGTGAGTCATTTTAGTAAACACCACAGCTGACCAATAGATGGCTGTAGTTGGATCATTTTATGAAAAAGGAATAAATCCCCCAAAGGTGATTGGTGCTCGCTAGTTTCATACATTAACCGGCCAAGAATGGTAGTACACCCACATAAGGACGAAAGTGCGAATGACAGGTCCGAAGCGTACGCAAAGCTCCATCACAAGGCCTTTTTTGCCAGTGAACGTACCAGTAAAGTTCAAAGTTGAGCCCCTTCATAGGTAAAGCGAAATGAATAAGCATAGTTCGGACCGAATTTGATCCACTACGCGCCGGTTCAATGATCCATTTATTTTAATACGTGAGTCGTGTCGACACGGGGTGCTAGCATCCTCTCGCTCTCCTCTTTCCGATTCCGAAATGGGGATCGGGATGTGAAAGTAAAAAATTGCTTTTTGTCAAAAATGGCTACCCGTAGTGTCCTGGACGTGTGCATTAGTCGATAATAGGGAAATGTTCTGTTGTGCCTGTGAAAATATGCAGTTTTTAAGTGAACAATTGTTGCGTGCAGTGCATTAGTGTATACGGATTGGTCCCCACAAAGGGTCGAGCGTCAAAATGAGGTATGTACAGAGTTCATCGCTCGAGCTTTCCTAAGCAAAACAAATAAATAATTACACGGTAGTCCAGCAGGCGTTGTACTATTTTTAAACGGCGATAATTTACTGCATCGATGAGCTTTTGATCGGTATCCGTGTGTGTATATAAGACCATTATAAAGAAACGTAAACACGGGCGTGTAGACGTAATGGTTGATCGATTATTTGATTACCGACGTAAATTCAAGAATTTATGAATGACAATGCTAAGAAGGCTGTAGTAAACTACTAGTGCGGATTCTCGTCTATTCAATCATTATATTTTAATAAACATTCGCGAGCGCTATTGATTTTTTCTCGGCATTTTAAGCGGGGACCCACACGTCGGTATTTGCTGGTGGTTCTCATTTTTACCCATATTTGTATAACAATTTAGCTTCGACCTTGATGTAGGTTGTTGTAATTTGTTAATGGATAAATTGGGAACATTTTCGATACCAGGGGGTTGGCGTGTAATAATTCCTGGTAAGCATGGGGTGGCAGGGGTGTCTCTAAGGGGGACATTCTGTTAATATGGTTAGTGCATGTGACTAATAAAACACACCCATCTATTTTCGCATTTACTGTAATCTAGTCTGCTCATTATACTAGCTATCATGTAATTTTATAGATAGCTAAAGCTTTATCATGGTATGACTAAGTTATTACAGTAACTTTGTGATAATATCTAATATTTTTATCTACATACCTACCTATTTGGTGGTCTTTACTCTGATTAAAATAATCAATAATCAATTTCTTTCTGTACCCGTTTTCATGCAATAAATTAATTATGAATTAATGAATTCAGGGCAAAAAGAAATATGTTAACTAAATAAAGTAGTGCCACCCAAACACATGGAAAAAGATTCAAGAAGTCTGTGAAAAAAATATTTTCCTTAAATTTAACTTAAAAGAAACTGCTGCTGCAACCTGGCCATAATAATATAAAATGGGCAAACCTGTTCCCTTTAAGAAAAAACTAATGAAATGAAATAACAGCCACCGAACAACGGTTAAATAAATAACGACACTGTCTTCTTCAACCTCGATATTGGCGGAATCATCAACAGTATCGATGGCACTATTTCTTTTTTAAAAATTAATTGATTGAAATTTAAAAACAAATGTAAGCCTATTTTATATGTATAAAAAAATCCAAGTTTAGAAGTTAGTACTGCAAACCACTATGAAGTTCTAATAATGGTAAATATTAAGTAATATTGAAAGTTACCTCGCTATACTTTTTAATTTGGTAATCTAAAGCCATATAAAAGCCTTGGCAACAATTAACAAGACACCTGGCCACACTGACCACCTGTCAATACATCTTTCATCAAAACTGGTTTGAAGTAGCTATAAAAAGTGTTAAAGTTCTGCCTTTACATCTGCTCTGCCCTTTAACTTTTAACAATTATAAATGCAATACTTTTTTTTCTGTTACTTGGATTGTCAGGAGAATGGTCCCAATTGGTGGCAATAACCCTCCTTTTGGATACCGCAGTTGAGTAAAAAAGCAGAGCTGGAACATGAGTTTTGGGCAGTTTTACAACCATTAGTTGCATTTTACAGACATTTTACTAACTTCACACTTGAAGGATGTATGTATGTTTGGTTCAAATCTTAAATTAAAAATTAGTTTTAGCTTTGCATAAAAGTTAGATTCAGATTTACTTGAAAATACAGTCAATGGTCATAAATCCTAACTGTAATCCTAAACATAGTATATGCAAATATAATGTAGTAATTTTCTATTTAATAAGGGCCTAGGCTGAAATTCCAGTGCCCCATCTTGTTAATTCGTTTTTTTTTTATGTAATATTTTGTGTAAGAAAAGTTTAATAAAGATCTAAAAGTTGCCATCCACAAAAAACTTTTTTTTTTAATAAAGACTGTCTAGTTGTCTGTCTGTTTCTAAAATCATTTGAAATTCAGCCAGGCTGGATGTATATCTGTTTATCTACAAATGTGTATTATTAATTACAGGACTTCCCTCCTAATTTAGGTACAGGAGGACATGTAATTGATGACAATTAACATTGTTTTACATTTGTTGCTTTGACCCCTATGTTATTACTCTGGTAGTATTAGAATCTCTAGTAGGGTGTTTCATTTTAAGAATTTTTAACTGGCTTTAATAAGGACAAGCTTGTATGTCTGATTAAAAAAAAAAAACAGCTTAAAGCTGACAAGCAAGAAGATTTTTTTCTATTTTTATGAAGTATCAATGCATGCATCATAATAGTTTTGATATTTCCAAATATAAATCCTGGATTATTTTTTCAGGTTGTTAGGTTAGTTAGGACTTAACAGTCCTGTAAATGTTTTTCAGGATTCTTGAATCATAGTTGACAAATCTTCCCATACATTGCTCGATGCCTCTACGCATATTGACCTATAAAACACACAAATTGCCCTATACTGGCTAAGAGGCTGTAAAGGTAACGAGAATCGCATAGATTTCTAAAGTAACCTAAACCCCTGTCTAACCACCGCCTAACCTAAATAGTCTTAAAGCGTATTGGATAATTAACGTATGCCATTCTGCGTAAGTATCTAAATTTAAGTTAACGTCATTCTGCGTATCTAAATTTAAATTAACGTGTCATTCTGCGTATGTAAATTTAAATTAACGTATGTCAGTCTACATTTTTAAATTTACGTGTCAATCTGCGTATCTAAATTTAAATTAACGTGTCATTCTGCGTATCTAAATTTAAATTAACTTATATCATTCTGCGTATCGAAATTTAAATTAAGGCCCTACCTATTTCACCAACTCGAAAATTGTCGGTGACCATTGACAATACGAAATGCAATGCGTGGTCAATATGAAGCCAAACGGCTTAGATTCTCGTCGAGTTTGAAATGTAAAACAGAATTGACACTTGTCACCGACAATAGTCGCGTTGGTGAAATAGGGGCCTTTTTGTAAAACATTGGTGACGCATGAGAAAGAGCGATGTAAGAAGCGTGTATCAGGGCGAGATAGACAGACGATACCATTTTTCTTACTCGCCGTGAGCCCGAGACAACTTAATAAAAAGTATGTATGTATGTAAACTCTTTATTGTGCAAAATAAACAAGACAAATACAATTGACAAACAATGAGAAAAGCAAGTCGAAGCTTTGAAGCTTTATTTTTTTTTTGATTCCGTTATTCCTACCCAAGATCCATGGATTTTAAGTCTAGTGTCTTCAAGCCTACAATGTAGGGCATATATTAATTCTTCAGCTGCTTAGCGGGGGTGTTGTCTGTAAAGTATGCGAGTAATAGGACACTGCAACGAGATAATATTCTGCCTACGTCAACACGGTACAGGCGGCAACGAAAGCGTTAGCCAACTTTATTATTAGGTTGATGGAAAAGTGTGACGTGATGGAACGATTGCTGCGGGATACTTACATCTGTGTGAAGTTAGCATATCAAGTACCAGCATATCAAGAAAAAGATGAAGTTCTGTTGGCATGCAGCGTAGTTCCTGATACTTTTTAGAAATAGTTCTGGTGATTTTCCTGGAAAATTTTAATTTTAATTTTTGATTTACGCTGTCAAACGTGTTCTAAACAGCAAAGCATGAACATATGATAAGACGTGATTCTATGCTGCAATATATTGTTGATTAACTGTTGCCCGCGACTTCTTCTATCCTGCAGAAACTTCGCAATTTTCCGGGATAAAAAGTAGGCTATGTGTTGTTCCAAACTATTATCTATCTCTGTTCCAAATTTCATCCAGATCTATTCAGCCGTTCTGGCGTGAAAGAGTAACAAACATCCATATATTCTCACAAACTTTCGCATTTATAATATTAGTGGGATATTAGTAGGATTTCTAATGTATTGTATTTCGTTCAATTTATTTATAGGTGAGGGTGAATTTTTAAAATTTAATTTAAGTAACACAATTGTGTTGTCAAGTGTTTTGAGCTCACCTGTACTACAAAGTGTGCTACGGTACGGATGTCATTGTTACTGCTGGGAGTACAATAGACGGTTATGTAACTCGTAATATGTGTACTAATAATACCATCGTTATTATTATTTACACTAGCTTCTGCCCGCGACTTCGCGTAGAATTAGACTTACCATTGACATGTTTATCGCTATCCCGCGGGAACTATGCAATTTTCCGGGATAAAAAGTAGCCTATGTGTTAATCTAGGGTACCAGTTATCTCCGTTCCAAATTTTATCCAAATCCGTCCAGTCGGATCAGCGTGAAGAAGGAACAAACATACACACTCACATCATCACATCCATCCATCCATCCTCACGAACTTTCGCATTTATAATATTAGTCGGATTTATTACAATGAATGCTTCACTATACTTAGTTCACATTTTCCTTAAATTTCTTGTATATGTATAACTAGCTGTTGCCAGCGACTTCGTCTGCAAAGAATTCGTTTATAGCTCTCCCGCGGGAACTACGCAGTTTTCCGGGATAAAAAGTAGTCTATGTGCTATTCCAGACTTTTCTCTATCTATGTGCCGAATTTCATCCAGATCCGTTGGGCCGTTCTGGCGTGATTGAGTAACAAACAAACATCCATCCATCCATCTATCCATCCATCCATACTTTCACATTTATAATATTACTAGCTGTCGCCCGCGACTTCGTCTGCAAAGAATTCATTTATCGCTTAAAAATAAAAGAGGGATAAAAGTAGCCTATGTGTTATTCCAGACTATAATCTATATCTATGGCAAATATAATTCAGATCTGTCCAGCCGTTCTGGCGTGAAAGAGTAACAAACATCCATACATCCATACTTACAAACTTTCGCATTTATAATATTAGTAGGATAGTTAGATTAATATAAAAATAGGTCATTTAATTAATACTACATACTTAGTTAATTTAATAAAAACCAGCCAAGTGCGATCCTCGCGCACTGAAGTTTTCGTGCTTTGGCGCTGTTTAATAAAGAACAAGAAAATGACACGTTACATTTGTTAAGAATAGAAATCAGTCATTTTTGGATTTTTTCCGTGACTTGTGTTACGATACGAGGCCTATTTGCCAAATTTCGTAATTCTGTGTGAACTGGAAGTTTCCTATAGATTTTGATTCCCACTGGTATCTTTTAATCACGTGGACGGACTTAACACGTTCACTGCAGACTACACATATGTGCGTTTTCGAGACCTTCGAAAAAAAAATCGAAACGTCAACTCCCAAACTTGGGTTCGAAGTTTGTTTGGTCCCGTCCCGCTCATACTAATAGTCATTAATTTGAGCGTGAGAGGGTCGACACGAACTTCTAAAATCGAATTTTGGAGCCCCCTTGTGTCTTCTGAGGGTTAAAATTGGGCTAGATATTCAATCTACCCCAGTCTGAGCTCTGCGACATGCCGTAGCATTGTCTCGATTTCAGGTCTAATACTTCGAAATTCGATTTTCGAAATTAAAAAAAAAAAAAAAACTTTTATTTGTGAATTTAGTTATTCATTTTAGAGCGAGAGGGACGGTATGACACAAACTTCGAAAATCGAATTTCGTGGTAGCCCCCCCAGACGCAAGTTTGCGTTTCGTTTCAAGATTGCCTTGTATGGCGCCATAATACTCTAGCATTGTCATCTTGATTGATGATGATGCCTCTAACCACGCTGCTAAACGCTCACGATCATGAGGTTAACGACCTCTGTTTATGTAAACTTAACTCAGTTTTGGAGGTCTCGAGTTTATGTTGAGGTAATAGGCTGTTTGGCTAAATGGCCTTAAAAAACTGTAGTAATGTTGTCGCTACTTTTAAAAAAGCTGGTGTGTTCAATCAGAAAACTGAACTTTACTTGGTGCACCTCTAGGTTCTGTTTAGTTTGTCGGTTTCAGAAACGAACTTTTAGCAACATAAGTGCGATATAATTATTATTGATTATGTATTATCGATGGCAACCCATCACTAATTTGATTCCCCTTTTCACCTATTCGCCCACAATCTTGCTATACGTGGCCTTTAGGTCTTGTTGCCCTAGGCTCTGTCTGGCGTAAGGGATTTTTTTTTTGTTTCCTCCCTGGATGAACTCATTAGGACGAATATTTTACTTTTTATCCAATTTTGATTGAATTGATGACCTTCAAAAATCACAAAAATGGCCTTGTTTCCATGTCATAATTCAGACTTGCTAAAAAGCCGTGGTAGCCTAGCGGTTTGACCTGTGGCCTCTCAAGCAGGGGTTCGTGGGTTCGAATCCCGGGTTCGCACCTCTGAGCTTTCCGGAATTTAGCTTTCGGTGAAGGAAAACATCGTGAGGAAACCTGCGAAGCAATTCAATGGTGTGTGTGAAGTTCCAATCCGCACTGGGCCCGCGTGGGAACTATAGCCCAAGCCCCCCTCTAAAATGTTTTTGTCCAGCAGATTTCGTCTTAATGCTTTGTATGTCCCGATAAAGACAGAACTGTAACGTGGGAATAGCCGCGGGATTAAGCTAGTTTATCTATCTACCTATATCTATACGCAACACTGCAATAAGCAATAGGTAAGTATTTAACGAAGCATTAGTAGCACGCCTAATTTAGCGCGAACAATTGGCGCTTCCTCTGACATTTGGCTCTGGCTTCCGGTTGGATCCATATGACATAATATTCCTAGCTATTTCATATCTATGGTATGCATAACTGAATTACGTGATTGGTGAAGGTTTTTTTTATAGGATAGTTTGTCTATTATTTGATGATAAACGATCACAGTGGTTCCGGAGATAAAAATTTGGCGCTGAACTTTTAAGTCTCGTTAAATGTCAAACTACTTGAAATTGTTAGTTTATCTTTATCTGATCGTCAACCGCCTAAAGCGGTCTTATTTATATTTTAATAAGTTACAATTTGCTTTCTGGCATATGCATACGAACGACGTAAAACTTGAGTTTACGAGTGCAGCCGTTGTTGTTTGTTCAAAGTTACGTTTTTCCAGATTATCCTCGTTATTTTAGAATTCTTCATAATTACCGCTATTCTAATTATACGCAATACATACTTCTGCGAAATTAATCCATACAGGTAAACTGCTTCAATAATTACCATGACTTGATACAAAGTAACTGCAAATTCTAATTATAAATAACGTCTAACTCCTTAATTAAAGCGTTAGACATAACTAGACTGCTACTTGTGTTTGTAAATTTAATGACATGCTTAATACGACCATCACTGTTTCCCAAATCTGTTAAACTTTAATCGTTAACTCCTAATTAAGTTGCAAAGCCATTAAAGTATGACTCAGAGTCGGTGTTTACTGAACCCGTCTCGGCTTCGATGAAATGCTGTGACTAAGGTTTCCGACTTGTGAAATAAACGAATAAAACAAGAACAGTGACGCGAAAATAGGTCACTAGTATTTATTTAGAAGAGTACCGAAGATAACTTAGCTTAGATTTTTGTATGTTCGTAAGAGGTCCGACTCCGCAACCAAAGACGTAACTATTGGGTTTTGGTTCAAGATTTCTTAAAGCCTCTGATCTAATTATGTTCGAAACTTTACCTAGGTTCTTCGTTTTCTTTTCAAACTGTTTCCTTCCTTGATTCTGGAGTCTTATACCTGAAAGCTCTCCGGAAATTCACAGCAATGTTTAGACACCTAAAAGAGCCCTCTAACGTCTACCAACAAAATAAAGTTTTTGATTTTTCATTTTTGATTGTGCGACAATTCCAAGTGTTACCGCATCGATTAATCCAAATCCAAATAGATGCCTGCCTCGCCCGCATTTTGTACACTTTCGCCATTGACGGCTTAAGTTAAGAGTTAGTTAAATGATCTAGCCACCACAATCTAAACCCATTGTCATATACCTTGATGACTGGCTGGCATCACTTAGTCATTCAGCTAGACCATTTTATTTTCATTAGCTTTTTTATCGGTAAGCATTCACTTTGATACGGCTCGGTCAACTTTCTTTAAGATGTTTTAATGGACTTGTCTTTCCATTTACCGTTTTAATTTCACTTCTGGTGTTTTTATCGGGGTTCTGCTTTTTGTTAGTGCATACAACTAACCGATACGGCTATGCAGCTAACGCTCAACTCCATCTTTGTTAATTGCGGTTTAAATGTGAATGTTGACGAAGAGTTGCCGGGGTGATAGTTCTGGCTTTTTAATCGCTATCACTATCATGCCGCGTAAGTATATCGAAGAAATGAGCTACAGTTAGCTTAGTATCGTTTTATAATCGCAGGACCGATGGCCGATGGGGTCAGAAGGTTCTCGAATGGCGTCCGCGTACCGGCAGACGAGCTGTCGGTAGGCCTCCAACAAGATGGAGCGACGACCTGATCAGGATCGCGGGATCGCGGTGGATGCGGAAGGCACAGGACCGGTCCGAGTGGAGAGCCTTGGGGGAGGCCTATGTCCGGCAGTGGACGTCTTTTGGCTGATGTGATGATTTTTTTTATTAAATGGGGTGCCAATGGAGCAAGTGGGTCACAGGTGGGTAGGACAGGGTCGTCTTTCTCTTAACGCCGGAAAGCAGCAGCGCAAGCATTGATGTTTTGCGGTAGGATTAGCGAGTAAGGTCTTGCACAAAGTCCTACCGATGGTGTTCAATGACTCATACTGGAACTAACGTCGGAAATGGTCTTATTTTAACTAAATAATAGTGGCTTTAATGATTCATCGTAAGTTTTTGCGTGTGGTAAGACCTTGTGCAGAGGCCATATTGCCCAACCGGGCACTAACAAACGCTTTTATCTATTACCATCTTATAAGGTTTGTTAAAAAGAAATAGTGAATACAATTGCAAGCACCCGCGCGTGTTACAATAAGCCTACGGAGTATGGACTATGGACACTACGCTCTACTACCAACCAACTTAATGAGCTATCTTTCTGGCAAGGCTTGCTTGTGCTTTCGTACTGATGTAAAAGCCAACCGGGTTCAGGTGGCCATCATAGCCCTCGCTGATGCTTACAACCAGGTGCCATCATCGTCATCCGCCTATACTAGTCCACTGCTAGACATAGGCCTCTCCAACTACACGCCATTTTGCGTTAGCTGCGAAAATCATCGTATCGCTCCACCCAGTCTGAAGGCGCTACACTGCGCTTGCCGATCCGCGGTCTCCACTCAATCAATAGGTAACTCGTTTAACCCACCAGTTGTCGGTTCTTCGGCTAATGTGGCCAGCCCACTGTAACTGCAGTTTTCTGATCCGGTGAGCTGTTTGTGACTTTGGTTCGTTGGATCACTTCCACCAGGCGACATGTGATGTGAGCTCTTAATTCAGTCCAAAACAGTTTTTGAAACACCCCAAAGTTAATGCCTAATTGCCGTGATCCACCGTAAGTTTATGCTCCATATATTCTTTATCTACTCGTAGTATCTTTATGGGTTTCTCATTGCACTGATATCTGTTAATTGAGTAGTTCCGCAGACGGGTGTGAGACGAGCACGCTTGGCCAATTCTTTTTGCTACCACCGTCGTTCATTGCTCGGAGAGATGCAATTTGTGCAGCCCAATTCATAGGCGATTGTCAACTTTCTTAAGATTCTAAAGACCAGTCTCGGAGACGCGCAGAGAGCCGGCGAGCAATACAATTTACAAATCCCTGTGGCGGTGTGGTGTGTGTGTTGTAGCCTTTGCTAGATCCAACAGTATTAAGCCGCCTTCTTCATACCTTGTTTGTGCAGAATACGGCAGAATACTTAGTATGTGTCTGATGAATAGGTGACCTAAACTTATGGAAACTTGTCCAAAAAGATTGATCAAAAAGCTAAAACTAGTTATTAACGGACTCCTCGAAGTCATATTGATCAAAGAGTCGAGTCAAAGTAATTTAGACGGAGATAATCTCTGTAGTTCATTGGCCCTTATGAGGATTAGAGCTTCGCTCGCTCTACCCAGGATAAGACACAAACTAAAATGGTCTTGTCATCATGTGAATGCTGATGAATTAATGCCTAAATATTTCTCAGACTGATGATTTTGAGCATTTCACTTTTCCTCACCGATATAAAGACGTATTGTAAAAACTTTCCAAGATAATGTGGACTGTGGCTATATCAGTTCAGTTTTATAGTATCGGTTCAGAGTTCGATGAAGAAAATACAGTCTCCAATTTTATATACGCGATGATAGAAACAAATAAATAGATACAAATCACTGGCTGGAAGGAAGTAAGTTTTGTAAGATTGTGGTCTCAATGAATTGTCAGATTGTCACCTGTCGCTTATGGCGTTTATAATAATCTAGATCCGCTTGATGTTATACATTGTGCCACCGATCATTTACAGTTAGTGCCCCTGACCACACCACATGATTTAATAGTCTCATCCGCCCGTACATTATCACGCGCAAACATTTACTAGTACGAGTGAACTCGACGTACTTCCCAAACTTTGACTTTGGTGTTCCAACGCTTTGTATGCAAAGTCATAGCAATATGTCATACGAGTTGGCGAGACAGGGTTCTAAAATGAAGGAGTTGAACATTTATCAAAGGTTGAACGTACGGCGTAGCACGGAAATAAGCTTGGGGTACAAATTTGGCGTGACGCTAAAATTTTTGTGATTCACGCTTTTTATTTGCTGAGGGTCACTTGGAAATTGATTCTGGTGGAGAGGGGAAATGTAATGTAATTGGTGACACCAATGTACGGCCTGGAATGCGTGGCCTTACAATGTACGCCCTGTAACTTGTGTCCTCCATTTAACTTGTATACAGTACATGAATTATCAGGCCGCGTACTCCAAGTCGTACTTTTAGGTACGCACATTGCTGTCACCGAACATAGAGTCAGAGGTAACTTAAGGTCGGGCTTACCTTGACTCAAGATTATCACCCTTCCATGCTAGTCTGATAGCAAAGAAATAACAAAAAATGTACCAGTTGCTTCTCTTCCCGCGCGGGCGGTAAAGCCTATCAAGGGAATGGGCGATAATCTTAGGAATCATGTTACACTTATAGGCGATGCGGCTAGCAACCCATCACTATTTTGATTCCCTTATCCACACCACATATACGCCCATGATCATGATAACCTTTAAGATTTGTCTACCCCGTAAGGGATAAAGACGTTATTTATTTTTATATGTATGTATGTAAGAAAGAGTAAAGTAATGAGGTCACTTTCTTTGAAACCGCTATTGTAAGTAGTCTGACAACAATTTTGTATGAACATTTTTTACCTACCTTACCTTACGTAAGTGTCCGAGTCGCACTTGGTTTTTTTATTTTTATTTGTTCCGCGCATCTTGAGGGCTATTCAATGCATGACGTGAATGGTCGGTTAAGTGAAATACCGTTATGCAAAGATTCCTTTATTGAAGTTGTGTAGAAATGCGTCGTTCTTTCCAAAAGGGTAAAGTTGACGGATGGCAATGGCGTAAGCGTAGGTTAGATACGGTATAGGAATCGTGCATGTATCGTTCATTACATTATTAGTTGGTAGTTATAAAAGTGATAGAACGAAAGCCCTAATGTAATGCCAGTTGCTTGATTTCTCTTGCTTGTAAACTGGACTGCATATGGGGCAATGATTAAGTTACTTTATTTACTATGTGATACTTTCTCGATTGTAATCGAAAATTATGAAATTAATAAAATCACGCTTACAGATATAAGTATAATGAAAAAAAGTGAACTGTTAAATGGCTAAGTTGCAACTTCACAAGAGATCAAAAGGATTCCCTGCAGGCAAAACTAAACGGTAATAAATATATCATGACTTACATGACTAACCCCTTTTAGTCATTTAGTTTTTAATATTATTTTCTGACTAACGCCTCGTCTAAACTTAGATTATATGTCATGTGTATCGTGGTTAACTTAAATGTCATTTCGTATACTATACTGCACACTGTCCCCGACCGGCTGTTTATCTCATTATGTCAACAGACCGCAGCTGCGCGGCTTGCGCGCGAGTCGACCGAATAGTGACGCGTAACGCCATCTATTGACATTAGCCAGAACTAAATGGACGGTTGAACGGTTGTGCCGCTTGATGGTTCCTAACTTAACCGTAAAAATATGTTAACGGGGTGGTGCAGTTTATTCGTCTTTTATCACAGTAAAGCATGTTGTGTTAGTTTCTATTCCGAACAGCTGTTGATACTCAATACGTGTCCACATGACGTTTTGCTCGGGCTCGATGAAATCATGCGGAAAATATTTACTGAAGCCTTATTCGTTTTATAATGCCGTCGACCGTCTGTTTTCTACATCGATGACATTATTGCGGTTGCCGATTTTGAGTTTGGCTAAGAAAATGTAGTTACCTAGTTTACCAACATATAAAGCTCTATTAATTTGTGTTTTTAAAAGAAAGTTTTCTCAACGACATATAGTGTTTTAAATGCGACAAAGATCTTCAATACATCTCAACTCAATGCAAACCCTTGATTATAATATGCTGTCAAGTCATTTATTGATTGATTATATGCTATGCTATGCTATGGACTTGCTCTGAAAACAACATTATTTCACTTTATTCCTTTCATTTGATTTCATTTCTTGACCAACTTGATCGATTTAATAGGCCATTAGCGGCGTGTGATGCTATCTATTGTAAAACACTTACAAGAAAAATCTTTTGCATGATTTTCCATCATGAAAAAGAAGGATGTAGTACTTTCATCAGAAAATCGCTTTCGCATTTCCCTCAAACGAATCTGGGGGAACGCTACAATAAAGCCATTAAGGCGAAGGGATAGGCAAAAGCTCATAAATTGGTTGTTTTTGTGCATGTTTTATGGCGATAATACACAATTTGGAGTTTTGAAAACTGCACATTCTATAAAACATGTCTTGAATTAGAATTCACCGGTGAAAACATATTCCTTAATGTCGTAGTTAGTACAAAAATTCGTTTGCTCTAAGAGTCTCGAAAATATTTTGTGCACGGTTTGCTCGGGTGAAACCAATCTGTTTGCTACCAATCTCGACGAGGTCACTCTAGTAACTCATAATTAAAATTCCGCGGTGCGTTTGCTTCAATTAGCCAACAAATAAGGCTTGAGAGAGTAGTACTGCCCTGATCCTGTGAAAAGGGCGAACGCAATATTTGCCCGCACATTCAATCAGGCGCTTTTCAATGTACAAAAAAATTCGGAAACCAAAAAAATGTTAAAAAGATAATACGGTGAAATAAATTATTAAGATAAAACCAAAAATGTTCATAAAAAAATAATAAAAAAATAATAGATAAATAAATAAAAAAATAATTTGGATAAGACGTATGAAAATAATAAGGAAAAAGCAACGTTGCATGTTCGCTCGGTGGCGGCAGTGCGTAAGCGACGCGACGTTGCCAATATTCGCTTCGCGTTTTTTCATATTGGTTTGGCTAAGCATGTTGTTTGAGTCACAGAATAGGCGCGAAACAGTGCTTCAAAAAGTCGTACTCGTTCGCTTCGCACGTATAATACCTATATTAAGTTAAAAGTTATTATTTTCAATCCGTTTTTTGGGAACTTAGTGGCAGGTTGGTTTGATACTAACTTACTTGCTGTTTAGCGAACAAGCATGGGAAATAGGATTTTGGTTGGAATTACTGCATGAAAAATTTTGATAATGAGGCAAGTAGTACTCCAATGTATAGTCTATCATTAGAAAGAAAAAAAATGATATCTGAAGGTCAAAGTGGTTCCCAAACATGGATCCGTTATCAAAATAAAAAAGACCGCCATATTGAAATCTTTAGTTTTTCGACCGATTAATTTCAAAATCGATATCTGAGGATCCGAGTTGTCTCCAAACACGTATCCGTTATCAGAAATGACAAAAGTGGCCGCTATTTTGAAATCTTTAAGTTTTGGGCCGATTATTTTCAAAATCGATATCTGAGGGTCCGAGTGGTCGTCAAACACAAATCTGCTACCGAAAATGAAAAAACTGGCCGCCATTTTGAATTCTTTACTTTGTGGACCGAATATTTTCAAAATCGATATCTAAGGGTCCGAGTGGTCGTGAAACACAAATCTGCTATCAAAAATGAAAAAACTGGCCGCCATTTTGAAATCTTTAGTTTACCGACCGATTGATTTCAAAATCGATATCTGAGAATCCGAGTTGTCTCCAAACACGTATCCGTTATCAAAAATGACAAAAGTGGTCGCCATTTTGAAATCTTCAGTTTTTGGACCGATTATTTTCAAAACCGATATCTGAGGGTCCGAGAGCTCCCCAAACATAAATCCGTTATCAAAAATGAAAAAAGTGGCCGCCATTTTGAAATCTTTAAGTTTTGGGCCGATTATTTTCAAAACTGATATCTGAGGGTCCGAGAGGTCCCCAAACATAAATCCGTTATCAAAAATGAAAAAAGTGGCCGTCATTTTGAAATCTTTAAGTTTTGGGCCGATTATTTTCAAAATCGATATCTGAGGGTCCGAGTGGTTGTCAAACAAAAATCTGCCACCGAAAATGAAAAAACTGGCCACCATTTTGAATTCTTTACTTTCTAGACCAATTGTTTTCAAAATCGATATCTGAGGATCCGAGTGGTCCCCAAACATGAATCCGTTTTTAAAAATTAAAAAAGTGGCCGCCATTTTGAAATCTTTAAGTTTTGGACCGAATATTATCAAAATCGATATCTAAGGGTTCGAGTGGTCGTGAAACACAAATCTGCTATCAAAAATGAAAAAACTGGCCGCCATTTTGAAATCTTTAGTTTACCGACCGATTGATTTCAAAATCGATATCTGAGAATCCGAGTTGTCTCCAAACACGTATCCGTTATCAAAAATGACAAAAGTGGCCGCCATTTTGAAATCTTTAGTTTTTGGACCGATTATTTTCAAAACCGATATCTGAGGGTCCGAGAGCTCCCCAAACATAAATCCGTTATCAAAAATGAAAAAAGTGGCCGCCATTTTGAAATCTTTAAGTTTTGGGCCAATTGTTTTCAAAATCGATATCTGAGGATCCGAGTGGTCCCCAAACATGAATCCGTTTTTAAAAATTAAAAAAGTGGCCGCCATTTTGAAATCTTTAAGTTTTGGACCGAATATTATCAAAATCGATATCTAAGGGTTCGAGTGGTCGTGAAACACAAATCTGCTATCAAAAAAGAAAAAACTGGCCGCCATTTTGAAATCTTTAGTTTACCGACCGATTGATTTCAAAATCGATATTTGAGAATCCGAGTTGTCTCCAAACACATATCCGTTATCAAAAATGACAAAAGTGGCCGCCATTTTGAAATCTTTAGTTTTTGGACCGATTATTTTCAAAACCGATATCTGAGGGTCCAAGAGCTCCCCAAACATAAATCCGTTATCAAAAATGAAAAAAGTGGCCGCCATTTTGAAATCTTTAAGTTTTGGGCCGATTATTTTCAAAATCGATATCTGAGGGTCCGAGTGGTTGTCAAACACAAATCTGCTACCGAAAATGAAAAAACTGGCCACCATTTTGAATTCTTTACTTTCTAGACCAATTGTTTTCAAAATCGATATCTGAGGATCCGAGTGGTCCCCAAACATGAATCCGTTTTTATAAATGAAAAAACTGGCCGCCATTTTGAAATCTTTAGTTTACCGACCGATTGATTTCAAAATTAATATCTGAGAATCCGAGTTGTCTCCAAACACGTATCCGTTATCAAAAATGACAAAAGTGGCCGCCATTTTGAAATCCTTAGTTTTTGGACCGATTATTTTCAAAACCGATATCTGAGGGTCCGAGAGGTCCCCAAACATGAATCCGTTTTTAAAAATGAAAAAAGTGGGCGCCATTTTGAAATCTTTAAGTTTTGGTCCGATTTTTTTCAAAATCGATATCTAAGGGTCTGAGTGGTCGTGAAACACAAATCTGCTATCAAAAATGAAAAAACTGGCCGACATTTTGAAATCTTTAATTTTCCGACCGATTGATTTCAAAATCGATATCTGAGGATCCGAGTGGTCCCCAAACAAGAATCCGTTTTTAAAAATAAAAAAAGGTGTCCACCATTTTAAAAACTAGTTTTTGTACCGATTGTTTTCAAAATCGATATCTTACGATCTGAGTGGTTCCCAAACACGTATCCGTTATACAAAATAGAAAAGTCATCATCATTTTGAAATGTTTAGTTTTTGAACAGATTGTTTTCAAAATCGATATCTGAGCTGGCGGCCTCTTTTTCCATTTTTGATAACGGGTTGATAAATGGTGGCCAGTTTTTTCATTTATAAAAACGGATTCATGTTTGGGGACCACTCGGATCCTCAGATATCGATTTTGAAAACAATTGGTCTAGAAAGTAAAGAATTCAAAATGGCAGCCACTTTTTTCATTTTTAAAAACAGATTTATGTTTGGGGACCTCTCGGACCCTCAGATATCGGTTAATAATCGGTCTGAAAACTAAACATTTCAAAATGGCGGCCACTTTTGTCATTTTTGATAACGTATACGTGTTTGGAGACAACTCGGATTCTCAAATATCGATTTTGAAATCAATCGGTCGGTAAACTAAAGATTTCAAAATGGCGGCCAGTTTTTTCTTTTTTGATAGCAGATTTGTGTTTCACGACCACTCGAACCCTTAGATATCGATTTTGATAATATTCGGTCCAAAACTTAAAGATTTCAAAATGGCGGCCACTTTTTTAATTTTTAAAAACGGATTCATGTTTGGGGACCACTCGGATCCTCAGATATCGATTTTGAAAACAATTGGCCCAAAACTTAAAGATTTCAAAATGGCGGCCACTTTTTTCAT
This sequence comes from Pandemis heparana, assembly GCA_963854515.1. NCBI lineage: Eukaryota > Metazoa > Arthropoda > Insecta > Lepidoptera > Tortricidae > Pandemis > Pandemis heparana. Next base: position 2,732,917 of record OY978031.1, on the reverse strand, counting down.
TTTTGATAACGGATTTATGTTTGGGGAGCTCTCGGACCCTCAGATATCGGTTTTGAAAATAATCGGTCCAAAAACTAAAGATTTCAAAATGGCGACCACTTTTGTCATTTTTGATAACGGATACGTGTTTGGAGACAACTCGGATTCTCAGATATCGATTTTGAAATCAATCGGTCGGTAAACTAAAGATTTCAAAATGGCGGCCAGTTTTTTCATTTTTGATAGCAGATTTGTGTTTCACGACCACTCGGACCCTTAGATATCGATTTTGAAAATATTCGGTCCAAAACTTAAAGATTTCAAAATGGCGGTCACTTTTTTCATTTTTAAAAACGGATTCATGTTTGGAGACAACTCGGATTCTCAGATATCGATTTTGAAATCAATCGGTCGGTAAACTAAAGATTTCAAAATGGCGGCCAGTTTTTTCATTTTCGATAGCAGATTAGTGTTTCACGACCACTCGGACCCTCAGATATCGATTTTGAAAACAATCGGTTCAAAAAGTAAAGAATTCAAAATGGCGGCCAGTTTTTTCATTTTCGATAGCAGATTTGTGTTTGACGACCACTCGGATTCTCAGATATCGATTTTGAAAATAATCGGTCCAAAACTTAAAGAATTCAAAATGGCGGCCACCTTTTTCATTTTTGATAACGGATTTATGTTTGGGGACCTCTCGGACCCTCGGATATTGGTTTTGAAGATAATCATTGGAAAAACCATGCCTTATTCTGTATCTTTCCCGACACGTACAAGTTTTACTTTATTCTGCAATAATAATTTACGTTGCGACTCTAAACAGACTCTGGACACCTTTGACGTCACGTTCATCACTATCCCGCGGAAACTGCATTTTTCTGGGATAAAAAGTAGCCTGTTTTAATCTAGGGTACCAACTGTCTTCGTTCCAAATTTCATCCAAATCCGTCCAGTTGTTGTAGCTTGAAGAAGAAACAAACATACATACACACTCACTCACATCGTCACAAACTTTCTCATGTATTATATCACATACATACATACATAAATAACGTCTCTATTCCTTGCGGAGCAGACAGAGCCCAAGGTAACAAGACCTTAAAGGCCACGTTACGAATGCCGAAATGTTAATTTTTTTTATTATTTTTGCAAAATCTGATTTGAACATTATGCTGTGTCTGTGTAGGCAATCGGAAAACTAAAGCAAGCGCCATCTACTAACATCACAGTGCAATATTTCAATCCATCAGCCCGCGCCCATTCGCATCGAGTTCACGCGTCGATTATTTAACAGATGTCGCGTTGATCGGACTGCTTGCCACGTCACGAACGGGCAAGGTCATTTGCCTATCCCTTCGCCTTAAATATTGATCTATTAGGCAGTTAGGCGTGTGTTATCTTATACACTTCCTTAACTTCTAATGTATGTTTTGCCCCAGTTGTCTAGTTTGACCCGTAGTATGTGTCGTTGTTCTCCGTAACCTCTTGTACTCTTACACCTATCAATCACAATATTAACGCCGTTGACCGTTACCTCGACTGCTATATATCTTTTTGGCGCCAAGGAAGGTTTGTGCTTCTTACTTAACTGTAGGAAAGCTCAGACTAAACAAAATTTACTAATGAGTGTTGTGCATTCCAAAGTGAGGTCACTTTAAAGTACACTGCCGCGTGCGTGTGTGAATGTCTCAATGAAGTCTATACAGAAAACTAAAGCGAACAAAGCATACAAATTTCCTTTTTTAAAGTTGGAAGCTTCATTATTGGAGAGAAACTGAACTTACTGAAAAATCCCCTCAAATGACGGATCCTTTGTGCCTTGGCGGTTGAAATTAGTGGTGTACCGTGGGTCTTTAAAAATGTATCGGATTTAGATGTGGTACACTACTTTCTTACGCAGCACCAGCTGTTTGAATTGACAGTTGACGACGTAAAATCCACAATAAGTTTTGGCACTCAATCTTCTTTTAAATTAAAATCTTGATTTTGATTGATTTACGGTTAACTTTAGACATATTTTCACGGGATCAACGCGATGTATCACGGGTAGCCTGTTTCTGTTCTAATCTAATTAAAAATGTAGGATTAAATCAGTGAAATTCTTTCAAAAGATGCGTTTTAAGAACCGGATACTGATCTTTTTTTCACTAATATCCGCAGAAATGGGCACAACACTAGTTAAAATTTAAAGCGGCGCATTAACCATAGCAACGCGGGCGGAAATTAAAGGGGGGAGGGAGAGGGACGATGCCCTAGATACCCCGAGTTCAGTGCAAGCCTGAAGTTAACGGATGAAACTTCATATAGTTTTCAGTTTTTTATGCCTTACCAATTTGCCATGTGATATTTTGAAGCCCAAGGCTGTAAATGAACAAAAAACATTTACCTTGCTACTCCTCTACCACCATAATATATGGACCTCTGTAGAGTGACGCCTGATTCAATGAATTATTTAGAAGGCGGTGTTAAAAGATCGCATTGCATTGCATTGGTTGCATTTAGGGTTCTGTCAGAGTCAGTATGCGTGATATGTAATTATAATACCAACTCGTTATTAAATGCTTTAATTATGCAACAGTTATGTATTTTCTTGTTAGCCAAATGTTTATCATAATTTACGATAGTAGCTGAAAGTTGTCCTGCAAAACAAAATATTGAATTAAAAGTAGGTGTAAGAACTTCGCGGTCCCTAATCCCTATGCCCTATTGTTCCAGAAAAATCACGTCGACTGCATAGCGTAAAGGTTTATGTGGAAATTATCGAATAGCTACTCAATATTGAACCTTGTACTACAATACAAAAGACAGTATTCGCTTTAGAGAGCCTCCACGCCACGATGCTAAGATTCTATGCGGTCTTAATATCCGGAGATATTGAATTGATACTTGATGCGGGGCGTTGAAAAGATCTGGAAACTTCGATTCGTCTGACGATTTTCACAGCTTTTTATTGTTCGTTACTTTTGAATAGAATAGAATGTTCTGGATCTTTCAAGTGAACACTTAATTTTCTCTACAGATCGAGTTTATTTTGAGGTGAAAAACGTCCAAGTGGGTGGCATGAGGAACGAATGAGTTATATTCGAAGTAATAAATTGGTTAGAAGTTAAATTTATTGCTCTGTCAGAGAAATTGATTTAGTTCGTGTTTTGAAATAACCGTGTTTGAAATAGTATACTTAGAATTTGGGGGTGGCTTTCTTAACATTTATACATTTACATTACATACACATTACGTCTACATTATTGTTTAATTAGTTTGACATTATTTGATAGGCGTAGGTTTTCATGTTTGTAAAAATAGCAATGTTTTAACACTTTTAACGTTAATTTTGTTTGCAGGTAAATCCTTTTGTGGGTTGATTGGGTGTTCCATGTTGTAAGCTATAATGTAGTAAGTCTGATAACTTGCTCTTTCGTACGTAAGTATTACATTAAGATTAAGATGTATGCTTCATGCCAACCATTTTTCGAAAACTTCCTGTGGTTCCGGATTGACTTGAAATTTTGTGTTCCTCCAAATGAAAAATGGAAAACAATGTAAATACAGCCAAAAAAATTACAGTCCGCGATAAAAGCTTTCATTGAAAATGTAACATACATTCTCAAAAATTCAGTCTCAAAAACTTATTCCGCTCTAGAAGAGTCTAGGAACATCCATGTAATAGAAATACATAGATAGAATAAAGTTGCGGAAAAAAAAGCAATAATATAGTATAGGTAGGTACCTAATCAACGGTGACAAGTCGGAAGTTGAATTTTATACAGTGGCGCCTCACGTCGGCAAATTGCGAACTAAGTATGATATTTCGAATCAGTACAGAAACTATTTATAGTTACTATCATCTAGTCCAGAGTGAATTGCAAAATATGACTTAAAAAAGAATCATCATCATCATCTTCAGCCTACATACGTCTCACTGCTTGGCACAGGCCTCCTCTCACAATGAGAAAAAATAATTACCTATTCAAAGAAAAATATTGGGATCATGTAAAAATCTTGCTTGCACATTGATTTCACTAATTTTCTGGCTTCATATAAAGTTCTAAAGAAACTTCTGGAGAGCTTACGGAGTTGAGCAGCGGAAAGCATTAAGCCATTTGCTAAAAGATGAAGCTACCTTTTCACGGAATAAGGAAAGAATTGTAGCTGTAGATACTAAGCTGAGTTCTTCGATGGAAGTCAAAAGTTTCGTAGAAACTTCAATGAAGATGGTAAAGTTGGATATTAAGCTATTTTTTATCCGGCTATTCCTACAGGATCGGGATTTACACATATTATTATGTTATCGCGAAATCGGAACCGATTATTCCAGAGCTATGAAATGGGAATATTTAAAAAAGAAAGTAAATAAAGATCCTGATTGGGTTTTTGCGAACTCCCACGGGAATCCAGTGGAATCCGGGGACTTCAAGCACAGTCGAGAGACTTGAATATTGTGCACGGTTGTTCTTTAATGCAACTTAAATGAAGACAACGATGGGATATTAGGAAATCCGATGAAATTTCTTTGACTCCCATAAGAAATTCAATAAAATCACGAAAAAAAATAATAACGATTGTAAGTCCAGGACGATCCGATTACTTTCGATCTTATCTGAAGATACCAATACCATGCATGATAGAACCACATATTAATTATGGCAGCGCGTAGTTGGCATTTGTTATAATGAGGTAAAAATTTCGAGATCAAGTTGTTATTTCATTATAAGAAATTCTTTACGGTATTTGGATCTATTGTGATGACACAGACAATGGCCTTCACCCGAAAAGGCAAAAACAAAAGAAATGGTTGTCAAATCGCAATTGTATCGACTAATGTTTGGTAATTGTTCTCTGATTGATTATTTGGGTGATCTGATCTTATAATTGAGTGATTTGGTAACATTACATGACAGTTGACCGGTGGCAGTACTGCACAGTTCATCCAGTTAACAACAGGTCTTGTTTTTTTTAATGTCAATAATGAATATTTTATTAAAAACCGCCGACATTCTCGAGATAAAACTACATCGTAAACAACGGTATGTGTAAATATGAACTTTTCAATTTTTATATGGTTTAATATTTGTTTGATTTTGGCACATTTGCTCACGAAAGTTAAGCGTACTTAGAACCTTGTGCGTAATTAAGTTTATTGAGTGAAGTGTGTCTTAAACTCCGTGTCGTTTTTGTCGATTGACTAACGAGTTCAATAGTAAGTACTAGAGTATGATAAAGGGTAGAAAATAGATGAAAGAGGAACTAAAATTTGAAATGCAGAATTTTTGCCATGTTCAAAGTTTTAGATGTAAAATTCAAATAATTGTGCAGTTACAAAGAAAGTTGCGCTTTCTTTTTGTTTTGTAGTCTTTGCTTTATTGTTGTACTCTAAGTAATAATTGAAAATTTCATGTTTGCCATTCTGTCCTACGTGTATGTTATTAATGTTTTAATTATTGATTAAATCTACCCTAACTTTTCACTTAGGTATAATAAATAAATAACCATTAATAACTAAAGTGTGTTCTAAAGTGGCATAAAATATCAAACCAAAGTAAAGGAATGTTGTAGTCTCGCGAGTTCAAATGCCTTACTCCATTTGTTAAGTCCGACTGTCTCTGTGTCTGTATGCTATTACATACCTACATAACAAACGATAGGTATGATCAATCTTGCATATCTCTTGTCTTCCTGCGCGGCATATACGTCTCAATAAAAACGTCAGTCTTGCCACAGATAAAACAATGCTTAGATAAGCTATGGTGTAGACCGGACAGACGATTACGTTGATCTTTTTATTTTATTTATTTATTTATTTAAGCCTTTTTATTCCGAATTCGCTATAATTTCAGTAAGTACATGTTGTATTATATTGTCGTTTATTTATTAAATTGTCGCGTAATTCGGCGTGCCTCATGGCATAGGCCTCCTCCGTGTATTGGAGGGTTTGGGCTATAGTTCCCACGCGCGCCCAGTGCGGATTGGGAACTTAACACACACCATTGAATTTCTTCGCAGATGTGTGCAGGTTTCCTCACGATGTTTTCCTTCACCGAAAAGCTCATGGCAAATTACAAATGTAATTTTCGCACATAAATTCCGAAAAACTCAGAGGTGCGAGCCCGGGATTTGAACCCACGACGCTCTGCTTGAGAGGCCACAGGTCAAACCACTAGGCTACCACGGCTTTTTTTCACGTTGATCTAGTCTAGATTAAATTGGCGAAGAAATCCTATAATACCTATTTGCAGTTGAGTGTTATTTTCGCGAAGAAGCGAGTTATTTAGCTTTTGTTTATGTATATTTTTGCTATAATGGTTTAATTTTTCCTTTCCTACCACAACATAGACAACGGGCGTGGCTGATCTATTAACGATGCCTGTGAAGTACCCAAACCACTTTGGGTCCATGTGGGAACTTATATCAAAGGCTTCTGATTGTGGATCGAGGCCTGTGCCCAGCAGTGGGCCGTCTAAAGACTGGATATGTGACTCTGTTGCTTGTGTTCTTCTTGTTGCCGTCAAAGTTAGGTACTGTATAAAATATGAGTAATATTTAAACATCTATAGTAAGTATAAGGCGTTCTAGATTGGATTTCACGTGTGATTAGGGATTAACAATAATTAAACAATTAATTTATGTTGTTGCTTTGTTGACTAACTTTAATCAACGTTGGTTTTTTTAATGAACAAACACAAAATCACAGTTTGCACATTTGTAATGCAATAGTCTTTGTGTGACGTTATATTCTCTGAATATCCAAGGTCACTAAAGAAATCTGCCTCACAGAGTCAAGTTACATTTATCCACAATATGTCCCCTCCAACAGGATAATCTGCTCTATATAAACACTGCATTGCTTGAAAAGCAAAGCCACAGACGTCCCTTTTACCTCCAATAGCGCCGTCCCCTTCCAACGCTATGTTTACAATTTTACCGCAAGCAGATCTAGTTGCAGGAACGCCGCGCGCGCAGTCGGTCGCGTGTAGATCGATGATCTGCGATCTATAGATCATTTTCTTAAGTGCGTGTTCGATGACAATGAGCTATTGTGATTGTTTAAGGAATTGGATGCATTCCCGACTGTGACGTGTTGAATGGTTTCGATTGTTTCATTTTTTATCGATGGGTCCTATGCCAATTTTAATTGAGGTGCTATAAAAAACATGTTATGATGCATTAACTGCAAACACGGATTTTAACAGGGTACTTAATAGTCCTAGAGGCTTAAGGGTGCGACCAAACCGCCGCTTATACGCAGTGACGTGTCGTATCCGTCACGTTTTCTCACCGTTTCTTCATACATTTTGTCGCGATTCCGTAACGTCACCGTTTTTTAAGCGGCGGTGTGGTCGCACCCTAAAAGAAAACAGGCCTTCGCCCGGCAGCAATTTGCTGCATTTGAAGCTATAGCGTTTAAAAACATTTTTTTTATATTATAATAATAATAATAATAATATTTATTTATTTCGAGCAACTACATGACTCATCATACATTATTGGGTTAGTACATGGCTTATTCTCTAAGTGTTAGTCTTATTATATTATATAAATAGGTACATTAAAAAGAAAACAATTCAACAAAATATTCATTACCAGGCGTTTTTGGTCACATGTATTTTGGTCCAGTGGTGCAGTATCGGACACGACATATCCTCCGATATTACACGTAGGAGACTGTTACTGCTGCCCCTCATTCTATCCATGGCGGATGATATTCGTTTGCGTATCACTGCTCCAAAACTATCTGTACGCGCTTCCGCAAACATGCCGGATGCACTGCAAAAACGGGGCAGCCGCAACAGCATCCTAAAGGTATTGTTGTACTGGACTTTCAGAGCATTGAATGACTTCTGCGTAAAGCGAACCCACAGGCAGCAGGTGTAGAGAGTCTGGCAGTAGGCTTTAAAAAGAGTTACTTTTACCTCATTAGTACACCGTGCGAACCTGCGGGCAAGCATATTGCATCTGACAGTCAATGCTCTGCGCTCTCTATCCATGTTCAAATCATCAGTGAGCGAGAGTTATGTTATAGTCAGCGTCAAATAGTTCGTGACACCCAAAGTGGTCAAAAAGTTAGCAACACGGGCCTTAGTTCAACTGTGATAATGACGTGTTGCGATCTATTTGATTTGGCGCTGAGCTGACTGTACCTATTACTTTAAGTTATTTTGTTCTTCGATGCTGAAAATAGAATGAGCGAAGTGTGTTGGTTGGACCAAGAGTACTTACATGCCTGATGCTTGCACATTTTTGTGAATACTTGTGGTATATTTTTATATCAAAAACGAGTAAAATGCCATTGATGCATATGTTAATGAACAAAATATACTCAAGTTACCGCCTAAAAATTGGCGAAAGCCATATGATAGGCTAGTATGTATCGTTTGGTCGTTCTCACCCATAAACAATAATTACCAGCAATAACCTTGCTGGTAAACTGGTAACCCTATTTATATTGCTCATAATTTTAACTAAAAATGGAAAGTAAAAGGTATATTTTACTTAATGTGAAAACGTCCAATTACTTCACTATTCATTACTTACAACTCTGAGTAATCAAAACCTGCTTATCATTTCATTTCATTTCCACTCTCAGTCCTCAGTCTCAATAAAATTATAAGCCAACAAACCATTCCATTAATGATAACACAACTCATTAAAACCAGTCGTCTCACGAGAAATGCCCCAATTGATGAAAGACCTCGCCAATGCCGTAGCGTGGACGCACTGTGTAATTACAAACAAAAGTGCTATGCAATTATGTGCTTTTACATCGGCTACTATAATAGTGCAGGTTATTGTTTTCACAATGTTAATGACGTTGTAATCTTTAGTTTGATCAGTATTTTTTAATTGAATTTTTTGAACTTTTATGACCTCACGCGTTTTTTTTAGTTTCTATTTCTACTGAGACAAGGTCATACTGATAACAACAGGTGAATAAAGCTGAGGGATTGAACCTAGAAGCCTTATTGTCTAAGGCGTGGGCTTTCGTAATCGTGTTTCGAAATCGGAATCAAGTACCCAAGTAACCCATCACCATTTTCATCCCCCTTTCCACCTATTTGCCCACAATTATGTTAAAAGTGGCCTATTAGATGTGATTAATGTATTTCTATGTATTCTACCAGTTTGTCGCGTTAAAGACCGGATTTTATGCAATAGCACATTTCAAAATTCACTAGATTTGAAGTCATGGGGATACCACCTTGATGGTTGGCAGTTAAGTTTTTTTTTTTTTTTTTTATTATTTATTCAAATCAATTACAAAAAATACCAGATTTTGTGTGAACAGCGAGCGAAAACCACATTTGGTTTATCTGCTGCTGTGGTCGCCACCAGTACCAGTGCGTTTTAAACGCAATTTCTATCCTCGTACGACAAAGATCTGGAACCAACTTCCTGCTGCAACATTCCCCGAGCGCTACAATTTAGGGATCTTTAAAAAGCGAGCCTTCCTGTTCTTGAAAGGCAACGCACTTGTGATTCCCCAAGTCTTGCAGGTGTCCCTGGGCGGTAGGGCTTGCACTCCGAGATTCCGGAATCTCGTAATTCCGGAATCTCGGACGATTTTGAACGATATTTCAATTCCGGAATTGATCAACTCAATATCGATAATTCCGATATTGATAAATTTGAGACAATTTGACAAATAAAACGACGTATTGGCATTGTTCATTTTTTTAAGCTGTGCTTTTAACACTTTTATTTGATAAAATCGACTATTTCAAGCAACTAATTTTAATATTATGCTTTTACGTACTTATTTAAATTTTTAAATTTTTTCGCTGTTTGATAATTTGTTGATTTTGGCACGATCCGATCCGACCGATCCCAATCGCCTTCGTTCAGCAATAAAAAAACAGTTTTGTCTATGATTTAATACATCAATACATCAGATTTTTCCCGACTCCTACTTACATTATAGTGGTCTTCCCAACAATACATCGTGTAAACTTTGAAATATTCCACATTAGCTTGCGTACACCATTCCTGCCGCAAATCTTCTCTGATTTTCACAATGATTTTGTTGGGGCTATTGTTCGAGTCATTGTTGCATCCCGGCACATTTTTTTTAATAGATAAATATCAGTTTTATACTTTGAATTTGTTTTTTATTTTATTTCCAACGTTTGTAGATTAAGTAGGTAGGAATGTAATGTTACTTATGATGTAGATGTGACAATGACAGCTGACAGTTACCGTAACTAAACTTTTTTAGTTCATTTTTGTGGCAAACATTTAATGCCCGATTCTGCCAAAAAAACCGGGTCGTTCGGTCAAACAAAGGGCAAAAGTACTGTTACAAAAATATCTGCAATCATAAAGTATTTTTGAAATAGGACAAGATAAATCGGATAGTTGATTGTTTTCCTCCAAATGGTTTACGAATTGGAGCATACTAAAAAAAATTAACAATGCCAATTCGCAAGATTTGCAACGCAACACAATATTTATTTGTTTCCACGCGACGCTACGCCTCGTTTGAGTCTTACCTGCTCACCGCGATTCATCTATATTTTTTTACAGAAATCCAAAGGCTAATTGAGCAAACATTATTAAAAGACTGATTTTGTGACGAAAACGGCGTGTTATTTAAAAAAAACTGCACCTTAATTGAAAGAAAACAAAAAAGAGTAATTCCGGAACCAGTTCCGGAATTCCGATATTGGGTTAAATTTCCGATATTCAGTTCCGGAATTGAAAACCTTCCGATATTGCAAGCCCTACTGGGCGGTGGTGATTACTTTCCATCAGGTGACCGGTCTGCTCGTTTGCCCTCTCTTATATATAAAAAAAAACTAACATTATGCGTACGCTATTAAGTGAAATTTATTACGATACTAGCTTCTGCCCGCGACTTCGTCCTCGTAAAATTAGCAATTGACATGTTTATCGCTATCCCGCGGGAACTATGTAATTTTCCGGGATAAAAAGTAGCCTATGTTTTAATCTAGGGTACCAGCTATCTTTTTTTCAAATGTTATCCAAATCCTTCCAGTCGTTTTAGCGTGAAGAAAGAAAAACATACACACTCACTCACATCGTCAGATCGTAAAATCGTCACTCACAAACTTTCGCATTTATAATATTAGTAGGATGTCTGGCTTTTCAAATATCGCTGCAACTATGCTTGAAAAGAGAATCCCTCGAAGCGTCCACAGGCTTAGCCGGGCCGTAACTGGGTCGCCGTGTTTCAACGAGTGTCTCAAACGGCTTTAATTAGCTTCCAACTAGCCTCTGCTAGTCTGCTGTTTCATTTTCATTGCTTGTGGAAAGCCAAAAGCTTATTACCGGAAAGCTAACAGGCGAGGCTGCGAGGCTTTTAGTTACACTGTCTCTGTCTGTCTCTGTCTGTCTTCTCTATTTAGAGATGAGATGACAAATTTTAAAGCTGGTTTTGAAACTGGAGTTCGGATAAAGGTGACTGACAGCTGATGCGACAGTTACGCGGTAAGGGTGCGACCAAACCACCGCGTTTACGCAGTGACGTTGACGTGTCGTATGCGTCACGTTTTCTCACCGTTTCTTCATACATTTTGTTGCGATTCCGTACCGTCACCGTTTTTTAAGCGGCGGTGTGGTCGCACCTTAATTTGTCTCTCTATCGTTATTGACTTCGCTTGCTTTCTTCGAAAGGCCATCTTCATCAATCCGCTAAGGATTTACAATAATTCGGTTCTGCGCTCTATTGAGTCTGTTCTCATAAGTAGTACTTGTTTAGTCTATACTACGTGAGTCTACCTTGTCGGATGAGCTACGCCAAGGCCTACTTGGTTAAGCATCCTATAATTCGATTGGCGACTTATTTCCAGCTCATCATCAGTATCCAATCCACTTCCTCTAGAGTCTAGCCAAACATCAATTTTGTTTTCAATTATCTTGAGAGTAAACGCTTTTTGAGTAACCGTAACACTTTTTGTTTGTTCGTCTAATCTTCATCAACCATTTGAATTATTGACTAATCTTGACACGACGCGACATTGCCAGCTCCTGGTGAAAATAAATCTAATAAAAAATTAATCCAAGGTAGGAAAAGCTCAAACGAGAAGAACGCATTGGCTCGAAAATCTCCGCCTGTGGTGTTACAATAGCAGCCGAGCTCTTTAGAGCTGTTGGGTCGAAGGAACAAGTCACAGCAATGATCGTCAACCTTCTATAGAAGATGGCACCACCCGAAGATCAAAATAAGTACGGTAGTAATCAATCAAGCAGCCCTTGTCCTGTGGCAGTCTCATCCACATCTCACACACTTTTATCTGACCAGACCACCTGTGTTTGCCCAATGACCTTTGATCTAATCTTGGCCACCACTGAGAAATCGCCGCTATGGCAATATGTAACCCATGCTCGTTCGTCTTCCTTGTGTAAAAAATAGTATTTATAGCTTGTATGGCACTTTTGTGAGCGAAATTACACTGAATTGTATCGTATGTCTATAATAGACGTTGTTTTTCGACCCAAATATGTGAAATGAATTGGAGCGTTGCATTTTTGAACCCGATCTCGAGTTGCGGTTTGTGATTTGCGCTGCCTCGTTTGTAGGGCGACCGGTAATTACTGCAATTAAAAGAACTGTAGGAATTTGTTACGATCTATGTTGTTAGCTCTCGGACTGTAGACCTTATTTATGAAGACACTAGTGCTAGCAGACGGACGGGGCAGAGGACTTCACTACATAGTATAAAACAAAGTCGCTTTCTCTGTCCCTATGTATGCTTAAATCTTTAAAACTACGCAACGTATTTTGATGCGGTTTTTTTTAATAGATAGAGTGAATCAAGAGGAAGGTTTATATGTATATAATACATGCATAATATACCGTGCGAAGCCGGGACGGGTCGCTAGTTGTTTTATAATATGTAGTGGATGTAATGAAACATGTCCTTCCATGTATACTTAAATACATACAACATCCATGACTCGGGCACAAACATTCGTATTCATCATACAAATATCTGCCTCTACCGGCATTCGAACCCGGGACCTCTAGCTTCATAGTCAGGGTCACTAACCACTAGGCTATCCGATTGTCAAGATCGGAAATATCAGAGGGTTTTTTTTTCAAAATGGCGGTAGGAATGGTGATTGCACAAGTTCCGCGGAAGTGAATTATTCTTGCTAACGATTATTTTTAAACATTCTTGCGGCTGAGATATAACATCGAAGGTTTATGCTGAAAGTAACGAAGGAAATGGATAGAGCTAGTCTAGTCTGCTTTGCTATACAAATCCGTGTTGTACAATAATATAATATACCACATGTTCTGTTTATATTACAAACGCAAGCTGATAACTGGGAAATATACATGCATAAACATACACAGTTTTGTTCAGAGTAACATATTATGTGCTTTATCCTATAGCCATTAAAGTGGTCACTGGCATACAAAGGAAGTATTCATACATATAGTAAACTATTAATTAGTGTGTTAGTAAATACGCAACTGTAGCTCGATAACAGTTTCCTCTATGTATATTATATTATCTAAGTTTGTTTAATTGATCAATTAATATAACTTGTTAGAACGAGGCCGATACGATAGCGATTGTAATTATTTTGTTTTTAATTGAACTCGCGAATTAACAGACCACGCCACGTTTGAAAAGAACTGAAATTCTTACAATAAATATCAATGGTTCTGCCCCAAAGGATAAAAACGGGACCCTGTTACTCTGTCTGTCTGTCACTAGGCTGTATATCATGTATCCACTTGCCAAATTTGTACGGAACCCTCAGTGCGCGAGTCTGCCCGGGTAGCACGACAGCGCACAAGAGTCACGTCGCGCGCGAGATTGATTACCCGTCTCTTTCTAGAACAAACAGTAAGAAAAAGACGGGCAATCTATCTCGCGCGCGACGCGACTCTTGTGCGCTGTCGTGCTAGACGTGCTGATTCGCACTTGGCCAGTTTTTAGGACCTTTGCAGAGCCCTTACTTCTTGAAGCTTCTAAATGACTGGCACCAAATAGGTCTCTGAACTCAAATTAAAAGTTCTCACTCCGGAGTCACGGCATCAAGTCACGAAATCTATCTTTATCGTAGCTCCGTGGGAAAGTGGTAATCTTTTACCGTTTTTAACATTGTTTGTCCAGTACCCACGAGAGTAAATACCTTGTATACACTGGCTTAGATCCACAACTGAACGCGTCCCTTTCTGATTTGAACTAGCTAAGCGAGACATGATATTCTCTTGTAGCACTGAGAAAAAAATCGTAAAATGTGGGTAGAACTGTGTAGACGATGCTAAAGACTGACTTTGTGTCATAATATTTTATCTTGGAACATATGGCTTAAATGTGGGTAATTAATTTCGTGCAAAAATTCCGAAATATTTGAGAGGTGTAGCCAAGGCTCGAACCCACGACCCTCTGCTTGAAAGTCGACAGGCACACCACTGAGCTATCACGGCTTTTTTATCTCCTCTCTTCGGTGTCATTCTAATGGTGGCATTGTATTTTTGATCTCTAACTTTTCTTTCTAAGAAAACCTACAGGTCGATATGATAGCACAAAGAATGTCGTGTTTGATTTGTTTAACTTGGTGTTTGAACAACTTATGGCTGTCAAGTACATTCTGTTTATTTCTCGAAAGGTTTGTCCAAAGCAAACTTTCGGACACTAAGTAAGTAAAACCGTTTGCTTTTAATTTGTTGTTAAATGCCCTTACACAGCACTATGTTATTCAGCTACGATCTATTTTTGATTTTTAAATAGCATTGCGCATTAAAATAAGCATTAGGTATATTCCTTCCTTGTCTGCACGTCTAGCACGACAGCGCACAAGAGTCGCGTCGCGCGCGAGATAGATTGCCCGTCTTTTTCTAACTGTTTGTTCTAGAAAGGGACGGGTAATCTATCTCGCGCGCGACGCGACTCTTGTGTGCTGTCGTGCTAGGCAGGCTGGCCTATCGTAACTGCGGTTGCACAGACCACAAACACGATACGTCTGTCTAGCTTTGACTGTGAGTTGTGACCAAGATACCAATAGCTTTGGGCTTGCAGTGCAGACACACACAGGCAAAGAAACTACATCGACTTTTATACGTACTCACGTCACAGACCCTAAGGCCTAAGGTAAGAAGACTGAAAGTCGTATCAAAATAGTGATGGGTTGCTAGCCTCATCACTTAGAACATGACTCCTAGAATTTTCTCCCAATCCCTCATTCATTACTTTAAAGTATAAATTTTGATGTCTCAGTATTGAATACTGAATCGTCGTTTCGTTCTCAAAATGACCCAGATTAGATATAGGTAGTATATGAAATAAAATCTATTTAAAAATGCCAAAAACTATGTGATACTGTGTGAGAGGTATAATAACGATAACGATAACTAGCGTACTAAGTGACATTCCATTGTGGCGAACTAGTGGACTGTATCTTTTGAATGAAAACAAATTATGATAATTAACTGATTTTTAATGAATATAAAGAAACTACATGAAAGAATGGGTAACCTCGTGGCAGCAGCACCTCCTGGCGTGGTTCGTAACGAACTGAAGTTTAGTTATAAAAAATGAGATGCTGCTGTCACGAGGTTTACAAAGGCCAGCTACAAAATGAGTTTATCCTCCACATTCCATCTTACTTGTTCGTACTGGGGTTATATTCGCAATTTACCAGCCATCGGATAGATAATCGTTTTAAATACTGTCCCGTTTAAAAAAGCAAGGCTACACGCAATTTCATATCAAACTGCCTCATTTAATTGAATTAAGCCTGCAACAGTTAAGTACATAAATCTAATTGGCACATCTCTAGATTTTGCCATAAACTGTTTGAGTAACATCTTGTGCCCACGCGCATGGCATCAATTGACGCCATGTGGGTAGTTCGCATTTGGAAAGTGAAAGTGGACAGTCGCGCGTTGGCGGGCGGCGTGAGCGGTCGCGCCTTTAGCGTTTGTCGATGATTGCTTGATGTTTCTAAACTGGGATTATGTTGGGTCACTGTTTCCGGTTTTTGTGCATCTTTAGAAAAAATAGCAGAATAAAAATCATGCTTTGTCGTGGCTTAAATTCTCTAGAACGTCTAATGTTGATGGGTCGGATGAAGTTAGGGTGCGACCACACCGCTGCTTAAAAAACGGTGACGTTACGGAATCTCAACAAAATGTATGAAGAAACGGTGAGAAAACGTAACGCCTACGACACGTCACTGCGTATACGCGGCGGTGTGGTCGGACCTTTATGCGGGATTCTATTCTACAATCCAACGCGATATTGCAAGCCCCTACTGTTGTCTTTTTGTCCTGAGGCATTTGTCAGCTACCGCAAACATAAGATACGATTAAATTAATATGATCGCTTTCGGTTGCGTTGACGTTGACCGGCTCGAACTGCGAAAAAATGGGCACCCAAAACTCTTTATGCCACGAAGAATTGCAGCAATTATTTCAGCCAGAAGAGGCCACATTCGATATTTTTTATTGTCTGTAACTTGTACTAAATAAAGGAGAAACTCTATTGAAGTTACCTTACTTTTATAAAAATCAAAATAAAATAAATGTGCTCGTTTTTCTTGCTGAGTTTATATCTATATAATAAATCAATTAACTTTGAAGCGCCGCTATCCTTTTTTTCGCTAAGTTTTTGATTGTTTTTGTTTCACAAAAAGGCCCTTGTAAAGTTGTAAATCGTGAGTAGAGCTATTATCATCTCGTTCATCATTACACGTGTCATTTAGTCGACGGGCTGACAAACGATGATAATCTGTAATATCCTCTGAATTCCCAGCATTTCTCTACGGACACGAACGTCCACCGCGGCCAATCGGGTATGGTGTTGGGAGTTGAGTTTTTATGTCGAGCATGGCGTAAAACGTAAGAATAAGCGACTATTCAAGTCCACTGGCGCCTCTTGAAATAAAACTGTAAGGAATCAAATTAGTGGAAACACTTGAGAAGTCATTTCTGTGTTTTAGTGGTTTTATTAAATTTCACCTCATGTAGGGGAACTTTTTTGGATGGGTAAAAAATGATAAACTCGCGTCAGATGTAAGACGGAGGGAGAGTTTAAGTACCAGGATATCAGGATCCTCTAAAAGCTCATTTTGAAATACGAATGAAACTAGAATCGCGTTCGAGTTTTGAAGTGTATATACGTTAATTTCGTCGCTTTAATCGTTTAACGTATGTTTGGCCTAGTGGTATAAGGGGGATCCCTCCATTTCCCATAATTTCATTTGTACTAATTTCATTTGCCATAATGGTCACTGGCTATAACCTTCATTTGCCCTAATATCACATGCCATAATTTTTGAATGCCATAATACTCAAACGTCATAATGTTCAACATCCCTAATATTAGATACCATAATATCACTTTCCATAATTTTTACTTTCCATAACTTTCAAAATCACTAATATTTCATGCCATAACAATCATTTGCCATAATTAAGGAAAAAACAGATCCAGACTGTTGAAATTTACTGCTACCGAAACACGGTAGGTTCGTTAGGTTTCTTGCGACCCTCAGAGCTGAAATAGAAGCATCTCTAAGGGCTCGGGGGGCTCGGGGGGCAAAGCCCCCCTTAATAGCCACATGCCTGGTCAATGAATTAGGTTAGGTTAGGTTAGAATGGCGTCAAGGCGCGAAGCGCCAATACTAGGCGGAATAGGAGCTCCGCGAAGCGGAGCTCCGTCGGCTTCGCCTCAGGGTCATTCAGTTCATATTTATGTTTGTTTTCTACACATGTCATCATATCTGTTAAACGTAGATAATTAACACAACCCGTAGTAAAAAAATAACATTTTTAATTAGTTATTATTATATTACAAGAATCAAAATTCTGGGTTTTTATGGCAAATAATTATTATGGCATTTGAATTTTATGGCAAATGATATTAGGACAATTGATAATAGGAAAAACGAAATTTATGGCAAACGTATCGTTATGGCACCTGAAAATTATGGCAAATGAAAATATGGCTAATGATCATTATGGCATATATATCGTTATGGAATATAAAATTATGGCAAATTAAATTCGGGCATGTGAAATTAGTTTATATGAAATTCGGGCAAACAATAGAGAACCTTCTTTTTCTTTTTGCGCGAGTGTGCGTGTATGTAGTTTTCACTTCTGCCGGCACTCCCGGAGTGCTACGCGGTGTTTTTTTATAGCTATGACGAAGTTCCAATATGTTTACTGGCTACACGCTATATTTTTTAGCATTCCATAAATGTTGTCTGTGGTCTTGCCTACTCTTTCTCAACGTCGCTATTCGCTAGTAACTTCGTCTACATTCTAAGTTATACGCATCACTGCACCAGATAGACCAGCTTGGTCACGTTACCGATGTCGCAAGCTACCACGAGCGTTCTCAAGAACTCTGCCGCTATAGCTTTGTAGTTCAAAGTCTGATAAAATGCTAGCCGGAGAACTTTGTCCGAGAATGCTATTGTTAATGTTCGTGAAGCCGTGTCTTTGTGATTCTTAGGTCGTTGGATTACGTTCTATTGGTTGCTTGGCGTTATCATTATCCCTTCTTAAGATATAAGTAATTAGTCTTACTTAAGATGTCATTTGTTGAAATTGCTTTCTAGCGCCGTGTGACGATACCTTTGTCTGTTTGTTACATACATACATACCGTCACGCCTCTTTCCCACAAGGGTAGGCACAGGCAGAGTATACTTTGTTCCACTTGCCTACCTCTTTCGCTTCATCCACATTCATCAATCTCTTCATACATGCTAGTCGGTTTCGGGTACTCTTGACTTGACCTTTTTCCAAAACGGCCCTAATTTGATCATGGAACGTCCGTCTTGGCCTTCCCCTCACAACGCACCCATTCACACTCAATCCCCATGTAAATCTGTTTAGTTAATTTGTGTCTCTTTGTTGTCCTTTTTATTAGGCAGTACAGTGCTCAATAATGTGTAAGGATTAAGGATCACACAAAAAAAACTTATGACAGAGGAGATGTATTGCGTAAGAGTTGCTGGTGGTAGGAACTGCAGTCTGCTGGAATCCCTGCATACATACATACATAAATCACTAGCCAGGACAAAATACTTTTTGATTGCAGGAATCATCCTTTAAGGATGTGAAAATGAGGGTAAAATTTACTACGAAAATGCGATACTCGAAGGATAATATAATTTGTGCTGTACTTAATTGATACTTTGCCACTAAAAATATCCTACCCAAAATTCTAATTCCGCGCAGACGAAGTCGCGGGCAAAAGCTAGTACATACATAAATCACGTCTTTATCGACGATGTTTGGTTTTAACGTCTTAGATGTTTAATATGTATTTATATCTATACATTATTCGTCGGCTAGTATCCATATACAAACTTGGCTTAGGTTGGAACTGGGTCAAATAGTGTCAATTGTCCGATGTTATTATTTAATATAACCTTGAAGTGCCAACCCCCATTTTTCACCGTAGCTTTGACCTTAACACCTAGTTGTCACCGGATGTATGCTTTTAAGCTAATTTCCGGTCTCTTTAATAGCGTTAAAATGTTAGAGGTTATCTTTGCTATCTAATATTACCTAACTTTTCTACTACGTAACAATCTATTATAATCGCCTATTTATTCTTCTTAAGTTCACGGGTTCACGCAGTTTGATTACCGCTGTCTCATCAACCGATTGGACTTATTTGAAATTCGAAGTATCAAATGCACCAATAGCTTTGCATTACGCCTCTACAGTCAAGTGGTTCTCAACAGTTGCGTGTTACACTTAAATTAATAAGCGCTACTTGCTATCTCTAACTTTAGTCCGTCATGCTTCAAGTAATTTTATTAACTTACAAGTAATTAACTTGTCCATTGAGAGTATTCGCGCTTCGTTAGATATTAATTATTATTTGTTTTTTTTTTTGTAACCGCTCTCTGACTTAGACACGTTTGATTGAATTACCTACTTTTGACTAGTTGTTATGCGCGTTTGCTCAAAATTTGTAGTAGTACCTAACAAAAGTCACTTAACCGTGTTCAGTCAGAGCTTTCAGAGCGCTGGTAGGTACTATTACCAGCGCTACGGTAAATGTGTTTAATTTTGGGATCGATAGATGTCGCTCTCCCATGACGTCATCATTTTCTAAATCGCGCCAAGCCAACGCACCTAGACGCCGAGTCGCCGACCTAGACTCATTAAGTAAGAATTTGTTTGACTTAATTGTCTTGTCGCAGTCGACGGTTGTTTAATTAACTACAGTTGTTAAGAGGGCGCGACGGTGACGGAGTGAGCTTCAACCCGCACTCATAGACGTCAATTAACATTCTAATGAACTATGACATGTGATGTCTCTCAACCGACAGAAGTGTCAACGCAACCGTTAAGTCTTCTTCAAAGACTACAGGCCTTATACTCCGAAATCCGATTTTCGAAGTTCGTTTCGTGCCGTTCCGCTCTCACTAATAGTTATTAATTTGAGAGTGAGAGGGACGGTGTGATATGAACTTCGAAAATCGAATTTCGGAGTAGCCCCCCAGTTGCCTTATTGTCTAACGCGCGGACGCTCGAAATCGAATTCTCCATCTCTTTCTACCCTTATTCTTTAACGTTTGACAGAGAGGAACAGTGAAAGTGTTAGACAATATTCTTATTCAAAAACGCTCTATAGGCTTCTGCTCATTTAACAATCGTTTGTCCTTATCTGTGAAAGGTATGCGTCAAAGTGACAGATAAGGACAAACTATTACTAGTACATGAATAAGGGGGTAAGTCTTCAGTTGCTAGTTAATGACCTAGGACATTTTTGTCGACTCCCGTGGGAAGTTGTTGGTGGTGACGTGTAACGGCTGAACTGATTTAGATCTAATTTTGCATAAAGATAGATTGACTCACAGACGACGCAGGATTCCAGGATACGTTTTGTACTGGAAATGGCAGTTTCCTCTGGAGATTGATAAGTTTTATCGCGCACCCTCGGGGGCTATTACAATTTTGCGAGATGAGACTATCTTATGTCCTTCTGAGGGTCTCCGGACTATCTCCATACCAAATTTTATCATTTTATCACGATCGGTTGTGTTGTTTACGCGTGAATGTGTAACAAACAGACTCAGATTAGCATTTAAAATATTGGGTTTAGGATAATGTGTATACGAATTCTGTGCAGATGAAGTAGAAAACAAAATTAAAATTACTTAATAAAATAATTATTAAGTAAGATACTTGTGACGCAATTCTTTTGTTTGCCCACCAAGTCCGGCAGGTACCAGACCAATACCGATGAACAAAAGAAATGCCAAAGACTTAAGTTTTCAAGGAATTCGATACGGTCCACAGGGCATGTACGACCGGAGTTGCCTTATGCTTATCTTAGAAGTACAGTAGTGCCATCAGTCGATTCAAGTACATATTAAACCCATACGAGTGAGTGGGACAGCAAAACGGACCCGAAGGTCTTTTTAAATACTACCGCACTGTAGGTAAATTGTGTTTGCCACCTTTCGCGGGGGCCGAGGTATCGTAGTCAATACGAAGCCAACCAGCGTAGATTCTTGTCGAGTTTGCAATGTACAATACAATACAATACAATAACTTCATTCATTCATTCATATAAACAACAACAGAAACACACAGAACAACACTAACACAGAACAGAAAAATAAAAAACAGAAATGTCACTTGTCTCTGAAAATTGTCGCGTTTGTGAAATAGGGCGCTCCTGTCGTAAGTGCTCTGTGGTAGCGGTCAGTTAAAGTATTCTGCCCAAACAATTGCCATCTCGATCTCGAACAGTAACTGATATTCTTTTGAACGTTCCATTCATTGTTTCTTTAAAGTCAGTCTCGAATAATGGAAGTTTGTTATCCGGTATCTGTGCAGTGTTATTTGCATTTTGTATTATAATGCCGGCTTCTTTTGTTAAGTAGTTCCTTATCTCGGTCCAGTGTTATTAGTTATTAAGATAGTAAGAGTTAACTTGAGAGATTTCAGTTAAGATTTGAAGTTTTTAGGGTTACATTACATATCAAGCAAAAAAGGAACCTTTATAAGATCACTTCGTTGTCCGTATGTCACCCGGCTATTACTCGCGATTCCACTGTTATAAAAGATGATGAATTACACTCCACGATAAGTTCGATAGAACCTCGCTTTTGCGGAGCTCCTATTTCTGTTCGGCGAAGGGCAAACTTCGTACATTTGAAGATACATGACGAACCTGGTTAGGTTTATTTGGGGAAAATAGGTTTATTTTTTTATTATCTCAAGTGACTTTTGTGGGACAGTGGGACAACGGGTAATACACTATCTCACCAGGCTGTATCTCATGAATCGTGATAGCTAGACAGTTGAAATTTTCACAGATGACGTATTTCTGTTGCCGGCTATAACAACAAATACTAAAGACAGAATATATTTTTATGTCCGATCGCCATTGTGTACGGGGGTAAATTGTCCGCCACTATATACCTACCGTTACCCCTTGTACACAATTGCGATCGCCTGAAATGGGCCAGAATACGCCATTGTGTACTGCAGGCTTATTATGTAACTCGCTTGCAATAGCTATCGTGTTCATTTTGACAGTTCTTGTATGAATGTGACAGCTAGCTGATTCCGATGCCAATTGTCAGCCCATACATGAACTGTTAAATGACGACGATGGTGATCGCGAGCGAGTTACGTAATAAGCCAGAGCCTCTAGTGTAAGTTTTCACACGAACAAACGTCTCGAACGCGTTCACGTAAACGTCTCAATTACTATGGAAAATTTGGCAGCGCCACTTGCGGATCGAAACGGCAACAAACTGTTGTCATAGTATTTGACAGTTTAACACAAACTTGATCGAGACGTATTTTGCTATCGAAAACTTACACTAAACATACTGCTGGGGCCTTAAAATCGATGAATATATCGCGCTCTGCTCCCTGAAATACTCATAATAGCAAATTTCCTAAGCGGCGATTTCCGTCGCTATCTGCCTGCAATATGTCATGCGCGCGCGCATTATCTGTTGCGACACCGCGCTTCCGCCATTGATCTTACATACATACACACCGTAATACACCATACATAATACCATAATAAAACATTTTTTACTACGTTTTAAAGTACTCCTCTGCCATGTCTATTCACTTGTACAAAAGATTTTTTTCGACCTTCCACAAGAACGGCGTGTTTTCTATTTCGAAAAAAATCTCCTGAATTCGTCCACTGCTTCATCCGACGTCTAAATTTATTGTCCACGCAAAAAATTATTATTTTAATGTGAAATATTTCGGAGATATCTAACTAATATTATAAATGCGAAAGTTTGGATGGATGGATGTTTGTTTGTTATTCAATCACGCAAGAACGGCCCAACGAATCTGGATGAAATTCGGCACATAGATAGAGAAAAGTTTGTAAAAGCACATAAGCTACTTTTTATTCCGGAAAATTCCCGCGGTATAGCGATAAACGAATTCTTTGCAGACGAAGTCGCAGGCAACAGTTAGTTACGGAATAATTCTGACATTCTGACATATTAATAAATAAATAAATAAATATTTGGGAACAATTCACACAAATTGACCTAGTCCCAAAGTAAGCGCAAGTAAGGCTTGTGTTATGGGTACTAGACAACGATATACATACTTATATAGAGAAATACATACTTATATAGATAGAAACATCCATAACTCAGGAACAAATATTCGTGCTCATCACACAAATATAATGCCCTTACCAGGATTCGAACCCAGGACGCTTGCTTCGCAGGCAGGGTCACTACCAACTAGGCCAACCGCGTGTGTTAATAAATGTTTCTCTTTCTCTCTCTCTGTTGCTGGCATTGAATGTGTTACCCTTTTTCCGAACCAAACCAGCACAAACTTATTTGATCCAAGGGACACAATGACACCGGACATTTCTGCCACGGGAAGTGGCCAATCCAGAGCCCGCTGGCCATTGGCTGCCAATTAACATTGTTCACAAGCACGGCGGTCGTGTAATTAGCTGCGGTTAAAAGAGCTTTGAACTCTAGATACTTCCGTTGACCGAATAGTGGTTCGACGATCGATCGGTTTTTCGAATTTTTGTTTCATCGAATTTTGTTTTTATCTCACTTTTTGTTTGTGTATCGTAAATGAATATGTTTTGGAAGGTATTCCTGTTGCTAATTAATTTCTGCAAACCCTCTAAAGATTTGCTATAATTCTACGTGATTCATACCTATGAGTCTCTTATGAAAATGATTAACATAATATGAATGGTCACTAATCAGGTCACCTTCACTTTATGATGACCATTTTGTAGAATTGTGTATTTAATTTAAATACAAGGTTGTCTTAGTGAGTAATCGTTAGTTAATCGCGCTAATCGGCCGACGACCGATTAGTCAAATGTGTGGGAGTGATAGTCGCGTAATAAGTTTTTATATTGTTGGACCTCCGGTTAATGTTTCATCAAAAACATAGAGCATCCTAGTATACTATTGTTTACTGGCCATATTTGTAGTAATTCATAGATATCAGACATACCATAGATTACGCAAATGCGTCTTCTTTGAGTGTCCGAACCCCAACCCAACCGAGCGTTTAGATTTGTTACATACATTTTGAAAATACGAAGATATTTTGAAGGACAGCGAAAGGATCCAGTTGAATCATTTCAATCGTAGCGGAGCGGAGCATCGTTGTTTTACAATTACAATTAAAACTATCCCATTGGCCTATTTAATATGCCATTTTCCATGAAACCAGTGATTAATTTATTGCTAAATAGATTCTTCTTATAATGACGACATGCGTTGTGCATTAATTAATTAATAGACTAGTTTTGCTTCGTGAATTAGTGCCAATCAAAGCTCGAGTTATTGTCCCAACAAATCTGCCAATTAAGTCCGTTGCAATTATAGTTCAACTCAATGATGCGATGTTCGTGTGACTTGATATCTATCCATTTGAAGAGATAGATGTCTTTGACTTTAACTATATGAAAAGTTAAAGTGCATTGAAGAATCAATCAATTTAATTCTTTAACGTTTTAGCGGGAAGCTGCGCTATCATCTAATCTAACTAATATTATAAATGCGGAAGTATGGATGGATGGATGTTTGTTTGTTACTCAATCACAACAGAACAGCCCAATGGATCTGGATGAAATTCGGCACATAGATAGAGAAAATAGCACATCTGGAATAGCACATGGGCTACTTTTTATCCCGGAAAATTGCGTAGTTCCCGCGAGATAGCGATAAACGAATTCTTTGCAGGCGAAGTCGCTGGCGACAGCTAGTAGCTGAATAAAGAAGAGCGTAGACGTCCTAAACCTTACCAGTTGGCGTTGCCACGTACGCTAGTTCCGTATAAACAGCATATGTATTGAAAATAGTACCATAAGTAGTAATAAAACACGTGAAAAACGTAATATACGTATAAAAAAACGTGACACCAAATGTCGCTAAAAGCTCTTTCGCTAGGACCTTAACAAAAGTGGCCATATCTAGCGACAAAAACTCTAAAATGGCAACACTGCTACCAATAACATTAGTTGAAAACCACCTCTCGCACCGCTCCCCCTATAAAGGTGAACCTTTTCTGTTATATTGTGAGTACTAAGATTCTAACCATACCATAAGCCATGTAGCCCGGTCACAAGACAGACCTACATATATGTATCACTTAACCTTGCTCATCACCCGTTATCGTGACACCCGATACGGATAACTTGCAGAAACGATATATTGTTACGAAAAGCATTATCATTATCATCTTAATAATAAGAATAAAAAGTTAGAAGCGAAACACTAAGAAACACAGTTTGTTCTTAAGTTGCGACACTTGCGACTGAGTAGAAACGTGAAAGTAAGGTTAAGGAGAAAATGCCGTATGAGCATATACTGTAAAAGAATAAATAAGTCATAGCTAGGGTTCATATAGAAGATCTTATAGAGTCAGATAACTACAAGGCATTACACACAACACAAGCTAGTGTGTAAGATCTAGTAATAATTTTCTATATTGACGACCGAATAGCCCAGTTGTTAGAGAACCTGACTATGAAGCTTCAATCCCCGATCGGGGCAGATAAAATTAAGTATGAAAAATGCGAATGTTTGTTCTCGGTCTTTGGATGCTTAATTATTATATTTAAGTATGTTTATCCGTTGCTTAGTACCCATATTACAAGCTTTGCTTAATTTGGGGCTAGGTCAATTGGCGTTGTCCCGTATTATTTATTTATTCGAACTATAAAGGTACGTACATTATTGTTCGCCTGATTGAGTTTATTTAATTACATGGATAAATTAAATAAAGCGGGGTAGTTTTCTTACCTGATTGTTTATTTTTAAATGTAGTTACTTAAGTTTTGTAAATTTTTTTATTAATGCTGCGGTAACAAATTAGATTTTACTGGCGGTCTAGAAGGACTTACTAATTCAAATGTTAATTAAAAAGTCTTGGAACAGTGTTAAAGTTACATCAGCTGGCGAGCACCGCTAACGATGTAATTACCAAAACATTAAGGAAAGTGTTAACACTATGTATCCGCAGGTTAGTCACTACGCTGCGCAAGAGACGCTTTGCGTGCAGCCTTGCCCTTAATGTCTGTCAATCATCAAATCAGTAGTACTCGAGACGCCGCCGTGCGCGCACGTCTCGTTTCGCGAACAAAGATAATGTAGTACATATAAAGTTACCTCGAATGTTTGAGACGTAGACCCCATCGATAAAATAATACATATTTACAGTGAGAGTGATAAACTGTGATACAGAAACAACATTCCATAGTTAAGTGAAAATGCGTCGTGTTAAAATGAACATAGACCCCGATCTGGGAGATCTGGAGGAAATGCTTGCCCACGTACAGACTCAATTGGAGAACGAGATAGATATGGAAAAGGAGAGCAAGATGCCTTCGCTTATTAACGTACAAGAGTCGCCTAAGATGGTGAAAAGGACCAGCTCTTTTAACAGAGGCGATAGGGATGGTTTTGAATACAGACGTCCGGCGCCCCGACCGCCTCTGGCTAGAGTTAACAGTGAAGTTAATTCAGGTAGTCAGTCTTTAAACGGTGAATATGGTGTTATTGATAACTATAACCGCCAGAACGGGACTTTAAAAGGGTCACAGACAAGCCTAAAGTCTGATGAAATGGGATCACAAATCTCTTTCCAATCGTTCAGATCGGAACCTTTGCAACGACACTCAGTGTTAAGTTTGCCCGACAAAAGAGTATCGTCGTCTTCCCTGAACGGTAGAGGAAGGACAGCAACATTACCAAGGGGATACGGCTCCAGCAAAGAGAAGAATTGGGAGGAGTATTGGGCACAGTAAGTTTTATTTCATAGATAAAAGTTTAACTAAATTTTGTTGGTTGCGCGAATCATGGAGTTGCGTAGAAAGTGACCATTAAGTGTGTTTAAGGTTGTTACTTTCTTTTTATTTGTAAGCATATTTTATTACTTGCGCAATGAACATGACTGTAGATAGGGAAAGGTCTCACAGTCTCGACCATAAAGAATGAATTTGCTGAAAGAGAAGCTAAATTTTTTAAGCGCTATTGTCGCTATCTTTCAAATATTTTCCGTCAGGAGAACTCGAGAAGAAAGTAACGCCCGCGGTTGGTTATTTCGTTGCATTGGAACTACTCCTATTGTTATTTCCGCCAAAAAAACAACACGCTTTTTTGAATGGGCCCGACTGCGTCATTCAATAGTCCCTTGCCTTTTTCACAGAACTTTCTCGGAAATAAACAAGATTGCCCTAAAGTCGCAGAAAATCGTGACTCAGTATGACATTTAACTGGCCATTAGTCATGATCAAATGCACCATTATTTATTCCATCTGTTGACGTCAAATACTTGATACGGTTTTATCGGAAACAGAGCGGAAGTAACGGTAAACCGTAAAGGTCCGGGTTAATAAGAATTTTTTAATGCTTAATATTATAGGGTATGCGATTTACCATAATCACGTCTTGATGGTAAGCGATGATGTGGTCTTGCCCATTCGACTTTGATTTGAGTTTACCTGGTAATAATGTAAACAACTGTGAACTAAAAGTACCGGAATGTAATTTTGTATAGTATTAATTTTCGTTTAACCAATGGGACTGGTTTTTTTTAAGTCACAGTTTCGTCTCTAATAGTCGTTTAAGTGTGTTTCCGATCGTAATTATTGCTTTGTTCATTAGTTTGACGACTACGTTTTTTCAATTTATAATTAGTTTGATAAGAAATCTCCAAATTACCAACCAAAACAT
Source organism: Pandemis heparana (assembly GCA_963854515.1). Taxonomy (NCBI): domain Eukaryota; kingdom Metazoa; phylum Arthropoda; class Insecta; order Lepidoptera; family Tortricidae; genus Pandemis; species Pandemis heparana. Next base: position 2,704,785 of record OY978031.1, on the reverse strand, counting down.
TGGGAGAACCAGGAGAAATCGCCTAGAGGGGTGACTATATCAAATTTCATAATTGTTATGTTACAATCTGTGGCATAGAAATTAACCAATATTCATCAGTCAATTGTTTCTATGGAAGCTCTCCACAAGTATATGTTTGACTGTTGGTACCTTGTTAATATTTGAGTGGTAATTATTAGAAAAGAAAGTGAAAAAGCAATTAATTTCATGGACAATTTGAGTCAAAATTTCATCAGACCGAAATTATTTTAACGTGTGTCGAAACTTGTAACGAATTCTTAAACGTTTCCTTTGCGTGAGGATATGTTGCTTTGTTTACATTGTTCGCAATTAGTTTCGTAAGATTATGTCAGTGGTACGGAAAAGTAAACATATTTATGGCCTCGATAGATAAAAGATAGCGATAGATTAGGCGGTTCGTTTATTTGCAATCTTGCAATTTTGCCACAAGCGACACAGAACTGTGCCAGCTTTACTACCACTACAAAATAGAACGTCGTCATTCTGTATTTGTGTTCTTTTAATAGTTTTGTGTTCATGTTTATTGATAACGTTTTATCCTGCGGACCGTTTTTTTACAAGCTTTTAATTTTAGCCATCAAATGTTGCAACTTGTATTTCACTTAGTTATAATAGTAGTCGGTCTTACTTTGAGATTTAGTTAATGTATTAGGTACGGTGTAATTGAAATACAGTGTTTTTCTTCAAAAATATAATTGATTGGCTTAGACGTAACTAGAGCATACTATTTAATAATAATGGACCAAGAGTCTACAAACTGACAGTTTTATAATCCCAGCTTGAGTTAAAATGTTTTCTAAAGTTCATCAGATTCTAGTAGTTTGAAATATACTGGTATCGATCGAATAGTGTCACTGTTAGGATGTATGCCCACTAACCAGATGGTTATGTTATTAGACGCAGTCCGTATCCAATACCGCGTATCCGCCAGATTATCAATATTATTATTCATGATACATTCAAAGAAAGTACAATAGGGAACTACGTTCCCATGCCTTGGTCGACGCGTGAGATGAACGTACGCAACGCATTATTTCATAGCTAAGCACATTCAGAAGGGCATTTGGGTTGATTGGGCCCACTGCGCCCTTTTACGACATGAGTTGCGAAACTTAAAGCTAGACCTACGCGTGCGTGAAAATGTGGGCAAGTAGCCTTGCAGTGGCATTTGAACGATTATTTTTTTAAATGATTTCAAATAATCGATACCTTCACCAGCTATGAACCGATTTCGATGATTAGGTATTTATTTATAGTTGCAAAATGTGTCTCTTGTAAATTTTACTAAAACCAATTCAGCAATCATCGATCAATAGTCAAGTGAATACAGGATCGATCTTCAATCAACTCGTTCCACCAGATTAACTTACGGGAAGTAAAGTAGCCATCGATCTTTAGAATTTTGTTTTCAATGTATTGACTTGACTGACGTGTGAATTTAGCTTATGTGTTACCCTAAGTTTTGCAGTTTGCTATTGTTAATGTTGGACGGTGTGGGCACAGTGTGGCGAAAGCGGGGATGCGGGCCACGTGTGGGACGGGCTGTAAACAAAACCTTGGCTGTTTGAACCGCAGGGGTGTCAATTACAAATAGCGGTTGTAAAGCTCCTTGAATGTTAAATCATTGTGAAATGTTATTATTATACATGCAGATATAAAAAGAAAAAACCAGACTGACTCTTGAGACCCAACCAAACCCTTGGAGCTAGAAAGATGAAAACGTTCATAGGCAGGGGTTTACTTACAAAACAGGGACAAAGTGCACTCAAAAATTTGAACTAAATTAATAGTCTTTCTAGCAAATAAGAGAACTCATAAAAGCGCAAACTGTAACGCAATTTCTTTAATGTAAAAAATTTAAACTAGGGCGCACAAATCTCAAAATAAACTGGCAACCCTGCTCTTAAGTAAGACTAACGACCGCCTACAATGTTCGGAACTGGGCTAAATATTATTTTTTTACGCCTCGTAAGTTAATGTGTAGGAAGGTTCACGTAACCTATGGTTGTTGTCGAAGTTCCAAGTGAAAGCAAGGTTGATGAATGAAGCAGTAATTGGTGTTGATTCCTAATCTTTGTGTTGATTCTAATCATGCCTTAAACTCTTGACAAAGTTGGTAATGTTCGTCGGTATAGGATACAAGCTTTTGTCATCACAAAACACTTCACTTCACTTTCATGTTGACATCCCTTTTAGGGATAAGTTCGCCTTTGTAACTCTTATCCAAGCTGTCCGTGCATGCATACCCTCACCCCTCGTGGAAATCGGCAGGAATAATTCAGTGCAGAGATGAGCCATAGGCAACTCGCTAGGGTTTCTAAATTGGCATATAACACGTGCAGCAATATTGATACAACTAAACTCAATGTATGTTGATGACACGTTTGTGCAATGACTCAGTAGTGAGATATGGGAGGAGCGGGACTTCCTGACACATATGATATTGCAGAGTTGATGCGCTTATTGAGAAATCTCGGTTACAAATATAACTTTGTATTGAAAGTTTTAAAAATAAACTCGAGGGTGCGTGGCATGAGCATTTACTGGGAAAGTCTACTGTATCTTCGCTGACCATCAGACAATAAAGTAAAAAGAGACGTGAAATTACTGCTGGGTGTAATAAGTCTCGATTTCAAAGCCACTCTTAGCTTCTTTGCTAATAAATTGTTACCAGCTCCCACCGCCTGCATCACCATATAATATATCATTAAAATGATTCAATTCAGCGAGCGAGAATCGGCAGTACTATTTGGATTGGAGCCATCGAAAGGCTTTTGAATAATTAAAAAGATCGCGCTCAGTGCGGTTGCAGATCCAATATTATGAAACGGCACGATTGACGTATCGCGGCAGAAATGTGAAATGTGAGCTTGGAGGTTTTAACATTTTAATAAAGGATATAAATTGGTATTACAAATGTCATTTGAGCAGTCCAGATAGATATTTAAAATTTAGTCAGTGAAACTTCGCACACTTGGTTTGAAGACAAGCGTGCACTTTTATATCTGGTTTTGTGCTTTTGTTTCGTTTGCGCATCTTATATTGTTAAAAGGTCTTTTAGCTTCTTTACAACGCGATCTAATCAAAGAAAAGAAACCTTGTAAAATTGTAGTTCTTTACCAATTTGTGTCGATGGAAGGGTTATTCTGCTGAGTAGCCCCTAACACATTATTTAAGTGAAATTAAGGAAACAATGTTCATCATCCGATTTTGTAGAGGTGTTATTTCTGGCGATGTGCTACCATTTTCACAAATTCCCTCTTCATTTGCTTGCTAGCTTGCTACGTTGTTGGATATCGCTCGAGTTACCATGGTAAGTTAGATAGTTATCTTGAAGGACTACTGGTAAACAAATGTTTAACTTGCTTCTGGTTAAGTATCGCTTCGTATCTTAATTACTTTGCGGTCAATAAACCGGGCTTAGTTAGCTTGACTATTAGTGTTAGGAGATACGGCCGGCGCGGTTTACGTTTTCTCATTTATATTGTGTCTCAGCACGGCTAGCACGAGTGTCCTCTTTTTCTAGAACGAACAGTAACAGTAAGAAAAAGACGGGTAATCTATCGGTCTCGCGTGCGACACAGCTCTCGCGCAAACTCGTGCTAGCCGTGCAGTGCGTTACATTTATACTGATCTAGGGCTCGATTCTCGGTGTCATCAAGATTAACTTCTATCGCGTTAATTATGAGGAACGCAGCTCTGTGTGATCTTGGAATCGAGATTGATTAAGAGAGAATCGAGGAACGGAATAGAAGTCATTTGGGCTAGGGCTGCAGTTATGTAAGACAGAGTTAGTCCACTTTGAATAATATAATCCATTATTAATGCAAAAGAATACGCTATTCACACAATGATAATAGCTATTTCGTCATAATCCAGCAGTTTCTAAGCGGCCAGGGTTTAGTTAGATACATACATTCGTGTCGACCGTGGCGACTTTGAAAGTTAGCTACAATTTCTCAATAGCTCTTTTCCATGATCATATTCATGTTGATTGTTGAAATACGTATAGATAGGTAGTTTAAAAACTCATTTTAGTGTTTATTTCATGGTAAATTATTAAATAGATAATTTTTAGGTATGTTCAGCTTCCGTTTCTAATGTTTCCATAATCAGCGAAGAACTAAAGCGTTAGTCTTTGCACTTTATTGATTCAAACAATATTTTTATTGTAAACCTTATTATAATTAACTCGTCTAGAACTAGAATTACATTGCAGCTACATGGTTTTTATATGGAAGCTTAAACTGGTTCAAAATATATCTCGGACCCAACCATTATTTGATACAGAACAAAGAAACCTTTCCTTTTATTGTGACATTTATGACTTTAACACATTCCAGTTTTTTTGACCCTTACCATTCAGAGAGACACAAATAGGACACTAAATTTACATTATAATTAGGGTACTTACCGCCCGCCTTCATGGTTTTCCTTTCCAACATATTATAAGCGGCGCCATATTTGTATTTATTGGGACATCAAAAGCCATTTTTGAACTGCATCGGAACTCCTTAATGGTAAGTACTCCAATATATTGGCGTCGTAAATTTACTTTATTCCCAATTTATGGCGTAAAGAATGATGTTTTCGCCTCCGAAATTGACGACCACGTGTGCCTAAAATATTATGCAATAAGAAATAATTTGAGTTAGGAAATAGATATTGTACTTACATACTTTTGGTTGGATGTATTGTAACAATTGGATACATCAAAGTCTTAGCGAATTGTAATTGAAAGCTAATGTTTCATTAAAAAGTATTAGTATCTATTACAATTGGATTAGAAGGACTCTAAAAGGGTTCTTGATACTGTGAACTTCAATCCTTTTTGGTATTAAACTTATGGTCTACACCCTTTATGACGAAAACGAGAATGTCAACGTGTCTAACATAAAATGAAACTCCGAAGAAAGTCTAAAGTAATTTCAATATAAATAATTATACTTACCAAGTTACCACCACAAGTATCGTGACATAAGTACCTAAAATTATTTGTAAGTGTGCTAAGTTTTTTGTGGTAAGCATGACTGGATAATGGATATGAAAAATATTTAATATGCATTATTTGTTTTACTTACCTGGAGTTATTACCTAGAACACATTCACCCCGTGTTATTCAGAAAGTCACGCATTAAAATGACTTCATGATTATTGTAAGAAACAATGAACGAGTACAAATAAGTTTTTAACAAGAAAAGTTTTTTCTGTGTGAACTTTATGATGACTGTAGGTACTTGCATTGTTAATGTGTACCAAATTTTGATTGACATACTTACCTAATAGTCGGGGCGGTGAGCGAAGGACCGCCCTTAGGAGAACGAAAAATGATGTATACTATACTGTCAACAGCAACATTGACAGACCAAGGACGACGCTTTCGTTCAACTATACCTATGTATCGTCCATATTGCAAAAGCTAAGCTAGTTTATGTAGAAGCTTGACCCATTACCCATAGGATCGTAAGTTCAAACCTCTACTGGGAAGATATTGTTTCGGCCCGAAACAATATATTTCATTTCAATTTCAAGTGATGCAGTAAATTTTTTAAAAACGTCACGCATATTTAGGCGCGAGATGCGAGTAAATCAAAAACGGTCGCAATAAACGCCACCTAAAGAATACTTGTTGCCTTAACCGGAATGTTTGACAGTTGAAAATCGGGCCCACACCAATTGAAATTTAGTCATGTTTATCAGTGTTGGGCCCACTCGTGCGCCGAACAGTTCGCGCCAATAACCTGACCTTCTGAGGCAATCGACGCGTCCGCCCGACGAGTTACGTAATTGACTGTACTTGTACCTCATAGCAAAGGGCTAACGTGCAAGTCAGCTGCGTCAAAGTTAGCCTTGATGACGCTAATGGTGTCCTGTGGACCTGTGGTCTCTGTAGCGAAGGGCTCGGGTAGGGACTTCCACGCGTCGTGATCCTCAGCTGTAGATTCAAGCTCTTTTGCCAATTGAAATTTGAGACGTCTTTCTCGATCGACCGTCTCCATGTGTGACTCGATTTCGTCCGACTTCCACTTTGTCACTTCAGCGCTTATTTGGAGAGATCGGTATCGGGTATCCAGCACCACTTCCGCAAAAAGATCTGTCAAATTGTATTAGTGGTGTTCCGTGAAAATTTCCGTCAGGCAATTCGTAGCATAAAAACCACCACAAATTTAAGCGACGAGTGTGCAAAAAGCCAGAGAGAAAAGTTTAAGTCGAAGTCGCGGGTAAACGCTAGTGCTTAATAAAATGAAGTAGTTGCGACACAATGGACAGTCAAAGAATAGCCAAATGTCATTCGGAAGTGCTATAATGTCTTACAGTAGTGTTGATATGAATCCGAGCTGTCGAAACACCCAGTGGGTTGTTTACGTATCCGCATACGGCCCGGTCCACTTTGACCAGTCATTTGTTCTAAACGGCTGATACATATAAGTAAAGCATGCGTGTGCTCGCTTAAAATGGTATAGGGATTAGTTACTAAGCTTGCTCAACTTCTTGACTTATATGGATCTTGTCGCGATTTTATGTAGGTACGTCATGTATATGAAATTCGTAATGTTCCAATTTTACAAGCTTTCGTTTAGTTTTATCTGAACCGGTGTATGTTTCTGTATTTACATTTTGGAAGTGAAATTTGACCAACTTGTACTGGTCTCGGTTTGACTTGAAATTTGGTTCATACTCGTACATGTCATGTCATGTCAACAAAGAATACGAAATTTTATTCGTTTCAAAAGTGCACGGCATTGATGGAAATTACCTTTATTTTCTATCAAGGTTATTTGTTATTTTTATACTTTTAAATGAAATGCAAGATATAATAGTCTGCGATGCAATTTTACCGACGAAGTATTCGTTTGTCGCTTTCCCTTGGGAACCATTTCGTTTTACCGGATTAAAAGTTTAGCGTGAAAAAGTAACAAACATGCTCACAGACACTCATAAACTTCAACAGTGAATATATCAGAATAATAATATACTGGGATTTCTGTTTTGCTGTCAATAGCTTCCTTGTGGACGACGGTTTGAAATGCATAAATAAATTTTCCTGTATCGGTTTATATGGAAGGTTGGCGCATATGTTATTGGTCCTTGTTCTAAATCATCAATGTTATCCAAATACATCACGTATATTATTGGCAATGAGGATAAGCGTTGTTATAATTATATGACAAAGCATTTAATGTTATTACATATATAATTATGCTTAAAAATAGGTAGTTGTCCCACCGCTGAGGAAAAAAGAACTAGCTATGCCTTGGTCTCGTGTTGCCGGCCATTATTCTCGTTACAGTGTACTGATGACCTGATGGTCCTGGGATCTTGTCTGGTGCGCAGTCGCTTGCAGTCTCATTCACCAACTTCTTTCACTCAAGTTTTCTATTCCATGTCTTTCAGTGCTGAATAGATGCGTAAAGCCAGCGTGTGGTGTTTTTGTGCTCCTCGACAAAATAGCTGATATAGAATCTGAATCTGTTTACTAAATGTGTTTGCCCCATAATGTTCCAATCCAACCAAACGACCCTACAGGCTCCGTTACACGTTACAACAACCCACTGTCCGCTGTTTATTTGTTTGACGCTAGACCATTTGTCTTGCCGTCACCGGCTGAAAGGGTTCCGATTTCAAAGAAATGACCTATGATATTTTTTCGTGGAAAGAAACTGACAGGTTGACGTTAGCCGTTATGAATCGGAGTGGAAATATTTTGATGAATTAATTATTGTTCTGTGGCGAGTTACGTTTAAGTATAGAAAGTCGGTAAAGTCTATGGTAAACGAGATTTAATAAAAAAGGTTTTCAATCAGTAAGTACATTATACCTGGCAATAAAAATAAAAACGATTGGAAGAGAAATTCTCGTATTGAGTCTCGGGACTCTCGGGATAAGTATGAGCCGTAGGGAATACTGCAAGGTGAGAGTAGGCAATCTGTTTCAGCGTTATCTCACAATAACTCTAACCCTACCTCTCAAATTATATCCTATTGCTTCTTTAATCTTTACTAAGAATCCGACATGACTAAGGATCTCAATTATCGTGATAATCGCCTAGTGATAATCTTTAGTGCCTCTGTGTGTATGCCATCTGATACACGGGGTATCTTTACATGTTCTTTATATATTCAATAGGTGTTAAATTGACCTAATTACTTTTCGCAACTACGTCATATAGCTCTGCATTTTTATTAAAATCTGGCTTGTTATTGTTTCAGCTAAGTAATTATTCCGCTGTTAACTTTGGCACATGCGTCTTTGTCATTCTGTTTACACTCAATTCGCCATGTTACATTGAATAACGAAACCGTATAATGCAGTGGAACCGTATCGGATCTGGAATATAGCGGTGTTAAATATAAACATGAGGGGAGTGTGCGGAAGCCATTGTTTTTGGGTTAAAACCGCTGGCTTATTTGCAAGGCTTTCCATTTCATATCAGGTTGTAGAAAATTCAGACGAATGAAGATTTTTAACAAGCTCCTATTATATTATATACTTCATATAGATATTCCTCCAATTCGCACAAGATTGCTAGATACACAGAATGTATATAGATTAAATGAGAGCGCCTCTCTCTACTTAACTGCCACGTTTTAGGCGCGAAAAAGGCAACAATTTCTCATGGAAATATTTAATCCCACTCGTCTGTTTTCTACTCTTTTATTTGGAAGTCTAATTATGTCGGCCCTATCCAAATTAAATGCCAGCAGCAAAAAACCGTTGTGTAGCGCTCGTTGCTTCATAACAGTCCAAAGTCGCTTAACCTGACTATTTCTTTCGCAGCGAACAATCCATAAGCAGCGCGCGCGCCTCGGTTATGGTGTATGACGACGGCCTCAAGCGCTGGGTGCCTTCGGGCAGCAGCTCTGGGCTGTCCAAGGTCCACATCTACCATCATACGCAGCATAATACGTTCAGGGTCGTCGGGAGGAAGCTCAACGACCATGAGGTGAGGACAATCCGGGCAAGATGGCATCAACTGCTGAGTGTCGTGACGTGGGAAATCCGGCTTTACCAAAGTCAACCTCATACGCAACACCATACGTTTAGTGTCGTCGTAGGCATTCTGTTAGAAAAAATGCATGGTCTGTCTAGCTAGATAGTCTACCGACTCCTTACTGGTATAGTCGGAAATGGACGACAACTAAGGCAACAGACAATTTGTGGTCGTTTTCGCTGCCATGCAAATTCGGTGGACTGCAGATTGCAGGCCGACGGGGCGGTCCCGTTAACGATCTATACCTCACTGCTTCCCAGTGCCCACACGGACTATGTAAGCAGGCGCTTTAAGGTAGAATCAAGTGGAGCGGCCACCCTAGGCGCAAGATGCCACGGGGCGCCATAATTAACTGGCACGAGGCGCAAAAAGCTACTTTGCCGTGCTGACAGATAACCTCCCTTAACTCTGACCAAGAGCTAAGGCCCGTGCTTTAATATGTAGGATGGATTTAATGCACTTGTACTCATGGTATTCCATTTGCTGCAATGTAATAATCCAATGCTTCCTGCGTTTCAGGTGGTGATAAACTGCGGCATCGTCCGCGGTCTCAAGTACAACCAGGCGACGGCCACGTTCCACCAATGGCGCGACGCGCGGCACGTTTACGGCCTCAACTTCTCCTGTCGCGAAGATGCGGACAGCTTCGCGCGCGCCATGATGCACACACTCGAGGTACAACCCACACTGTGACACGGTCGGTACAGCCGTAGGATAACAGTACAGAAGGCTCATTTCTTTAATCTTCGCAGGGATTCGTAGCTTTGTTTGTGAATTTGGAGTGCGTCAGCATTGCTCCACACGAGGGCTGTGTGGTCAAACCCTTAAGTCGAAATGATTGACAGTTGAATAAGAACACTATGTAAACGCATCTTTAGTTTCAAAATTCCTATGGAATGTTAAGTCGACTTATCGAGTTTAACCACGCAGCCCTCCCACTTGTCCACACCAACACCACCTGTCCATAGGCCACTATAAAACTGAAAATCCTTAAAAGAACTGAACAGACGAAAGACATTTCTTTGTCCATTGACAACATAGTACTCTTTTACGGGATCCAATTCTTCACTATAGTCCAGAAGACCAACGTGGCGCGTAGAAGAGGTTAATTTTATGTGGGCAATCTCTATCTTCAAAATGTTTGCAATAACGAACATGGCCTTATTAAAATTCTCAGTGTAAGGAAACATTTCGAGACAGTGAGTCTTCTTTATTCTTGTACTTAGCCACATTATTATCTATCGTTACAGATATTGGCTAATAAACCGACAGGCACAGTAGCGCCGCCGCAGCCTCCTAACCCGCCGAACCCACCAGTGCCCTTTAACGGACATAACAATCAGCATTACGACGAAGATATGGGCTACAGGTATGTCCCCCATAGCCACCTCTATATCGAGAAAGTCATTTTCTTAGTATGATTTTTTTAGCAATATGAAGATTGATGAAATATGAGCCCACAGCTCGGTTGTTGATTGGTTACTGAAGACTGTGAAATTGTATTTCAAGCACTATAGCAGTATCAAAATCACTTATCTAGCTCCTCCGTCCGTACGGCGTCCTGCTCACAATCTTTATGGCCTCAAGGACGGCGTGTACTTTTTAGTCCTTCCAACCGGATATTGACGTGTTGATTATGATTATTGCTGCAGAACGATGACGCGCGAGGATGCGGCCGTGCTGCAGCAGCCGCAGTACCACGCGCCACATCCGCACCAGCCCTACCACCCGCCGAGCCAGTACCACGCGCCGCACCACCAGGTAACAAACACCACCACGACCAACATTCAATTACCATAACATAATATTTCTAACTAATTTGAGCATCATTATATACCTCAAGTCAATGGAATTGAGCGATATAACCACAGATATAAAAGTGACTTGTAAATATACACCAGCCAGAGGTCAATACTATTGAGCGTTTAATTCATAAAATTATTACTGCACGTCAACTTTTGTAAAGGACAGACAGAACCTAGCACTAAAGATCTGTCCGTCTACAGGGGGTTGACATATTCCGCATATATTCCGCTCTGGTGTTTCCAATCTAGAAGTGTTTCGCGCCTCTCAATTTTATATCAAAAATCAATTTTTGTGTTTCAATTGGCATGATGTTGTTTACTGTGTACTTATAATTAGTAAAACGTCTTAGTATAATGTTATCTTAATGCGCTTGTACAGGAAAACAAAGTGTATTTTGCTGTCTGTTGTTACATTTATGCTCATTCGAGCTGTGCTTTTCGTGTGACTATGTTGTCTATTGTAAGGATTTTATGTTTATTGAAGTTAAAATTTTTGTTACTCGAGGCAATGTGTCTCGTGGGCTACTAAACTAGATATTTTTTTTTAATCTACAAGGCAATCTTCGTGCTTTTGTGTTGTTTTGTTTTTAGCTGTTGTGAAAGTGCTCTTATCAAACCCCTGCGAGCGGCTATATGAGTAGAGTAATTAAGTCGCTACCAAGAGCTTGTAGTTGAAATATAAAAATGATATTTGCACACAGTATCGCATACAAAAGTTTTAACATCTACTCTCAATTTCTATAAGTCTTCCCGTGATAATGTAGTTAACCGTGAATCTTTTTAAACTATTACTCTTAATTTATTTTCTTGTGTTTTCATTTATTTTGAAAGTGGAGAGTGTTGTGTCATTGATGTGTTGCGTTTTTTCTATTACTATTATTACTAGCGACCCGCCCCGACTTCGCACGGTATATTATGCGTGTATTATACATATAAACCTTCCTCTTGATTCACTCTATCTATTAAAAAAAACCGCATCAAAATCCGTTGCGTAGCTTTAAAGATTTAAGCATACATAGGGACATAGGGACAGAGAACGCGACTTTGTTTCATACTATGTAGTGATTATTTAAAATAATACATGTGTCGCAACTTCGCCTGATTGCGTTAATCCAAGTTGTTATTTGTTGGCAGCACCAACAGCCGATCCCGACGGCGCAGCAGCCGGCTGGTGCGCCCGCGCCGCCCCCGCACGCGGCGCACACGCACACGCTGCCGCACGCGCCCAGCCAGCCGCAGCACACGCACCACCGCACCTCCAGGTAACGATGTTTTAATGTTTATTTGGGCACAACTATTTTTTCTTTTAACGGATCAAAGAGCTGTTCGACTGATTTTGTATTGGAAATTTAGTTAGTGCCCCTAGAGAAGACGCAACGGTAGAAGACGCGACGCCTGATTCAGTAAAATATTTACTAAAATGTCTTCATTTATTTATTTTACACCTCGAGTCAACGGAGTTCAGCGATATAATAACTGTATTAGTGTTTGCGTAATTTGCGTCATCCTCAGGTAACATTAGCTCGTTTGCTATCCTATTTTGTAAGATAGAGATAAAGATAATAAATATACAGCTGCGGTCGATTGCGGCAAATTGTCGTCATTTAAAAAGGGGATAAAATTTATTCTAGATAATCTAGAGCTACTGTCTGCCTCATTTTGAATCGACTTATATCGATAATGTATGCGTTTAGCGCGCCCATGCCGCCCAACATGTCGCTGACGGCGGCGGGAGCCGCGCCCGCCCCGCCCGCGCCACCGCCCGTGCCGCCCCACCAGAACCTGCCCGCGCCAGCCAACGTAAGACAACCTTAATAACATTCTAGCTTGACTCCCTGGCTTTACTTTGGTTTTGGTGGTGCATTTTAACCGCTCTGTTCAAAGGTCCCACAATCCTCCCACAATTATTAGGGAAATAATAATTTAAAGGAAGGACAAATCGCAACAACTTAAAAATTTTACTTTACATAGGTCATCTGAAATCTTTTATCCCGAAAGAATATCCAAAAAACCTTACGTAGAAACGTTGTCTGAACGTTACAACGGATCTCTGTGGTCATGAAAGTGTTGTGCACTTCACATAAGTAGAAACGCAAACAAGTTTTTTTTTAATTTTTTTTTTTCAGGGCCCTGTAGCACCACCCACACCGCCGGCGGTGCCACAACCCCCGCCTATGGTTAGTATTTCTTAATTTCAGTTTAAGTAGAGTGGTCATTTGACTGACAAAAAACTGCTTTGATTATGTGTGTCGCTCTGAAAAACCTTAATTTAACCCGTGGCCCAAAGACTTAACCCATTTTAGTCATGTAATGTGGCTGTTTAAAAAGAAAAGGCTAGGTGTTGCTAGTGTCCATGGGCGTAGTGTCGCTCACTCACTCAGGGTGACAGCTCGTTCGCCATCGAATTTTATAAAAAAAAAAGTCTGAAATATGTACCAGAGGCTAATAGTGTTGAGCGTTATAATCAGACTATCAATAAGAGCAATTTTGTATGAACATTTTTACTTTCAGTGGTCGGACCTCGATATACATAATATCTGGAAATTGAAATCTAATGACGCGAATGAACGTTTTCCACGCTATTTCATTTTTAAAGATACTAATATAAAGAGGTAAATTTGTGAGGTCGTAAGGGGTAAATCTCTGAATCTACTGAACCGATTGTAAAACTCATTTTATCAACAAAAAGCTACAATATTTGTGAGCCTCATAGGCTATATTTGATTCTGCGCGGACGCAGGCAACAGATAGGCCGCTATAAAGTGTAGAGTTTGGAGCGAGTTCGACACCGGGTTTCAGTAGTATAATGAACGGTAATTCCAGCAGCAGGCCGGGCCGGCGGTCCCTTTGGCGGGCGCGGGGGGGGCTATGGCGGGCGCGGGGGGCGCGCTGGCGGGCCCGCCGCCGCCGCCGCCGCCGCCCGGCGCCGCCGCCTCCCCCCCGCCGCCGCCGCCGCCCCCCGCGCCCGCTGCGCCCGACCTCTCGGGGCTGGCGGCGCAGCTGCAGCAGGCGAGGCTCAAGAGACAGGCCAAGGTACGGTTACCTACATCATGATGAAATAACTCATTTTGACACTTACAGAACGCTATTGGCATCACATTCTTGGCGTCTGTTGAGGAACATTGAACATTTTGAATATTGATAATGTATGCTCCCTTTGATAGTGCTCGTACGCAAACGAATATCATGTCGCGAGGAATGTTTTATCAAATTTTAAAGTGGCAGCGAGTGCGTCGCGTCATTATGCACCACGTATCGATACAGTGGAGCGATGTGTTTGCGCAAATGTGTTAAATCGTGAAGTGTGTTTGTTTATCAGCGATATTGCTGGCACATTAGGTATTCTGTCTGAGCCCTCAAAGTTAGCGATTGATCGGTAATCGTCTAGTGTTGCAGCTGTCCATGAATAGACTCGACCGTTGGCCATCTTCATTTCATAAAAAAATATCCCTGAATATACACCTGAAGTCAATATCACTGAGTGACTTGTACGATTTACAGTTCGATTGTATCGCTCTACGCTATTGGCCTCAGGTGCATATTTAGACTTTTTCCTACTCCAGTACTTTTATTTGACAGTTAAAGGTTCACCAGCACCAATATAATGATACACAGAATATACTGGAGATAAGTCAGGCTCTATGGCCCGCAACTCTACTATAATATTCATATTACAGTAGCTTTCTAACATTATAGGCCAGTTGTTTTTTTTTTAATTCGTCCGTCCGGACTAAGGCCAGAAACCATTCAGGCGTTTAGGACAAAATACGGTATTAGCAATGTAGAAAGCAAACAAAATAAAAAAGTGTGTACAATATTGCAATTGACAACATTTCATTCTTATAACACCTGAAAATGTATATATGGTTCGAAAGCATTTTGCCTCCTGATCACTGCAATATGTTTATATAATTTTAATATCCCTTATTATAAATAATAAAAAATAATTAAAAATATGTCCTAATTTTACCAATACTACCACAGGATAGGTGAAACGCCTTTGCCTTTTTCACGAGAAAAAATAAGCGATCATAATTTTGTATTTTTGACAACTTCAAAGTACAAGGGGGGCAACTCTGAAATTCTATTTTCGAAGTTCGTTGCATACCTTCTCTCTCACTCTCAAGATAATGACTAGTAGTATGAGCGGAACAGCACGAAGCGAAACTCGAAAATCGAATATTGGAGAACAAGACTGACATTAACAATTTGAAATTAACGTCAGTGTTTTTTTTATAGAGAAAAGACAAAGGGATAAGTGTGTATTCTGTGATAGTACCGGAGTTACGCCCTTTTATAATAAGCACAAATTAATAAATTAATTATAATTTAAATACAAGCCCTAGCGAAAAAATTAAACTGTAAGCATGTTCATCTTTTCAAACAAAATACAGAGAACCATTAAAATTATAGGCTTAGAAATATGAAATGTTGTCAATTAGACTGACTGACATAATTTGACACTTGACGCGAAAACTTTCATGGCTGTCGTTTTCGGGTAATTTGGTGGATCTTATCACAAAATTGGCAAAATTTTTGGATCCAAGATGGCGGATGACATTTTGACACTTTTGCCTCAAAAATGTTCATGGGTGTCGTTTTAGAGTAATTTGGTGGCTGTGAGCACGAATTTTGCATAATTATTTGGATCCAAGATGGCGGATGATATTTTGACACTTTTGCCACAAAAATGTTCATGGGTGTCGTTTTCGAGTAATTTGGTGGCTCTGAGCACGAATTTAGCATAATTTTTTGGATTCAAGATGGCGGATGACATTTTGACACTTTTGCCACAAAAATGTTCATGGGTGTCGTTTTCGAGTAATTTGGTGGCTCTGAGCACGAATTTAGCATACATTTTTGGATCCAAGATGGCGGATGACATTTTGACACTTTTGACATACAAATGTTCATGGGTGTCGTTTTCAAGTAATTTGGTGGCTCTGAGCACGAATTTGGCATAATTTTTAGGATGTGTTTGCGCAAATGTGTTAAATCGTGAAGTGTGTTTGTTTATTAGCGAAATTGCTTACACATCAACTATTCTGTCAGTTAGCAATTGATCGTTAATCCACTAGTGTTGCAGCTGTCCATGAACAGAGACGCTCGACCGTTGACCATCTTCATTTCATAAAAAAATATCCCTGAATATACACCTGAAGTCAATATCACTGAGCGACTTGTCCGAGTTCGATTGTATCGCTCTACGCTATTGGCCTCAGGTGTATATTTAGACTTATTATCACGCGTTTTTTTTTGTGTTGTGCAGGCGAACGCAGCGAACGCGGCGAGCGCGGACGCGTCCCCGCCGGGCGGCGCGGAGCACTCGGGCTCGTCGTCCTCGTCGGGCGGCAGCGCGCGCGGCAACATGCACTGCATGATGCACGAGATGCAGCGCACGCTCGCGAGGCGCCGCGCGCACCTCGACCGCGCTGAGGTGCCGTACCCTATACCAGTACCAGTACCAGTTGGTAGATTTAAAAAAAATAATGTAAAAGAGCTCTTGACGGCCTATTTGCAAAATAAACTTTTGTCTTTTGACTTTCACAGTGTTTCTTAACCTTTTTCAGCCACGGACCCTAGGAAAGTAGCACAATTTTTAAGGACCCCTAATTAAAAATAAATCGACGCGTAGCTGTTACGAGATTTGGTGGCATTTATTATATTGTTGTCAAGTGGTCCAAAGATGAGACCGCGGACCCCCATACGTATACTCACGGACCCCCAGGCGTCCGCGGACCACAGGTTAAGAAACACTGCCTACTATACCCAAAGCCGAGGCATCGGGAATATCGGGATATACGAAGAGTTCAAAACTGTGGAATATTATGTTTATGTTTGTTAATGAAGCGGGAAGTGTCAAGGTTTCTTTTTAATCGTGTGGAGTTAAATCTATAGAGTCGTGAAATTTGCGTTAATTAAACAAACTAAGGTTTTTTCATTCATAACTGTCCTATTTGATAAACAAATTTCTAACCTCAAAACATCTCATTTTTGTTATTGTTTAACTATTTCATCGTAAATAAAGGAACTGGAGATAAATTATCAGCAAAATTATGTACAAAATATTGCCCCAGGTTTATTTGATAACATAATACACCACATTCTTTACAAAAAATTTTACATTGACTTTAGAATTTTGTTGAGCAAATAGGACAGTTAAAAATGAAAAGACCTTATGTGATTTTTGGCAATTTTTAACTACCTCTGGGAATTCAGTTAAATTCGGGTAAGATGCTAACCACTTACAATTAAGCGTATTTAGGTACTCTATATATCACTTAAGCAACTTTAGCATGACGTACATACATACAACACTACTTTGTTCCACTTGCTACGATTCTGACATACCTCTTTCGCTTCATCCACATTCATCAATCTCTTTATACATGCTCGTTGGTTTCTGGTACTCCTAACCTGCCCTTACAATGCCTTAGTATGACAATTTGTATGAAAACACGGGCTTTTTTTTTTTTTTTTTACATAAGCTAAAGGAAACATGTCCATTCAATTTGGTGCTATCTACAGGAGTCGTCGGGCGACAACAGCGGCAACTCGACGCCGCTGAAGACGTGGGAGCGCGCCGCGACGCTGCCGCACCGCCTGCCTAACGCCTGCAACGGCACGACGCGTGAGTACAACGCTTCATTCAGTGGCGTGCAGTTGGGTTGCCAGGGTAGGCAGCGGGAAGGTGAAGTAACGCTGCCTACCCCGCCGGCCCCTCCACGCTATAGCTTCATATGCATCACATGTTTTTGGAAAGCGCCGGAAAGCGCTGGAAAGTGCCGAGAAGTATGAACTTACATTTTTATTTATTTACTAGCGACCCGCCCCGGTCTCGCACGGTATATTATGCATGTATTATACATATAAACCTTTCAACATGAAACTACCGTGAGACTCACACATAATTACAACACAACGGATAACTCACGTATAAAAGCCGAAGAATTGCTGCGACAATTGTTTCGGACTATTTCGAATCCCTTCATCGGGGAGCGCTCGCCCCGGCGGCAGCGAAACGAACACTGCGCGCCAACGCTCTGCTCGCGCGGCTACTCGGCGCAGCTGACATCGGCGCACAACTACCCTCATTTTTATTATAGTCTAAAGTAGGGCAGCACACAACACTGATCACGTCACTTTGTAAAGGTTCGCTCACACTCACCGTTTGGTCAATATTTAAAACAGTTTTCCAACTGGGGGGCACCGACCATCCGCCGTCACGATTAAAATTGGGATACCGACTTATTTCAATGGCTTCGCGTACTTTCCGCGGAATGAAAAAAAAAATTGAATTTGAAATTTGAATTCTTCGGCTTTTATACGTGAGTTATCCGTTGTGTTTTAATCATATAAACCTTCCTCTTCATTCGCTCTATCTATTAAAAAAAACCGCTTCATGATCCGTTGCGTAGTTTTAAAGATTTAAGCATACCACATAGGGGCATAGGGACAAAGAAAGCGACTTTGTTTTATACTATGTAGTGATGATACGGAACTCTCAAAAAGCAATTAGGCACTTCTTAGTTGATTGTTGGTTCGTCGCTTGTGTTCTTAGCGTCACTTTCACTAGTTTACTTTAACGATAACTTCATAGGTACTATCAAATAAATCAAGAATTTTACTTCTTGTTTTCTTTTGCCGTTTTAATCGTTACAAATTAAATTTCAAAACGACTTTGATAATTAGATAGAACAGAAAAATCCGAAAAGTAAACGTAACTATAACCTGCTATGGGTGGTGTAGCGGTATAGCACGCATCACGGGTTGATTAGGATCCGGGTTCAATTGGCATTGTTCATTTTTTTTAAGCTGTGCTTTTAACACCTTTATTTGATAGAATGGACTATTTCAAGGAACTAATTTGAATATTATGCTTCTACATAGCTTTGTTTATTAATAATAAATATTTTTTCGCTGTTTGATAGTTTGTTAATTTAGACAGGATCCCAATCGCCTTCGTACAGAAATATAAAAAAAAAAACAGTTTTGTCTATGGTTTTGTCTATATGTCAACATTGTCAACGTCATAGATCTGTGAATGTGTGTGTGAATTTAACGTCAAAAACAATAACAATATTCGCGTGTTCGATTTATTTCCGTTCGTTGGTGTTATTATTGTTTTCCGTGCTGTTTTTGCTTTTTGGTTTCACCCCTGCACATCTTTCCTGACTCCTACTTACATTAAAGTGGTCTTCGCAACAATACATCGTGTAAACATTGAAATATTCCACATTAGCTTGCATACACCATTCGTTCCGCAAATTTTCTCTGATTTTCACAATGATTTTGTTGGGGCTATAGTTCGAGTCATTGTTGCATCCCGGAACAAAACATTTTTTTATAAATATCCATTGTTTGTTACAGTTTTATACTTGCTTTTATTTGTAATGTTTGCAGGTTAAGTTAGATGTGACAGTGACAGCATGACAGATACCGTAGTGGCGTAGATAAACTTTTTTTTTCCATTTTTGTGGCAAACATTTAATGCCCGATTCTGACTAAAAACCCGGTCGTTAGATCAAACAAAGGTCAAAAGTACTTTTAAAAAAATATCTGCAATCGTAAAGTATTTTTGAAATCGGACAAGATAAATCGGTTATTTGATGGTTTTCCTCCAAATGGTTTTCGAATTAGAGCATTCTAAAAAAAATGAACAATGCCAATTCCCGGCCATAGTTTTACTTTTCCGATTTTTCTGTGTTCTAATTTTCAGTGTCGTTCAGAAATTTGATAACTTCATAATCGACGATTTACATAATATTTCATAGGTTTTTTGTCAACAATCGTTGGTTATGTTTAATGTTATTGTTTACTCTTTATTCACGCTTATTGTTGTTTCGGTGTGGACAGCGAACTCTGAGACGCCGGCGACGCAGCAGCCGCAGTCACCTCGGTCGGTGCGCAAGCGCTTCGGCTCCGCCAGCGAGGAGACTATACTTAAAGTAAGTACTTTATACGTCCCACTGCTGGGCATAGGACCTCGTGATGAGAGCAGCTTGGGCTATAGTTAGGGAACTTCAAATATACCATTGTGTCGCAGGTGTATGCGGGTTTCCTCACGATGTTTTTTTTGCAGAAGAACACATGGTAATTTCCAAATGTTACTTCTCATGTAAATTATGAAAAGCTGAACCGGGGTTCGAGAACCCACGAAGCTTTGCCTGAGCTGAGAGATCATACACATTACTATAAAATTTGTTTCTTAATTCTTTCTTAATAAATAAAAAAAAAACAAAAAATAAGTAATTCTAACGAGTAGTGAAATATTTTTAGTGAAATGAAAAATACTTGTCCAATACTTTTTGATATAGACCGACCGCTTAACTGAGTCCTCGCCAGGCGTATAAGGCCCACTTGCACAGTCCAGAGTAAAAAAAAAAAATCGCTAACTCGGTCTTAGGTTTGACAGTTGCATACATTTTGACACTACTTAGCGCTGGGTTAGCATCTAACACGGGGTTAAGTCGCTAACCCTGGTCCGTGCAAGTGGTATAAGTGAGGTGTGCGCGTGCGCAGCAGGTGAACGGCGGCGGCGAGGGCGGCTGCGTGTCCGCGGCCGAGTGGGACGCGTTCAAGCAGGAGATGCTCAAGGAGATGCGCGCGCAGCTCACGCAGATCAAGCGCGAGATACTCGACGGTATGCCCACACTATTATCATAAACATAAATCATTTGTTCGCAATAAATATGGTGTGATAAAAAATTTGTTTACAAGAAGAAAGGTAAGTTTCACATGTTTAATCACAATATGACATGCAAATTTAAGGTGCAAATAGGTACTTGATTTATCAGCCCCCCCCCCCCTTACCCCCTTATTCATAAAACTGAAGCCTATAGAGCGCTATAGGCTTCTGCTAACTTAGCAATCGTTTGTCCTTATCTGTCACTTTGACATTTACCTTTTACAGATAAGGACAAACGATTACTAAGTTAGCAGAAGCCTATATAGAGTTTATGAATAAGGGGGGTTAAACTTTTCCCTATCCATAGCCAGCACATACATTAAGTATGTTATTTTCAAAAGTCAAAATCAAAAATCACAGATCAATCATCAGAGTCAATGTTACATAAAAAAAGTCTATAATATGGCTGATCATGTCAAGTAGGTTCAATTTAATTAAATTTAGCAGGATTATTTATACTGCTAGCTGCTGCCTGTGGCTTCATCCTTCCCAAAGTCCTTCTTATTAGGCATACACACAGTCACGCCTCTTTCCCATAGGGGTAAGCAGAGACTACTTCGTTCCACTTGCTACGAATCTGACATACTTCTTTTGCTTTCGCATCTTATACCTGAAAGGTATCAAAATGAGGGTTCGGCTTTAAAAGAGGGAAACGGAATTACAAAGGCCATTTTCATTAATTTTCCAGTCCAATTTACATCACTTTTTAAACAATTTGATTCAGACAAAAGTGTTTGTATGGTAGGCGTCATTTACATATGAGGATCCAAGATGACTTTTGTGAGAAATGTCTGTATACAATTTTGAACCTCTTCCCCACAGCTATGAAAGCGGAATTCGCGCGCAGGTAAACCACGCCGCGCCGTATCGAGTGTTAACTAGTCCATCGCATCCGTACACTGGTGAACAACTGGCTCTGTCCCCCTCACACGCCCCTCGCCAGACAAGGACAACACATGTCGACTTCGACCTTACTAATTCAAGGTTACTAATTTAATTCAACCTTAAGAATAAAGACTACCAGAAACGAAACTCCGACGGCTGATACATGTAGGTATGTAGGTACTTCTAAAATTGTGTATAGACGATGTCAAAACTCGCTACAGTAAAAATATTTCGTATAAAATCGATAAGTAAACAAAATTGAACCTTGAAACGTAAATATGTCAAGTTCACTTACTACTTTAGATTTTCAAGTAAGAGTTTGTAAACG
This sequence comes from Pandemis heparana, assembly GCA_963854515.1. NCBI lineage: Eukaryota > Metazoa > Arthropoda > Insecta > Lepidoptera > Tortricidae > Pandemis > Pandemis heparana. Next base: position 2,683,066 of record OY978031.1, on the reverse strand, counting down.
AACTAAAGAGACTTGTCAGATTGCAACGTTTCGTTCTTTGTAGTCTCTATTTTGGAAATAGCTGTAACATAAGAGAAAAAAAAGGTTATAAAATAAAATTGTCGCTCAAAAGTTATTTATACTTTTTGAGGGATTTGAAGTTTGTTGAGCATAATGTCGAGAATGTGAAGTAATTTCATTAGTTTAACTGAGTATGAACTTATTTATGTATGAATGAACTGACATGTTAAGCTTTTACCTAAAGAGGGCCTGGTTTTTACAAGTTTTGTATAATTTTTTTAACCGGTCAACTTTTTATAATATGTACTTGTGTATGTTCATCAGTAAGTACGGAATCTTGTGATCATAATGACGTATGTACGTGTAATATTAGTGTTGCCAGCCCCGGCGACGATCCTGTGGCAAACTCACATCAGTGTTGCCTGTTTAAAAATAAATCGGTCTATCGAAGCCATTCAGTGTGATTTTATTGTGTAACAATGTTAAAAAATGAACCGGTTATTTCGAAAAAATTACCGGTTTTGTGTTATATGATAAAATCGTAGTATCCTAACGATTAAAAATGAGCGAGTAATAATAAATAAATGTAGTATTAGCGCACGAATATCGAAGCATAAAGCAAGTTGTGTTTTTTTAATTTTATACTTAAATAAATATTTATTCGGATACGTATTATGTACGTAGTGATAAGGGTTCGGTATTGCTGCTGTTGCAACATTTACTATTGGAAGCTCTCAGACTTTTGTAAAAAAATACTTTCTTTATAATTATAACATTGTTAAATACGTAAGTATATATATATACATATTTAATAGTACAATAGACAGCTATGATCTTATCCCTCTGGGTTGGTAACGGTGACTCACTTGCTCGTTTTTTTTTTTCACGAATTCTTGTACCTACACAGAGTAGCATCCTTAGTCCATGTTGTTAATAATTAAAAAGTAAAAATATAGTAAATGTTGCAAGGAGCTCAAATATGTGTAATATTCATTTAGCGTCAAGTTATAACTAGTATTATTCGATATTTATTGACTATAAACGCGTATTTTGTACGCGTAATTTAGCTTAAGTCCTTTATACATATTAATTGTAACGTATGTTAAAGTTTCCTCTGTCCACTGCCGGCTATATTATATAGTTGTTGGACACCCGACACTTCCCATAGCATTAAGTCTTCCATAAAACATAAGTTTCTACAAGTTGCTTAAAACACTAGTTAGGTGACTAGTATCGTGTCAGGCACATTATAGGTAAATTTACTGCTTTTTTTCCCTCGACGCCAAATGCCAATGTAGCATAAAAAAGTTGTATGCACGCTACTCACACTTGGTGGGGGTTGCTAAGCCACGTTGCAGTTGGGACGACTGTTTGGGTCGTTGGCGTTATTCAGGGTGTATCAGACACCCCCTAACAATAATCCACTGGGGTATATAACCATAGCTATAGATGCAAAAAAAAATATTTTTAAAAAATTTGAGTATTTTTTTTTCTATAGGAATGGTAGTATTAACAGTAATCATTCCTATAGAAAATATAAAAAAAATACTCTAATTTTTTTTTCATATTTTTTTTAGCATCTATAGCAGAGGTTCCCAAACTCTTTTGTTCCATAGACCACTTTCAAAATTTTGCTGGATTCGGTGGACCCCCTGCAGCTACATTACCACTAATTTCTAAAATAAATCTCGAAAAAAAATTAAGATTAGCTCTATCTATGGAAACTTGCGTTGTTGCTGAGTTTCCACGATAAATTAACAGTTTTCGAAAAAATAGGTTAGAATCGATTGCTTGATAGGGTTTTAATTATTTGAAAATAAAGTCGACTAAACAAATTTTCGATTAAATTTAATTTTTGTGCTGCGAATGACTCCATCCTACTTTACTTTCTTGAAATCTACAATGACTCAAAGCACAAGAACCAATCAATTCTCACAAATTTTTAGTTCTTCACTATCGACCAAATTAATTTTCATGCACCCCCGCTTGCGATTGTGGACCCCCATTTTTGGTCACGCCCAACGTAGACCCCCGTCGAGTCTTCCGTGGACCCCAGGGGGTCCACCTGGACCACTTTGGGAACTACTGATCTATAGCTATGGTTATATACCCCAGTGGATTATTGTTAGGGGGTGTCTGATACACCCTGTAGGCACGGCGGCTCTATTGACATATTTAGGTGTCGGTGGCGTTCTTAATATTAATATTCTGTACGCCAAAATTGAGGTCAATTGAAAGCCCAACGGCTCTCGCAATGCCGGATTTAGACGTCTGGAGGCCTCTGGGCAACAAAGGAATGGAGGCCCGTGGCCCCAAATTATTTTCCTGTCCAAGTTCTGTTGTTTACTAGTGTTTACTAGTCTGAATTTGTTTTTTTTTTCAAAGTCTATTGCGGGGGCCCCTTTTTTGTGTAGGCCCCGGGGCTGTAGCCCCGGTTGCCCTCCCTTCAATCCGACTCTCGACAAGTTTATGCGATATCGGTGTTAAAGATAGTATTCTGTCCGTCAAATTGGCATCATATAAAAGCCTTTCCAAATGTATCTTTTGACATTTTATTCAGGTTTTGCTACAAGAAATCGATCAACAAAAAATATTTTTTCATGTGACTTTTTTTTTTGTAGTTTTTTAATAGCCAGTTGTACATTGTCCCCTTTGTCCCCTTAGGTGCCTGTTGTGAAGGCTTGTGATTTGTTTAAAGGTACATTTCTAGCGGGTGTCCGTTATAGTGCAGTCCGCGTCATAGGCCAAACTAGACTAAGTGCTTTTAGACGCTCCCGTAGTGTAAATACAGCGTAGCGCTTTCACACTCTCCGATCCGATATCGGAGCAAGGTATCGGATCCGATGTCAGATATCGGATAATCCGATGGAAAGTATAGGTGTACTGTTTATGCGCTGTCACAATCACAACGTGGCTCTTCTATATACATTTTATATGACAGTAGCGAAGTTATTTATTTCAGAGTATAATGAAATCTAATTTTGCAGTTAATTTAAATTTTGAGAGCTGTAAGAGTGAGAGAGAAATAGTTTTTGATAGAGTTGTGTTTTGTAATTATCAGTTGATGGTGTCAATGTCAACTACACTATTCATAAATGCTTGCTCCGATATCGGATCCGATATTGAATCAGATGGTGTGAAAGCTCTCTAACGACGACGCCGATAGCCTATCTGTGTGTCAACACTCGAATTCCGCCATACAGACAATGAATTAAATGTATTTCGAAGGCCACACGCACACAAAAGCTATTACACAGACGCAACGTCTATTTTTACTGAGTGTCCCTATGATATACTATATAAAACTGATGTAGATACATCATAGGCGATCTCCCCGTGGCAAGCGAAAAGTAAGGTAATTGCTTGACTTGTGTTTAGTCGCAGTCGGCGTGCAGAGGTCCTTATATGTCAAGTAACGGCAATAACGTTGCCATGTCCGAAAGGAGTTTTGTTCAGCTATAACGCGTCTATATGTCATTGGAGTGTCCGCTCTGTGCCGTCAGCACTCTTGCTTCGTAAATACAAGTTGACATATGGTTTAGGCTATAGGCATCTCTGAGCTGTCGTACTAAAAAGCTTCCCTAGCTCCAAAACCCGGCAGTGGACGGAACGAACCGATTATTTACGAAAATGTATCACATATTATTAAAAAAAAAACACGAAAATTCAAAAGTACACCGCGGTACAGTTTATTTGAAATCTAGTGACATTTGGCTTGTACGGCGAACGGCCTTTTAGTTTGATACGGGACCGTTGTTTACCCCGTTAACTTGGTTAACGGTAGTGCTTGGTTGTTTCTGATGCTATGTTTGTAGCTGCGACCCGCCCTAGTGGCGTAGTGTAAAGATATACAGTGGGCTAGCTTCAAGGTCAACTCTACATTAGACTACGCTGTTTTCTTTTTAATTCGACACTATTAACGCGAGATCGTTCAGTAATACGGCCACTTCGATTTGGTAACTATATTCATTTATTCATTCAAAAATTGCTTCTTTATTTTCATTAAGAAAAAATATAATATATGTATATTGAAATACCCAGTTATTTGTTGAAAGGCTCGCTGTGTATTTTACGCTACGCTTAAATATTTTAAAACTGACTGATAGATCATTCCAATATGTAATATGCCGGGTCACAATCGGCCTATGAATTATTCGTACAAATCAAACACCAGTTTTTACGATGTAGTAGACATTTTTACACGATTCTTTTTTACTTTTTCACGGTGAACACGTCCTTTTTTGGGATTGTTGAAATCAACAATAGATTTTGTTTACGACTCTGGTGCTCGCGGCCTTAAGGTTGCCATTGGCTGCCTCTCACAAAATGTCGCCAGATAACAAACAAATCTTAGCGTTTTTGCCGCTGACGAGTAGTTTTTTAAAGGTGGCCACTCCGTTTGGTTGGTTGAAAGCGTCGTCAGTGGGAACCTTTATTATCTGTACTGTATAAATAACTTACGGAATAGATGAAAGAAAAGCAAAGACCGAGAGACACGCCGCAACTATGAGCGAATAATTAAATTTAATTATATACACGAGTTCTGCAGTTACTTAAATAAGTTGGTGTGCGTGTCTGACACATGCTTTGGCGTGAGAACCAATAGCACTTCTGATGCAGCTGTGTGCGTAATGCTTACGTTAATATATAGTCTAAGAGCTAGCTACCGAAATAGGTATACAATTTATAGAGCAAAGAGCATCTAGTTAGTATGCCATACTATCATTATTAATTAATTCGAGCGCCTGGCAGCTTTTCAGCGGTGGTTGTGAGTGTAAATGGGCAACAAAGGGGGGTGGAGGGGCAATTGAAGGTGTGCAATTAATAGAGCTCTGAGTTTGGTGTGATATAATAGCTAATTATATATTTAATTTGAATTCATTGCCAGGCGTTTTGATTGGGGAAAAGTAGTGTGCCAGGTGACATGCAAGGCGCGGAAAAAGTGCCAAAGTCACCCACCACTGAAAAACTGCCAGGCGCTCGAATTAATAATGATAGTATGGCATACTAACTAGAGAGATTTCGTTGGTCTATAAATTGTATCACACATTTCGGTAGCTAGCTCTCCGGCTAGTAGTAGTGCCAGCAGCGACAATGGTTCTGTTAATCGGGTATGTGGTATTCCATCTCTTTCTTTCCCGTGAAACTGACAGGTGAACAAGTCTTTGCCAATGATTCCATTATTTGAACGTTGACTGAATAAGCATTTAACGGTGTTGCTACATTCTTTTGTATGATTGAAGCCGGTGCGTATACTGTCGTATAAACTTCATTCACTAGAAGTGATTTCACTTAGTGATATTTATATTATACTATGTAAGATACAAAATATTAGTGATAATTTTTTTATTAAAAAAAAAAACTAACCAAATTTAGTTGGATTATTGTTCTTTGAACTATTTTATATTGGTCTCAATATGTCAAAGATGTGTATTTATTTTGTATTACATGGGTGGAAATGTTTTTTGCCATTTGGACGAAATATAGTGAATTTTATGTCCCATTGTGCTTAGTTAATTTCTATGTAAATTGTAATGTAATTTCTGACTTGAGGATTGTTAAATCTAGAAACTTTCCTCTATCATCTTTGTAAAAATGTATTTAAGAAATTATTACAATAATGTCAGTGTAGGTCAATATTTGAATTAATACGACTGTTGTTGATTTATAAATGGTCACAGTGACTGTCCCACCCTGAGAAGCTATCCTAAATTACTCTTGTTTTTTGTGTTTGCACTTTTTTTAATATATAAAAAGTTTTTCTTCTCTTATATCTCTGGTAAATAATTTAAAAATAACAACACCGACCGTGACATGTATTGCAACAATTTCTTAAATCAAATCTACTTCATCAGACGTAAAATCGCAGTATTTATGATTTGCAATTATTTTTGCTAGCATTTTTTTTTGGTGCAACCATTTTTTACGTCAATCGTGCGTGGGCACCGATAGCTTAGTGTTACCATGCGAGTAGCTTGCAAAGTCCTATTATTTTTTTGTAGTCACTCGTCAATGTGTTTGTAAATAGTTTTGGTAACAAATTATATTTTTTGTGATCGTACCTTTTTGTTTCTTTTTCGACAAAATATCCCATCCTATTACAAATGCACTGAACTTACATTGTGTTATAATTATAACGGTTAACAGTGAATTATTTAAGAACCGTTGAGAATGACTGGAAGTGTAAACGGAAAACTACCATTTTGGTAGTAAAATGAGATACTAAAACTGTATAGACTTGATACTGTAATATCAACCTAATAGTCTCTGCTCTAGAGTGGAACTTGGTTCGTTACGTTCGTCAGCGTTTGAATTAACTATTGTAACGTTTTACATACGCTGAAGTCAATAAATGAATACGTGAGATGTAAACGACATTTTATTTATCACCTGTTAAAATCCTATCACACATAATATTTACTTGTATATAGTTAAAACAATTGAGCTTGAACCAACATGTAAAAATAAATAAGTGGTCTTACTACGGTCGTAATCTCTTTAACCCTTCGAATGTTTAAGCAATGAATAGTACAAAATCAAACGAGACTAGAAACTGTATGGCGCTGACTGTATAATTTTATTGAATAAAGTTTTCCCATAACATTTCGTTGAAAAGCGGTTTTCAACTTTAACATTTGAATAAGGTTCTTATTTATAAAATACTTTAATCTGACAACTGCAATGTATACACAACTTATTAAACAATATTATTAAAGTTTTAAACCTTATAAAAATGTCATCGGAAAACTTTATTCATACATTATATTTAGATAGAAGAATTGTAAGTATCTCTGTTTTGATTAATGACGGGTATCAAATAATTACACAGTTTAAAAAAGGCATTTTTTTATTAAAAAAAGAGAAATAAAATTACAGAAAAAAAACACATTGCGCAACATTTATAAATAATATCTATCGGACATAACCACGTAGAACATTATGCGTCAACAATTATTGTAATATACAAATACATGTTGTGTTTAATATTTTTTAAGAGAAGTTTTATACTGGATACTGTAGTAAAATTTTAGGGATTCGTAAAAAAGTATTATGATTTTTTTAAGATTTATTTTAGAATGATGGAGACAAATAATACTAAACAAAGTATTTAGTTACTTAACACAAGTAACAATCGAAAATCAAATGAGTTACAAAATTGGTAATTGGCGTATTTGTTCAAACTTAACGTCTTTGACTCTGACGCATAAAATTATGCCCTGAACGCTACTTCCTATCCAGTATAAAACATCTTGTTATATTTAGTCTTACCATTTATATATGAGGCCGCAAATATGAATAATATGGTGGCATCTCTTATAATAAAGTGTCGCCTGTCGATTTTATTTCTACAGGATTTATTGACATAATGTATGAAACAATAGAAAATTCCATCACTATAAAAGGTCAATTGGTTGATGATTCACATAATTTTCAAAGTTTTTTTTTTGAGGCAACTGCATACTTATAGGTTTGGAGACTAAGGAAATCATGATATGAATTCCGTTTTTGTCCGTATCAATTTTTTACAGTGAGATAAGTAGGATGACGTAGGTATAGCAGTCTTTGTGTGACCTTTATCATTTAAAGATATCAGAGAGAATTAAACACATTTGTGTAGCGAGTGACATAAATAGGGTATTATTATTGTTATTTTAATGTAAGCCTTGAGATAGGCTCAGTCAGGTATAGCTTGGGTATAGCTCATAAAGTTTATCAATATAATGCTTGAACTAAGAAATGTAAAGAATTTGGTCAAATATTTTATTAAAGTTTTATTAAGTCTCATTTTATTTACGTTCAGTGAAATTACCAGTACATATGAGTCGTCTTTTTGATAAATATATCAACAAATAATTAAAAAAGTAAGTACATTAAAAGGAAAAGGCCATAACCTTAATTCATATAAATTATTCGAGTAAAGGTGGTCAATTATATGGCCACGGTGATAATCGTAAAATATCAAATAATATCAGATAATTAATAATTATCGGAAGCTGAAGCGAGTGAATGTTTTAAGTATAAGTTATTGCACATTAACCATATCAGATCACAATCAGTGCAGAATAGCACTTAGTTTTACTAAGTTTAAGGTTTAATTTACCACTTCTCACAATTCCTCCATAGGACCTTATTTATTTTAAGTTAGATAACAACATGAATAACAAAAAAAATGTCGTATATTAAATATTCTGGTAACTAAGTTGAATAAAAATAAAAATTTTAGGTAGTATTCCTTTGAAATGTTTGAGGCAGAGATTTTAAGAAAAAATCTCCATTTTTGTTTTGGCTGACTTGGGCTGTACTTTTTTTTTAATAGGCGTAGATTGGATTCTAGCGATACCTAAACTAATTCTAATTTAACCAGAGAAGCAGATTTATTTCGAGTCAGCGACGTATGAACCACTAATCTTAGAAACTAGATATTCAATAACATTAATATTGTAAATATATTTGTAAAAAAGCCTATACATATACAAAGTATACAGAAGCGTACATAAGTGTTGTACTTAGAGAGATTTGTGTTTTTAGTTTACTATCTTGTTGTATAGAACACTAGTGTATAGAGGTGACACTCCCTAGTACACTCCTCAGTTCGCGCGTAGCACCACAGTTGTCGGCTCAGGGTTGCCAAAACCAGTTTTTTCTGATTTCTTAAAACTATTTCGATTAAAATCGTTTTAGAAGTGTAACCTCTATACTTCCTAGTATTATTTGTTATGATAAAAACTTTTTTATGCTTTGTGCATTCGAAGCGGTAAAGTCTAAAAATCACAACATCCTTATGTTCTTGTCAGCATAGGGTGATGAGATGTAAGCCCTGAGAAAGAGAAATAGGTTAATTTAACTTGCTATTATTTAAACATTCGTGAGACATAAAAACTACAAAGTAAACGTCGGTTCGAAGAACGATAGTGCGGGGAGCGCTACCTTCATGAACGACCCTTGAAAAAGGTTTTCTGATAACATAGAAACTAGTCGGATCGTCCTCATTTATAATCGTGAGTTACCGTTTATTTTATAGTTTTTATAATTTAACGTGAAATAAAACTGTTACTTCAAACCAACACTGCGTAACAAATAAAACATTCTTATTTGCGTTTGGCTACAGTTAAGTGACCATTCGCGTAATAAGTAATTTATTTACAAACAATACGGAAATATTCCAAATTCAAATCCAATTATTTGAGACCAAGTCCATAGGAAATAGTATTCAGATTCACCCAGGTAAATAGTCAGTATTTGACGAGTGAATCAGCAAATAAATAAAATACTACAATTAAATAAAATATTGTCAGAAAATACTCATTGCCCACGAATGGCCCAAATTTTTTTTATTAAAAATAATTTTGGTTCGTGAATATCACAAAGCGAAACGTAGACATCCCAACATGTCTAAGGAGTACTTGAATAGGAACCTGTTGAGAAATCATAAAAATCTGCAATGAAAAGACTAACCCCTTTATTCATAAATATCTATACGCTTCTGTTAACTTAGCAATCGTTTGTCCTTATCTGTGATAGGTAAATGTCAGTGTCAGATAAGGACATACGATTACCAAGTTAGCAGAAGCCTACAGAGCGTTTATGAATAAGGGGGTAAAACATCTACAGATATGCTGTTAACGGTGCCATGCAGGGTAGAGTGCTTATACATACGCAATCATGCATCATAAAATTCATAAAAAGTTAGTAAATCTACTAAACAAGAGCAAACTTGAGAACTTTTCCTACAGAAGCGCTAACCGACTTCAAATGTAAATAAAACTACAACTGGAAAACCGATTTTAGTAACACTTACAATTTTGAAAGATATTCTATCGAATAAAAAAGAATCATCAAAATCGATTATACGAGTAGATAGCGGACGAACATGCATACAAAAATAGATTCGTCGTATTGACAAGAGAAACTCGTCCTTTTTTGAAATCGGTTATGATTCAAGTTTAAGAAGGATATAGCAAAAACCAAAGGAACTGATTTTGTCTACAATATCTACCTAATAACGTGGTTTCCTTTTGTATAAGGGACGAACACTTTATAGAAAAGAAACCATGCTCGCCTAACAGAGAAACTACGCACCATCTCATCTGACAGAAATACTTGTAACATTTGTAACATTTCTCTGAATTATAGATGTAAAAATAACCTTCTATGATCGTTTATTGACTCAAAGTAATAAAGTTTAGTTCACGTATCTATCAAAATAAAGCAAGTCAAAATCAACTTTCCTGGGGCCTTACCATGACGTCTTAATGCGATTCAGTTTAGGTTCGCTCGCTGTCAGATTCATACTAAAAGTGACAGCTAAAACTTGAACGGAGTCGGAATTAGGACGTCATGGTAAGGCCCCTGTTCACATCAAACGAACAAACAAGTGCCCGTGCAGTAAATTTATTTACATCTATCGATTTCAATGCAGAAACACGAACTAACAAGTGGTTCAGAATTGGCTAAGTAAAGTTTTTGGAAGAGGTGCAAATTATATTTTTATTCGACAGTCCACGTCTTAATATTCGAGGAACTGCAGCTCTTTTATTTTTATTCCCTCTTGTTAGTTAGAGGTGAACACTATCAAATGCCTTATGATAGTCTACAAAGGCAAGATATAGAGGCTTGTTAAACTCGTTACATTTTTCTATCATTTGGTTGAGGGAGTGCAAGTGGTCTGTAGTGGAAAAACTAGGTCGGAAACCAGCCTGTTCAGGGGGTTGATGTTTGTCCAACAGTGGGGCGATCCTATTTTCTATAATTTTAATAAATAACTTATAAATATGGGATGTCAGACTGATTGGTCTATAATTACCGACATCAGCTTTATCGCCTTTTTTGTGCAATAGAACGATGTTTGAATGACAAAGGTTCCGTGGAAATTGGCCGGTGTGTAGAATGGTATTAAAAAGATTTGTCAAATGGGGTAGCAAAGTAGCTTTCCCAGCTTTAAGAGCCTCTGTTGTGATGCCATCCTCCCCCGGACTTTTGCGGAACTTCATGCTGTTTAAAGCAGAGTTAACTTCGTACCCAGTTATGGGAGGGATGGTGTCTGAGCAAGTATAATTTTGGTTAGAACGTTCTGAGCTTGAGGAGTACAAGGTTTTGTAAAATTTGGTACATATTTCAGCAATTTTCTCCCTGCTGCTGTGTTTATTGCCTTCCGTGTCGCGCAAACTTGTAATCCATGTTTTTCCTTTATTGATTCCTTCCTTAGCTGTTCTTAAGGAGGTTTGTGTTTTTAATGCTATCTCGATCATCTTGGTATTAAAGTTTCTAATATCTTGCCTAATTTTACGCTTTACTTGTCTATCTAAAATCTTATAGCGTTCCGAATAATTTCTGCTGAGCTGTCTGTCCTCTAATAATTTGATGGTTTCATTACTAAGTTTATTGTGGTTTTGTCTAGCCTGTTTTATTCTACTGCTTGCAGTTTTGATACTATGTATAATGTTATCATATTGAGTCTGTACATCCGTGTCTGCGTCAAGCTGTCGGAAACTGTTTTGCAAGTCCAGATTGAACTGTATACCATTTGACAACAGTGTGTCTCCATGGATGTGTTTAATTTGTTTAGAAAATATTATCTTGCGATGGATTTTAAAATCGAACCTAAGTTTCGCTCGCACTGGTCTATGGTCGGATGAGAATTGGATTTTGTTAAGTACTGACACATCCCTGACTATGTGTCGACTAGATGAAATAATATAGTCTATTTCGTTTTGAGTATTTCCTCCTGGTGAAATCCAAGTCCAACGGCGTTGAGGTTTCTTGAAATAGAAGGTGTTACAGATACTCATGCTTTGTCCGAATGCAAACTGAATAAGACGATCGCCACGTTCATTCCTAGCACCTAAGCCATATGGTCCAATAACGTCATTTTCATCCAGTGCTGTCTCCAAGCCTACCTTCGCATTGAAGTCGCCAAGTACCATAGTCCATGTGCCTCGGTTCTCCTCACATGCTTTATTAAGGATATCGTAATACTCTTCTATCTCATCATTGCTATGTGCAGATGTTGGTGCATAGGTTTGGATGAGGGTTAGGATATGCTTATCCGAAAGAGAGAATACTTGCAGCCTTGCGCAGTCAAGGCATAGACAACACATACGTTGAACTCCTTGCTAACATATACAGCATCAGCACAGCCAGTGTCAAGTTGCATGCTCCTGGACCCAAATTCGTCATTGAAAAAGGCGTCAAACAGGGAGATCCGCTATCTCCAAAATTGTTTACCAGCTGCCTACAGGAAGTTTTTAAGACGTTGGCGGTATCATGGGACGGTATAATGGGTATTGATGTTGGAGGCAAAAGATTGTCAAATCTGCGCTTTGCCGACGACATCATCCTATTCTCCGAAACGGCACCCCAACTGGAACAAATGCTCCAAGATCTGAGCACGGCGAGCCGCGAGGTTGGACTCACAATGAACAGAGCTAAGACACAGTTAATGACCAATAGAGTGAAACGTAGGGTCACGGTTGATGGGCAAGATATACAATATGTCGACGAGTACATTTATTTGGGCCAGATAGCATCCTTCGAAAACAGGCAGTCTAGAGAAATCGATAGACGCATCGAAAATGCCTGGAAGAGCTTCTGGTCCATGAAGACGCTAATGAAGGGCAACCTTCCTCTGTCACTGAAGCGTAAGCTCGTCGACATGTGTATTCTTCCCATCCTAACCTACGGCGCTCAAACTTGGTCATTAACTGAAGCTCAAAAGTCCAGACTCAAGGTTTGCCAGCGGGCAATGGAGCGCAGCATTTTGGGTGTTCGCAGAAGGGATCGAGTCCGAAACACGGAACTGCGCTCCAAAACTCGCGTTCTAGATGTCGGTGCCAAGACCGCCAAGCTTAAATGGGACTGGGCTGGTCACGTTTGCCGGATGCATCCACAGCGATGGGCCCAAATTACCAACCATTGGATCCCGCGAAACGGCTATCGAAGCAGAGGCAGACCAAGGAGGAGATGGCGGGACGATTTGGATGCGTATCGAAAAGGGTGGCAGGAGCATGCATTTTACAGGGACGAGTGGCAAAAAGAAGGGGAGGCCTTTGCCCAGCAGTGGGACACTATAAAAGGCTATTAAAAAAAAAAAAAAAAAAAAAAAAAAAAAAAAAAGTTAGTTAGAAATATTTTATTAAGTGGTCGATTTGACATTTGTGAAATTTAATGGATGACCAGCTACGCGTGCCTAGAACTAGCTTGTAATAAAAAAAAAACTACGTCAACCGTACGTCAACTGTCACTTTTGACTCAAAATCCATCTTTTCAAAATCAAAATCTTTTGAATCCATTAAATTTCACAAATGTCAAATCGACCACTTAAAAAAATATTTCTAATTAACAAGAGGGAATAAAAATAAAAGAGCTGCAGGTCCTCGGTTATTAAGACGTGGACTGTCGAATAAAAATATAATTTGCACCTCTTCCAAAAACTTTACTTAGCCAATTACAAACACAATTTTAAAACCTCTACAATGTACCCAAATGTCAAATTTTAATACTGGTAACATTCATAGCGTTTTCACCGTGGAAGGTTATTTTTAATCAAAAGTTGCACACATTTTTTTTTATCAAAAGTTGATTCTCAACTCTTAACTTAGTTTTCGGTCAGATAATCAGGCGTACCCTATTCTACTGGTACAAATGTCCACAGCAAAAGCGAAACAGTACGCAGCGTACAAACTTTGAACACTTCATTAAACCTGAGTGGAATTCGCTTGTTTTTATTTTTTCATTTTTTTCTGGCAGTCTTCACGGGCGGATCGCTATTCGTTTAGCACGGGGAGCATGGATCTAAAAGAACAATTATATACAATGTTAGTACATTTTTATCCCATTTTATCACAAATATATCAGAAAAATACTATTGAAAAAATTGCACAACATCCGGTGTAGAGGACCATAGTTTTTTTTTTCTAATAGATGTCTATGTAAGTTAATAAAAATAGCAATGAAAAATACGTATTGGCTTTTTTTAAAGATATAATAATGAGTTAAGCATGAAAGCGGGGTAGGCCTACCAACCTATTTTAAACGATTAATACTAATTAATGGAATAGCAATTAGTTTTTTTAGGCATGAGCTTGTTAAATATTAAATTAGTAAGTTGGGAAAGAATTATATTACTATTGAAATTTATACGGTTCAATATATAATTAAGTATAGTCGAAGATAAAGATATGTAAACAAGTAACTGTTTTACATAATACCCTATGCTTCAACGTAGCAACAATTTCATATGTTAAACTTTAGATAAGATAAGATAAGATCATTAGTACCTCTTTCGACCTTTTTCTACTCATTACTGTCGTAATCTATCTTTGTACTTGATAGAACAGTCTTCAGTAGACAAAAAACGCCCTGTATCCTGTTTGGCGTAATTTAAACATAATTTCATTTAGTAGCTGCGACTGTGCTGCCATCTAGTATGAGAAACAGTAAGTTTCCTCATTCAACCGGGTTGCTTTACAGCGACTTCAAGTTACCAAGAGATGGCGCTACTATATATTATGTGGTTTAGATTTTATCGTGTCATAAGTTGGTAGACCTGTAATAGAGCCAGCGTCGACAATGACAACACATAGTAAACAATAAAAACATAGTACCTTCCGTTTCCAAAGCTATGGGAATGGGACCTGGCCGCGTAAGAAGTAAAAATACATATAAGCGATACGGCTAAATAATATATGTATGTATACGAACCATAGACACAATATAGAGGAACATTTTTTTTTTCAGTGTACGGGCTGGTTGTGTTCAGAATAAGCGTTGACCGCGAATTATGTTCCTCTATATGCTGGGTGTTATTTTTGTCGACAAAAGTCCATGAAATAGACAAAGGGAAAGTTGCCATACAAAACGAAGAAATAATGAAAGAAGAGGTACCTACAGATTTTTGTAGTATATAAATTTAGCCGTTTGTTGAAACTTGTCCCATGGTTAAAAACTATAGGTCTCTAAAACCTAAAAACAGTCTATCTCATGGATTTTGAAATAAAATATCTATAGAGATGAGTATACTTTTAATGCCAGTTGAAATAAATGTAACATAATGGGAAACAACAGCTTAAGACATACGAGTACAAAACAGCATTTTCATGACAGCCACCCCCTGTGGCTTCTCAAATGTCACAGAGATTTAATGGTAAGTCGTTTGAAATTTTATTTTGTTAAGGTTACAAAGCTCTTATGATTTCATGTACAATTCAACGCACGTAAAAAGAGCTCGGCGATATACCTGCTCATGAGCATGAGCGCAATACAGACCAAATTGGCGGGAGCGGTGGGGGACGCTACTATACTTACCAGACGCGCAAACGTATCCCCTCCACTAGCCACCCAGAGCTCTTTTTACGTACCATCAGCCAAATATGTGGTCTACCACCCTAAGGTAAAAATTCCTTTGCACGTCACAATATTATAATGTCGATAAGACAGGCTGTCAATTTGAAAGTTCGACTTTAGCGACATTTTTATTTGATATGAAGTTGGATGAAAAGTGGTAGACCACTTATTTGGGCGACCGTACGTCGACTTATATTTATATCCCGGGTGCTGCATTTACAACCACTGACAGAAATATACCTCTTGCATAGAAATAAGCTTAGGCCCGGCCACGACCTGACGCGATAAGCAGCGCGGCAAAACGATTTCCTTAAGAGTGTTGAATAAGCTTTAGTGCAGTGATGGGCAAACTACGGCCCGCGGGCCAACTCCGGCCCGCGAAAGAATTTAATGCGGCCCGCCGGCGTTCCTTCGAATTGGAGTGTTATGGCACAGGATGACGATATTTAGACGGTGCTGCTGTATAAAATAGAATAATAGATGCGAAGGCAAAGGAGCCAGCTAGACTAGCCACGTAGTTCATGCGTCATGTGTCAGAAAAATTGCATTTTAGTATAATTTTGGCCCTTCTTTGAAATTATCTATGATTTTCTGGCCCGCCATGAAAAAAGTTTGCCCACCACTGCTTTAGTGTATAATTTGTGGGTAATTGTTGTACCTACATTGAAATAATAATAATGATTGTTTTTGTTACTCTATAAAACATAGTTTTCTGACAAAGTAGTAATTACATTTCAGTGGTTACTTCTCATTGACAAAAATTAAAAAAATACAACCGAATTGAGAACCTCCTTTTTTTGAAGTCGGTTAAACACGAAAGAATTATTTAAACAAAACAAAGTCCACCTAAAGACAAGGCGGGATAGCCGATGATCCGCCTCTTTCTTTCACTACTAAGAGTACTAAAAGGCAGTAAAATGTTTTAAAAAAAAAACTTTTTTTTATCTCGTGTTTCGTTGATCTTAGGGACGGATTCTAAGGGTGTCAAAAGTGAAACTAACGGATTTATCGCTCGCGGCTGATCGCGCATAGTCGGGGCCGTCCTATCAGTATTTAATAATGTCTATAAAAGTAGCTGTAATGGAGAAAAATGTAGATGAAAATGCTAAGTAATTAATTGTTAGTAAATAACAAATGTATAGTAGTGCAAGCATGAGCCAAATTAAAATTTTGATATATTTAACATAGGTACGTACTACGAGTAATAGTATTGTTATGATTGGTTAAAATATTGTGGATCATTATTGTTTATACTTCGATTTTTCAGAATTAGAAACTACAATAACATTATATTGCGTCTGGTCAACTATTTCTTACCGCAAATAGTACAGTGCAATAGTTTGGCAGCCGCAAAATAAAATTGTTTTCAATGTCACTTTATTTGAGTATCGCCAATTGTTACTCTAGTACAAATTGAAAAGAGATTACAGTTCACGAGCCGCAATATAACGTTGTTGTGGTTTCTAATTCTAAAAAAAATTGAGGTATAGACACAGATGAAAAACCGGCCAAGTGCGAGTCGGTCTCGCAAATGATCTGTTCCGTACAAGTATACAATCACACAAATTGTTATTATTAAGAAGCGTTTAATATACCGTCATCCATTATCTTCTGCTGTGAAAGAATCAAGTGAAAGGCAACACTACTATATCGATACAATAAAATATTAAACTTTAATAAACAATTCAGGTGTGCAATGTAATGCGCGACCTAACAATGTACGCCCTGTAATTTGCGTCCCTCATTTAGGTAACTTGTTTGGATGGATGGATCTGACAGCGAGCGAACCTAAACTGAATCGGAATTGAATCGCATAAGACGTCATGGTAACCCCTCTGTACTTTGGTCGCATGCACCCACCGATTTTCCACCATTTTCGAGTTTTATTTCAAAATTTACCAACTGTTCCAACCGTTCGCTCACGCGTCAGTGTTGCCAGTCATACAAAACTTGAAAATTCTTACTCCAGTATTCATAAACGCTCTATAGGCCTCTGCTAACTTAACAATAAGTAGTTTGTCTTTATCTGTGAAAGGTAAACGTCAAAGTGACAGATAAGGACAAATGATTACTAAGTTAACAGAAGCCTATAGAGCGTTTATGAATAAGGGGGTAAATCAACATTCCCGTTCTCCCCCGCTCACTTCTGTCATTAACCCGAGAGTGAGGGTTGCCAGGTTACTAATACAAAACTTACAAGGAAACATGGAAATAGATCGTTTTTTTTAAGCGTCCCATCACTTTTCGCGCCAATCTTAACGTCAACCTGACAGTTCGCTCGCTAGTGTTGTACCCTGTTCGTAGTGCTGTGCCATAGTGTCAAATGTCGATTCAGTAACGGTAACAGTACTCACAGCTCCATATTGTGCACGGAGGAGGTGGGGCAGGTGGTGGCGGCCCGCACGTGGCAGTGCTTGTGGCAGACCAGCGCGCAGTCGCGGCACTCGTAGCCCTGCTTGCCGAGACGGCGCGCGATCGTTTTGTGGCACACCGCACACACCGAGCCGCTGCACGATACAACAACATTTTAAAAAAAAACCACACGCATCGAGTAATATACGTAAAAAAAAGTTTAACCATTTAAAAGTCAGAGGCGATTTAGCGACCACATGCATTGTGTTGGAATTTCAACCTTATTCATATTAATATACGTCACAATTTCCATTGTAATTATTGAAAACACTGAAAATATTCTTCGTCAGGTATGCATTCGATAGCTGCTTTTGAATCTGTGGTAGTATTAGTATGCTCCAATAAATGGGGCCTTATAAAGGATTAATTTTATGCCAAAAATACCTTACACCATTTTGGAATAGAGCTGGTTTTCTTCAAACTGCTGAACCGATTTTTATCAAAGATACCTAAGAGTTACTGCAATGAAACTGGCTTTCGCAAAATACGCATAGAAATCGGTCCATCTATACAGCTACGATGCCACAGGCGCACACACACACAGATATTGGTGTATTGTATTGATTGTATTGAAACTCATAACACCTCTCTTTTTGCGTCGGGTGTCAAAACAAAGTTCTTGAGAGCAGCCAAATACGAACGCACACTTCAAAGTTACGTAACTCATATGCCTTTCCGTCATTGTTTATGTTAATATCAAATACCTAAAGATCGCGGAGCATGAAAAATTTTGTAAAGGTAATCCTTATTAATTTCCCATCACCATACCATATTAAATATGTTTGTCTGTTACCTTTTTACGTTTAAACTACTGAACCGATTTACTTGGAATTTGGTCTAAAGATAGTTTCAGTCATTGGAATACATAGTTTTTACGACGAGAAATCGTATGTTCCGTGTGATATAATATAATAGATAATCTACTTTTGCGCATTGTACAATAAGTAATTTTAACACATAAAACACGTAAGACAAATAGACACAGGTTGTGCGAAATTCTTTGAGCTCACTCACCCGCTCAGATGCTTAGCAATGAAGGTATGCTCGTTATAGATGTGCAGTTTGACCCCCTTCCGCCTCCAACGCGACCTCTGCGCCACAGCCAGCGGCACCAGATAGTGCTTCTGTATACCAGCTTCTATGGTCTCCAAGACCAGGGTCGAAGCCTCATGGATGAAGGTGCGAGCTGACGCTGTACTGAACCCGGACATCTCGCTGAGAGAGGACCTTTTGAGGTTAATTGACGTGTCGGAGGATGGAGTCATTGATGTCGGACAAGTGTGGAAAGTGGATTAGGTTTTTTTAGGGGAGTATTGTTTTTTTGGATTGGATGGGTTTTTTTGGAGATAGAAAGGTATTGAAAAGTGTACAGGTTTTATTCGAGGATGGGACAGCACATAAAAGATTTCAAATGTTTTTTGACCACAATGAAATTTAGGTATACGAAAGAGAATGGAAAATTTAAATATTTTACAAGTTTACATGATAATCGAGTTTTAGAAAAGGGTGAATTAAAAACATTAGCGATTGTAAAGTGAAAATAGTCAAGAGTGGTTCAAAGCGATACATTCACGCGTCAGTTGTAGAGATAAAAGAAGATTTTAGTATGAAAACCAGTGTTACCAGATTGCAGTGCGATTACCCCCAGCGCATGAGTGTTGACAGATGAAAAGAAAGAAAATACACCATTAGTGCTGTAATGTTACCAGCTCAAAAATATTCTACCATACTTTTTATGGCAAGACAGCATTATTTTTAAGGTTAAAAGCAAAATTCAGTTAGTGTTATTTGTATAATAAAATATGTATAAATATAATATTTATATGTATTTGTGAAGTTAGAATATAATGTAGTCTTGCCATGCCATTATAGCAGTATAACTTTAAAGTGTCCCAACAATTCTTAAATACACGCAACAAAAATCTACTACTTGTCACTTCTTTTTATTTTCATAAATACGTTTGTAGCACACCCCACATTTATTAGTTTTTTCTGACAACTTTGCTTAACTGCAGTACTGCCATTGGAAACATTATTTTAAGCAGTGTTGCCAGAAACGGAAATTTAAGCACTTCTTACTTTACTCGAAGTCAGAGTCATAAAAATCAGATTTAAAAGCATCGCCCCGCAACCCGATCCGCCTCAAAATCATTGAGCCCAAAGAAAATGTTGATTTAATAATAATAAAAGATATTTATTCAACAGTTTGACTAAAGTCAGTTAATGTGGAAACAAACGTGTCAAACACGTTCACATTTATACTATATCGGTGTCGGACGGCGATAGCCGATATCCAATAGCCGACACTATGTGCTGTTATCACATATTTCCGACAAAATCGTTCTGATTCAAAATGGCCGCCGTGCATCGGGCTCTGCGCACAGAGACAATGTAGACGTAAAGCACTCATGCAAACATTATCGTCCGATATCGACGGGCAACCGATGGTGCCGCCAACACGGTATCGGCTCCGATATCCGATATTGGATCGGATAATATGAAAGACAGATACAAATTTCATACATTTAACTCCCTCCGACCGATATCGTATCGGCGTCCGATAGCGATATCGGACCGGATAATGTGAAAACGCTCTGACTGTAGCAGCTGCCACGAACATACCTTCGGGAAGTCCTGGACTCGTCTCCGGACTGCGCAGGCGACGCGCCGGCAGAGTACACGTTTCTATTGGGGACGGATAGGGCTTTATCTGAAAAACATATTAAAAAAATATTTTTATTTGAGAAAATATGAGCGCGCCGAGCGAATGTTTATACAATTATGGGCCTTGGGTTTTCGTAAATGTTATATATCTATGACGCTGTCTCTTTTTATTGCTATGAAATAGATAGAGATGGCATCATAACCATCTTTCTCTTAAGATATCAGGAACTAACTTAACATAGAGTATTGGAACAAGCCGTGTTGTTAGGGAACCGGCAATAATGTTATTGTGGTTTCTCATTCTAAATTAAATGAAGTATAGTTGTGTAGCGTGTACTGACCGTGGTGGTTCCGCTCAGCGCTGATGCTGCGCACGCGGCTCTGCTCAAGCTCACTGTCCGTCAGCTCCAGCGACGCGCCGCGCGTGCGCGAACGGCCCAACCTACACAAAGCTGGCTTACATACACGACAAAGACAACGCTTTTCGCCCTCTAACATCAAAATTTTAGGTTATAACACATGAGTGGCGTTCGGGCCCATAACCTGTCATTGTAGGTTATGGGCCCGGACTCAATTCTATAATATTTATCACTTTTTTAAGGCATGTATCTGGTCAATATTATCATGTTATCCAAGCATATAGCGATCCATATCACGAAATATTGATCCGTATCGCAGGGAATCCGTTCGTTTTGAAATCCACAGTCCTATATTGACATCACGATAATAAAGACCATCCAATCCATGCCAAGATAGTATTCGATGATACCTTTTTGTACTAACTTTGGAAAAGGCTTTGCATTGTACCTATATACTTCTTTTTATGGTGGTTTACAAATGCGTAGGGAACACTCAGTGCGCTGTTTCGACGCATTTGCCTGTTTTAAAAGCACTTGCCTTCTCTTAATGGTGCCGAAGAAGTCTCTTCGCCTCTTCTGCCGCGGCGCGGGTTCTGGCGGCGCCTCCTCCGGCTTGTGGACGTAGTCACCTTGCTGTCAACAACAACTGACATTTGTATTTTTTTTAATGCAGAATAGGCGTGCGTTTGATCACAATCACGCCTAACGAAAGATAAGATTAAGGGTGGAGCACGCATGCCGAGTAAACAACCATTCACCCTAGATTTGGAAGAATTACAATTCATTTATTATTCACTTGTCAATCAAATATCTAGGAATAAAAATTAAGTGCACACTGAATCTCCACCAAAGTTTGTTTCCCATTTTATAATCACTGCATAGTATAAAACAAAGTCGCTTTGCGCTGTCTGTTCCTATGTATGCTTAGATCTTTTAAACTACGCAACGGATTTTGGTGCGTTTTTTTTAATAGACAGAGTGATTCAAGAGGAAGGTTTACATGAATAATACAAAAAACACTGAAACACTGATTGCACCCGTGCGAAGCCGGGGCGGGTCACTAGTTTTCTATATACTTCATAAACTAAACATTCATAAAATAAACTCATTTCATTTCATTTCATAAGTGATTCAAGAGGAAGGTTTACATGCATAATACAAAAACAGTGAAACACTGATTGCACCCGTGCGAAGCCGGGGCGGGTTGCTAGTTTTCTATATACTTCATAAGTCATAAGGCACAAAGAAAGGACTTTTTTTCTACAACAGGGATGGAATTTATTGGTTCTGAAACAATAGGGTGTTGCAGGTCTCTTCAAAAGGGATATACGATAAAATGCGCACTAACATATTATTTTGTTATTTCTACTTAAAAAAAACAGTCACTTAAAATAATTACAAAAACGGATAATTCACGTATAAAAGTCGAGTAATGCTCGACATGTTTCCGCCTAATTCGAACACAAAAACGAATGACCGTTCATTTCGCCGCCGCCAGGGCGAGCGCTCCATGAGGAAGGACTACGAAATAGTCCGAAACATGTCGAGCATTACTCGGATTTTATACGTGAGTTATCCGTTTGTGTAATTATAATTATGATTGTGTCTCACGGTAGTTTCCTGTCGAAAGTCACTCAAAATGCTAAAATACTGTCCATGCGTTTCATACTTACAAACGGTCCATTAAATACAACAATCGTGCATATTAGAGAACTACAATAAAGAGCGGAAATTAAACGAAGTCGCCATATTTTTACAGGGTTGCAAACGAGCAAGTGGTTCACCCGATGGCAAGTTATAACCACCAACTATGCACACCCGCAACGCCAAAGAATTGCAGATGCGTTGTCAGTCTGGGCAAAGATGGAATACCACATGTGCCAGTAATTTCACCAGCTGTGCAAACTATCCACGCTAGAACACAGCAGCGCAAGCACTGCTGCTTGGCGCCAGAATTAGTGAGTGTAAGATTGGTTCTAGTAAGTTTTTTTTGCTGACGGGGGGTTAGTATCGCTTAATGCGAGCCAAATTCTATTCAGCGTAATGGACAGAGCTATATGGCTGCATAACTGTGTCCCTTACGCTAAATATAACTTGACACGCATTAGCGATTGTGGTAACCCCCTGTATTCTTTCTGTTATGTATCGTACCTACTTGAATCATCATTCATCCTACATAATGTGTACATACCAAACAAGTTATTCCCAAGAAGTAGGTCATTGACTAGCAACATTTGATCCAAACAATTATTGCCAGTTAAAAAAAAGATTTTAAAAAGTGACTTATATTTTACAACTTTTTTCTTTTTACTAAAAAGTTATAGATCTCCTTTATTTTGCAAAGGCCACGGCAATGCCATAGTTACCAACAAATACTTGAGGGCTACTCCAAAATTCGGTTTTCAAAGTTTGTATTGTACCTACCTTTCTCACTCATTAACTACAAGTGGTATTGTTGCTATCTCCGCGATATGGAGAAGTCAAGACATGAAAAACAGGCACTCCCGTTAAATCTCATGTCAAAGTGAAACAGTTATATTGCGATGTGGGGAAAGTCCTCAAAGGCCACAACAGAGAATGGTATCCTAGTTGTCTAGTACGCCTGTTGTCTACTTTGTTCTTTGTTTCTGTATTGTTTTGTGGTGTTCAATAAAGAGCATTTTTTATTGTATTGTAATAAGTGTGAGTGTAGCACGATACGAACTTCGAAAATTGAATTTTGGAGGTCATATAAGTGCAAAGAGCATACCGCGTCGAGGGTCTCGCCGTTCGTTTTGGCGCCATTTTCTTTTATTCTCACGCTCTTGGCGGGAGAGGCGTGGGGCGTCGACACATGCTGCTCTGTTTTGTTCTCGTCAATGCTTTCCATCGTCGTGTCTGGCGAGTCTAGCTCTAAGTTGTCTATGGCCTCCTCGCGCTCGACTTCGATGAATTTGCCGGAGTCTGTTAGTTCCACCTTTCGGAGGATTCTAGGGTTAGTGTGGCAACACAACACGTCACAAGTTTCGGGGACACTTTGACAGGCGTTTTTGCTTTTTTTAAACTTAAGAAACTGGCGGAATCATCGCATCGATCGATGGGGCCATATTATCCCAAAATTGAATTGAATTGAACTTAAGAAACATTTTTTGCAAATGGCGTCCGATCTGTTTTAGAATGTGTTTTAAAACCATTCTGGATTATTTAAGGAATTATCGTTATTTATGATTCGTCTAGGGTCTTCATCTTCAACCTTTTTGAAGTCAAGGGCCTAGTATACTCTGATATTAGTTCGGTGGACCGCAACATAATAAAAACATTCCATTCTCTAAAAGTAGGTAAAGAAGGTAAAGTAGGTGAATGTGAATTTAATTTTATCAATACAATGTCGGGCCGCCTGTTGTAAACCCTTGGTCTAGGTAGTAATAGTGGGTACTATTTACTTTTGATCAATCGACTAATGTACGGAAACATTTGACAAACCCAATTTAAAAAAAAATGAAAAACTTGGATACATTATTATTATTGCTCTATTTTATTCTACTTGTAAAGGTATTATCTTGAGTAAAAGCGACATAGTATGCGTAGGTATTTATCGCGCTTCTCACTTACGTCTCTATTCCAACGAATGAATAAGAGATAGATGGATCTAGTAACAAAATAAGTCGCGATCTCTGATACTAACTTTCCAGACGCCATCTTGCAATCGTTTCTATAATCTTACGGCATATGAATCACTAACACGAGTTGTTCCGTTTTCAGCTGTCAAATTGTCACCAGTTCACAAACACAATCAAAATCAAAGGCATGGACTAAACACTACGAGTATTGTAGAGCAAAGACATGCTTGGAAAATGTATTACATTATTTACTGGCGAGCAACTAAAACATGGTTTATTTACATTTACTTGATAATAATAATAATAATCGTGTCAACCAACCAACTTAATTTAACAGTTAAACGAAGCTGTCAGTTGCAAAACAGTCGTCTAGTGGAATGTTCTCAGAAATTAAAATTTAATATTTAATTATGGGAACGCGTTAAGTGTCCACAGGATATCATTATTAATTGTTTAAACTGATTATCTAATGAAATTCCTATTAAAATAACATTACTAAATAAGAAGTCTTTCAAAAATTCCCGTTGAAAACTTTCGTGGGAACTCACGATAAAGTCTCGTGAAAGTTTCTGGAATTTTCTGAGAATATTTTTCCTATTTTGAGAATGTTCTGCATTTGCACATTGCTATGTGTGTATGATAATTTTGTATGGCAATTTGGCTTACCTTGATGGATTTCTTCGGCTCCTGATTTGTTTATCCAATCCAAGTCATGCATGAAACGGAGGCGGAATGGAATAAAACAATGTCAATGTTAATAAAAAACAAAATATGAAATCTAAAACAAAACATATGAGGCATGGTTCTTAAATGGTTTTTCATTGGGAATGAAACTATACCTTCGTTTTCCACAAAGAGTATACTTTAATTCAACTGTAGGTACACATTTTTACAATAAAATAATCTCGTACCTATATGATCTACGTCGTCGGTACTTTAAGTACCCTCATTGTAAAGATTGTATAAAACACTATTTTACAACGAAAACTTTCGCTTAAGCTCATTACGAAAACTCATTAAGAACATGTCCCAAAAAACTTGCTAAGAGCAGTCCTATTGCCTTTATAAAATCAAAAAACCAAGTTCATGCTTTCTTAACAAAAAAAATCTTGTCAATAACGTCCACACAAAATCTAATAATATCCGAAAGTAAATCTGCTACTGAACTACCCACCCCATGACTGTACTTTCTGAGGGTAACTCCCCCGCTGGGTCCACCCAGGCATCCCCCACAGGCGCCCCGTTAGCGTACCCCTTGCTCCCCACGATGCCCCGCGCTGGGTCCCCCTTCCCCTCCGTGTGCTCCCCCCCTTCCCGTGTACTCACCCGCTGCACGGAGTGTATGATGAGCGTGGACTTGTTGGTAGCACTGGCTGGACTTAGTTCCAGTTCGCGGAGAGCAGACTCGGTCAGTTGAGAGCTGTCGTGCCCTGTAGGTTTGTATACTGCTAGCTTATTACGTAACTCGCTCGCAATCGCCATCGTGTTCATTTTGACAGTTCTTGTACGAATGTGACAACTAGCTGATTCCGATGCCAATTGTCAGCCCATACATGAACTGTCAAAATGAAGACGATGGTGATCGCGAGCGAGTTACGTAATAAGCCTGCTGGTTAAGACGTCGATTTACAAATTTAAATTCATTTATTCATCAAATGTACTAATCGAAATGAGCATGTATAAAAATCTTAGGTCTAGTGGAATTAAGTTATGTCTAAGCTTGGTTACAAGTGTAACCTGTTTTAGATAGTAAATCGTATGGTAATTATCAAGGTATGAATAGGTCCCGAGATGCCTGAGGTACTAAAGTAAACTAGACATGCACTCGCATCTTGTAGCATTATTTCACCTGATTTTTTATATAAATATCTTGAGACTAGATCACAAAACTAAGGCACAAGTTAGTTTTTTTGTTATTAGGCATCAAAAAATCGAAAATCTTGAACTTTCCAGAATCCAGCCACAATTCTAAAATATAATATCCCCAGGATAGGAATCTCGACACATATTATCAGCCTTATCGCTAATGAAAAGGCTGAAATTACAAGAATAACCTGAGCCTCTAGTATAAGTTTTCGCATATAAAAACGTCTCGAACGCGTTCACGTAAACGTCTCAATTACTATGGAAGATATAGCAGCGCCACTTGCGGATCGAATCGGCAACAAACTGAGCCTCTAGTGTAAGTTTCTGACACGATAAACGTATCGAACGCGGTTCGCGTAACCGTCTCAATTTCAATTACTATAGAAAAATTAGCAGCGCCACTTGCGGATCGAAACGGCAACAAATTGTTGTCATAGTATTTGACATTTTAACGCTAACGCGTTCGAGACGTATTTTGTGACCGAAAACCTACACTAAGCATACTGTTCTCATAGCATTTGACATTTTAACGTAAACGCGTTCGAAACGTATTTTGTGACCGAAAACCTACACTAAGCATACTGTTCTCATAGTATTTGACATTTTAACGCAAACGCGTTCGAGACGTATTTTGTGACCGAAAACCTACACTAAGCATACTGTTCTCATAGTATTTGACATTTTAACGCAAACGCGTTCGAGACGTATTTTGTGACCGAAAACCTACACTAAGCATACTGTTCTCATAGTATTTGACATTTTAACGCAAACGCGTTCGAGACGTATTTTGTGACCGAAAACCTACACTAAGCATACTGTTCTCATAGTATTTGACATTTTAACGCTAACGCGTTCGAGACGTATTTTGTGACCGAAAACCTACACTAAGCATACTGCTTCGGACAAGTGGGGGGGTAAAGCTACCCAAGTTCTGCTCACCCCAATCCACCCACTGCCCCAGCCCCCGAGTCTCCCCAGCCCCCGCTCCTCCCTCCTCCCCCCCGCTCACCGTTCTGCTTGAAGATGGTCTTGGTGGTGGTGGTGGTCCCGTGCGGCGTGCGCGTGCGCAGCGACTCCTTGATCTTGACCGGCCGCGACCCTAGTTCCGGGATGTCGGCGCCCTCGATGAACAGGAACTGTTGGACAGACATACATACAATAGTAGTGCCAATATAGTAGGAATCCGAATACGTGACGAATAAAGAAGTTGCATTACAGGTTAGGTACTAAAATAAAGACTTCACATTCTGTAAAAGTACCTATTGTACTTATTGGTAGGTAGATTGTACATACATTTATAAAGTTGAGAGTACTAGGTATCATAACATTTTTAAAAAAATTATATCCACAAAAGTCGTTTATCTAGTAAGTCATTTTATCTTTATTAGTAACTAGCTGTTGCCAGCGACTTCGTCTGCAAAGAATTCGTTTATCGCTATCCCGCGGGAACTACGCAATTTTCCGGGATAAAAAGTAGCCTATGTGCTATTCTAGACTTTTCTCTATCTATGTGTCGAGTTTCATTCAGATCCGTTGGGCCGTTCTGGCGTGATTGAGTAACAAACAAAAATCCATCCACCCATCCATACTTTCGCATTTATAATATTAGCTAGATTTGTCTATATTAGACGTTTGTCTATTTTAGTCGATTTTCGACATTACTTTTTTTGTCTACATTAGTCGTTTGTTTTTATTAGTCTTCTGTCTACACTAGTCGTACCTAATAATAATAATTTTACAGAAATTATACACATCATCATCATATCAGCCACAGGACGTCCACTGTTGGACATAGGCCTCCCCCGTAGGCCTCCGGTTACCTCGGTTGGAAGCGGAGCATCCACCGTGAACCCGCGACTTTAACCAGTAGGCTTATTGTCTAACTCGCTCGCAATCGCCATCGTGTTCATTTTGACAGTTCATGTATGGGCTGACAATTGGCATCGGAATCAGCTAGCTGTCACATTCATACATGAACTGTCAAAATGAACACGATGGCGATTGCGAGCGAGTTAGACAATAAGCCTGCTGGTCCTTCCACCTCGTTGATGGACGTCCTATGCTGCGCTTGCCGCCTCATCTACCCACACAGGGCGAATATTCAGCGTTTTTTCGGCGTTTTTTTCGTCATTATCGTCTCAGCATATACCATTAAGAGATGATGCTGAGACTTAACTTTTTGTATCGACGAAACACAGTATCGATGCTGCATTTAGCTTGTCCAAAGTTGTTGCTTGTCCTTCTGTTAGGATAATAATTGTGGGACGACAATGACGCATGAACCGAGCGGTCGAAACGCTTGAATATTGGCCCTAAAGCATATGCAATGTCGTTACCTCGACTGTGAGTGTGCCGGTGACGTCATGTTCCTCCATTGGCCGCGCCTGCAACGCTATCTGCTGGCGCTGCGACGGCGCCGCCAGCAGCTCGTCGATGCCCACCAGCCCCAGTCCTAGGAACCTGCGACATCCAAGCATTATGCGTCAGATTATGCCAGTAGGACATCATTATGTGTCAGATTGCACCAGAACGGTAGGCATCAAGTGTCAGATTGTGCCAGTGAAGCAAGTAAGCATTATGTGTCAGATTGTGCCAGTGGAGCAAGTAAGCATTATGTGTCAGATTGTGCCAGTGCGACTAGTAAGCATTATGTGTCAGATTGTATCCGATCGGTAAGTAAGCATTGTGTCAGATTGGGCCAGTAAGTAAGTATTGTGTGTCAGATTGAGGCCACTAAGCAGCAGCTGACCTGTGCGTGGAGGGTCCCCCGCCGGGGGAGGGCGGCCCGGTGCGGTCGTACACCTCGAACAACAGCTCCGCAGTCTGTGGCGATAGGTCGCTGTAACATGTAGTAACAAGACACGTTATTTTTTGACAAATAACCAATTGACAACATTCCATTTTTATAACACCTGAAAATGTATACATTATATGGTTCGAAAGCATTTTGCCTCCTGGTCACTGCAGTATTTTTATATAATTTTAATATCGCTTATTATAAAAAATAAAAAATAATTAAAAATATGTCCTAATTTTACCAAAACTACCACAGGATAGGTGAAACGCCTTTGCTTTTTTCACGAGAAAAAATATAGCGATCATAATTTTGTATTTTTGACAACTTCAAAGTACAAGGGGGGCAACTCTGAAATTCTATTTTCGAAGTTCGTTGCATACCTTCTCTCTCACTCTCAAGGTAATGACTATTAGTATGAGCGGAACATCACGAAGCGAACCTCGAAAATCGAATATTGAAGAATAGGGCCTGACATTGACAATTTGAAATGATCGTTAGTTTTTTTTTCTATAGAAAAATACGAAGGGATAAGTGTGTATTCTGTGATAGTATCGGAGTTACGCCCTTTTAGAATAACCACAAATTAATAAATTAATTATTTATAAATGAAATACAAGCCCTAGCGAAAAAATTAAACTGTCAGCATGTTCATCTTTTCAAACAAAATACAGAGAACCATTAAAATTATAGGCTCAGAAATATGAAATGTTGTCAATTATAGTGGTAAGAAGAGCCATCCAACTGTGGCGACACATCAGTCTTTTTCGACTTACATCCCATACTGAGACAAAATTTTCCCGATTGTTTTTCCTTTATCTTTTAAATACACACATTAACACATAAATCCATTTAAAAGCCATTTTATAGCTTATAGCCTGAAACACAGGATTTCCTCAGGCACATGAGTTGTTAACTTAAATTTATAAGGAAACTTTGTTCATAGTTATATTTTTGTAAAAACATTTATGAATTAATTATCTTTCTTTATCTAAAAAATCACACTATATCATTAGGCGCGCGTGGGAACTATAGCCCAAACCCTCCAATACACGGAGGAGGCCTATGCCATGAGGCACGCCGAATTTCGCGACAATTTAATAAATAAATAAACAATAAAAACGACAACAACATGTACTTACTGAAATTGTAGCGAATTCGGAATAAAAAGGCTTATAAAAATAAAATAAAATAATCTAAAAAATCGATGTAAATCACATCTTTATCCTTTACGGGCGGGGTAGGCTCAGCCTAAGGTAACAAGACCAGACCAGGGTCACGTTCCGCATGACGGTGGGCGCATTGGAAAGGGGAATCTTTTAAATGGAATTTCAATAATTAGGATTTTAATTACAAAAACGGATAAAGCCGAATAATGCTCGACATATGTTTCGGTCTAATCTGTGTTCGTTTCGCTGCCGGGGCAAGCGCTCCTTGAAGAAGGACTACGGATTAGTCCGAAACATGTCGAGCATTATTCGGCTTTTATACGTGAGTTATCCGTTTCCGTAATTATGATTGAGTCTCACGGTATTTTCATGTTGAAATTAGGATTTTGATTATAAAATCAACAAACTAACTAACTTGGCTCAAGGACCCAAATAAGGTCTTGGCCTCCGAAACGAGAGCACGCCATCTCCCGATCGTGCGCAGCTTTTTGCCAGTTTATAAAATCAACGCTTGCTGAAATATTCGATTAATTTATTACCACAACTTATTCAACTTACAACTTACAACCACGAAGGAGGAGACCTATGCCATGAGGCATGCCGAATTACGCGACAATTTAATAAACAACAAAAACATGTACCTACTTACTGAAATTGTAGCGAATTCGGAATAAAAAGGCTATATTATACATATTATTATTAAACTTACAAGAGGAAGTGCTCCTCCCACTGGGGGGCGGTGGTCTCCCGCTTGAAGGCGGTCTGGTTCTTCTGGGGAGGCTCGTCCATCTCCACCACGCAGTACGGCGCCACGCATCCCGTCTTACCTGTAACATATCGTAATTATAACAAGAAGTCTTAGGTAATTCACCAATGCCCAGCCAAAGCCAACAACGAAGATCATCATTTTCTTTAAGGTCTTTTCATTCTTAACTGTCCTATTTGGTAAACAAAATTCTAACCTCAAAACGTCTCATTTTTGTTATTTTTTAACTATTTCGTCGTAAATAAAGGAACTGGAGATAAAATATCAGAAAAAATAAATTTTTCGTAAGTTTCTTAGCATAAGCACAACTTCCAACTCTGATCCTTCGGACTTCCCCAGACATAACATTGCCAGAAGTTATCGCTCTATTGTGTCCTTTCCACACTGATGATGATGACTCACCCCCCAGGTCCTTGGCGCCGACGACTTTGACCAGCAGCCGCTTCTCCCCCAGCAGCGCGGCCACGTTGCTGGTGGACACGGAGTTCGGCGTCGAAGAGTACAGCTGCCGCTCGTGAGATAGCTGCAAAAGACACACACACAGATTACAATATCATACGCTGACGAGCAAAACAAAACACCGGGTAGCAATCCGGGAGTGCCGGCAGAAGTGAAAACTACACGCACGCACACTCGCGCAAAATGACAGCTTTTTCTACACGAGATTCGAACTGCGGTCACCTGAGAGAACGCAGTTATTCCACACCTTATACCGCTACAGATTTATACGGCGAGTGTGAATGGGTGCGTTGGGAGGGGAAGGCCTAGGCGGACGTTCCATGATCAAATTAGGGACGTTTTGGAAAAAGGCCAGGTCAAGAGTACCCGAAACCGACGAGCATGTATGAAGAGATTGATGAATGTGGATGAAGCGAAAGAGGTATGTCAGGATCGTAGCAAGTGGAACAAAGTAGTCTCTGCCTACCCCTGTGGGAAAGAGGCGTGACGATATGTATGTATGTTATACCGCTAGGCCAAACGCACATACGTTACAGCGTTACAACAGGGCTCTGCTAACACTGGATTATGTATTCACTTGCGGAATCTGCGCGAACCCTCGGTGCGAGGGGATCCTGAGTGTATGCTATGATCGCGATACTCACCATAGAGTCATAATGAAGTGGCAAGCGGGGCGATGTGTCAAAATGTCGCCGGAGTCGCGGGCAGGTGGGGTACTGCGAGAGATTGAATTGCAGCTGCGTGCTCCGTAGCGCGTTCACTACTATGTCACTGCAACACAGATGAAGGCGTCAAAGCATTTGCAAAGGTAACAAAAACATGCCGCTACGGACTCGTGGTCCCAATGATAATTGCACTGTTATAAAAATGACGAATTACACTCTACAATAAGGGCGACGGAACCCAGCTCTCGCGGGGCTCCTATTTCTTACTTACTTATACATACAGAGAACAGTAAAGCTAGGCCTGGGAAGCTATGGGACTTTATACATCTCTACTATGGGCCAATGTAATTTAAGGTACGAACTTCACTTAGGGACCGTTTACATCTCTTTTATAAAATGTATTAATTGTATTATAGGTAAGTTAAGTAGAATTTAAGTACTATTGTAAATCTATTTTATTTTGAAAAAATGACTTTCTGCCAAGTTTCTTGCGGCGCATTCTTCTTGGCAATTTGATGGTCTTTCCGAATGCGCTGGTAGATTAAAAAAAAGACATGTAAAAGAGCCCATGGCGGCCTATTTTCAAAATAAACTTTTGACTTTGACTTTGACTATGGCAGCCTGTGGCAGTCTCTCGTAGTCAGGTTCACAGGTGTTTGTGTTCTATAGACTGGATTTAGCAGCCCTTGGCCGATCTGACACTGCGACAGCGACAAGCGTGTAGCAAACTCCGATAGTCCTATCTTAAAGGCTTATTACACTATCCAATTTCTAGGGACCCTAACCCTAACTAAGGGTGGTGTAGCAAGAGTTAGAGAGCCCGGCAGCCTTGCTCCTTGATCACCCTTACGGTCGAATAGTGTAGTGCGCCAAGGGGAGTGCCCGTACGCTGGGCCCGTCTTCCCTTAGACGATGAGACCGTGCAATGCAGGTAGGTAATGTTACCTGACTGCCTGCTGCAGCGTGTTCTCGCCGCCGCTGGTGCGCAGCGGGCCGACCGGCGCCAGCGCAACCTTCACGTCGGGCCAGCCGTCGCAGTGCAGCTCCCCCGTCAGTTTCTCCGACACGCACAGCACGCTCAGCCTGGCTCGGAACCTGCAACAGGAAAACATTGTTTTTTCATCACACTTAAATTGCCAGTAACAGTATCAAAACATACAGGCCAACTTGGCCGTAACGCCCCATATAAAACCCTCGGGCTATCTTTTGGTCATGAAGGAAATCGGTCGTAAGGATCATCATCATCAATATCATCATATCATACATCCTTTTTATAAATGTATAACTTAAGTAGAATAAGTATTGTAGTAAATGTGTTTTAATAAAAAAAAAAAATCTTTCTCATTTCTAAACGACACTAAAAATTTGAACACATAGAAAAATCCGAAAAGTAAAGCTGTGGCCGGGAATCGAACCCGGTCCTCGTCATTCCGTGACGCGTGCCCATACCGAACCCCTACTTGTGGGGGTTGTGTAGGTAAATCTTCCTGCCAAGTTTCTTGCGGCGCATTCTTGGCATTGATGGTCTTTCCGAATGCACTTTTAGTTTAAAAAAAAAAAACATCTAAAAGAGCACTTGGCGGCCTATTTGCAAAATAAAGTTTTGAATTTTGATCACTGGTCAGTAGGTGCGCAAAAAAAAACATCTCATGATGTTTTGATGTGTTTGTGTGTGATTTTGCATATTTATGAGCCGTCTCAGAAGTGAGCTCACCTGTTGACGTTGACTCGGTAGTGGGACACTTCCACCTTCTCGCCTCTCTGACTGAAGGCCTTCAGCTGGAAGGCAGGCGTCGCGTCACAGTCGCATGTGATCGTCTGGAACGAAACAACTTTACTAAGACACTACTCATGTATAAACTATAGAACGACAGCTCAAATGCGTACTCGCCCGCACAGAAGCGCAGGGTATGACGACAAAGGGGACCGAGAGAGGTGCGGGCGGGTAGTAGTCTAGTAGTAGGATGACAATGCAAGTACAGTCAACAAAAAGTACGGTCACCAAAAAAGCTTGTATCTAAGGTCTTTTCGGTTACGTTATTTATAATTACAACAAACCGGATAACTCACGTATAAAAGCCGAAGGAATGCTCCGACAATTGTTTCGGACTATTCCGTAGTCCATCATCAGAGAGCGCACGCCCCGGCGGCAGCGAAACGAACACTCGTTCGCTGTTGTTTCGTTCGTTGTTCGTTTCGCTGCCGCGTTTGTTGTAATTATGTTTGAGTCTCACGGTAGTTTTACGTTATTTATTATTCAAAATCAGCTAGTTTTGTTGACTCAATTGGAATGTACCTAATATTGTTTTGATGTATATACAAAACGCTAGTTATGCAATTCGATGGATTGCGTTTTTTTTTACAACATTGTTTAAAAATATAAACACGTGCGCACCACTTAATTTTGACACGTCTAATTTTAAATCTGTTTCATAACCCTTTGACATTCAACACAATGGATGAACGTCAGAGGTCAGCGCACGCTGGCCGGTTAGAAAGCCATATCTGCCGCCCACGCGATAGCCTTTTGTTAGAATAACATACGGTTTTTCGAACACACATCAAGCGGGGATATAGCTCAGTGGTAGAGCAATCGACTGCAGATCGATAGGCCCCCGGTTCAAATCCGGGTGTCCCCTGATTTTAAAGATATATTTTTTTCCTTATTTTATGATAATTTCGATGAGCATGTCACATCTATGTGGCTTTCTCGCGATTTCTGATTATTTTGTCATTGCAGATATTATTAATTTATATTTTTTATAATAATATAAATAATAAGATAAAAAGAAAAAGTCTTACGCGAAATTACTCTTATGCCAAGTATTTATTGTGCTAAAAAAAATATATATATACTAGCTGTTGCCAGCGACTTCATCTGCAAAGAATTCGTTTATCGCTATCCCGCGGGAACTACGCAATTTTCCGGGATAAAATGTAGCCTATGTGCTATTCCAGACTTTTCTCTATCTATGTGACAAATTTCATACAGATTCGATGGGCCGTTCTGGCGTGATTGAGTAACAAACAAACATCCATCCATCCATCCATCCATACTTTCGCATTTATAATATTAGTTAGATATAAAGCCTTGGCTATAGTTCCCACGCGGGCCCAGTGCGGATTGGGAACTTCACACAAAACATTGAAATACTTAAGTTAAAGTTTTAAGTTAGTTATGCATATAATTCGTGGAAAAGGGTGAGTTGATTTATTTTCAGAAAAGTGCCCTAATGCAAAAAGCCGTGGTAGCCTAGTGTCGCGGGTTCGAATCCCGGGCTCGCACCTCGGAGTTTTTCGAAATTTATGTGCAAAATTACATTTGAAATTTACCATGAGCTTTTCGCTGAAGGAAAACATCGTGAGAAAACCGGACCAATCCCAATAAGGCTTAGTTACCCTTCTGGGTTGGAAGGTCAGATGGCAATCGCTTCTGTAAAACTAGTGCCTACGCCAAATCTTGGGATGAGGTTGTCAAAGCGGACCCCAGGCTCACTGAGCCGTGGCAAATGCCGGGAAAAACGATGATGTTATCCTGAATGGAGTGCAGAAGATATAGATATAGTTAAAGCAACTCACGACGTCGTCCCTCGAGTCGCACTCGCAGAACACGTTGGAGACATGCGGGGGGTTGCTGTCCAGCGCACGCACCAGCTCCACACCGATACCTTGCTGGAACAACCACACACACACTTAAACATACACATTATAAACGAAATTTTATTAATTTAAGGTGCGACCACACCGCCGCTTAAAAAACGGTGACGTTACGGTATCGCAACAAAATGTATGAAGAAACGGCATTGACTTACGATAAACAACTAGACTCACAATAACGCTCAAAAACTGTCGGAAGCAAAAGTCTGCACGACGCGTCTATTGTGCAGAGTTTTGGTTCAGTCGTGTTTCGACCGCGCTTCGATAACAATGTACATGTCTCTACCGCACCGTAATCTCAAACGCATGAGAACAAGAGACAGACAGGTTTCAAGCGCGTGGCGTCGTGTTATTACTTCTCACGATCGTATGCAATTGACATTAAACATTACTGCCACGAAATAAGGTGTTAATTTGAACGAATATGTTAATGTTATCTGTGTAAGTTGATGTGTTGACACACACAAAACATAGACAACGCCGCTCGGACGTTTCTTGAGGCACTTTTGTTGGCGATTGGGAGTCTAGTTGGTTATTGTAAGTCAATGAGAAACGGTGAGGAAACGTGACGCATACGACACGTCACTGCGCATACGCGGCGGTTTGGTCGCACCCTTAATTTGTGGTCATTCGAGTATTACGTAAGCAGATTTTTAACAATCATTTAACCCCCCCCTCCTTCCCCTTGTTAGCAAAAGTAAGCAAACGTCTTCCCCCTCCCATGCTTGCGTAATCATTGGTACCTATATGCATTTTTATTTTTATTTATTCTGTTTTTTATAAATTTGTGGTTTGCCATTTGTGTAAAAAAGTAAATAACTGCTGACGTAATCACGATATTGATCCACCCACCATGTCATCAAAAATAAGCAATGCAAAGACCCCCCTCAAGCGCTTACTTAATACTTGAACGCCCCTATTTGTGTATAAGCGTAATTTAATTTACATACATACATACATATCGTCACGCCTCTTTCCCACAGGGGTAGGCAGAGACTACTTTGTTCCACTTGCTACGATCCTGACATACCTCTTTCGCTTCATCCACATCCATCAATCTCTTCATACATGCTCGTCGGTTTCGGGTACTCTTGACCTGGCCTTTTTCCATAACGTTAAATTTGGATCAAATTTAATTTAAGCAAATTCAATTATTTTAATGTAATCTGTAACTTAATTAATTTTATTTTTATTATTAATATTGTGTATTAATTTAATTTAATTTCAGTGTATACGACGTTTAATTTTTCTTTCTCATTTAATTTTAATTTCATTGTAAGTATACGACATTTAAAAATATTTTATTTTATCTTATTTTATTTAGTTTTGATAGTTCTAATATCTATGGACGTAAGTCTGGCAATAAAAACATTTCATTTCATTACAGACCGACCGCTTAACTAAGTCCTCGCCCGCGCTGCACAGGGGCGCGGGGTAGGACGACAAAGGGGACCGAGAGCGGTGCGGGCGGGTAGCGCGCCTGCCGCCCGCACCTCTCAGCCCCCGCGGTCGCCTACCCTTTTTTTATGCGAATAGGAAGGTAAACGAGCAAGTGGGTCACCTGATGGTAAGCGATCACCACTGCCCATAGACACCCGCAACCCCGGAGGGATTGCAGATGCGTTGCCAACCTAGAGGGCTAAGATGAAATGCCTCTTGTGCCCGTAATTTCCCCGGCTGTCTTACTCTCCACACCGGAACACAGCAGTGCAAGCACTACTGCTTAGCGGCTGGATTAGCGAGTAAGATGGTGGTAGCGATCCGGACGGACCTTGCACAAGGCCCTACCACCCGCAAGACCCTGCGCCCCTGTGTTCCACGCTGTTTTAGAACCAAAGAAAACATAGAATGTACCAGTTGCTTCTCTTCCCGCGCAGATGGTAAAAGTCCATTGAGGGAATCAGCGAAAATCTTAGGAATCATGTTATAGGCGATGCGGCTAGCAACCCACCACTAACCCATCACTATTTGG
Organism: Pandemis heparana; assembly: GCA_963854515.1. Lineage (NCBI taxonomy): Eukaryota > Metazoa > Arthropoda > Insecta > Lepidoptera > Tortricidae > Pandemis > Pandemis heparana. The sequence goes on along the minus strand of OY978031.1, from coordinate 2,645,342 downwards.
ACTCCCCTTTTCACCTATACGCCCACAATCATGCTAAAAGATTTTTTTAAATGATAGGGGGTAAATGAACAAGTGGGTCACCTTATGAAAAGTTATCACCGCTGCTCATAGACACTCATAACATAGGGCGTTAAGAGAGTGTTACCGACCTTTTAAGAAAAGAATATCCTTGTTATTTTGAAGATCCCTAAGAATATACGTGGCCTTTGTCTACCCCGTAAAGGATATAGGCGTGATTTATGTATGTACTAGCTGTTGCCAGCGACTTCGTCTGCAAAGAATTTGTTTATCGCTATCCCGCGGGAACTACACAATTTTCCGGGATAAAAAGTAGCCTATGTGCTATTCCAGACTTTTCTCTATCTATGTGCCGAATTTCATCCAGATCCGTTGGGCCGTTCTGGCGTGATTGAGTAACAAACCAACATCCATCCATCCATCCATCCATCCATACTTTCGCATTTATAATATTAGTTAGATTAGATGTAGAGTTATTTTATTGTATTGTATTGTATATAATCCACTTCGCGCCATATCGTCAAACAAATTTAAAATTACATAACACGTCAAACCAAAATATCACACTGACGAGACACCGACGGTCAGACGAACAGTCCACAACATATACACTGTAAGTATGCAGTATGTGTAGCCCTGCCAATAACCTCTGTGAATGTTGCTCGCAATAATATATTATGTTGGACACTGGCCAATCGTCAAGTTCCATTGTTGGCTGTAATTTATGGAGTACTGGTACGAGCTGACTTTTCTAGCCCAGATCTAGGTCTTATGTTTTTCTAGCTAGGATCATAATCTCCATAACACAGATGTCATACATAGGTACATACATAAGTCACGCCCGGTCCCTAAGATAAAAAAAACATTATCACATATCAAAACTTTTACTAGATCAGAGCCTCTAGTGTAAGTTTTCGCATATAAAAACGTCTCGAACGCGTTCACGTAAACGTCGCAATTACTATGGAAAAATTGGCAGCGCCACTTGCGGATCGAAACGGCAACAAACTGTTCCCATAGTATTTGACATTTTAACGCAAACGCGTTCGTGACGTATTTTGTGACTGAAAACTTACACTAAGCATACTGTAGGCTTATTGTCTAACGCGGTCGCAATCGCCATCGTGTTCATTTTGACAGTTCATGTATGGGCTGACAATTGGCATCGGAATCAGCTAGCTGACACATTCATACAAGAACTGTCAAAATGAACACGATGGCGATTACGAGCGAGTTAGACAATAAGCCTACTAAATGAGAAGCTACTGGTAGATCCTATGTTTTTTCTTGCTCCCAAACCAGCATTAAAAGGGAAATCCTAACTAATATTATAAAAGCGAATGTGAGTTTGTTTTTATGTATGTTACTGGATTTAAAAGAGGAAAACTTGACTACGATAGTCGATAGATTTATTTAGGAGCGTTTCAGAAAACATCGTGAGTGACCTTGGACTAGCCAATCAGAAATCAGAATGCAGTTACCACCGCAGTGATTTCTCGCTTTTTTAACAAACTATAAATTTTATACTACAGTCAACTGGGGTGACTTTGATTTACGGGGTGACTTTAAAAAGTAGTTTTAATGAAAAAAACCATTATTTTTTATTTGCGTTTACTGCTTCCAATCAATGTCTTCGTCAATCGCCTTTGCGTCTACATGCCAAACATTCACCGGATATGGATAATATCGATTTTATAGCAATTTTAAAACGATCAAAGTAGCCCCAAAATTACCAAAGTCACCCCAGTTGACGTTAGCTGCTATTCTGCGGGAACTACACAGGATATAATAGGGATATAAAATATTTAGCGGCTCCCGCGTCAATGGGTAGCAAACATCGACAAAAACTCGCATTTATAATATTAGTGTAAGGTTAAGTCAAGTCGAAATAATAATAAATATCATGTTATTTATATCTCCATCAACTGTAATGTTGTATCCATACAAGATGACAGCACGTGTAGGTCGAACGCTGACCGTGAAATTGCCAGAGTCATCGGATGCCAAGAAACGAGCGTGGAAAGAAAGTTTAATAATAAATACAAGCCCAGTCTATTCACGCCGCTGTTAAAACATCAGCTGGTATTTAATTTTAACCAATAGTTGATAATAGACGCACGGAGAAAAAAAACTTGACTTCTATGTTCGTCTGGGAGCCTAAGAAAGAACATAGAATGTACTAGTTGCTTCTCTGCCCGCTCACATGGTAAAAGCCCATCCAGGGAATGGGCGAAAATCGGCTTAATTCGTTAAACTTTAAGTTACAGTGTTAGGAATCATTTTATAGGCGATGCGGTTAACAATACATCAGTATTTAGATTCCCCTTTAAAACTATACGCGCACAATCACGCTAAACGTGGCCCTTACGTCTTGTTACTTGGCACTGTCTACCCCGTAAGGGATAATATGTGTTCAAGACGATCCTTTTGTGAATCATCTACATTAACATTTTTATCTAGTTTTGTTTTTGTTGTTATTTTGTTTCATTTTAATTACAATTATTATTAATTTTCTTTTTTTATTACAATTGACGATCCTTTTGTGAATTACTTATATTTGACATTTAATGTATTGTATTTTTAAAAGGTAACAATTGAATCTATCTAGGTACCTATCTAAAGACGAGATATGGGAAATGTACGTATGTATGTAAGTGTGTTAAGTTAAATTATATTGGAGGTAAGCAAGTGGCATGCGAGCTGAAATTAAAGATGCTGTCTCTACATTATGCGCTTGTGCGAAGTCGGTGTGGGATGCTTCTTATATTTAAATAAAAATGAATGTTAATAACTTCCGTACGACTTCACCAAATTAGATACATACATACCGTCACGCCTCTTTCCCATAGGGGTAGGCAATTGGTCCTGACATAACTACCTCTTTCGCTTCGTCCACACTCCACATACATTCATCAATCTCTTCATACATGCTCGCCGGTTTCGGGTAGGTACTCCTAACCTAACCTTTTTTCAAAACGTCTCCTATTTGGTCCGAGACGTCCGTGTAGGCCTTTTCCCTCTCACAATTTACACACGCCATACAGATCTATTTAATTAGTCTACTTTCATCCATCCTCTCTACGTAACCAAGCCAAATTAGATATCTGTAAATAGCATTATTATATACATATTTTGACTTATTATGCATTTCAAACTTCATGTATTTAAACCGCATCAAACTACTTAGGAGAAGACTTTTCTTTTGAAGAATCACGTCCCAATAAAGTAAGACAAAAGATCGAGGCTAAGGTTATTAGATGGTTAAAAATAGCTGATTCTAGAAAATAAAGCCAAGGCGGGTCTGGTGTCAACGTGTATGACACGGCATTGACTCTTGACGGTCTAGGCACGAGGCCTGAATGATGCGTCATGTGGTGCCTACGCGTGCCCATAAATAATCACTTTCATTATTACTACACAGTATAGACACATATGTTACTTTTTATTACTGTCGCCAAGGCCAGGAGATTCGTATAGTCAGTATATAATATATGTGCTTTGTAGACAACTTGTTCCTAAAAAACATAAACATTAACCGATATCTGATAAAACTTATGGAGTATCAACTTTGAAACATACATACATACATACATACCAGACCTTCACGTCTCTTTCTCATAGGGGTAGGCAGAGACTACTTTGTTTCACTTGCTACGATCCTGACATACCTCTTTCGGTTCATCCACATTCATCAATCTCTTCACACATGCTCGTCGTGGTACTCTTGACCTGACTTTTATCCAAAACGTCCCCAATTTGATAACGAAATCCCAACTCACTCATTCACACTCCCCCTCCCCCATATAAATCTGTTTGGTTAATCTTCTTTCATCCATCCTCTCTACGTGACCAAACCAACTAAGCATACTTTTATGTATATCCTAGTCACTATATCTTCTTTCACACCAGCACGTTCTCTTTTACACTATTCTATCTTTCAGGGATACACCTTCCATACTTCTTAGCGCTCTCATTTCTACTGCATTTATACTACTTCTATGCTTCAAACATACTTTGCTTTGAAGCATAGTTTTGAATAATAAGGGAACCGTTGTAATTGGTTCGCAGTCAGCAAAGATATCGATCGAATCGGATATAGAGACAATATAAAGTAATGTACAGTGTTATCAGCTGTAGAACCTATATACACTACTAGATGATAGGTACTCGCGAAAACTATGCAATTCTCCAGACAGATGTCTGGCAGACACATAAAATAGTGCTTGCACTGCTGTGTTCCGGCGTGGAGAGTAAGACAGCTGGTGAAATTACTGGCACAAGACGTATACTATCCTAGCCCTCTAGGCTGGCAACGCATCTGCAATCCTCTAGTGTTGACGGTGTCCATGGGTGGTGGCTTGCTTACCATCAGGTGACCCACTTGCTTGTTTGCCTTCCTCGTCGTACAAAAAAATACTAGTACGAAATGCCGTGACATACGTCATTGCCATTAGAAGTTTATTGGGAGAAGGTTCCAGCTTTTCAACGTTCACTTTCCGTTACAATTAAAGAAGAAAAGAGTCAGAGTTTACATACATACATACAAATCATGAATCACCAATATTCTCACCTCCAGACTCTAAACATGAGTAGGGTAGGTAGTCAATTAAACACGTGCCGATGGGTCATAGTTCCCACGCGTACCCAGAGCGCTAACAGCAAAGGGAACTTCACAGTCTTCACATAGACTTAAATCGTGAAGCTTGTTTTTATATGTTACGTTACGAATAATGTTTTTTGATAGTATTACTTACCATGACGTCCTTATTCCGACTCAGTTCAAGTTTTAGCTGTAACTTTTAGTATGAATCTGACAGCGAGCGGACCTAAACTGAATCGCATTAAGACGTCATGGCAAGCCCCCTGGTCCGTGTGAAAAGCACAAGGAATTTTCCAAAACATATTTAATTAATATAGAGCCAAAACTTGGTGATAAATTTTTGGAGCACCGCAAAAAAGCGAAAGGTTCGAACTTTGAACTATTTTAAGAGGGCTAATACGAATGTATTGAATTAACACGAACAGGAAATGTACATGCAAAAACGTGATAAATAAATGCCTAGGCATTAAAATACATCGACCAATTAAACCATGACAGGTGCTTAATTTAATCAAACATGTTGTCATTGTTTGTCGAGCTGCACTAAAAGAACATCATCGACAAAATTAAAAATGAAGCCGTAGCTAAATCCACTCGCTATTGAGTGCAATAATGCGGTTAAAACTGTTATTGTTTTTATTCAATGACGTTGGCCATCTCAAGGTCGCTCTCGGACTACATTCCTGTCTTATCAAACGTGGTGTAATCTTGCCTCACCTTATGACTCCGAATCGGTCAATATATTTAGAAATGAACTCACATCAGTTATGTATCCGTCTATTTTTTTTAATGTGAATAGGAAGGCAAACGAGCAAGTGGGTCACCTGATGGTAAGCGATCACCACTGCCCATAGACACCCGCAACCCCGGAGGGATTGCAGATGCGTTGCCAACCTAGAGGACTTGGATGAAATGCCTCTTGTGCCCGTAATTTCCCCGGTTATTATGTACGACTATCGCATCGGTTTTTAGGAAAATTGATCTGAGTCCCTTGGCCATAACGCATGTGCTTTATTCCCGGGAACGTTACCGGGATTAAAAGTATCACATTAAGGCTTCGTTCCCACTATGCCGGACCGGTGGATTTGCCGGGTCGGTAAAACTGCCGGACAGGCTAGTGGCTGTACAATTTATATGAAACTGTTCACATTATGCCGGACCCAAAAATGCCGGCAAATCCACCGGTCCGGCATAGTGGGAACGAAGCCTAATCCATTTCCCACCTATACCACCCTATACGCCCACAATCTTGCTAAACGTGGCCTGTATACGTGCCGCCACGTAAGTCTAGCGATGACGAGTCACGTGCAGGGGATCTGCGCACCCACGGATACCGTATTTTATACTTCTGCGCATACAAAGTCAGCGCTAGACTTACGTGCCGGCACTTATAGGTCTTGTTAACTTGGGCTCTGCCTACCCAGTAAGGGATAGAGACGTGTATTTAAGACAAATCAAGATGGATTCCCTTTAAAACGTTAATCCTTTGCATACCGAAACCAACCGTTAAAAACGGGAACTGGGTCAATGCGGACAAAATTAAATTTAGAACGCGGATGCCACCGTATCTGCGCGTGCGATGCAAGGCGCTTAGAAGCTTAGCACGAAGTGAACATTGTACACACAAAATATTTAGCGGGACACAGTCTCAGGCAGTAGTCTTGGGGCCTTACCATGACGATTAGCTATTTAGTTTGGGTTTGCTCGCTGTCAGATTCATACTAAAAGTGACAGCTAAAACTTGAACTGAGTCGGAATTAGGACGTCATGGTAAGGCCCCGAGGGATGCAAACGGAATTTGTGGGTAGCATGTTACACTGTGTCTTAAAAATAATCTATAGTGTATCTAAATAATGTAATTGTATATAAAAACATCGTGAGGAAACCTGCACACATCTGCGAAGAAATTCAATGGTGTGTGTTAAGTTCCCAATCCGCACTGGGCGCGCGTGGGAACTATAGCCCAAACCCTCCAATACACGGAGGAGGCCTATGCCATTTAATACAAAAAAAAAAAAATTTTTCATTTACTGAAATTGTAGCGAATTCGAAATAAAAAGGCTTATCTAATCTAATCTAATTATCTAACTAATATTATAAATGCGAAAGTATGGATGGCTGGATGGATGGATGTTTGTTTGTTACTCAATCACGCCAGAACGGCCCAACGGATCTGGATGAAATTCGACACATAGATAGAGAAAAGTCTGGAATAGCACATAGGCTACTTTTTATCCCGGAAAATTGCGTAGTTCCCGGGGGATAGCGATAAACGAATTCTTTGCAGACGAAGTCGCTGGCAACAGCTAGTAATATCATAAAAGCGAAAGTATGGATGGATGGATGGATGGATAGATGGATGGATGTTTGTTTGTTACTCAATCAGGCCAGAACGGCCCAACGGATCTGGATGAAATTTGGCACATAGATAGAGAAAAGTCTGGAATAGCACATAGGCTACTTTTTATCCCGGAAAATTGCGTAGTTCCTACGGGATAGCGATAAACGAATTCTTTGCAGACGAAGTCGCTGGCAACAGCTAGTAAATAAATAAATATACAATGTACGAGTATGTAGTAGCGCATGTAGTGTGCAAACGCATTATCTCGCACAGATTAGATAAATCGAGATTATGTTGAACGCATCTCGACCTCTAACTACCGTTAAAATTTTGGGAAGATGGTTTTTTAGATCTTTAGATTTAGACTATACTAGAGAAACAGACCGCGAAAGGTCGAACCTCGCACCGCCAAATATTGTAGTGTAGGTACCTACCTATATTAAGTACATTACAATATTTGGGGATCTCATCATCTGCTAAAATACTTTCACAAATACATCATTTCACAAACTCATCATTTGACAACCCTTTAATGTACTTAACCCATAATATTTTAGTAGAAAATAAAAGGACCCCCTAAAACTACTTGCCGACACCGGCTCTAGAGCTTTACATACCTCACCTATACTCCATTTAATTTAGGATGAGAAACCACAACAACATTAAATTGCGGTTCGTGAACTGTAATCTCTTAACAATTTGTACTAGAGTAACAATTGACGACACGCAAATAAAGTGACATTAAAACAATTTTATTTTGCGGCTGCCAAACTATTGCACTGTACTATTTGCTAGGTAAGAAATAGTTGACCAGGCGCAATATAATGCTATTGTGGTTTCTCATTCTAAATTAAATGAAGTATAGCGTCGACAAAATACGGTGTATTTAAAAACATAATAATAATAATGAAGTCTCAGATTTTTTCGGAATCTTTCAGCAGGTGTATTTGTCACAACGCCCATATAAACTCCACATTAAATATCCATTTTTCTAGAAAGAAGTAGAGACAAACCTTTGATTTACGTCTCGGTTTTTTATAGTTATTTGCATTTTTTTCTATTGTTTACTACATAAATGAGCTATTAATGAAAGCCATGAAAATATCATGAATATTCCCTATTGTGCCCGCTTTACATTTATACGAGCGTCCATGACGTCACGGTGATGACGTCACAGTACGTCACACTATATACGCGACACACTCGCCGACTGAATCCTCCCCCCCCAACATGACATAATACCGTGCTTGACAAATGTCATTAGCACCATTTTTGCTTTAGATACTTGGAACAGCTGTTATAATAATTAACATGGGATTTGGGACAAATTACAAAAATTAAACTAGTTCCAAACTGAGCAAAGTTTGTATGGGTAGGTACGCGTAACATGCTTTTTAATGTTTAATACAAATAACATCCATACAGACAAACAATAAACATCTTCAATATTTCCCTTAAAGGGATAAGTTCACCTTTGTTTTTTTTTATATGAATAGAAAGGCAAACGAGCAAGTGGGTCACCTGATGGTTAGTGATCACCACTGCCCATAGACACCCGCAACCCCGGAGGGATCGCAGATGCGTTGCCAACCTAGAGGGCTAAGATAAAATGCCTCCTTGTGCTCGTAATTTCCCCGGCTGTCTTACTCTCCACACCGGAACACAGCAGTGCAAGCACTACTGCTTAGCGGCAGGATTAGCGAGTAAGATGGTGGTAGCGATCCGGACGGACCTTGCACAAGGCCCTACCACCCACAAATTTGTGCGTAATATTTAATGTTTTTTTGTGAATTGCGTCTATTTCCCTTCCATTTCATTATTAAGGCTATGTGTATCCAAAGTAACAAGACCTAAAGTCCACGTCTAGCAATATAGCACAATTTAAATAAAATGCTTTTTTTTATTGCTTAACTTTTATTGACTTTACAGTGAAGAAGGGTGAAGCGCACTGCGGGTAATTACCAGGGTTGCCGACAGTAATATGCTAAAATCCCCAAACGCATGCCGAATCTCCCCACGTTAGTCCACCCAACGAAGGAATCTCAGGGGAAAAACTCGTGTATAATAAATAAATAAAATAAATTTTTATTTACCAATACACAAAGAAAAATTTACATTTTCCAAGCATTAGGTACAAAGTATAAGCGAATATTGGCATAGTTGTAGAGAATGGTGTTTTAAACCACATACTAAAAGTACTGATGGGTAGGGGTGGAGCTAACTTGGGGGTGCCAATGTCCCATTTTTTAGTTTTTCATAAATAACTCGTAAACGGTGGCCCATAGCAAAACAACTATGACAAAATTCGCTTCTACACGAGTTTTTTCCCCCGAGAGACTGTTTTTGGTCTTCGTTAGGTGGCCTACGTCTGGATACGTCTGGAGAAAGAAAATATCAATGGCTAAATGGCTATCTATTAATATAAATTCCTGTTTCGAGTCATGAATTGTAAAAAATTAATCAAGTCAAGCAGAATGATGTCGCGTATTGTGTTCATACTTAAATCCCCGTATTTTCCCCGATTTTAAGCGCTCCCCACACTTTCCCATTCAAATTATGGGGAATTCCCCACAGATTGGCAACCCTGCTTATTTCGACCGCCGCCGCGACGACCCAGTCTGTGTCAGTCTCCATCTACCTACATACAGGTACCACTACAAGCTCTTCAACGGCACGAAACAAACTTCGAATTGCGAATTTCAAAGCACAAGGCCAAATATAGCACTTAAATCGGGATTAATTTCTTGTAAGACTGCCCTAGTCACCGGTTTTAGACTTCTTCATTCTTCATCCCTAAGGAAGAAAAAAAAAAAAGAAAAGGCAATGGGAACAAGGTTATTGGTTGTGACGTTCTAGATCTATATATCTAATCGAACCCGGGTCCTCGTCATTCCGTGACGCGTGCTATACCCCTATACCACCCATAGCAGGTGAGTACCTAAGCCTTCGAATTTTTCTAAATAAATAAATATCAATTTCTAAATGAAATATCAATTACTGCGACTAATGTTTATCACTACATATCACTACATAGTATAAAACAAAGTCGCTTTCTCTCTCCCTATGTCTCTATGTATGCATAAATATTTAAAACTACGCAACGGATTTTGATGCGTTTTTTTTAAATAGATAGAGCGAATCAAGAGGAAGGTTTATATGTATAATACATGCATAATATACCGTGCGAAGCCGGGGCGGGTCGCTAGTACAAGATAATACACTCAGACAGTTGGATTTAATTTTATCTCTACAATTACAATTTTAAAAAAATGTACGGACATTATTTAGGGAAACTCTACAGATTGGTTAAAGGCGTTTAAAATGCAAAAACGATGTATCAGAGCTTTGTGTGGTGCAACCCAGAGAGACTCATGTAGACCTCTCTTTGCTAAATATAGGATATTACCACTTCCTTGTCTATACATTAAGGAAGTAGCTATGTTTGCAAAAAAGCATTCAGAACTTTTTGAGCGAAATGATAAATATAATCGTAATTTCCGAAATAATGACAAGCTGACTTATGTATACCGCAACCATTCGGCTTTTTATAGAAATAGTATTTTTGTAATGATAATTAAAATTTTCAATAATATTCCTGACATATTTAAGACATATGATGATCTGAAGTTTAAAAATTCTGTTAATGATTGGCTACTAACCAGTGTTTTACTGCACACTTGACTTATTGAACAATAAGGGTAAATTGTAATGTGTCGATATTTTTAAGTAGATTAGTATTCATATAGTGTGCCCTGAATTATATAGGTTAAGTATTGACATTTGTTTTTATATTTATAATTGTTATTAATTCAAAGGGTACTATCGACATAATTTATATATGATTTGAATATTGATAATGTTAATTTCTTTTTTTTTTTTGACATTCATTTTATTTTTCGATCATCACATTTTTATTATGATGTTAATTATTGTATTGTACACCATAAGTTTGGTAGACTATAGATGGATCAAAATTTTATTGTATCACCTTATATTTTATACCTATAGTCGGACAATAAAGATTTTTGTATTTGTATTTGTATTTGTATTTAGTAAAGTGTAAAGTTATTGGCGTGAAACTGTTTCAATTAAATGGCAACACAGTGATAGTTTTTTGGAATTTAATCATAACGGCGCGTATGAGTGAGTAGTGGTATGTCTTATCGCACGCAAACCACAGAGAAGGAAATTATGCCGATGGCGTAACTGCGTGTTTGCGGTGCCGGCTTTTATCAGAGCCTCTAGTATAAGTTTTCACACGAACAAACGTCTCGAACGCGTTCATGTAAACGTCTCAATTACTATGGAAAAATTGGCAGCGCCACTTGCGGATCGAAATGGCAACAAACTGTTCCCATAGTATTTGACATTTTAACGCAAACGCGTTCGAGACGTGTTCTGTGATCGAAAACTTACACTAAGCATACTGTAGATGCAATATTGTTTGTCTCTACATTCCTATCTGATGGGAAACGGAACGATTAATATTAGGGACTAGAGAAAGCAGAGTTACATATACAAGCAATACAATAAAATAAAAGGACTCTACAGGTGGCGGCACGTAAGTCGAACGTGGTGTACGCCCGCCCGCGACACCCGCACTCCCCCGCGATACCTTATTTTCGACTACCCCGCATCAACGGTCATCGCTCGACTTACGTGCCGGCACTTGTATAATTGAGCATCACATAATCAACGATATAGAAAATATACCTACATAACGAAAATTACAAGGAGTTACGCCATTTAGGATACACCGCGAAATTTATTTTATTTGCCGCAATCCCTCTTTAAGTAGATACTTAATGTATGTAATGTATGTGTAGTACATACGGATAAGTTCGCCTTTGTACTATTTTCTATGTACTTCTGTATTTTTAATTTTTTATGTGCAGTAAAGAGTTTACATACATGCATACATAATGTAGTCTACATCGCGCAATACGCGACTCTTGCTAGCATATAGCTGGGTCACTACACTTCATTTAATTTAGAATGAGAAACCACAACATTATATTGCGGCTGGTCAACTATTTCTTACCTAGCAAACAGTACAGTGCAATAGTTTGGCAGCCGCAAAATAAAATTGTTTTAATGCCGCTTTATTTGCGTGGCATCAATTGTTACTCTAGTACAAATCGTAAAGAGATTACAGTTCACGAGCCGCAATATAATGTCGTTGTGGTTTCTCATCCTAAATTAAATGAAATATAACTATCCGCTATCTGGGCCCTATTTTATAAAGGTACAAGGTACAACTTACAAGCGGAAGTCTCTATCTAACACATAGGGTCAGAAAGAGACTTACGCTTGTAAATTGTAACCTGTAGCTTTATAAAATAGGGCCCAGGGCCCCATTTCTCGAAGCTTATTAGACTAATAATATTAGAAATATTTTATTGAATCAGGCGTTACTTTGCGGAGGTCCATTTTAATGAACACAAAATATTTACCTTGCTTTTTTAGTAGCGGAGTAGCAAGGTAAATATTTTGTGTTCATTAATAATATTGTTTTGTTTCATTTTTTCGTTTAAATTTACGAGACAAAACACTAATATTATTAGTCTAATAAACTTCGAGAAACGGGGCCCTGGTCGTTAATTAATTTAATTTCACAATTTGATACTGGTAATACGATTTTTATTATAATGTATGTGTGTATTTATCATTAGTATATTACTGTGTATTGTGGATGTATTTTTATGTGATGTTTTGATTAGAAACTGCATTTTACTGCATATAGCTTTGTCCTTCAACGCTCGCCGTGGCGGTTATTTGCAATACAGCTTACCTCCACGTGACATTGGCGGTGTTTGATAATAAACATTAATAATGTACATTGCCGCCATTGCTGACCAGTAATACCGAACAAATTTACTTTGCAATTAACTTACATTTACATATAAATACTGTTGCCCGCAACTGCGTACGCGGAGAATTAAATACAGGGTGTATCAGACAACCCCTAACAATAATCCACCCATATAACCATAGCTATAGAAGCTAAAATAAATATTTTAAAAAATAGGAGTATTTTTTTTTTTTTTTCTATAGGAATGATTACAGTTAATACTACCTACCATTCCTATAGAAAATAAAAATAAAAATTTACTTTTTTTTTCAAAATACTCAGAGATACTTTAATTTAATTAATCCATTGGTGAAAGAACTTTTGAAATTGGTCCAGTACTAGTTTTTGAGTTTATTCGTTACGTTACTAAATAAAATATTTTCTCTTGTAACTGTCATTACATTACACGAGGGTGGTGAAATAAAGAATGTCTCCGATCGCATCAACTTGTCGCACGAGCCAAAGGCGAGGGCGATAAAAATGCGACCCGAGGCTTTCTTTATCACCTCCCGAGCATATGTACACAATTTTACGTCTTCCTACTATACTTGGTTTCTCGTTTGTTAAAATACGTGGTGGGTAGCGCACATCACGGATCGTTAGTATCCGGGTTAAATTCCCGGCCATAGCTTTACTTTTCGGATTTTTCTATTTCTATTTATCAGTATTGCTTAGAAATATAAGAACAAATTTGTAAGTAGTACGCGTTTGTTTCAAAACCGAATGGGTAAGGTATAATTATGTAATTGTTAACCGCCCGGTTTGAATTTTAAAAGGTTTGACCTTCTGTATGTTCATTATTCAATTAAACGGGCTCAAAGTTTAGTTAAGTTTAGGTATACTCCGGTATGTGCAATTTGACACAAAAAACATACGTATGTTAACAATGTCCTTCTTCAATTTAGCCTCGGCGGGTGATTTATGTTTGTAAACAATGTTTCAATCTCACGGTAGTTTTGTGTGAAAAACGGTTTCTCAAAACTCTCAAAAAGCCCAGTGTTACCGCAGTCACAGACGCAGTTGGTTACTTAGCGGAACAGTTTGGTATCGCGCCGGAACCGCGGCCGCTGGCTTGGGCAGCCACGCGGCACCGGTCCATATGGCAGCCACCTAAAGCTTCAAGATTCAAAACTTTATTCTGCGAATAGACCGCCAAAGGCTCTTTTACATGTCTCTTTTTTAACTACTAGCGCATTCGGAAAGACCATTTGACAAGAAGAATGCGCCGCAAGAAAGTTGGCAGAAAGACATTTTTTCAAAATGAAATACATTCACTGCAATACTCAATTCTACTTAACGTATAATAAAGTTATAAAATGAATGTAGGTATAAGGTTCCCAAGTTAAGTAGGGAATATTAGTCTATAGTAGAGATGTATGTCTCTACTGGTCAAAGTAAAACAAAATAACTATATGAAATTTTCATTTCAGAAAGGAAAGAAGAAAAAAAACTAATAAAAATAATTTAAGTTTAAGCTTGCCAGACTTACTATCTCAAAAGCCATATATGTATATGTACTCTACCAAGTGTAACTCTAGAACTCTACCAAGATCACGAAAGAGCGGTTTGGAATACATACATACAGTCACGCCTCTCTCCCATAGGGGTAGGCAGACTACTTTGTTCCACTTGCTACGATCCTGACATACCTCTTTCGCTTCATCCACATTCATCAATCTCTTCATACATGCTCGTCGGTTTCGGGTACTTCTGACCTGCCCTTTTTTCAAAACGTCTCCTTTGGTCCAGGAACGGTTTGCAAGAGCGGTTTGGAATTGTTTCAAATATAGTAATATGTTGTTTTATACGTGTTAGAATAGCCGTCACTATACCATGGATATTCAGTAGCAGACACCACGAGACGTGTGGCCCTTTGAGAAAAGAAGTTTGTTTTTCGAAGCAGTTAGCCAGAGCAAACTCATAAATGATCAAACCAGTCAAGCAAGGTCGCTCCCAGGGCAGCCGATAAAGTGATTAAGTCATAAAATAAATGAACACAACACCATAACTAACTCTTTTATAGGTAGTTCCCAATCAAAGGCAACTGCACTTTTACAACGTTCATTACAAAGATTATATTTTATTGTAGAACTGTAGTGTTTGAAAAGTGAATTTGCGGTACTACCTACATACGTACGGTCGCCCAAATAAGTGGTCTACCACTTTTCATCCAACTTCCTATCAAATAAAATGTCGCTAAAGTCGAACTTTCAAGTTGACAGCCTGTCTTATCGACATAATATACATTGTGACGTGCAAAGGAATTTTAAACTTAGGGTGGTAGACCACATATTTGGCTGATGGTACATAAATCACGGCTTTATCCCTTACGGAGTAGACAGGGCCTAAGGTAATAAGACCTAAAGGCCAGGTTGAGGATGATTGTGGGCTGGTGGAAAGGGGAATCAAAATAGTGATGGTTTGCTAGCCGCATCGCCTATAACATAAGGGTGCGACCACACCGCCGCATAAAAAACGGTGACGTTACGGAATCGCAAAAAAACGTATGAAGAAACGGTGAGAAAACGTGACGCCTACGACAGTTATGACACGTCACTGCGTATACGCGGCAGTTTGGTCGCACCCTAATTCGGACGTTTTTCGCACATTCCCTCAATCTACTACCTAGATATTAGATGTCCCACACCCCACGCACATGGCACCCCATACATTTGCGTGAAGTTTGGGAAAAACATTGTCCTGAGATGCCAGTGTATCATGTTGTAATTACTATGGAATATCGTTGGAAAGCTTTGACTTTGGCGACGAAAAAACAGGGAATTAGAATTAGGTACCTACTCGTACATTACATGTGTATTTTTTTTATTGAAAATTCGCCCACGTTGCGAATTATTTGAACGTTAAATAATTTACGCAGTTTTGCAAAATTTCTAAAAATCAGAATTGCCTGTGCGCAAATTAAAACTTTTATTCATAGTCATTGGGAGACTAGGAGTACAAAATTTAATAATTATGTACTAAATTTACAATTCAAAATTTTCGTTTTACGGGCTAAAAATCAAACTCGAAATTCCGTTTTCGAAACTACAAAATGTGTGCGTGCAACGAAACGACTTGCGTCGAGTCACCCTATTGCTCAGTTAAACGTTCCGTATCTAAATATAATAATAACACAAACGACCCGCTTTACATAAGTTAACCATAAAGACATAAATACTTAATTAAATGCTGTTCTTGATCTAGATATTTATTAACCTAGTACCAGCCAAGTTAACTATCTACCAGGCAAAAAAGTCTACATCACAGACTGCTAAAGTCGCATTTTCCTTGAGTTTGTTTTGAGATGTTAACTCTACAGGAAATGCCATGAACTTTTCGTCCGTCGTTCATTTTTATTTTTGTATTTTTTTGTTTCATGTCTCGCGAGTTTATTTAGTTCATTTCGTTTAAATCTTCGGTATTAAGGTTAGGATGTTTAATTATAGTGTGTTGTTGAGTATTTCATAAACAGCTGCTATGATTCGATTAAGGTAGTTTTTCACCTTTTGGCAGTCACCTCAAATACAAGACACGTTACACGCCTTCTTTATTGCAATGCTTTAAGTTGATCCTAAACCCTATTGAACGAAAGTTGCTTTACATTGACGATATATTCTGTGTGTACCTAATGGACGTATATATAGGTCGTTGGCGTTGAACCTGTGGTGCTGATGTGATGTTAGCGTCGAAAAGGTTAAGGTTTTTTTCTTAAATCTATGTAAATATCAGTTTTGTTTAAGTAACGGATGCAAGTAGATTTTTTCCGCGTCCTAGGTTCTGCTAGCTGCATGTTTTTTTTCATTGATACTACTTTATATTATGTTGATTGTTAAGTTTTACAGGAGACTCTACTTTACAAATTCATCTTTTACCAAGTTGCATTAGCAATTTTCAATTTCGTTTATCATATTTATATACTGCGGCTCATAGACACCTTATAACTAAAAAGCAAAATTAAATCCCTTACCTCCTCCACCGACTTCTTCGAGAACTCGTTCATGGACACAATCCATTGCTGCACTAATTCGTTCACAATAACTAGATCATTATATAACCACGTCAACAATTCGTTCACCCACTGTACGCTCGGCGGGTCGGGACCAGTGCACGTTGGGACCACGATGCTTTGATGTTTCTTATGCAGCTGCTCGGGCCCCGGAGACATGCGCCCCAAACGCCGCTTATTCGGAGGCGTCGCAGGCACAAAACCACTAGGCTTACTAGGCTTAAAAGAATTAAAGGAAGAACTCTTCACTTTAGCGGTAGTAGCTAGCACTGTGTCGGCACTGTTCACGATCTCGTTGGCAGTTGACTTCTTCGGTTCTTCGACGGGCTTAGGTTTTTCCGCTTCTACTGGCTTCTTCGTGAAGCGGGTGTATGCCCACTTGGCGATGCCAAGTAGCACGATGGAAAAGAGGAGCCAGATGAAGATAAGCATTACTAAGTTGTCCATGGCTGTGTCCATATAATCGAAGCTGCATATCAAGTCGTCCACGGCCTCGGCCAGGTCAGCCATCGCTCTCCATGATGCTCGCCACCACGAGGCGGCGTTCCCCGCCGCAGTCCCGTCAGCTACTGAGGCCATTTTTCTTCTATTTTCGCCTGTCTATTTTGAGCGGGAGCTCGCCGTCTCGCTCCCCCGTAGCGACGCGTTCAACAATTAAATTGTATTATTTTTTTCTAACAAGTGAACACATAATTAATAGTTTTTACTTTAAGTCCGTTATTGGTCGTTCGTTCGTTCGTGTTTATATGAAGTTTCTGCTCGTCGTGATCCCCGTTGGCATTGTTTGTATGAAACTGAAACAAATGAAATGACGTTAGTTAAGTAGTTTGGTCTCTTTAAAATTAAACTAAATATGAATTTAAACATAACGCAGTGTTTTTAAAGTGTGGATCGCTTCGACCACTATGAGGTAGTATGTATATTATAAGTGAAGAAAAAAGTAGTGTTTTTAACGTTTAAATATTAGAGCTCCCCTAGCTCTAAATTTTTTTTATGAGGGGGTTGCGTATTTCGATAGCATTAAAAAACACTGAAATAACAGATATTTTTATGTACAATATGGCTATCAAATTTTCTACTACTGAACCTACTCAAGTTACAATTCAAGTTCAGCAAATTTTTAACTAGGTATTTTCAAAAATCTATCGACTTAACTCAGTGGGTACAAGTTTATTACGGCATCTATTGGGTTTACGTTCACGATTAGGTCATTAAATACTTTTTATTCCAGCAAAATATACCTATACTACGAACGGCTAGCACGAGTAACCTTGACTTGCTTTGTCGCTTGTCGCTGTGTGCGCTGATTCAAAAGAAAAATAAGTCAGTGACACAATGCATATAAATGGCAAGCATTCTAGCCACTTTTGTCGTGATCGCGGTCAACCTTGAAAAAGATCTTCAAAAACAACCGAAACTAGTCGGATCGTCCTCCACTACACAATACCTATGACTATTTGTTGCCCGCAAGTTTGTCTGCGGAGAAATTTATTTTATTTATTGATGGTTTATTTTGTCGCGTGCCGCCGGGAACTATGCATTTCAATGAACGCAAAATATGCAAGCCCTCCCTCCACTACTGCCACACATAACGCACACAAATCCCACAAACCTAATTAATCCTAACACCACACAAACACTGACGCGCGTTTCGATCCCTCTACAATAACAACAATAAAATAACTATGCATTTTCCTGAATAAAACTGTGTAAATAAATAAAATAAAAATAAATAAAAATCATTTATTTCGGACATCAAGGTCCAAATCGGGTTAGTAATACAACTTAAAGCACTATGTTAGTTAAATTAAAATAGAAAAAAAATAAAATAAAAAATTTAGGGATTTATTTAGATAGGAAGTAAGGATAATCGTCGGACACTGTCACTATGTATCTATGTATGTAGTTAGTTTATCGAGGCAATGGGCGTAAATCAGTAAATCATAGGAATCATTATAGGCGATGCGGCTAGCAACCCATCACTATTTTGATTCCCCCTTTCCACCTATACGACCACAATCATGCTAAACGTGGCCTGTAGGTCTTGTTACCTTTGACCGTGTGTACCCCGTAAAGGATAAAGACGTGGTTATGTGTGTGTGTGTGAGTTACACCGTTTATTTTGATGGTACATACATACATACATACATATCTTCACGGCTTTTTCCCACAGGGGTAGGCAGCTAGGCAGAGACTACTTTGTTCCACTTGCTACGATCCTGACATACCTCTTTCGCTTCATCCACATTCATCAATCTCTTCATACATGCTCGTCGGTTTCGGGTACTCTTGACCTGGGGCCTTACCATGACGTCCTAATTCCGACGCAGTTCAAGTTTTAGCTGTCACTTTTAGTATGAATCTGACAGCGAGCGGAACTAAACTGAAACGCATTAAGACGTCATGACGTGACGTACCATGTACGGCCCCTGGCCTTTTTCCAAAACGTCCCCAATTTGATCATGGAACATTTTGATGGTAGTTTATAATAATCAAATTTATTGCTTTTTAACGTCAAAAAACTAACGCAATCGACACGTCACTTTTCTTCACTCACAACCTTTTGCCACGACAATAACTGCTTATTAGTCGTATAATAGCAACAATACGTGACCTTGACGGTTTTCCTCGAGATGATAAGCTGAACAACTACCGGTTACAGTAATGTCTGTACGGTAAAGTAAATGTATTCACGTATTCCGTAGAACCCTATCGCGATAAGGTGACATCACTCGAGTTTTTTTGAAAATGAGTAATGAGAACTTGACTCTCATGATGTCCATAGGCAGTGAGGATTATATACGTATCATCAGGTTACCACTTGCTCTTTTGCCTTCCTTATTGTATTAAAAAAGGTATAAGAAACATATTCCATTTCATAAATAGCCTGGTCTATTCTCATAAATTATACATGCGTAGGTAAATAGGTCAATACCATGTGAACTAGTGTGTGACTAACCGGTAACTATCGAAGATAATATCGATTGAACCGTAAAACAATGAGCGCTCAGCCATTCCCTGCCTACTTAGTTGCCATAGGTTAGTATTTGCACAGTAAAACTGTTTATTGGTTTAAAATATGGCTAGACATCTGACCTAAATGTAAGTTAGAGACTCTTAATTTATAAATAAGTGAAGTATAATAATATAATGTAATATAGCCGTTTTTTATTCCGAATTACTACAATTTCAGTAGGTTTAGGTGCATGTTGTCTCTCTCTCTCTTTGTCTCTCTTTTTTTTGTTAATTATCGCGTAATTCGGCGTGCCTCTTGGCATAGGCCTCCTCCATGTATTGGGTATGGGCTATAGTTCCCACGGGCCCATTGCGGATTGGGAACTTAACACACATCATTGAATTGCTTCGCAGATGTGTGCGGGTTTCCGCGCAATGTTTTCCTACACCGAAAAACTCAGAGGTGCGAGCCCGGGATTTGAACCCACGACCCTCTGCTTGAGAGGCCACAGGTCAAACCACTAGGCTACCACGGCTTAGTCCTGCTGGTAGTGAGTGTTCATTCTGCATACCTTTTTTTCTGTATTGGTTGTTATATGTGGTGCTCAATAAAGAGTTATTGTATTGTATTGTCCTGACCTGACTGACTGACTGATGAAAGACTCTTGGACTTGGCAACTTATTTAGGTATATATAGTTTATACAAGGTTTAAAAAAGCCGTGGTAGCCTAGTGGTTTGACCTGTGGCCTCTCAAGCAGAGGGTCGTGGGTTCGAATCCCGGGCTCGCACCTCTGAGTTTTTCGGAATTTATGTGCGATATCTCATTTGAAATTTACCATGAGCTTTTCGGTGAAGGAAAACATCGTCAGGAAACCTGCACAACACAACTGCGAAGCAATTCAATGGTGTGTGTGAAGTTCCCAATCCGCACTGGGCCCGCGTGGGAACTATAGCCCAAGCCCTCTCATTCTGAGAGGAGGCCTGTGCCCAGCAGTGGGACGTGTATAGGCTGGTGATGATGATGATGACGATACAAGATTTGCGTAAGCATTGCCTGCATTAGACGACACGGTTGGCCTAATAGTGACCCTGCCTGCGAAGCAAGCGTCCCGGGTTCGAAATCGAATCCTTAAGAGCATATTGTGTGATGAGCACGAGAGCACGAATATTTGTTCCTGAGTAATGGATGTTCTTATCTATTTAAATATGTATTTATCTATGTAAGTAAGTATTGACGGTATACCTAATTGCATTGCACTACCCCAGACAAGTACAAATCACCAATTAGTCCATCGAGCCGTCGAATCACGAGCCGCCACATGACCTCCAACAGGTTTAGTTCGAGAAACATCCACAACGTGACCTGCCTGATAAACTAATGGAACGGCGCCTTAGGCTCGTACAGCACCACCCACGGACATAAAATCCGATTTATTGCACACAGCGCAAGCACTGCAGCTTGGCGGCAGGATTAGTGAGTAGGACGGTAGCGATTCAATGAATTTACTCATATTGAACATCCATGAGACAGTCACTCCAGACACTATTTTATTGAATCAGGCGTTACTTTGCGGAGGTCCATTTCAATGAACACAAAATATAGCAAGGTAAATATTTTGTGTTCACTCCAGACACTCATCATCATCATCAGCCCGTGTCAGTCCACTGCTGGACATAGGCCTCTCCTATAGCACGCCATTGGGCTCGATCTTCAGCTCTCCTCCAATCCCTGCCCGCTGCCTTGCGAATATCATCGCCCCATCTAGCGACAGGACGCCCTACACTGCGTTTGCCAACACGCGGTCTCCACTCCAGAACCAGTTTGCCCCAACGGCCATCAGTTCTGCGGCATATGTGACCTGCCCACTGCCACTTCAGCGTGCTAATTAGCTAGACACTAAGGGCTATTATTATTTTATTTAAATTTTAATATTATAATGAGCAAAGGCCTCCCCTTTTATCCGCCTCTCGTCCCGGTCGCGGGCATGCTCCTGCCGTCCAACCAAGGTATCCCGCCGTCTTATTCGGTCTGCCAACGCTTCGATGGCCATCCTACAGAACCCATCGGGTAGCGATTAGGGCCCATCACTCTGGATTCAAGCAGCAGATAGGTATGACCAGCAGCCCCCATTTAGGTAAGCCTAGCGGTGATTTTAAATAAACTTATCCTACTAATAAAAATAATAAATAATGAAACAAAGCAATATTTTAAAACAGGCTAATAGAGAGAGAGTAGAGAGACTGATACTAAAACTAAAACTACTACTAATTATCACTACATAGTATAAAACAAAGTCGCTTTCTCTGTCCCTATGTCCCTATGTATGCTTAAATCTTTAAAACTACGCAACGGATTTTGATGCGGTTTTTTTTAATAGATAGAGTGAATCAAGAGGAAGGTTTATATGTATAATACATGCATAGTATACCGTGCGAAGCCGGGGCGGGTCGCTAGTATACTATAAAGTAATAATGTCGTCAAAATTGTCCGCCACAGGCATCGACCCCAAGACGCTGGCCACATTGCCTCTCTGAAATAACCTAACCTAACTCCCTAACCTTTGAGAGAGGTACTAATTGTATAAACGCGAAAGTTTGTGAGAATGGACGTATAGAATAGTTACTCTTTCACGTCAGAACGACTGAACAGAACTGGCTGAAATTTGGCACAAAGGTAGACTATAGCCTGGAATAATACATATGCTACTTATATCCCGGGAAATTGCGTAGTTCCCGCGGGATAGCGGTATTGCCGACGGAGTCGTTGGCAACAAGTACCCAATAGTATATACATATTAATATCGCCTCGCCTCGCTGGCGGTGCGCACGCGCATTAAGGCGAAGGGATAGGCAAATGACCTTGCCCGTTCGTGACGTGGCAAGCAGTCCGATCAACGCGACATCTGTTAAATAATCGACGCGTGAACTCGATGCGAATGGGCGCGTGCTGATGGATTGAAATATTGCACTGCGATGTTAGTAGATGGCGCTTGCTTTAGTTTTCCGATTGCCTACACAGACACAGCATAATGTTCAAATCAGATTTTGCAAAAATAATAAAAAAATTAACATTTCGGCATTCGTAACGTGGCCTTTAAGGTCTTGTTACCTTGGGCTCTGTCTGCTCCGCAAGGAATAGAGACGTTATTTATGTATGTATGTATGTGATATAATACATGAGAAAGTTTGTGACGATGTGAGTGAGTGTGTATGTATGTTTGTTTCTTCTTCAAGCTACAACAACTGGACGGATTTGGATGAAATTCGGAACGAAGACAGTTGGTACCCTAGATTAAAACAGGCTACTTTTTATCCCAGAAAAATGCAGTTTCCGCGGGATAGTGATGAACGTGACGTCAAAGGTGTCCAGAGTCTGTTTAGAGTCGCAACGTAAATTATTATTGCAGAATAAAGTAAAACTTGAACGTGTGCGGGAAAGATACAGAATAAGGCATGGTTTTTCCAATGATTATCTTCAAAACCAATATCCGAGGGTCCGAGAGGTCCCCAAACATAAATCCGTTATCAAAAATGAAAAAGGTGGCCGCCATTTTGAATTCTTTAAGTTTTGGACCGATTATTTTCAAAATCGATATCTGAGAATCCGAGTGGTCGTCAAACACAAATCTGCTATCGAAAATGAAAAAACTGGCCGCCATTTTGAAATCAGTTTACCGACCGATTGATTTCAAAATCGATATCTGAGAATCCGAGTTGTCTCCAAACATCGAAAATGAAAAAACTGGCCGCCATTTTGAATTCTTTACTTTTTGAACCGATTGTTTTCAAATTCGATATCTGAGGATCCGAGTGGTCCCCAAACATGAATCCGTTTTTAAAAATGAAAAAAGTAGCCGCCATTTTGAAAACTTTTGTTTTTCGACTGATTGTTTTCAAAATCGATATCTGACGATCCGAGTGATTCCCAAACACGTATCCGTTATATAAAATGAAAAAAGTGACCGCCATTTTGAAATCTCTAGTTTTTGAACCGATTGTTTTCAAAATCGATATCTGAGGGTCCGAGTGGTCCCCAAACATGAATCCGTTATCAAAAATGAAAAAAGTGCCCGCCATTTTGAAATCTTTAGTTTTTGGACCGATTATTTTCAAAATCGATATCTGACGATCCGAGTGGTTCCCAAACACGTATCCGTTATATAAAATGGAAAAACTGGCCGCCACTTTGAAATCTTTAAGTTTTGGACCGAATATTTTCAAAATCGATATCTGAGGGTCCGAGTGGTCGTGAAACACAAATCTGCTATCGAAAATGAAAAAACTGGCCGCCATTTTGAAATCTTTAGTTTACCGACCGATTGATTTCAAAATCGATATCTGAGAATCCGAGTTGTCTCCAAACATGAATCCGTTTTTAAAAATGAAAAAAGTGACCGCCATTTTGAAATCTTTAAGTTTTGGACCGAATATTTTCAAAATCGATATCTAAGGGTCCGAGTGGTCGTGAAACACAAATCTGCTATCAAAAATGAAAAAACTGGCCGCCATTTTGAAATCTTTAGTTTACCGACCGATTGATTTCAAAATCGATATCTGAGAATCCGAGTTGTCACCAAACATGAATCCGTTTTTAAAAATGAAAAAAGTGACAGCCATTTTGAAATCTTTAAGTTTTGGACCGAATATTTTCAAAATCGATATCTAAGGGTCCGAGTGGTCGTGAAACACAAATCCGCTATCAAAAATGAAAAAACTGGCCGCCATTTTGAAATCTTTAGTTTACCGACCGATTGATTTCAAAATCGATATCTGAGAATCCGAGTTGTCTCCAAACACGTATCCGTTATCAAAAATGACAAAAGTGGTCGCCATTTTGAAATCTTTAGTTTTTGGACCGATTATTTTCAAAACCGATATCTGAGGGTCCGAGAGCTCCCCAAACATAAATCCGTTATCAAAAATGAAAAAAGTGGCCGCCATTTTGAAATCTTTAAGTTTTGGACCGATTATTTTCAAAATCGATATCTGAGAATCCGAGTGGTCGTCAAACACAATTCTGCTATCGAAAATGAAAAAACTGGCCGCCATTTTGAATTCTTTACTTTTTGAACCGATTGTTTTCAAATTCGATATCTGAGGATCCAGGTGGTCCCCAAACATGAATCCGTTTTTAAAAATGAAAAAAGTAGCCGCCATTTTGAAAACTTTTGTTTTCCGACCGATTGATTTCAAAATCGATATCTGAGGATCCGAGTTGTCTCCAAACACGTATACGTTATCAAAAATGACAAAAGTGGCCGCCATTTTGAAATGTTTAGTTTTCAGACCGATTATTAACCGATATCTGAGGGTCCGAGAGGTCCCCAAACATAAATCTGTTTTTAAAAATGAAAAAAGTGGCCGCCATTTTGAATTCTTTACTTTCTAGACCAATTGTTTTCAAAATCGATATCTGAGGATTCGAGTGGTCCCCAAACATGAATCCGTTTTTATAAATGAAAAAACTGGCCACCATTTATCAACCCGTTATCAAAAATGGAAAAAGAGGCCGCCAGCTCAGATATCAATTTTAAAAACAATCTGTTCAAAAACTAAACATTTCAAAATGATGATGACTTTTCTATTTTGTATAACGGATACGTGTTTGGGAACCACTCAGATCGTAAGATATCGATTTTGAAAACAATCGGTACAAAAACTAGTTTTTAAAATGGTGGACACCTTTTTTTATTTTTAAAAACGGATTCTTGTTTGGGGACCACTCGGATCCTCAGATATCGATTTTGAAAACATTTGGTCCAAAAAGTACAGAATTCAAAATGGCGGCCAGTTTTTTTTATTTTCGATAGCAGATTTGTGTTTGATGACCACTCGGACCCTCAGATATAGATTTTAAAAATAATCGATCCAAAATTTAAAGATTTCAAAATGGCGGCCACTTTTTTCATTTTTAAAAACAGATTTATGTTTGGGGACCTCTCGGACCCTCAGATATCGATTTTGAAAATAATTGGTCTGAAAACTAAATATTTCAAAATGGCGGCCACTTTTGTCATTTTTGATAACGTATACGTGTTTGGAGACAACTCGGATCCTCAGATATCGATTTTGTAATCAATCGGTCGGAAAACTAAAGATTTCAAAATGTCGGCCAGTTTTTTCATTTTTGATAGCAGATTTGTGTTTCACGACCACTCAGACCCTTAGATATCGATTTTGAAAAAAAACGGACCAAAACTTAAAGATTTCAAAATGGCGCCCACTTTTTTCATTTTTAAAAACGGATTCATGTTTGGGGACCTCTCGGACCCTCAGATATCGGTTTTGAAAATAATCGGCCCAAAACTTAAAGATTTCAAAATGGCGGCCACTTTTTTCATTTTTGATAATGGATTTATGTTTGGGGAGCTCTCGGACCCTCAGATATCGGTTTTGAAAATAATCGGTCCAAAAACTAAGGATTTCAAAATGGCGGCCACTTTTGTCATTTTTGATAACGGATACGTGTTTGGAGACAACTCGGATTCTCAGATATTAATTTTGAAATCAATCGGTTGGTAAACTAAAGATTTCAAAATGGCGGCCAGTTTTTTCATTTATAAAATCGGATTCATGTTTGGGGACCACTCAGATCCTCAGATATCGATTTTGAAAACAATTGGTCTAGAAAGTAAAGAATTCAGAATGGTGGCCAGTTTTTTCATTTTCGGTAGCAGATTTGTGTTTGACAACCACTCGGACCCTCAGATATCGATTTTGAAAATAATCGGCCCAAAACTTAAAGATTACAAAATGGCGGCCACTTTTTTCATTTTTGATAACGGATTTATGTTTGGGGAGCTCTTGGACCCTCAGATATCGGTTTTGAAAATAATCGGTCCAAAAACTAAAGATTTCAAAATGGCGGCCACTTTTGTAATTTTTGATAACGGATACGTGTTTGGAGACAACTCGGATTCTCAGATATCGATTTTGAAATCAATCGGTCGGTAAACTAAAGATTTCAAAATGGCGGCCAGTTTTTTCATTTTTGATAGCAGATTCGTGTTTGACGACCACTCGGACCCTCAGATATCGATTTTGAAAATAATCGGCCCAAAACTTAAAGATTTCAAAATAGCGGCCACTTTTGTCATTTCTGATAACGGATACGTGTTTGGAGACAACTCGGATTCTCAGATATCGATTTTGAAATTAATCGGTCGAAAAACTAAAGATTTCAATATGGCGGTCTTTTTTATTTTGATAACGGATCCATGTTTGGGAACCACTTTGACCTTCAGATATCATTTTTTTTTTCTTTCTAATGATAGACTATACATTGGAGTACTACTTGCCTCATTATCAAAATTTTTCATGCAGTAATTCCAACCAAAATCCTATTTGCCCATGCTTGTTCGCTAAACAGCAAGTAAGTATCAAACCAACCTGCCACTAAGTTCCCAAAAAACGGATTGAAAATAATAACTTTTAACTTAATATAGGTATTATACGTGCGAAGCGAACGAGTACGACTTTTTGAAGCACTGTTTCGCGCCTATTCTGTGACTCAAACAACATGCTTAGCCAAACAATGTGAAAAAACGCGAAGCGAATATTGGCAACGTCGCGTCGCTTACGCACTGCCGCCACCGAGCGAACATGCAACGTTGCTTTTTCCTTATTATTTTCATACGTCTTATCCAAATTATTTTTTTATTTATTTATCTATTATTTTTTTATAATTTCTTTATGAACATTTTTGGTTTTATCTTAATAATTTATTTCATTGTATTATCTTTTTAACATTTTTTTGGTTTCCGAATTTTTTTGTACATTGAAAAGCGCCTGATTGAATGTGCGGGCAAATATTGCGTTCGCCCTTTTCACAGGATCAGGGCAGTACTACTCTCTAAATCCTTATTTGTTGGCTAATTGAAGCAAACGCACCGCGGAATTTTAATTATGAGTTACTAGAGTGACCTCGTCGAGATTGGTAGCAAACAGATTGGTTTCACCCGAGCAAACCGTGCACAAAATATTTTCGAGACTCTTAGAGCAAACGAATTTTTGTACTAACTACGACATTAAGGAATATGTTTTCACCGGTGAATTCTAATTCAAGACATGTTTTATAGAATGTGCAGTTTTCAAAACTCCAAATTGTGTATTATCGCCATAAAACTTGCACAAAAACAACCAATTTATGAGCTTTTGCCTATCCCTTCGCCTTAATGAGTCGCCGAAGCCGCGACCGCGAGAGGTCACCGCGTTGCCTCACGCAGGCGCGCGCGCAGCGAGACACGTGATACTAACTTAATCGTACACAATTAAAACTTCTTATTATACCTACATAATTAAACACTTTTTTTATCCCCTCTGCATCGTAAAAAAAGGGACGGTGGACGGCAAAAAGGGATTTCATAAATTTGGCCTGAAATGGTGAATACAATGTTTTTTAATCGAAGCTAGGTTTTAGCCACTAGATCGAAATTATTTTTTTCCTACAAGACAGCGTTTAAAATACGTTTTTATTTGTACTTGCGTATTGCTTGTCAGAATCCTACACATGTAAACGTACCAAATTTCAAGTCAATCCGACCATTAGATTAGAAGTGGTTCGGTGATCGCAAAACACTCAAAATGTATGTTACAAGTAAAAAAAAATGTTGTAGAGGTACTTATGGAATCTTTAGAACGTTTTTCAAAGTCGTTTAATAAAAGAACAATCTTACTTAATTTAATTAAGCAAAATTCGTTACCTAAATAAAATAAGTTAACCAAATTTATCCCGTTCATGCCCGACCTTACCTATATGACATCACTATGATATCATCCTGGCGGCAAACAAACCAACTTACAACTACCAACCGAGACGACCTTACGCCCTCGTGACACCGTCTAAAATCGCTCAACATAACAACATACACATACCACCAAGTACTTTTTCATTGTTGATAGAGTTTGAAATGGAGTATCCGAAATTTGTAAGCTAAGCAGTATTTTGGACTTAATGCGCTGGGAATAAGGATCGATATTGTCTGTCGGGTGATACAGTGTCGTGTCGTGTGACAAAGGTTAATTGCGAATATTTGCAAATTTGATTAAAAGTCTAGACATAATGAGTTAATGATTATTAAACACGGGAATGATTCGATAAAGTGTGCAAAGATCACAAGTTCGCTTTAATATTACGTTACACACCTAGGGAGGTAACGGACGTGCTTTGTTGTTTTGTCGGTGCGAGCCGAAAGCGAGGGTGATAAATTATTGGGGATTGAGGAATGGATTCTATTTACAAAAACATTTAAGTTCATTACAACACACCGGATAACTCACGTATAAAAGCCGAAGGATTGCTCCGACAATTGTTTCGGACTATTCCGTAGCCCTTCATCAGAGAGCGCTCGCCCCGGCGGCAGCGAAACGAACACTGCGCGCTAACGCTCTGCTCGCGCGGCTACTCGGCGCAGCTGACATCGGCGCACAACTACCCTCATTTTTATCGTCATTTTTGTTATCCGGTGTGTTGTAATTACGTGTGGGTCTCACGGTAGTTTCATGTTGAAATATTTAAGTTGAACTAATTTAAACACCTGTTATAGTTTTAATTATAAGCTTTTATTTAACTTGTAATATATGTAGGTTTGTACTATGTTTGTCCTAAGCCATGGTAGCCTAGTGGTTTCACCTGTGGCCTCTCAAGCAGAGGGTCGAGGGTTCGAATCCCGGGCTCGCACCTCTGAGTTTTTCGGAATTTATGTGCGATATGTCATTTGAAATTTACCATGATCTTTTCGGTGAAGGAAAACATCGCGAGGAAACCAGCACACAACTGCGAAGCAATTCAATGGTGTGTGTGAAGTTCCCAATCCGCACTAGGCCCGCGTGGGAACTAGGTATAGCCCAAGCCCTCTCATTATGTGAGGAGGCCTGTGCCCAACAGTGGGACGTATATAGGCTGGAGAGAGAGAGAGAGATGTTTGTCCGGGTGCAACCTTGCGACTCTATTTTGAAGCAGATATCTTGCCGATTGAGCTGAAATTTTGCATACTGAATAAGTCGGATGACAACACAAGAATCTAAGTAGTGGAGTTCTGGTGACCCAGCCAGGATCGTCACCGCAGGAGGGAACTCTTCAACGGTTACTCCGATTGACTTGAAATTTGGTACATAGATGAAGGAAGTATGACAATGCAAGTACAGTCAGCAAAAAAGCTTGTATTAAAAATGAAAATTTTGACAGAACAAAAAAAAGAAAAAAAAAGATAAGTACAGTATTCCAAGGTTTCTTAAAATTGTTCCGGAATAATCCAGCCAATACTAGCATCTGCCCGCGACTTCGTCCGCGTACAATTAGCAATTGATATGTTTCCCGCTATCCCGCGGGAACTATACAATTTACTGGGATAAAAAGTAGCCTATGTTTTAATCTAGGGTGCCAGCTATCTTCGTTCCAAATTTTATCCAAATCCGTCCAGTCGTTTTAGCGTGAAGAAGGAACAAACATACACTCTTACTCACATCGTCATGTCACATCGTCACTCACAAACTTTCGCATTTATAATATTAAAATAGGATGAAGCCAACCGGCGTAGCTTCTCGTCAAGTTTGTAATGTAAAGAGAATTGTCACTTGTCCCCGACAATCGTCGTATTGGTAAAGGGGTCTGCTGAAACAGTTTTCATACAGCCTTGGTATGGAGATTGACTCACTATTATTGCTCGACAGTGCAGTATTTAAATCAAAAATTATCAACAGTTCTTGTTTTCGAACGATTAGACAAAGTAATAACAAGGTGACGGCCATCTTTGTTTAATTTGCGAAGGTCATTGCACCTTCGTAAAACGTTGGATTAAGATAACAGAAATAAAGGAATTGTTTTTAAGTCTTCACCTGTCTGTCTGTGTGTAATGCAACCCCCTTATTCATAAATGTTTATAAACGCTTCTCAATCGTTTGTCCTTATCTGTCACTTTGACATTTACCTTTCACAGATAAGGACAAACGATTGCTAAGTTAACAGAAGCCTATAGAGCGTTTATGAATAAGGGGGTTAGTCTCTGTCTGTGTGTTCTACTAGATGAAATGAAAATGAAATGAAATGAAAAATTATGATAATTAATTATTATTATTTTAATTTATTGATGTTAGGAAATTCGATTGCGTCCCATGGGAGTGTAGGTACTTTCTCGGATTATAGTACGTACTTAAGTGATTTGAGTGTTCAGTGAGTAATACTTAACACTTAAGGTTTTGTGGTGGCTTAGGTAGGAATCATGTTTAGTTGACTTTACTTTTATACGAATGCTGCCATACTGTAGGCTTATTGTCTAACTCGCTCGCAATCGCCATCGTGTTCATTTTGACAGTTCGTGTTTGAATGTGACAGCTAGCTGATTCCAATGCCAATTGTCAGCCCATACATGAACTGTCAAAATGAAGACGATGGCTATTGCGAGCCGTTAGACAATAAGCCTAGGTCTGGAAGTAAAGAAAAACCATAACAATGCACCAGTTGCTTCTCTTGCCGCGCATCGAGCGAGGGAATGGGTGAAAACCTTAGCAATCAAATCATGTTATAGCCGATGTGGCTAGTAACCCATCACTTTGATTCCTTTTCCACCTCTACGCCCACAATCACGGTAAACATTTATTTTATTTGTCATTATTATTAGGAAATATCAAATTAATCAAGAAATTTACTTCTTGATTTTTAATGTTTACTTTTTGTTTGTTTTTTGTATGTTTTTTTGTTTTGTTTGTTTTTTTTTGTTTGTTTTTGTTTTTTTTTTGTTTGTTTCTGATTCCCGGCCATAGCTTTACTTTTCGGATTTTTCTATGTGTTCTAATTTTGGGTGTTGTTTAGAAATTAGTCATTATTATTATTATATTTCAAAAAGCCGTGGTAGCCTAGTGGTTTGACCTGTGGCCTCTCAAGCAGAGCGTCGTGGGTTCAAATCCCGGGCTTCGCACCTCTGAGTTTTTCGGAAATTATGTGCGAAAATTACATTTGTAATTTGCCATGAGCTTTTCGGTGAAGGAAAACATCGTGAGGAAACCTGCACACATCTGCGAAGAAATTCAATGGTGCGTGTTAAGTTCCCATTCCGCACTGGGCGCGTGTGGGAACTATAGCCCAAACCCTCCAATACACGGAGGAGGCCTATGCCATGAAGCACGCCGAATTACGCGATAATTTAATAAATAAACGACAATAACAACAACAACATGTAATTACTGAAATTGTAGCGAATTCGGAATAAAAAGGCTTATAAATTTAAAAAATATTTTATTTATTATATATATTTATTATATTTATTATTATATATATTTATTATGTATGTAAATGTAAATACAAAAAAGTGGCAGAAAAAAACAATGCCCATCATAAATGCTCTTGCAATTAATTGAATTATCGCCTTATCAGCAATTAGCAAGCCCTTGGCTATCGGTTAATTATAATTATGTACGCCGTGAGAAGAAGTCTAATTGGCCATTGTGAGTGTGGCTTGCATCATCGAATGTTTATCGATCCTTACTCATAGGCATTGGCCATTTGTACACACTATTCAATTCAATAGAGTCTATTGCCCACGTCCTCGTCAGTCTTAGATTTATTCCGGATTTCCGGAATATTTCAGTTAGTTCCCACTGTACGCTACTGATACTGTATTCTAGCAAATAAATTATTCTTATTCTTATTCTTGTAAACATTTTTCCTTTTAATTATTTTTTAGTTAATTGTCAATTATTTATTTTTAACTTACTTTAGGTACTATGTAAAATAATCAACTTTACTTTACTGAACATACACACTTATGTAAATCACGTCTTAATCCCTTACGGAGTAGACAGAGCCCAAAGTAACAAGACCTAAAAGCCAAGTTTAGCAATTTTTTCCCGATTAATTTAATTTGTACTATATTAAACATTGCCTAATTGAAATCTTTAAATGTTACAGTTAAGCACCTTAATTTACCTACGGGAAAGTAGAAGCCTAGCTAAATAACGAGAAAATCTAACAGTTTTAATTAAGTAGGTACTCACCAGTCACCCGCTGCACAAAAATCGTATATTTTTACGCAAAAACACAGATTTTATCACAATCGAGGACCACATCCTCCGGCACACACGTACAGACTGACTCATACATCAAATGCAATGCAAACATTAAGTTAGCTCTACATAATCAACCAACAGCTCTACAATTCTGCTACGTAGAGTAAACTGTAGAGCGCTAATGCAGTGAGTTAGTCATAGATACTAAATATAAACACTAACTTTAGTAACCTAGATGCTGAATGCAAAACAGATCAGTTTTCGTTCTCACACCTTCATTGATAAATAAACAAACTGAATAAGAGTACATGTATACTGAATTGAGAACTAGTTTAATTCTAGTTTAAAGTTTTGAGTGCAAACAGTTGAATAGTGTGTAGGAAACTTTTTCACGATAAAGTCATCTAGGTACACTAATATTTTTGTTTGTTTGAATTGAAAAGGCTCTGAAAAATTATTTAACCATTCGAATCCTATCCTACATTATTCCTGACCCTGATGAGCATAGGCTATATTTAATTCTCTAAGTATGATATTTATTATATTTTATTGAATCAGGCGTTACTTTGCGGAGGTCCATTTTAATGAACACAAAATATTTACCTTGCTATTTATTGTCAGAAAGTTCTTAAGTAGTCGGAGCATGTTTCAAATCAGAATAAAAAGGTGTATCAATAGATACCTGTCTAGAAACTTCCATGTTGATCTGGGAGTAAAGAAAAAACATAGAATGTACCAGTTGCTTCTTTTCCCGCGCAAATGGTAAATTTATTATTTAAATCACGTCTTTATTTACGGTGTAGATAGAGCCTAAGGTTCAAGACTTAAAGGCTAAGTTTAGCATGAATTGCGTATAGGTGGAAAGGGGAATCAAAGTGACGACCGAATGGCCTAGTGGTTAGAGAACCTGACTATGAAGCTTGAGGTCCCGGGTTCGATCCCCGGTCGGGGCAGATACTTGTAAGAAAACACGAATGTTTGTTTTTGAATCTTGGATGTTTAATGTGTATTTAATTTATCTACATAAGTATGTTTATCCGTTGTCTAGTGCCCATATTACAAGCTTTGCTTAGTTTGGGGCTAGGTCAATTGTCCCAAGATATTTATTTATCTAACTAATATTATAAATGCGAAAGTATGGATGGATGGATGTTTGTTTGTTACTCAATCATGCCAGAAGGGCCCAACAGATCTGGATGAAATTCGGAACATAGATAGAGAAAAGTCTGGAATAGCACATAGGCTACTTTTTATCCCAGAAAGTTCCCGCGGGATAGCGATAAACGAATTCTTTGCAGACGAAGTCGCTGGCAACAGCTAGTACATACATAAATCACAACTTTATCCCTTACAGGGTAGACAGAGCCTAAGGTTCAAGACCTAAATGCCAAGTTTAGCATGAATTGCGTATAGGTGGAAAGGGTAATCAAAATAGCGTTGGGTTGCTAGCTGCATCGCTTACCTATAACCACACGGCGGCCACGACGTACAAAATCCGCGTTCTGAAATGAACACAGGCACAACCTCGTCTGTACACGCGTCAATGTGTGCGTAAGATACACAGGGCTGTCTATCGCAAAACCCTAGTACTATAACATAAACCAATGACATAAATATAGATACTTATAATGAAGATATGGCTTAGATGTGTGCAAATAAATTTACTTTATCGTTATCTATTTATTTAAACTTACTTAAAATGTGTCTGTCTGTGTATTTAAGCATTATTATTTTCAATTACAATAGATGTACGACAACAAACTTAAGCGAATGATTACAGAATCATACCATATATGCGATTAATACATGAAATAACTACAGAGTTATTTCATGTATTAATCGCGATAATTTCAGAAAGCATTAATTTTCTAATGTTTTATAAAATGAAGTAAGGTAGGATAGGTTCCCGAACTTGTGCCGTGCGGCCGACATACATCCGTACATCGCGTTGCGAGCCCTACTAGTTGCCAGCAGCTTTCCGACAGACTGCGCTTGAGGGGTGGGGTAACTCGAATCGGTGCGGGGCGGAGCGTGGCCATTCTGTACGTTAGTACTATTATATATTCTGTGCTATAACATGATCCCCATTTTCGCCCATTCCCTCGATGAGCTTTTACCATCTGCGGGAACAGAAGGAACTGGTACATTCTATGTTTTTTCTTTGCTCCCTGAGCAACGTTGTGGTAGAGAGTGGCAATGGGCAGGCCACATCGCTCGTTGAACAGACAACCGTTGGGGGAAAAAAGTTCTCGAGTGGCGACTGCGATCCGGAAGACGTATAGTGGCAGGCCTCCCACTAGGTGGACTGACGACATCGTAAAAGTTGCGGGAAACCGGTGGATGCAGGTGGCGACTTGTCGTTCATTATGGTGTGCTAAGGGGGAGGCCTTTGTTCAGCAGTGGACGTCTTCAGGCTGATGATGATGATGATGATGAGAGCAACGTTGTAGTGTCAAGGATAAATTTTCAGATATTTGTTAGTACAAGCTAAAAATAACCGATGTTATAATAGTTGGAACTAGTTATCGAGTGCGGAGGTATGCGGAGATACTGTCGATGTTTACGACGGAATCGACTCGCATCGATTCACCGATATATTTAATTCCAGACTCGAGTTCTCAGCGTCGATTATCGAAACATTTCGAAATTCTCAATCACTAATATAAATGCGAAAATTACTCTGTCCTGTCTTACGCTTTCACGCCTACACCACAGATTTGAACCGATTTTAATGAAATTTGGTACATAATTTTTAGTCCTGGGAAAAGACATAGGATAGTTTTTAACCCGGAAAATGGCATAGTTCCCGCGGGATAGCGATAGCGAATTCTAGGCAGACAGAGTCGCTGGCAACCGCTAGTATGCATTAAATATATGTATTTTTTGACACATTCATCTCATTTCATGATCTCTATCTTATATATGCCACTGTTGGGCACAGGCCTCTTACAATGTGAGGGGTTCAATGCGGATTGGGAACTTCAGTTTTGTTTTTTTTTTCATCGAAAACCTCATGATTTTCAAATGAGATTTCGCACATAAATTCCGAAAAATTCAAAGGCACAGTATCTAACTAATCTAACTAATATTATAAATGCGAAAGTATGGATGGATGGATGGATGGATGTTTGTTTGTTACTCAATCACGCCAGAACGGCCCAACGAATCTGGATGAAATTCGGCACATAGATAGAGAAAAGTGTAGAATAGCTCATAGGCTACTTTTTATCCCGGAAAATTGCAATTGATAGCGATAAACATGTCAAAGGTCGTAGCTGCGTAAAGTTGCAACGTAGGTAAATAATTATTGCAGAGAAGTCGCGAGCAGAAGTATTATGTTCGAACCCACGATCTTCTCCTTGAGAGGCCATAGGTCAAACCACTAGGCTGCCGTGGCTTTTTAGATGATTTCGAATAACCGAATTATTTTAATCCATTACTAAGAAATTAGGTCAATTGGGCTTTTTATCGTCAATCAAAATGCCTATCAAGGTTATAAAACTATTACAGCTTATTACATCCAATATAGTGATTGGTACCTACCTTTAAAAATGGAATAACTGGCCAAATCATCACTACATATTGACGACCGGATAGCCTAGTGGTTAGTGACCCTGGTTAGAGGTCCCAGGTTCGAATCCCGGTAGGGGCAGACATTTGTATGATGAATACGAATGTTTGTGCCCGAGTCATGGATGCTGTAGCTGTATGCCGACTCAGTTCAAGTTTTAGCTGTCACTTTTAGTATGAATCTGTTAGCGCGCGAACCTAAACTGAATCGTATTAAGACGGGGCCTTACCATGACCAGAGGCGTCTTTACCTATGGTGCAGGGTGTGCGGCGCACACGGGCGCCGGGCCTAAGGGGGCGCCGAGCGCCCTCTAAAGCGACACCTCCAAAGATGCGTCGCTCGCGGCGCCGGCGCTCTCAAAGACCCTGCGCCCGTGTTATGGCGCCAGGGTACTGGTTGCACACGGACGCCACAAGGGCTAGAGACGCCTCTGACCATGACGTCCTAATTCCGACTCAGTTCAAGTTTTAGCTGTCACTTTTAGTATGAATCTAACAGCCAGCGAACCTAAACTGAATCGCATTAAGACGTCCTACGTTTGAAATATAACTTGTTTATGCTGAGGAAGGATTCCCATCTGATGAATTTGCAACAGACCCCAGACGTTATAGTTGCGGTGCTGTATTATATCGTGTGATTCATGATAGCCCCCCTGTTTCGACTGCGCGCTCCATTGTTAAATAAAGCCTGCCCTTGCGCATCTGAATCGACTCTTTTCATTCCGTACTGTGTAAATTTGCTGTAGTTCTTAACTATGGTGGGTCAAGGTTGAAAGCTATAATTATCATGTGTTATTGAGTTCTATAAACACGCTATCTAGTATCTGTTGGTGAATCATATTTTTTCTTAACTTCACCATTAGAAACCGCCTAGTTTCGTTTTTAACCCCCAACGTAAAAAGTGGGGGGGGGGGGGGGTTATTATAGTTCTATCCCTTCTCCCCCGCAATCTCTTCTCACCCCGTGTTACGGTAGGTACTCTATGTAAATTGTACTGTCTGTACCACGGCGAAAATTATTTCGAAAGGTCATACAGGTATGCTACAGTTAATTATGTGATATGGATCTGAGTCGCGCCTGGTGCGATTTGTAAGCGTTTTACTTACCCGTAATAACTTGAGATTTTTTTTTGCCAGCTTTATCTACGATCTAAAATACTTGTAGATGTAGGAAGGAAAGTGTTAAAAGAGAATGATTTAATGTTTAAAAAAATATATACATTCATATATCGTTATCGTGGGACACTTTACCTAGTTCAAAACTAAGCAAAGCTTGTACATACTATAGGTATTAGGCAACGGATAAACATACTAAACTAGTAACTAAACTGATGAACTTATTTTTGTTGCTAATTATGTCTGATAAAGTGGGTAAGGGCTGGGTCTTCACCCAGCCTACCTCTGGTCGTTCTGCGGAAGAAGGGAGCTTGGTGCCTACTTAGTATTAAATCCCATTCAATTAATTATAGGGCCTGTAACACCACTCTCTGTTAAGTTCCAATTATCTTAAGTGTCAGTTATCTATGATGACGTCTCTGTCTGTTTCATAGCAAGAAATAGAGACGAAATCATAGCTAACTGGCACTTTAGATATGGCAATTAACAGTCTATTCATTGCATTTGTTGTAAAACCTCTTCTACCATTGAAAGACACGATCCCTTTTATTCTAACTTCTTACTCGCCTGCAAGCTAAGCATACGGCACTGGCAAAAAAGTGTGACGTCATAGGCCTTCGCCCATTACGTCACTCGGCAAAAACGAGGTGGATGACTTCAGCTTTGTAGCTGGATCTATGGTTGAAATATACTTAATGTTTTTGTTGCTAGATCTTCAGACACGGGCGCATTATATTATAGGAATGGCGTGGAGTAGGTACCAACTCGATATCGTACCGATAGAGGCGCTGCTTTATATCTAGCTCCAAAGGACACAACGCATAATATTCACACATGCATTTTTTCCTCGCGAAAAAAGAAGAATAGTCCCCAGTCAATTTCTAATTACGACATGAACCGGTCAACGAATAAACGCGATTTTATCCGTTGAGATTTGTTATTTAACACCTTACATATTTAAACTTTAAAAATTACGTTCGTGATTTATCCTTTCTATAAGGCAAGAACAATGTTGACCCAAGTATCGACCCTGGGGGCAAATCTGGGGTCCCTGGGTGAAGGTGAAGCCTTTCGAATGACATTTTCAACATAATTGCGCGGCATTTATATGTTCTTTTAAGTTAATAAGCTTGACATAGTAATCATATTAATTGAAGCCTTTTTTCTGTTGTGTAAGTGTGTCAAGTCGTTTAGCTTTCGGTAAGTCCTAAAATGTGAGTTGAACCATTTTATTGTTGTTGCCTAATAGTTTAGTGTAAGTACTTAAGACGTTAGTGGATGTGATGTGGATCGGAAGAAAAAGAAATTGAAAGGTTCCAATCACTTATATGACTATACAGAAACTCGCGTAAACTACGTCTAGAGTATGATGAAACGGATGAAACACAAACCCCAAAAAGAGTCGACTGAAGTCAACAAAATTTTATTGATACCGTATATAATAAGTATTACAAAATCCGTTAAAAAACGTTACGTATGCTAATGACAGTAACACGGTGACAGGGGTAAACCTGACAGACAGGTTGCACCGCTCTGACGACCTTGACCTTCGCGACGAGACCGACGGGCTCCTAAATACTGAGCTCTGGTATTTACGACCATGTTTTGACCACGTTTTGCTGTATCTTTCACTGTAAAATTATTTTAGATGGAAAATGTACAACATACATAACACATATATGTAGGTACTTACATAAATGACGCCTTTTTTTTTATGCGAATAGGAAGGCAAACGAGCAAGTGGGTCACCTGATGGTAAGCGATCACCACTGCCCATAAACACCCGCAACCCCGGAGGGATTGCAGATGCGTTGCCAACCTAGAGGGCTAAGACGAAATGCCTCTTGTGCCCGTAATTTCCCCGGCTGTCTTACTCTCCACACCGGAACACAGCAGTGCAAGCACTGTGTGTGTGTGTGTGATGGGGACGCAGTGGGATGCTACTAAGGTTTCACCACCAAAGGGGTAGACAAAGCCTGAAGTAACAGGACCTAAAGGCCCCACGTTTAGAATGATTTTGAGCGTATAGGTGGGGAAATATTATAAACGGGATGTGAACCGCGATTACCTTTATTGAACTTAACCGTGAATCATTAAAAACTCTTATAGGTGGGGAATCAAAATAATGATAGGTTGCTAGCCGCATCGCCTATAACATGATTCCTAAGATCTGCGTGGGAAGAGATGCAACTGGTGCATGCTTTTTCTTTGCTCCCAGGGTCCCAGGCCAGCATGGAAGAGTATTTAACTGCGTAAATACTACTAAACTAAATAGTTCACTGAATGAAGGCCTACCTAACCTACACTGTTCCTTGTCCCAGCGACTGACGTTGTATGAATCTGCCCTCGCTACCGTCGCCTCGTCTCTTTGACATGTAAATCAAAGCGACGCCTTGAAAGGGAATTCCATTGTGCTAAGGTCTCTTTTAATCATCATCCATTTCTCGTCGAGGTATGGCGAGGAAGAAGGGTCCATTTTAAAAAGATACGATGTTCTAACGTCCGTTCAAAACGATTATCTTTATTTATTTACCGGTTTATGATCGATTTGAGACGTTAGTATAAGTAATTTAAGGAAATTTATTGTTTGTGTACCCCGCAAGATTAGCAAGTACCGTGGCTAAACCGCCTTTTATTCAAAAGAAACTCTTCCATGCATTCAAAAGCCACCCCTGCTTCTTTGGGTAAAAACAAAATGGATCCTAAAACTAGGTTCGGAACGGAATGTAGGTCGCCCGCCGTGCCGGCGCGGCCGGCGGCAGTCTGGAGTCCTAAATCCTCGCTTCTATATTTCCGCAATGCGTACAAACTTAGGTTAAACCGAATACCTAAGTCCAATACGAAAAAAATACTTTTTTAGGGTTCCGTAGATCAGGTAAAACCGGATCACTTTGTTATCCCTCCGTCAGTCCGTCAAGAGCCTTTTTCCAGGAAAACGTGGAGGCTATCAAGCTGAAATTAGTGCAAATACCTACTTGTTCAGGTCTCACTTGAAGCGGTAAAAATCAAACTTTCAAGTCATCAATCAAAAGACACAGTCATTAGAAAAGATGTTTCCATGTTTGCCTTGGGATCAAAACCTATGCTATGGGGTACAAATCCCAGTTTGATATTCGGTATGAAGGTAGCTCTTGTAGCAAAACTATTGTGAAAGTCTAAAAATATTCTTTTATTTTGTGTTCATTAAGATGGACCTCCGCAAAGTAACGCCTGATTCAATAAAATATTTAAAAATATTTATAAAGAGCAAAGCTTAGAATAGAATTTTAATTCTAATCTAATTTCTCAACTCTTCTACTATAGGTACTATTATGTCATCAACGTAGAATCTCAAACTGCCATCGTCTTAACTTAATCTCACTGCTAAGTCGTCCACATTTGGACTCGCTCGTCTATATTTCTTTAAGGTTCACTATCCTGACTTGTCCACATTGCATTGTTATGTCGTCAAATTCTGTTCTCGTCCAAATTCTTTTATGGTCCACTATCCTAAATCTGTACCATATCTTTCTAATCTGTGCCTAAATCGTCCCCATATTGTCGTACCCGACAACCCAACTGTCATTATAAGAGGTTTGTCTTGTTACTACAATTATGTGGTAGGCACCCATTTAGTACGGTCGATTAACAACGTAGAATTTCGATTCGCAATTCCCATCTACTTGATCACGCTGCCACACACTTGGCGTATTCACCGGATTATTTGCGTAAGAAATAGATGCACTATATCGTTTCCTGCGTGAGCGACGGATATGCCAATAGTGCATCGCCAAGTGCGGCGCTAGCATTACGGTCGCCGTAAACGATCTTCACGTGATCTTCGCGCCATGTACGACAGTTAGAACAGTGGTAAAATTACCCCATTAAGGGGGTAATCTAGCAATACATCGTTGTGTTGTGCTAAGCCTGCGAATTCTACGTAAGGAGTCGGCTGGGTCGACTGGGTGTAATACTGGCTTCCGATTGGCTAGTTCTTAATGCGATTTATTTCGGTTATCACCTTAATTAATTTAATTTTACATTATACAAATGGCAAGTACTGTAATTTAATTAAAATCAAGGTTAATCCGAGTTAAAAATAAAAGTTCCTGTAACATATTTTTTTACCCATGACCTAAAAAAAAACATTTGTTTTCGCTGCTTTTTTAACTGACTTTAAAAAAGGTTTTCACAATTTTATTCTATAGTTCTTGTAAGTACATACACCTACATACATACTCTATACGCCGCCTTGCTGGAGAAGCATCCTTCACCTCCCGCTGCCTTGAAGTTGCCAGATCCTCCCAAATCTGATGATCCCATAGTCGCCGTATCCGAAGATGCAGTCCAGCTGGCTATTACTTCGTTCCCCAACGGTTCCGGTGGAGGTTTAGATGGATTGTCTCCTCAGCATTTAAAGGACCTAACCTCCGCGTCTCTAAGCGACGTAAGATCTGCACTTCTAAAGGAAGTAACGGCGCTTATTAATTTGATGTTATCGGGATGCGTGAACGTCGAAATCATACCATTGCTGTACGGCGCCAATCTCGTGGCCCTAACGAAGAAAGATGGCGGTATCCGCCCGATCGCTGTGGGCTGCACTTTCAGGCGCCTGGCTTCAAAACTATGCTGCCGGAAAACTCACCAGAAGCTGACAAACATCTTTAAACCTCAGCAACTAGGTTTCGGCATCAAAGGTGGCTGTGAGGCGGCAGTCCACGCGGCACGCACCTTCTTGAATCGTTCGGATTATGAAGTTTTCGTGAAAATTGACGTAAAAAATGCCTTTAATTCGGTCGACCGCGGTGCTCTGTTAGCAGAAGTCAAGAAAGAGATACCAGAGCTTTATCCCTATTTATGGCAATGCTACGGAGCACCTTCAAAATTACTTTTCGGTGACAAAATTATTTTTTCTAGCGTGGGTTGTCAGCAGGGAGATCCGCTTGGGCCCGCCATTTTCAGCTTGGCCATTCACCCTATCATCTCTAAGCTAAATTCAAAATTTAACCTTTGGTACCTTGACGATGGTTCCCTTGGTGGAGACGCTTTGACTGTTTTACAGGATCTTCAGCAAATTATTTCAAATTTTTCCGACATAGGGCTCTCATTAAATTTCACGAAGTGCGAAATTTACTTACCTAATCACCTTTCCTCTGAAAAAAAAATCGAAATTTTGACCAATTTTAACGCGATTTTGCCTAATATTTCTGTTCATTCAAATACATCTCTCACACTTTTAGGCTCACCCATTTTTGATGAATCCATCAACCCGATCATTAACTGTAAACTAAATTTATTCAACAGTACATCTGACACCCTTTTCCAGCTAAATCCCCACATGGCACTTTTTATTGTTCGGTTCTGTTTATTCACTCCAAAATTTATGTATTAACTTCGCAGTTGCCTATCTGGAAATACCCGTCCATCCTTTCATCAATCGACAGAATCCGGGAAACTCTATCCAAAATTTTAAACATAAGTTTCGACTCAGTGTCATGGTCTCAAGCGGTTCTCCCCATAAGATTCGGTGGCTTGGGTGTTCGCTCCTCGTCCAGTGTGGCGCTACCGGCATTTTTATCCTCCGCCTACAGCTCGCTTTCTCTCGTCAGTATCATTTTAAATACTCCACAGATAACTGACGTTGAGTTAGCGAGCCTGGCGGAGGCCGAAAAAGCTTGGTGCGACTCGTGCCCAGGAGAGGATACCCCCACCCTCAAACACATCCAGAAGGCCTGGGACACCCCTCGCCTTAATGCAACCCACGCTTCCCTCCTCGAAAACTTCCCGGACGAATCAGGACGCGCCCGTCTCCTAGCCGTTTGTGCACCCGAGTCGGGCCACTGGCTAAACGCTTTGCCGTCGAGGAACATTGGCACAGTCCTGGACCCAAGTACTCTGAGGATAGCGATTTCCCTCAGACTGGGGGCCAGGATTTGTGTTCCTCACACTTGCGTATGCGGCAAAGCGGTCGATCAACTGGGACGACATGGCCTTTCATGTGTCAGGAGCGCCGGCCGTATGTACCGTCACGGCACCATTAACGATCTGGTACGTCGGTCGCTTGCTACCGCGTCAGTACCTTCCATTTTGGAGCCAGCTGGCATGGCAAGGGACGATGGCAAGCGGCCAGACGGTGTCACTTTGGTGCCGTGGAAGCTCGGTAGGGCCCTGGTGTGGGACGCTACATGCGTAGATACATTCGCTCAGTCCCACATCCAGGCAACCACCTTACATGCCGGCGCTGCAGCTGATCAGGCCCAAATCCTCAAGCGTCGCAAATACTCCACTCTACTAAAAGATTATGAGTTTGCGGCGCTTGCGGTTGAGACCTTGGGGCCTTGGTCAGCCGACACGAAAACCTTTATAAAGGCCCTGTCGTCCCGGTTGGTCGACGCCTCAGGGGACCCAAGAGCTGGCGTGTATTTATCCCAGCGGATCGCACTTGCGGTCCAAAGGGGTAATGCCGCTAGCGTCCTGGGAACCCTGCCACAGCCAGCAGGGCTGGGCTGGACGGGGTGTTCTTTTTATAACTTATAGCTTTTTATAGTTAGTTTAAGTTTAGTTTTTAATTTTATCTTAGTTTAATTTGTTTTTTGTAAATATTTTTTGGTTGAAATAAAAGATAGGTATTACTCTCTATACTTCTATTAAAAAAATAGTTAACTTAAATACCTATACACATTTACTGTTGTTATTTCATTTAAAGCAAAGCCGACATTGTCGTGTAGTTGTGAACATTGTAACCATGGAAACTGAAGTTAACTTTATTTACGAAACCAGTAGTCAACTAATTTGATTCCACCACCAACACCATAGAACCTTATTATAGTAAATTATTTTTAATTGTCCACGACATTGCTTATTGAGTGAAGTAAATATTTTTAATTTAAGACAAGGTGGCCTGGGAATGTAGGTAAAACACAACTATGTATAACATACGGTTTTACACCTAACAGAACAATACGCGTATTTAAAAAAAACTTTAATTACTAAATACTTTCAATATTAATGAAAGAAATATTTGATTAATAGGGATTCAAACCAAAATAACCATACCTACCTTTCCTATTGTGGCACAAGTAGAGCCTTCTTACAGTAAATGTCACAGTTACTTGTTTTACGTTTTACAGCGATTGCTTAGTGAGACAAGGTTATGTAACAGTTTATAATATTTGCAATTGGAAACATTTGGATAAAGTTGTACATATTTAATATACCTAGTTACACTATACTACATATACCTACATTAA
Organism: Pandemis heparana; assembly: GCA_963854515.1. NCBI lineage: Eukaryota > Metazoa > Arthropoda > Insecta > Lepidoptera > Tortricidae > Pandemis > Pandemis heparana. The sequence continues at coordinate 2,600,654 of OY978031.1, read as the reverse complement.
AAAATTGTGAAAAATATTTTTGTTTGTTCGTCATTTTTATTATGAGTACTTAAAAGTAATAGCAGCAATAGTAAGTAATGTTCGTAAATAAGACCACTTATGTTTGTTTATAAATAAGTATTACGGGTAAATTTATTAATTGTAAACGCTTGGTGAACCTTCATACCGTCTCGTAACTTCGTTTTCTTAAATTTATATCGCTACTAGCTGTTGCCCGCGACTTCGTCTGCAAAGAATTCGTTTATCGCTATCCCGCGGGAACTACGCAATTTTCCGGGATAAAAAGTAGCTTATGTGTTATTCCAAATCATAAACTATGTCTGTTCCAAATTTTATCCAGATCCGTTAAGCCGTACTGGCGTGAAAGAGTAACAAACATCCATACATCCATACATCCATACTTACAAACTTTCGCCTTTATAATAGTAGTAGGATAGTAGGATAGGAAATCATGCCTATTTGCCTAGCAACAAAGTTCACAATACTCGCGAACGTAAACATGTAATATTCATGTAATGTGAAGTTTCAGCGAAGCATGCAAAGCGAAAACAACGTAAATCAGGTTTTTTTCTTACGCATATTTTTTATTACAGCTACACGCGTATATACAAGCCTATAATTTTTTTATTGCCAAAAAATCAATCGCACGCTGCTAGTTAATTTAGTTAAAATTCAATATCGATAACGTGATTCTTACCTCGATTGACGTCCAAAAAAAAATCCAAAAGCACCGCTCGACGCACAAAAAGAATCAGAAACGACAGTAACACGAACGAATCAACCAATTAGCAATAAGACTTGGCACTATTTATCATGTTTTTGTTAAAAAAAACATCACAATAACGCAGTGTTCAGAGAAATCAATAGAGTGAAGTGTGAAAAACGTCCCTGCGGCGCCGCGCCTCGTACCGCACTGAGAAAACGACAAACGTGCAATGTTCCGAGTTTGCGCAATAAAAAACTCGCCATGCTTTGCCATAAGCCATAACTTAACAAAGTAAATTATTCAATGATTTTTTGTTCACAAAATGATTACTAGATAATCAACGAAATTGTAGCTCGCGTACTTTTTAGTCGAAATTTGTTGTATGATTTCCACACAAAAAAAATATTTTTTGTTTGTCATTGAGGTCATTCGCGGGTGATGTTTAAATAATTAATGACTTAATCGAGGAGTTTAGTTGTTTGTCGTTACACACTAACATTATCGATTTTCTAATGGTAAAAACTAAAAAGAATAACGTATCATTGAGAGTAATTCATTATTCGAATATTTTATAATGTGCGGGTACCTAGTTACTAACTACCAAAATATTATTTTTATGTGATCGATTAAAAATGTATGTCGAAATTTAAATAATCTATTTAAGTATTCGAATTTGTAATCATATACCTAATCATCTTTTGTTTCGATGTTAATAAAAGTACCTAGGTGTTTGTAATAATGTAACTTATTGAAACTCACAGCTTTGGGTAGGTACATATTACATATTACATGTTTAAAGGACTTCATCATCATCTCCAGCTTATATATACGTCCCACTGCTGGGCACAGGCCTTCTCTCAGAATGAGAGGGCTTGGGCTATAGTTCCCACGCGGGCCCAGTGCGGATTGGGAACTTCACACACACACACCATTGAATTGCTTTGCAGTTGTATGCAGGTTTCCTCACGAAGTTTTCCTTCACCAAAAAACTCAAGGTAAATTTCAAATGAGTTATCGCACCTAATTTCGAAAAACTCAGAGGTGCGAGCCCGGGATTCGAACCAACGGCCCTCTTCTTGAGAGGCCACAGGTCAAACCACTAGGTTTACCACAGCTTTTCAAGGACATGTTGTATAGTAATAATAGTTCATCTAATTATTTATTCAAATAATAAAGTCCAATCCATTTGTATTAATAAAGTATAGTTTTTATATACGACTACGTTCACCTTATGTTCACCCATACCATAGTCTTTCTTCGTAATCAAACAAGTTACAGCCCTAGCAGGCCTAGCACGCGTAGATATTGCTCTCCATGTCCATCGCTTCATCATTTGCAGGTCTTGGAGGTTGAGGATAAGATATATTGTTGTTGTAATAGTACTTATTTTGTATTGTATGTATTAATTTTCAATCTAAATATGTGAACTCAATACATATTATGTAATGTACCTGTGTTGTGAGAAAATAAAGTTTTTATGTATCTATCTATCTATATTGCAGAATATTTGATAGAGTTAATAAATATGTAATATATTTACCATCGTTAGACCAACTGAATTAAAATTAAAAAATAATGTTTTGGAATTATTTTGAATTTTGTGTTATTTAATATTAGTTTTATAAATATGTAAAAAAGGACAAAATATGTTTTGTAAATCATAATTTTTTAATACCTATGTATGTGCTGTGTTTCTGTTTCGCTTCACTCGGACTGAGCTGAAAGCTTTTTTATGTGTTCAGAAATTAACTAATTTAACAAAAAAACAAAAACGCTTTTTTTAAAGCTTTTTTTTCCATACTTGAACAATTTGTACTGTGAACCATATATTTTGTCAGGTTTTGTAGGATCGATTTGTATTTTATAAAGTGAGTAAAGGTAGGGTAGGACTAGCGAGGTAGAAAGGGGAAAATTTTGTTCAAAATTGGTAACCCAATTATTGCCCGGCTGGCATTGAGTTTTGACACTTGACAGATGTGTTTGGCGGGAAATCAATCGACAAGAATGGATCGTTAATCAATTAAATTCCCGTGTCCGTGCTTTGTGGTATTTGTGAATATTATAGTATTATATTTTGTAGTCAAGGAATTTCTATACTACTTAGTATACAAGTTTCTCGATTGTCGTTTATAAGTTGGCTGTACGGGCCTAAATCCCTTTGCTGTCCATATGAATGAAGATAAAAAAGTGAGCTGACACTGACAGTTGACAGCTGTCACATCACAATATTTTGGCGGCTTCTTATTTCGCGTTCGCTCGCGTACACGCTGCTCCGACTAAAGCTGTTTTAGGAAAATACCAAGCATTTAATCCTAAAAATGGCTGAAAAGCTCGAAGATTTAAATCTTCCGTTAACTGTTGTTACCCGTATTGTGAAAGATGCATTACCAGAAGGAGTTTCGATCTCCAAAGAGGCGCGGACGGGGCTCGCAAAAGCGGCTTCAGTTTTCGTGTTGTACGTTACATCTGCGGCGACTAATATCGTTGAGAAAAAGAAGAAAAAGGCTCTGACGGGCCAAATAGTGCTGGATGCTATGAAAGACATAGAATTTGATAGATTTATCGAGCCTCTAACGGAATCATTGGAGCAATACAAACAGGCTATGTCGGCGAGGAAATCCGGTAGTAAAAAGAAGGATGACGACGAACCCGAAGTAATTGAAGACGATTGATGTGAATATTTAGTTTATATACTTTTTAGTGTAGTTATGTCTAGTGTTTGCATGGTTAGACAAATTCCTAAGGACCAAGTAAATGTAATAATGATACAATGCTGGAAACTCATTCCTGGGGCCTTACCATGACGTCCTAATTCCGACTCAGTTCAAGTTTTAGCTGTCACTTTTAGTATGAATCTGACAGCGAGCGGACCTAAACTGAAACGCTATAAGACGTCATGGTAAGGCCCCTGTCCTTTATTTAACGTTAAAACTGGATTCCCATCGATACTGTGTAGCAGTGGCGTGGCGTCCATAGAACTCGATTCCCACCGGCTTGCCTATTTTAAGGCAGTTGGGCAATTTATTGTGCAGAATTAGAGGAAAAGGCTAGTTAAGTTCCCTTCGGCTTGCCTTCTGATATACTTGACGCCACACCACTGCTGAGTAGCATTCATAGATATAGGATATGTTAAAGGTGAAAAACTTGTGAATGACTTGTTGTATTTGTATGTATAGTGTGTTATTTTTCTAATTTGGAATGTCAATTTGTCTATTTGCACACATTGCTCACACATACAATATGTTATTTACTTAAGTTTTTCAACTATAATAGGTTGGTAATGCAAGAAAGTAATATAATATAAGTATGTCTGTGAGATATCTAGACATGACCAGTTATCTTACACGGCTGGAGGTCTAAGTCGCACCCCCGTCGCTGACATTTATAAATGAAATGAGTAAAGTTTTGATACTGTTAAATCGTCATCTCTTTCAGATATTTCAGTGCCTATCTAATCTCCCATTAGCTAAGACATTTGACAACACAACAATGGCTCACGCGTTACTGTGTAATACAAGATAATTATGCATTTTGATTTTTAAATGTGACTTATGTAATGAACTGTGTGAGTACACATGTCAACTCCAATAATTCAAACCGGCAATAATAAATTTGGTGCGTTGCTTTACCAACTTGCGACTAATAAGATTACAATGTAGTTTTTTTTTCTGCATACAGTAAGTTAAAGGCATGGATGTCACAGAGATTGTGAGTGACCTACCATCCTCAAATGAACTCTTTATTGAACACTACAAATCAGTATAAAACAATACAGGAACAAAGAACAAAGTATACAATAGGCGGTCTTATCGCTTAATAGCGAAACCTATTAGATACTATATTATATTAGAGCAGATGCCTATTTTGTTCAGATAATAGTTCCATAAGCATTGTTTAATTTTGCCTTAATAAATTTTGCATAGTTTTCATGAGGTCAAGCAGTCTTAATATAATGTAAGTATTCTAAGTATATTTAAGTTAGAATATTTTACATTAAGTTTTTATGTGATTTAAATACATGATTTCTGTTTTAATATTGTTATTTTTATTTTAGTTTGTGAATGTGTGGCATTTATAACCAATTTAAAAAAGGATCAGGTTCTCAAAAAATATATATAATGTATGTTTGTCAATGTTTGCTGCTTGTGAACTGATTTTATGAACGGTTACTTGAACTTGTTATAATTTGAAAAGTTAAACGGCAATGTTCTTAATTGTGTGGTGGACTGTACAGGGTTGAATCAAAGGCATTATCATATTTGTCATCACTTTATTCAGGAATAAAATCTGCTTAAACAATCTCGAATTGTAACATCAAACCTCCGCCCGTTGTAAACCTACAGCATATTTACACCGATGACTCCATTCTCTCTCGATAACGAAAATAAATATCCATATCTCTATTCTGTCCTATTCTAATTTATAATCTTTGATCGCAAGTTGAATTTAATTTTTATATTTATTAAAGCTGGCGACAAAATTTAACAAATTCTTATGTATTTGATAAACTCTGTGGTCAGAATACTTTATATCTATATTTAAATTTTATAGAGAAAAATTGGAAAGACTTAAATCTATGACAAAATAATTGGTTTTGTATTTCTCTGGGCAAAATGCAAGCTAGACTTAAAATATTCCTGGACAGTGTTTTGTCACTTTCTGATTTGCTGGAATAATAATACAAAATTTAGCCAGGAGTATATAGCATACAGACTTACCATACGCGCCAACTCAAAAATGGCAACACTACTAACGTTGATCACGAGTAAGACCCTCGTCACTTTCTAACCAGCATGTGTGAAAAGGATAGGTATCTGCAATCAACGAGGCGTTAGAAGAAAAAGCATCTTGGACCATGTACTTATGAACACTATAGCTACATGTTTATTACGTTTGTCTAACATGTCCACTCAAACCACTTGGAAACTTCATTTTGCTTGAAAACTTAAACATTATTAAAGCTGTCTTTGTCTGGCTTTTAGATGTACTCTAACAGAAAGGGAGAGATAATTTAGATGACTCCTCGCTTTCGGCGAGTCCTGTGGTATTAACTAGGTATAGGTGCACTCCGCTTTTGGAAAGACGTAGATGTAGTGTAAACTATATAGGTATAAGTGCCGGCACGTAAGTCTAGCGCTGACCTTGTATGCGCAGAATTATAAAATACAGTATCCGTGGGTGCGCAGATCTCCACGTGAAACGTCAGCGCTAGACTTACGTACCGGCACGTATACGACTAAATGCTTGTCCTGATAATTCGTGCGACACGAAGTAACAGGGCGTGCATTCTTAGGTCTTAGGTGTGGACGCTCGAGCTGGGCGTGTGGCGTGCATGTTAAACAAATAAAAATCGGTTTCCCGAGTCGACGCTGCAGAGCCCTTTGCCGCATCCCGCCACGCTCCACGCCCCGCCAAACGCTCCGCTTCGGGCGTGTCTCACCACTTTACGTTACAATTATCTATGATTTCTCTATTTATTACTACGAAACAGACAGACTTCATAGATTACTGGAAGTTAACAGAGAATGGTGAAACAGGCCCTTAGATGATCGCACTGGCATCGGCCAGTGTCCTATTTGGAACAAAGTTGTCAAGGGCTTAACAATGTTCCGATATCTGGCCACTTTGATCGTTACGTTATAATATTTGAAGCCGACTTTACTTTAGCACCCGACACCGAGTGTACTCTAGGCGTGTGGTAGGCAGTGCATACAAATTGTGGTGCGTTACCCTCCCGCTGCCTACTCTGGTGAGCGTCACTACACACCACTGGGGGTACCCTGAATGTCATAGTTAAAATGAACACTGGATTCAGGTTTTAAACTACAAGGATCTTATCTGTCTTCAATGTTCCATTCACGTCTAACTTAGTCCAGAGCAGCCCCGGATCTACGATTTTTACGAACCGGGGCAAAACCTTGATGGTGGCGCCCCCTCCCTTCAGTTTGAGAAAAACTTTTCTTTCGAATTCTAGTCTCAAGGTTATGGCGCCCCCATGAAACTGCCCCGGTTTGTGCCCCCCCCCCTGCCCCAGATCCGGGCCAGTCCAGTGGAATGGGTGACACGATTACTATGATATCAATAGGTATAGTATTTAAATGCGATATCCACATCAAGCCAACATAAGTGTTAATTAGGGGAGCGAGTGAGACGGGATAATATGAACTTCGAATTTCAAAAAATCAAATGATTATTTGAGTCAATGGAGCATCAAAGTTCCAACTTCAGAATAGGCTTGCTGTATGGTCGACATGGTCGTGGTTGGTGTCAAACCCAACTCCCAATTTCATTATGACTTCGAATGGATATCGCAACGCTATATCTATATCTCTAAACGAACAAGCTCAAGAAAATAGTTACATTTCATGTCTTAATATTTTATCAACGTTAATTTTATAATTTTACATTTTAATAATAGACTTTTTATGCCAGACTTTGATTTTTGAATATTTAACGTCTAAAAAGTAGTTAATTTTAATTATTATCTACATTAATATAGTTTTAATAATTTGTTGGTGACACGAAGCACAATAAAACTGTAGAGTTGACGTCAAATATATGCTTTAGTTTTTTATCTATTTATCTTCGACCTCAAGTCTACTAATTGTTTGGCACCAACAAATTATTTCGCTAAGGAGTGCTCCTTAGCGCTGGTGTTCATAACGTCGCTAGCGACCGTCTAAACCTAATATTTACTTCATAACGTACCCTACAAAATACATCTACATCCTAATTAGGGACTAAACGTAGGACCACTATAATTTCATCTTTATTTGGTTATTTTTACAGCCTTATTCAGTCAGCATGCGGTTTAATGTAGTTTTATTTATTTGGCGAATTCACAAAACTTCTACAATTTCATTTAGGACAAGCGAATATTTATATTTTTCTTACCAACGCATACCATTCTGGGAATTTCTTAGAGAGGTATAGACTTCAAATATTAGAAATAGAATCTTTAGTAAAGTGTGTTAGATCTCAAATATTGTTCAAGAAGTATTGTCTATTATTGTTAGGTACTGAAATTTTTGTTAAATGGTTTGACAAAAAATATTAATTAATTTAAGTCTAAAACGTTATGTAGTTCACGAATGAATAGGTTCGGGACTCACGTTATCTAGCTCATTCTTGCAAACACTCGCTCTCACTCACGCAGGAGTCTGCAAAACATCCAAGCAAAACTATATTACGATCAGAAAAAGGTGGATAAACTTAAAACAAAACTTCAATGGAATATCACAGACTGCACAGACAAAATTTGAATAGTAAATTCATCTGTCCGATAGTTATCTGTGGGCGTGTAAATAAAAAAACAAAACTGTACAAAATAAATGTTTATTACGGGATATAAATAAAAGGGATTATTGAAAGCATTAAATCTGTTCTCGGGACGAAAATAATCTACAAAAACTTTACAAAATTAAGATTTCCGTTATAAATATGAAACTTAAATTGAACAAATTAAATATAAAATCTCATGTTCCTAAGACTGATACAGAGTACATTAAATAATATTACAAAATAATAACACATTTTCGTTAAATTTTGAATAAACAGTCCATGGTGTTACAAGACTAAAAGAGGTTGCCAATAAAAAAAAATATTAAATACATTTTAAAATTACGATAACTATGCTATAGATACAATTGGCTAAAACTAATTGGAATAATCGTAATTATTTACAAAAAATACACAAGCGAGTTAACATTAATTTAAAATTTCTATGTTAAACTATTAACATACCCAGAAATGTCTTTTACTAAACGTTACTACCCATACAGTCCGTTAAGGGTTAATATTAATCACATTTATTTGGTTGTGTACACTGTACAGGCTTCGCGGGTTAAATTAAAATAAATAAATACATAACGCTCCCACAAGTCTGCCGTCTGTCTACCGCGAACGAATCACTAAGCTATTATGACGTATGTTACCTGCAGCTTATCTATGCTCTGCATAGTGTCTGCCACTTTCCGCGGGGGCGAGGTATACAGAGATATACCGAGGTATAACTAGGTATACCGCAATCGCAGTCAATATCCCGTAGTAAATAAGTGCAAAATAATCAAAATCGTGTTAATGTTATATTATATCGTTGATTGCTTCATAGTATTGCTATTTACCGAATTAAATTGTATTGTTCTATTATATCTTTAGTTCGATTTACTTGTAAGAGGCTTCAGTAAATTATTGTTAATATGTAATATTAATTCATCCGCTGAAAAGTATAGTTGATGTGACGTCACTACAAAGTAAAGATTTAGACAAAAAACTAAGACACTGACGAGAAGAAGCAGACTGAACATAATAAATTCAGCTACCATTTTGATAACCGACAAAAACAATCAACACGGTGGCCAAAATATCGAAATGGAGTGTTCTTTCATCCCGTTTTTTTTAATCATCGTATTATATTTACCTGACTATGATAAAAAAAATGCGGCGGAATCATCTATCCAAAACTGTAAAACACTGTTAAAACCAAATATTCCTTTGTACGACACCACATCACTCATACTTTAAAGGTATATAATTATTTTTTTGTTATAAATTATTCAATTATTTCACTCTATGTGTTAATATTAATAACCAGAGTACAGTCTTACTTTTAATCCCAATCATCGTGCGAGCATTACATCGCATTTATAATCATTATATCGTTGTAAAAACATCATTATAACGTGCTCATTGTTTTTCGTCCTATCTTGTAACTGGATTCGGAAACTGGTTGAAATATCTGCTGCTTTTATAGAATAGTATCACAACTCAAAATACAACGGAAATAAAACAGATACGCTAATCTTGGAAACTTCCGAAAGGATATGGCATTTACACCGGTAAATAAAGCTTGAAAAAAAAGAAGTTTTTTTTTTGTCATTTAGAAAAAAAAATATTTAGCTGTAGTATTCAAGTGATGAAGTTTCAAAACCCGAGATCCTGTTTACAGAAGATAGGACTAAAAAAAGGTACGCGTTCAACATTTCTTTTAAAACTGAGACTGTACCTAGCAATAACTAAATTCACTAACACTAAGGTATAAATATTGCTTCTCGGGTTACAATATATCAAATATCATTCAATGGAATGGCATTAATATATCTGGCAGTGATGCAAGGAATTGTATATTATAACACAAGCACTCTATAAGCGAAACTCCCCTAACAATATCGAGCTAAACGGTACAAAGGAGGACCTATATAGGTATAATTTAACCATATATTATGTTCAGCGAGTCTTATAAGTTCATACATAATACAACAATTAGTTTCTTCTACAGAAAGTTTATAAAAATAAAATACCTCGAAAGAATGTGTAATAAAATAAAAGTACTTTTTATGTAGCGTAGCATGTATCCTGCATTCGCTTTTGCAGCCCCCGCGACTACGAAACCAAGTAATAATGACACAAAAACCGAGTTTCACATTCGACAATATTGTAACATAATTAACATCAGACATTTATGCAGATGTTTATAACAGGATTTCAAAAATACTATTTAGCAACTGAAACTCACATATATTTTTTGATAAAGCCCGACACGTTTCGACCATCTGCGAGGCCCTTCATCGTGAGCGTCCCGCGCCGACGGCTCGCAGAAATTAGTCGCTACTTCTGAAATCCCATCTCATATACATAAGTAAGCAGAACCTTTTTATGACATCAGACATTTCGTGTAATATTTTCCTTCGAAGCTGTTACAAGTGATGGGGCGTCTACGGTTTTGCCGATACGACTATTCGGTTACAAAAAATGCCGACTAAATCGATTATTCTGGGCGCTCGTCACCTCTCGCCATTTTCGCAGCCGTTCGGATAAAATCGTCCTCCTTCGGCTAATTAACAGCACTCGCGTATACTTGTGTGTGTGTGTAGTTTAAAAAAAAGACACGTTACATTTGATTTCTTTACGTGTTTTTGCCACTTTTTAACCGACTTTAAAAAAGGAGGTTCTCAATTCGGTTGTATTTTTTTTCTAAGTAACTTTTCATCTTGTTTACATTGGTATGCTAAGACATTCAATTTAGTCACCGTGGTTCTATTTATTTATTTTGTTTAAAAATAACCGACTAGTCGTTTTTTTTGTTGAATAGTCGTAGTCGACTACAAAAGCCACCGACTAGTCGGTTTTCCCGTCTATTCGGCAAGTAGTCAGCCCATCCCTAGTTACAAGTATATCGGCCACCTAAGAAGTGCCACTTAGTAGGAGACCAGCCGTTTAGTAGGAGGCCAGCCGTTTAGTAGGAGGCCTCGTGTCCAGCGAGGATGTAGAGGTCGTTGCCATCGTCTCCTGACAGAGTGTTGTTGTGCAGAAGGTGCGATTCGAGCACAACAACCCTGGAATAAATTGAAAATTACATTAAATTACATCTAAAATACATACAATACATATCAATCTTCTTTATTCTTTACAGGGTAGACACAGACCAAGATAACAAGACCTAAATGCCATGTTTAACGTGATTGCGATGGGTAGGGTTGTCTGAAATTTCAAAATGTCTAATGTTTACAATCACGACTTTCAAAATATCGAATTTCAATACACCGAACAATAAGAAGTCCGAATGAATAATAATCAGAAATATCAAAAATACGAATTCCGATTATTAAAATACCGATTTTCAATACTCCGAATATCATTGGAGTAAATAAAACAAAGATGTTCGCGGCTTAGTGGTGGCCCAAGGGTCACCCCCGCCGTATGTAAACCTAAATTAATCCAATACCTAATAAATAAAATTCCGATTATTGAAAACACGAATTTCATTATCCCGAATATCAAAACTCCGAATTAGTAATGAAGTTTCGAAATAAAATTTAATCGGAATTTCGTTTTGCGGGTCAATTACACTTAAGGCGAAGGGATAGGCAAATGACCTTGCCCGTTTGTGACGTGGCAAGCAGTCCGATCAACGCGACATCTGTTAAATAATCGACGCGTGAACTCGATGCGAATGGGCGCGGGCTGATGGATTGAAATATTGCACTGTGATGTTAGTAGATGGCGCTTGTTTCAGTTTTCCGATTGCCTTACACAGACACAGCATAATGTTCAAATCAGATTTCGCAAAAATAATAAAAATTGAAACATTTCGGCATTCGTAACGTGGCCTTAAAGTCTTGTTACCTTGGGCTCTGTCTGCTCCGCAAGGAATAGAGACGTTATTTATGTATGTATGTATGTGATATTATACATGAGAAAGTTTGTGACGATGTGAGTGAGTGTGTAATGTTTGTTTCTTCTTTTTTTTATGTGAATAGGAAGGTAAACGAGCAAGTGGGTCACCTGATGGTAAGCGATCACCACTGCCCATAGACACCCGCAACCCCGGAGGGATTGCAGATGCGTTGCCATGCCAACCTAGAGGACTTAGATGAAATGCCTCTGCATGAAATTTGGAACGAAGACAGTTGGTACCCTAGATTAAAACAGGCTACTTTTTATCACAGAAAATTGCAGTTTCCGCGGGATAGTGATGAACGTGACGTCAAAGGTGTCCAGAGTCTGTCTGGAGTCGCAACGTAAATTATTATTGCAGAATAAAGTAAAACTTGAACGTGTGCGGGAAAGGTACAGAATAAGGTGTAGTTTTTCCAATGATAATTTTCAAAACCGATATCTGAGGGTCCGAGAGGTCCCCAAACATAAATCCGTTATCAAAAATGAAAAAGATGGCCGCCATTTTGAATTCTTTAAGTTTTGAAACGATTATTTTCAAAATCGATATCTGAGGGTCCGAGTGGTCGTCAAACACAAATCTGCTATCGAAAATAAAAAAACTGACCGCCATTTTGAATTCTTTACTTTTTGAACCGATTGTTTTCAAATTCGATATCTGAGGATCCGAGTGGTCTTCAAACATGAATCCGTTTTTAAAAATGAAAAAAGAGGCCGCCATTTTAAAAACTTTTGTTTTTGGACCGACTGATTTCAAAATCGATATCTGACGATCCGAGTAATTCCCAAACACGTATCCGTTATATAAAATGGAAAAAGTGACCGCCATTTTGAAATCTCTAGTTTTTGAACCGATTGTTTTCAAAATCGATATCTGAGGGTCCGAGTGATTCCCAGACACGTATCCGTTATATAAAATGGAAAAAGTGACCGCCATTTTGAAATCTCTAGTTTTTGAACCGATTGTTTTCAAAATCGATATCTGAGGGTCCGAGTGGTCCCCAAACATGAATCCGTTATCAAAAATGAAAAAAGTGGCCGCCATTTTGAAATCTTTAGTTTTTGGACCGATTGTTTTCAAAATCGATATCTGACGATCTGAGTGGTTCTCAAACACGTATCCGTTATATAAAATGGAAAAAGTGACCGCCATTTTGAAATCTTTACTTTTTGAACCGATTGTTTTAAAATTCGATATCTGAGGATCCGAGTGGTCCCCAAACATGAATCCGTTTTTAAAAATGAAAAAAGTGGCCGCCATTTTGAAAACTTTTGTTTTTGGACCGATTGTTTTTAAAATCGATATCTGACGATCCGAGTGGTTCCCAAACACGTATCCGTTATATAAAATGGAAAAAGTGACCGCCATTTTGAAATCTTTACTTTTTGAACCGATTGTTTTAAAACTCGATATCTGAGGATCCGAGTGGTCCCCAAACATGAATCCATTTTTAAAAATGAAAAAAGTGGCCGCCATTTTGAAAACTTTTGTTTTTGGAACGATTGTTTTCAAAATCGATATCTGACGATCCGAGTGATTCCCAAACACGTATCCGTTATATAAAATGGAAAAAGTGACCGCCATTTTGAAATCCTTAGTTTTTGAACTGATTGTTTTCAAAATCGATATCTGAGGGTTCGAGTGGTCCCCAAACATGAATCCGTTATCAAAAATGAAAAAAGTGTCCGCCATTTTGAAATCTTTAGTTTTTAGATTGATAGCTTTCAAAATCGATATCTGAAGATCCGAGTGTTCCCCAAACATAAACCCGTTATCAAAAATGGAAAAAGTGGCCGCCAGCTCAGATATCGATTTTGAAAACAATCGGTCCAAAAAGTAAAGAATTCAGAATGGCAGCCAGTTTTTTTATTTTCGATAGCAGATTTGTGTTTAACGACCACTCGGACCCTGAGATATCGATTTTAAAAATAATCGGTCCAAAACTTAATGATTTCAAAATGGCGGCCACTTTTTTCATTTTTAAAAACGGATTCATGTTTGGGGATCACTCGGATCCTCAGATATCAATTTTAAAAACAATTGATCCAGAAAGTAAAGAATTCAAAATGGCGGCCAGTTTTTTTCATTTTCGGCAGCAGATTAGTGTTTGACAACCACTCGGACCCTCAGATATCGATTTTGAAAATAATCGGCCCAAAACTTAAAGATTTCAAAATGGCGGCCACTTTTTTCATTTTTGATGACGGATTTATGTTTGGGGACCTCTCGGACTCTCAGATATCGGTTTTGAAAATAATCAGTCCAAAAACTAAAGATTTCGAAATGGCGGCCACTTTTGTCATTTTTGACAACGGATTCGTGTTTGGAGACAACTCGGATTCTCAGATATCGATTTTGAAATCAATCGGTCGGAAAACTAAAGATTTCAAAATGGCGGCCACTTTTTTCATTTTTGATAACGGATTTATGTTTGGGGACCTCTCGGACTCTCAGATATCGGTTTTGAAAATAATCGGTCCAAAAACTAAAGATTTCAAAATGGCGGCCACTTTTGTCATTTTTGACAACGGATACGTGTTTGGAGACAACTCGGATTCTCAGATATCAATTTTGAAATCAATCGGTCGGAAAACTAAAGATTTCAAAATGGCGGCCATTTTTTTCATTTTCGATAACGGATTTATGTTTGGGGACCTCTCGGACTCTCAGATATCGGTTTTGAAAATAATCGGTCCAAAAACTAAAGATTTCAAGATGGCGGCCACTTATGTCATTTTTGACAACGGATTCGTGTTTGGGAACCACTCGGATCCTCAGATATCGATTTTGAAAACAATTGGTCCAGAAAGTAAAGAATTCAAAATGGCGGCCAGTTTTTTCATTTTCGGTAGCAGATTTGTGATTGACAACCACTCGGACCCTCAGATATCGATTTTGAAAATAATCGGCCCAAAACTTAAAGATTTCAAAATGGCGGCCACTTTTTTCATTTTTGATAACGGATTTATGTTTGGGGACCTCTCGGACTCTCAGATATCGGTTTTGAAAATAATCAGTCCAAAAACTAAAGATTTCAAGATGGCGGCCACTTTTGTCATTTTTGACAACGGATTCGTGTTTGGAGACAACTCGGATTCTCAGATATCGATTTTGAAATCAATCGGTCGGAAAACTAAAGATTTCAAAATGGCGGCCAGTTTTTTCATTTTCTATAGCAAATTTGTGTTTCACGACCACTCGGACCCTCATATATCGATTTTGAAAATACTCGGTCCAAAACTTAAAGATTTCAAAATGGCGGCCACTTTTTTCATTTTTAAAAACGGATTCATGTTTGGGGACCTCTCGGACTCTCAGATATCGGTTTTGGAAAATAATCGGTCCAAAAACTAAAGATTTCAAAATGGCGGCCACTTTTGTCATTTTTGACAACGGATACGTGTTTGGAGACAACTCGGATTCTCAGATATCAATTTTGAAAACAATTGGTCCAAAAAGTAAAGAATTCAAAATGGCGGCCAGGTTTTTCATTTTCAGTAGCAGATTTATATTTGACGACCACTCGGACCCTCAGATATCGATTTTGAAAATAATCGGCCCAAAAACAAAGATTTCAAAATGGCGGCCACTTTAATTTGACATTTTTGATAACGGATACGACACGTGTTTGGAGACAACTCAGATCCTCAGATATTGATTTTGAAATTAATCGGTCGAAAAACTAAAGATTTCAATATGGCGGTCTTTTTTATTTTGATAACTGATCCATGTTCGGGGACCACTTGGACCTTCAGATATCTTTTTTTTTCTTTCTAATGATAGACATATACATACATTGGAATACTACTTGCCTAAATATCAAAAATTTTCATGCAGTAATTCCAACCAAAATCCTATTTCCCATGCTTGTTCGCTAAACAGCAAGTATCAAACCAACCTGCCACTAAGTTCCCAAAAAACGGATTGAAAATAATCACTTTTAACTTAATATAGGTATTATACGTGCGAAGCGAACGAGTACGACTTTTTGAAGCACTGTTTCGCGCCTATTCTGTGACTCAAACAACATGCTTAGCCAAACCAATATGAAAAAACGCGAAGCGAATGTTGGCAACGTCGCGTCGCTTACGCACTGCCGCCACCGAGCGAACATGCAACGTTGCTTTTTCCTTATTTTTTTCATACGTCTTATCCAAATTATTTTTTTATTTATTTATTTATTTATTTTTAATTTATTTTTATGAACATTTTTGGTTTTATCTTAATAATTTATTGCACTGTATTATCTTTTTAACATTTTTTTGGTTTACGAATTTTTTTGTACATTGAAAAGCGCCTGATTGAATGTGCGGGCAAATATTGCGTTCGCCCTTTTCACAAGCTCAGGGCAGTACTACTCTCTAAAGCCTTATTTGTTGGCTAATTGAAGCAAACGCACCGTGGAATTTTAATTATGAGTTACTAGAGTAACCTCGTCGAGATTGGTAGCAAACAGATTTGTTTCACCCGAGCAAAAGTTGTACAAAATATTGTCGAGACTCTTAGAGCAAACGAATTTATGTAGTAACTACGACATTAAGGAATATGTTTTCACCGGTGAATTCTAATTCAAGACATGTTTTATAGAATGTGCAGTTTTCAAAACTCCAAATTGTGTATTATCGCCATAAAACATGCACAAAAACAACCAATTTATGAGCTTTTGCCTATCCCTTCGCCTTAAAATCGAAATAATACATAATCGGAATTTTGAAATTCGGTTAAATTAATTTCGTGTTTTAGTAATCGGAATTTTATTTCTTAGGCATTATGAATTAGTGAATTGTGAATATTTGTGTGTTCCCACTATTTAGTTCGAACACACAGTAAAGTTGCGGGAAACCGGTGGATGCAGGTGGCGACTTGTCGTTCAGTATGGTGTGCTAAGGGGTAGGCCTTTGTTCAACAGTGGACGTCTTCACGCTGATGATGATGATGATGACTATGTAGTGGTGTGGTGTGTACTGACTTGTCGCTGCCGCGCAGCCGGTACGCGCGCGACTCGTCGGTGATCTCCTGCGTGACGTCCGCGTGCCGCAGCGAGCGGCCCTGCACGCCGTGCCGGTGGAACGCCAGCACGCTGTCCGCCAGGCACACTGCAACAGACAAGACACTAGTAGTATTTTTTTTTAAATGTGAATAGGAAGGGAAACCGGAGCCCCTCTTTTGCCCGAATTTCAAATGCCATAATGTAATGTTTGCCATAATGATCATTTGACATAACCCTTCTTTTCTCTGAAACCGTAATTTTTTCAGGAGCATTGAAATGGCAATCCTGTAGAACTCTATAGGTTAGGTTAGGTTTGTTTCATAACAATCCTGAATAATTAACAAATAAAGAGAAAAAAGAGTTATGGCAAATGATCATTATGGCAAACAATACATTTATGGCATATGAAATTCGGGCAAACGATAGAGACCCAAGGGAAACGAGCAAGTGGGTCACCTGATGGTAAGCGATCACCACTGCCCATAGACACCCGCTACCCCGGAGGGATTGCAGATGCGTTGCCAACCTAGAGGACTTAGATGAAATGCCTCTTGTGCCCGTAACTTCCCCGGCTGTCTTACTCTCCACACCGGAACAGCAGTGCAAGCACTGCTGCTTAGCGGCAGGATTAGCGAGTAAGATGGTGGTAGCGATCCGGACGGACCTTGCACAAGGCCCTACCACCCGCAAATATTTCCCGGCAAACATCCTAAGCAAGAACGACGTGGAAGGAGTAAGTTCGCGCATGTACTTTTATACCAAAGAGACGCTAAATTCACTTCTGCGCATTCAAGGTCATGCTCAAGATGTTTGCCGGCAACTACACACGAATACAAAAGGGAAGATACCAGATAATTTGATGCCGGCAACCCCTTTTCCTGTCGAGACATGTATACGGGGTCTTTTAACCTCCTGCGGCCCAAAATCAAATTTTGATTGTTGGATTTCAAATCTAGTGACGTATTTCTTACTAATTATTATAAAGGCGAAAGTTTGTAAGTTTGGATGTTTGTTGCTCTTTCATGGCAAAACGGCTAAACAGATTTTATTGAAATTTAGTATAGTGATAGTTACAGTCCTGGGAAACTACATGGAATATCACATAGTTCCCGCGGGATAGTGATAACCGAATTCTGCGCGGACGGAGTCGAGGGCAACAGCTAGTGCTTAGATATGTTCTATCTAGATAGTAGACCCTTGCATGTGTTAGGTTAAGGCTTTCAGTTCTAATACAACCGCTAATCAGTGAATTCCTGTCTTTCATTTATGTACTTATTATTGTTGAACTTACCTGTCTTATTTTAAGTTATTTTGTAGAAATTTTATTTCACCAATGATATGATAATGATAATGATAATGATAATATATTTATTTGCATAGAATATGGTTACATAATATGGATGATATATAATTTAGATGGCATAGTCACTTGCAACGTTCAAATATTACAATTATGCTATAAATTATTTCTATTATTACATTATTACTATTATTATTATTATATAATGTCAGAAGGTATAAAATTATTACGTAACAGAACTAAGATATTCATTTACAGAGTAAAAACATTGTTGCATGAGATATTTGTCAATTTCTATTGTTAATGATTTGTCTTCTTTCACTTTAACATGTGTCTGAATGTGTCTGATATTGGACTTACTACTATTGTTTTGGCTGTGTTGTAAAGATTGTATTTGCATGCATTTCCATGTGTTTTTATGCAAATAAATGATTGAAAATGAATATTTGGTTGACTAATATTAAAAATAGCGATTCAGGCGATTTGGTTTCATACGTTTATTTTACAATTTGACATTATTAACAAAAAGACGGAGCTAATCACTAAAAAAAAGAACAAAAAAACAGACAAAAACAAGGTTATGTACACACAGCAAAACTATTCGGTATGCACCCTAGTTGTCCATGTGTGTCATTCTATACACACATCCGCACCTATCCGCTGCCTTAATTACACACACAACAAAATGGTTTTGTATCCACACGAGTATTCACACTAATATGGCCTATGTGTGCTGATTGTGTTCTCTGACTACCTTCACATATCTCTTATTGTATAGGTTATTGTTATTCAAACGATTTTGCTCAATGGAAGAATAATTTCGTCACGAATAATATGAGCGCGGTGGCTTAGTCGTACTGATTAGGACTATGAATGTTAAAGACCTCGGTTCGAATCTTGCACAAATGTGTCTATTTTGTATTTTTTTTTTTTTCAATTTATAACTATCTCAAAACCAAATCATGACTACTTCAAACACGAAAAAAAGAAAGTAAAAGAACAAAATAAGAAAATAAAATCATTGTTTCAAA
This sequence comes from Pandemis heparana, assembly GCA_963854515.1. Classification (NCBI taxonomy): domain Eukaryota; kingdom Metazoa; phylum Arthropoda; class Insecta; order Lepidoptera; family Tortricidae; genus Pandemis; species Pandemis heparana. The sequence continues at coordinate 2,581,451 of OY978031.1, read as the reverse complement.
TTGTTTATTACAACATTTAAGTAATTATTATTACCATAAGACTATAACTACTTAATTAAATTAGCAAAATAAAATTGCATGCTGTTCCTTATAATTATAACAGAAGAACAACATTTATTCGTAAAACAACACACACTATAGTGACCAGTATGATTTTAGGTTAATTAAAATTTTCTGTTACAAACATAATTTAAAATTACAATACAAAAAAAATCGAATGCACACCACAAAAAGGCTATTTTTAAGATGTAATTTATTCGAATTAACAAGGGTTTTGAAAAGAGTATCATTTATAAGAATTTCCGATTTATTAAGTTTACTTAAGTCTGAGAAAGATGAACGAAACGTTTTATTTGTTGAGAAATAAAGTCAGTGGTGAAATGAATCGACATGTTAAATGACAGCCATTAACAATAACATCATTGCACACTGGATTAAATCTCCACTTTCAAGTGACTAAGCTACCTAAATTTGCTTTGGATTTTATACCTATCAGATGGATCCCAGTTAATAACAGTTAAGGAATCTTGTTGGGTGCTCAGCCAGTCTTTGACTATGACACAATAATATTGTTATGCACGAAATAGGTCACACATCACTTTTTTTTAGCACTGTTATTACGACCCCCAACCCACTAACTCACAAATCCCATGGATGACATCCAAACACTTTTCGCCAAAAAAAATTTCGTCCATCTTTTTCAGACGTAAATGGTTTTTCATCACTAAAAATCACTACATTATTACCTATTCGAATCAAAATTATAAATATTCACGATCAAAGTTCATTCTGTTTCTTCTATGCTGGCTGATCCGTTGAAGCATTTTTTTTGCTGGTTTACGAGTTACGACAATGCTATCCTGCAACATGCAGATGAAGTCGCACAGTTTACAACGTAGGTAACATTGTCTCTCGTTGATATGAAATAGGTCCCTTTAGCGTGTGCGGCAACTACTTATGTCCAAATGGCGTGAAGATGAGACTTCTTGTTTTGACACAGAAGGAATATTCTTATCGTGCCCGAAGTCTGCATAACGGTGAATCCATAATTGAAGTCTTCCGCTGCAAAATAAATGAAGTTTAATAAAAAACATTCTTCGTCAAAGAAAGTTATTTGGATACATTACGGATACAATAATAAATCATTGTTTTTAACACCATGAAGAAATTTGATGTAAAATAAGAAGTAATTATTTTATCAGACACTTTGTCTACTTACCGATATATCAATTCCTTATAGAAATATTTTGTTCGTAAAGAACAATAATTTCTGCTCTTTTCAAAAAAGATGATGACTATCCATATTTTGCAAATCACAAGGTATTTCAAAGGCAAAATTAAACAGTTCGTTGTTGTAAAACCACTTGTAAAACAAGGCGTAACGAATGGCGGCTAGCGTTGACAAATTCATATTACTAATAATTTGAGGGTAGAATATACTTTATATTGTTAGACGACAATGAATAAAATGTGCATCGTCTAGCAAATTTCAACCTTCTAATTTCAACCTTATTTCAAAGCTCGTTAAACAACTATTTACACATTGCAAATGCAGTAGTCACAGTTTGGACGTAGTAATTCATAAATTCACCAACTATATTAAATGTCTCGGTGGCTCAGCGGTCACAAAGGCAAGTCGAATACTTGATTTGTGCACTCGCTCTCTAGTGAACCGAGTTCGTATCCTAGAAGAAATGACATTTTTGGATGTTATTTAAATGGTGATGCTGGTTGTAAGGAATATTGGTTGGAAATGTTGGAATTGAATCTCAGACCAGACTTGATGAGAAATAAAAATATAACACGTTGAATCAGTGAGATGGTAGCTACTATGCTGGTAATAATAGTTCAATGCGTCAGATTGCATAAATTTAAAGATTCAAGGTCAAAGTAAGACTCGATCCGGGGTGCCTTCTCTTGCCTTACACTTGCGATGACAATATCCAATGTAAGATACTAATGTAAAATGTTTTTAGGAAAATGCAAAAATAAAACAATACTTTTACATTATTTCTGCAGAATTAACTTAAACCGGAGATATTGAATTTTTAAACCTTTGAGCCAGGCACGATACCAAGGGGATTTTTTAGTTTAATTTGTAATTATTTTTAACTTAGTTTATTATAAACTAACTACAATAGTTGCAACTTTCTTCATTGTTATTTTATAGTTATTGTTGTTGTTTATATAATAAATAGGTAAATTACAGCGACATTACTTATTTATCTTATTACTAAAAAAAAACTGTACTGAGAGGGTAGATATACGATCGAACTCACTCACACATTCACATGTGGATTCTACGTAATGTTCATGTCGGTACTCAACACATAGACGACGTTTGTGTGCGTGCCTATGCTTACCGAATTATTTTGCCGTGTGTACACATTTGTGCACAGAATGTGAATATGACGTGTGTACTCACGTATGCTGTCGATGTTGAAGCTGAACTCTATCCGCGGCAGCAGCTTGTGCGCGGGCTCGTGCCGCCAGCGCGCGGCGTCCAGCGCGGGCGGCAGCACCGGGATCATCTCCACCAGGTTCTCGTGCGCCACCAGCACCTGAACACAAACAACACAAACAATAGTGTTAAACTGAATAAAAGCACTGGGCCCCGTTTCTCGAAGCTTATTAAACTAATAATATTAGTGTTTTGCTGTTTTGTCTTGTAAATTAAACGAAAGAATGAAACAAAACACTAATATTATTAGTCTAATAAGCTTCGAGAAACGGGGCCCTGGTCACCGGTATTCGAGAATATATTATTTCCAAGATATTAATACAACGCCATTGCAAATACGACCATCGCGGGAAGAGGCCACGTAGGGAGCTCTGTCTGTGTCATACCATAGACCAGGGGTTTCCAAACTTATTTTGTCTACTGCCCACTTTGAGAATAAATTATTTTTTAGCGCCCCTATTTTTTTTCTGAGTCTGTTACCGTCCCCTTTTAGACCTGCAGCGCCCACAAGGGGGCGTTATCGCCCACTTTGGGAAAGGCTGCCATAGACTATAGCATTAGGCTACAAGGCAACGTTCAGAAATCAAAAGTTTATTTGGCAAATAGGCCGCCAGGGGCTCTTTTACATGACTTTTTTTGAAACTACCAGCGCATTCGGAAAGACCATCATTGCCAAGAAGAATGCGCCGCAAGAAACTTGGCAGAAAGTATTTTTTTTTCAAGCTAACAATAAACCTGTATACAATACAATACAACACAAATACTCTTTATTGAACACCACAAATCAGTACAAAACAATACAGAAACAAAGAACAAAGTATACAATAGGCGGTCTTATCGCTTAATACCAGACAACCATTAAGACTTTTATATTATGTATATTGTGTTAAAAAAGTCATGAAATTAAAGTGGCAATACTGTAGTGTCGTCCCGTTTCTAATACGTATAGATTAGGAAGGGACGACACTACAGTATTGCCACTTTTTAATTTCATAACCTTTTTAACAGAATATTTGTTTGTTATTCAATCACGCCAGAACGGCCCAGCGAATCTGGATGAAATTCGGCACACAGATAAAGATAAGTCTGGAATAGCACATAGCATAGGCTACTTTTTATCCCGGAATATTCCCGTGGGACAGCGATAAACGAATTCTTTGCAGACAAAGTCGCAGGCAACAGCTAGTGTATATATAAAAGAAGAAACTGTGTTTCAGTTTTCCACAGGGCCGGATAATAGGGCATTGGCAACTTTAGCTTCGAGCTATGGCCGCCGCCATATTGGCTGCTCTGCCGAGCGCCTGTCACTTTATCCCCACTCCGCGGCCGGTTGTTATGCGACACCCGATAGGACGAAAAATTTTTAAGTGATGGAAAAGTTTCACATTAAAAACTAACCCCCTGCTAACTGAGCAATATTTTGTCCGTATCTGTCACTTTGACATTTACCTTTCACAGATAAGTACAAACGATTGTTAAGTTAGCAGAAGCCTATAGAGCGTTTATGAATAAGGGGGTAAGTTAACATTAAGAACGCGATTTTAATACCCTAAGCCTTAGCGCCTGTCTCACCACTCTCTCTAAAATTCCAGTAATCTTAAGTATCAGTTATGTATGATTCCCTCTCTATTTCTTACTACGAAACAGACAGAGACGCCATCATAGATAACCGGTACTTTACAGTAGTGAAACAGGCCCTCAATCGACACGGATCACGGCACTATTTATAATATTAATACATACAGACCGTCACGCCTCTTTCCCATAGGGGTAGGCAGAGACTACTATGTTCCACTTGCTACGATTCTGACATACCTCTTTCGCTTCATCCACATTCATCAATCTCTTCGTACATGCTCGCCGGTTTCGGGTACTCTTGACCTGACCTTTTTCAAAAACGTCCCCTATTTGATCACGGAACGTCCGTCTAGCTAGGCCTTCCCCTCCCAACGCACCCATTCACACTTCCCATATAGATCTGTTTAGTTAATCTTCTTTCATCCATCCTCTCTACGTGACCAAACCAACTAAGCATACCTTTTTCTATCCTAGTCACTATATCCTCTTTCACACCAGCACGTTCCCTTATCATACTATAATATTAATACTTGAAGATAGGATAGGACTTTGAGGCAGGCAGTGTTGAACCCACATGTTTTATGAAATTGAAATTGTTTGGTATTTCGGCATAAATTCATAAATTCTAAATTACTAATTTTACATTTTGGTCATTTCTTCAGTCAATAAACTCAATAAACTTTGTAAGTAAAATCAACTCTTCTTAATGTTTAGCATAATGACAAAATAAATAAATAAAAATATTTTTTTTGAGAAACACGCTGCCACATTTTCAGGTCTCTGACAGAATACCAGCTCTGCAGCTATTCGTAGTTGCAGTCCATGCTGAGTCAGCGCCTATTCCCCAGAACATCACATGGCTCTTTAATATTCAAAATTATTTGCTTTCCCTTTTTTTTGGTTATTCTAATGTTAATTTTAGATATCTTTTGGAACCATGTTGCATGTTATTTTTTAAGTTGTTTTTACTTTTTTTAATTACCAATGCTGTTTTAGGCCATGTATGTCTTGTGGTGATTAAAGTTTTTTATCTATCTATCTATCTATCACATTGCTGTGCCAAGTGAATGCAACATACCGTGTCCTTGTCGAGCTGGTGCACGGCCCGCAGCGTGTGCAGCCGCTCCCCGCGCGGGACCACCGTGTTGCTGCCGACGCACGCCGCCAGCTCGTCCGAGTGGAACCACGTCGCGCCTGAACAGTGAGCAGAGTTACACGACCGGATAGCCTAGTGGTTAGCGACCCTGACTAATGAAGCTAGAGGTCCCGGGTACGAATCCCGGTAGGGGCAGGCATTTGTATGATGAATACAAATGTTTGTGCCCTAGTCATGGATGTTGTATATATTTAAGTATGTATTTATCTACATTATATAAGTATGTTTATCCGTTGCCTGATACCCATAGCACAAGTTCTGCTTAGTTTGGGACTGGGTCAATTGGTGTAATTTGTCCTATGATATTTATTATTATTACTTATTATTATAAGAATAAATAATAATAGAGTAGAACGGAATCTCTTTTGACCGCGTCCAAAACGCCGCGCCGCCATTTATATACCTTCTTCCCCCCTCACGTCGTTACACCCCTCTGTCGTCCAGTCGTGTTGCTAGGGTTTTTTTTTTATAAGTATAATACTTAACAGTAAGCAACCCTAAGGCCGTTTGTCCACCGCCACCGTCACCGTCACGTCACCGAGAACGAGATGACGGCGCCGCACATCCGTCACCCGAGCGCTGCGGTGGACACGCGGCTTAAGTAAATGTATGTACCGCTACTTCGGCGCCGTCATCTCGTTCTCGGTGACGTGGCGGTGACGGCGGCGGTGGACAAACGGCCCAAGTAAGACGTAAGTACGTCTAAAGATAACATCGCTAAAATATAAGTTTTTATTTCCTTTATTTAGAATTGTTGCGTAACTAACCGAATCTAACCCAAATCTACTGGGTGACATTTTTAAAAATGCTAAAAAAATGCATGGCTCCATATGTTATGAAAAACGAAATTATGCGAAATGACTAATTAAGAGTGACGAGTATGTTATTAAGGCTGCCCTCGGGCAAAGGTTAACTCTCGTCTGTGCGTGGGGAGAGGGGGTGGGAGGGTGCGTACTGCCCTCCTAATTAAAAATGACGTATATGTGTGTCATATGAAACGCATATACGTCCTTTTTCATTAGGACGGCAGCGTAACTGACCGGAGTTGATGTTGAGCAGACAGAGCCTTAGCGGGCGGCGCGTGGCGCCCACGCACACCAGCGGGTACTCCAGCTCGGGCGTGATGATCAGCTCGAACACCGGCAGCGGCGTGGGCAGCACGCACTCTATATTCTGCAACAAGTACCACCATATTACACATACAGTAAAAGACTTTCCGCCTCACTTGCTCGAAAACGTTTTCTCCTTCAAAATCTGCGTGGAAAAGTGATTTTTCCCCCCTTGGATGGAAAAGGCTTTTGAAATCCGAAAGTGACGATGACCACCATCGTTCAACTGCTCATATTCTCAGAAATTAGTAATTTGAACTTCGTAAGTTGCCGTCCTGCTTACACGAATAGTACGTAGGTGAGTGAGAGGGAAGGAATAATACGAACTTCAAATGTAGAACTTGTTATTAGACTCCTAACTTTTTCATTTGTTTACAAAAAAAAAACAATGTCACGTTCAGAAACGCGTATCCATTATTAATTTATTTTAAAATCCGTTAATTCCTAAGTTATTTTCAAGATTTTTGTTGCCATGTTCCATCCACCATTTTTCTCGCTATAGTGACCAAGATAATTGCGTTTCGCTCGGCAGTAAAGTTGTTTAGTGTCTCATGACTCGAAACCCTCGCGACGCTAAGGATTCTATAATTGAACCACTCGCTGTGCTCGTGGTTCAATTATATTCAAAAAAATTCAAATTTATTTATTTTTAACAAATATTATTACATATGGTGACGAATCCTCCTGTTAAGCTCGCACTTGTAGTAGGAGGAATTCGCTCTCTCATACAAGGCTGTGAAATGCTAAAAATAAACACTTAACTATAAGTATAATATCACTAACTCAAATATGGCTAGTTACTTAAACCCAATACATTTAAACCAAAACCAAACTTAAACGTAAACATTAGTAAACATGTAATTGTAACTTTTATTAAAAAAAAAAAATGCAATAAATATGCTGTGAACATAGTACTGGATAATTAATATTATAGAATCCTTCGCTCGCTCGGGTTTCAATACAGGCGTTATTCACTTAAGTTTTTCACCTATACTACGTTCTTTAGAGGTTAGGCACCCTAAAAAGACTAGAAACAACAGCATCACACTATGCAAGCGGTGCAACGTGGGTGTCTGCCCACGGGTGGGCTGGTGGGCTGTCGGGCGGCGTACCTTGAGCAGCATGAACTTGTGCAGCGGGTCGTACCACTGCATCAGGAACAGCCCGTGCGGCGTGCACCCGCACAGGTACTTGTAGCCGTTGTACGGATTGCGCGCCACCGCGCATCGGATACAACCTGCAATAGACACCGTTCAATCTAACTAATATTATATATGCGATAGTATGGATGGATGGATGTTTGTTTGTTACTCAATCACGCCAGAACGGCCCAACGGATCTGGATGAAATTTGGCACATAGACACGCGGTTGGCCTAGTTGGTAGTGACCCTGCCTACGAAGCAAGCGTCCTGGGTTCGAATCCTGGTAAGGGCATATATTTCTAAGGTCAACTGGAAGAAATCCCTTGTGTTGTCCTGTATTTAACTTTTTCATGTGTTTTATGTACAATAAAGAGTTATACATACATACATACATACATTTGTGTGATGAGCACGAATATTTGTTCCTGTTATGGATGTTTTCTATCTATATAAGTATGTATATCGTTGTCTAGTACCCATAACACAAGCCTTACTAGCGCTTAAGATAGATAAAGGTCTGGAATAGCACATAGGCTACATTTTATCCCGGAAAATTGCGTAGTTCCCGCGGGATAGCGATAAACGAATTCTTTGCAGACGAAGTCGCTGGCAACAGCTAGTAACTTATAAACAGGGGTCGGACTAAAAGTGCGGATGACGTCAAACCACTTATAGGATGAACATGAAATTTTTACATTGCTACTCCGCTACTCATTCTCGCACACACATACACGCTCTCGCCTTGAGTAGCGGAGCAGCAAGGTAAATATTTTATGTTCATTGAAATGGAGCTCCGCAAAGTAACGCCTGATGCAATAAAATATGTACTTATACAGGGTGTTTGGTAGCCAGGTGCAAAGCTTTTTTCCAGGGGGTGATAGCCGAGGTATTTTTGAACATTTTAAGCCATACATGTCTTAGCCGAAATTTGGTATTTTTTTTAATCAAATTTTGAAATTCTATGAAAATACCCAGAATTTGTTAGAAACGAGTCAATATTGCACCAATGAGCGTTAATTTGTTAACAAAATCTTTTATTTCGGATAGTTGAATGTGTATTGGACCAAATGAAATAATTTTTAAGTGTCTGTCTTGCCACAGAAACAAAATGGAGGCATTCGAAATTACTAAAAATGACTTTTTTTGGAACACAGTCATTTTTCTGTGCCATAAAAAAAATCCTGGAAATGTTCAAACATTTTTAAAAAATGCCTTTTTATTGCTCTTTCTTTTAGGGTATCACTCATTCACGTTGCTTGCTAAATCTGAGATAAAAAGTAAAAACCAAACTCAGGGAGCACTCGCTAAGAATGCACTAAATAAACCTGAGGCAATATTTTGTACATAATTTTGCTGATATTTTATCTCCAGTTCCTTATTTACGATTATATAGTTAAAAAATAGCAAAAATGAGACGTTTTGAGGTTAGAATTTTGTTTACCAAATTGGACAGTAAAGAATGAAAAGACCTTATTTGTGAGTGTGTATGTATGTGTGTATAGACTCGCCTCTAGTGTCAGGTACTCTGGTGGTGAGCGCGAACCTCCTTGGCAGCAGTCGCGGCGGCAGCACCCGCAGCGACTTGCCGCCGCGCGCGCTCCCTATCAGCGCCAGCAGTTCGTGCCGGTACAGCGATGGCGTCTTGCCTGACATACAAACATACAAAATTAGCTTTCGATTTCAAAGTGTAAACAGCCTGTACGATAATTCGCTTGGGTATAAGTCAACGCACGTAATAAGAGCTCTGGGTGGCAGTGGGTCAGAAAAATATCACGAATGGTCACAATGTGGGAGGGGGGTGTCCTAGAACGTATCATTAATGTGGAAGAAAGATAGAAAGACAAAGTATGCAGAATGAAAGTACGAGATGTAGTAAAAGCGAGAACTATTATGAAAGCAAAGATTAGGAAAATTTTAAAAAATAGTCTCCGATTACGTTGGAGGTAGCTAGTAATTAAAAAAAAAAACATGTCATCTGCAATTTTTTTTACACAGCAGGAAATCAAACAATAACATAAAAAATCAAGTTATTGCTGTTTTTTTAATCAACTAACTTAATTCATACTAAGTCGGAAAAATACACGTGATCTTGAATTTGGTAGACATTTTACCCCCTTATTCATAAACGCTCTATAGGCCTCTGTTAACTTAGTAATCGTTTGTCCTCATCTGTCACTTTGACATTTACCTATCACAGATAAGGACAAACGATTACTAAGTTAGCAGAGGCCTATAGTGCGTTTATGAATAAGGGGGATAGTCACCAAATATCACCACGGGCGAGGAGGGAGGCCAAAAGTAGGCCAAATATGATCTCATGATTTGACTATGGGCCGGGCTGTGTTCCCACCCGACTACTAGTCATAGGAATGTTTTTTGTTGCTTTTAGTTTGTTTTATGGTTTATCGAGAGTTATGTGATACATTACAATATCAAAACTATTAAATTTGATAATTAACTCACTGCAATAGCCAAATCAGCGTTTGGCTTGAATTGTTTCGGTATATTTGTCAGCTACATACATACTTCCGTATATTTGTCAGCTTGTTTGTGAAGTGCTTGCCACTAGCGTTCGTGTCGCCACATTGTGTGTTTGTTTTGTGTTTAGTTTTTAACTTTATCTGGGTCCCATTGAAAAACAGCGTTGCGGTTTGCCACAACATTATGCCGAGTGGGGCCCATTTTACACCATATCGGTACTATTCTTAAGTATATTGTATATCTTCATATTTTAAATCTACGTGTATCGAATGTGTGTAAAGTTTCTCTCTCTCTCTCTCTTTTTCTGATTTCTGGACGAGCCCATACCTGTGAGGGACATCAGCACGTCCTGTATGACGTGCAGCCAGATGGTCCGCCGGGGACAGAGCTGGTCCATCGCGGTCTCGTGCAGCTCGTTCAAGTTCAACGTGTATATGCCTTCCTCCGCACCTGCATAAACGATTCATAGTCACGCGACACCAAGACTTGCACGCTAATTCGGTTAGGGCGCTTAACGTTCCACTCGCAAAACGTCCCTCCACCAAAATTACGTCCCATTCGCAAAACGTCCCTTTCTCAAAAGGTCCCACCCCTTTCGCAAAACGTCCCGTCTGCGAAATGACTCATTCGCAAAATGTCCCGTCTGGAAAAAGCTTTTTTTTTTATGTGAATAGGAAGGCAAACGAGCAAGTGGGTCACCTGATGGTAAGCGATCACCACTGCCCATAGACACCCGCAACCCCGGAGGGATTGCAGATGCGTTGCCAACCTAGAGGGCTAAGATGAAATGCCTCTTGTGCCCGTAATTTCCCCGGCTGTCTTACTCTCCACACCGGAACACAGCAGTGCAAGCACTGCTGCTTAGCGGCAGGATTAGCGAGTAAGATGGTGGTAGCTATCCGGACGGACCTTGCACAAGGCCCTACCACCCACACAAGCTTGTTTCAGTAGAGACTATGAGTCTTCTCATGGGATAAGGATCGTTTTGCGAACGGGCCATTCGCGAAAGGGACGTTTTGCGAACAGGACTTTATTTATGTAAAGGGACGTTTCGCGAACGGGCCCTTTTGCAGAAGGGTCGTTTTGCGTAAGGGGCATTTAGGAAAGGGACATTTCGCGAAAGGCATATTATGCGAGTGGGATGTTATGCACCTAAACCGCTTGATCCACGTACATATTTTAAACAACCAGGACATTCTAAGGTAAAATAAAGACTATTTCTTAACTAAAACAAACATGTTCGCGGCTGCACGCCGCCGCACCTAAACCTAAATTAATCCAAATTAATCATCCTACATTGGTTTTACCAGTGCCGGTTGTGTACGGGGAACAAGCTGATTTGCAGATGTTTCGTGGTAAAAGGTTGCGTACCCCTGCAATAGTGGGATACAAAATGAGCCAGCAAAATACTTACCGATAAGTATGTGCTGGTCCCTCGTATCGGGGTTGATCCAGGACGCCGTACAGTTTATCCTGAGCGGACAACCGTTGAACACCTGCAAATATTCCTTGTTTTTATTAATCTTTACTACGATTTTGACGTGACAACGTCTTATAAATTGGTTTGCCGGGTGACACTTCAAGAAACTGCGTTACGCTCCGCTCACGTTATGCGCTCACAATGAGAGCGAGTGAGAGGCACGCGGGCATGGTTAGCCCGCCTAAGAGCGAGAGAGACAGACATAAAAAGTGAAAGGCACGCGTCCCTTCCACTCGAGCACAGTTAGCCCGCCTAAGAGCGAGAGAGACAGAGCGAGAGAGAGAGAGTGAGAGAGATAGGCATACACACCGGTTCATGTCTTGCGCTTCTATTTCGCTTAGGCGCCTGCATACAAGTTTACACGTCCTTCTTCCTACTATACGAATGAATATTCACATTAAAATTATTTTACCACTCAAAGTCGTTGTCACGTAAAACTTTCGCCCGTATACCGACTTTACAGGCAACCAATTTTTTTGAAGTGAACTTCTTATGGGTAAACCGCTTCGTAACGTAACGCGTTACGGCGCCAGTCTGTCTGGCTTCCCTTTCTCTGACGCATACGACAGCGGTAGGCAGGATCTTCTTCTCACTCTAGCCCACAGCGCTAGTCGTATTTCGGACAGATGCTTCCCCCTCTCTCTACTTAGTGTTTAGTGTACGATAGACATATACTGTTAGTAACTTAGATTAGTTTAAGTTATTTTTTTATAAGGCCTCTGGCCGTCTTTTAATCAAAGGTGATTGGGCATTCTGACTCAAAAAATTCAAAATTCTAATTTTATTCTGTAAATAGGCCGCCAAGGGCTCTTAAATGGCGTTTTTTGAAACTACCAGCGCATTCGGAAATACCATCATTGCCAAGAAGAATGCGCCGCAAGAAACTTGGCAGAAAGCCATTTTTTCCAAATAAAATACTTTTATTGCAATATTTAAATACATTTACTCGCGCGCGCTTTTCGTGACACATGATTGGCGGCCATTTTGGTTGAAGTAGATACTTAATAAAAACAAATGATAAAAAGTATATATTAATAATTTAGGGATATTTTTTATATTTATTTATTTAGAGATATTTAATGGTAAGTCACAGACGCTGGTCAAAAGGCGGCAAAGCTGAAATGGGACTGGGCCGGTCATGTGTTCCGTATGCCGGATGAGTTATGGGCCAAGATAACCACCAAGTGGAGTCCCACTAACAGAAAGCGGCGCCCCGGTAGACCTAGACGGCGATGGCGGGACGAGTCAGACGCCTTCTTGAAAGACTGGACACTTACCGCAGCAGACCGGGAGAGTTGGGGAGAGGCCTTCGCTCAGCAGTGGGACACAATCTAATTAATATTATAAATGCGAAAGTATGGATGGACGGATAGATGGATGTTTGTTTGTTACTCAATCACGACAGAACGGCCCAACGGATCTGGATGAAATTCGGCACATAGATAGAGAAAAGTCTGGAATAGCACATAGGCTACTTTTTATCCCGGAAAATTGCGTAGTTCCCTCCCGCGGGATAGCGATAAACGAATTCTTTGCAGACGAAGTCGCCGGCAACAGCTAGTAGGCTCATAATAATAATAAGGGTATCGAATGTATGTATGTACCTTGGAGAAGCAGGCGCCCATGTGCACCTTGGGCGTGGGCGGCAGGCCGTTGGGCGCGGGCCGCGGCGGCGTGCGCGCGCGCCGACCCCGCGCGCGCCGCGGCGGCACCGGCGGCGTCTCGCGCGCTACACACACACACACACGTTACACGCACTACACCAGTGGCAGGCTATAGTATCAATCTTCCCAGGTGAACTTTTCGCTTCGAGCCCTAGTCTTTCAAACAAAGGCCATTGTCTCTATTATTACAAAGGCGCAAGCTACCGTACGCACGTGCCACTACAACATTCATATTGAAAAACAAACGGTATCGTCATAGTATTAAGGTTCTACTTTAATGTCATTTGAACCTTATTATTATTATTAAAACTGATAACAATATATGTTCCATTAGCAATTGTTTGCGCGTATTAGAAATCATAATTGTGTGAATTAACTGCTCGATTAAATTTCTTAAGTCCGCGCTTTAAACGTAACAGGTCTACGACGTTATTGTCGTAAATCATATAGCTATATCATCAGCTGATGCACTTGGTACAAGACATGGCTTGGTATGGGGGCAAACAGGTGTGACAACCGATCACAAAATTATTGCTGTCTTTATCATTACTTTTCTGAGGGCCTGTCTCACCACTCTCTGTTAAGTTCCAGATATCTTAAAATGTCAGTTATATATGATTCCGACTCTATTTATTACAACGAAACAGAGGCGTCATCATAGATAACTAACACATAAGATAACAGAAAGTGGGGGTCCCTTTTTGTCCCATAATTTTTTTACTCCTAATTTCGCAAGTCAGAATTTGATGGTCACATTATTTATGCACATAAGTATCAATAGTCATAAAAGTTGAAGTTCATACCGCTCATTAATTCTAATAATTGTGGTGTATAATTTGGAATACCATACACGACAAAAGACATAAAATTGACATCTATAATATTAAAATACATATCAATACATATTCAGAAATACTTTAGGGCATATATCTTAAAGTCATAACTGTTTTTAGTAATATTTATCCATTGAATAACGTTTACTGGGTACTTTAAATTAATATTCAACAACGTTTTTTTTAAATCATCCCTATACATATTTTTTCACTAAATAAATAAAGACAACTACCCTCCTACTACTCCTTGAAGTACCCACTCGGGTTTTTAACACTGATGGCACATTTAGAAATGCAAAATGGTAAATATGTTAGCTAATTTTATGACTAACAATAATTTATGACGTTCAACAATTATAATATGCGATTTTATTACCAGTAATATTATGACATATAATACAATCATGTCATTGAATGTTATTACCAACAAATGTTGTGACTAACAATAATTATACACTGCGATAAAAGCCTTACCAACAATTATTATAAGTGATAATATGACATTAATTATTATGAAAAGTGATACAAGTAATACATCGATTGTTATGTTAATAAACATTATGACTCAGAATAATTATGACCAATGATAATAGTAACTTCACTTTATGACGTAATATTTTATGACTATCAATATTATGACCAACAAAATTTATGACAAAAAACGTTATGGATTTCAAAATTATGACCAAAAACTTTATGGGACAAATTATGGACCCCAGAAAGTGGTAAGACAGGGCCTTAGACCGTTTTGATTTCGTGAGTAGAAATATCAAATGAATCAAGAAATTTTTACTTCTTGATTTTTAATGTTTACTTTTTACGTTTTACCGTTAGAAATTTAATTTCTAAACGACACTGAAAATTAAAACACATAGAAAAATCCAAAAAGTAAAGCTATGGCCGGGAATCGAACCCGGGTCCTCGTCATTCCGTGACGCGTGCTATATCCCTACACCACCCATAGCAGGTAAGCAAGTAAGGTAGGTTTCGTAAGTAGAGTAAGCTGCTTTACTGTCATGGCAGAATTTCATAGTATACAGTAGTCTTTATTGCACATAACCTAATAGTGAGAGAAATAGGCCCTAAGTCAACCACTCACCTTTTATTTCTACTTTGGCCTTGTCCCTCTGGCTGTCCGAGAGACTCCTCTGTCTCTGACTAACCACCTCCTCTGTCAACTCCTGCTTATCGTCACCTTCCGCCATCTTGAATATCTCGTCGACGGACGACGTCTTCCTCTTACTAGACTCCAACTCGCACTGACAAAACTGGCTCAAGTCAATACCAACAGTGACAGACTCAGAGTTATGCCTGTTATGCCGCTTCCTATGCTCATAATTCTTGTCGTCCGTCATGCTTTTATCTATTTTCCTGCACAAGTCGTCGTCTGACGTCGAACCATTCTCTTTGTCCCCCGCTATCTGCAGTCTATTAGCTATCTGTAACGCTCTGAAGTTGGACACGGATATCTTTTGTTTCTTACAAGTATCACAGTACACTATGCCAGAGTCTGAATTGTGGTTCGAGCAGTTTCTGTAGTAGCTTAGTATGTCCGCGTTGGAGTTGCAAGCGTCGCATGAACATTTGGATGCCACGGATCGTTGTAAGTCGCTTAAGGTGTTATTATCGATGGGTTCCGGTTTGGGGCATAGTCCGCACTCGCAATTAGAATTGCGGATTAGTGGAGACTCGACTATAGATTCGCTCCCAGTGTGGTCGACGAACAGTATATCTGTCTCTCCCATTTTCCGGCATAAAGGATCGTCGATGGACACCCGAGAAGCGCCTAACGGTGTTTGGTAGTTCGATGCTTGGTTCTGGAATATGTTAGTCGTAGAATTGTTCAAGAAGTTTTGTTTGAGCTGAATGCATTGGGATAGGTGTTGGTCGTGCACGGATAGGCCGGTGGCTTGCGAAATGGCGGCGGCGTCAGCTGTCATCGGCAGTGTTGCCCTGTGGAAATTTACCAATGTTACCATTTTGGTTGTTTTTTTTTGCATTTCGATAAGCCGGGGTTGCAAGTGCTGTTAATGTCGAAAGCTATGTTGTGTTAGGTTAAGACACAATATGGTATTAATATTGGTTATTGACAAGCTTTTATTTGGGTTAAATAACAAGTGGTGCTGGTTTAAAAAATTGTGAGAATCAAAATGGATGACATTCTGGGTTTCCGGACGGTAACAATTTTGACAACACTGGTAATAGTGCTTAGTAAATATTAACCAGGGTATAGGAATACTTCTATACAAGCTTCAACAGGCGCAGTGTACTAGTAAAACAAAACCTTAAAAGTATCTAGTTTTTTCGTTAATAACATAATAAAATACAAATTATACATTTTAGAATTTCGTGTTAAACCATAGCTCAAGTTTATATAGGAAACGCATGTCTATTGGCCTCTAATAAAAGCGGTTATTACCTCGTATACAAATAAAAAAACTTACAATAAAATGCTCTAACTACGCGATAAAACTTACACAAACGTTTACTAACATACAAAATATGTCTATAGAAACATTACAAATATAAAATAGCTGTCCGGAACGTCGTGGAAAAAAATACTTACCCGTTGCATTTCGACGTACTTAAACATGATTAATTGTTTTTTTTTTGGATAAAACCAGCAAGAAATTCTAAACACTATGACAAGTAATTTTTTAAACTTTCCTATCTTCAATTCTTAATAGTCTTTAGTATTTTCTGAAATTAAAACACGAAATCACAGTGTACTATATTTTTTTGTTTGCACTACGGCAACAAAGAGCTTATAAAAAACTTATTAAAAAAAAATAGTTTTTGCTAAGTAATTTTTATTGACATGCACTGTAACCCACTGTGACTTACAGAATTCGACCAGAAAAAACATACAATGCAGGTTAAATATCTCGTAAAAAGAGGCATCATGCCAAGGCCTGTTTCATTCTGTTAAGTTCCAGTTATCTTAACTGTCAGTTATCTATGATTCTGTCTCTATTTATTACTAAGAAACAGACAGAGACGTCATCATGACACAACATAACTGGAACTTTAACGAGAGTTTTGAAACAGTCCCTTAGAGTTACAGATGTGCAACTTGCGGAAAATTTTCGAAAAATTGGAAAAGTTTTCGGAAAATTCTGGTAAAAATCACAACAAATAAAAGGAAATCTTCATACTTATTAGAGATGGTAAACTAAAAAATAAAAAATAAATTGAAACTTTCCTATGTTAATTTTCGTGATATGTAATTTCATCAATTTCAGAAACTCATCGACATTTTCTTAAACTACAAGAACGATTCCGAACAGCATGTTTTTTTTTAAAAAAAAAACAACAATCCACACATACATGCATACATGCAGTGTCGGCCGGGTTTACCTGAGCATTAATTCTTCGTCTATATATTGCAAGAGGCTCCTAAAACAAACGAGACTGCGTACAGATAGGTGCTGGCGCGTACGCTATGCGAATGTAACGAGGTTGCATATGGCCTGAAGTTAATACTGGCCATTGAAAAAAATTGAAAAAAATTGTAAACAAAAAACAGCGTCGTTAGTATAAATGAACATTATAAACGCGACAGTTTGTGCGTTTGTGCGTGTATTAGTTTCTTTCGAGCTAAAATGAAAAAAAAAATAGTAAAAATTACTAATCCATTGGGCATTTTTTTTTTAAATATAACACCTAATTTCAATTAAGATTCATTTTGCAAATATGAAATTAATGAAGGCACAAATGAATATTTAAGACGAATTGCACCCTTGCCCTTGCTTTTGTTTTGGCACATAGGTAATAATTAAAAAAAAAACATGACATCAGTACAATAAACGCGAATCGACTTAATCAGTTGAATATTTCCAAAATATTCTCGTTAACTTCAGACCATATTCACTTTTCAAAAAACACCACTTTAAACAGTTACAAATGTCTCGAAAACATAAGACTTACTTTTTGTAATTTCACACTTAACACACTTCAAGGCTTACCTCGTTCATGTAACATGAAATAAACATATAGTCATAATAAATATATATGAACGGAAAAGCCAAACATAGAAATCACGGCACAAAACACATGCATGTATAGACAAAAGAACACAGTTTTTTCATAAACGTGATATATCTACTTATAGTGCATATATAACACTCGAAAACATTTTGAAAACCTCAGCCAAACACATCGAAATGAAACGTCGACAGAAAAAAAAAGAAAAAAGTCGTTTTCAAAAATTGTTAGAAACAAACCCGCAGACCTAAAATTGTTAACTCAAAGAAAAAAATGTTTTTCGTTTTTTTGTTTTCAATATACCTCAGACTCATTCTCATAATATCATCCCCTGTGATCATCCGACACCACTTGCTATAACATAATAATACATATTGTAAAATAATAATGAAATATTTTTTTTTTTTTAAAAAGCTTGAAATAGTATATTTGTCGGTTACTTACTTTTCGCTGTTCGGCATCGTGTCGTTCGCCATGTCTTGGGTTAGCGGGTTGTGTTTCGGACAGGACATGAGGGACTTCACGCTCCAGTCTTCACTGGATTGTCTGTGGTGTGCTATAAAAGAGAAA
The DNA here is from genome assembly GCA_963854515.1 of Pandemis heparana. NCBI lineage: Eukaryota > Metazoa > Arthropoda > Insecta > Lepidoptera > Tortricidae > Pandemis > Pandemis heparana. The sequence goes on along the minus strand of OY978031.1, from coordinate 2,562,992 downwards.
AGTTTTCATTGCATGAAGGCGTGACAAAAATACACAAAAAATGGTAACTTTTGTGTGCATCAAAAATGGTTACAGTCTGTGAGCTCTCCGAATGCCATTCATCGGCCAATTCAAGTATCAAACCCATAAGAGGGAGTGAGACAACATCATCATCATCATCATCTCTTGGCCGTGTCCGGCTACAACGACTGGTTCCTAACTTTGAGAGCGTCGTTGATGCGCTCTCTAGTGACTGACGTAGCTGATTTCTGCAGTGAATGCGCGGCCGCACTCACTACAAGTCAGCACCCCTCCTACGTAATTATAGTGTATGGCCACAGGTGGTCTGGCCTTCCGCTCGTCACATTTTGCGTCCAGTTCGTTACGACTAGCCTCAAAGTCGCACACTTTATCGTGCACCGTTTTCCTCCACCGTGGACGGTCTTCAGCTAGTCTCCCATTTGTATGGTTCAATGGCTCGTTTCATGTGACGCTTTAGCACATCTTTGTACCGCAGAAACTGCCCGCCTGGTTTGCGCTTATCGTTCTGCAACTCACTGTAAAAGATTCGCTTCGCCATTCTGTTGCTAGCCATGCGGGAGACATGTCCGCACCAGACAACAGGCAGACAACAACACAAACGCTTATGTAAACCAAAAAATCCTCCTAAAATAGTTGACAGACTTACGGCTCGACGACTCCACTCGCCTGTTTATCAGTCTAAAAGTACGCGTACTTAGGTTTCGTGGCTTGTTTGGGTTTCCATGAAGATCATGATGATGATGTTTTGGAAAAAGCTGAAGTCAAGAGTACCCGAAACCGACGAGCATGTATGAAGAGATTGATGAATGTGGATGAAGCGAAAGAGGTATGTCAGGATCGTAGCAAGTGGAACAAAGTAGTCTCTGCCTACCCCTGTGGGAAAGAGGCGTGACGGTATGTGATGCTGATGATGACGATGATGACTCACCACGCTTGATGGTGTCACCGTCGCAGCTGCTGGCGGCGGCGCGGTCCCGAGCCGGCGGCCGCAGCCCCAGCTCGTCGTCAGCGTCGAGGTCGATGATGGGCGAGTCGTCGTAAACGCCCGAGCGCCGGTTGGCCGCGTCGCGCTCCTCGGCCATCAGGCGGACCTTTACAAGTTTTTTCATATAGGTAAGGCAAAGGGAACTATTGCCATGCAGCCAAATCTGTCAATCGAGATGTGCGAGATACTAGGAAGGAATGTTACATGAGGGCGGGTGAAGAGTAACTTTTGGCTCGGTACGTCATGGGCAACAATAGTTTAACTAATGTATTGGAAAATTATTTACCAATTGGCTAATGTTCGATTGTATATGATTTTCCATAACATTTCGTTAATTTTTATCCGGTTTTCAACTTTTTTATTTATTTATTTATAAGCCTTTTTATTCCGAATTCACTAGAATTTCAGTAAGTACGTGTTGTTGTTGTTATTGTCGTTTTTATTTATTAAATTGTCGCGTAATTCGGCGTGCCTCATGGCATAGGCCTCCTCCGTGTATTGGAGGGTTTGGGCTATAGGTCCCACGCGAGCCCAGTGCGGATTGGGAACTTAACACACACCATTGAATTTCTTCGCAGATGTGTGCAGGTTTCCTCACGATGTTTTCCTTTACCGAAAAGCTCATGGCAAATTACAAATGTAATTTTCGCACATAAATTCCGAAAAACTCAGAGGTGCGAGCCCGGGATTTGAACCCACGACGCTCTGCTTGAGAGGCCACAGGTCAAACCACTAGGCTACCACGGTTTTCAACTTTAGTGACATGTTATTAAAGTCGTGTATACAATACAGCTGTCAGTGTTGTTTTATAAAAATAAGAAACTTATTCGAATGTCGTTAAAGTTGAAAACCGCACGGGATTCCACGAAATGACATGGAAAATCATTTCGCACTACATCTGTACTAAGCTTAGTAACAGGTGCATTGAATACACGACTTTAATAACATGTTATTAAAGGGTCTGGCCGGAAGGTAATAGTAAAATCGCCCCTGGCTGAATTTGAAATATTGTTATGCACGTTTGTTTGTTTTATTAAAAGATATAATTTTACTGAATATTAAGACTTAAATGCTTACGGTTAGCGAAAAAATTAAAAAAATTAAAATTCAGTTTTTTTTTTTTTTTAGCCAAACTACGTTACCGATTAATTTGCCCTTCGGATATTTTGTACATATATTTAAGATACATTTATAGAAAAAAAATAAAAGTTCTAGCGTTTTTCAAAATACACAATTTTGGCTGTTTTAGTTTTTCTTTTTTTTTTTTTTACTTGCAAGTTGGCGACACCTACCATATTTTGATATAATATACGCAATTTTATATTCTATTACATATATTTTTTTTTAATTTATTAATTTGGATCAACAAAGTGAAAAAAAGATTTTTGTTTAAAAGGGTGGTAAAAAGTTCTTCCATATTGTTCAATCGTTCAAACATTCGTTCATAGTGTTAGTAACAATTATCTTATTAGCAATGTTAGTAACATGACATAAAAACAGAAAATACGGATAAATCAGAAGAAAAAATAGATTTAAATTGATTATTTTAAAAAAAATATTTTGTAGTTGCAATTTTTTACTTATTTTGAAAAATTAAAAATAATTGATAACAACAATAATATAGCTCTTTTTATTTCGGATTCACTACAATTTCAGTAGACCAGGTAAGTTTTTTTTTTTCAAAAATTCAAATCAGTTAAAATTTAACGAAATGTCATAAAATCTCATTTTGCACTACACTTGTAACAGACAGAGTTACTTATGCATTTATATTATTGACATTATTGACTAACCCTATTGGCGGCGGAAATGTCATCGTCGAGCAGCGAACTCGGCCGGCCGCTGGCCGTGGGCACGACGTGGTCCGTGAGAAGGCTGCGCGGGCGCTGATTGGCCGCCGGCGCGGGCCGCGCGTGCGCCGCCGGCTGCGATTGGTCGAGCACGCGCCGCCCGCGGCCCGTGTGCCGCGACGCTATGCGCTGCGGCACGTTAGACTCCGCCTGGGATGACGTTACAGATGACAGATGAGTATTGAAGGCATCGCGGCTTATTAAACAAATATCTTAAGGGCCACTTGCACGGATCAGGGTTAACGACTTAACCCCGTGTTAGATGCTAACCCGGGGCTAAGTAGTGTCAATATGTATGGAACTCAAATCAAACCTAACCCCGAGTTAGCGATTATTTTTTTTTACTCTGGACTGTGCAAGTGAGGCTAAGACAATTGACACCAATTGACCTAGACACAAACTAACCAAAGCCTGTACACACTATGGATAATAGACAACCGATAAACAAGGTTTATATAAAACAATATTTTGAAAATAGAAGGAAAAAAACTGGAACGGGGGCGAAGCCGCGGGTAATGTATGTACTTATACAAGATGTCTTTATACAAATGTCTCTGTACTTATACAAGATACCCCGTTGTATATACCCCCTTGCAAAAAAAAAATCGGGTACCTATTGTTTTTAGATTTTTAGGATTTTTAGGCTTAGAAAGTAAGCTAATGCACATAAAATACAAAAACCATGGGTGCCCGTTTTTTTTTTACAAGGGGGTGTATATCCTGACCTTAATATATCATTGCGGTTTGCAAATGTTTCCATATTTGCTTCGTTAATTTAGAATCTTCGTTAATTTAGAAAACTGTAAAATATTTATCACATCACTCGATTTTAACCCTCCCCTTGCCAGCAAAAGTTTTCAAATCACTGCCCTTTTATGTACAAGTAGAAAACTAACACACAAGTAGATAGGTAACTTAACATACCCCGTCTTCGTCTGGCTCCGCACTGAGACACTGGCTCGGCGGGTTTGAGTACTTCTGAAGAAGCTCTATAGCGAGACGCTTGTTCATATCTTGATGGAAGAACGCGTGCTGCGGACAAACAACATAACATTGTGATTTTGACGTAAGCTTTTGACTTTTAACGCATCAAGTTCTTTCTCGTTCATGTATTGTAACGACCTATCTTACATCTGCAACCAAATCATTTACCTAAAACAGTGTCTCAGTCAACGTGGGGTTCCTCTTGATTTATTATTGAGCGCAACCCTGAAGCAGTTTCAATTGATCTAAATAGTTGTGCCCCAGGGGACCATTCTTGGTCCAATACTATTTCTCCTATATGTTTATCTGAAGTACTTTTTCGCCAGCAGTATCTTAGTTTTCTTGGTAAACGCAAGTTTTAACCAAACATGGAAGAACTGTAATTTCACGACTTAGTTAAGGCACTAGTCAGACCACTATTGTTACATTATTACTTCTTTTATACCTTTCTTTCTGTTTTGATCGTTATTATGTGATGTTCTGATGTTCTAACACTAAAATGGCCAACAAAAAAATAGTCAAACCACTTGCCTTAAGCTACTTGTCAGCCGTTAACTTTTAAAGTTGTTCGGTAAGCAAAAGTATAAGAAATGCTTCAGGGAATAATTCTATGTCCTATCTGTTTCTATCCAACGCAAACCACGAGGAAATATTTACTTTTAGCAGCTTCTACGCCACGGGCTTCTGGAGGTTCTTACAAAACGCAAACCTAAAATCCCGAGTAATTAAAGTGTTAGTGCCCCAGGGAACTATTCTTGGTCCGTTACTATTTCTAAGATACGTTAACGACCCGGTATACCTGTAATAGCTTTTCAGCCGTGGGCCGTTTCTTGGGGTTCTTGGTGAGTGCCAGTTTCAGGAACGCGTGGAACAGTTGCGACCAGCGCTCGCGCTCCTTCAACTGCGGCGGCTTGAAGCCCGACTTGGACATCAGGAAGAGGACCCTCATGGGATGTAACTCGAACATGGGCGGCTGCAGCTCTGCTAGTTCTGAGGAGTGAAGTTTCGTGTGAGTAGAAAGCTTTAAACCAACGACTAAATACTTTTCGAGTTATCTCAGTGACTCTAGTTCTTTGGAGAATCTCCATAATCCGGATCCTATCGCGCAAAGAAACTCAGCTCTCTCCATAGCTCGTTGAGCGACTCTAAGCCTCTCCAAAAGGCCAGCAGTCAACCACGTCACGTCTATAACTATGATATTATTATATATTTATCCAATCGTTTCGTTTGCGGTCTCGCAGTGACCCTAGCCTAGGCATCGCCCTCTCCATGCCTCTCTATTCAACTCGGTACTTCTCGACTAACCACCTTATTCATAAACGCTCTAAAGGCTTCTGCTAACTTAACAATCGTTTGTCCTTATCTGTAAAAGGTAAACATCAAAGTGAGAGATAAGGACAAACGATTGCTAAGTTAGTAGAGCGTTTATGAATAAGGGGGTTAATCTTCGTACCGTAGGGCAGGACGGGCATGAAACACTATTCGAATACTTTGACATGAAAAGAAATATTATCACACACATCCATCACAGTTAGATAAATAATAAATTTACCTATAGCCGTGATCCCGCACGCCCAAATATCACAGAGCTGGTTGTAGCCACCTTTCCGTTCCACTGCTGCCACCTGCAACACGTTCGCAATACAATTATGTACAAAACCAAACCGGTTACCATTAAAGGAGTATTGGATAGGGCTATAGAATTGTTTTCACAAACCCTATCAATTTGGTAAGCATATCATCGGGTTACCCGAAAGAAAGTCTAACGGTAATAACATAGTTAATTCCATAAGCGATTACCAAAACTAAATCACCAAGGCGAAAAGAACATGTTCTACGACTAATGTTCTCATCTCAATGCAGATTGGAAACTTCAAACATGATGATCTAAATCGTTTAGTTAAGCCACGGATACACTAGGGGACAAATGTCCTGCGACACGTATCGCCAGCGACGTCGGGTGAACGCGACTTTACTGAACTTCGCTCGACATGTCTGGCAACATCAGCCGGCTTCGCTTGACATGTCGTGCGACATTTGTCCCCCAGAGTATCCCTGGCTTTATTTGAATTGAACGTCGCTAATGTCTACCTTTTGGAACATACAAACAAGTACTTCGTAACAACAATATTCACATTTAGTAAGGATGAGGTTAAGGTTAGGTAAGTTTGAGTGGTGGAGTAGCAAGGTAAATATTTTCTGTTCGTTAAGGATGAGGTAAGCAGGGGTTGGAAGTTCAGAGGGTGCGTACCTCGGGCGCCATCCAATAGGGAGTCCCGATGAAGGACTTCCTCTTGTTGATGGTGGCGGTGATCTGAGCGGAGACCCCGAAGTCAGCTAGCTTCACGTCACCGCACTCAGTGAGCAGGATGTTCGCGCCTTTGATGTCACTAGAAAGTACAAGCTGAAAATGATACGTCAATTCGTAGCCCTGTCCCGTTTCGTTATATAGCGATGTCCCGCTCGCTGACGTCCGTACGGAAACCGTATAAAAATTCCGTATGTATGTGGCCGCCCTAAAGAGAGGCGGCAATAGCCGAAGATCTTCGTCACACTTTTGGCAGTGCACCATGGTCACAGAATATATAATAGTACTAACGTACAGAATGGCCACGCTCCGCCACGCACCGCTTCGAGTTACCCCACCCCTCAAGCGCAGGCTGCCGGAAAGCTGCTGGAAACAAGTAGGGTGCGCAACGCGATGTATGTTGGCCGCACGGCACTAAGTTCGGGATCCTACCCTACCTACTTCATTTTATAAAACACTAGCTTCTGCCCGCGACTTCGTCTGCGTAGAATTAGAAATTGACATGTTTATGGCTATCCCCCGCGAAGAATGCTATTTTCCAGGATAAAAAGTAGCCTATGTTTTAATCTAGGGTACCAGCTATCTTCGTTCCAAATTTTATCCAAATACGTCCAGTCGTTTTAGCGTGAAGAAGGAACAAACATACACGCTCACTCACTCACATCGTCATATCGTCACAAACTTTCGCATTTATAATATTACCAGCTGTTGCCAACGACTTCGTCTGCAAAGAATTCGTTTATCGCTATCCCGCGGGAACTATGCAATTTTCCGGGATAAAAAGTAGCCTATGTGCTATTCCAGACTTTTCTCTATGTGCCGAATTTCATGCAGATCCGTTGGGCCATTCTGGCGTGGTAACAAACAAACATCCATCCATCCATACTTTCGCATTTATAATATTAGTTAGATTAGTTAATTAATGGTTTCTGAAATCTGAAACGCTGTTTGTCAAGTGTAATTTTGCCAAATGACTTTCGGTCAAATGGCAAGTCACCTACACGGCCAAGTTACAAATAGGTAAGTGGCTCAACAATCCCGGTTGGCGACTGTCACGTACTACACTCACCGATGCATTTTCCCCATGCTGTGCAGATACGAGAGCCCCATCAGCGTCTCACGGCACATGTACGCTATCTGCAGCTCCGTCAACGGACCAGTCACGTGGTAGATGTCCTGAAAACAAATACAATGAAACCTAGTCGTAGTTCACAATAACTAAGAACTACTTAGTTAAAATCGCTCTCGCAGACGCCCAAGATACAGGCTCGGCCTAGTTTGGAGTCTGATGGATATTTCCTTTGTTAAAACCGCTTGTTTATATAAACTATTTATATTTAAGAAGAACGAAAGAAAAAGAAGAAAGAAGTTTCCGTATAAAAACCTAGAGGCAGAGGTAAATAGCAGGTTTTAATAAAGGCGTAATTAATGTCTTTTGTGTTCGTTTGGTTTTTTTTGTGCAAAGATACCAACTCTAAATACATATTTATAACGTCACGTGAAAAGACTTACCTTTATAATACTTTACCCCCTTATTCATAAACGCTCTGTATGCTTCTGCTAACTTAGCAATCGTTTGTCCTTATCTGTCACTTTGGCATTTACCTTTCACAGATAAGGACAAACGATTACTAAGTTAGCAGAAGCTTATAGAGCGTTTATGAATAAGGGAGTTAAGAGTATACTAACCTGGAGACTCCCGCCGCCACAGTACTCCATGGAGATCCATAGCTTGTCTCTCCGCAGGTAAGAGCCGTAGTAGGCGACGATGTTCGGATGCCGGCAGTCCTTCATCATCAGGATCTCCTGCTGGATGATGGCGAAGTCATCACCCGGCTCCAGCTTGATCACCTTGATGGCGGCCAGCTCGCCGTTGCCGTTAAGACGTTTTGCCTGAAACAAAGAGGATAATGGTAAATTGACATTTCTATTGAAGACGCCGTCAGTCGCAATCATCATCGCCGTCTTCAAGATAAAATAAAGAAAAATAAGCCAAGTGCGAGCCGGACTCGCGCACCGAACGTCTGAACTCTAAGATAAAACACAAATAATAAGAAATAAAAAAAGTGCATATGTGGATTATTTGCGTAATTTTACTCGTTAGCGGTTCAGGTATGAATTTTCTGAAATTCTCATTTTACTTGCAGACCCATTGAGTCAAAAAAATAAAGACACAGAACCGTTTGATGATGATTTTAAGATCTAACTTTGCAATTATTTTCTATCGAGCCCATTTCCTCCAATCATATGGATTTCGGTCACGGTCTTTGAAATAGAATGAATATCTATCTACTTTTTGTACTGAAACGAATCGTTTTTCTTACAGAACTGCTAAAGGAACATCAATTTTAACAAATTAGGAGTTGTGAGCCTCAGTGTAGGGATAGTTTATGATAAGTTTATGAAATTTACAAGTGTGGCAGTAGAAGAGGGACGTATTGCATGTAAAAACATACATATTTCGCATAGGCTTGGCTATCTGGCACATAAGTAGTGGAGTCACAAGGTAAGTGTTTTATGTTCTTGTTGCTCTTAAAAAGGTACATTACTAACAAGTGTCGAGTTAAATTGTAGCACCTAGCAAAACTATATTTCATATATCAACAAGCCACAACCCACAACTATGTTTAATCACAACCAGCTGTAACCAATTCAATGCGAATACCGAACTGTATACATACATATATAACTAAATTAAAACAAAAGAGGACGTTCAGTATTAAAAGCATACACATCGAGCTAGTAGTATTGTTTCGTATGCTAGGTAACGATTATAATAAACAACCGAGAAGTAGAAAATTAAAATTGATAATGACCGTCTGCATTTTTACTTGTACTACTATTTCTATTAATTCATTTGGTAACATTTTATATTTACCATGAGCTTTTCGGTGAAGGAAAACGTCGTGAGGAAACCGGACCAATCCCAATAAGGCTTTGTTACCCTTCTGGATTGGAGGGTCAGATCAGACGGCAGTAGCTTCCCCAATGGGAAAGAGGCGTGACGGTACATATATATGTGTGTATGTGTATATAAACTCCCAAAAATCTCAACGGCCGAGTCAGGTGTCATGAGAGTTCGTTTACCAATTTCAAAACATCTAAAAGCACACAGTACAAAGTGGGTGACCCGTTTAGACCGCGGGCGGCTGATTAAATTGTTTGTAGTAGCCATAGAGGAATTCAATAGTTTGTAGCTTTTTATTGTTTACATGTATACCTAAATGTAATTGCAAACTGTTGAATAAATATCTTTTATTATTTTTATTTTATTATTACCGACAGAGTGGAAAATTTGATATATTATAGATGGGATATGAACCGCGATTATCGTTATTCACGGTTCATATCCCGTCTATAATATTTCGAATGAACGTAACCGTGAATCGTTGAAAACTTTTATCCCCTTATTCATAAACGTTCTACTTCTTCTTTTTTATTTGTGGCGTTACAAGTCGTTATAGCGACGACAACTTCGCCAATGTCAGGGTAAAATTTTCTTAAAATAAAATCTTGTGACAAAATGTCGGCAACGTTGTACGGTAACACGGTCAAAGACCCCCCTCCGCCCCTGTCGGGCTCTTAGCCAACGGTCAACGATATCCCTCAGATACTGCCAGGAAATCATTAGCCGTTGCCCAGGGTGCACCGGACCAAACACTGCTCTTCCCCCCGGACGGATTCAGAAACGAACCGCAGCTCTTGGCCACACGTGGAGGTAACCCGACACGCACCGCATAAACGTTCTATACGCCTCTGCTAACTTAGCTATCTTTTGTCCTTACAAACGATTGCTAAGTTAACAGAACCCTATAGAGCGTTTATGAATAAGGGGGTTTGAGTGGAAAGTGTCATACAATACCATAAAGGTCGGTTTACTTTAGCCCTGGAGGGTAATTTAGCGTTTGGAATTAATTTGGTCCAGGTTAGCCGAACCTCCCCGAATCAAAAAATACCTACGCGTCATAGTTTTTTTTTTTTTGCGAAGTTGAAACGTACCGATTATACACCCCCCTTGTTGGGTAGTCATGTACCTAACTACTGCATTAAAATTTTAGCATATTGTCATATGATTGGTTGGAAAGTGCTTGTATGGAGTGACAGAACAGTTGCCACTCTATCGATTAATTCTTCCATGATAGACCTTTACTTCCGTCACGTTTAGTGTAAACGGTTGAATTGATAAGTATGCATAACATATTTAAAGCGTGAGAGATTGAGGATGCTGACAATTGTTTAGATGCGTTCGGATAGATGTCGAGTGAGGCGCCACTTGCGGGAGATATCCATGACCTAAACTAAAAACAATTTTGACGTGAAAACTTCCTTAGCGACGTTGGGCACTTTTTGGGATGGGTAAAAAATGTACTCGCGTCAGGGGTAAGACGGAGGGAGAGTTTAAGTACCAGGATATCAGATCCTGAGCTTATTTTGAAATACGAATGAATCGCGTTCGATTTTTGTAGTGTTTTTTTGTTGATTCGTGGAGCAAAAGTACTAGGGCATCAGAACATTGTTAGAGGTCTGTCAATATAGATAATACTTATTGTAAGTGGCAGTACGGTACGCGTCTTGAGCGACAGAGGTTACGCGGAGTGGCGATTACTCCACCGACAAGAGCCTAGCTCTTAAATGCAAGAAGAGATTTTAATTTAATTTTTTTTAATTTTAAACGTACATTTTTTCTATGGGCTAACTGGCTTGAAATAAATGTTTTTTTTTCGTTCATCGAAATAAATCTTTATTTTTCACTTGACACGTGGCGCTGCCGTCGCGAATCCTCGCGTCCGAATCGGAATATAATACAGTTAGGCGGCGCGCGCGCACGCCTAATTAGCGGGGCCGGGTCGGGGACCTTTCAACTCGCGGATATAGCGCCTCGGCTGTTTGACGACAACCTCATACCGGGGTAAACCTGGCCTTAGTGGCCTTTTGAAATTGCAAATTCAAGTTCGTTAAGTGCCTACGTATAAAAAAAAAACCACCCACGCATTAATCAAGTATAAAATCATACGTAAAAACAATTCAATTTTATATCAACAACCATATTTAATATTAGATAAAATCAAAGACTCGTTAATTGAAAAATACTTTTTTTTTTTATTGTTTACTACATGAATGAGCTTTTAATGAAAGCCATGAAAAAAATAACATTTGACAATCCCTATTCGAAATTCGTTTTTGTTCGTTTTTGACAGACAGACGACAAAGTTGGTGCTTTTGAGATCCCAAAAACCGTCAACTTTTTAATTTAATCCGCACCAAACCGGTACACAACTGTATCTGTATCCAATTTATTCGGAAGTCAAACGTTTTTGCATTTATTTACATATCGATACGTGACCGCGCCATCACGTCTTGTATTATCTCAACCGAATGTAACGTCCCATTGCTTTGAAAACCCCACACAATCCGAATTAAAACCCGGAATCAATTCAATCCCGAAAAGGGTTTTCGTGCAATAACAAGCCATCTAGGGATGTTAAAACATTTACCGATAAATTAAAATATTTGTAGAGAAAAAAAAACATTTTTAATTCAAGACGTTTTAATACTGGCACTCTACTTGGCGTTGCGTGTTCGCGTTGCGCTATTGGCATCTTCATCGCATACGCTAGAAACCATATAGTGCATCCCCTTTACTCACGCAAATATTTGGAATAAATACGCCAAGTGGAGTGCCAGTATTCAGACAAATTTTTATTCATTGCACTTTATCATCCATCCTAATGTACTTGTATCAAATTCCAAGTCAATGCTACCTACTAGACGTATTTCTTTGATTGCAAAATTTGATCTAAACAAACAAACATAATGTACTCGTAGTTACAGACTTACTTTAAAACTTAAAAACTTTGCAAGATAAACAAATAAATAAAGGCTTGTGAGCCATTTCATTTTCATTGTCATATCATGCGCATGCGCACGTATGTCACCGGTAATGTTATTTTTTAAAGTCACCGACGTTCTTGAGATGACCGAGACCGAAGAGCGAAATATAGGTCACAACCAAAATATATACGTCGCAATGATTTGTTTAGAACAAAAATAATCGCCGCTTATTAAATGAACTTTCCACACTTCATGAGATATTGTATAAATATAAAACTTAATGTGACTTCATAAAAAAAAGTATAGCTTGATTGATGTGACTTATCTACATAAATCACGTGTTTATCCCTTACGGGGTGGGTAACAACAAAAAAGGAACCTTTAGCATGATTGCGAGCGTATAGCTGGAAAGGGGAATCAAAATAGTGACAGGTTGCAAGCCGCATCACCTATAAAATGATTCCTAAGATTTTCGCCTACTCCCTCGATGTCGATGTTTATATTACTATATTAGTCCCATCCCTAATAATATCCTTTCAATTGTAAGTCTGGAATATATTCGACACGGCGGTCAAACGGGGCTTCAATTTAGGAGCCCTGTTATTAGGTCGAAGGTTTCAACGGCTAAATTTAATTATCCGACCGCGGGAGTATGAAGACCACGAGATATAAAAATGTCGGACAAATGTGTCTCTGCACATTTTAAAGCCGATTTTTTAATCGTTTAGTAGGGGCTATTCGACGGATAATTCTATGGGTATCTGTGAGATAAAAGCATATAATCTGAGGATTGATAAATCGGCCCTTAGAGGCGTAATAATACAGTCAGCCAAATAAATGGTCTATCACTTTCATCCAACAAAACTTGATGACTCATTTTGGACCGCCATAAAAATGCACACTGAAATTTCATGTCTTTTTGAACAATAAGGGTAAATTGTAATGTGTCGATATTTTAAAGTAGATTAGTATTCATAGTGTGACTGTGACTTGAATTATATAGGTTAAGTATTGACATTTGTTTTTAAATTTATGATTGTTATTAATTCAAAGGGTACCTACTATCGACATAATTTATATATGATTTGAATAAACAATGAACACAAAATATTTACCTCGCTACTCCGCTACTTACGTGCAAGATAACCAAGTCTGTGTGAAGTATATACGTTTTGCATGCAAGCCCTCCCACCACTACTGCCACACAAAACGCACACAATTCCCACAAACCTAATTAATCCTAACACCACACAAACACTGACGCACGTTTCGATCCCTCTACGGGATCATTCTCAAAGTTAGAGCACAACCGATGCACATGCGAACCAACGTCGTACTCAAACGTCGTCGTCGTCGTCGTCGTCGTCGTCGTCGTCGTCGTCGTAGCGTCGTACGTATATACTTCACACAGACTTGGTTATCTTGCACGTAAGTAGCGGAGTAGCGAGGTAAATATTTTGTGTTCATTGAAATGGACCTCCGCAAAGTAACGCCTGATTCAATAAAATGATTTGAATATTGATAATGTTAATTTCTTTTTTTTTTACGAATTTCATTTTATTTTTCGAACATCACAATTTTATTATGATGTTATTTATTGTATTGTACACCATATGCTTGGTAGACACTTGGTAGACTATAGATGGATCAAAATTTTATTGTATCACCTTATATTGTATACCTATAGTCGGACAATAAAGATTTTTTGTATTTGTATTATTTGTATTCGAAAGTGTTTACCCATCGTTATTATAAAGATGCGAGCAAAAAATCGTCAAAACCACGTATGTTGTAATTCATTAGGGAACTCCCTAATTATTAACTTTATTTCATATTCATTATTTGTGACAGATGGATAGACAATGGGGACCAATCAACAGGGTCCCGCCGGCACTCTTTCGATACGAAATTCTAAAAGAATGAGACTTTTTTTAAATTTACTTTTATCATCTTTACAAAATAGGAACAGGGCCCTATTTTACTAAGCTACAAGTTAAATTTACAAGCGGAAGTCTCTAACACATAGGATCAGAAAGAATATTCCGCTTGTGAATTGTAAATTGAAGCTTTATTAAAATAGGAACAGATGGTACCCCTAGCAGGAACTCACTTTGGCGATCTCAATTATGTAAACAAGACAAGTGTTTAGCATTTAGCACATCCTCACGAATTGACAACATTTCATTTTTATAACACCTGAAAATGTATATATGGTTCGAAAGCATTTTGCCTCCTGATCACTGCAATATGTTTATATAATTTTAATATCGCTTATTATAAAAATAAAAAATAATTAAAAATATGTCCTAATTTTACCAAAACTACCACATGATAGATGAAACGCCTTTGCTTTTTTCACGAGAAAAAATAAGCGATCATAACTTTGTATTTTTGACAACTTCAAAGTACAAGGGGGCAACTCTGAAATTCTATTTTCGAAGTTCGTTGCATACCTTCTCTCTCACTCTCAAGATAATGACTATTAGTATGAGCGGAACAGCACGAAGCGAACCTCGAAAATCGAATATTGGAGAATAGGGCCTGACATTGACAATTTGAAATTAACGTCAGTTTTTTTTATAGTGAAAAGACAAAGGGATAAGTGTGTATTCTGTGATAGTATCGGAGTTACGCCCTTTTAGAATAAGAACAAATTAATAAATTAATTATAAATTAAATACAAGCCCTAGCGAAAAAATTAAACTGTCAGCATGTTCATCTTTTCAAACAAAATACAGAGAACCATTAAAATTATAGGCTCAGAAATATAAAATGTTGTCAATTATGCGTTTATGTAGGTTAAGCCTATTATATTTTAAAAAGCACAGGAAACTTCAAAGAGCATAGTTTCTAAGTCAGTAAAAAAAAAGTCTTTTGACACGGATTCTATTTGGTTTTATATAAGATTGCATGAAAACCAGTTCAATTCCTATATTAACACATTACAATAGGCGAAATCGAAGTTAACATTCTTAAATTACTGTATCGTTTTATACGCATAGATAATATAGTCGTTCTCACGTCCTCTCAAACAAATGAAGAATACCATATCTATACCAAAACACGTAGAAATCGACCACCAGTTGCCAACAGGTTGAAAAGAGGAAAACATACATCCATAACAAAAGGTGCTCGCTCAATAAAGACAGACAGACAAAAGCTGGGAAACAATGAACTGGCTGTTTGATTCAATAACTTGATGCTGACAAAATTACTGTAATTTCAAGCCTTATAAACTGCTGTATACGGTTGTTTATTGGTTGTAATCGGTTAAATTTGCGGCAGCTTCCGTCCTGTCTAGACTGACTTTTTAGGGTTCGAATGTTGACACTTCGAGTCGAACATTACTAAGTAAGTAAGTATATGACACTAAGGGCTTGACTCACCACTCTTTTAAGTTCCAGTTATCCTAACTGTCAGTTATCTATAATTCCGTCTCAATTTATTACTACGAAACAGACAGAGACGTCATCATAGATAACTGACACTTAAGATGCTGGTCTGGGAGCAAAGAAAAAACGTAAAATCTACCAGGCCTTATACTCCGAAATCCGATTTTCGAAGTTCGTTTCGTGCCGTTCCGCTCTCACTAATAGTTATTAATTTGAGAGTGAGAGGGACAGTGTGATACAAACTTCGAAAATCGGATTTCGGAGTTGCCCCCCAGTAGCTTTCCTTCCCGCGTTGGCGTTGATGGTAAAATAAAAGCCCATCGAGGGAAAGGGCGAAAATCTTAGGAATCATGTTATAGGCGATGCGGCTAGCAACCCATCACTATTTTCATTCCCCTTTCCACCTATACGCCCACAAACATGCTAAACGTGGCCTTTAGGTCTTATTACCTTCGGCTCTGTCTATACCGTAAAAGATAAAGACGTAAATTATGTTTAAACTAGCTGTTGCCTGCGACTTCGTCTGCAAAGAATTAGTTTATCGCTATCCCGGGGGAACTACGCAATTTTCCGGGATAAAAAGTAGCCTATGTGCTATTCCAGACTTTTTTCTATCTATGTGCCGAATTTCATCCAGATCCGTTGGGCCGTTCTGGCGTGATTGAGTAACGAACAAACATCCATCCATCCATCCATACTTTCGCATTTATATTAGTTAGATGTATGTATGTACATCGACCTATGTGTAAATATACTTACACGATCGACTGCTACTGTACATTCCATCCCATTCATAGTTAACATACAAGCTTAGCACGTAACCGTAGCATAGCAAATCCAGTTTGCAGCACTGTCAAGGCGGTTCGTCGGCCAAGCAAGGCCGCATGACAAACATAGTGAAAGTAACTATTAGTCATAACTCACCACACCGCCACGGTTGGATTCCGTTTTATTTGTTTAGTAATCGGATAGTCGAGACACGAGTTAACCGACTTAAAAACAAAAGGTTCTGTCATACATGTAGTCGAGAATAGTCGATTTGGAAGATTATACTTCGAAACGACACTGAAAATTAGAACACCTAGAAAAAATCGAAAGTTATGCCACCGTATTTTACATTCTATCTCCCTCGTATCACTAAAATAACGCCAAGTTCATTTGTTCTAACTAACAATTTCATAAAAGCGATATAAATAACATCAAATAAAATTAAAACTCCGTCAGACTTTCTCGTATGAACCACTTAAGAGGATGCGATATATTTAGCCTTATTCGTTTTCCGTTGTCATTAAGTTAAAAATAAAACACGACCCCGCGAAGGAATGGTCAAGCGTGATCGCTTTTAAACGCTGAAGGTTCAGAAGATCAATTCTTGAAGCCTTTAGACATGCAAGAATTCTGGCCCATATTTCACCCACCGTCGGTGACAATGACAACAGACAAATCGAAATGCAATGCATAAATGCGAGTCGCATGACAGGTTCGCATCACGGCATGGCAATGTAATGAAACAACGTTTTTTTTTTCAATTCTAAACTGGGTTTTTATGTGGGGGTAACAGACGCCGATATGTTGAGGATATTTGTGACGTAAAGTTTAATAATTAAAAAACATAACCATGTTTTGAGGTTTCGAAAACGGTTTTAGCAATATCGATTAAATTAACCGCGGCCTTACACCGAAAGTCTAATAAATAAATGGAAAATGATAAAAAAAATATTTTGTTCTCCATGTGTAAAAATAGCTTACCTATATCTATGGATATTCCAGACTATAATCTATCTACATTCCAATTTTCATCTAGTTATGTTGAGCCGTTCTGGCCTGAAGTAACAAACATCCATCCATACTCACAAACTTTCGCATTCATAATAATGTATGTATGTATGTATGTAAACTCTTTATTGCACATAAAATTTAAAAATACAGAAATACACAGAAAATAGTACAAAGGTAATATTAGGAGGATATAAAGATGGCTCTCCATATGACCTCAAAACTGACAGTATTTCACAGAACCCTACAAACCGAACAATGACGTGAGTAGTTAGAATAAGAATATTATGAATACGCAGAATGATTAGCGACGCACATGGGACGATCGCGACGGCTGGCTGCGGTTAACTGGGCGGCAGCACGAGAAGGGTTAACGTTTTTTTTTTAATACAAAGGGGAACTAGACAGCGAACCACTCGATGGTAAATTAAATATCAGTCCATAAACACACGTGATGCCTATCCTTCAAATTCTAGAGTTTAGAACACAAATATGGGATTCACGTCCCGCAGTGACTATCGTAAACACTTATTTGGTTTTGTTTGAATAAAACCCACAGAAATTAATTAATTCAGGAGTTTTATTGTATCACTAATGCGCACTAGTACAATGCTTAAATACAAGAGAAAGAGGAGGGGGAAAAGGGCTGCGTTTAGTTACTACAAAAAATACTAAATCGTCATAAAAAACAAGGTTAGTTCTCTTGGTCCCACTGTTATAAAAATACTAGAGATAATAAAATTTGGTTACGTTTGTTAGGTATCTTCAAACGCCCGAAGGGCAAACGGAATTCGGCCCCACGAAAGCGGGGTTCCGTCGACGTTAAGGCTGCGCGTGGACTGCGCTGTGCGATGTGCGATGTGAAGAGATGTGCGAGGATGCGTTGCGAGGAATGTGTTTTCATGAACCAATAGAAACGCTTCATTTAGCTATCCTCGCTCTGCACAGCTCTAGTGGAAACAGCTCAGAGGGTGGGACGACAAAGGGGCCGAGACCAGGGCACGTCTCTCGGTCCCCTTTGTCGTCCTACCCCGCGCCTCTGAGCTGTGCTGCGCGGGCGACGACTCATTAAAGCGGTCGGTCTATAGCAGGGGTGGCCAACTTAATTAGACCCAAGATCTCCTGTTTATTAACAAACTCTGCGCGATCTACCAATTACATACTTCATGAAACCTTAAATGAATCACGTCAAACGATATAAGAGAGTGAATGTGACACCCAGCGCTTAACAGCCTTATTCATAAAAAATCCTTAATTGAGGTTTGATCAGTCGATTCGTTAACAGACTGATTAAGCTTATTTGACAGTTGTTAAAAAGTATGATTCATAAACGCTTGCTAGCAGTCTGTTAGCTAATGAGCTGTTGATGAATGGATTAGACGCGTTATGTTGTCACCTTGACAAATCATAGACCATAAATGGCTTTTTAGTGAATTAAAAAAAAATTGACAGCACTGGCAGCGAATTAGCGGGAAACCAGCGAATTAACACGACAGACGAGGCAGTGTGGATCTAGTTTCCTTTACCTTCCTCGAAGGGGATACAAACTTAAAACAAAAAAAACTGTCTTGCGTATGGTTTTGCTCTTGCCAAAATCAGCTGTTCATATTTGTGGCGGCCATTTTGTGAGTTAGCAGAGAGATAAAGGATGGTCTACGGTCCACTAACTTTCGGAAGACTTAACAGACCCTTGAAGGACTGATTAGCGCTAATTGACGTTTATGAATCATGTTTTTTTGCATCGGTCCTATAGCGAGCTTATAGCGAGCCTATAACTTTTTATGAATAAGGCTGTAAGCCTACTGGTCTATAGCTACATCGCAATTATGACAAAGCGTTTCCAACTAACATCTGGGTAAATCATAATCAATTTATGCATCGATAATTGCGTTTAATTACACGGGAGTTGCTCATAGCTTATCTTAGTACTGCAGTTTTTTTGCCACTTTACGGTCGGACAAATAAGTAGTCTATCAATTGCTCTTCTATGCTGGCCTGGGAGGAAAGGTGGAAACACATTATTAACACGCGACGCGACCCGGTGCAACGCGACGCGTGTCGAGTCGAATCAAATTGTATTATTTTTTATGACCAGAACCACACTATGAACATCCGACGCGACGCCATGCGCATACATTCGTTGCATCGGGTCGCGTCGCGTGTTTTTAATGTGTTTCCACCTTTAATCTACTTGTGTTACCCCGGTGAGAAACTATTGAAAAAGAAAACAGGAAGGCGGGGAAGCCACGCGCAACAGCCAGTTTTATTATATCGCACCTTTAGGATGAAAACGACACATCTAAAAAAAAAACGGTTTCTGTGTTATGGTCGTAAAAAGACTTTATACGGTCATATCTATCGTTCCATAAAAAATAAAACGCCACATTCGGGTGGGAACGGAACAAAGCTGCAATATCGGTCTCTTTCATGCGCGTGGAATTCCGAGCTCATGACGGTGCGGGAGGGGCGGATTCAGTGTTCTGTCGATTATTAATGAAACAGCTAGTAATGTTTAAGAAAAATAGAGCCTCAATCATGAAAACGTCAACAGCTTACCATATCTCGTAAATATGCAAAGGACGTAACTCTTAAATGGACAAATATTAAAATATGTTTTTCAGTCGAATAAAGACTTAAACCCGAAATAGTCTTTTTTCTGTTTTACTTTTCGGTATAATAATGACCGATTAGATAAAAACCTTTATTTATCCTCATATATTACTCACAATTTATTTAGTTTCTTAATATAAATTGATAGCTAAATTAATCCTTTTCAATTTTATGCCCAAACTTTAGCTCTCACTTCAATAGTTAAAAAAATAACCACGACAAAGTATAACGGTGCCACAATCTCCATTCTTTTATTTCAATTTCCCGAAAAGTTACTTTTTTGAGTTGAGTCATTTTCATCCTAAAGGTGCGATATTAGGTACTAGCTTCTGCCCGCGACTTCGTCTGCGAAGAATTAGCAATTGACATGTTCATGGCTATCCCCCGGGAACTATGCTATTTTCCGGGATAAAAAGTAGCCTGTTTTAATCTAGGGTACAGCTATCTCCGTACCAAATCCGTTCAGTCGTTTTAGCGTGAAGACGGAACAAACATAGACACTCACTCACATCGTCACATCGTCACATCATCACATCGTCACAAACTTTCGCATTTATAATATTAGTAGGATACTAGAGAGTAGAGACCCGCCCCGGCTCCGCACGGTATATTACGCATGTATTATACAATCATATCCTTCCTCTAGATCCACTCTATCTATTAAAAAAAAACGCATCAAAATCCGTTGCGTAGTTTTAAAGATTTAAGCATACATAGGGACATAGGGACATATGGACATAGGGACACAGAAAACGACTTTGTTTTATACTATCGCTATGTAGTGATATACAATTAGGTAAAGTTAGCTATTAGATTAATTTTTTAACGTATTGTTAAGGGTTTACGTAAACCTAAAAATAACTCGCGGATTAGTGAGACCCAATTTTGATGCCCTTAAATCTCTGACCTAGTTTAACCTCACGACCGCAAACATTGATGGAATGCATAGAGTAATTAACCAACAGAGTTGTATTGCGGGCAATTCTGCAACAAAGTGATCTAGACAGCTGTCACTTATACGGTACAAGGAATAGGAATGGATTGGGATATGCCAGTGTAAAGGTAAAAGTACTTGGCACGCGTATGTCAAATTTCATACAAATATGATACAAGAGTGCAAGCTACTTGCACAAAAATGTACACGCTACTGGCATGTGTAAAACAGCCCTAATCTAATGCTGGGTTGAGTCCATGTCATGACAATTTGTTGCACATTTTAATTTCTCGTGGATAATCGTTTGAGCATTTGAGCGGTTAAACAGAGCTGGATGAAATTTGGCACAGAGATAGGTTTTAGTCTGGAATAACACAGCTACATCTTATGCCGGAAAATTGCGCCGGGATAGCGATAAACGTATTCTTTTCGGACGAAGTCGCGGGCAACAGTTAGTAGCCATATACATAATAGTTATATATGGTTTACTTTTAGGTGCCTCTATTCCTTCTTTAAATATTCACATAAATCGAGAACACCCACTTCATCAGAAGCAAAAGCCCCCAGCATTAACAAAAATAGATGTGCCCCAATAAATCAGGCAATCTCCCTAAAAATGGCGTTTGCACAATGACGAACACGGCCGGCCGATGATTCATTTGTCGGATCTACGTGGACGACATGATGATCTTACTGGCCTGACCTCACTGACCCGTAACTCATTCTTACACATATACAGGTGCGAAACGGCATCATTTTTTTTGGGCGAGCGAGCGAAACGCTAGTGAAGTCGCCGTTTCGAGAAATAAGAAGAAAACAAAGTCGCTTTCCGCCGTCTGTCAATATGTTTGCTTAGATTTTGATGCGTTTTTTTTTAATAGATAGAGTGATTCAAGAGGAAGGTTTATATGTTTAATACTACGCAGATGAAGTCGCGGACTGAAGATAGTATGGAATAAGAAACGTTTATTGTTTAAAACCGTGTACAATTGTGATACTTAACATGTGATTTTTATAAGTTTCAACAGCTTAAAACATTTAGGTACAGACCTAGTTTTATATATTTTTTTTACCTATCTACTCTATGCTATGTCAACTGCGTTTAGTGTATTTTTAAGTAGTAAAAAAGTGAAATGGCCACAGTAACTAGATGGTAAAAACGGTCGATAATTTTAATATGTAAGTTGCAAGTAAATGGGTCAACTAAAAAGCATGCTCACTCCATCACGTGCACTCAATTAAGAGTTGAAATTGTTATATTGCAAACTGTTTTTATGCATATGGTATTAAGGTTAAGTTTCGTCGTTTGGACCACACGCGTAGTCCCACGATGCGAGTCATGTGACGTCACACTGACGTGACGCTGCATCTTTATAATCATATTTGAGTATCTTGATTAGCTTCGATTAATAATAATGAAGATAACGGATCATTTTATAAAATCAAAGCTGAATGCTGTCCGCGTGAAATGTCTTAGAATTATTCCGTAACTAGCTTCTGCCCGCGACTTCGTCCACCATCATCAAGCAACCGCACTGAAAAAAATATTTAACCAAACTACTTCGGCTATTTCATCAATAACCATAATTCGGTAAGACGTAATTAAAATTAATTTGATTTAAGAAACAGTAACCTATAATCTTATCTTACTAATTAGGGGCCCTTACGGATACACTTTGACCCATCTGTGGATCTTTTGTGTAATTACCCCTCCTTCGCACTATTCCATTGCTTTTACCACCTCAACAGTAACCTATAAAGAACAAAACATAACCAAACCATAGCCTAGTGGTTTGACCTGTGGCCTCTCAAGCAGAGCGTCGTTGGTTCAAATCCCGGGCTCGCACCTCTGAGTTTTTCGGAATTTATGTGCGAAAATTACATTTGTAATTTGCCATGAGCTTTTCGGAGAAGGAAAACATCGTGAGGAAACCTGCACACATCTGCGAAGAAATTCAATGGTGTGTGTTAAGTTCCCAATCCGCACTGGGCGCGCGTGGGAACTATAGCCCAAACCCTCCAATACACGGAGGAGGCCTATGCCATGAGGCACGCTGAATTACGCGACAATTTAATAAATAAAAACGACAATAACAACAACAAACATGTACTTACTGAAATTGTAGCGAATTCGGAATAAAAAGGCTTATAAATAAATAAAAAATTACTACCGTACGGCTAGCACACGTGCACGCGAGATAGACTACCCATTTGCACGTCTAGCACGAGGCGCACAAGTCGCGAGATAGATTGCCAGTCCTTTTCTTACTGTTCGTTTTAGAAAGCGATGGATAGTTAAGTCGCGCGCGACGCGTCTCTTGAGCGCTGTCGTGCTAGCCGGGCTGTTTCTTACAGGGGCCTTTACCATGAGGTCTTAATGCGATTCAATTCCGAACCAGTAGGATCGCTCGCTGTCAGATCCATATCCATACAATACTTCATTTAATTTAGAATGAGAAACCACAATAGCATTATATTGCGTCTGGTCAACTATTTCTTACCTAAAGTCGTCGCAAAATAAAAGGCCCGTTTTGACATTTGTCTTCCCGACGTAACAAGTGATGTAACCATATGACTCGGTACTCGATACTCACGATAAATCGATTCAAGTTTGCATGAGTATTTGATCGATTTGAATATGTATTGTAAAGTGCATTGGATTAAAGTTCTGATTAGAAAATTTAACTTAAATTGATATTATAGGTACACATATTTTGAAATGATACAATGTTACGAAAAGTCAATTTTCTTTCATTTAATATTTTGATTACAATAACATTCACTCAATCACAAAAAAAAACGAGAAAAAGTGAATCATCAGTCAATCATTTTCTTCAGATGATGAAGACGAGCCATTCTATAGAAATCAGTGCTGCCATTGTTTACGGCTTTGAGCTCCAAGGGCATAATTTTCAGTAAATATCACTACACAGCTGGTGAAATTCAGTAATTAATTGGTCTAAATAAAATAAATAGTACGGGCCAAGTGCGAGTCGGCCTTTAAAAAAATTATCTTGATCGATTTATTTTTTCCTTAACCGATTATTAATAGTCTGTGGACAATATGAAAAGATCGTTATACACAGCACTTCGCTGAGTGAGCGATACCCATCAATGAAAAATGCAATTACTTACCTTCAGAACATTTCGATCGGTAAAAAATTTAGAACTTCATGGGCGTGAACTGTCAAAACGGGCCTTTCAAATTGCGACGACTTTAGCAAACAGTACAATGCAATAGTTTGGCAACCGCAAAATAAAATTGATTTAATGTCACTTTATTTGCGTGTCGTCAATTCTTACTCTAGTACAAATTGCAAAGAGATTACATTTCACGAGCCGCATTATAATGTTGTTGTGGTTTCTCATCCTAAATTAAATGAAGTATAGAAGTGTCAAAAATGACAGCTAAAATACAAAATTGAATCGCAAGACGTAATGGTAAGGCTCCTGTTAGTTCTAGAAAAAGACGGGTATCTCGTGCGCTCTCGTGCTAGCTGTGATGCTAGCTAGTAAACAAACAGACGTAAATATGCACTAACCATTAACAATTCCCCAGGGTCAATGAGTCATTAAGCCATGACAGAGTCAACACGTCATCTCATTATTTGGAATGCGCAGACGGTCCTCTTGCACGGGGCTATGGCTGCTGCGCGACCGCGAGTTTACTATCTCACTCTCACGCACAATGTTTATGCGCAAGTAAGAACAAGAACATTATGAAAGTATTTCCGCTGTTTCTTTGTATCTGGTACAACAGATGGCTGTATGGGCCTTGTTTCTTTTGCCTATCCCTGCCCTGGAGGAATGAAAAAATAAAAATAAAAACGGTACTTGGTACGGTCTTCGCCTTGGAACGTCACCAACCACGCCAACATAAATGCCAGTGTTACCACACTTTAATTTCTCCTAAACAAAGCTTAAATTGTTATCGCAGTTTATCAAATGTAAAAATGGTTCCACTCATTAGGAATCTAGGCTAATTGAAAGAGTTCGGTGAAACGCAGTTACAAAAATGTTTACTTAGTAAAAAGTGTCCAACTTTGAGCTGGCAATCTGACGAGCGTAACTTTTATACTGACACTCCACTTGGCGTTGCGTGCTCGCGTTGCGCTATTGGCATCTTCGTCGCATACGCTAGAAACAATATAGTATAGATAGTGCATCCCCTTCACTCACGCAAATATTTGGACAAATACGCCAAGTGGAGTACCAGTATCAGAGTTGTAATGTGAGTGGAGTAAATTCGGCCGCGTAATTTCAGTTTCATACAATACTCTTCTTTCGTTCACACATTCATACATACATGCATAAAACACGTCTTTATCCCTTGCGGGGAAGACAGAGCCTAAAGTAACAAGACCTAAAGGCGACGTTTAACATGACTGTGGGCGTATAGGTGGAAAGAGGAATCAAAATAGTGATGGTTTGCTAGCCGCATCGCCTATAACATGATTCCTAAAATTGTCGCCCCCTCGATGGACTTTTACCATCTGCGCGGGAAGAGAAGCAACTAGTAGATTCTATGTTTTTTCTTCACTCCCAAACCAGGCACAGACTTTAGTATGCAACAAAAATTACGCGACCAAAGTTACGCGACTCACCACTCAAAAACCGGTAGTCTATAAAGTCGGTTTACGGAAGATAGTTACACAAGTCGACGCTTGGGCCGATCGTGCCTCTCTATCGCTTGTTCCGCGCTCTCGCTTGCACGCTCTGACGTCACGCGGAACGTAACGCAATGAGTCATGCATTTTCGTGAGTGCAGCCGGCGTTCATCGATTTATAAGACGTTATCACGTTAAAATTACACTCGTCAGAGCCTCTAGTGTAAGTTTTAGACAAGAATACGTCTCGACAGCGTTCGCGTTTACGTCTCAGTCACTATGGAAAAATTAGCAGCGCCACTAGCGGAATTTCGTTCCGTTCCGTTCCGAATTCCGTTCGTTGACAAAAAGTTGTCATAGTATTTGACATTTTAACGCAAACGCATTTGAGACGTATTTTGTAACCGAAAACCTACACTAAGCATACTGGTCTGGTCTTATACTCCGAAAAAAGTCGATTTTTGAAGTTCGTTTCGTGCCGCTCCGCTCACACAAATAGTCGTTCATTTTAGAGTGAGAGGGACGGTATGATACGAACTTCGAAAATCGAATTTCGGTGTAGCCCCCTGGCCCCACACGTAATGGAAGACTAGCAGATGTCGACAACTGGGAAGCAATATCCCCACGATACCCTTGAAGTTTTCGAAGTTTGTTCAAGTTCAGGGACAGGCCTAGAAGCTTCATAGCCGAATGTGAGTCGCGCAATTCAGATAGATTAGTATGTACTGGATCAACACACAGGCTACTTTTTATCCCGGAAATTTGCGCATTTCCCGCGGGTCGGTAAACGAATTCTATGCTGACCAAGTCGCGAGCAATAGCTAGTAAATCATATGTATGTCAAACAATAAATAAAAAAAAAAATAGCTTTTATTGATTCCTTA
Source organism: Pandemis heparana (assembly GCA_963854515.1). Lineage (NCBI taxonomy): Eukaryota > Metazoa > Arthropoda > Insecta > Lepidoptera > Tortricidae > Pandemis > Pandemis heparana. Next base: position 2,536,809 of record OY978031.1, on the reverse strand, counting down.
CCAATTATGTTATTTGTCAATTTTTTTATTTATCCTAATTAATGTAAGGACCGCCTATTGCGGTAAAAGCCTCCTCCATTTCTTTCCACCCCGTTCTGTCTTTGGCAAGTCTGCTCCAAGTTCGTCCCACTACGGCAGTTATGTCGTCGCTTCATCTCTTGCATGGTCTACAATAACTATCATCGATATGACAAAAAAACGCGTTTCATACCCTCAATTATCCAGCCTATCCTTTTTGATTCTCAAGGTATATATGTCTATTGTCTATCGAATTTAAAGTCTTTTGTTCCAGTTTATTTCCAATTTATCACCACTCAAAAAGTCTCTCTCTCTCTTTCTCTCCACAAATCTAGATGTAATGTAACTTTACCTATCAACACAGAATATATAATAGTACTAACGTACAGAATGGCCACGCTCCGCCCCGCACCTATTCGAGCTACCCCACCCCTCAAGCGCAGTCTGCCGGAAAGCTGCTGGCAACTAGTAGGGCTCGCGACGCGATGTATTGATGTATGTCGGCCGCACGTCACAAGTTCGGGAACCTATCCTACCTACTTCATTTTATAAAACATTAGAAAATTAATGCTTTCTGAAATTATCGCGATTAATACATGAAATAACTACAGAATCATTCGCTTAAGTTTGTTGTCGTGCATCTATTGTAATTGAAAATAATAATGCTTAAATACAAAGACAGACACATTTTAAGTAAGTTGAAATAAATAGATAACGATAAAGTACATTTATTTGCACACATCTAAGCCATATCTTCATTATAAGTACCTATATTTATGTCATTGGTAGTACTTATAGTACTAGGTTTTTGCGATAGACAGCCCTGTGTATCTTACGCACACATTGGCGCGTGTACAGACGACGTCGTGCCTGTGTTCATTTCAGAACGCGGATTTTGTACGTCGTGGCCGCCGTGTGCTATCAATGCCAATTAAATACCTCAAAGTATCTATCCCATTCCAACACCTTATCAACACATGTTAGAACAACTTTATGGTCATTACGGCATGTGATAAAGCCATAATAAGATATCAAGGTTTGCAAGGATTAACATAATCCGTGCAGGATTATACACTAAGAGCTGGTATACATTTCAGAGTAGGTTTTAAGGTAGCTTAAAAAACTATCACAATTTTTTTGTATACTCACAACAAGCCAGGAAAAGTAGGCAAACAAACTACTAGCTTCTAACACTATTAAAAATTCTTTACATCTAAATACAAAAAAAAATAGTTTACATAATACTGCTATAGCTAGGCGATAGACCGCATGAGAGAGAACGATATAATACGCGCACGTTAGGGCGAGAGAGAGCTATAGAAGAAACCAAACGAGTAAGGGTGCGACCACACCGCCGCTTAAAAAACGGTGACGTTACGGAATCGCAACAAAATGTATGAAGAAACGGCGAGAAAACGTGACGCATACGACACGTCACTGCGTATACGCGGCGGTTTGGTCGCACCCTAATACGTTCTTTTCATCGACACATGCTGTAAAAGTTTTCGGTCTTGTCTCAGTACTGTATCTATATCAAATATAAACTCCAACCCCCTTATTTATAAACGCTCTATATGCTTCTACCAACTTAGCAATCGTTTGTCCTTGTCTGTGAAAGGTATGTCAACGTGACAGATAAGGACAAACAATTGCTAAGTTAGCAGAGCCATTGGACAGAAGCCATCTACTTTGGGAAAAAAAAAGTAAGCAGAGGCTTTTAGAGCGTTTATGAATAAGGGGGTAAAATGTCTACCAGCTCTTGGTATATTACTTATTTCGTAGGATTATAGACTTGCATCTAATCATTTTTATGGTATGATAGTGATCTATTCTCGAATAAAAAAGATAGAATAATCAATATTATTATTGCTAAAGCTTGTGAAGTAACTTGGAAGTAACTGTCTGTCTGAGCATTGGTTTCTTTTTCATGCAAAAGTGTCAGGCTGGTTTTGGATGAAAATTGGTAGGTAAATACAATACAACACATTAACTGCTTTTTATTTTGTTTTTGTGATGGGATCGGGATTTTAACAAAAGGTTAATTCGGAAATTTTTACAGAAGTACAGACATGCCATTTTGCATGGACAATCTTCATACAATTTAAATAAAGACTGATTAATTGAATCAGCTGTTACTTTAGTGTGGTGCATACTAATGAACTAAAAACATTTTACTTGTTACTCTGCTACCATGCATTCAAAATTTGGATGGTAGCTATAATTCTAGTCAAATCTTAGTCAAAAGCAAATCGCAATGAACAATCTCCAAAGAAGTGCAAATAAAATTGTGACATTAAAATTCCATAACAATGTCACAATTTACATTATTGTAATGCACATTACGTAAAGTTGAAACACATTACATCCTTGCATAAGACCTTGGCAAACGCAACTGTGATTTCCGAAAACATTCACTAACTAGAAACCTAATTATTTTAATTAGTGCCGTTTACCTTGTTTCAAACGATTTTGATTTTAGTAAAGTATTGTCAAAACTACATCAATTTTATAGACCTACCGCTTTGCTGAGTTCTCGTCCAAGTAGGTACAGGGGCGATGGGTAGGATGTCAAAGGGAACTGACAGTGGTGCGGGTTTAGGCGTGAGTCTAACAGACAGACAGACAGACATATTAGTAGTTGTTCGCATATTAGTAGTGATTGTATTGTATTGTAAAACGTTACACCTATACTAATGAAATAAACAGTATTATATTTACAAAACACATTGGAGATTTTTGACAAAATGAATAGCGTAGTGGCTAGTGACTCAAGACTATGAGTCTAGTATAAAGCAGCAAATTTTTAGCAAATGAATATGTTTTCCTTCCTATTCAAATAAATAAAAAATAAAAAAATAGTGGCTAGTGAGTAGACTAGAAATCTAGCTAGAGTACTGGTTGATTTTAGAGAAATTAATAGCATAGTGGCTAGAAAATCGAACTATGAATTTAGTGTAGAGTGGTTAATTTTTGGCAAATTATTAGCATAGTGGCTAGTGACTCAGACTATAAATGAAGTGTAATGTAACACAGCAGTTTCCCAACTTTTAGTTTATCTGAACCTTTTTCATGCTACAATGGTAAGGCTCAGCATTCTGTAGCATGTGTTACTATTTATTCAATCACTGTTTGAATTTTATTACATTTTCAAACCTGTCAGACATGATAGAAATGATTGTTGTCATAATTATCTTACACTTGAAAGAATATGGACAAAAACAAACTGAAATTTCACAGTTAGACTAATGTTCAATAAAGAATTATCTGTTGCCTGTTGTATTTCTTGTTTGTTGTTGGTCTAAACATTGAAGTGATTATTTTTGTGGCACAAATCATTATTTGCATTATAATGTTTTAAATTAAAGCTAACTATATTCACAAGGTACTCAGTAATGTTACAAAAAAATATCTTCACATAATCACCTTTTCTATTTGCAAAAGAGATATCAATTTTGAATCTGATAGAGGACAAAGCGTAAACCATCAGGTGCTGCAAAACCTATTAATAATCGGCACTTGCTCGTTCCAAGGACGGCTACTGCACGTGTTTTTAATTGAAAACAAACGAATAAAACAAATAGAAGAAACTTATTCACTCGCGAATCAGCTGAGACAATAATGGAACAAGACCCAAGGGGCAGAAAGCGAACGACAGCGCTTCCGTGCGAAACAATGACTTATTATATCAGCTTGCGTGTCGTCTGTAGAAAAATGTTACCGAACCCGTTTGAAGGAAAAATACCCCAAGTTGGAAGGGTCCCGTACCTTGTATACGTCTCCATAGGTGCCCGAGCCAATCCTTTGGATGAGCTCGTATTCATCTTGCGGGTTCCGACGCGATATATCCGAGCTCAAAACACCACCACTATGCGCCATAATCACTAGCGGGCACTATTCTAACATTTATTTACACTTTCATCTCATTATTCACACAATATTATCACAAAACTCCGAGATATTAATTATTTTTGTTACACAAACCCCGACATCGACATCGTCTGACGTTTGCCACTCTGCCAATTTACTTTTTTTTTTCACTTTTTCTCCTGTGGTAACAAATAGCTTGAGTGCGAATGATGGTGTGGTGTGTGAATTTCAGTTAATTTCTATGTATATTTCGTTAATTATGTTCGAAAATAAACTGAAATTATATATTTCAAAAATAAGCTACACCATTCATTGAATTAAATTGTCATTTAAAAATAGGCACGACGCACATAAACGAATCGTAATTGTGAGAACCAAAGTATCAACTTTACATCACTAAAAAGACTCGTTTCACAATTTTATTCACATCAACTGTTTCACAATTCACATTAACAAGACCTAATTGCCGTAATGAAACATTAATTTAACCATTACTTGGGTTCGAAATATTATAAACGGGATGTGAACCGCGATTACCTTTATTGAGCTCCCGATATTTCGATACACTTGCATGCATCATGATCACGGGTAGACTGAAGAAATTGCGGGTGGATGTTATTGTTGGGTAGACCGAGCTCTGTCTACCCTCATTCTTGCGCGTCGACTGCTTGCACTCTCGTTACCACTGGAACCGTTCTCACTCGAAACTCGATTCAAACACACTACACTCACAGTTTCACTTCGCGAGAATTATATAAGGAAATCACCGGATTCCAGATATTCGACAATTTAAACCCATCCTCACGATTAAAAATTTTATGTTTATGGATTTCAACCGCTTCCCTCACCAGTCTCGGTATATAATAATATTTCGCATATATATATTTTGTACATATTATATTTTTATTTATTATTTTGATTTGGCGTTTATAATATTTCGAATGAACTTAACCGTGAATCATTAAAAACTCATTACTTGGGTTATTTTATCAATTTTCCATTACCTATTCTCATTTTTTTACAAACTTAGTTTTTCTACGTAACATGCGTGTTCATCAAATTAAATAGATGGCGTCCGTCCACGGAGTCGAACCATCCGACTCAGACTAAAACTACGCAATACGGCTGTTGCCTTTGCTGTTGCCCGCGTCTTTGTCTGCAAAGAATTCGTTTATAGCTATCCCACGGGAACTATACAGCTTCCGTTCCAAATTTAATCCAAATCCGTTCAGGCGTTTCAGCGTAAAGAAGGAACAAACACACACTCACTCGCTCAGGAACTTTCGCATTTATAATACTAGCGACCCGCCCCGGTTTCGCACGGTATATTATGCATGTATTATACATATAAACCTTGCTCTTGATTCACTCTATCTATTAAAAAAAACGGCATCAAAATCCGTTGCGTAGTTTTAAAGATTTAAGCATACATAGGGACAGAGAAAGCTACTTTGTTCTATACTATGTAGTGATAGTGAAGTGGGGACTCTGGATCTGTCTACCTTACAAGGGTTGGGGGGGGCTATTAAGCGATAAGACCGCCTATTGTCTACTTTGTTCTTTCTTTCTGTATTGTTTTGTACTTATTTGTGGTGTTGTGAGTATTTGTATTGTATTGTTGTATTGTCTATACCTACAACTATTATAAAGAGGAAACATTTGTATTTGTGTGTGTGTATGTTTGTAATGAATAAACTCAAAAACTACTGTGCCGATTTCTTTCTTTTCTTTCATTCTTTTACCATTGGAAAGCTACATTCACCCTGAGCACACGGCGGCCACGGCGTACAAAATCCGCGTTCTGAAATGAACACAGGCACGACGTCGTCTGTACACGCGTCAATGTGTGCGTAAGATACACAGGGCTGTCTATCGCAAAAACCTAGTACTATAAGTACTACCAATGACATAAATATACTAAAGATATGGCTTAGATGTGTGCAAATAAATGTACTTAATCGTTATCTATTTATTTAAACTTACTTAAAATGTGTCTGTCTGTGTATTTAAGCATTATTATTTTCAATTACAATAGATGCACGACAACAAACTTAAGCGAATGATTCTGTAGTTATTTCATGTATTAATCGCGATAATTTCAGAAAGCATTAATTTTCTAATGTTTTATAAAATGAAGTAGGTAGGATAGGTTCCCGAACTTGTGACGTGCGGCCGACATACATCAATACATCGCGTCGCGAGCCCTACTAGTTGCCAGCAGCTTTCCGGCAGACTGCGCTTGAGGGGTGGGGTAGCTCGAATAGGTGCGGGGCGGAGCGTGGCCATTCTGTACGTTAGTACTATTATATATTCTGTGCCCTGAGTGACATAGGCTATATTTGCTTGTTATATAGTGAGTGTTATAGGCTTTTGTGCATCGGGGATGTTCGTGGAGGCGCGGACGGACGGTTTTGCTTCCATAATGCGCAAGCGCTGCGCCTCCCTGATGGCGCGGCTCCGTGCCTGCTCCAACAGTATTCTGAGCGTGTTTGTGGACCGCTGGGACACTGCGCTGATGCGTACGCCAACCGCTGTTTCAATATTAAAATCTGTCCTACTAGCACTAGTTCTTAAGTTTATGTAATAACTAACAATCTATGGATAGGTATCTGGAAATAAATATTATTATTCTTATTATTCCGTATATTTATCCTTTATCTTAAGTTAGGTTTTATTATTATTATATTTATTGCTTGCTGCACCCGTGCGAAGCCGGGACGGGCCGCTAGTAAGGGATAAAGATTAAAGACTTGATTTGTATACCATGAAGCCCTCTAGTACAGGGCTCCGATCCGCTTTGCACACTAACCCCCTTATTCATAAACGCACTATAGGCCTCTGTTAACTTAGTAATCGTTTGTCCTTATCTGTCACTTTGACATTTACCTTTCACAGATAAGGACAAACGATTACTAACTTAGCAGAGGCCTATAGTGCGTTTATGAATAAGGGGGTTAAACTTTAGTACAACGTATAGAGCTCTGATGACTGCAATAATCAAGTGCCCTCAGCAAAGGAAGCTCGTGTAAAAGGTGTAATTTTTAGCAAGTTTAAAATATCTCAGAAGCACGATTAAAACAACATAATGTTATTGTTAAAATGGTATATTTATTACAATCAAATATCTCCGGCCGGCATAGTGTAACTCTTTACAAAATTTGTGTAGCCGCCTCGATCATAACCTCTAACACTTTGTTATAAAATTATATAATCTTTTGGTACATTCCATTTAAGTGCACTTTAACAACGTTACGTTAGTGACGTAAAGGCTATCTTTTAAATTTTAAGCTGTGGAAATTTATAATTCCCTAAAAAGAATATTCGTTAACGGTTCGGCACTGTTTTGTAAATGTAGATTATGCTTTATGCGTATAGGGCGCGGCCGCACTGCGCGCTGTTTCGTCTCCCGCGCGTCGTGTGGGGCCACACCCTTATCTCGTGACGCAAATTAAATTTGACAATACAATTAATTCGTTTCACATCACCTTGGTCTTACAATGCTTAAAATTAATCAGATATGAGAATTGAGTGCTAACGGATGCTCGAGAGCTAAATAAATAAACCAATGTACTTATATTCTGTAAAACAATGATCAAAGTTAAAAAAAATTACAATATCACAAAGCTGACTGTATTTTTAATTGATTTTGCGTAAGAAAATATAGATATTGTGTTGGCAAAACCGAATAAGATATATATTTATAACTAAGCCACGCACCCCAATGATATGCGCCGCTGTGGCGTTGCCAAATTGAGATTTATAATTCATATACTTAGATTCTTCCACCGATTTGTACTAAATGCTAAATTATTTACATAGAAATAATTAGAACAATAGTTTTATTTGGTAGAAGCGCTTACAACGAGGAAAAATCCGATCTTCACAAATTCATTGAATTCAAAACGTAAGAGAATGTCCCAAGCATGCTTTGGCACGTACACACGTAAAATACAACATCATTATATTATATCGAAACTATGGAAGTTAAAACATTATCCAAACAAACACTGCTATTACATTATTTTTAAATCATTTACAAATTTAACCTATTAATCTAAACCCCAAACAAATATACAAACAAACAAACAAACTATATTTCGTTATCGGAGATCGTCTCAGTATATTGTCTGGGTGCGACAGGCGCCAGGCGACAGGCGACAGGCGACAAGCGACAGGCGCCAGGGCGCGCCGGCGCAATAAATTACAGATAGGACAGTAAGTATATTTCAACTATGGAAAAGTGCGCATCCACACCACGCCTAACATTAAAGTCTACTCAAATACATAATAATAATAACAAACATCAAAGAATTAACTCTAATGGTAATAATAAGGGAAAAGGTCGTAAAATTTATAAACTAACATTAAATAAAACGGGATTAAAAAATAAAAACAGGTTCTCGAACTTTATAATCGAACTAGGATGGAGCTAACTAAATTATTCTCCAATAAATAATTCCGCCGCGCCTGTTTTCATTCCATCACTATTTTGTCGATATTTGGAGTGTGAGGTTAGGCCGGGACATGTATAACAGCAACAGTTTTCCCCTAGGACGCTCCAAAACTCAAAATTCGAAACATACCATGCCTATCGCTCTCATATCAATGACTATTAACAAGAGCTGGACTACAAGAAACAAACTTCAAACTTCGAATTTCGAATTTTAAAGGCGTTGGGTACTCTTTCAAACTGCCATTAAAACCGCCCGCCAAAATTCAACCGAGCCGTTTCACCTCCTATTCGCGCGCGTGCGAGTCGCCCGTGCAGTCTTCGCTTTACTAGCTTTGGCTTTACGCTTCCCTTTAGCGTTGGACTTGTTTGAAGTGCTTTCTACAGAATCCACGCGTCTATCAGACTCGAAAGAGAACGCAGGTACAATAGTTTTGACTTGCGAAGGCGACAGGCTGACCTCCAGCCGGCGCATTCTAGAGCGTGTCATTCTAACGTTTTGGGTAATGTCTATGGTCAACGGTGCTAGCTTCGGTGCGTTCTTCCGCCGCGCGATTTTCCTAGTAGCCTCTTTATCGACGCTGGCCTTCGAAGTCCTATTCTGTCCCTTCTCACGTAGCACCGGTTTCGTCGTGTTGATCTCTTCATACTTCCGCTTGCGAGTAACACGGGTAACGGTAGTTTTCTCGTTCTCGATAGACTCTTTAGTGGCCCTGGTCTTCTCCTCTTTAGCTTTGGGCGACTTAGGTGTCTTCTTATCATTGCTACGTAGTTCCCTAGTAGTTTCACCGTTGATTTTGGGTTCTTTCTTCTCGATTTTTCTGCGTTTCCTCGGTACTGGTGAGGTGGATTCCTTGGTTTTCTTGGTGCGACTAGTTTTAGGGAAGGCGACTTCAGTTTCATCTAAGCCTTGGCTGGATTCTATGTAGATGTAATCATCTAGTTTCGACCTGGACTTGGCATAGGTCTTTTCAACGGGTTTGACCGGCGGTATTTCTTCTGTCTCCTCGAACTGTGGTTTGGTATCTTCGATCGGTGTGTCGATGGTGTTCGCTTTGATGAGTTCCACGTCGTTCTCTATGGAGTTCTTCTCGGTTCTGGATTTGATGGTGTGTATGGTGTTGAGGAGTTCCGCGTTGGGGTCGTCGACCTCCATGGGGGGTGCTTCGGCGCTGGACTGCCGCTGCTTGTTCTTGTTGCGTCGTTTGTAGAGCTCGGCTTTTGTCATGTCCTGGGAAGAGATAGAAATTAAAATAAGACTTTGGTACTTTTACACTATAGACTTTCTGCCAAGTTTCTTGCGACGCATTCTTCTTGGCAATGATGGTCTTTATGCGCTGGTAGTTTCAATAAAATACATCTGAAAGAGCCCTAGGCGGCCTATTAGCAAAATAAAGTTTTTTTATTTTTTTTATTTGCAGTACAGGTTGATTCACCAGAGCTGGCACGAATGGATTGAACGAAACTAATGTCAATTAGACATTTTTGTATGTAAATGACTTAAGCCTGTCACTTTCATACGTTTGTGAAGTGTATTCAAATAGGTAACAAATATACTTCATTCACTCATTCAATCTATTCGTGCCAGCTTTTTTGAATCGACCTATATAGCTTTAGCAGGTTTATCTTAGCGGAAAGTTTGTTCTGTGAACTGGTAGAGATCCCTTATAGGGATAAGTTCACCATTGTGGCCTGTGCCCAGCAGTGGGACGTATACAGGACGTATATAGTAGTGAACAAACTTTACTTAGTTTGGGGACTCAGTTAAGTGGTCGGTCTATAGATCTATTGCTGTAAATTGGCACAGAGTCTGATCGAATACAGTTTGAGATACTCACAGCTAGCTTGAAGCTGGATGTGTCCACATCCACTCCGAGGGCGGACAGCACGTCATCCGGTAGCATGCGGCGCGAGGGCTCCACGGACAGCAGCCCGGCCACCAGATGCTTGCTCTCGTTCGATATCTGCTCCCATTGCGGACCTGGAAACAAATGAACAGTGAGAAATTGAAACCAGTTTTTGCTTGAATATTGTATACCAGGGGTGGCCAACAGGTCGATGGCGACTATTAGTCCAGTCGATCGTGGCAAGGCAAAAAATATTAGTACGTAGACCAGACTGCGCAACGTGTTTCATTTAAGGTTTCATGAAGTATGTAATTGGTAGATCGCACAGGGTTTTGTTAATAAACAGGAGATCTTGGGTCTAATAAAGTTGGCCACCCCTGTTGTATACGAATATCGGACCGGCGGGTGATTTGACCTGTGTGGTGAACCACGCCATCTATCTCAATATGAAGCCAACCCGCGTAGATACTGATTGAGTTTGTAATGTAAACAGAATTGTCACTTATCACCGACAAATGTCACGTTTTAAATAAAATTAATACATAGAAAAATCCGAAAAGTAAAGCTATGGCCGGGAATAGAACCCGGGTCCTCGTCATTCCGTGACGCGTGCTATAACCCACACCACCCACAGCAGGTGAGTAAGTAAGGCTTCGAATTTTTCTATCTGTTACTCAACTGTCACGTGACCTTGTTACTATGCGAATATTTGTCGCCAAGCATCATCTGTTTGAATGATGTGTCTGTACGACACAATTACAAACTTCCTTGGAACATCTACTGCTCACCAGGGACTATCAAATGAATCAAGAATTTTACTTCTTGATTTTTTATCACGTAACTGTCACGTTGGTGAAATAGTTGTTAACTGTTCGTCTCTGTCTGACATAGGCAAATTTCAAAGTGATCAACAAATACGAACGATGAACTAACAAAAGTCTAATATAAACAAACGTTTATCTATTACAAAATACCAACCTTCCATTGTGAAACTGCCTTGCCGGATGCGGTCCATGTAAGAAGTAACAGGCTCCTTCTTCGACGTCGGCTGGAATGGCGCTTTGCCGCACAGCATACAATACTGAAGAAAAAAAAAAGTATTTATTAACTTCACATATTATTTTTAGGTAGTTCAAACACATATTTGATTTGTGGTGTTCAATAAATAAAGACTATTTGTATTGTATTGTATACTTGAATATAACAGACTGAATTAATTGTTAAAGATTAACCATATTTATAAAAATTTAACCCCTTATTCATAAACGATTTATAGGGTTCTGCTAACTTAGCAATCGTTAGAGATGAAGATAGATTATGATCTGGAATAGCACATAGGTTACTTTTTATCCCGGAAAATTTCCGCGAGATAGCGATAAATGAATTCTTTGCAGACGAACCCCCTTATTCATAAACGCTCTGTAGGCTTCTGCTAACTTAGCAGTCGTTTGTCCTTATCTGTGAAAGGTAAATGTCAAAGTGACAGATAAGGACAAACGATTGCTATAGAGCGTTTATGAATAAGGGGGGAAGTCGCGGGAAACGGCTAGTAAATTATAAAGTAGACTAGGTAGGCTTAGAGGATGGTACTCACGAAGATGACGCCGAGACTCCACATGTCGCAGCCGGCGCCGTAGCCGGGCGCGGCGGCCGAGCGCGCGCGCGCCACCACCTCGGGCGCCGCGTACGGCAGGCTGCACACACAGACACACACACATTAGCACATTATTATCACGACACACCAACAACCCATCTATACTGTCTTAATAATTTGGAATATTTAAGTAAAGTAAACATTTCCATAAAATACACATAAATCGTCTTTATAAATCCCTTATGGGGTAATCATCGGAGTTGCGATTGAGAGTGCACGCCTGCTTGCGGTTTAATTTACTTTGTGCAGCATTCGTGAAAACGCTTGAAATGACTAGAATATGAGCACTGAGGAAACTTTTGAGTTTCTTGAGCTCGAGCTCGAAAAAAACGAACGAACTCGAAACTCGAGTTGATGTCAAGCTGAAAACTGTTTGTGGGACCCTAAAAATAAATACCACGAAAATAAAAATGTTGTAAATAAACTATTCATATTGATAACTCTATGGCGATGCACATTGAAGTAGTAATTAAAAGTATTAAATAAATAAATAGCTGCCGCAGCTACGATCTCAATATCCATATCAAAACGTTGCGTTTGTCGAGAATGAACATGGACTGATCGATCTACAGACGTGTGGACAGCTCGAGGTGATCTATCTGCGGATGCTCCGTCAGCGTCCGCGGACGAGTTAGAGAAGGCAACGTCTGCGAACCCGCGAGAATGGCGAAATACGTCCACGAAAACCAATTCCGAGTGGGGAAGAATGCGAATGGAAAGTTTGCTACGCGGAATTAACGAGTTTGGAGAAACGATCTAATTTACAATATTTCAATTTTTTAAGAGCTACTTTTTATTGTCTGGCTGGAAAGAGCGCACAAATTTAAGACACCCATATTTTTTTATATTCGTGAAAATCTTGTATTTTCGTGGAAAAATCCATTTAAATCGTTGCTCAAGCAGAAAGGACGTAAGTAACAAACGTCAAGTATTAGCGAAATGACGTCACTGCTTTGTTTCGTACACTTAAAAAAACGTTGAAATAATTACATTAATTGACCGCCAAAACCTGTGCTTAAATACTTTGACAGTGAATGCAGTTGTCACTGTCGATGAACGTCAAAACGAGCTGACAAACTCAAACATAATACTTCACAAAAAATTATGATTTTAAATGAAAACTTGCAAAAATATTATCATTATTGCCCGGCAAATAGTTATCTAGTGTTCCCGATGGCAACAAAGCCGAGCGGTGTGCGAATGAATTAACCGTCAGCTGTCAGTAGTGTTTGTGTTGTGAAAGTTGTAAATGTCAAAGGGAAACCCGGAAGACAAGGTTTTTTATAATGGCAGTATTGGACCGGCCGCTGGACGTCATTTCCTGTTTTACATATTTTGCTCATTCTTCCAAAAAATACTGTACGAAAAAATCCACAAATATTTTTTTTGTGTTCTACAAGTGTTTCTCTCGAAATGGTTTTTGATTTATGAATATAAAGAAATTCGAAATATTGTCAATTATAATTACTCGTTGACGTGTAGAGGAGGCATTACGCGGGGGCCTCTCTTTGTGCTGGCGGCAGGCGCACTACCCGCTTGCACCGAGAACGGTTCCCTTTGTCGTCCTACCCCGCACCCCTGTACCCGCGTGGGTCTATAGCAGGGGTGGCCAACTTGATTAGACCCAAGATCTCCTGTTTATTAACAAAACCCTGCGCGATCTACCAATTACATACTTCATGAATCACAAAATATTTACCTTGCTACTCCGCTACTTACGTGCAAGATAACCAAGCTTGTGCGAAATATATACGTTTTGCATGCAAGCCCTCCCACCACTACTGCCACACAAAACGCACACAAATCCCACAAACTTAATTAATCCTAACACCACACAAACACTGACGCGCGTTTCGATCCCTCTACGGGATCATTAAGTAGCGGAGTAGCAAGGTAAATATTTTGTGTTCATTGAAATGGACCTCCGCAAAATGACGCCTGATTCAATAAAATACTTCATGAAACCTTAAATGAAACATATTGCGCAGTCTGGCCTACGTATTAATATTTTTTGCCTTGCCACGATCGACTGGACTAACAGTCGCGATCGACCTGTTGGCCACCCCTGGTCTATAGTAAGGAGTAATGTTGTGAGAGCTGTGGTGTACCTGAAGCAGGGCGTCATCATGCGCGAGCGCTCCTCGGCGTCGGTGCGGCGCGCGAACCCGAAGTCCACCACCTTGACCTTGGCCTCGTGCAGCCGGCACGTCGACAGCATTATGTTCTGCAACAACAAACACTTTACCACACCCGTTCGAGGATATGCTCACCACGAGCTTATGAGAATGAGGACCAGGTTCTTGGAAATTCGAAGTTCGTAATAAGTGTTTTCAATGATTCACGGTTAAGTTCATTCGAATATTGCGAATATTGGGAGCTCAATAAAGGCAATCGCGGTTCATATCCCGTTTAAATAATATTTTTCGAACATCGTATCAAATTATCACTCTCCTATAAATTACTTTTAATGTAAGCGGAAAGGCACGGTCGGTTTCCTGACAGAACTAAATAGCTAAGTTAGGAAATAGATTGTAAAAAATAATTTTGAAAGAAAGAAAGAAAAAAGTTTATTTATGATAATCACAACACAACAAATAAATAAACACACGGTTTTGCGTGTGGTAAGGAAATTTTTCAGATTTCTTTTCGTTCCCGAGAAGCGAGAACAACCGTTCTTTGGTTTCCCGGGAACCGTGAAATCGGAGAATTTAAGAACACTGTCCTTTTTGCTTTTTTTCATTAGAAAAATCAAGATAGGAACATGTTTTGCCCGACACGAAGAGCGACATGTTGTTGCCACTAGCTAATTTTTTCAGTATGCACAGCTGGCAGCCGAATAGCACGGTTAGCACCAGAGCGAGCGAGAGTCGTGACGCGCGCGATATAAACTACCAGTCCCTTTCTAAAACACAGTAAAAAGATAGGTTAAGTTTATCTTGCGCACGACACAGCTCTCGCTCGCTCTCATTCCAGCCTTACAGTGTGCACTGTCGGCAGTCGGTCAGTGTGCACTTGCGGCAGCCGAATAGTACGGTTAGCACGAGAACTCGCGAGAGTTGTGACGCGCGCGAGATAGACTATCTAGCCGTCTCTTTCTAAGGGCCGATTTTTCAATCGTCAGATAGGCCCTATTCGACGAACAACTCTATTGGTATCGGTCAGTTAAGGGCTTTGAGAATTGAAAAATCGGCACTAAAACACAGTAAGAAAATTACGAGTAGTCTATTTCGCGCTGACGAGTAATCATTCTCGCGCGCGACACAGCTCTCGCTTTCGTTCCAGCCTTACAGTGTGCACTGTCGGCAGCCGGTCAGTGTGCACCGCCGGCAGCGGTTACCTCGGGCTTGAGGTCGCGGTGCACGGCCCTGCGGCGCTGCATGTGTCGCACCGCGCAGGCCAGCTGCGCCAGCAGCCGCCGCGCCACGCGCTCGCCGACGCCGTGCGGCCCGATGTGCGACGACAGCTCGCCGCCCGCCGCCAGCTCGGTCACTATGTACGTGAACGCCTGGGGAAAACGACATCATTAATATACATAACACATAGACGAATCACGTCTTTATCCCTTACAGGGTAGACGGAGCCTAAGGTGACTAGACCTATAGGCCACGTTTAGCAATTGTGGGCGTATAGATGGAAAATGGAATCAAAATAGTGATGGATTGCTAACCGCATCGCTTATAACATGATTCCTTTTAATATATAAGGCTTCCGTTAAAAAAAAATACTGAATCTCCTTTAGGGTTTTAACCACACCAATCGATCGATCATCAATCGATGTCATCGATCAACATCGATCGTATTAGTGTGGTAGCTTTGGCTGATCGACGGATAAACTCATCGATCGACGTTGTTCGATACCATCGATCGACATCGATCGATTGGTGTGGTAGCGTTGGTCTAGTAGAAACTATCGGTCGACGTCGACCGTTCCATTCTACCGATCGATTGGTGTGGTAGCACTATAAGGTTCAATGTCACTTGGTCGGCTTAAAACATTAAATTTCCGAGCCAATGTGACAATCAAGCTCGCAACAATCAACAGTCAACAGGAAGATTATAAGTCACAAATTATTGGGTAATCTTAATGCAAGCGTAACTTACTGAATCTTGTACAACTTCATGCAACGTGATGATGTAGGGGCATCCTTGGCATGCTTTGAGGAGTTCTATTTCTTGTTTGATGTCCTTCTTCTGAGTCGAGATTATCTGGAAGAAATAAAACAACATAATTATAATAATGCCACTTACTCATTCACATCATTGATAATTCTTCAGCAGATATGCATTTAACAGATTCAAAACATAACATATATAATATATTTATATCTTGAATGTCTCGGCCGTGTCGCCATTTGCAACCATCAGATCACAAGCAGACCGAAGTGGAGGTAACGTTCGCGTTTTTGGCTTTGATTATGGACACACTTAATTACCTATTTACGTTGCGACTCCATACAGCTACGACCTTTGACATGTTTATCGCTATCCCGCGGGAACTATCCCATTTTCTGACATAAAAAGTAGTCTATATTTTAATCTAGGGTACCTATCTCCGTTCCAGATCTGTCCAGTCGTTTCAGCGCGAAGAAGGAACAAACATCACTCACTCACATCGTCACAAATCATCGCATTTATAACATTAGTAGGATATGTTCTAAGGTAATGTGACAGTGAGCCTCACCTTGACAGCATATTCCTTCCCCGTGTCACGCTGAATGCACTTCCTGCAGACAGAGTAGGAGCCGTCTCCCAGGAGGGGAGTGCTGAGATCCACCGCGTACTTTTGGAAGAACGGTGAGTCCTGCAACGGAGACCAGAATGTTATATACATGCCATGGTTAAGTATACACTGAAGCCTTTGGAGAGCTGTCAAATACACCCCCCCCCCCCCCCGTAAATGTCAGGATTTTTGAAGTGAAAACTTCTTTAGCGGCGTTGGGCACTTTTTTGGATGGGTAAAAAATATTAAACCACGTCAGACGTAAGACGGAGGGAGAGTTTAAGTACCAGGATATCAGGATCCTCTAAGAGCTTATTTTGAAATACGAATGAGTCGCGTTCGATTTTTGAAGTGTACGTTAATTTCGTCGCCAGGATATCAGGATCCTCTAAGAGCTTATTTTGTAATACGAATGAGTCGCGTTCGATTTTTTAAGAATAGAATAGAATAGAATAGAATATATTTATTTGCAAAGAATAAGTAGATATAACAATGTCATTGGGTGGCACAGAGACAATAGGTTGCTTATTCTGCTATTTGTACAAATTTATCATACTAGCATGCAAATTTATTAATAAGTACGTACGTACGTAGTAAGTGTACGTTAATTTCGTCGCTTTAACGTATGTGCGTTTGGCCTAGTGGTATAAGGTGTGGAATAACAGTGCGTTCTCTCAAGTGACCGCAGTTCGAATCTCGTGTAGAAAAAGTTTTTTCTTTTTCTTTCTTTTAGCGCGAGTGTGCGTGTGTGTAGCTCTCACTTCTGCCGGCACTCCCGGAGTGCTACCCGGTGTTTTTAATTGTGGTTGACAAAATGTTTCAATAGATAAGTCGATGTTCAAGTATACGGCATTAGAGGAACCTCTTCAGAGAAGAAAGACAAGAAAGAAAATAAAATAGTAGAAAGAAATTCGTTGGTTATTTCCTTTCGATTGAAAGTTCTCTGCTCACCTTGGCGATCCATCCCTTGAGTTTTTCGTTCTTCTGGCCGGTGGCCTGCATCCAGATCTGGTCGGATATAATGTTCTCCGAGAACAGTATGCTGGGAGCCACGTAAGAGTAACCTGCGGAGAAGAAACAACACTTACATTAACAAATAATGCATAATTCAGTAATAAGAATTCAGTTTTCTAACACAATGATTATAAAAAAAATTACAAAGCGCTTCTATATCGATTCTACAAAGATTTTATTTCTGAAATATTTATAAAGGTGTGATACAGAACAGACAGGTACAGAAGCGATATAGAGGTAAATTCGCGTCAACTTTGCATAGGCGGTATAGTACTGATCAAGTCCCCCCCAGGATGTTGGGTTACGGATTCCGAATGCCAGAACCCATTAGGTACTACACAAAAATTACTATAACCATGTATTTTCAAGCGCCAGGACCCCGTTGGAAAATATAAAAACACACTCGACTGGTACTTCCTATGCTGTCAAGTATTCTAGATGGTATGTCCGTGTCTCACCTAGGAACAGTTTGTCGTGATGGTTGGGCGCATGCGCGGGCGAGTCCGTGGGGGGCATGCGCGTGAACTCATCGGCGAAGTTGCAGGTGTCGGCCGCGTGCGCGAGCGCCGGCACGAAAGGCGCGGGCGCCTCGCGACGCGCCACCATGTCCCAATCCAAGGTCTGATGAGGACAGTACACTCATTAGACATCAGACACTGGAAGTTCCCGCAGGAACTATGCCATGTTTTGAGAGACTAGCCCTTTTTTATTCCTCGTTTTAACTACAGCTTACGGCAAACTTCTTGAGCAAGAACGACGTGGAAGGGGTAAGTTCGCGCATGTACTTTCGAGACGCTAAATTCACTTCTGCGTATTCAAGGTCATGCTCAAGATGTTTGCCGGCACCGGCAACTGTATCTTCTCTTCGAATAGAGTATGGATATCTAGATCGGAACTGGAGCAATATTTAAACCTTAGAAGACCAGCGACTATACCGTCTAATGTATTCTGAGTCACGATTGCGTTCACCATTCCTTTCTATCAAACAATATAGGATGAGGATAGACAGAGATGCTAAATGCAACTGTGATTCCGAGTGCGTCAGACAATTACAGCGTCTGGTGTCCATGAGTACATGTTAGCAAGCTTTAACTGATCGTTTTGTCTATGGCCACAGAGACCTTTAGATTAGCAACAGGCTACTAAACTAACATAGAACGTTTTATTTAACTATACAGACAACTTAATATGCAATTGCCACCATATTGTAGGACAACAGTTATATTAAAACAAACTTCATTTATCTATGAAGCATGACTTACAAAGCAGCCTTTGTATAGGCAACTCCACACCGCTACAATAATACCTAAGGTCAGGTTATATTCTAACCTGGAAGAACGGATGCCTCTTCAACTCTTCGGCGTCACCCTCGCCGCCACCGAGGCGCCGTCGGGGATCTTTCACCAGCAACCTAAAAAGAACACGCCTTTAGTTTCCCAAAAACAATAACCATCTATCATGCCTGTTCATTGTTCTTTTCAACACAGGGATGTCCATTTCTGAACATAGAGTCTTCTCCAAACACTGTCAACTCTCTTCTAAGTCGCACGTCTCTTGGTAGAGTAGATAGTCGTGGTCGTCCGTTAAGAAACTGAGCCCTCTTGGGAAAATAATGTGTTGTTTTGCCCCAGTCTTCCACACCGCAGTGCTGAAGTCCAGTCCAGAGTATGTAGTTGGTAACAGAAAGCGCTGCTGCCGCCTCTCACATCAGATCCCTTACCCGTCTACACCCACGAGAAGATCTGGGACCGTCCTCTAAAACCAGGCGCGATAGAACGCTACAACTAACAGTGGAATCTGATCGGAAGTAGACCAATAGACCTATCTATATGGAACTGCAACTCACTTCTTTATAAAGTCCTGCACCTCAGGACTGACTTCAGTCGGCACGGGGTAACTGCACCGCACAATGCGTTTGGTTATCTCCTGCTGCGTGTTCTTTTCGCCCTCAACTGTGAAGGGGGACGCTCCGGTCAGGAGCTCGTATGTCAGCACGCCGACTGACCACCAGTCTACCGCCTGTCGACAAGGGAAAATAACCGTAAGTAAATAAAAGAGATATAGATGAGGATAAGTATGTATTGAAAAAATTGTCAGTACGTCATGACACCCTGTTGTAAGCATAATTATATGTGTATCTTGTGTTCTGTTGTTGATGGTTAGGATTAAGGTGGAAGTGGGGAGTATACATGGTGTCGTTTAAGGGTGATCAGACTTTTTGCATTTATTGTGGCTTGTATACCACCGAACAAGAAGAATGTTATTGTTTAAAAACAAAAGTCACAGTCTTAACCAACATCAATATTAGCAGAATCATTACAATGGATGGGGTCATATTACTCCATAAATTGATTGATTGATGGTTCGCTTTTTGCATAACAATATACTATCAGCCAAACATGTGTTTCAACTCTAAGGTTCAAAACCTTCGTACTTTATAACACATAGCTCCTCAACTTAGTTAGACTATAGCGACAATTTCATTTGATAGGAAGTTGGATGGAAAACGACAGGCCACTTATATGGACGACCGTGCATGCGTCGCATGCGTCTAGCTAGGAGTAGCAAGGTAATTGATTTCAGTTGAAGCATGGCTGTCCTAAATCGATGTTTTACCGTATTTTTTACAAGCAACACGCTCCGTTACCTTTGTAGGGCATTATTTAAACATGGGTGTGATAAGAGCTGATCGATGGCCGAGATATGAGTCACGGTCACTTGCGATTTGCAAGTTTAAGATTCGCAACGCCAATCGTGAACCGGTGAGCTCAGTGTAGAGATAAACATCCCTACATCTATATTAATATTCAATAGAGCAGGACTGACTGTCTGACTATGCACCGAAGATTTAAATTGAGCATATTTGCTAAATTTGTAAGTACCGTAGAGGCTTAGAAGTTGTTTTTCCAAATTTGCACAAGATTGGAAACTAGCTCATTCTTAAATGGTTCACAGATATCAAAAAAACGAAATATTTTTTATGGCATACCTACAGAACTCGCGGCAGTCACTGCTTTTAGGAAACTAACCACTGGCTCTTTGACTGTATTACAAATTGGAAAATAATTTTACCTTTCCCTTTTTTTCGTCAAAACTATAAGAATCAAATTCTATATGAACACAAATTTGCGCCCGCGACTTTAACCTCTTAGCAGAACTTTAGAGTTAGTAGTTTGGATTGTGCGTGGATGACCAGTCGGTCAAGAGTCAAGATAAACGATTTAAAAGTACTGATAGAAAATATACGACATATTTGAGGATGACCATAGACTACTTTCCTTGGAAAAACATCATTTTAATATTTCCATTAACTGAATAACACGCAAAGATCGCAGGTGTTATTAGGTATATTAACTGGGACAAACCACGTCACCACAGTCGGCAGTTTTAAAATACAAAGTTAATTGTAAATTATCAAAATATCAGTAACAAAGCTCATCCTAAAATTGCCTGCACACATTTCCTTACAAATTATAACATTTATCCACACGAGCCGAGCGCGCCCGAGCAACGTCGGAAACACCCGAGCGCGGCTTCCGCGGAACCTTGGCGACCGATATTGTTCTGGCGTATTATAAACCGTACGTAAGTTGTGCAATCAAAGAGTTTCAGCCGATTACTTGCTTTAAGCGAATAATAATTGAACAAGCAATGCCTTTAACGTCCAAAGTATAGATCTATTGTTAATCTAATGTCGTTGTACCTTGAAAGAAACGTATGGCTATATTTTGGCGAGACTAGTCATGGTCGCGTTCTTTTGTTTCATTATTTACACTCCTACTGTCGCACTCAGAAAGGCAAAGCTGTAAATTCTATAATAGTTTCATTTATATTATGTAAAAATTACTCCCGAACAGACGCGATTTAATGGTAGACCAGCCAATACAGGAAGAGATTCGAGAACGGTGCTTTTTCATCGTTCTTTTTGTGTCATGATCGTTTAATGTAAATCTCGTACTAACTACAAAGGCATTAACACTTCATTACACGCCATGCTCATCTCAAATTTCTTATTTCACCACGGCCAACTATTAGCGAGACAAACCATACTTTGTTGGTTCGCGTTTACGACTATTATTGCTTGTGGTAAGTAAGAAACCGAACCTTGAACGCGGCAGGAGCGAGGCCATAGAGACACACGGAAGGTTACTTTACAGCAATCGTTCAAACCAAATCACCGCATCATGGTCTTTAACATATTCAGAATAAGCCGTAAAATCTTCTAGCGGCATTGAAATTACTTGTTCTATCAAACAATTTGCGGTTTTATTGCGTGTAAATAAGTTGCAAATTTCATTATAGGCGCTCAGTAGGTCAATTAAGTTTTTTTTTCGCGAACTCCGGCATGGCAACAAATTTAACAATGTACGAATTGCCTCATTGAATGTGCGCTGTTTGTCGAGGTCGTTAGTGGAGTTTTAAACCTTGTAATCGTGAGAACAGGGTGCAAAATTTATTAGATAAATGTTAACTGTACATTTAATAGCTGTTGAGATTAGAGATACTTTAGAAGAAAGCTGTAGAAAAGCTTTGATTCTCAATTTGCGCCCTTGACAACGCAGCTATCAAAGGAAAACGTTACCTTGTCAATTTTCCAAGTAAGCCGTAATACCAAGAAACTGGCCAGAACAGTATACAAGTTGGTAGTTACTTAAATGATTGATGAAACGGTTAAATTCTTGCAAATTCAAAGCTGTTAGGAACTTAGAAAGTTGAATGATTATGCTATTCACGCGTACGAGACTAAATTTATTATTCTTATGATAAAATGATACTAACACACGCGTCATATTATTTCTCAGTCTGGCCTAAATACTGCATCATGTGAGAGGGAATGCAGATCTAACCGAGGTCCAAATATCCTGACCCGATTTAGAATTAAGACAGACGTTAATTAATTAAAAATGATAATGCTATCGCCAGGTAAACACTCTACGGAACAATCTAGACCACGAGTCCGAACAATAACGAAACTTATAATACAAAGCTTAATTATTATTCTGGGATCTACTGTTTAGGGTCGACTGACCGGGTTACTGAATAAGTACAAGCCTACCTATTAAGTTAGTGTTGACACAAATAACGTTTATTTGCCTGGCAATTAATCACCAGAAAACAGTTCCGTTAGGGGCTCGGAATTTACAAGAAATCGGTAAGCCAAACTACTTGGAACCCTAAGGTAACGGGTGCCAAGAACGCTTCCGAAACTTCGTGGCAGCATAAACGGGTTTTGTGAAACTTGTTTTGTATGTGGATAAAAGTGAATTTATTAGGTATAATCACACGGCAATAAATCTACGCAGAGATGTGTATTTAAAAATGTTATTCTGTATGAACGCAAACAAAATTAACAATCGAGGAGAGAGCCCGGAATTTGCAATGAAATACGTTTTTACTAACTACCAACATACCTACAGTCACAAAACTTCAACGAGGTCAAAGAAAAATTTGGTCAAGTAAACGTAGAAGCACTTAAGGTTTTAAAGTCTACTAACACTGAAAAATTAAGAAATGCTAGCGCAAAACTCCACGAGGTTATTTTTCTAGATTTTGTACCTTCTAGTTCTAACCTCATTTCAGTCAGATTAATCCCTTACGACAAAGCAAGTGAAAGTAAACTGGGCATAGACAAATCTGTAAGACAACTAGATCATAACTCCTCACGACTCCATGCAGTAACGGAGTTAGCGAGTGGAGCAACCGTACCATTGTCTTATGCAAGCGTTGATACAAAATACTACAAATAGAGCAATGTATCTGGAACGAAATGTGGTACTGTGTTCGATTTTTGTGTGATAGCGTTCGATATTGGTGCATTGGATTTTACGCCGTACGTTGTGTCAAGGACACCATGCACGTGTTTAACGCGATTGTTGGGAAAGAATGAGGGTAATGATTTACACGAAGTTTTAGGAGTGTCAGTACAGTGTCCTTTGTGTTCGATAATATACGAAAACCTTCAATAAGGTACAGTAAAAGGATAACTTGGTAGCTTTGATGAAGCTGTAAGCTGCACGATACCTATTGTGGTTTGAATTCGGGAGGCCTATTGAGTCAAGACGGTGAGCGTATATGATTTGTTTTTTTACTAACGACTTTGTGATTCATTCTAATGTATTTATGAGAGAACAGGTAAACAAGTAATTAAATTAAAATTTTACTTGTATCCGGTTCATTGTCCTGCATTTGGACTTTAATTATTTAACAATAAAAATCATTAATGTCCAATTTGTTATCAATTACTTAACGGCTTGGCTAAATAAGTTTATAAGTACAATAGTTATTAGATAGTTTATGGTTGGAGTATTGATTATGTTGGAAAAGTTAACAAGTGATATGTATTACTCTGAGGCAACATTTTCAGTATAGTAAGAAAGAATTTAATTTAATAACGTTAGTTAAATTCAAGTGACCATCTAATACCATATTAAACTACCTAGCTTGTTAGTACGAGCAACTTCGACGACGCGTCATAGAAAGGTTATACTGGCTGTAAACCAGTTATTAGCAAGTCAAATCTTGCTAGTAGATGAAATTTTGTCAAATTGCGGAATCAAGTTAAATGAAATAGCTGCCAATGCAGCTGACCAAAGTACGGTACCACAAATGACCTTAGCGCACGGTCCACTGGGCCGTAGCGAAGAAAACTAAGCCCACGTAACTCTTAATGTAACGCGAGAAAATCCGGAAGTCACCACTTAAATCCATTGGTGATGTTACGCAACCACTCTTCAATTTAGTTGTTTACGGTCGCGCCATTTGTCAAAATCTTGATCTGTCGTACGAAACGGATAGCAGGAAAAATAATATAGTCCAAATGGATGTTCTTCTAATGAAGACTGTCCGACATAGGAGCAAATAATCTAGAATTATTTAAAGACTGTCCAATATTGTCTAATATTTTAACAGTAACCAAAGCCACTTATTTTCCTTCGGCAAATATCTTAATACACTTAAGGACTCGGGTCGTCTAGACGTTTATATAATATAATGACTTAGACAATATTGAAGATTAAAGTGGTTGTCATATTGTTTCAAAAGGATCGCTAGTGGTTGTTTCTGTCTCGAGCTCGTTTCAAGGTAATATCCGCAGCATTCGATCCGTATTGAAGAATCAGCGATCCAATGTAAACGTAGATGATATAATGTTGTTTGTTCGTACATTAGAGGTATTTTTACGCGCTAGTGTGTTGATGGGCAGCGGAGCTTGTAAATCTGTTCTATTGTTTTGTTTATTAGCCTGATGCGGTTTGGATGGTCGCACGTGTTAAGTGTTGTACAAAACAACATGTTATTCTAATATTTATTTTGCTAAAGCGAAATTGACAAGTCATTGAAGTTGTGAGTTATTTTTGTTGTGATTATAATTGAGAGGTCTTTATGATAGAGCAAAAGCCACTAGTGTTGTCTACAGTTTAATAGGTTGTCAGTTTAAGATGTGTTAATAGATTTAATGTGATACCTGATTTCATGTCAACAAAAGTAAAAGAACTCATCTGCCATTTTAGCTTCCAAAATAAACCTATGACCACTCTACACCGTTTTCTCATAAATTTCACTTCATCTTGACAAAATAAGACTTAAAATCAAGTAACTGTAACGTTGTACATGTTCTTTTTTTTATGTCAGCTAACCAATGCCAAATGACATTGAGTTATCTTTCGGTACATTATAGAAGGACACGTTTTCGCGTACGTTATACTGCAATGCAAAGCGTTCACGTGTGGACGTCACGTGATACGCTAACATTCCTCTTATAAAGGCTAGCGCGCTATAGTTACTATAACTTGTATGTAGACTATCTGCAATGTGCTTCAAAAAGGTTTCTAGCAAGACATGAAAGAGGATCTCCTTACTTTTACAAACATTTTTAACTTACAATATTTATTATTCGGGCCAAATGTTGCGTGTACTTTGACTCATTTCCAGCGGTGGTATTGACGTGAAATTTAATAATTTAGTACACTTATACAAGTCCGGTAACAATAGACACTTACAACAATCCGGAAGTGATATACTGGCTTGGCAAAGGATCATCTCCTCAGAAGAATCTTCAGCAGTTGATTCGATCGACTTGATTTCTATACGGGGTATAACACCATATAGTCAGAACAAAATTGTTTGTAATAGGTATTAAAAATGAAACTGTTAGGTAAGGTTAGTGAAAAACATTATTCCTTTAATGCTAAGTTGGAAATCAAGTAAGACGATCCATAATAAACACAGTCCTCCATGTTTATCGTCTGCGCAGAAGCCTTAACCTTGATATGCCAACATAATATCAAGCATAAGGAAAAGTCATTACATAATGGAAGCCATGAGAGCAGTCTGTTAAATGCCCTGTTAATGTTAATACTATTGTTTACAACATGTCAATGTTTAATCAGGAAATGATTTAACTATAACTTATATGTTATATTATGCATTAAGTTCAAAGCGTTTGAAACAGAGGATACCTACACTATAATGTCTACATCTGTTTCTGCCCTCATCCTATGCGGTTTGAGAGAAAGAAATGGTAAATGCGATTATGATTTCAAGTGAATCAGACAAACCTTCTGCAATTATATGGGAACCGCAGCAAAAGATTTTTCCGAGTAGAAAAATGTAGAACCCTACGTCCCTTATGACTGATGAGACATAAGATAGTTTTTGATTAATTACTAGTTTGATTAACTTATACAATACTGCAAAAAACGAAGATACTATACAAATGTATAGTAGTTATGCAAAAGTATTTATAACTTAACCTTCAGCACGCGCCATTCGTAGTGGACACGTGCATATAAAATCCAACGAAGTTTACGTTTGACTTCACTATTATTAGAAACATTAATACTATATAGCATGCTTCTATTACTATTTATTTTCTCAATGGAACTGCAAACTGTGCTTCTAATAGAACAGCAACAACAACAACGACAAATAAGTAGCGAACATAAACAATGAAAAACGTTTATAGTTTTAAGTTCATGTTGGTGTGTTGCATCTTCTGTAACCGTGATTGTGTGTTTACAGTACCAAATTAAAGTTTTATTATCTATTAAAAAGTAGCCTATGTTTCAATCTAGGGTACCAGCTATCTCAGTTTCAAATTTTATCCAAATACGTTCAGTCGTTTAAGCGTGAAGAAGGAACAAACATACACACTCACTCACATCGTCACTCACAAAATTTCGCATTTATAATATTAGTAGGATAGTCTAGATCAGCGATCAGCAACCTTTTGGCAAGGGCTATAAGGTGGCTAAATAAAGTAAAGGCACTTGTGATGTTAACCCTAGAAGCTGATTATTAACCTATAATAACTTATATTACTTTTCGGATTTTTCTATGTGTTCTAATTTTCAGTGTCGTTTAGAAATTAAATTTCTAACGGTAAAACCGTAAAAGTAAACATAAAAATTAAGAAATAAAAATTTCTTGATTCATTTGATATTTCCTATCATTTGAAAAACAGCGCCATCTCTCGTCCCTGGTGAGCAGTAGATGTTCCACGGGAGTTTGTAATTGTGTCGTACAGACACATCATTCAAATAGATGACGCTTCGCGACAAATAATCGCATAGTAACAAGGTCACGTGACAGTTAGTAATAGATAGAAAAATTCGAACGCTTACTCACCTGCTATGGGTGGTGTAGGGGTATAGCACGCGTCACGGAATGACGAGGACCCGGGTTCGATTCCCGGCCATAGCTTTACTTTTCGGATTTTTCTATGTGTTCTAATTTTCAGTGTCGTTTAGAAATTAACTTATATTCACAAAACATATACAAACATTAACGGGCACGCTGATCTAGACTATTTAGAACGTACCTTCGTTAAAAAAAACTTAGATTCTTAGTTCAGACATTGAATAAACATTTGAAAATTTAACTAATGCGCATACCATTTATGAATTCGCTTTAAATCAGGCTAACCGCCTACTCGTTGCTTGTCGTCAATAAATAAATCGAAAAAATTATATCACAGTAATATTAATATTATAAATATTCTCTATTGAACTCTTGAAATGCTTTAAATAATATTCTGCCTAGGTACATTGAATTAGCTATTACCTCGGGGGAGTAAAGGTCTCTTCTTATTTATTTTCCATTCCGTCGCAAGAATAACTGGAAGTAAAGCATGTTTCAAGAAAAACTTTGAATCTTGAGTGATGCCAGATTTAGCCGAAACCCTAAAGTCGCCGAAAGCTAAGATATACCATTCCTAGAATAACACCGATCAAAAATCTATATATAACAAGTTATAAATAGGTAAACTTTGATTGTATACAACTTATTACACCGCCCACTGAAAACCTGATAACGATTACTGAGTAAAATCGATTAGGTACACTATATTTTAATGCAGGATAAACTTTTATTTTTATCGTGCCCAGTACTACAAATGCAGCACTTAACACACTAAATATGTTCGGTAATAACAACACTCGTATTAATTACATAATAGAATTAGAGGTTATCATCAATACGCCACTTTTTTCCCAGAAAAATGAATAACCAAAGAATTCTGCGAAGAGTTCGTAGGCGCCAGCAATAGTAAAAGCAAATGTAGACTGTGTACAGTTCCCTAGTCTATGCAAATACGATAAGGCCGAAACCCTAATTCGGCAAAAAAATTATACCGATAATGATAGCCGATTTTGTAAGCACACGAGCTAATTCTATTGCATGTAACTTCAAATATTACAATAAAGAAATACTTCAATTAGTTGTGTAACAAACTTTTTCCAGGAACGACAGATCCCTAAATTTCTCTTCGTGTCCGTTTAAAAATTCTGACGCAAATGAAACCTACTTTAAATAGCAAGAGTTATTTCCTGAATATGCATTGTTTGTTGCATTTGCAATTTTACGAAATAAATTATCATAAACATAAACACAAAAAAAAACCACTCATATTTCATTATAACAAAACTCGATAAGCGATCAAACAATTGATTTAAAAAAAAACTCATTAATTTAGACAAAGGCGTATGTCAAAGATCGTGACAGACAGACGTCAAGCGAATCGATATAATTTATCAACTAGGTATTTCATAATGCCTGAAGCAACTCGCAATCGATTACGGGTTTCGATTATTCGCACGTATACGAGTCATATTAATCGATAAATAAACGCCGACGTGGATCGTAATTACTAAAATGTATATGTACTAGATTAATAAGAATAATCCAATCAATTTAATGGTATTCTAACGGAAATTATACGACCAGTCTTTATACTTGAAAGGTCAAACGTTAACCTAACATACGAAATCCTAACAATTTTGTTGACTTTCGGCGATATTTCTTTGTGGAACTTTTGGGGGTGACTTTGCCAAATTTTACTCTGCTTTAATACTTTTAAAAATCATAACAAAAATGTTGCTCTGTTAAAACGCACTGTTACTGTAAAAATAAAAACGAAAGTAAACTACGAAATCATCTACCTAAAAAAAATTTTTTTTCTTCCTAATTCCTGATGACCCAGAGTCATAGGGCGCAATGCTGACATGACATAACTCAGTTCCCAAGTTCAATGCTGGACCGTAGTCATAGTCACCCACTTGCATGACCCACTAACCCGCTTATGGTTCGACCTCGCTTGCTGGCACACTTTTACGTACCACACTGAGAACAGACTCTAAAACTCCTAGCTTACGATTCACGTTGGTTTAATCAGAATCGCGAAACGATCGCGAGGAATTTTAGACTTTACAGCTTAAAGTTAAGGTTGGTTGGAAAAAGTTTTTGGTAACCATTCTGACATTGATTTGACAGTTTTCATTTTTCAGTTTTCCTCTTTCGAGAGGATCGTGCGAATTCATAATCGGAGCGTGTCGTCTATTTAAATGATTATTAATCGGTATTCTAACTCTGTACAATGTCATTCATAAATTCTTCCATGCGTTTGCGTCCTTCCTACCTGTATTATGAAGGACTTAGTTGAGGTCAACGAGAACTGTCGATATGGCTGTCTTTAATGTGTCTACCACACGAATCAATTTTCTCGCTTTTCGATCAATACGTCCTTCTGTCAGTCAGCTGCGGTTGCAGGTTAACCTTCGCATACTCCTTCCATGATAAGCTGATAAGAAAAAAGCGTAGAGAAAATGTTTTCATTCCATAAAAAGATCTCTGTATCTGACAAAAGCTAATCATCGCACACGAGTGGATCGACGCGAGCGTCTATTTTTACCATCGAATTAGCATTTAACATTGACGTCAACTTCACAAGGGTTGACAGTCTGAAGGAGGCGTGGGCCTTAGTCCTTATTTAGCCTTCAGTAAAACTCTGTACATTAAAAGTTGGAGACATGTAAACAAGGGAATACCCTAAGGTTTTGCAACGGCTTATTGACTCCTATCGTGAGTGAAAGAGAGATGAAACAATTCCGAAGTCATTAGTTCAGGTTGGCCTCAGGAAAGGTCAGACACGAGGGTTCTATCTTTGTCTCCTGTTGTTTACAAGCGGCACTTGTTGTTTTTGCATGCCGTAGATGTATAATGAAGGTAAACAGTTTTTCCTGACCCGCGCTGTGATATTACTGTGAAAAGTTCAAGTTCATTGTATGTTGGAACCCTTTATTCAAACAACAAGGGAATTGAACATTGAAAACAAAAAATTAAAAGATCATTAGGGAAAAAACTAGTCACACGCAGTTCGGATCGGACGACGAGTGTTCTAGGATAAAAGTGAGCAATGTAAAAATTCCAAAGTGAGTTATTCCTTGTTCGTTTTTTAATCTACTTCAAAGTTTACTAGGTCTGGTAAACAAACATGCTCCAGTATTTCTGTCGTTTTAACCAGAATCGATTCAGGACTATCACGATGAACTTCAAGCAATCAAGTTATCACCGTCAACCTTACGATGTAATGATTATAATATAATCACTTCCTTGTAGACTCCTACCGCTTTTTCTAGGTACTTAACACATTTCCATGAACTCACCAGGCAGGCATAAACATAATAATTATATTGCTCCGGTATTTGCCTAGTTACTTAATTGCGTGCGAGAAACTTCCAGACCTAAAGCTTATTGGATCAATATTGGATGAATCAATAGATTAGACGTTATGTTATATCTCGACGAGATTCTAAGGTATTAAGGCTATGCTATGGCATTAGGTATCTGAGCTTTTTCGCTGAGATTATTTGATTATGGTTTGTTTTATCTCCATGCCTAGCCTAACTATGTGCCTTGAGGGAATATGAATAATATTATATCTTTTACGGCGTATGTGTGGCGTATGATGTAAAGGCGGCTCACAATATTATTCTTGACTAATAATATTAATAATACTTTACGGATGTTGTCCTTATTATTGCTATCGTAAATTGTTGATGGGCAAATTAAGCCTCAGACTAAACTAAATCAAAATCTGTATTAGCTAATTATAAAACCAGGAAACCATAACTGATTATAAAAAAGGATGTTGGCACCTCGCACCAATAGATCTTTATTGTATTAATATTGCACGATCAAATGCATAAAAACTGGTCAAACAGAGTTGTCAAGTTTTTCTCTGTCTTAGCTATTCCGAAGTAAGAAAGAGTAAGTAAATACATTATTATGTACGCAATTTAACTTGTCAATCATGTATCTCGCACTTTGCTCCCTACTCCCTCCGTTCATTGCCCGCCATTTTTTTATTTTATGCAGCTCGAGCAAATACAAATATGGCTTTTAGACAAGCACATATTTCTTCTAAATATATAATTTAGATGTCTATTCAAGAGTCGTTATGTCAGGAACATCATCCTTTGTTTAAGTAAGAAGTACGTACATTATTATTCTCGTATTCTGAAATGTATTTGTATTGTATTTAAATCTCTAAATTGAAATGGGCCTCGACATCGCCTGTTACACATCGGGCTAGTTGCCGAATCCTACTTATACGATACCGGACCTGTATTAGACTCTGTTAGACGCAACGATGCCGATATCAAGACAGTCCTAAACCTGACTCTGACGCACAATCCTTACTGCCTGTCACTACATGACAATGGTGCCTAAAACGATCCGATGTGCATCGGAAACGAAAACAACGCAGATATTTTCATCAGATCAGAAGTAGATGAAGAATATGAAGATGAGGGATAAAATGAAGATGATGTAAAGGCGGTTGTAATGAACGGAAACACAAGGAAACGTTCAGGATTTAGCAGCAGGCCGGCACAGCGACACGGCGCGCGGGTATGTAGGTTAGTTGGCCACCGAGCCGCGAGGCCCGAGATAGGTGCCTTCGCTTACAATGGGTTCCGTTAAGTTTTAATGGTGGATTTAATTGAGTTTAAATTATGAAAATTGTATCCTGACAACGACGTTATGAAATGTGTTGGGATATACAATTCCAATTTCCAATCTGAAGTGTGCCCCAAAGGTGGCTTTCAAAAGGTCTTGTCATGTCATATGTCGATGATTAAAATTAAAAATATATACCGCTGTGATTAATGTTTAATGAAACTAAGAACAGACAATATCATTGGTTAGAAAAACAATACGAATATCATCAATGCAGTAGAAATACTAAAAAAACTACTATATTGAGCTTATTAAAAATAGGATGAACATTAGGCAAAGCGAAATTGGGCAAAACTAAAATAATATGGTTTCTATAAATTGCGATTCCTAATATTCTTCATAATAGTAGAGATTGCTTTCAGAGTTTTTAAAAGATTAATGGGTTTACAATCATATTATGATTATTTTCAGCTATACATGATGCTTTATTCATTAGCTTAAAAAAAAGTAATATCCTTTAATGAATTAAAGTAAAATTTCAACTTCCTAGTAAACATAATCTGTTCCGGGTAAATCAATATTGAAAATTATATTCCTCGAACTATAATGTAATTTATTCTTGTTCGACGTTATAATGCCACGGAAGACCGACAAGCGTCGTGAAATAAAATATTTTCCTGTCCTTTTCTCTATAAAAATGTACAGGAAAGAAATGTAAAAATTTGCCAAGTAGGTAACCAAGTTAACTAAATGCAAAGTACAAATACACAATCGTAAAAAGACGTTAGTAAAACCTCAACCTTTTTAAAAAAAACTTTAAAATAATTATTAACAATGAGACTAATGTAAATCAAAATGTAATATTACCTACACACGGTGCTGCTCGCCAGTCCTGTTAGCTTGAACTTTGGCTTGACACGCTACCGCGTGTCTAGATAAATAAAAAACACTTCACAAGATCGACGGCATAGACTTGTTAGCCTCATGAGCATGAGCAAGCATTTCTAAAACTATTGAAAACAAAATACAAAAGTTGTGCGACTCAGCAAAGTTTATTCATATCAAACAGATTGGATTGGCAGGGGCTACTGGGCTATAGAAAATGGGACAGAAGGTTAATGGAAATGGCTTGGGGGTCCCGGTAGCCTCGCGTGCGGCCTTAGTCCATCCCACATATCTTTCCGAGTGCAAATTAATTAATAGGAGCTGGGAATATACTCATAATGCAAGGCAAGGCTTTAAAGTAGATAAAACCCTCCTAGCGGCAGTCGGTTAAAAATAAGGTGAAATTGGACTTTTACGCAATAATGAGCAGTTTTCCAATGTCGCGGTCGACGATGAGCGAGTCAGCTCTACAATCAACGGAACGAGTGTGCAAGTCATCGCGAATCTAATGAGTGGTAGACAAGTCAAGCAAATCGTACAGAATGATTCTTTTTCTGCCAAATTAACTTTCATTTAAGAGAAAAAGATTGAAAAAAAAAAGTAATAGAAAACGGTAAAAAGTTTAAAGACTAGATTTCGAAGTCGAGTAGGTAACCGCTCTACAGTATTTACTCGGTGGCGATTTTTTACGGTAATCTCAAGCGAATTGCGCCATTCTAAATCATCCGTTTCACTTTTGCCAGAGCACTTTCACTGCTAACGGTACGCGTGTCCGTGAACGCATCAAATTGGTCTTTAAGCTCTTGCGGATAACCCTGAGATCGCAACGGCATCGCGCATTAATCCGCTGAATGCGCGAAGCTCAAAATCCGCGATCGAGCATAAAGGGAAAAGAGATCGTTCCGGAAAAGGTATAAAGTTTAGATCGGAGCGTTTCGGCAGACAATCCCGAAGTTAGCCGAAGACAGCCGAGCACCGGCCGAGCGTCGAAGCAATGGCTCTCTCGAGCGCGTGAGTTTGAAAGTCGAATGCTCCCCCACCACGGCGTCTTCGGTACCGTAACCGCTTGTGTCATCCGTTACAGAGCGGTGAAACTCTTGTTACGTTGGTCGGACCGCTATATGTATTATGCCTACGAAAGACTGCGTAGCCGGTGCGTTGCGTTCCAATTAAAGTCGCGATACTGATAAAAACGAGGACAATGTCAAAAATTTGATCACTTACGATCCTGGTAAGGATACAAAAGTTAACCTCTAAGCAGAAATAGCTGAAGGTTTTAACAATTAGCAAATAGACGCGAATGATGCTAGTGAGCCTACATTTACAATAAACATATGGCATTAGGGCATTGAATTACAATAAGATGCAGGCGGAAATTGCTGCGATCTTGATGGCATAAATAGCGTCGACCTTTGAAGATGTTTTCTAGATAGCACAGAGAGCAGACACACCTACGAGTGCGAATCTAGAACGAACCTTGATATAACATCAAGATACGAGATAACAGATAAGGAGGTAATTAAGTTTGAAAGCAGATTTATGAATGCACTCCAAAACTTTTTCCCAGTAATTAGAACGTGGGTATGGAGTTGAACTTTTGCGTTGCAATTAAAATAAAACAATTTCGAACCATCGATTAAAAGAAATGGACATTAATTACGATATCTTAATGCCACGTCTGATCTGAAGAACAGAACGGTCGGCCATATATCAAGAGTTTCGCTTTCGAGAGGCAATGTTTCACTACTGGTATTCCGTGTTGGAGTTGGAATGCAATACCAAAACAAATCCATTTCACTCTAACTTATACTTATTTATGTATAAGTCCTTCTCTCTCATTGTTAATGTAAATAATGCTTTTAAGTGGATTATGAACTTGCTTCATAGCACTGTTTCATATTTTAGTCTATTAAGAACTGCTATACCGAGTAGACACACCTCTCCTAAAAGTATATTGGAAATATACATATAATTTACTACTAAAGTGAACTTTTATTTAAACCACTGCCCAATAGGTTATGGGCCCAGTATTAAAATAAAGTTAAATTCTGTGTAATTAAGTGAAGTGACAATAAAAACTGTGCCAGTAAGTTAAAGTAAAATAAGTGCCTTTTAGTGATAAATCTAGTGACTATTTAAAATGGATGGTACTATAATGAAGAGAAATATCAAACAATTTGATGGGGAGAAATACAGTATTTGGAAGCTTAGAATACGCAATTTGTTAAGTGAACTTGGTCTGATAAGACTGATAGACAATGAACCTCCCGTACAGCGAGACAATGAATGGATTGCACAAGACAAAGTGGCAAAAAATACGTTAGTTGAATATTTGTCAGATTCATTATTGGGATTGACTAGTGAAGATAGTACTGCGAGAGAAACTTTAAACAAATTAGACAGTATATATGAAAGAAAAAGTATAGCTACTCAATTAGCTTTGAGAAAACAACTTTTAAATTTAAAGTTACAAGGTCAAGAGAGTTTGATGAAACATTTCCAAACTTTTGACACTTTAATTAGTGACTTATTGGCAGCTGGCGCTAGATTAGAAGAAGCAGATAAAATCACCCATCTCTTCATGACTCTTCCCAAGTCGTATGATGGAGTCATTACAGCCATAGAGACGTTGGCAGAAGACACATTGTCTTTGACTTTTGTCAAAACAAGGCTTTTAGATCAAGAAATCAAATTAGCAAATGAGAATCGAGACAATAGTATGAAGGTTTTGCAGGCTGAAACTTGGAGAGCGAGACATAATAGTAAAAACAGATTCCAGATACAAAATTTTCTGAAGAATTCACATAAAATTAGAAATAAATTGCAAAAGATGAAGTGCCATTGTTGCGGAAGGAAGGGCCACCTGCAGAAAAAACTGTTACTACAATAAAAACGCTACTACAAGAGAACACCCTAATAATAGAACGATCAAAACAGTAAACGTTGCAGATGGAGATTGCAACATGTCAGGTTTTGCCTTCATGACAGGAGAATACTGTAGTGATAATCAAAATCAAGATGGTATCACTTTTGTTCTGGATTCCGGAGCGTCTGATCACCTAATAAATAGACAAGATTTGTCAGAACATTTCAAGAGACTAGAAACGCCAATAAAGATATCTGTTGCGAAGAATGGAACATTCATAACAGCGACAAAAAAGGGCGACTTACCAGTGATAAGCAACACTGGAAGCGAAGGAGTAATACAGGATGTTCTTTTCTGCTCAGATATTCCATACAATCTGTTGTCTGTTAAAAAGATGCAACAGGCGGGAATGACTGTTGTTTTTGACATGAACGGCGATGTCAAAATCTACAAAGATGGTAAGATGGTAATAAAGGGTGAGTGTTTGAACAATTTAATTGGCACTAAATTTATGCTAAATAAATATGCTTATAACACTGACTGCTCATTAAATAAAGTCGTAAATAAAAATAAAAACTATGATTTATGGCATCAAAGATTAGGTCATATTGGCAAATCTAAGTTTTTAGAAATTAAAAACAAACAAATGTTTCGTGATATTGAAACAATAAAACATATTTCACCTGTCGACAAGTTATGTGAAGCTTGTATAAATGGAAAACAAGCATGTTTGCCATTTAATAAATCGAAATCTAAAATAGTGCAACGACCTTTATTTAACGTGCACAGTGACGTGTGTGGTCCCATCACTCCTACAACACTTGACGGCAAAAACTATTTCGTTATCTTTGTTGATGAGTATACCCACTACTGTGCAACATACTTAATAACTCATAAATCAGAAGTTTTTGTTGCTTTTCGAGATTATGTAGGAAAGTGTGAAGTTCATTTTGGTTCGAGAGTTGTCAATTTGTACTGTGATAATGGTGGTGAATATTTATCAAAGGAAATGAAAGAGTACTGTGTGCAAAAAGGTATTAGCTACCACTTAACAGTGCCCCATACACCAGCTTTGAATGGTGTTGCTGAAAGAATGATAAGATCAATTACAGAACGCAGTCGCGCTATGATATCTGGTGCGAAATTAGATAAAACATTCTGGGGTGAGGCTGTGCTTACTGCTACTTATTTAATTAATATCAGTCCCACCAAAGCACTGAAAATAGCAAACACACCATTTGAGTTGTGGCACAATCAGAAGCCTCAATTGAAATATTTAAAGATTTTCGGTTCCACTGTTTATTTCCATAACAAAACAAGGAAAACCAAGTTTGATGAAAAATCCTTAAAAGGGATCTTGGTTGGCTATGAACCGAATGGTTATAAGGTGTGGGATGTGGTAGATGAAAAGTTTGTAAAAGTCAGAGATGTAATTGTTGATGAATTTCTTATCAAGTAGACCAGTGAAGTCTAAAGGAATAATATCGGAATATTCTAGTATTGAAAACTCTGGCAAGCTTATTGAGAAGCTTAATAATTCTGATTACCTGAAACAAACGGAACCTACCTCATGAGGTCCACTACCTAATAAATCTGTAAGTGAAACAGATAGGCATTCAGACTGCTCTTCATTTCAAAATGAATTGTCTCCTTCACACAGTAAAATGACTTCACATGACCTTAGAAGAAGTGATAGAATTAAAAATTTACCCTCTGTGTCCTACAATGAAGACGATGATATCTCTGGTAATTGTTTGTTGTCTGCTTCATCTTTCTTATATGAAATACCTAAATCGTTGGATGAAATTAAATCAAGGGATGATAAGCACTTATGGCAACAAGCTATTAACGAGGAAATTAAATCACTTAACGAAAACGAAACGTGGACATTTGTTCCAAAACCTACTAGCAGAAATATCGTCGACTGTAAATGGATATTTTCAATTAAAACTGATGAAAATGGAAAACCCCTGAAATATAAAGCGCGTTTAGTTGCTCGTGGTTTCAGTCAAGAATATTTAATAGATTACAATGAAACTTTTGCACCTGTTGCTAGAATTACAAGTTTCAGATTTATATTAGCTTTTGCAAATCAATTTAATTTGCTTGTCCACCATATGGATGTTAAAACAGCATTCTTGAACGGAAAACTGGAAGAAGAAATATACATGAATATTCCTGAAGGAATTCCAAGTCACGAAAATTACGTCTGTAAATTAAATAAAGCATTGTACGGTTTAAAACAATCTGCACGATGTTGGTTCCGTACGTTCGAACAAGCTTTAGTTGAAAAGGGTTTTCTAAATTCATCAGCTGACAGATGCATTTATATTTTGGATGTAGGTGACATTCAGAACAACATTTACGTTTTACTTTACGTGGACGATCTTATAATTTCAACAGGAAACATTAATACCATGATTAGTTTTAAAAATTATTTGATGAACAAGTTTAAAATGGTAGATTTAAAAGAAATCAAATGTTTCTTGGGAATAAAAGTTGAGCGGTCTAAAAATAAAATAACATTAGACCAGAGACTGTACATAGAAACAATCTTAAAAAAATTCAACATGAGTGAGTGTAACCCTGTCAGCACACCTTTAGAAAGCAAAGTGGATTTTAACTCTTTAAATTGTAGTGAAACAATAAAGGCACCTTGTAGAAATGTTATCGGGTGCTTGATGTATATTATGCTATGCACGAGACCTGACTTGAGCTATGCAGTAAACATCTTGAGTAGGTTCGCTAACAAAAACAACCAATCACTTTGGTCACACCTAAAAAGGTGGTTGCGTTATTTAAAAGGATCTATTGATCTCAAGTTAACTTACGTTCAGAGCGACTGCAGCAGCATAAACAAAAATATATTAAGTGGCTTTGTCGACTCTGATTGGGGTAGTAACGAGGTAGACCGAAAAAGCACGACGGGATATTTGTTTATATTATTTGAACAATGCACAATATGCTGGCAAACAAAGAAACAACTTACAGTTGCAGCTTCATCAACTGAGGCAGAATACATGGCTTTATTTGAAGCGGTTCGGGAAGCTTTGTGGTTAAAATCGTTAATAAACAGCATAAAAATCGAAATACCAAGTGCGATTCCTATTTATGAGGATAACAATGGTTGTATATCCATTGCTAATAATCCAACCAGCCACAAACGATCGAAACACATTGATATAAAGTATCACTTTTCAAGAGAACAAGTGGAGAAAAATGTGATTAAAATGTTTTATGTGTCCACAGGTAACCAATTGGCCGACATCTTAACGAAGTCGTTACCGACAGTGCGTTTCTCCGAGATGAGGAACAAACTAGGTTTATTGTAAATTATATTGTAAATAATTAGATCTATAATATAATAACATAAAGAAATTATAGACATAAGACATAGTTAAGATGGAGTGGTCTGATCAGGTTTTCCTGGGTTTCCCTGATCCTGTGCAACAAATGTTGGACCATGTAAATAATTGTTTCCCCAGAACATGGAGAGTGTGTGATTCAAATATTGTACTTATATACCGAGCATTTTTTGATTAAATTTTATTTTAGGATTTATTTTGAGGGGGCGTGTTGGAGTTGGAATGCAATACCAAAACAAATCCATTTCACTCTAACTTATACTTATTTATGTATAAGTCCTTCTCTCTCATTGTTAATGTAAATAATGCTTTTAAGTGGATTATGAACTTGCTTCATAGCACTGTTTCATATTTTAGTCTATTAAGAACTGCTATACCGAGTAGACACACCTCTCCTAAAAGTATATTGGAAATATACATATAATTTACTACTAAAGTGAACTTTTATTTAAACCACTGCCCAATATTCCGTTCTTCAAACTCCATCGCCGCGAGGACAATTTAATAGCAGAAGCAAATGAAAAAGACGCCAATCGATTACAAACAGCAATCGTGTAGAAACTAGCGTTAGAGGAATCGAGGTCAAAGAAACAGTCGATTGCAAACACATAACCTTTAATTATTCATACATACAATACGTCGACAGTCGAATTGGCTGTCATCAAAATGTTTAGTGCAATAAATGTCAAGAATATGGGCAATTACAGGCAGGGGTATCATTAGACTAGCTGCGTGGATAATTCTGAAAGTTTTTGCGACAGCTCTCTTCTCACGTTTACTCAATGAGGACACGTAGAAGTAAAATAATGATTGGCGTATAATTACAGTGCAAAAAAGGATCATCTGATACGGTTAACGTTAATGGTTGAAATAGCCTCAGCTTGGCGACAATTCAAGGT
The DNA here is from genome assembly GCA_963854515.1 of Pandemis heparana. Lineage (NCBI taxonomy): Eukaryota > Metazoa > Arthropoda > Insecta > Lepidoptera > Tortricidae > Pandemis > Pandemis heparana. The sequence continues at coordinate 2,496,992 of OY978031.1, read as the reverse complement.
GGTTAATCAGCCTCCCAAAAAGGGCAAAGCCCTGCGGTACATTACAAAGTCGAGCCTCGATTCGAGCGCGTTAACACATACGCACAACCCCGCAGGGATTCATCAGCTTTGAATCTTGGATAGTATAAATTAAAGCAACAATTTAATGTTTCCAATATTCGCATGTCGGAGGAAAGTGGAGTCGTGGATACGGGGAAACCCGAGCCACGGCACGCAATTCTGCCGAAACAGGTTGGCTGGCAACTTTATCCTTGTCATTATAGTGCGGACACGCTCAAGTGGGAACGAGACGGAGTAAGATGGAGTAGCGGAACTTATCTCTATTTATAATTGGACCGCTGTGATACCCGGAGTCGGTAATAACAGGACCGCGATGTGTCATATGTGTTACACTGTTTACAGAGATAACAACGTTTAACTATGGACTCGTTCAATTTAAAAAAAATGTCGGATAGGTGCTGATTACATTACGTATTAAAACTACCATCTAACTAATATTATAAATGCGAAAGTATGGATGGATGGATGGATAGATGGATGGATGGGTGGATGGATGGATGGATGTCTAACTAATATTATAAATGCGAAAGTATGGATGGATGGATGGATAGATGGATGGATGGGTGGATGGATGGATGGATGGATGGATGGATGGATGGATGGATGTTTGTTTGTTACTCAATCACGCCAGAACGGCCCAACGGATCTGGATGAAATTCGGCACATAGATAGAGAAAAGTCTGGAATAGCACAAAGGCTACTTTTAATCCCGGAAAATTGCGTAGTTCCCGCCGGATAGCGATAAACGAATTCTTTGCAGACGAAGTCGCTGGCAACAGCTAGTAGTCAATAAAATGCGTAAACATTAAATAAACATTAAAAAAACTTTACTGATGAGCGAAGCCACGAGGGACAAAAGCGACCTTTGTTATTAAATAGGTAGTTAATTACATTGATAGGTAATAAACGAGAAATCTGCAAAAGAGCAACACAATAAGGATCTATCCGCATTTTGCCGAGCCGGAACTAAAAGCGGAACCTGAGCTCAGGCTGCATAAAAGACTGTAGGTAATGACGCCGCCACGAGACCGAAAAAAAAGTAAGTCACAGTGAAAGTGCCAGTATCAAACCTCTCGACTGACAATCGAAATTTAAAATTGGAACACGCCGACCTCATTCCACACGCGTCTTCGCAACAGAGCGGACGGGTGGCAGTGCAAAAATAAATCATCAAAATTAGTTTTGTAACACTCTGTAATATTTTTATACACGCATTAATAACAAGGGATCCTGAGACCAGCGGAGTCTGAATGAATTGTATCAATGGGTACCATTCCATTTTCTTTTTCAACAAAAAGTCGTTACGCTCTGATAAATGTAATTATTTCGTTGGCTTTCACTTCTAGAGCGTTCAAAGGTAACATTGCAAGTTTAATAATGGTCCTATTCCGAAACAGCATATCGAATCGTAGAAAAGTGGTAAGTTGATATTGAATAACATTTTAGCAGGCGAGTTGTTCGCGTCATTAGCGGAGATCAACAAAGAGGTATCGGACGCAAGTTATGCTATGATATGGCAGTGTTATTAGCATATTGCGTACGTTACAGACGCGACTAGCGGCGGGAGGCTGCACTGTTTTATGTAACAGCATGTCGCTAGTTAAATTAGCGGCGAGTGCACATGCACCGAGTTGAACTGATTTACATACGTCAGCGTGACTTATTGGCCTTTGTAAATCCAAACGTCCAAAAAATAGGTCAGGTTAGTTTAGAAATATTAACCCAAAGTCGTTAGCTCAAATAGTGGTTACTGATGAGTGTGATCAGTGATCACCGCTGCCCATAGATACCACACAAGGTAATCTGGACGGCTAGTGATGAAATGCCTCTTCTGCTTGTATGTACCTCGGTTGTATCCACCACGCCGTAACTGAAGTGACGTGATGGGAAGACGCTCAGGAAATTGACCTTAAGGAAATGGCTAAGCATAAGGTACAGAAACTGCAGATTTAATTCGGCGTAAACAGAACTGCAGAATGAAAGGCGTTCGTTGCGAAACTGATTCCATTTACTCCGCTTTCACTGCCACAAAGTCGGTGGGAATACCTTCTATTTGATAACTTGGTAATATTTGGCAATTTCGCAATACGGCGCAATTTTAATAGGGTTTTTAGCATAAATATCAGCGTGATGACGAATGGAACTTTCGCTGTATTTATAATTGAGGCAAATGTCATGCTGACAACATATAGCTGTGATGCTACTAATGCTAAGTAGATAAGAATCTTGTTGAAATACAAATTAATAGAATAACAACAACATTTCAAGAGATACTCGAGGAAGTACATCATATACAAAGAACTGATTCCGACCCCCAGCTAATTATTTTCAGGGATACATTCGTCTATTGCTGTTATAGACCGACCGCTTAACTTGCCCGTGCGGGTACAGGACCGCAGGGTAGGACTACAAAGGGAACCGAGAGCGGTGCGGAAGGGTAGTGCGCCTGCCGGCCGCACAGAGGCCCCCGCGCCCCTGTGCCGCGCGGGCCAGGACTCATTTAAGCGTTCGGTCTATAGATGTATAAGTTATCTGAAATTGAAATCAAGTGTAATCTTAAAGGCACTTAAAATTTTGCTTTCATTGTATCGCATGTCTTTCAAACATTTGGAGACTAAAAGACTTGACCATATATGGTATAGCATGAGCAAATTAACAAAACACAACCTTGCATCAATCAAACAGTTTTAACGGGAAATCACAACTCGTTTGGCTTTTAACAACCCAGGCAGAAACGGTCTCGCTTATGTCCTGGTTTACCTCGACTATATCAGCAAGAAACTTACGACTTCAATGCAACTGTTTATTACATCCATTGCAACCAAGGAAACGTTGAGTAATTTGACAATATATATACACCGATACCTTGATTGTTGACCCTTGAACTATCGTAATGAACTTGCAATGTCCGGTTGGATCTTTTAAGTATGAAATTGCGCAAATACCTTCTCATTAAAAGAGCACTGGTGCACACTGTCTGAAACTAGCAAAGATTTTTCAAATAAAATTGTAAAATGTAACGAGTTTAGGATAAAAAGCAGTGAAGAAACGTCGGAGTATGACCATTAAATCCTATAAACTGCCATTGCCTTCGCGAAATGTGATACAAACAATTAAGCCATAACAGAAACGTCTTTGAGTGAGAGTGAAATAAAATGAACATAATTAACAACTTCAACTGCAGATTTTGTACCTTAATTTCCGTTATAGATTTATTAGTAAAGGTTTCAAGAAAAATAGTGAAGTTAGGACTCCAGTTTTCATATGTTTACCTACTTCTATCGATAAACTGGGAGATATGAAATTTAGACCAAGTCACAGTAAAATAATATTAAAAGGCAATGCAATGAAAATCTCGCGTATTTGTCGGCGTTTAGCCAATAACTTTCATATGTCAAATACTAAATTAACTGCAGAACACCACTAGCGCTCAAGAGCAACTAAAGAATTCTTTACACCAACATGCATTTTTTCTTATTAAAATCGTAGATAACATTCAACTAACAAAGGATTTGCTGGTCTTTACCTCGTTAACGCTGTATTGTGAAATAACGTTGTGCAATACAATAATGAGTGCTGTTATTATGATTCGTCGGCCATTTTGTTATCAAGATCATTGGATATGTAGGTGTCACTGTCGAATGTATCGATGCTTGTATTTCTTATGTAGCTAAGTTTGAGAAATACTATGACTGGCACAATATTTGACAACGATAACAACATAAGTCCCAATTCTTAATTATATCGCTTTCGATTTGACTTGAAGAGTGCAGTCAAGGCCATTTTTCATTCATCTGTAACAGATTTAAAAGTAGGCCGCCTTTTATTATAACGGACTGTTGTCAATGGTGTCATCCAAATTTAGGATTGTGAAGTACTGTGCCTAAAGCCCTGGGTCGGTTTCCCTGACTTGCTCATTTACGAAAAATTATCAAGATGGATTGCGGATGGCAATGCCTGTGCTTCCATACCACAACTTTCCCTTCATCTGACTCCCAGTGCTCATCTTCCATCCCATTCACAAACATCCCACCTCTCACTCTAACCTGGAGTAGCAGATCCACGCATCGAACATTTCACCGGCCCACTCCCAGATAAGCTATCGTTTGAAATGTGCCACCAAAACCGGCGCACGAGTGGAATATTCAACATGGCCGCAACTGGGTCACGGCGAGTGGCGTGCAGGGTTGCCAAAGTTTAAAAAGATATGTCATTTGGCTCCGTAAGGAGAACATGAAAACTTTAATGGAAACAAAATGCTTTCGCTTTTAAAATTTTAGGAAAATAATAGTTGTTACCCTACTCCAAGTGCTTTGGCAATAGTTTTTCATTGACATAAGGCTACATTGAATTGAAAGGGTGGAACATTCCACTATGGTTCTATGGAAAATTAATGTATTCTTTTGCGGACAGAAAGTAACACTTAAAGTAGATTCCCTATTACGTTTTTCTGAGTTTTTTTCCGATTTTAATCTTGAAAAAGATTCTTCTCCGGACTTCGAACGAATAATTAAGCGCTATCCAGAGTGTCCAACCGTAGGTACTCGAGTTTTGAGCTTAGCAACACCTTTAGCAATTAAGTAATTTTTATTTATATAGGCAAACAGCTAGATAGATATTCTACTTGCGACAACCCTAATCGTCGCGATGCCTGCTCTTACGAATTTTTAACCCGAAATCGCTTCAAGTTTGCATTGCGTTGTGTGACCAGAATTGTACACGTATTTGTTCATAGTTGTATATTTACGGCAAGGCTGTTTGGGTCTTGTAGGTTGACAAGTACAACTTAATTTTAAGTTGGATTGGAACAAGCCAAAATGTAATGACGCCGAAGAAGTTATGACGAAAACATAAGGCATATCTAGTTGACTGGTAACGTAAGTGACCTTGAGATGTGCAAATGCGAGGGTGGTAATGATAAAGGAGTTAACGGATTATCGTTGATCTCATTTTCGCGCTATAAAAAATATAAAAATCAAAAGCAATTACGACAATTTCGACCTTAGTGAAGTGACTAAAGTATTTATAGTCAAACACAAGAATAAATCAACTATAATACACTCTTGTGTCGTCTCGTTCGCGTTCCAAGGCATTCTCTATCGCGTCACCTTCTTAAAGAAAACTAAAACAATTACAATTAGTCTGAACTTTTTCCGGGCTGCCTACGCGAACGGGTGTGCTGTGTCTCTGTCCAACGCGGGGGAGGGTGATGTTGGCGTCCCGCTCTATCTCAATGTGCGTACGCGCAAGGTGACACCGTAATAAAGCGTAAGATTTACGTACGTCGGGTCAGCGGGTCCTTTGTCAGATCAGAATGACTGTGATGAGAGCTATAACAGTCTAGACGGAGGATTCACGACTTTTTAAGTTGGTAGGAAAGTTCATTACACAATTATATTGATATATGAAATACTAGCTGTTGCCCGTGACTTGTTCTGCGGAGCCGGCGCCCGTAGGACGTTAATAAATTGTCAAACGTTAGTTACAAGTGTAGTTATAATAATGGCGTTGAAGGAATAAGTCTTCGATAACAGCTTAAGCTTTGAACTTTAAGTTCAAGTGAGAATATGGTGCAGATGATTAATCTGATTTTATTAAAAGCCAGCACAGTAGGAAAGTATGAGAACTCGCTCAAACAACCGCGATCCACTTCACAGCGAGCGTCAAAAACCACTCATTACAACCAACCTTCTCCGAAAAGAAGGACAATGCGTTAAACACGTCAATTTGAATGGAAATTGCAATTTTGTAGAGCAATTTCGCGTTCCGTTACAAGTTATACAAGTTCCGAGAGGAATTTGAGAATTTTAATTCGGCTTTCCATTTGTTATGCAATGATATTTCCGCCGTATGGTAATATCATCTGTTAGTATTTAGATGTAATAAAATAAAGTATTATGGTAACAAAATTAATGAAACAACCCTCCCACTCTTAAAGGGTTGTTGTAGAAGCGGTAGCGGTATGGAGCAAAGGCGTGCAGATTCGACCAATCACATTAGTTTAAAACCCACCGCCCATTGTCACACGAACAGGCTACTCCAAAATTCGATTTTCGAAGTTCGTATCACACCGTCCCTCTCACTCTCAAATTAATAAATACTAGTGAGAGTGGAGCGGCATGAAACGAACTTCGAAAATCGAATATCGGAGTATAAGGCCTGGGTTGTTAAATTGTGGAGAATTCCCCAACTTGCGGGATGATTTGTTGGGGATTTGTATTATGCGAGAAAAATGAGGGGATTATGATTGATTTCAGAAACATATTCTAGTTAAGATTGTAATAAATAATGGAATAACGATTAGAGTTTTGAGGAATTCGAATGATTGTAATTGGCACCGTTGGGCGCTACAATACTTTCAGGGGTGACACCCAGAGGTCGTGACGGATTCGCTATTCCTTTCTGTCAAATGATATAGGGTGAGGGTAGACAGAGATGGTAAATGCGTTCGCGAATACCCGCACGTTAGACCATAAGGCCACTAATGATAATTTATGTGTTAGTGACTCATTATGGACAGCGTGCGTTTGGTTTGTGAGTGCCAATCCGGTTTGTTTGTAGATCATTTACTGGGTTTACACTGTGCTTCTTATCAAGACAAATGGTCGATTTAATTAAATGTTCTCTAGAAATCACTTTGTAAATAAATTTAGATTCTAGTAAACAAAATTGGTTACAAAGACTTATTCAAACAGCCGGAACAGCGTCTGTTATTCGAAATTCAAATCAATTACTAACCAACAAAGTTAAATATCGATACATCGATGCAATTCGGGTTTACAAACTTAGTAACTAACTAATACAAACATAACCTACAAAGGCGTATCACTGTAATTAACACTTTATTACAATCGCAAAAGATCGTTTATGTGTTGACTTTTATTGTGTATGTTTGTATGGCGCATTCGGTCATCGAACGCTAGCATTTTGTTTATAATGTGTCGTACAATACAAACCACCTCAATAGTGGACTCACAGTAGAACCTTTTCTCAATAAGCGTCGTACTGTATTCCTTAGCAGGCTAAGCGATGGCACATAGCGACAAAGTTCTACGGGGGGTTAGAATTGCTATAAACGTAATGGGCTGGTTCGGTATGCAAAAACTGTTTTTATAATGGAGACAGGTTTTTTTTACTCGATAGATGTCGTCCTTCAACAACCGAACACCTTTGCCATCAATTCATTCCACAAGTACAATATAAAATAATGTTCTTTTTTAAGTTAACGACTCAAAACTTGATTAATTGACAAGTAAAAAAAAAACTCACCAGTTTCTACGCCACCGCCACCGCGTTTCTATAGTAATTAATTGTATAATTGTACATACTAATAGCCATTGTTAATGTTCTTGATTCGTCAGTTGTCGTTATACAAGAGGTTGCTTTTGGGTACTTAATCGAGAGCTAGACGCACTAAACCAGTTGTATACTCCGAAATTCTTAGTCGTACCATACTGTCCTTCTCACTCTCACCTAACAGCACGAAATGCATTTCTAATTTCGGAGCAAAAGGCCAAGTAGTAACACGAACACCGAATGACGATGACCAGAAATGCACTGTACGATTTTGATCGCAAAGTATTCATGAAAAACTTCGATTTGACAGTCCGATTTTGACCTGCCAAAACATAAGGCCGTTTACAGAGCTCCATAGAAATGTGTCTAGGCCAAACATTTGAATATTGTATAGGTCAGTAGCTGCCTTGATCCGCGTTTTGTGGAAGGAAGAAACAGTACAGCCGCCCTAGAAACTACACGAGCAAGTTTTTGTTGACTTGTTGGGGGAGCCTTGGCTTGAATTACAAACAATTAAACATTCTGAATATTCACAATTGTTACGGTTGGGAGGGTAAAGAGAAGCTGCAAGTTGCTATGCGTACCATCTAATACAGAAGCTAAACCTGGTGCAAGAATAAACTATGTTCATTCATAAAGAAGCTTGACAAGCATTTATGAAGGGGGAAAAATGTTGAGCGTGCATGCGTTTCCACGAGACAAAGGAATCGACTCCTCTCTACCCCCACTGCTTCTTCCTCTTTCTTTGCCTTTCTCTCTACCATTTTATTTGGGAACACGTAAATTTTCGCCAGTTACATTACAGTGTTAAATGATAAAGTAATTGGTAAACTATAATTTTGTTTATGTAGCATACAGTATAGTTTTACCCTTATTTTAATTGCCCGAGGCCTTGTCCAGTCACGAGGCCTGTTTATAATTAGATTCCGAACTCCGCTATTTTGTTTACGACGCACATTTGGCGCTATGAACTGAGACCGAGAGATGATATTTTTGTGTTTGTCCGTCATTTCTTTAAAGTTTCAACATTCATGAAATATATTAGAAGAAGGATTTTGTCTATTTGCGTAGTTATAGCAAAGATATGAAGCTTCGCTGTGATAAATACTTCCAATACACTATGAACTGTACAAAATACTGGTAACTCTTGTTTCGGACTATTTGAACAGGTTGGGTTAGTTTCAATAAATAAATAGCCCCGTAAATGTTTTTCAGGACTTTTGAATCGTATTTGACAAATGTTTCCGTACATTGATCGATATTCAAAGTGAACAACAGAAAAGTTGTAATCGCTTTCGTTTAAATAAGGATTGGTTTAAAAAAAACCGCGGTGGCCTAGTGGTTTGACCTGTGGCCTCTCAAGCAGAGCGTCGTGGGTTCAAATCCCGGGCTCTTGAGTTTTTCGGAATTTATGTGCGAAAATTACATTTGAAAATTGCCATGAGCTTTTCGGTGAAGGAAAACATCGTGAGGAAACCTGCACACATCTGCGAAGAAATTCAATGGTTTGGGTTAAGTTCCCAATCCGCACTGGGCGCGCTTGGGAACTATAGTCCAAACCCTCCAATACACGGAGGAGGCCTATATGCCAGGAGGCACGCCGAATTACGCGACAATTTAATAATAAAAAAAAAACAACAACAACATGTACTTACTGAAATTGCAGCGAATTCGGAATAAAAAAAGGCTATATTATATTATTATTATTATTAAATAAAGATTCATTTGACATTTGCGAAGATAGGAAAATACACAGCAATGAGAGCTGCAGACCTACAATATTACTGACTTATAAACGCATAGGTAGTGAAGAATGCAATGTCGACAAGAGACTATGCGTATCAGTAGGTGCAACTGTTTTTATGGAATCTTACGGTATGTATACCGTACTAAATGAGAAGACAGTAAACAGTCTTTTTTTTTCGATGATGACTATTTTAACATCCTGGAAATAGAAATCTAGATTGCAAATAACAGCACTTAACATGCCAAGTAGTAAGAGCTTAGCTATTTTCAAGCTTAATCAGGTTTTATGCGTTTTTTAACAAAGGATTAAGAGTGAGAAAAGGGTCTAATTCTGCAGTGATTTTAAATAAAATTGATTAATTATAAATCCCAATCCTGTGGGAATCTCGGGATAAATTGTAGATATTCCATATTATTCCTAGAGGTCCAAAACTCTACCGTACCAGATTTCGTCGCAATCGAGCTATTCTTAAATTAAAGAATGACAAACATTTAAACTTTAGTTTTATAAAAAAACATTAGTTGGATCCTATGGCCATCTCTGTCTGGGAATGCCATGGCGATACATTTTTATATGTCGTGTAAATTATTTTTACAACTATACATATATTCGGAGATAGTAACAAAATTAGCACCGGCGACCGCGACGCGTCATGTAGGTCACGGTCCGAGTGCAAGTGACGCAAGATACGTACCACGTAACGATAGAAAGAGAGAGCACGACACTTTTATGCAAGCCTAAAATTCTTTACAGCTTTTTTTTAAGGAATAAGATTACAGATGTATTGCCAGCCTAGACGGCTAAGATGGAATACCTTATGTGCTAGTGCTAGTATAATTTCACGGGTTAAAGCACTGCTGTTTACGGAAGTATTAGAGAGTATAGATTTAGTGGTAGCGTTCTGAACGGACCTTGCACAAGTTCCTACAACTCGCGAAAGAATTGATTGGAACGAAACGTACTGTGTGAAAATTGATTGTGAGAAAGAATTTGGTGGTATCAAGTTGGGATTTGAGTGAGATTTTGGCCGGTATCCAACGGTAACGGTGCACTGGTGTCGTGTTGCGGTATTCGTATTGGTTTACTGAATGGCGCATACGAATCAGCTGACGAATTCGTGGGCGATTTGTAATTGCAAATTGAATAAACATGATTTATCGAGACATTATCGGCTTTGGATTTGTAATTAGCACTTCTTAGTACACGGAGTTTTGGTTACCAGTGCATATGAGACCGACCGCTTATTTTTTTTTTTATGTGAATAGGAAGGAAAACGAGCATGTGGGTCACCTGATGGCAAGCGCGCACCACTGCCCATAGACACCCGCAACCCCGGAGGGATTGCAGATGCGTTGCCAACCTAGAGGACTTAGATGAAATGCCTCTTGTGCCCGTAATTTCCCCGGCTGTCTTACTCTCCACACCGGAACACAGCAGCGCAAGCACTGCTGCTTAGCGGCAGGATTAGCGAGTAAGATGGTGGCAGCGATCCGGACGGACCTTGCACAAGGCCCTACCACCCGCAAAAATTGCCGCAATTGAGTCCTTGCCCGCGCGACACAGGGGGGTAGGCGACCGCAGGCGCACTCCCCGCCCGCACCGCTCTCGGTTCCCTTTGTCGTCCTACCCCACACCCCTGTACCCGCGCGGGCGAGAACTCAGTTAAGCGGTCGGTCTATAGTACACTCACAGATTTTTAGGGCTCCGGAATTAGAAACAGAAAACTGAACCCCTTGTAGGACTCTCTTAGCGTGCGACCAAACCGCCGCGTATACGCAGTGACGTGGCGTACGTATGCGTCACGTTTTCTCACCGTTTCTTCATACATTTTGTTGCGATTCCGTAACGTCACCGTTTTTTAAGCGGCGGTGTGGTCGCACCTTTAATTGTGTGCCTGTTCGTCTGTCATAGTCATAGCCTCATCTCATAGCGAATGTGCTCCGAATTTAGAGACAGTTGGAAAGAATAACATGTTTTTATGTGATCCAAACCGACCAAGGTAATCCATATTAATATGATAAATGCAAAAATGTGTCGTTTTGTCAACAACAAGCGGAACGAGGCTGTGATGGGCTTAAGTGTCATGATAATATTCCACCACTTTGGTCGCTACTGGACTCTACGACCTCTAAAACAGTCAGCCTGACAACAACACCGACTCGCCAAGATTCCACTATCTCTTATTGCGATTATATCTAATTACAGCTTGAGTGATTCATGTGCAATGTGCAATCAATAACAAAGCATAAAAACACTAATAAACAGAGTAACAAAGTCTCGTATCGCCTGTTGCCACGGTGCATAGTTAACTTTCTATTAATCTGTGGTTTCATTCACACTCGCATAACAGCTGTAGCGTCTGAACGAGAAAAAAGTGAAGTTGAATACTAGAACGGGGTTCTTCTTTTAAAGCATAATATATACATACACAAATCACGTCTGTGTCTTTTACGGGGTAGACAGAGCTTAAGGTAACAAGACCTAAAGGCTAAAAGTGGAAAGGGGAGCCAAAATAGTACCTATTGGGTTGCTATAGCCGCATCGCCTATATAACATGATTCCTAAGATTTTCATAATACTCGTAGGCATGAGTTTGACCACAATCACGCCTAGTAAGCAAAGATGTGGTCAAAGGAAGCACGCTCACCTAGTAACTAGATGCTAATTGACGTCTGATGTGATGACAGATTAGCGTATAGGAAACACAGTCCGAGAGCTCTTAGAGTGCCACTCGTGTTTGTCTTGGTGCTCACACTCACTTTTATGGGGGTGAGGGAGACAGCAGGATAAATCCGAATTCTATCCAACGATCCGGGTATAAAATAAAACGAAAACTCGAATAGCTTGGGTTAGAAATCAATGGGCAAGGGGGCTACTACGAAATCCGAAGTTTGTATCACACATTCCCTCTCACTCTCCTACACGTACTTCGAATCTTTTGTTACTGTTAAGACACAACTTTGCATATTTTTTTTCTGCCTCTACTACAGCACACATTTATAATAGTATTAAAATTTGATACGTTCATAACTCATACATCCAGCTCTTCTTCAACACAATAAAATTCAAGTAATCTGGGTCGTATTCCATAATGCTTTCAGTAGAAATGTGGATTACTTATTTATCATTATAACTCCTTGCGTATAAAAACGTTGGGATCAGAAAATGGGATTGCGGAGGTAACTTTTTGGGCGCCAGCTAAAGGTAAGATTTATGTGGACGAGGGTATCATTGTTTGGAGTAAATAATATTTCAACAATTCCAGGTTGCTGAGGATTCTCTAACATTGCTTCTATGCAATGCCTCTATTCGCAAATGCCTTGGAATTTCGGTAGCTCATCAAAGGCAATCGCGGTTTATATCCCGTAGAACATGTCGAAATTGTCTAAATATTCTCCTTTTTCATATTTCCATACCAAAATCGTCAATCTGAGACTAGAACACTACGAAACCCATGCTCAATCAAATATTTCGGAAGGGCTCCCGTTCAATGCGTTGTCATGATGCTCGACGTAGAGCTATTAACCAACGATAAACGCAATGTATTCCGTACTCTTCGATCGCGCATACACGTGGCTGGGTCGCAACTAAGTATTCTTATTTTCTCAATTGAGAACAGCAACATTCTGTCCCAAGTCGATTAAAATCCATCGAATCACCATGATGCGAGAGTGAATGGCGAAAAAGAAAACGAAAGTAACAAGCGAGAGGCGTTCAGCATTTCAGAATAGCCTGACCTTAATAACGTTGACCCACGCTACTGTTTCACTTCAACTCTTTAAAGTATACAACAGTTTAACGAAGTGACAGTTACCAAATAGTTATATTTTAGATGTTTAATATCTAAACATTTGTTAATATCACTGAGAGTTTTAGCTACAAAAGTAGGTCAAAACTAATGACATAATTTATGATACAACAGCAAAAATAATTCTAATTCAAAGCGGAGTTTTCACAGCGTGAGGATATATAATAATCCGAGTAGTAAAGTGAGTGGTGTGTGCGGGACAAGTATGGTATTTTATCATAACCTCATAACCAAATGTTTCTATAACTTCCAATGTACTTCTCGTCATTGAGGATCTGAACCTGTACGAAGTCTTTCCTGGGAAAATAGTTTGGTGTTGGTGTTATTCCTTTGCCTTCTACACCGCAATGCTAGAATGGCAATAGAAGTCAAATGGCAGTTGAGAATAGAAGACAGTCATCTTAGCCCTCTGCAATACTCTAATTTGATGTTCATTTATCATCAATTAGCAAATATGCTATTTTCCCATCGTATTTCATACAAAATAGTAGTATTAACATCTTGTACGTATTTGAAATGTGAAATTGGCTTAACAGTGCATTAGCAACGTACAGTTAATTCAACATAACTTATATGTATGTATGTAAACATGAGTGGCACGTCACGTTTCACGTCTCGTGGACAGATATGTATTTCTAAATAGCGCGTTTGTACATTATTTTGTTGCAAACGGCACGTATTCGTCAGATGCGCTACGGCAGTGATAAAGATATAACAATATGTGACAAAACTTTATCTAAGAGAGTAATTTATCTTTTTACTGAGAACACCGAACAGATTTTTGAGATTCCTGAGTTGATGCACATGATTATGGTTTTATTAAAAGGAAATAAACAAAGACCGTTGCATCACGATCATGTCTATGAAGCGAGAAAGTGAAACAAACAAGTGGTAAAGCCTAAGGGCACACTTGTTAACGTCCGCTTTATTGTAGCATTCAAAATATTAACTTCATTATTGTTAACAAATTCCTCGCGTAGTGATAGCAAACTTAATTAGCTATAGAATAGACTTATTAAAAGCGTGATTGTAGATTTTATTTTATTGAAAAATTTGTGTGCATCGCATGTAGATTGTAAACTTTTCCCACTTTAGTTGTAATCATAATGTATTCATTCCGACGTTTCGGTTTAAACATAAAACAGAAAACTCGTGTCGCTCATATGTCGCATCTGTTCATTTAATTCAATGCATCGGGTATTTGCTACCTACAAGACAGAGTGACAAATAAAACACCCGTCCATTTACGTGCGCTCACAGACATGCTTAATTAAAGACTGATTAGAAAAAGAAAGAAAAAAAACTATCGTGAAATTTACACACCTGATCAATCACAAACTTATACACAGAGAATAATATCTTGGATTGTCAGCGACGTAGAAGTATTTGTGATTTTAACGAATTCAACCGTAGAAAAATATAAATGTTATTGTTGTTTGAGTATTGGTAAAAATTCATGTTTAATTATAGACTTTGTTGTTGTTTTAGTTTAAAATTTAAATGTGGTTGTTATTTGTTGATCTTTGTATCTTCTTGTTGCTATGTAAATGTTTAATGGCCTCGTAATATCCAATGTTAACGTTCATTACACAAATCTATGTATGTATGTTGAACAATAACAAGCCCGTTTCATGAAATAAATATTCACCTTTCAAAGTCATTCTATTGTCGTCTAGCAAACGACTTCTTTCCTTACAACTTCATCTCTGACTGCATTTGGATGATAAATGATAAAACATCATATAAGCCAGAAGACATCCTCTAGAAATCTCCACGAGCTCGACGGCGATTGGTTTTGCGAACGTTAGCAGATCGTCAATCCCTTGTGGGAGGCTTACCAACACTTCTTCCAGAACTTAACTCGACTCCCATCCATCTAAGCCAAACGCAGACTATAGAACAGAGATAAAAGTACTCACGATATCGTGCCCTTGGCTCCCACTCCTGACGACTTCAGGCGCCATGTATTCGATGGTGCCGCAGAAGCTGTAGGCCCTCTTCTCGCCGCCGCAGAACTCCTTGGAGAGGCCGAAGTCTGTGAGAACAATGTGGCCTTCGGCGTCGAGAAGGATGTTCTCCAGTTTGATGTCACGGTAGATGATGCCGAGCTGGTGATAATATAACAAGTTACACTCAGACTTATCATTCAATTCCATTGTTTCAAGAGTATCATTACGTTGATAAACAACAAAGCTTCCACGCAGACGTACAAGTGCCAAAATGACTCAAAATTTAATCAGAATCGCCTTAAACTCGTGTAAATCCGATTTGGCTGTTAAATTTTCATTAAAGCTCCCTTTGAATGTTTTCTTTTGAAGTAATTCTGGTAATCTGAGTCTTATTTTTAAAGGGAATCTTAAAACCACAGTATAAACTTTGTAAGTTATCAACGAACAACGCGTTCTGTAAGTTTGATAATTTGTCTGTAGATCACTCACTAGATTTATATGTGCTATAACCCATACAATACATAAGATGTGAACATGAAGATATGATATCCACAATAAGAGAGGGATAAGGGAGATAGAGGGAGGGAAAGGGGGATAGTCTGCCCGTCGCGTAGGTAAAGTTGCCAATTTTTAAAAACCGTGCATTTTTTAATTTCCACTTGACAATGTTCAAAGCTTGGCTCGTGTTCAGCTGCTAAGATACAAATACGAGTAGTTTTGGGCGTTATAATGGCGCTGAATACTTTATATTTATGCTTAGTACCGGATGTGAAAATAAATAGCAAATATTTTTATGAGTGCTTATTCATTCTTACAGTAAAAACCTGTTTGTGTTCTGGTAATAGGATAATTTTAGTTGAAATTGTAAGGACTGAACTTAATGCTAGGTATTATACTTTAGTTCATATCGCTTAGTCGATAATCTTAACAAGAATACTTAGAAGAATAAACCAGTTAATATGAGCACGAGGGGCCAGCAATTATAGGCTCTCAATGGCCAAATGATTTTCTACATAACTAATAAGTAAGTAGAAGCAGCAAAGAAGGATCAACATAATTATTAATAATATTACTTTCGTAGTAACATAAGACAGTTTTGTCCTGGCAAGTGAGAAAATGGCACTAACCCTGTTCACTTAATTACCTCATGTAATAAGCTTCACCTCTTGAATTAACACATTAACGAAAAAGAATATGTATTACCTTATGTAACTGCTCGAGAGCGAGGATGATCTCGGCTATATAAAGTCTGACTTCGCTCTCGTAGAAATGTTCCCTCTGATAGAGATGCGTAAACAGTTCACCGCCAGCCACATAATCTGGTAACAAAAACAAAGGTTGCTAAATTATTCTAACATAACATCAAAGACAAATAACTACATACCTACATCAAGGCTTATGTCAATTGGTTGATCTACAAACAAGAAAGAAGACTTACAAAAGTCCAAATAGATGCAGAATCAGACGTGTTACGGTAACGCGTAATTGTGCGTTTTCGGTTTTAACAAAGTATCAATACTATAGAACAGTTTGTTGTACATATATATACTATTCTAATGCAAACACGTTGGATACTTTGATAAAACTAACACAAGCTTTGCACAGACTCAGTCGGCGTAAACGACGCTCTAAAATTTATAAGGTGAAATCAAACACCATAGAAACGACTAAGCTATGGTAGCTAATCAAAATATTACAGACGCTTTCCGTCTCATTTTAAAGAAATCATCTGCCCCCAGGGTGACCGGGCGGGCCGGGACTATGCTAATATTAATACAGATCCTTAAACTCAACGATAGTCTAGCAGAATTTAGGGCAGCAATTTTAAAAAACGCAGACCGATTCAGCATCCATTTAGACAGCACGCATTAGGATTTCCGTCTTTAATAATAAAAAACAGATCGCAAGGCTGCACTTAGTAACATCACGAGATTCGAAATATGCATTAAAGATAATGCTATTGATCTTGAAACTGTTTCGAGCCGTATAATTTGCCGTATCTGGGTCTCGGTCTAAATGCGCTAATGCGTTCATGTGATGAGGACTCTACTTTTTGGATGGCCTAGTTTACTAACACTATTGTAAAAGAAGCACATATTAGAATTGTTGGCATTAGGAAATAGGGAAGCAGATTACCGACATATACACGGTGTCTTTACATTGTTATGGAATTTTCAGCAGTTTATTTAAACACTCATGTAAAGGTTTTCCATCGTAGTTTTGCATACAAAATTCAATCACCGTTTTGACGCCACACACTATGAACATCGACCAATGAACGGACACTTTTGTCAATCACGATTAATAAATAATAAAAAAAACATTCACATGGATGATCAGTAAATTCTATAAAAACTTTAAAAACAAAAATGACATTGTTTGTTATTAAAATGACTAGCAAGTAGCAATCAACGTACAATACGTATCGTTATACACTAACTACGCATTTGACAACCAACTGTAGCCAATTACGCACAACAATAAAAACCATCTTATTTTCGTTTCGTTTTACGTTTTCGTTTATTGCACAAAAATTAAATTAGATACCACAATGCCCACAATCAAGCGCGAGTGTGACGTTCGTATAATGCGGACATTTTGAACCTATTCTGTTTGTTGGTAACTAGTGTCTAGTGTTTCCCAACATCTTAATAGAGTTTTAGCGTACGGTCCAATCAATAAGCGGGCACTGCACACTACATACGCCTTATCGCCTCACCACAGATAAACACTTTGTGCAGAATCATTCGGTATCGCTACCATCATCATACTCAATAATCCTGACCTAGGCTAGGCTAACGCGCCTTTTTCTAGTATTTTCTGGTTGCAGTACTATAAGTTATTCTTTGAAGTGAGGCCACAATAAAGTGTGAAGTTCGTATGCGAGAATGATTTTTATGGCGGCCATTTTGAACGCACCTCTTCTACTTGTAACGAGTGTTTCCCAACATCTCACTGCAGGCATTTTAGCGTACGGTCCAATTGAATAGCTCCGGATCAAAAACTGTCGGAAAGTGTCCTAAATATTGGAGACGTTACTCTTTCGACTATAATCATCAGTCAGTAGGAAATTGTGTTCATTAGTCTAAACGGCAATGTTGCTTAAGTAGGTCGATTTCGATCACTAAACCTCAACAATTCAAGTATTCAGCCGACAGTAGCAGGAAAGGTGATTTTTTAATCCGTTAAGTGTGTCTTTAGGCTTAACTTAGTCACTGGTTCAGAGAGTCAACATTCGCTTATATACCTCAAGCCTAAGTTAAACACTACTTCAGAACTACCCAAGTAAAATCTGCGAAGAAAATTGACAATGTCATGGATATTTACATCTTGTAGAGTAAATGTCAGGTTCCCATGGCGAAAACCTCGAAGACGAGATAACCTCGTGGATTTTGCAAATTGATGAAACAACGGACATGGACACGTATAGCTCTTTAATGATGAAAACAGGTGACACAGATGCAGAAGATGGTAATAGTATCTCACCTTTCTTTTGCCATCTTCGAGTAGTAAAAAATAAATGAAGAAATAAACCAAATCATGCGTCACAAGAAAAAAATAAGTTTCAGGCGATAGCTGGCAATCTCGCACGTGTTTCCCTCAAGACAAAGGCTTGGGAACCGCCCATTTTCAATGACTTGTTGGGCATAATCGAACGCACGTGCAACTGCCTCACAACAATAGGCCGAGCGGAAAAAGCAGCGTCCGTCGGGTCAAGGCGAACGCGGAAAGCGCGTTATGAAATTCGAAGGCTATTAATTGGGAATTATTGGCGATTAGATTATTAATTTGTCATAATAGTTGGGAAGAGATAAATTCGTTTATCAACATTATAAACCGGCTGGTTTGTTGAAATTACGAAGATATCAGATATTGTAGGCAATTTTTCAAGGTGGCCAATTAGAACACAACTAGATTTGAAAAGATGCAACAACTTTTAGTAAATTCTGCCCTATAGCTCAAAAAACTAGACTCGTCTGACCCTGTTTTAATATAAACACCTATTCCGACGTTCTGCTTTGATATCGTTCGCTACACTCTGGAGGAAACTTGCCAAAATACAATTAAAACCAAACTTCAAATTAGCATACGCTAGATGTAAAGGCAGAGTTGAGAAATCGTTATTTAGCGCTACTGAGAATTGAGAAGTTGAATAAACGTATCAAGGTATAAGGTACGTATCAAATAATGTAATTTTTAGGAAAATACCTACCTATTGAATAACATCTTATCAACATAACGCTTAAACATAGCTCAAATTGGAATTGAAAGAAAACCTCTGTTGGTAAAAAACAAATAACATGACAGAAAAGATTTATAACTGGAATCAAAAGAAAAACCAACACACGTGTCTAAAGACAAAATTCAAAATGGCGCCACGTCAAGGGCGTCGCTAGAGTCGTGACCGCGTATTGAAACACTTTAATTGCTGCATTGTAGATTTCACAATATAAAAGATGGGCCATTAATAATAGGAGTTGGTGAAAATAAGCGCTTGTGCCGTGCGGTAGGCGCAGTGGGCCAAGGCGACCGCAAGTAGGTCCCCAAATGTTTTGCCATTTATTTGGCAACGGCGGCAGGTAAAATCGCATGAGAACTGCGAATGTGTTTGAATGAGCATTTGGTTGGCCCTGTACTTCCAAATTTCGATGTAAGTAGGAAAGTGGACGCGTACATTACCTACGGACGAGTGTGCAAAAGTTGAGTGCCATCACGTCAAGGTGTAATTTTCACCGACAATTCCATGTCACAATGAGACTTCGTTAGAATTTACATTAATTATCAAAACTGGTATACAGCTTACACAACAATGAAATATCGAACTATATTTATTGTCGCGTCCAAAATACCCTGTTCTTAGTTTTTACGCACACATGAAAGCCTATATTTGAAAAATATGTGTTTGATGATAAAGAGCGACTCATAAAAGTAAGCATAAAATAAAGAACTGCAGTCGCAGATTAGCATATAGTATCCACTTTGTAAACGCGAACATAGCCATCTTCATCATGCAAGCGTCGTCATAATAACCAAACTTCTCTACTGCAATATTTCGCTATGTAGGTCAAGTTAACAACTTTTATGCCGGGCGCATATAAATTTCAAGTTTATTAGTTTTAAAAAGACTCGCTTTTGAGAGATTACGTTTTTATATTGTGAATTACAAATATTTCGTTTCTCTTTATACTGGCGGTTAATTCTTTTTTAAGTTTTTAATCAAGCTAATACCACGTTAAAGGGTAACGGGCAACTTAATATGACTACGGATCTATGAAAGATCTGAAACTATTGAACATTGGACAATATCAGACATCGCAATAATTATGTCAGTCTCTTTAAAATGACTTATAACTATTTCACAAAGATTAAATCAAGTTGAATTCTTTTATACCGTCATCGCTAAAACATTCGGGTATCGATTGAGCATTCGATTCGTTAACCAGGTCAGGCCTGATGGTTTCCGAACTCCGTGACTCATCAAGAGCAATTGATTATATCAATTTGACACCTGCTTGCTATTGTAGCACTGTATCATTATTAGTGTTGCCATTAGCCCCATGCCTGTTTGACGTCCGTGGTACTAGATTAAATGGATCATGGCAATCTTTTTCGTAACTAGCCTTCTAGAAATATTTAAAATCAGGGCTTTTCAGTGTTGCCGCAATGCCTCAATTCAATATTAAAATGGCCGTCAACTTTACTAAAATAAATACCTGCGGGGTTGTGTAAAGTTGATAATAGACTGACATACTCATCCTCAACCAATCTGACTGGTCGATTTGCGCACTGGAGAAGTGAAAAGCCATTGCAAAATAGGTACTCGCGGAGTTAGAGTAGACCTGACTTGGTAAAACGCCAATAAAGGCAAGCATGAGACGCAAGTTGCTTTCTAGCCATACTTTTCTACTATTTACAGTAAATTCTGCTAACCCATTTGACTCGGGATAATGTGGATGAATGCAACGGCTTGGTTTGAAGCGAAAAATATCACTAATTTTATGATCTGATGTTTTTTTTATTGTCAATTGAGTTACTAGAATTTTTTCAAAATGCGAGGTCTAGGTCTACACAGCTTTCAGAGCTACTAATATTGTTATTCACATAGGTCCACCTAAACAATTAGCCTTAGTAACTTACAAGTATAAAAGTATAAGTATCGTTTGCGAATATCTCGAGACACGCGACCGCGTGCTTCCTAATAATAGTTAACAACACTTCCACATAACGGTCCGAGTTTCGACAATTGACATACATACATACTATTTATAATTGCATTAAGCCACATATTATAAGTATTACAAGCACGTATTGATGCCACCGTCTTAATTTACCTCCCCATTATGCTGCATTAAATAAAGCCTAGTGGTTTTATTTGGTGATTTGTATGTAAGTAAAGGATCGTCGATCCGTTTCAGGTTCATTCCATAGGGTTTCCGCCGGTAGTTAAGTTAATATCGATGGATAAGTGATAGTGTGGCACTATTAGGCACTAGTAACTAGGCAATAGTATTCTGGCACGAAGTTCAAGTTTTGTGTCAAAAATTTTGACAAAAACAATGTGGCACATTCGTTCAATTAACATTTTTACCTTCGCACTGTCATTTCAGAACATGAAACCCGTAAATTGTTACCAACAAATGTCGGTCACCTTGCCGGGTCAAATAGGACAAATCCGTAATGGATATATTTATATTTTGAAATAGTTTTTATTAACGACGTCTCTTATTTTTATCTTATTCCAATCATAATCAAAACCAGATTGTCCTGTAATGTTAAAAACATCATTCTAGATCATTCTGGTCTAAAATGAAATGAAAAAAGACAAAACACTAACGAGTTAGCCTCAGCAATTAATGAAGTTTCGCATTGTGATCAAAAAAGAACCTTATGATGATGAGTAATTAAGGTAGTAATTCGTGATGTAAGCAGTGCCGCATCATTGGCGCAAGGCACCCTTGACCCGGTTTTTGTGTGAACCAGAATTGAACCCCCGACAAGAACATTAGTCATGTTATGCGATATATCGGTATCGGTAGCAATAATATATCAAATGAAGGAAGGACAGAACGGAAGAAAGGAAGAGGTACAGAGAGAAACTGGTTTGAATTTTAAACAGATGTAACTGCAAAAACCTAATGTACCTAATTACTAATGAACATGATAATCGTAGAAACTAATAATACGTCAATACAGGACAAGATACTAGTGAAGTATGTGCAAATGAAATTGATTAGCGGCATTATAAAACTAAATATAGTCTGTTTTCTGCTTGTCATTCACATATTTTTGCCCCGAACAAATTTGTGATCCGTGTTCGAACCAACCAAAAAAAAGATCGTTCATAAACAAAAGAACGCGTTATGAATATTAAAATCCTCCAACCTGTTCTAAATATTCTAAATTAAGAGTACAAAACTTAACTATTCGTTGTACAAGTTAGTATAGTTAGTAAGGATTACACAAACGCGGTTAGACACTGGGTCAAGGTTCTATAAACGATGGCAAACTTATCTTATTAAACTTTATTACAGTTCAGGATCCTTGAATTCTTAATAAAGGTATTGATGTTGATGGTGAAAGTGAAATAGATTTACCGGTAGTGAAAGTACTTCCGAGATTGAGAGGCATGTCGATATGAAAATAGAGACTAATTGTATTTCTAGTAGCAATCTTTTTATTTTATTTTTTAAATATTGTGTATTCCTGTATAATTATACCGCTCGATACAAAATGAGTATAATTTTCAAGTGATATGTATTCGAATTTCATATTCATCACAAATTCTCGAGATTTCCAAATGGTATTTTCGCAACTGATTTCAAATATCCTTTGTCTTTAAATGAACAAAAAATATTTTTACATAAATAAAATAAAAAATAGTTTTTGTTCATTGAAATGAACCTCCGCAAAGTAACGCCTGATTAAAAAAATCCTTTGTCTTTGCGTAGTGCTAGAAGTGCCTTCATACATAAGCCCTGTTTAGACGAACAAATAAAATTTTGAATTACATTGCGCCTTTTGATTATTAACTTTAACTTGTTGTCTCCATGGTTGCGCAATGAATTATTCTTTGAGTTATTTTTTTGTGTAACGTAGGCTTGTTTTTACTCTAATTAAAGGAGTGTCTCCAGGTCCTGATAATTCGTTTTCTACCACCGACACGACACACCTAGTCCCAATGCGATACGTGAAAGTTAGTGAAAGGAACGAAACAGAGATTTTTGCTCTGATAATTACGGATTCCATTAAGCTGATTGTTTTCTCGTTTATACAAAAGATTGATCAGAATCAAACTAATATTATCTCATAGATTGATCAAATGTTTAACATAACAACAAAAGTTAATCGGTTATCGACCGTATCTCAATATTCTCAATGTAACTTTCTTTGAGGAGCAGATTCTACGCCAATAAGGTGATCACAATATAACTACTACATATATACTAATATTATAAATGCGAAACTTTGTGAGTAACGATGTGACGATGTGAGTGAGTGTGTATGTTTGTTCCTTCTTCACGCTAAAACGACTGGACGGATTTGGATAAAATTTGGAACGAAGATAGCTGGTACCCTAGATTAAAATATAGGCTACTTTTCATCCCGAAAAATGGTATAGTTCCCGGGTATAGTGATAATGTGAAATAAAGTACATATTTTGCTAATTATAAAGTAAACTTAAAAAAGAAAAACAATTAGTTTATGTCGATGACACAACAGTTTAAACCTTGCATGACGGCATGTTGATCTAAATGTAGCAACATTAGCTAATTAGGATATACATACATAACTTTTCAGTTTTCAGTCGACCAAATAAGTACGAATGTCAACTTTGACATTAAAAAAGAATATGCAAGGTCATAGAGATATAAAAAAATAAAACAAAGCGTTGGCAACACTGTGTGAACATTGAATTGCATACCGCAACAAAGGTAGAAGAATAGCAGTGTTACTGTACGGTATATCACCAAATGACGAATACAGCAATTGGTCTCATCTTTCAGCAATATCAACTACTATTAGAACCTTTTCGCAAAACGTCAATGTCAAAATAATATTGGAATTGTTTGTTGACATAGCGTTACTTCACTATGACAGCGTTCCATATTTGCTCAACAATTAAGTCCTCGTGTACAGTAAATGTCGAAAATTATCGTTGGCTCGATAGTATCTTACTTCCTGTTACTAATATTGTTAATATTTTATATGTGAAAGTTAATAAATTTGTTGTTAGTGGTTCAATCAAGCTTCTCAAAATCGTAATCAAACGGCTTTGCTGATCCGGATGAAATTTAGCATACAGATAAACTAGGAGACGGAAACTGGCACAATATACTTTTTATAACCGGTAGATTACAGAGTTCCCGCGGGAAATCGATTAAACATGTCCGAGTCGTAGTTACTTGGTTGCTATCTAGCAACCGTTGTTTACGACGTAGACTAAGTACCGTTTGCATTGACACTAGTTACATTCAGGGCCTGTTTCACCACTCTCTGTTAAGTTCCAGTTACCGTAAGTGTCAGTTATCTATAATGCCGTCTCTGTCTGTTTCGTAGTAATAAATAGAGACGGTATCATAGATAACTTACACTTAAGATAGCTGGAACTTAACAGAGAGTGGTGAAACAGGCCCTCAGTGTTGCTACATTTAATAGTTCATTAGTATGTTAATTGATGTCTCTAAGCGTGACAATTCTTATACGCAGTAGCGATGGCTAAATATAGCAACATATTGTAATTTCTAAGTGTGATATTTAACCTTGAAACGACTTAATCCTTATCAAAAACCTTATCAAAAAGCATAATCAATGCTTTAGTTTCCGGACATCCTAGGTCCTAACGCAGCGCATTTTCATGATTCATAAATTGGTACACTATTAATAAATACTCCTATTATTAGTCAATTCTTCTAACTTGACAATGTACAATTTATGATGTACCTAATTTTTATTGAATGAATAAATAATCTAATCTAATCTAACTAAAATAGCACCGCATTAAGTATACCAGCTTAAACCCTGCATAATTTCATTCATTTAGAAAATTCACGGCAAGTTCAGCAATAAAAGTCTCTTCCACTTGTGACAACGACCAATGACCTCCGGCGAATCTTTGGAATCAAGTTTATCAACCTTTGATACCAATACAGCTTCAAGACCCTTGATCAAACCACTCGACTCAGACTCGCCCAGTTCACCTTCTCTCAAAAATCCGCGACCAAAAATCTTTCAAGACTTACATAACTCGGTCAATAATCCCTCGTTCCTCAGGGTCACAAAAAGGTTCAGAGCCCTACACCGAGGACCTTAGAGCTTTGGCAGTTCAACGGTCTAGGGGTCACAGTACACAGTATCGATCGATAGGCCTAGTCTACCTTGCAAGGTCAGAAAGTTCCAGCTCTACACGCTAATAAATTGTTTATAAAATACCGCAGCCGTCATTTTTATGTCATTTTATTCTAATAGTCTTTCCAACCCTACCTGTAGAACCATTTAAAAAGGACAAGAAAAAAAAACGCCTGTATTCTTAGTAAAGTTTTTGGTCACAGTTTGTTGCCGTTTGGATCCACAAGGGGCGCTGCGAATTTTTCCATAGTAATTAAGACCGTTACGTGAATGCGTTCGAGACTTTTTTTTCTCTGAAAACTTGCACTAGAGGCTGTGTTCTATCTTTTTAATAGTTCGAACGCATCTATCTGCCCTACCATTGGATTGTGGCTTGTGGCACGGTGCGCGGATACCACATGATAGATAGACTTACCTAATATGAGGTGTAATTTGGCATCTGTCTGGAAGGCATAATGTAGCGTGACCAGGAACGGGCACTCTCTGACGGCTTCCAGGACCTACAACAGACACACCTTGACATCCTCGTTTCCAAAAAGTCTACTTTATAGGGACGGTGACTAGGTAATGAAAACGAAATTCTATTTTAGTCCGTCAGTTTAGATTATCAAAAAATATTGGACATGTTTTTTTTTCTTTCGCCAATCAAACAAAAAAAATACAAAGACAAAACGCGACAATGTTAGAGTGTGGCTTCGTAATTTTACTAAGACGTGACGTCATGCGGCATTTCAACTCAACATATCACCGTAATGTTTTAATTATGAAGAAAAAGAAAAAACACGTGTCAAATTATTTTTGATCACCTTCCTGATGCACAGGAAAAAATCTCTATAGATATTAAACTTTTTTTATTTATGATCCCAAGTGATCCCATAACGAGAACGTACACAGCTGTTTGAGCTTAAATCAATCCCTGTCACCAATATTTCGCGGCATTGATAGAAAGAAAGTTATACCAACCTGTCTCTCTGTCCTGGTGTGTTCTGCCGTTTTTAGCTTTTGTACTATGGAAGCTTTTTTGAGTACTTTCATTGCGTATAGCTTTCCTTCGTCGACGCCACATCTCTTTTTAACTAAGAACACTTTGCCGTAAGCTGTAACAAAGAAAACAGATGGTTATTAACATCAAGTAATTTAGCCATCTATGAAGAACCGTAATTACGGGAACATCTCACAATGCTCATGATTACTGTATGGGAAACAAAAATTACCCCAAATGAAAAATTCCCAAGAAATCGATAATTATTTACTCGATAAATGGAAATGAGTTTGATAACATTGACTTATTGAATAGATAAGAAGTTGCATTAAACACATTAATACAGAAATATAGAAAACATAGTATAATCGCGATAAGAATGACATTAGCACTAGATCCTCTGCATGTGACTGATAATAGTTTTCCAATAGGTAAACAACCTCTCATCAAAATAAAAAGTGAATGACTTATATTCTATACTTTTTACCCTCTTTTTACACAATACTTGATAGAACTAATGTTCCATTAATATGAATGCACGCGCACACATAGAAACAAAAATACTACACAATATCAGTAGATAGATTTCATTCCTCGAACATGTTTTCGTGGTAACAGTTGTAGTTGTATAAGTAGGACAGGAACCATCTCAGACTACTATTATAAGGTACACATCATTTTTATGACTGAAGCATGGAGAACGAACTAAAATAAACTGAACGACTAGGCCGTAAGCCTTTTAAATTAAATTAGTATGCGGTGCACTTGAAACTCAAACCATTTCATCCTATGAGGAAGTTCATCATCATCTCCAGCCTATATACGTCCCACTGCTGGGCACAGGCCTCCTCTCAGAATGAGAGGGCTTGGGCTATAGTTCCCACGCGGGCCCAGTGCGGATTGGAAACTTCACACACATCATTGAATGCTTCGCAGTTGTGTGCAGGTTTCCTCACGATGTTTTTCCTTCACCGAAAAGCTCATGGTAAATTTCAAATGAGATATCGCACATAAATTCCGAAAAACTCAGAGGTGCAAGCCCGGGATTCGAACCCGCGACCCTCTGCTTGAGAGGCCACAGATCAAACCACTAGGCTACCACGGCTTTTTTATGAGGAAGTTAAGTCGGAGCATTGCGGTGAAACAATGGGTTATACTTATACGCCTAACAAAACAAAAAGAAACATCACAATCGTACAGATTCTATCAAAAATGAGCCAAAAGAAGGATTGAATTAGAGGCTTGTGTAAGAATTTCGACACAGACATACAAAATACATTAAAAAATAAAAAATAAACAACTTAAACATTAAAAAACAACAAATAAATGCCGAATATTGCCAAAAGGGCCAAATTCAGCATAATGCTTGCAGCATAATTATTGGCTTTAAGAGGAATAAAGTAAAAAAGAACGAGAGCTAAATGGTCCTACCAGGATGTTTACTCGAGCGCATTGTTCAAACCGCAAAATAATGGGCGAATTTTCAACACGCCATGCTCAGTTGCAAATTGAGATATTTTTGAAGTTTACTTTCAATTTGTGCAATAAACCATTCCAGTAATTGACTCGAGCATTTTAAAATACTGTGCATTCAGGGCGCACGCTAATTTATTTAAACATTTGCGATACAGATGTCTTATTATGGCCTCTATCTTAGACCTGGATCGTAAAGAGCTATCCGATAATATTCTCAAGATAGTGTTGTAACGGAGATGTATTACATTACAATACTTTATTTTTAACCAAGTAACTGTAAATAAAACTAATTAATATAAGCAAAACTTAATTAAACAGACTAAAGTGATACCAGGTGGGCATAGGCGCACAGTAGCCAGCTGCAAACCTGAGTAACTCGATACATCCGGAGAGATGATGGTGGCGGGTTAACTCAACAGATCATAATCGGTGATATTATGGGATGGATTGACGGGTAGCTATGTTTTACAGTTTCTGTCGATATGGGTGGCTCTTTCCGAGTCTGAACATAAAATGGCTGCTTTGATATTAATGCCAAAGCAGCGTGACAAATTGTTTTATTTTCATTTGAACTAGCTTGATGTCCGAGCTGTTTCTTCTGGTGCTGGTGCACTTTAATCATTGCTTACGATACGATCATCAAGACTGCAAGCCATCGTCCAAACCATGTTTTATCTTTTCTAATTACAATGGCTGTTTTCTGCACGTGATCATATTTTCAAACTCACTACAAGTGACATAACGACGACGAGCAAAAATAGTGGTTTCATTTGGAAAATCTTTTTCTAGCAGCGTAACTGCATCGCTTCAAACGACCTAGACCGGTCGATGCTCTCGAAATTTCGAGGTAAATAACAGTGCGCGATGCCAAAAATACAGATGTGGCGGAAATGCGGATTGTACTCGCGCACTGGAATGAATGAGTGGCCGTTCTGGAAAATAGGTGATACATCACTCCAAGAGAGGAAAACAATGACGACGCCAGTGGCTCCATCTAGGCGTACGCCAAAATTTTACGTGGCTACAAGTCCTAGGCTAAGTAAAACCAAACTTACAGAGCACCATATAACAGAATGTAACCTTTATCAATTTAGAAGTCATAGATACGTCTTTTACATCCAGATTAGGCTGCAACTAAAATAAGGCACTTGAACCAAGGAAACTATGTGCTTTGGAAACACCTACTGGGTCCCATTGTTTCTAGTGTAGCACTATAAATGCCAATCGAGGTTGATACATGCATACTTCAATAGTGAATTGTAAACTGGGAGCTTTCTACATGAAACTTCACTTCATTTAGCAAAACGAATTTTAACATTTGTCGAATGGCATAATAAAATCAAGGCAAGATTATTTGCGTACTCAAAGCTCGCACCTTAATAAAATCTGTGAGATTCACCGTATTTCTCTCAACCTTTGGAGGCCAGGGTATTGCGCCGAAACGTCCTAGTAGATGCTAGGACGAACATTGAACCTCTCGATCCAGGCAACAGTTTGCGTTTTGCCTTTGTGTTATTAAGTATTTGGTGGAACGTTCTAGTAATTAAAACGATTTGTTTCCTTCAAATAAAGCCAAGAACGATATGGTTTAGTAAAGTAAAATATGACACACAGCGAGGATGATTCACTCGAGTTGCCGATAAACGTGAAAGGCTACCGAAATAAGGATTATTTTGCCATTGTCTGGACTATTGGACTCTAGATAAAACAAATAATAGAACGAATTTGTGTGCATTTTTTATCTACACGAGATACCTTAATTTGTTTTGAAAGGGCGACTTGCTATTGTTCCGTCAGTGAGGTAATTCTTGGATAATTATTATATTACATCTAACGATGTCAAGTACTCATTGTAACAAGTAATTCCCCGACTATGACAAAAAAGTCAATAGTCAAGTTTTCAATTTAATTTGTGTAATTACTGACAACTTGAAGTGAAGCGAGGAAATCCACGCTACATTATTTTTATCATTATGAAATACGGCTTCCATTGCTCCTTTGGAGTAGACACCCATCATACCTCTGTAAATGTTCAAGATGCTTGTAACTTGTAACTCATACACTTGAAATTTATTTTTCACCAAATCGCACTTCCTTTTATGTGCTTATTTGTTTCTTGTGTTGTGTTTGTCATAAATAAAAAAAATCTGTCGATCTTTCTTTTTTCGTACTCTTTATTTTATAATTGTTTCGTTGCCATTATCAATTAACAACAGCTCATTTCCGCCAGCTAACATTATAGTCGACTTTTCCAGCAATTAAGTCGCTATTCAGGCTTATTCTTGGTTTATTTTTTCCCATCTTTATTTATTTGGCCTCGGCAAATTAGTATCTCTAAATTTAGCCAATTAAAACAAGTCTGCGACTAAAAGTCAGTATTTAAAGGGAACTAAGTTTGATTGATATTTTAACCATAGCATGGCGTGTCAACTGTTTGGGTTGCTGATAAAATGTAAATTCGTACTTCGTCCGGCCGTTGAACCCCGAGCAGAAAGAACAATGACTGAGGTGAACGATTATACAAACATATTTTATATCGGAATTGCGCTTATATTACGTACCTATTACCTAATAGCATCAGTTAAACCAAAGATTTTCGTTGGATTATCGTTGAGACTACCGAGGATCCTATTATCAATAAAACGAGTTATAGCTCAGCATTTTAGACAAGGAAAATCGCATACAATACGGGCATTGCTCGTACAAGTATTATTTACTCAATCGCTCGTCCATTTCAGTAAAAATCTACATACGCCTACCCCTCTACCCTTAAATCGAACTTCCAGCTCAATATATAGGTCTACTATAACTTTCATATGTATCAGTAGTCAACGTAAATTAACAATTTTGAGCTCCATAACTCTTTATCTAAGTAGACTACTAGAGTACTTTAAAATCAATTGGACATCAATGATATTGAACTTATGAATATTCTGATTTTAATAATATTCAATTTGATTCTTATATAATCCCTATTAATGAAATAAAAAATAATAATTTTCGTTTACTAGATGTAGATAATCGAATTATTTTAGAAGTCTGCTGCCGAGTGCCGACACTAAACCATCGAAATGGCAAATAAGTAAGAACATGCAAGAGAAAAGAATATGATTGTTGGTCTTTTTGGTTGATTTGATGGCGACTAGACTTGAATCGATACAAAAGTTGTATCACACACATGGATAAATTACGAAGATTTAAAACTTCATATAGAAGATTTGTATGTAAACGTTAATCCAAAGCAACGTACAGACAGACACCTGACGAAACGGCGCGTCAGAGCCGGCCGCGATATATAAATAGCATCGATTTATAATTAACCAGCTGTCAATCCTGTCTAGTGCCGCAATGATATCTTTATATCAACCGCTCCTGTTTCGTATAACTCCCTGGTACAATCGTTTTGGATTCGAGAGCCGCTATAGTAAAACTATAGATAAAGATAGATTATTCAAAAAAAAAAAAAAAATTGTTTCTTCTTAATTCCTTACGTGAACGCGATCGAGACGTTTGTTCGTGTGAAAACTTACACTAGAGGCTCAGTTAATAAATACTATATCCATGATGGTCTCATCATAAGAACACCGTCTTTCTCTCAAAAAGGCTTAGCCGCAAGTTGCCAGTGTCAATAAGAAACTTAGAGAAAAATTGCTTTACCAGGTCAACTCCTTTAAAAAGTAGTCAAGTGCCACAAAAATACTATCCTCCATGGACTTGTATCTCTCAACAATTAAACAAGAACCCGAGGGTGCATTATTAAACAGGGCCCGTTGAGCGATTCCATAAAATCCATACGCAAGGTAAATGGCCACATCGAACATCTGCCTGGAGTTGAAAAAACGCACCACCTGGCAGTCAGACTCGAGGGCGAATTGGTGAAGTGCGTTCGGAAGACATTATTCCGTACGATGACCCTTTACTTGTCTCACTACTTTTTATCGGTTCATTGACTAAAAAATCGTCCATAAAAATAATATTTTTTTTGCACTGACAAAATTGTTGCAATGTCAAATATGTAACAGCCATGAAGAAAGCGGTAGCGGTGCCTTGATTTGATTTTTACTCGTTCGTTTCTCACACCGTAATTTTGTGATTTTCCTAAAAATTAACCTGCCACAAACGGGACTCGTACCGGCAAAATTATGACAAAGAGAGATGCCGTATTTTTTTTAGTCTATAGTAACGTGCGCGCGAAAGAGACAAGTAGCAACGGGTCATTGTACGAACCTTTTTCTACTCAGCGACCGCATTTATAAAAGTTCGCCATGTTAGGTTAGGATTTTAGGATAGCGATGATGAACTTCGGAATAGGGTTAGGGTAGCAAAAGAAATAATGGCTATTAATTAATAAACTGTTATAGGTGTCACGGTAATAACATCAGATTTATTTGACTTTATTTATTCTAACTTAAAGAAGGTCTCAAATTTACGAAATAAAATTAAATATGAATGTGATAATGATAAAGCTCTATTCTTCCATCATTTTTCCGACCACACTGTGATCCATCATAAAACACACTCACGGACAGTTAAACATGAACTATAACAATTTAACTTCAATCTTCTAGCTAGTCTTTTTGGCTCATTATTAATATTAACTTTAGTATTAGTGCGCGGGTCAGGTTATGCTGGCTGCGCGCGCGCAGGTGGCCGAGTTGGGGTGCATTCTTAACGCACACGCGATTGGGCGGATGTCGGTTCGCATGCGAATTCAACATGGTGTCGTGCCGCATGGCATGGGGTATTCGAGCGCATTAAGATCATTAGGTCTATGGCGATTTTGATTTAGAAAGAAATAATATTCACGATTATAAGTAGCTCGCTGTTTTAGCTCGCGTGACGCTTTGATTTCTCTTATGACAATTAGGTGCGTGGATGATTTAGCAGGTAACATAACGTAGGAATTTCCCACATCAAGACGTCGCGGTGCCGTATAAAAATATCCAAATTAATCCGTTTAAACTAAACAATGCATATCTGTGCAAAACTATCTGCAGACAGATCTTGTTTAATACGATATGACATGGGATTTAACAAATACCCTAACTCTGATCCTTCCTATGTTTTAGTGTCTTGGTTTAGTACAGTATAAAGTGTGATATTTTAAGCACTATCAAATAAAAAGCTGTCGCCTATAAATCAACTGGTAACAACTTATTTAATAAACGTTGTTTCAACACAAATCGCGCTAGCTGACCTCACGATAACATCAAGATTATCCGCGTCAAAGTTCAAATCAAATTAAACATTTAAATAAACTATTATTTAAATTTAATACACCATGGATATCCTGCCGTTAGGAATTAACATAATTATTTTTCAATACCGTAAAGTCTGGCCGGTAATAAACATTCGAAAATCGAAATTTAAAAGTAAACATTGGAACCAGGGGATCGTAACAATCTTATCTCGACATATGGGTGGCCTGACATCGAAGTCAATGCACTACGCCCCCTTGTCTATAGAAAGTTTGAAAAATAAAAAAAAACGCTCAAACTAGGGGACTTGGTTGCCAGAAACTTAGGATCTATTTTTAGAAATATTCAATCATTATTTCTACTTGTAATGTTGTAATACATCGGCGTTTTTATCTTATTTTGGTGGCATTGATCGTCGCTTGATATGCTTAATGATAGAACCATCAGTGAACAACAACGATTACAATACAATGCACCCGTTTATCGCTCGATTTATTGAAATAAATTCCGATAGCAATGTTTAAATTCATGGTTGAATGAGTATGTTACTGAGACTAGCGGCATAGAACCCGATCATCTTGTTGTGTTTTACTAACGCTTTTGACGTGATTTGACGAGTTTTGACGTCAGAACTTTATCATTATAATTAGCTTAAAATAATGCCATGATATCTGCCGCCATAGGGCACGGTTTTAATTAATTTCTTTGAGCGAATTAACCAACAATATTATAGTAGACGGACAGTGTAATAACCTCTAATTCCGGTCGCCTATCGGATTCAACATTTTTGTAGCGAGGTGATTTCAGTACTTGCGTTTATCAATTCGGTAAACAATATTGGCCCATTGTTTGTTTATAGGTCAGTCGCATTATTGAAGACCAACTGCGTTGGCAAACAGAAGCATTCACAGGTTATTTACACAAAATAAAGTGAGTAATAACAAAACAATTATATTCGCTGCGTTGCAATTGTTTAACGAAATACGGATAACTAGAAAGTTCCACAAGATGATAACATAATTATCAGGTAGCCTCTGACTATCCTTTTAAGGAATGTAGTCGTGTTTGTTTATTTTTTTAACAAATCAATGGCTTATGTGGGCATTAAAAAGCGAGTGAACGCTCAAAGAGTTACCAGGGCCCCATAAGGTCACGAGCGTAAGGACGGCCAGCCGGGTAACGACCGGGCACCGCTACGCGCCAGTTTTCGGGGGTCGACGACCGGCCGCGACGTCCTGAGACAACCTCCTACGTTTGCATCGTGCCCTGGTAGCGCAGTTTGAGTTTCGCACACAAATCAAGCCTTTAATGTAAATAATAACTTAGAATAAAAGAAAACGAGATCGTTTTAAAACTGTTCACTTGCCTACAAGTTCGTTACAATGTACCTATTAATAATCATAGAGTTAGGTTGTACGTGTACGTACATCAAAATTCGTCTCATTTGATTACTCAAAGTCACTCATTCACAATCGACTAAGCATGTCATCCCAACAGGTGGAGTTTAATTAAAGTTTATAAATACCAACGGTCCTTAAGTCTCAAAGTCTAAATTAATTCCTCGTAACTGTTAAAGAGTCCATTGACCACCCGTTGCTTTAGTTTTTGCATGGAAAATCATAAAGATCACGAATTTTATCCGCCATATTAGCGAAGCGTTATGGTTGTTGGTGGATCACAAAAAGCAATTTTAGAAATGCAGCATCCCTCTCTCCCCAAACAGTGTGAAAGAGATGGTTGCACGCAGCATCCTAGCCTTTTCGAGGTTAAAAACCTACAAGCCTCAGGTTAATACACCACAAATTACATTTCACGATTACAGATATATGAAACCACCGATTTTTAGTAATACATCCAAGACATTATTATAGACTCATAGATCACATGGAGCTGGAGCAGGTATTGCAGTCCGTGAAGGAATTGCTAAAATCTGCGCCAAGTGAAATTTAAGTCCGTACCAGGAACTTCCGTTAGCTGGCAAGAAATATATTGTGGCCAATGATAGTAACGCATACTTGCGTTGTCCCAATCACAGCGTTTTACGCGCAATTGTTTTTAACATGCGTCGTCAGGAATTAATGGAGTCACGTAGCTACGTCACACAGTGACTTCGCCACTTGACGTACGTTTTTATTTGACAAGAGTATTGTATGACGTTCACGAGTTAGTTAACCAGAGCTTATCGCAAAAGGTCATTGTAGAATTGCATGGCGTGCCTCGTACGTGAAAGGAATTCGCTATACTGCGGACAATACGCATATTTCTATAAATTTCTTTAGTCAGGATTGCGTACAGTGTATCGTATGTAATTCCAATGGCGTCAATACTAGATTGTATGACAAATATGGGCTTTTAGATTTAAATACAATATTATCAAGTAATATTGATTGAGTAATGCTTTACAAAAATATAACTTATTTAACGCTTCGATAATAATTGTAGAAACTAAAGTACTGAGCGCAATTAAACAAGCCTGAAGTCACATTAATTCCATCTCTTTTGCCAAAAACATAACGTTTGAAAAGTGAGTAAAAATATACCAATAATCCTACCATTGGTCACAAATCATGGAACAGAAACCTGACACTGACCGAACTAAACGAACCCTATGTTGACCACAACTGATTAGTTTCCTCACATGGCAAATGTCCTCATAGTTTGGCTAGATAAGATATCAGAACCGACCACCCCACCAGTTAATAAAGGACAGTATAAAAAAGTCAATGATAACAATAACCATGGTGATAGTAGATAATTACCCTTTGAACATGTTGCTGATATCTAAAGCAAATTAGAAATACAACACCTCCCAAATGATACTCAAACAAAACAACAACATTATGCGACGCAGATACGAGTATGTATTTAAGTAAAGGAAACAAAGGCGAGCAGTATGTGCTGCGTAGTATTAGGTTAAATTTCAAGCATATCGTCAACATAGATCAACGTTGCGAAACTCCTCAATGGCGACCATCAATACCGCAACAGAAATTCATATGAAAATAACAATCTAGATATACGAGGACGAGAGTACCAAAAAGGTATTTTAACTTTCACTCTCATTTGCATAGTGCATTAAACGGATCGCTCACGTATTTAAGTCGAAATTAGTTTGTCATGTCCATGGTCCTTATTCTGGGAATGTCGCATCGCATTCACGGTGACACTCTATAAAAAAAAAATTAGAGAACCATTACCTATTTCTACACCTATCCATTCCATTCCATCCATCCATTTCTATTTCCTATTTTCATAAACAATTAGATGATTTTATTTACACCCTGTGTTTGAAACGGTTTGACAATAACTTATTTAGAATATAGGCTGGCCAAGGAGATGGTATGGCGATTTTGAGCTTTTTGAACCGGACAAAAAGCGTTGCAAAAAGATAGAAACGGCCTAGACAACATAAAAAAGGATGGTTAATATTCCATTAGCGAATCTAAAATGGGTTTGGGAAGTTAACTTTCAACACTATTCTCTGTACCAGCTTGATCAATTACGGTCATTATTATACGATTGGTGTGCAGTAGGGAATGAAAACCGGTTAACCGGTTAACCGAAAAACCGGTTAACCGCAACTATTTTAGCTCGGTTAAAAACCGGTTTTGACCCACAAAAACCGGTTAAAAACCGAAACATTATATTTTATTGAAATACTTTAATTACTTAATATTTTTCCACGATTGTCACGCAATCTATCTATCCATCTATTACCTTTAAATAATTACCTTTAAACAAGTAATTCTATGAATCTCGCAAACAGCTCCAACGATTTTCATGAAATTTGGTATGCAGTGGGTTTCGGGGGCGATAAATTGATCTAGCTAGGTTTCATAGCTCGGTCATCCAGGTACTTATATTAAAGAATTGAAACGGAGTGATACGCGCTGAGCTGTTGGAGGAAGTTGAGAGATTTTATGAGCAGCTATCTATACACGACAACCCGAACACCCGTCGAAAATCTAACTAATGACCCGAGGGCTAGACTACCGAAGACATCCCGGACGTCAGCCTGTACAAGATTAGTATGGCCCTCAAACAACTTTAAGAATGGCAAAGCCCGGGGTGACGACGGAATTACAGCCGAACTTCTGAAGGCGGGTGGTAAACCAGTCCTTAAAGGCATTCAGACGCTGTTTAGTTCCGTCCTCCACCAAGGGAGACCGCCGATAGCTTGAAACAGAAGTGTGGTGGTGCACAAATCGTCTCGCACGCAGGTTTGACGACTTCCAGCCTAGCCTCCCGAAAAGGCAATATAGTACTGTAGACCACATACATGCGTTGCGGCAGATTAAACAGAAGACCGAAGAGTATAACCGCCCCCTTTGCCTTGCATTTGTAGACCACGAGAAAGCCTTCGATTCGATCGAGACTTGGGCTGCGCTGCCGGCTCTCTAGCCGTGCCAAGTTGACTACCGGTATATCAAAGTGTTGAAGTGTCTGTACGAAAACGCCACTATGTCCGTCCGACTACAGGACCGGAGCACAAAGCCTATTCCTCTGCAGCAGGGAGTCAGATAAGGAGATGTGATCTCTCCGAAACTGTTCTGGACTGGAAAGGAAGAGGCATCAACATTAATGGCGAGTACTTCACCCACCTCAGGTTTGCCGATGACATAGTCATAATGGCGGAATCATTGCAGGATTTGGCGGAAATGCTGAACAGTTAAATGATGCTTCGCGACGAGTGGGGCTTGGGATGAACTTGGACAAGACAAAAGTCGTGTTCAACGATCACGTCATTCTGGAGCCCCTGTTCGTTGGAAATTCGGCCCTTGAAGTTATTCAGGAGTATGTTTCTCTTTTTTTTTAACGTAGTGAAAACTCATTTACGAGTACCCCAAGGCCCGGGGGGCCCAGGGGTTATGTGGGGCTCTCTCCCAGGAGTATGTCTACCTAGGACAAATCATCCAGCTTGATAGAAACAACTTCAAGAAAGAAGCCGATAGGAGGATTTGATTGGGCTGGGCAGCGTTTGGAAAGCTTCGCCATATCTTGACGTCATCCCTGCCACAATGCCTTAAAACTAAGGTGTTCAACCAGTGTTCTACCAGTAATGACTTACGCGGCAGAGACGCGGACACTCACAGGAGGACTAGTCCATAAGTTCAGAGTCGCCCAGCGTGCTATGGAGAGGGCTATGCTCGGTATCTCGTTGAGAGATAGGGTCCGTAACGAGCATATCAGACAAAAGATGAAAGTCGTCGACATAGCCCGAAGGATTAGTACGTTGAAATGGCAATGGGCTGGTCACGTTTGCCGTAGAACTGACAACCGTTGGAGCAAATGTATCCCAGAGTGAAGACCACGTTTGGGAAAGCGTAGTGTGGGACGCCCTGCGACGCGTTGGACGGATGACCTTAGGAGGACAGCTGGCGGTGGCTGGATGAGGGAAGCCCAGGATCGCGAAAGTTGGCGCAATATAATATGAAGGAGGCCTACGTCCAGCAGTGGACGGATAATGACTGTAGATAGATAGATAGACCTCACCCACCTTTGATTCGCCGACGACATTGTAGTCATGGCTGAGACTGAGACCATGGAGGACCTCAGTGCTATGCTCGCTGATCTCAGCAGAGTTTCCGACCAAGTTGATCTGAAAATGAACATGGACAAGACGAAAGTCATGTCTAATGTCCATGTTGTGCCAGCTCCCGTAATAGCCGGACGCACTGCGCTCGAAGTTGTTTACGACTATGTATTATGTATGGAACAATGGGACAAACGGTTTAGTTAGGTTGGTCCAACTTCGAGAAAGACATCACTCGTCGAAGCCGACTCGGCTGGGCAGCGTTCGGAAAGCAGTTCGGAGTGTCTTTTCATCCAATTTACCGCAGTGTTTGAAGTCAAAAGTCTTTGACCAGTGTATGTTAACGATGCGCCTCATGAATGAGGAAGCTCTAAGTCACTCAGACAGAAGGCTATGCTCGAGGTTTCTCTGCGGGATGGAATCAGAAACGATGATATCCGCAAGAGAACTAAGGTTACCAAGATTACAACTGCCACGTTACGTGACAAAATAAAATCATTCAAAAACCGGTTAAAAACCGGTTAACCGGTTTCGACCCAAATAGTTCGGTTAAAAACCGGTTTCCCATTTCGGGCGGTTTTTACAAACCCTAGTGTGCAGCACGTGGTAACAGCGAGCGTGGCCCGAGTCACGTTAGCCACGGCAATACCGGTCCGATTTTGACCCGATATTTGGGACGTACACACACACACACACAGTCACATCCTTAGTTCCTTAGAGGTAAACTGTTATTAAAGACGTTTTATCTGTCACTGAGAAGTTCGCAGATCGAAGAATAGTTTTAAAATAAGAAATGACTAACGAGATCGGACGAAATTTAGGGCTCGGGCGAACCCTAGTCGAAAGTCAATATTAATGCAAAAACTTCTGAAATAATATTAACAATCTAAGCAAATATCGACTGTAAAAGAGTAAGAGCTAGGAAACGGCTCTGACGTAAACGTAATGCTAAAGCAGGCCAACCGCTTCATAGAGAAATGGTAACAGTCAAGGATACCGATAAACGTACCACTTTACTGACTCGCTCACAGCCAGCACCACAGGTACTTGCGTAACATATTTGTATCAATTAGAAACGCAGATTTAATATATGCGCACGATGCGTTCGAAGAATACTGGGAAACTTTAGCACATCCGTTACAATAACAATGATTGAAATGCTTAAAAAGATGTCTATTGCACAATGGATATAGATTTTCGCACCATTATTATAAAAATATCGATGATGGCGATAAAAGATGATGATGAAGGCCCAAGACATAAAGCATTTGCATTTGCTCAGAAGTGGGACACTAATAATAGGCTCATAAAACAGAACCAATGAGAATCAGCAAAGTAATACTCGCTTCGCTAAAGTAAGAAAAACGTTACAAAAGTGTACAGTAAAGGCATTTATAGATTTAGTGATAATAGTTATGATACCAATTATTACGGTGATAAGCAAAGCAGAAATATCGTCATGGAGGGATTTTTATCTCAACGTTTCTAAAGATGGACTGATACGCTATCTGTTTCAATGATAGAGTAAGCGCGCAAACAGATGACCTGTTCGTACCATGAGGATATATCGTCTATCGCACTCGGAATCACAAACGCTACCGTTTCTTTCTATCAAACGATATAAGAGAGTGAATGTGACACCCAGCGCTTAAGACAATAAGGCCTATGATTATGCACTAAAAATCTAGAAACTTCAGGACATGATTTTGAAGTTTGAAGCTACCCATCAAATTTAGACAAGGCATTAACGGCCACCTGGCCTTCTGGTTAAGTTCGTTTTAACTATCGTGTAGCATTACCAGGTCTAATTTATTCTTTACTTGAACTCAGCTAAAGCATATCTATAAAAGATATTTTAGAGCCACCGCAGCGTGCAGGAACATTGTTTGTGTCATAATTGTATCTGTTTCCGACTTTCATTTGTATACATAGAACAATTTTGTACGAAACCAGTTCAATTTCTCCAAGAGCAAGCCGCATTGCACCGTTAATGCGTATACGTTGTTTACCGATTGCTACCGTTACGCAACTGCATAATTTAGCTATCAGTTAATACGTAACGTTTATTTACAGTAGAACGGGCACCCTAACTACTCTAGAACGCACTTAGACCTAATATGCATGGAAAGATGTCTGCTGTAGCTATTACCTAGTTCAAAATATACAAGCAATCCTAGTAGACTAAGGGCCTGTAGGCTTATTGTCTAACTCACTCGCAATCGCCATCGTGTTCATTTTGACAGTTCTTGTATGAATGTGACAGCTAGCTGATTCCGATGCCAATAAAATTGTCAGCCCATACATGAACTGTCGAAATGAACACGACGGTGATTGCGAGCGAGTTAGACAATAAGCCTACTGTTTCATCACTCTCTGTTAAGTTCCAATTATCTTTGATGACGTCTCTGTCTGTTTCGTAGAAATAAATAGAGATGGAATCATAGATAACTGGTACTTAACAGAGAGTGGTGAGACAGGCCCTAAATGAACCCAGTGACATTCTTAATTGTAAGCAGGACACCGACAGCTGTAAAAATTATCGGTCTTATGTTAGTTTTCTCGCCGATCTAATCTAAAGTAGTTAGTGTAATACTATTTGGCAAATTACAGGAATACATTTGTCAGCGTAAGATCAATTAAATTTGACCGAGACAAACATTTGCGCCACTTTGGTGTGACGTCAAAGGCTTCAAAGGAAAATTTGTTAGCGTTCAGTTTAAATTTGTTTCCAAATTATAAAACGCGTAATGCTGAAGCAATATCGGCAACGTGACTGCACTCGTGAGGTTTCCGTGGAAACTTCTCCCAAAACAAAGTTTTAGGCCAAATTTTACAGGAATAGGCGCTTGGTTACGTTATATTCGGTCGGTCGATTGTTTTGAGTTTGACAAGCAACGAGAAACAATGGTGACTTGAGGCCTTAAATATGTAAGATTTTAAGGGATTGTTGTGTTGGTAAGCATAAGCAACGTTTATGTTGTAAACGGCCAAGACCTCCAAGCTATTTTCGGCGGAATTTCATTAACAGCAAATAAAGCTAAACTTAAAGACAATGTGACGTAACGTAGCTATGTGTAAGCCCTGTGCGAAGAAAAAAGTCGAGGTAGCCTAGTGGTTTGACTTATTAAGATCTCTCAAGCAGATAGTCTTCGATTAGTCTTAGATTTTCGGAATACGTGTGCGAAATTACGTGGTAACTAGGTCCAGCCCTCTCATTCTTAGAAGATGTCCATGCCCCATGTCCAGCATTGGGATTGGGACTTATTAAGCCTATAAGACAACGGGCAGCGTCCAAACTTCACTAGCCACTACCCATCGGCCAGGCCTGTTTTTGTGTTTAAGTAAATATCAATTATCATAAATAAAGACTTATTCACGTTCATACGCTGCCTCTATTACCTACACTAAAATATCTAGTAGCTAGCTCCCGAACCATTATAAAATATTTATCATCATCAACATTTCATCCTGTAATATTTTTCCACTTAGAACGATTGTGCGTCGCGACCTCTAACTCTTCTAAGTATCTAAGGATCACAATTCCCTTTCAACAGAGCGCTGATATAAAATATATATTTCGTGATTATAAAACATATGCTAGTACACAGGTGATTTTTGTTTTGAACGTTTCTGGCGGATTCGCAGCCTAATTTTACCACTCTTGTTTTTTGGTGTCAATATTATGAATGCCCAACTAAAATCACGCGTTTCATAGAGCTGTAATCTAGCCGAACGACTTGTTTACGTTGATGATACGACGAATCGAGCATGCCAAACGTAAAGACTTATTCCAAGTAAGCATAAGGAATGTTACGTATTTTCTTATTATTTACACGAGTCGTGAGTCACTGGACACGGCAGCCTGTACAAGACTCAACGGTCAGATCAAAATATTTCCTTGGTCTGTGAAATAGGATCTGTTTACTACGGGATATGATAAGAATAAACAAAATGAATTGTTGCTTAGTTTGAGATAATTATTGAAAGAACAAAAACACAACATTACCAGTTCAATCGAGTCTAAAAACTAAGAACGGAAAAAAAAAGATCACCTAACCTAAC
Organism: Pandemis heparana; assembly: GCA_963854515.1. NCBI lineage: Eukaryota > Metazoa > Arthropoda > Insecta > Lepidoptera > Tortricidae > Pandemis > Pandemis heparana. The sequence goes on along the minus strand of OY978031.1, from coordinate 2,454,534 downwards.
CCTGAAATTTTTTTGACTTAATGAAAAATCCAAATTAGAATATTACTGTATTTCTATTGGTGTATCGCTTCCTCGAATGTCTGGTAATTTCGCAGCAAAACACAGCTTGGTTTATCAACTTTACTTTGATAAAATTGATTGAACTTTATACGATCATAATATTGAATTCACTCCAATGATTTTCAAAGCGCTCTCTTGCATTCTCGATGTCGGCGCCGGTACAAAATCCGCAGACCATAAACCGCCGCATTAAAAACGTTAAAATAAGCGGAACAATTAACCAATCAACACCCCATGCGCGACCGACCAGCTGGCAATAGGGCTGCCAACCATAGTTATGTAATACTAAATTATACTTTTATTTTACATTATTTTTTAACAGACATAGAAGGCGGGATGACCTGTCTATGCTGGCAGAAAAGATGATAGACCTTTGTAAAGTGCTCAGACAGGAAAAAACTAAGTTTTCCAATATCTATACAGTCAACCATTCAAACACGCACCTTATATACCTGAAAATATTACATAGATATTAGAGAACTTGGCTATACACAACAGTGTCAAAAGTAGAAAATACAAAATACAATTGTTTCGTATCCGCTCATGAGGATAAACAACCATTAAATTCCGCGAATTATCGCTCACGATTTTTCAACCCACCAAAACTATCTTGTGTAATTACCCCGCACAAATTTCCTTGTAATTTTTTCCCACATACCATTTAATTTTTCAATTCGCTGGTAACCCTGCGTAGGGTCAGCGACCCCCTCCTATGATCCTATGCATTCCTGAACAGTAAAGAAGCCCGCTGTATGTCGGAAGCGAGTTCAGAATAATAGTTTTTTGCAATGAAATGACTTTATTGCACTGCAAGTTCGCTACGGTACATGGCAATTTAACAAGTGGCCAGAGTGTGTTCAACTTTGATAAACAATACAAATTGCCTACCGTGTGTACTCGCATTTGCTATAACTGCCACTTTTACGCCTTTCATCCTCGTTGACAACCAAGTTTAGCAACTGGTTACCAATGAGGAAGTATTAGTTACGAAATGGGAATTTTAATACTTCTGAAAGGAGAGGGTTAACATAGGCTTCCGGTAATTATCACAAAGTAATTGGCTAACCGTTTTACCTCAAATAAATACACGTGTAAGGTCTTTTCATTCTCTGATTTATTTACGCGAAAATGAGAAGTTTTGAGGTTAGAATTTTGTTTACCAAATAGGACAGTTAAGAATGAACAGACCTTACGTACTTAATGGCATGGATGAGACGGTCAATATTATCATGATACTGGTGTCAATATAGGATAGCGGATTTCAAAACAACCGGATGCGCTGCGACATGCATATATCGTGATATGGATCGCGATATGCATGGATCACAAGATTATATTGACCATCTCACCCGTGCCAATAGTTAAGCGTGTTTATCCCTACTGAGCTGGCAACGTCGCATTTTTGGTGATTTTTTACGATTATTTCACAGAAAATGAATGAAAGTTTAAAATGTGCGTCTGTAGTGCACTTCGTTTTTAGTGTATCATTGTATCCAATGCAATGATTAATCGTGATGCACTTTTATTTTCGTATTAAAGGGATAAACTAATATATCTCGTATAGTAAGAAAATAAAAGTCCATCACGCTCAATTATTGCATTAGACAGATTAAAAAACGAAGTGCACTACAGACGCATATTTGAAATTTTCATTCACTTTCCGTGAAATAATTGTAAAAAAAAACACCAAAAATGCGACGTTGTCAGCTCAGTAGGTATGTACCCTCTTAATAGTAAAAAAAAATGCATAATAAATGTTAAGCTTACCGCCAGTGCCGAGTACTTTGAGCAGGTCGAAATGTGATATGTCCACTTTAGACTGTCCATTTAAATTAACTGAAACAAAAATACATTTTGTTAGTTAAAACTCATAGAATTGGAGTCTATAAGTTCGTTTAAAGATGTTGGATTGTTAATTGTCACAGTGGCGTGCTGTGCTGTGGGGGATAGTTAGGGTAGGCAGCGGGAAGTTGACGCAACACAATTTGTAGGCGCTGCCTTACCCTGCCCTACACTGCACGCTCTAGGTTATCACATAAATCTGATACGCTTGATTCTTACAAAACACCATGAGAGAAATACAGTTAAAATGTTTACCTACTTTAAAATTACTGCATGTGTATGATAAGAATGTGTAATTATAAATAATAAATACATTATGCGGTTCCGACTGTGAGAAATAACAGTAGGGCTCGGTTTTTCATGTAAAGCTTAACTATTATAATGTAAATTGTGTGTTCATGTTCTTATGAAATATTTATTCATTGAAGGTTTTTGCACCTTGTTATTTAACACATTTGAAAGAATAATGCACTACCGTTTGTATTATATTATACATACACTTTGTTTTGTGTGATAGATTTCTAAAACAAAGGTTTCTAAATATGTACATTTTTATGTTTATATAGGCGTGTTTATATTTACAGATTCACAAAAAAAAATGATGAATACGAGATACCGATGAATAATAATAAAATCCAAGTGAAAAAACTAAATAAATGTACAAAATACAGCCATCATGTCCAATGTGTCATCGGCCTTATTGTTTATGGCATGAAGGTATTTACATGTTTTTGACGTCTTAGTAATATAATACATAATATTTACGCCCTTGTGTACATACCTACGACATTTATGTAACCTGGCAAAAATATTTACCAGAAATTACAAGATAAACCAGCACGCATTCATGTATCGTGGAACGTTTTGCAATAATGTACGGTTTGTTTTTTAAAAACACATGTACTTCGATAGCTATTTACATATTGATAACAAAGTGTCTTTTACCTTTACAATGACGCAGGTTCATTGAACTGTATTTACCTACAATCATGTGAAAACTTGCAAGATTACAAAATTTTAAAGAATCAAGATAATTAAAATTTTGTAAATCAAAAATTAGGGGAACCGTTAATTCAGCAAACGAAATTCGGTCAAATATCTGATCTCCGACTTTTGTTCCATAGAATTTTATCATGGCAGAACAGAACTTGTTAAGGGGATGGCCCCAATTTACTATATGGAATGATAATATTAATAATTTGCTAGGTCAAAAGTTCATTGCCTTACACACTATGCTGATAAGAAAAAAATGATATACTATGTTACTTATCACAAGTACTACAGTACTTGATGATGTAATCTTACATAATTTAAATCGCCATTTTGAAATACTACTGTGATGTGATGGTGAACTGGTTTAATTAAAATATTAATGTGTAAACAGAATCTTTTGTTATTTGCCTTAGTTGACGTAAAACGACACTTCTAACATCTTATTTACAATTAAAATTGCTATCAAAATATAGTCAATGGCACAAATAATTTGGTTTTTACATGTGTTCACAATCATACAGGTTGAAACATTCCTATAAGCATGTAAAATGCTTGTATCGGAAAGTTCCGCTCTTCATTAACTTGACGGTTAACAAAAACCAAGTAGAACCAATACTAGCACTAACTACTTAAATAGTGTACCTACGCGCGCGCGCGTGCGTGCGTGCGTGCGTGTGCGTGCGTGCGTGCGTGTGCGTGCGTGCGTGCGTGCGTGCGTGCGTGCGTGCGTGCGTGCGTGCGTGTGTGTGTGTGTGTGTGTATGAAACATATGTATATGCAAATACAGGTAGTTTTGTGAAGTCTGGGCCAAATTTTGTGCCGCTGAGTTGCAAATAACATACATACTTCTTTTATTTGTAATACAAGTAGATAATAGAACAGAATAAAGCCGGGCACTCGACTGCTAGTTGCAACAGTAACTGTAGCCGTTACAGTAATTTTATGGAATCAGGCGTTACCTTGCGGAGGTCCATTTTTAATGAACATAAAATATTTATCTTGCTAATCCGCTACTCACGTGCGAGATAACCAAGTCTGTGCGAAATATATACACTCAGCAGCATATTTAGCGGAACACAAAAAAAGTGTAGGTATAACTTTTCTTTTTTTCTTTTCTAGTCAAGCATTAAGTAGCGTTTTGTTAACTTTTTTTTGTGTTCCGCTAAATATGCCGCTGTTTTTCAAAAAAAAAAAAACGAAAAAATGAAAAACATTATATATATCGCACAGGCACCTTGCACGTGAGTAGCGGAGTGTCAAGGTAAATATTTTTTGTTCGTTACAGTAACCAAAACCCCAGCGTGGACGTTGCTCGAGCTTGCCGCGAGCGGAAAGCCACGTACACACGAGGGGATTTCAATTACTGTAACGTGCAACAGTTGCGGTTACAATACAACTCGCAGATGAGTACCCGGGCTTAACCATTTAGCAAAAAGTATTTTTAAGGTAGCTTTAGTTTATGTTTATATCACTACTTTTTAATCATTTGTAAAATTATTGTGTTTTATGAACAATAAAGTGCCTCATTTGATGTTCTCAAAAAAAAAAAAAAAAACTTGTGGCGAATCGCTTACTCGGGGACCCCTGACGTCGCCTATGATTTTAGCTTAGCTTAGGATACTTAGTCCTATGCTGTCCTATAAATCAGCAACGTGGAAATATTATAATACTAGCTGTTGCCCAGCGACTTCGTCTGCAAAGAATTCGTTTATCGCTATCCCGCGGGAAGTTTTCTGGATGAAAAGTAGCCTATGTACTATTCCAGACTTTTCTCTATCTATGTGCCGAATTTCATCCAGATTCGTTGGGCCGTTCTGGCGTGATTGAGTAACAAACAAACATCCATCCATCCAAACTTTCGCATTTATAATACGAGTATTAGTTAAGATTAATTGAGGTCGTTTTATATTAGTTAATTACATACGCTATCACGGTTAATAAGATACAGCCTGGGCCCTATTTTATAAAGGTACAAGTTACAAGCGGAAGTCTGTATCTAACACATAGGGTCAGAAAGAGACATGAGGTGGAAACACATTGTTAACACGCGACGCGACCCGATGCAACGAATGTATGCGCATGGCGTCGCGTCGGATGTTCATAGTGTGGTTCTGGTCATAGAAAATAATACAATTTGATTCGACTCAACACGCGTCGCGTTGCATCGGGTCGCGTCGCGTGTTAACAATGAGTTTCCACCTTTGCGCTTGTAAATTTTAACTTGTATCTTTATAAAATAGGGCCCTGGTGACAGACGGACAGATGGAATCTTAGTATTTCCCGTTTTCACTTTGGATAAGGAACCCGAAACAGTAGCAGAATGATCTAGAATAATTAGCACCTTGCAATGCAACATAATCACGATGAACATTGCTACAAGGCTTCAACCAATAGCTGGACACCATGAGCTGATAACACAATCGCGCGTCAAGGCCCGTGATAATGACAAGCCATCATTTAGCAAAACAATGTTTTTTATTGAGAAAATCTACTGGTAGACGTTAACTACCGCACTCAAGGAAATGTACCTATTTAAATAGCTACCCGCGACTTCATCCTACTAATATTATAAATGCGAAAGTTAGTTTATATGGATGTTTTTTTTTTAATTTTTTCACGCCAGAACGGCTGGATCATATTTGGCATAGAGATAGATTAGTCTGTTGTCACATAGGCTACTTTTTATCCCGGATAACTTGTTTTTTTTTTCTAAAGTTGATTAGATGACGGAGTAGTGAGATAACGAACGGAAAGGAAACCTTCCTTGATTTTAAGGCTATCATAAATACTTACAAACAAACCAACAAATACACAACATAGATATTTTCGCATTTATAAATGTCCATGGGCTTATTGGGCTTGATAAATAAGCTACAATATATTAATATATTCCGCGCAAAAACAAACAAACCATTTAAACTTAAAATATATTTATCATACCTTGATAACATTCCATGTTTCTAAATATTTTGATAGATTTACAAAATCACAAATTGTTCACGAATTTTCACAAAATCACCATGACACTAAAAATAAACTTATGTCCTTCTCAAATGGGAAATCAAATGTTACTGGAATAGCCAACGCAAATTGCACTAGTCGCTATGATTTGAATCTTCTAGCTAGGCAAACTGGATTAAAATAAAATTTGTACCTCGACAACAAATTAACATTTAGAGCTGGTTTCGAAATATGAAACCATTAGGAATTAGCAAATCAACAAATTATCAATTATAAATCAATAGAGCAACTCATTATGCATTAGTCATTACAATACAATAGTTATTAGTGACTACATAAAAAAATGAACAATCATTAACAGGTTCCTTAAGAAATAATAGTTATATAGATACTTTAGAAAAAGCTGATGCGGCTGACTTCATTTCGCCTTAGAAACAGTTTCAATCGTGTCAGCAGAGACGGCTTTGAGTAAAAAAAAAAACATTTTTTTCGTTGATTGTATCTCAATGGAATTTCAGATAAATTATCACACTTGCTATTTGTACTATGCATACTAATATTATAAATTCTAAAGTGTGTCTACCTGTCTGTTACCTCTTCACACAAACAGCTGAATCAATTTTGTTGGAATTTGGTATCTAGATAATTATGTCAAAAATAAAAAACAAGATCTTGGGATCTCAGTATTTACAAGCCTCTGATTTGTTCCAACATTTATATCAATATTAGTCTGATAATACTAATCAAATGTTGCTATATTTAAACGATTAAAGTCTATTAAAGTCCCTATAATGCTGTATTTTGTCTTGTCCTTGTAAATTAAATGATAATCTTTTATAGCACAAGGTCACTTTCAGACCTTTACAAAGATAGGATTGTATAACTTTCTTTAGTTACAGGCAAATAAATAGTCTTATTATGTCTATTACAAAACTTGTTTACAATTTACATCTAATGCTTCTTTTCTATGAAAGAATAAATAAGATAGTGGTAAAAAAAAATTGGTTTTATACAATCTTTTTTTGCTGTCTGTACTTTCTGTTAATTTTACGTTCATTGTAACTTATCCTATGTACGTGTACTAAATTTTTAATCTATCCTATGTAATGTATACGCTAGAAGTGTGTCGAACTTGACTTGCAAGATTTAGGAAAATCAAACAGGTCAAGTCAATAAAAAGCTCGTAAAAATAAGCAGTCAGCTCCTTATCGCGTGGGATTTTCGGAAAAGCCTTGCATTGCACCTAAATAATCCTCTAGCTTAATTTTTAACAACCCGAAAATTGCCTTTGTTCCTCGCAGATAACCAAGGTAGCTAACTAGCAGCCAAGGGCGAAATTTTCTTCTCAGATAACTGGTTTTTTAACGGGAAAGATTTGTTCCCCTTCCCCACACATAACTAGGTAAAATAAATAAAGACTATTTTTAAATTAAAACAAACGGGTCTCTATCGTTTGCCCGAATTTCATATGCCATAAATGTATTGTTTGCCATAATGATCATTTGCCATAACTCTTTTTTCTCTTTATTTGTTAATTATTCAGGATTGTTATGAAACAAACCTAACCTAACCTATAGAGTTCTACAGGATTGCCATTACAATGCTCCTGAAAAAATTACGGTTTCAGAGAAAACAAGGGTTATGGCAAATGATCATTATGGCAAACATTACATTATGGCATTTGAAATTCGGGCAAAAGAGGGGCTCCGAAAACGAACATGTTCGCGGCTTAGGGGTGCCAATTTTTCCCATTAAGAAACCAGTTATCTGGGAAGAAAATTTGTTCCTTCTTGGCTGCTGGTTGGCTAACTTGGTTATCTGCGAGGAATGAAGCTAATATATTTTTTTAAGTGCACCAGTTTGACTGCCAGCATCACATCACAGGTGGTTGTGGTCTCTTGAGCTAAATTTTTCAATCCCGTTCATCACCAGACTCTCTGGCAGCAAAGAGCTGCTTGACTTCTGATCTATTCTATTTATCAGTCCTCTGATACTGAAAGGGAAGTCGAAGATGTTGTTATTATTTTTAAGAATATTTTTTTGTATCTCATCTAAGTGAACTGTATTGTTCTTATGAGAATAAACGTCTTTAAACCGAAGTCGCTAAAAATTTAAGTTCATATTTGTTACAATTACAAATTACCTACCAAATTTGAAGACTTAATTATAGTTATGGGATTCATCTTTATTTCATATCCTGCAGAAAATTCGAGGAATATGTCTGCTAAAGTTCAAGTCGCTAACTCATGGTTTATTATCTTAGACTGGGCAGACAATATAGCCTCAGGTAAGTAAACAAGTTTTTTGGAGCAAAATGTCAATAAATAAAAATTATGTTGAGATAGGTCATGATGAAAGGAATCATCTTGCTCATAGAATTTGAGTGTATGGCACAGTTTCAAGTCAGTTTCAATACATGTAGTTAAATTTAGTTGTATTGTACTGTTCTTCGCAAATCAAATAACTCATTGTCCATGTCTATAACTGCACATATATTAGCTATTCGCATATTAATGAATATATATTCATCATATCAGCCGAAAGACGTCCACTGCTGGACATAGGCCTCCCCCAAGGCTCAATGAATATATATTAATCTTTGATTAAAAACTCAGTTCCTCTTAGGTTCTTCAATCAAATTAATCATGAGGAAGAAGTATGCATTGGTTAGAAACATTTTGGGCATAATAATGATAGCCGCCTCTTTCCGAGCAGTCAAGTCTCTTAGTCAGAGATCTTCACCTTTTTTTATTCTTAAATTTTGTACGAGGCTTAAGTGCACCTGTGCGACTAAGCCAGCATCATTGGTGGTCTCTCTGGCCAAATTCCTCAAAGACTTCCACACACACTGCTAGATTCTATGTCCCATTATACAGGCTTCTTCTTTGATAACCTTTGTCATTTTACATTCCATAAAAAATGTATTAAATAAATCCTGTGTTATCAGTTATCACAATGTATGGTATCTTGGCTTTGTGTGCCTTTTGCAAAGGCCTCGTCCAACTCTTTCCAGGGGGGCTTCTTCGAAACTCGATTTTTGACGTTCGGTAACAGACTTTTAATAATGAGTATATTGAGAGGCACAAAACGAACTAAAACAATCATGCTAAACATGGCCTGTATGTCTTGTTGCTTTAGGCTCTTTCTACCCCATAAGGTATAGAGACATGATTAAAGTATGTATGTATGTAATTGACTTTCTGCCAAGTTTCTTGCGGCGCATTCTTCTTGGCAATGATGGTCTTTCCGAATGCGCTGGTAGTTTCAAAAAAGGACATGTAAAAGAGCCCTTGGTGGCCTATTGGCAAAATAAACTTTAGACTTTTGTAAGTAGGGTGCGAGTCGGGTTACCTTCGCGTGTGGTCAAGAGCTTGTTAGAAATGTGTCAACTTTTATTATAAACCAAACAGTTTAAAGAGTTGCATGTTATTAGTTTATTAATTTGCCACAGAGGGCGCTCTATGTTAACTTTCTCTCTTGGTCGCCTTATACCTATCATAATGGTGGTGTATTACTTTTCTCTACAATAAAACTATTGTTCTGAACCCAATCCTGGTTTATTTTACTCATAATCTATCAGGTTATGGGCCCAGGATACGCGATAAATATGCGCAAATAATAATTACTGCGTAAATCGTGTAAAATTCAAGAAAACACAATGTCCGAGAAAGAAAATGGCGCGCCGGTTCAAAAACCAAATGACGGTCGTGCTTCGTCTGCAGCAACTACAGCTTCTAGTTCGGGAATCAGTATTAATTTCGAAAAGCTCAGTGGAATTTCTAACTACGGAAATTGGAAGTTCTTGATGCGCATGTATTTGATACATGAGGACTTGTGGGATTGCATCCAGGAGTCTACTACGCCGGGTGTACCAATCGTCACGGATGCACGTAAACAGCAAAAAGCACTCGCTAAAATATGCTTAATGGTGCAACCAACGTCATTTTCCCATGTAAGAAACGCGCAAAATGGCTTTGAAGCTTGGACTAACCTCAAAGTTGCTTACGAAGATCGAGGCTTGTGTAGAAGACTTGGATTATTGCGAACCTTGTTTGGGCTGAAATTAGAACAATTCAGTGACATGGAAGCATATCTCTTGAAGATCAGCGATTTAGATCAACAATTACGAGACATAAATGCTCCATTGGACGACGATTTCCTGTCAGTGTTGATGTTGAGTGGATTGCCTACGGATTACGACCCACTTATTATGGCATTGGAGAACTCGAACATTAAATTAAGCAGTGAAACCGTGAAAAGTAAGCTGTTACAGGAAAATTTACGCAGAGACTTTGATAGGTGCGAAGAGAGCGCATTGTTGACAAGCCGGAATGTAAACAAACAATTTACGAAGACTAAGTCGTGGCCGAAGTGTTTTTTGTGTAAAAAGACTGGTCATTTCTCTAAAAATTGCCCTACTAAAGTGACCAAAAGTGACAAGAAGAGTGAAAAATGTGAAAAAGCATGGAACGGAACCTTGTTGACGGCATTGGCGACTGATATTAACTCGAATGCCTGGTATGTGGATTCCGGAGCGACATGTCACATGACAAACAACAAAAATGTGCTTCAGAATTATGTTGTGGACACTCGACGTCTGGTGACAGTGGCTAACAACCAGAAAATTTTTAGTGAAGGACATGGTGATGTGGAATTGTTGTTACAAGGACAAAAACAGTGTATCAAAATTAGCAATGTTATTTTTGTGCCGGACTTATCAACAAATTTGCTTTCTGTGAGCAGTATGGCAGCTAAAGGTCTCATGGTGCACTTTGATGAACAGAAGTGTAACATATTCCATGATGAGACAGTGATTGCAAGTGCTACAAAGGTGAATGGTGTCTATCAACTAGACACTGCGAGTCAAGAATCAACAGGTGGAAGCGTGCTGGCTGAGGCGTGTCAAACAGTGACACAGCTGACCGAAGAGGGAGCTGAGAATGCTAATCTGTGTGAGATGAAGACAACCCAGGAGTTGTGGCATCGTAGACTCGGGCACCTGAACAGGCGAAGTATGGAGTTACTGAAGAAAGGTATGGCTAATGGAATAGATTATACTGATAGTAAATATACTCCCTGTGTTGCATGCATTGAAGGGAAACAAAGTAGATTACCATTCCCAAAGAGGTCTTATACTAGAGCTGCTGAAAGACTGGGTCTCGTACATTCAGACTTGTGTGGACCCATGCCGGTTACCTCATTTAGTGGTGCTAGATATCTATTGACATTTATAGATGATTACACAAGAATGACTTTCGGTTACTTTATTAAATCTAAAGAAGATGTGTTGTCGACATTTAAGATTTTCAAGAATCTTGTAGAAAATCAAACCGATTTAAAAATAAAAGCCCTAAGAACAGATAACGGTTCTGAATATGTTAATAAACAGTTCCAGATGTTTCTGAAAGAGCATGGCATCCAGCATCAGACCACCATACCCTTTTCACCTCAACAAAATGGGGTCAGCGAGCGCGCAAATCGCACGATAGTCGAGGCAGCGCGGTGCATGCTGCAGGATGCTGGAATGGACAAGAGGTTCTGGGCGGAGGCGACAAACACAGCCATCTATATTAAGAATAAGTCACCGAGCAAAGCAGTGAAAGACACAACACCTGAGGAGAAATGGTCTGGTAACAAAGTTGATTTATCTAATTTAAAGACTTTTGGATGTGTTGCATATGCGCTGATTCCAAGTGAAAAGCGTAAGAAATTAGATTCAAAGAGTAAAAAGTACATCTTTGTTGGATATTGCAATGAATCAAAAGGTTACAGATTGCTTGATCCACAGAATCCTTCTAAATGCATAAAATCTCGGGATGTGCAGTTTTTGGAAGAATGTTTTTACAAAGATTGTAAAATAAATCAGCCAACTGAAATTACTGATTGTCACTTAAACATCACAAGTGACATAACACAGAGTCACAGTGATACCAATACTGATGATGTAAATATATTACCAGTAGCATCATCAGAGCAACCTAGCAGTACTGTGGTAGTATCTGATTCCAGTTCCAGCACCAGTGGAAGCAGTGCTTGTGATGATGATCCTTTGGATGTTACATGGACTCCTGATATGACTGCAGATTCGGGGTCATCGAGTGAATACTATGAAGACCTTGATGAGAGTGCAGCAGCAGTGGTTATGCTGTCAGCAGGAGAATCTGATGAACCACTGACCATACAGGAGGCGCTGTCAGGACCTGAGAAGGAACACTGGGAACGGGCTATAGCAGATGAGTATGAGTCATTTGAGAAAAATAAAGCCTGGGAGCTGACACTACTGCCTGCAGGAAAGAAAACTGTGAAATGTAAATGGATTTTTAAGAAAAAGCTAGGAGCAAATGGTGAGTTACTACGCTACAAGGCACGTCTTGTTGCCAAAGGCTTTACCCAGAAGTATGGGATAGATTATAAGGAAACATACTCTCCTGTGGTAAGATATTCCACAATTCGTACCTTGCTTGCACTAGCTGTAAATTTAGATATGTATGTAGATCACATGGATGTGAAAACTGCATTTCTAAATGGTGAAATAAATGAGACTGTGTATATGGATCAGCCAGATGGATACAAAGTACCAGGAAAGGAAAATTATGTATTTAAATTGAAGAAGGCAATATATGGATTGAAACAAGCATCCAAGGCTTGGTATGACAAAATCAATAATGCTTTACTTACAGATCTCAAGTTCAAGAAATCACTCAGCGAGCCCTGTGTGTACATAAAATCAGATAATAATAGTCTCATCATTTTAGCATTATATGTTGACGATATCTTGATTTTCAGTCGAGACTCAGCCGAGAAGAAGAACTTGAAGGAGGCGTTGATGAAATTGTTTGACATGAAAGACCTTGGAAGAGCTACACATGTATTGGGAATGAGATTGAGACAAGAACAAAACAGAATTATTCTTGATCAGAAAAACTACATAAAGAAAGTTCTAGCACAGTTTAACATGACTGACTGCAAGCCTGTGAGTACTCCATTAGAAAGCGGCATAAAGTTTGAAAAAGGAAACCAAACTGATCCAGAATCCAGATACAGAAGTCTGATTGGCAGCATAATGTACATAGCAGTATGTACAAGACCTGATATCGCACACGCACCGAGCTCACTTAGCCAGTTTAACAATTGTTACTCAGAAAAACACTGGATAGCAGCGAAGCGTGTACTTCGATATTTGAAAGGTACTATGGACTATAATATAGTATATGAAAAATCTGATATTTCCATCGCAGGATATATTGATGCTGATTGGGCGTCGAACCAGTTAGATAGGCGCTCATACACTGGCTATGTGTTTAAAATAAGTGGATCGGCAGTATCGTGGGAAAGTCGTAAACAGAGAACCGTAGCACTGTCGAGCACTGAAGCCGAGTATATGGCCTTGAGTGATGGAGCCAAGGAAGCTAAATTTATAAGAAATTTTCTTAATGAATGTTTAGGAAAACTATTTTCTATTGTTTTGTATAATGATAGTCAGTCAGCACAAAAACTATGTAATAGTCAGATACATCATAGTAGAACTAAACATATAGACATAAGGCATCATTTTGTGAGACAGGTTATCAAAGATAAAGTTGTAGATTTGCATTATATGTCTAGTGAACAGATGCCTGCAGATGTATTAACGAAATCTTTAGGTAAAGATAAACATTTAAATTGTGTGTCCAATTTAGGTTTGAAAACTGTTTAGTTTAAGGGCAGGTGTTAGAAATGTGTCAACTTTTATTATAAACCAAACAGTTTAAAGAGTTGCATGTTATTAGTTTATTAATTTGCCACAGAGGGCGCTCTATGTTAACTTTCTCTCTTGGTCGCCTTATACCTATCATAATGGTGGTGTATTACTTTTCTCTACAATAAAACTATTGTTCTGAACCCAATCCTGGTTTATTTTACTCATAATCTATCAGAGCTGCGGTTCGTTTTTGGATCCGTCCGAGGGGAAGAGCAGTGCTTGGTCCGGTGCACCCTGGGCTTCGGTTAATGATTTCCTGGCGGTCTCCATGGGATATCATTGTCCGTTGGCTAAGAGCCCGACAGGGGGGGAGGGGGTCGTTTGACCGTGTTCTACCGTACAACGTTGCCGACATTTCTATGTCACAAGATTTTTGAATACTGTATTTTTTACTTTGACATTGGCGAAATCATCGCATCGATCGATGGGGCCATATTATTAAAAGAAGAAGAAGACTTTTGTAAGTACAAAACAAACTTCAAAAGTCGAATTTTGCAGTATGTGGCCAGTTAAGCAATATTCTCATCCAGTGTGGACCTACTATAAGCTTTCCATCTCCTTGGTGCCTTCTCTTGCCATCCCTGGGTTACCGGACTGCTACTTGTTTGCTCTATACTAGGGATACTTCAACCAAAAACTAAGAGAGCCATTTTAAAATTAAATGATTGAGGTTGTAATATTTCTTTTCTCAGTCACTAAATAAAAACTGATGACATTGTTTTCTTCAATCAGAACATTGGTATCAAGGGAACAATTTTATTTAAATTTTGAAATTGGATTTTTAGGGTGATTATATGCTGCTTAAAAGTATTTGGGCAGAGCTTTTGAAAACTACCTTCTTTTGTAGGTATGCTATAAAAATTTCAGTACCAAGGTAAGCATATTAGACTAATAGGAGAACTTGCCAGAGTATACTTGAGAAAGTACAGAAATTATCTTAACCATTGTAATTAATTTAGTAACTCGTTTCTCTTAAACCAAAGATTGCTAAAGTAAAACAAATGAGACTCACCTTTATGCCTTTTCCTAATTTTACTAGCTTCAACAAGATTCCAGTCCACAGAGTCCCTGGCGGGAGCGGGGACGGTGCCACCTATCAGCTCCACGGAGCTGCTCCGCTTCGTGCTCGGACCAGCCACCGGAGCAACCTCCTCCTTTTCCTTAACCGGTGCACTAAAACACTCCACTATTTCAACACTCTTGTCTCTTTCCCCATTAGCGGGTTCAGTCCTCACTTTCTTCGGCGGCGCCTTCTTCTGTTTCTGGCCAGTGTGTCGCCGTTTGTGCTTCGTGGAGTGCGAACTGTTGCGACTGCTCACGGGGCTGGGACACCCGCACTCCATACTGCCTTCCTGGTCGCTTCCTTCGTAATAACCCGATTCGTGCTCAGGCTTTTTGTCCGGGACACTCATCTCGGCGGTTGCCATGGCTAACTCACCAGAACCATGAGTCCACGCCGGACACTCGCGAGGCTCCGGGCGCCAGGTTCGACCACGACCGCGTACGTATCGCAACTATTTACAACTCCTCAACTTTGTCAGCGAAAGTACAGGACACGTCGAATTTTGCGAACATTATTCGGTTCGCGTTGAATCAACACCGTGCCCAGATGGCGCGGCGGAGGCGCGGCGAACCGGCCGAATTCAGGAGACGTCGGCGCCCGTACGAAGTCCTCGCGGCGTCCGACCGCTCGATTCGGCCGTCGGGAATTTCACTTGCGTCTACTTTCACACTTCACGATCAAACGTCAATTTAATATTCTTTACGTCTTTGTATCAGTTCTTGGAGTCAGGATATCACAGAATTCTTCGTCGTCCAGTTACTCGGGGTCGCACATTTGCTACAATCCAAGAGATAATCGTATAAAAATTGCACTACACTGTCAGATCAGAACAGTCTGTCACCACACCACAGTCCAATCGTTTTGTATCCTTTCACTATCACTAATTGTACCAGTTCGTTAACGACTACGCACACTAAATTAATATAATATAAATAAGTTATAAAATGCCCGCGCGAACGAGATCACGACTCACTCAGCGCGGTAAAATAACTGACTCGAGAAAAGCAAAATAGAAACCGTGCGAGTAGCGCTTCCCCCACCACGATTTACGAGGCCAGGTAGTGCATGCAAAACATCGACATCAATCGATGAATCGTCAAAACGGCAATCTTGTGACTTTAAGCACGATATAATAACTTTTTAAACGTCAACCCTGCATTTAAAAGTCATATCCTCGTCATATCAATTAAATTTATTGAAATTAAAAATTTAAAATGAATATTAGGGCTGGTTTTGAGTTAAATTACAAATATGACGAACGGAAACATCGTTTCTTTGAGCATATACTGTGGACTCACCGTTTCATGGACGTAAATAAAAAGAGACAAAGCTATTGCTTATCTATGAAGCCGAGCGAGATGAGAAATAAATGCGAGTGACGAAACTCGCCTTGTCTCTTTCTACATACTTTGCAGAGTAGATTTTTAACAGGGATTGACAAATGATACAATTTAGATTTGTTTATGACAATTCGTAGTCGAACGTGTTATATAGATGATAGTAACATTAATTTATTTTTAGTGTTTCAATTAAAATTACTTTATAGGCAAATCAGACCAGATTAAGTTATTAAAACGTACCTATCTGTTATTTCTGCTAGTAGTAGTTAACAGAGGTACCTACGTAGTGAAATTCTCATCAAAAATATAGGTCCAAGACTAAATTAGTCATGCATAACGTAGATGCTGCGTTAATCGGTATTAAAACGAAAACATACTTAATATTAATATGTATGTATAAATTAGGTATTTAATAACAAAGTTTTTGGATTGGACGCTTCGCCACTGATGAAAATTACTAATAGCATTGGGTTACCAACCAATTATATTCCACTTATTACTTTAATCCGATATAAATCAAATACAAAGATACTTTAATGTTTGCTTAATTTACAGAGCTTACAGTTTCATTTCCACAAAAAAAAAAAAAAAAATATTTTTCATCATCTGTACCCCGTCAAGCGTCCCTGTTGATATTTCCTTACATTTTCTATACCCGTTATGCACGACGCTCGACGGGGTACTTGTACTGTACCCTTTGTGAAATCTACCCACGTGGTATTTTATTTTATTATCTTGTGTACCTACTTGCGACGATCACACAAGAGAGATGACGCTAAACGGGTGAATGTGATAGATAATAAATACAATACAAGCATCAGTGTAACTTATCCCATATCTTATCCCACTTTTAATCCATTTAAAATACGAGCGTAAAAGTAAAATGACAAAAGGCATCTGCAATTATAAATAATCAATTACAGATTCCCAATAATTAATTAATCGGAAGGTTGTGAAATTGCCCTTTTGCTAGACGTGTAATTACCGCGGTTAGCCTATCGCGATAACAAGGAAGGCTATTCGAGACACGGAAGTGGTGTGGCCTCGTTTGTTGAAGAAAAATCACGTAACTGACGTTTGTTTTGGTTTATTATCTTTGGGATCGGAGATAAGAGCTGCTGGGGCTATTTGTTTCACTTAACATATTGTTTTGTTTCATAAGTCCGTAAATAAATTCGATCTTATTATTCATAACCCTTTTTCTAAAGCCTGTTAGGTTAGTGTGTCCTGGGCAAAGGCCTCTCCTCCACTCGCTCGTAATTGTCATTTACTGTCTGAAATCACGATTACATAACAAACTATAATATAATCTGAGCCTTTTTGATGGTCAACACGGTTCTGCCATCCACAAAACTATGCAGAATACTATTCATAATAGGGGTATGTCATAAAAAGTCTCGATGGCAATATATTACTTTTATTATACACTATCTTCTGCTCGCGACTTCGTCTGCGTAGAATTAGACTTGAGATTTTATGTTGATAGGTAGTACTATATTCTGCAGTCACTATCGACGTCGCGACTCTGGCAGTTACGACCTTTGACATGTTTATCGCTATCTCGCGGGAGCTATGCAATTTTCCGGGATAAAAAGTAGCCTATGTGTTAATCTAGGGTACCAGCTATCTCCGTTCCAAATTTTATCTAAATCGGTCCTGTCGTTTCAGCGTGAAGAAGGCACAAACATACACATTCACATCGTCACATCCATCTACCCATCCATCCTCACAAACTTTCGCATTTATAATTAGGTAGGTATAATATTAGTAGGTTTATACTTAAAAGGCTCGACGTCCTGTTCTTAATGTGCTTGCCGAGTTTCAAGTTATTTTGATTATCAGTGTCATTAACAATCGTTATCTCTAATGATAATTTGTATTAGTATTGTTTCTGTAAATGTTTGTCGACCAACTCCTCGAAATCTACACTTATTAAATTCTTCTCAAAAGTATATTGCTGGAGCGATTGTAGTTATCGAATAGTTCGATAAAAATCGAACCTAGTTTTTATCAAAACAAAGAATTACTATATACCTACCTATATTGAACACACGCGGCTGACGTATTACTTAAAGGCCTCTATGCTCAAAACAAGTAAGAAAAAAAAATAGGGTCTGTGGCTGGGGGACCAAAATATTTCTTGTCAAAATTCTAGTATTTCTATTTGACAAATGTTTGGCACAGAACCGGTCCGAGTGGAGAGCCTTGGGGGAGGCCTATGTCCAGCAGTGGACGTCTTTCGGCTGATATGATGATGATGATGATGAAATGTTTGGTTTTAAATTTGATTAAAAAATAATTTAGCAAATTATTACTATTTTTCGGAAAATAATAACTTAAAGCCGTATTGTGAAGTAAACAGAGTAATTTTTTTCTGATTACATAACAGTCTTCTCATTCTGGGAGGAGGCCTGAGCCCAGGACTAGGAAGTTTATAGAAAGATATGATAATGGTGATGACATAGCAAATATGTTACTTTTTAACAGAAATAAGTACTAATAAAGTACGGTGAACATTGACTTTGTTCAGTATATCCAACGAATATAAACGTTATTAGGGTGTAAAAATGTCGATAGCTTTAAATACTCACCATATCCAATTTCGTGTCTAACAGTGTCGGCCTTCACAATCACCGGAGTCTCTTCAAACGGCTTCCCAGTGCGGTCATCATCAGTTTTTTCTTCTTTACGATCTTCCTTTTGTTGTTCTACGTTTTCTTCTTTAGTTTTTTCTTCTTCAGTTTCCTCGGCTTTTGGGTCGTCTTTGAAATACTCCTCGTAATTGTTTTGTTTAAAGAAATCAAAGTCAATAACCGCTCGTTTCATGGTTGGGGTAGCGCACGCGTCAACTTCGAATTGTAACATTCTTGCTGGTGACATGACATCCACAGGGGACGGTCTAACAAAAAGATCGTCGTTGTTTTTGATAAACGATAGTTTCAGCAAATTCTGAGGTCTCCTAGCTCTGTCTTGTAGTGACACGTCTTCCTTTATTTTTGGAGTATCCAAAATTGGTGGAGAAGTATTAGCGGGCGGAGTAAACGGTTCAACAATTGGACTCTCAGGAGTTTCAACTTCGACTATTGGAGTTTCAGGACTTCTTGAGGGACTTTCAGGACTTTCAACAAGTAGGGATCCAGGTGTTTCAACGACCGGCGTTGAAGCAGGAGTTACAGTGGTCATAAAAGCAGATCCGCTGTCTATAGATGAGCCCCGCTCGCCTATTGTAACATTCTCTCCAATTACCGAGTAATTATCAAGACTCATACGGAATGTATCATCAGGTAATTCAAAAGTATCAGCTATAAATAGTCGGTTAGAATTAGAACTTGTAGAAGAACTTATTCTCAAACGAGGTGCTTCATCAGTTTGATTTTCAACTTTCGGAAATTCCATTCTGATAAACTAAATAAAACTAACTGTACTAAATGTACTTTTTTTCGATTGCCTCATTCAGAACTATTAATTCATAGCCTCCTTAACATACCATAAAAATTATCGAGACTTGTCCTTGAAAAATAATCGCGCCGAATCGATAAGCGCAAGAAATTCACATCCCTAAACTCGTGTCACACCCACACATGCGCAATACCGCAACGTTTGTTTGTGTGCATCCGTGAGCTGTCAAACTAGTTTCGCGGCTCTGTTTTCTTCATAGAAAAATGGTCTAATTGAAAAGAAAACTACACTAAATCAGTCACAAATACCACTTACAATGTTTATTTCTCACTAAACATCACTTATAACGACAAATACAGCTTTATCTTGCTGTGCGTCGGTCTATAAATAGCCTAGTAATCGTCACTTGCACTGATTTTTGCCCGCCTTTTTGGTAATTCACATTGTTCACAGGCAGAACGGTCGTAAATATGTCCAATAATGTCAACAAAACACTTTATAAGTAGTTCTCACTGTTATTTCGGACGTAATATCAGTTGATTCACGTTATAAATGCGTGATACGGCTGGATCGCGCAGCCACTATACAACTACGCGTAGCTATAAGATAGTTGTCAACAAACAAGAACCGCGAACGCGCGGTGCGCCTTGCCCATCGTCCGAATGTCAAGAAGCAATCGCCGCGTTGCTACGCAGGCAAAATTCTACATAATACTATCTGAAACCTAATTATCGAATGACACACTCAGTATTTAGGAGGCTCGCTCACGGTTAAAGGTATTTCGATGACACTGCACTGCACAGTGTATTGTGTTGAGACGCTAAGGCGATTCAAGGTCAGATCGATAAAGCTCGGCGCGCCTTTGCCTTTTTTAGTATCCCAGCCCAGCCTAACTTAATTTACTTATTTGTGTCTTCTTAGGCATCCAATTGGGGTTTTATTTATTTTTTTCTAAACAAGAGCTGCGGTTACGTAACAATGTTTTGAACGCCAAAAAATCGTCTCTTTGTCGGGTTAGCAACAGGTGGGTGGGGGTTTTAAGCATGATACCTACAATAACAAGGAAAACTCGCTAGGAATTAAAGGCAAACAAATTTTATTCCGTTATTTATTTACATTCACGGTACACAAAAAATAAATCGCAGATTCTTGAACATTATTTAAATTTCCGTTTCTTGCCGCCCGTTGCACCTGAGCTGTCAAACTTTCTTTTCCCGCCTTTTTTCTCCGGCATCTTCGGGCGGCCATTTTGTTTGTTTTTGTTGAACCTTTTGTTTTTAGCGCCGTGCACTTTCCTGCTGTAGCCCTTCATCCAGGTGTCTCTTTTCTCTTCCCAAGCCAATTGTTTTACGCTAGAATTGTCTGTGTTAGCGACCGCTTGGCTGGACCCCTGTTTCTTATTAGAAGTATTTTCTTCGAGGAGAGTAGAGAATTCTTCTGCTGACGCGAATAGTGATCCCAGATCGTCTTTACCTGCAACAAAAATAATAATTAATAAATGCAGGCAGTTGACAATCCAGCTGATCATAGTACTCCCAAATTAAAAATCTGAATCGTGCTGTCTCGCTCACACTAATATGTTAAACATTATAATGAAAAAAACATTGTGATACGAGCCTAGGAAGTCGGATTTGGAAGCAGATTCTATAGTTTTCACGGATTTAGTGAAATATCGCTAAAATCTGAATCCGTGGGTGACACTGTCGCTATGCGTTATGCTTGGAATTTGAAGACATTTCAAACAAATCCACAGCAACCGGTGGGCCTAGCGTGCGTCCTATGCTTTAAATGTCTATTATGTACTGTGGTAGGACCCCAGAAGAGACAACGAGATATTATGACAATATACTGCCCGGCGGTATTATTTTCCTATTATAATTTATAAAAAAAATCGGCATAACAATAACAGCCAGATCCGGAATGTTTATATTCATGGATAAGGCAAAACACAAAATTTATGTACATAGCATTTTTAACGACGAGTTTGGCCTAGTTGGTAGTGACCCTGCCTGCGAAGCAAGCGTTCTGAAGATGGTCTCAACACACTTGTTACACCAAAGTGATGTCTATAAGTATGTATCATACTTTCGTTAAGTCGATTCTATTGTTAGCACCCACCTTTGAGTTTGAGTTTCAATTTGCCCTTTTTAGACTTTGTTCCTGGTACGTCTATTTCGTCGTCTTCATCGCTATTCTCGAGCAGTAATTCTGGAAAAAGAATCATCTTTAAAAGTCGCTTTTGTACTAAATCAAGTTTTAGTTTTCCGATGAATTTGGACAATCGCCACTACGATATAATCTGACGATGACTGTACTTTAACCCCCTTATTTATAAACGCTCTTATAGGCTTCTGCTAACTTAGTAATCGTTTGTCCTTGTCTGTGAAAGGTAAAGTCAAAGTGACAGATAAGGAAACACGATCGCTAAGTTAGCAGAAGCCTACAGAGCGTTTATGAATAAGGGGGTAAGTATAAGGCAATCGTGACTGACTGATCTATAAATGAATAGTTTAAACTGAACGGATTGCCCTGAAATTTGGCGCGCAGTTAACCACGCCGATATGACGTACGCATTCGCTAAGAAAGGATTTGGCGACAGGGCCGCATTAGGGTGGTTGAAGCCTTGCTACAAGTTTTAATTCTGCGCAAAGTCGCGGGCAACATACGCCTTTTTTTTAACGGAGAGGAAATCTTTATGGATGCCCTAGGCACGGGGATGCCTACGATATGTGGGACTCTCCTCCGAAGGGGTACACCCAAACAAAAAACTCCCCGGCGTTGCCTCAATCCGGTGTGATGGGGACGCAGTGGGATGCCACTAGGGTTTCACCACAAGCATCCCCCGGTGGCCCCGGCTTCCGCCAGGACCGCCCCAAGGGGATGGCCCGTTCACTGGACCCGTTTTCCCTTGGATGATGAGACAGTGCAATGCTGGTAGGTGAGGACAACATGTGCCTCGCTCAACGTATTCCAACGTCACCTTACACTCCCAGATTCTAATTTCGAATCATGCTGTCTCACTCATACTAATAATGTTTCAAGTCTTACCATCTTCTTCGCCAGAGAGTATCGGTTCGTCTTCATCAGCCGATATATTTAGTTCGCCACCTTCACTATCTGTGGACGAAATTAAAATGTTTACATTTAATTTCAGCTATTGTGAAGCAATCTTATTCGGATCACAAAAGAATACTAGATATAGGTATGCTTTCGCGTGTAAGGTGACGGCAAAATATAAAAGTTTCTGTCAACCGGACCAACCAGAACTCAACTACCAGATTTTATATTGTCATTCAACTTACTCAAGTATGCAAAATTTCAGCTCAATCGGTTGAAGATATCATCAAAATTGAGTCGCAATATTCCACTCGGACAAACGTACATTACATACATACATTGCAGGTTATAACTTGTAAAAAGAAAATTCCTGACTGACTCATTAACGCCTAGATAGCTGACCATTTGTATAGAGGTTTCTTTTATGATAGTACAATAGATAAAAGATTAAGGTCGAAATTTGCGAAATTGTGTGTAAGCTCTTAACGTCTTGCAAAAAGGAATAAATTGTCATCTTTCTTTCTAAATCCTCGAAAACGCAAACTCGAGAGTGTAAATTAGGATTTTTTTTTATTTTTTACATCAATCCTATCTATATCAAGTTAAGCTAACCATCATCATCGGCTTCGACGTCAGCGGCCTCATCATCGTCATCACTGCCGAGTTGATCATCGCTTTCATCACCCTTCTTCGAGGGACGCTTCTTTTTCGTAGACTCCATGTCAGCTAAGAAATCAAGCTCTTCATCCGAATCCGCTGCGAAAAAAAAAAGAAATTTGTATTATTTTCAAATACAAGATACATAATTGATTTATCCTAGGTGCCTGATATAGACTGATATAAAGTTACTGAAGGACAATCGAATTTTCAGCAAAGATTATAAAATAAAACCTACAGCTTCTGTTACCTCTAGTTACTTTAGCCTTTTTTAAAAGAAGTGAAATACACAATTTTAGTTTCATCTAAAGAAAAAAGCGAAACTATATTTCGGTCTAAAATATACGGCTGAAACTAACAAACAGGGGCCTTACCATGACGTCCTAATTCCGACTCAGTTCAAGTTTTAGCTGTCACTTTTAGTATGAATCTGACAGCGAGTGAACCTAAACTGAATCGCATTAAGACGTCATGGTAAGGCCCCAGGTATTTTGAAACAATACTGAAACCTAGAACACATGAAAAAATCCAAAAGTATACATATATTAGGGCCGGGAATCGAACCGGGAACCTCGTCAATCCGTGACGCGCGTTTTACCTCTACCCCACTCATAGCAGGTAAAAGTAAAAACAAAATCAGGAAGTTAAAAATATCGATACAATACTGTTGTCTAACAAAAAACTGCAAACATTTTTTATCGCAAAAACCCAACAGACTTTGCAACTACGTTTTCACAAAGTGCATAATAAAACAAGTCAGAGTCAAAGAAAACATCTGAGTGCCGATCCGATTGTTTCCTAAGTTTCTACGTAAAGCCCAATGAAAACGCCTAGTAGCCAATAAAACAGAATATACCTTAATCTTAAGTCCGTTAGAAATTATTAGAACTTAAGGATCCGAACTGTCATGATCATAAAATACTTATTACTAAGGACAGCTCTGGACAACAATAAAACCAGGAAGGGTTCCTCAAATTATGCATATAATCCTCTTAAAGCGATAAGACCGCCTATTGTATACTTTGCTTTTTTATTTTTGTAATCGCATTGTACTGATTTGTGGTGTATAAAGAATATATGTAATGTTGTAGTATTGTTATCTTACTCTTTTGTTTTCGAGTGTAATGCCTGTTCGAGTCATCATTTTGGTGATATTATAATCCCCATTTTGTAAATGTTATCTGCCAGAATAAGGTAGCTAACCTACGATGAGATAGAATTCAGTAATCGCCACACTAGCTTAGCGTAATTTTATTATTATAAAATTTCCACTCTATTGGGCTATTTTCTCTAATTCCAACATTGACTAGTGGGGCGCAAGGCCCGGATACCAATTAAGTTTCCAAACT
This sequence comes from Pandemis heparana, assembly GCA_963854515.1. Taxonomy (NCBI): domain Eukaryota; kingdom Metazoa; phylum Arthropoda; class Insecta; order Lepidoptera; family Tortricidae; genus Pandemis; species Pandemis heparana. The sequence continues at coordinate 2,430,072 of OY978031.1, read as the reverse complement.
ATTGTACTTCGGCGCAAAACCTTTTGATTTCGTTAATTAAACCGGTTTAAGGGGAATATTTCCACAAGTTCTTGTCAATTAACCTGTTTAGAAATAAAAACCGGTTTCTTCCGACGCATTACATTCTGCATTTGTACCGCCGCCCGTCTCGTTGCTCGTTAACCAAACCGATTAAATTTAGATTATAACAAATTTCTTAAAACGTTTGCGTACTTTACTATAATTAGTTCGGAGTAATATCTATTCTATCGGTCTTCAATCCTCAACATCTTGATGGTTGGCAGTCAAGTACAGTGCGTTTTAAACGCTATTTCTTTCCCCGTACGACGAAGATCTGGAACCAACTTCCTGCTGCAAAATTCCCCGAGCGGTACAACTTAGGGATCTTTAAAAAGCGAGCCTTCCTGTTCTTGAAAGGCAACGCACATGTGATTCCCCAAGTCTTGCAGATGCCCCTTAGCGATGGTGATCACTTTCCATCGGTTCTCTATTGATTTGCCGAAATTTTTATTGCCGAATTTCACTTACCATCCAACGTTTGGCCGAATTTCATTTTGCCGCATCATCATATGGCAACTTGTTAAAATGATTAAGTAGTTTCATTTCCCAACCTTACGGTAGCAAACTCAACGTTTTTTTTTTACATGTAATTTTTTATATAGCAGAATGGTACTACATAACAATTAATAAAAAATAAGACATTCTAAGGTAAAATAAAGACTGTTTATATACTAAAACAAACATGTTCGCACCTAAACCTTAATTTATCCAATTTAATCGTAAGAGTTTTTTCGGCCTAGCCTAGTGTAACATTTGCCATGTGAAAAATATTCCAAAAGTTAAAAATCAAAATGATATTCGTCTTCATAAAAATTCGGCCAAATGAGAGGTTGGCATATAAAAAATTGCCAATAAGTAGTTGTCAAAGTCAACATTCGGCGAAATGTTGGTTGCCAAATGAAATTCGATCAAAAAAAAAATCGGCGAAAAGGCAGAACACCCTTTCCATTAGGTGACCCGTCTGCTCGTTTCCCCCCTCTTAAATAAAAAAAAATCGTAATAAACCGGTTTTTTCTAGTTTTAAACCGGTTCCGAGCCTAACAGCAAAACAGCAAACGCACTCACCATTAGCCTTGGCCCCGGTGACTGTATCCAAGTACTTCTCGAAGTCCTCACTGGTGACAGAATCCGCGTCGCTGTTCGAGTCGGGCTCCTCTTCAGCATCACGCCGTTTCTGCAGGAAACTGGAAGACACGGTTCTTGAGCACAATACGTAGATAAAAATAAAGGTTTTTTTATGTCTTGTGCACGTCTGTGTCTGATCTTTGCTACCAATGCTAATATTGTACTCGTCAGGTGTTAGATTTTAGTTTTAGTTAGAACATAATTTTATTGTATGCAAGGAAGGAGCGGTACCCCCTGTCACAGGCTTTCTTAAGCTTAAAAGGGGGTTCCAGCCAATAAAATGGTTTTGTAATTGTTTTATGAAATAAATCATTTTCATTTTCATCTTTAAAGCAGCAGAACTTAACTTTTTTACTTGGCGACAACGACAACAAAGTATAAGTATATAATATACTGTATATTTGAAGCCCGCGATCCTAATATTTTATGTCTTCTAGAGATAATAAAATATAGGGGTAACTAAAAGGTTGTAGTTTGCTAAAATTTATGTCATTATCATTATGACATACATCCTACTAATATTATAAATGCGAAAGTTTGTGAGAATGTATGCATGTTTGTTACTCTTTCACGCCAGCACGGCTTAACGGATCTGGGTGAAATTTGGAACAGAGATAGATTATGGTCTGGAATAACACATAGGTTACTTTTTGTCCCGGAAAATTGCGTACTTCCCATGAGATAGCGATTAACAAATTATTTGCAGACGAAGTCGCGGGCAACAGCTAGTACATGCATATATCACGTCTTTATCCCTTACGGAGTAGACAGAGCCTACGGTAACAAAACCTTAAGGCCACGAATAGCATGATTGTGGGCGTATACCTGAAAATAGGAATCATTATGAAATATAGCTTCAGCCCGCCACTTCGTCTGCGTAGAATTGGCAATTGACATGTTTACCGCTATCCCGCGGGAACTATTCAATTTTCCAGGATAAAAAGTAGTCTATGTTTCAATCGAGGGTACCAGCTATCTCCGTTCCAAATTTTATCCAAATCCGTCCAGTCGTTTCACCGTGAATAGGGAACAAATATACACACTCACTCACATCGTCCCATCGTCACTCACATCGTCACAATCTTTCGCATTTATAATATTAGTAGGATGGATAATATCCGAAACCGAAAGCTTCTATTTTTTGTTGATTCCTCAGGTAAGAAAGCTAAAAACAGTTTAAAAAGGCTAATAAACACCACGTGTAGAACGAAAGTGAGCGTACAAAAAAGATTATAAAACAAAGATTCGGAACTCGTCTCCAATAATATTCAATACAAAGGTATTCCCCGGACTTAGCTTCCGTTAGGGGATTACGGCTCCGGTAGGAGTCAAATAACGGTTTAAAATTCAAGAAATCAACTCGAAGATATCGTTATTACTTATTACAATACATGGTACATTCAAGCAGACCTTTAAAACGTTATGAAAAAAAGCGATAATATCTTTATCGCTTTATATTATAATACCGGTATAATTTCGTTTGTTTAAAATTTCATTCAAACAAATTCTATACTTATTCCTTAGTAAGTAAAAAAATTGGTTGCCTGTAAAGTCGGTATACGGGCGAAAGTTTTACGTGACAACGACTTTGAGTGGTAAAATAATTTTAATGTGAATATTCATTCGTATAGTAGGAAGAAGGATGAAATAATAGTAACAATTTAAAACATTTATTTATACAAAGAATTATATTTAACACTAACTGTGCTCGAGTGGAAGGGACGCGTGCCTTTCACTTTTTATGTCTGTCTCTCTCGCTCTTAGGCGGGCTAACCATGCCCGAGTGGAAGGGACGCGTGCCTCTCACTCGCTCTCATTGTGAGCGCATAACGTGAGCGGAGCGTAACGCAGTTTCTTGAAGTGTCACCCGGCAAACCAATTTATAAGACGTTGTCACGTCAAAATATCATATCATAACGGAAAGAAAACCATAACATTATGAAATAGCGTTATAATACTTATGTTACGTTATGAACTACTAATATTCATTTAAGATACGAGATTTTTTCAAAGTAGTGACGATACGTGTGTATAATGTATTAAGAAATTGATGGACGTGGATGAAGCGAAAGAGGTATGTCAGGATCGTAGCAAGTGGAACATAGTCTCTGCCTACCCCTAGGAGGCGTGAAGGCGTATGTTTATGTATGAATGTGTACAATACTTACTCGTAGAGGAATCTCTCGTCGACAGGTATTTTGTTGGCGTCTTCGTTTAGGTAAGACGACGAATTCACTGGCAGACTCTTGATGCCTAGAATAGAAATGATCAAGGTATTTCAATGTTAAAACCAATTTGACGATCAGATAGCCTAGTGGTTAGTGACCCTGATTATGAAGCTGAAGTCGTCGCAAAATAAAAGGCCCGTTTTGACATTTCTCTTCCCGACGTAACTAGTGATGTAACCATATGACTCGGTACTCGATACTCACGATAAATTGATTCAAGTTTGCATGAGTATTTGATCGATTTGAATGTGTATTGTAAAGTGCGAGTTGTGAAAATTTAACTGAAACTGATATTATAGGTATTTTGAAATAATACAATGTTACGAAAGGTCAATTTTCTTTCATTTAATATTTTTGTTAAAATAACATTCACTCAATCACAAAGAAAATCGAGAAAAAAAGAATCTACAGTCAATCATTTTCTTCTAATGATGAAGACGAGCCATTCTATAGAAATTAGTGCTGCCATTGTTTACGGCTTTGAGCTACAATGTCATAATTTTCAGTAAATATCGGTACACAGCTGGTAAAATTCAGTAATTAATTGGTCTAAATAAAATAAATAAAATCGGCCAAGTGAGAGTCGGCCTTAAAAAAAATTATCTTGATCGATTTATATTTTCCTTAACCGATTATTAATAGCTGAGTGAGCGATACCCATCAATGAAAAATGCAATTACCTTCAGAACATTTCGATCGGTAAAAAATTGAGAACTTCATGGGCGTGAACTGTCAAAACGGGCCTTTTAAATTGCGACGACGAGGGGTTCGAATCCCGGTAGGAGTATAGGTGCTTATTATTATTTATATATTTTTTTTTTTAAATTACAGAACCTCCAACGTGATCGGAGCCTAGTTTTACTTTCCTAGTTTTCACTTTCATACCACTCGCTTATTTATATGCTTCTAGCACTTCCATTCTTCATACTGTTCCTTCTTTCATTCATCTTCTTTCTAGTTACTTATTATGAACTAACGTCCGGTAGGTAATGTTCGGTAGGTGCTTATTATGAACATAGGTCGTTATCGCGGGGGCAGAAACAAATCTGTTAATGAACACATTAAACAGAATGTCTGTTTAGTATAAACGGAATATTCTGCCTAAACATCCTAAACCTACAAGAGTTTTATATCTAGTAGTACGAAGTTTTGGCTCAATAAGGACAATCAACATGTCTTGCATTGTGTGAAAGCTAAATTAACCTCGTAAGGCCCACCATACAAAAAATAATGCAATAAAACATGCAATGAAGTTTGAAACTAATTCTTTCCAGAAAAATGTCCAATTTCAGTTGTTCCGTTTTAAAAAAAATAGTATATTAAGAGAAATGCTGTTTTGTTACACTGACAAAAGGCTCATTTTTTTATTTTATGTGAGTTTCGTAATAAATTAACAAAAATTCGTTTAAATTAACTACTTACTGTTAATTTGCGGTCGTGCACAACATACCGATTTCAACTGATACTTAGTGTCACTTCTGTTCTTGCCTATTTGTCATAATCTTTCACTACTGTCAGTGTCAGCGTGAAGAAGGAACAAACATACACATACAGTCACTTTGATATTTACCTTTCACAGATAAAGACAGACGATTGCTAAGTTAGCAAAAGCCTATAGAGCGTCTCTGCTGATTAATAAAAACAAACTGAATAAAGGTGCGACCAAACCGCCGCGTATACGCAGTAACGTGTCGTATGCGTCACGTTTTTTCACCGTTTCTTCATACATTTTGTTGCGATTTCGTAATGTCACCGTCTTTTAAGCGGCGGTGTGGTCGCACCTTAAAGGTGGCAGGAGTCTCTCGTTCACATACCACTTCTACTAAATCTCTTTTTTCTATGTTAGCGACTAACCTTTGGCGGTGTAGTTTTTCCTAACAGCGAACTTGGGATGCGAGCCCTTGACGGTCTTGAGCCCCTCCCTCTGGGTATCCTCGCGCCTCTTGGGGTTCTTGAACACGAAGCGGTCGAGGAAGCGGATGCCGGCGAAGTCTTTTAGCGGGTCGCCGCTGTACTGGATTATTTGCTCTGTGAATCAATTATAATTGACAACGTTTCATATTTCTGAGCCTATAATTTTAATGGTTCTCTGTATTTTGTTTGAAAAGATGAACATGCTAACAGTTTAATTTTTTCGCTAGGGCTTGTATTTAATTTATAATTAATTTATTAATTTGTGCATATTTTAAAAGGGCGTAACTCCGGTACTATCACAGAATACACACTTATCCCTTTGTCTTTTCTCTATAGAAAAAAAAACTGACGTTAATTTCAAATTGTCAATATCAGGTCCTATTCTCCAATATTCGATTTTCGAAAAAAGCAAAGGCGTTTCACCTATCCTGTGGTAGTATTGGTAAAATTAGGACATACATTTAATTATTCTTTATTTTTTGTAATAAGCGATATTAAAATTATATAAACATATTGCAGTGATCAGGAGGCAAAATGCTTTCGAACCATATATACATTTTCAGGTGTTATAAAAATGAAATGTTGTCAATTAAATAACCTAACCTAAAAATTCCGTTTCAGATACAAGCTTATTGCTGACTGTACTTTTTGTTGACTGTACTTGCATTGTCATTCGTCCTACATATGCTAACCAAGGGCCAGGACTCAGTTAAGCGGTCGGTCATTGGCGTAAAATAAACAACTATACTTCATTTAATTTAGAATGAGAAACCACAATAGCATTATATTGCGTCTGGTCAACTATTTCTTTCCTAGTAAATAGTACAGTGCAATAGTTTGGCAGCCGCAAAATAAAATTGTTTTAAAGTCACTTTATTTGCGTGTCGTCAATTGTTACTCTAGTACAAATTGTTAAGAGATTACAGTTCACGAACCGCAATATTATCTTGTTGTGGTATCTCATCCTAAATTAAATGAATTATAGACTCCCAATCACGATCAAAAACTGTCGGAAGCAACAGTTTGCACGACGCGTCTATTGTGCAGTTTTGATTCAGTCGGGTTTTGATGTCTCTTTAGCACCGTAATCTCAAACGCTTGAGAACAAAAGAGACAGACAGATTTCCAGCGCGTGGCGTCGTGTCATTACTTCTCACGATCGTTTACAATTGACATTAAACATTACTGCCACGGAATAAGGTGTGTGTGTGTGTGTGTCTATTTGGTAAACAAAATTCTAACCTCAAACCGTCTCATTTCTGTTATTTTTTAACTATTTCATCGTAAATAAAGAAACTGGAGATAACATATCAGCAAATTTTTTTATGTACAAAATATTGCCTCAGGTTTATTTGATAACATAATACATCTTATTCTTTACAAAAATTTGCACATTGAGGTTAGAATTTTGTTTACCAAATAGGACAATTAAGAATGAAAAGACCTTAAGTTGATGTGTTGGAGCACACAACACAAGCCAAGAGTATTTGTGTAACGCCGCTCGGACGTTTCTTGAGGAACTTTTGTTTGCGATCGGGAGTCTAGTAGTTTATTGATTTCAACGCGGTGTATAGTTTAATTACCATGGACAAGTTTATCGGCAAACAGCTTGACGGTGGGATGGAAGTGCTGCAGCAGCGGCAGCAGCTCCAGGTAGGCGGTACAGTCGGCGCCGGCGAACGCGGGGTTGCGCGCGAACGGATTGTACTCCGTTATCACCTACAATATAATAATAATAAATCATTCCTGCTATGGGTGGTGTAGGGGTATAGCATTTGAAAAACAGCGCCATCTCTCGTCCCTGGTGAGCAGTACATGTTCCACGGGAGTTTGTAATTGTGTCGTACAGACACATCATTCAAACAGATGACGCTTAGCGACAAATATTCGCATAGTAACAAGGTCACGTGACGGTTAGTAACAGAGAAAAATTCGGAGGCTTACTCACCTGCTATGGGTGGTGTAGGGGTATAGCACGCGTCACGGAATGACGAGGACCCGGGTTCGATTCCCGGCCATAGCTTTACTTTTCGGATTTTTCTATGTGTTCTAATTTTCAGTGTCGTTTAGAAATTAAATAAATCATTTATTGCAGACCAATGATCCATATGGTGTTAGAACAATTCTAACTTAATAAGTATGTTTTATTGAATCAGGCGTTACTTTGCGGAGGTCCATTTCAATGAACACAAAATATTTACCTTGCTACTCCGCTACTTACGTGCAAGATAACCAAGCTTGTGCGAAATGTATACGTTTTGCATGCAAGCCCTCCCACCACTACTGCCACACAAAACGCACACAAATCCCACAAACTTAATTAATCCTATCACCACACAAACACTGACGCGCGTTTCGATCCCTCTACGGGATCATTCTCAAAGTCAGAGCACAACCGATGCACATGCGAACCAACGTCGTAGTAGCTTGGTTATCTTGCACGTAAGTAGCGGAGTAGCAAGGTAAATATTTTGTGTTCATTTTAATAAGTATGTTAGTACAAGCCTTTTATGTAGTGCAAAATGATTTTCCATCGGGAAAACTCCGATCTCAATCGGAATACGATGGCACCCGAACTGTCAATCAATGATTGTATTAAACGAGTGACGTTTTCATATCCATTAATATGTAACTTTATTGTTTAGTGTCAAATGTCAAAGCGAAAAACAATAAAAACATTTTCTCACTTTGACATTTGACACTAAACTTGTGTGTTATATCGCCCCCTTACTGCTAAAACCGACTAACTGCATCAATAATACAATGGAGGCCTAGTCGGTTTTAGCAGTAAGGGGGCGATATGTATCATCACACAAACTTAAAAAGAGATAAAAAAATGTATTCCGGTACGGAACACCCCTCTTTGTCGGGTGTTAAAAAATGCCTCACCCTTTCCATGTTAATTGTTTTCTTGAGCTGTATCTTGGCAGCGGCCTCCTTGTCATCTCCGTCCTCCTCCTTGGTGTCAGTCCTCATCTTGGCGTGGAACCAGCCCGCTACAGCAGCCACCGGCTTCCGTTTCTTCGGCTTTATGTTGCCCTGGTCATCTATCCTGAGGTCCACGTAGGTTTCTTCGTCGTCATCTGCAGTAAATAGAGTAACATTAAGAGCCTGTTTCGATATATTAAGCGTCAGATTTACTTAATTATCCGATGTGTTTAGTGTCAGATTGCTTAAGCGGTCTAGTGTCAGATTACTTAATTGTCAGATGTCTTAAGCGTCAGATTACTTGAGTGTCAGGTAAGATGCGGTCTCTACTTATTGCTAAGAAACATACCGAGACGGTAAATTATGATATCAGGAACTTAACTGAGAGTGGAGCAGGCGATAAATAACTGTACATATGACATCTGACGACCGGATAGCATAGCAGTGAAGTAGGAAGCACGAAGTCTCTATAAAAATCTATTGCCCACATCACAAGCTTTTGGAACTAGGTCTATTGGTGTCAATTGCTCTATGATATTTTTTTATCTTTTATCATATTATACCCATAAGCAGATCCTTCTTGTCTCCTCGCAGCAGGTCTACCTTCTTGACTTCTTCTTTTTCTTCTTCTTTAACTTCCTCGATATCTTCTGCTGTGTCGTTAGCTTCAGTAACCGTGTCATCTACTTCTTGGGGTTCGTCTTTGACTTCCTAAAACAAATACACCACGACTATCTTGTAAGAAACGGTTCACAAAGTAGTGTAGTTCACTAGCTCGGCAAATGATAGCGCCACCAAACAAATACAATACAAATAGTTTATTTATCCAATCCAAACGAGTTAATAATTGAACTTTCTATCAGACTTCAAACTAGGCCGAGGCTGTATCTTGGAGGTCTGCGAGTGCTCATTAACATTAAAATAGGTAACAATTCCAGAAAAAACAGTAAAGAAGAAAAAAGAACCGACTCACCTCTTTGACCTCTTTAGCGGTCCATAATAGTCTGACGGCTTCTTTTTTAGCGCCGTCCTTCAATACTTGAGATACTAAGAATAGTATGCCACAGGCCTGTGAAAAGAAATCGTATATACAATTGGTTGACAAAAAAAAACATAGATCCCGTAAAAGTCCATCGATACACGCCCAAAATCACGCTAAACGTCTTGTAACCCTGGGCTCTGGTCTACCCCCTAAGGGATAAAGACGTGATGAATATGTATCTAAAGTCTTTTCATTCTTAACTGTCCTCTCTCTCCAGCCTATATACGTCCCACTGCTGGGCACAGGCCTCCTCTCAGAATGAGAGGGCTTGGGCTATAGTTCCCACGCGGGCCCAGTGCGGATTGGGAACTTCACACACACCATTGAATTGATTCGCAGTTGTGTGCAGGTTTCCTCACGATGTTTTCCTTCACCGAAAAGCTCATGGTAAATTTCAAATGAGATATCGCACATAACTCCCGAAAAACTTAGAGGTGCGAGCCCGGGATTCGAACCCGCGACCCTCTGCTTGAGAGGCCACAGGTCAAACCACTAGGTTACCACGGTTCCTAACTGTCCTATTAGGTAAAAAAATTCTAACCTCAAAACATCTCATTTTTGTTATTTTTTAACTATTTCATCGTAAATAAAAGAACTGGAGATAAAATATCAGCAAAATTATGTACAAAATATTGCCTCAGGTTTATTTGATAACATAATACACCTTATTCTTTACAAAAATTTGTACATTGAGGTTAGAATTTTGTTTACCAAATAGGACAGTTAAGAATGAAAAGACCTGACATTTGTATTGATGTTTCTCTCTCTCTCTATTGTATTGTAGTAGTTCTAAATTATTTATGTAGTATAGTGTCTCTTCCACTTTAAATTTCACTTCATTTTGTGTTCTTTTTTTTACTATTTATTGTCTTTTTAAGGCCGCACTGGCAGGGTCGCCAAGTGAGGATGGGCGTTAGGAGGCAACTAAGTGCAAGTTCCGAGTAAATACTACCGTTTATTAAAATGGACTTGCGTTTATATAGGCTTAATACTGGTAGTTGTTTGTGGCACAGCTCACACTAAAGTCTCTCACACAAATTCATACTAGATACTAAAATGACATTACCTGTGTTGTCTGTTTTTTGCAATTTAAAAATTGTGATGTGCCACCACTATTGAAAGTTAACGATAAATTAAATTCAGTATAGATTTTTGTATGTATAAGCTAGTGTAATAAACTAATAAACCTTTAAATTTGCTTCATTATGATACAATCGTATTTTTTCTTAAAATATAACATGATCAAACCTCTTGAATCCAGACCACAACATTGTCAATGATTTCGAGTACACCACTAAAAAATAAAAGCTGATATCATTATTTCACAATTTGACATTTTCAATTGTCAATTTAGTATCTAGTATGAATGAATAGACTATACAAGTTAAGCTTACTTGCGCAGGAGTCATCTGACAGCACAGCTGTAGCAACCTCTTCACAACGGCGGTGACTCGGGCGACGTTTTTGTCCTTTTTCAACGACTTGTATATGAGAGAGAAGAGTAGCGCCGAGTGGCTCGTGTTGAATATATCGGGGCTCGCTAGCTTGCGGTAGAGGGCTGTATAATATCTGGAAATAAAGGGTTTAGGCGCATAACGTCCCATTCGCATAATGTCCTTTTGTCCCTTTCGCGAATGGCCCTTTCCTAAATGCCCCTTACGCAAAACGATCCTTCTGCAAAAAGGCCCGTTCGCAAAACGTCCCGTTCGCAAAACGTCCCTTTCGCAAAATGACCCGTTCGCAAAACGTCTCTTTCGCAAAATGACCCGTTCGCAAAACGATCCTTATCCCATGAGAAGACTCCTAGGCTCTACTGAAACAAACTTTTGGGACATTTTGTGAATGGGTCATTTTGCAGTCGGGACGTTTTGCGAAAGGGGCGTTATGCAGTAGGGACTTTCAGCGAAAGGGGCGTTATGCAGTAGGGACTTTCAGCGAAAGGGGCGTTATGCAGTAGGGACGTTTTGCGAAACGGGTGGAACCTTTTGAGAAAGGGACGTTTTGCGAATGTTGTATTTTACATAAGGGACCATTTGCAGAGAAGACGTTTTGCGAATGCGACGTAATTTTGGTGGAGGGAGGGTGGCGAGTGGGACGTTATGCGCCCAACCCAAATAAAGAGATATATTAAAACATAACTACGAAAACACTAACCCCCCCCCTTAAAAAAAATCTATGACGATTGTCAGTCCTGTCTTCGTCTATCTATGCCCTCACCTGTCGGAGGCGCCCTGCGACGCATCGCTAATGTGGTAGAGCAGCGCGAGCGCGTGTATGGCCACGCTGATGGCGGCCAGCTGCGCCAGCTTGTGCACGGCGTCCACGTGTGCGGCCGCGTCCGACAGCCGCGCCGCGTCCGCGAACGGGTACGCGCGCTTCACGCCCGTCAATATGGCCGACATCAGCCGTGAGTCTATATCGCCCTGCATAATACTACATAAGTGCAAAGGCCGGGAGGGGGCGTTCAAGTATTACGTAAGCGCTTAAGGGGGGGCGGGGGGGTCTTTGCTTTCTTATTTTTGATGACATGGTTGCCGATATCGTGATTACGTCAGCAGTATTTACTTTTTTACACAAATGTTATAAAAACAGAATACATTTAAAAAAATGCATATAGCTACCAATTATTAAATAAGCATGGGAGGGCGGGGGGAAGAGGTTTGCTTACTTTTGCTGACAAGGGCCCCTATACGCGCGGGGGGGGGGGGCTTTGTAAAAAATCTGCTTACGAAATACTTGAATGGACGCGAGTAAGGGGTTGCCAACCGAAAACGATATAGCGTGAGCGTCAAATAGTTTGTGACGTCCATCCGTAGACATGTGTAGTTCACAAATGAAGGATTCAAATGAAGTATATCAGTCGTTGTCACTCTTTCATTCAGATTCAGTTCAGATTTATATACTTCAACAGTTCACTAGTTCTGTCCGTTCATGTAACATTAAAAAAATATTATTACGTACCTTTTTAATGGAAGCCTTGAAGAATGAAAAGTATATCCGGATCAGGTTCTCCGCGATCCGGGCATCGTCTTTGCCCAGGAAGAATTGGTTTAAGAAGCAAATGCCATAGTACTGAGCGCGCGGGGATATATTGGTCCTGAAATATTCAAGATTATTTTTAAGACAGTTTATTTCTTGAACTTCCGTACTGGTCTGGTAGTAAAAAACATAGAATGTACCAGTTGCTTCTCTACCCGCGCAGATGATAAAAGTCCATCGAGGAAATGGGCGAAATAGGAACCATGTTATAGGCGATGCGGCTAGCAACCCATCACTATTTTGATAACCCTTTATACGCCCGCAATCATGCTAGGCGTGGCTTTTAGATCTTGTTACCTGCTCTGTATACCCCGTAAGGGATAAAGACGTGATTTGTGTATTTTTACCTGAACAGCATTTTTTCTATGTCTGCCAGCACAACCGCCTTCATGTTGGGATGGTTGTAGAGCAGCTGGCACAGGTGGTATATTACTTTGGAGGCCACGGCCTGCGACGGATCTCCCAGCTTGTTGATGATGCTGGTTAGAAGCATCTAGAAGGTACATGACAATTAGAATACGCAGAGGAATTAGTGTTCAACCAATCTTTTAGTTTAGATTTTGCATGGTCAAATGGTCCCTATATTTAGTTTTTCAATAATAACTCTTAAACGGTGGCCCATAGCAAAAAATGATCTACACGATGATGACGTAATAATCTACATAAAATTCTACGCAAGAAAGATTCTATACATGTTTTCTCTGGGATCAATATTTCATGAGATATGGACGGAAGAATATGGACATTAAAAAAATAAACATTGCTTTAAGTTACTGGAGTCTCTTAGAGCTTGGACCTTGCGCATTTTGAAGCCACTTCGCCCAGGGGTACCTATAGATAAACTGAGTCGATTCTGACCTGGAGCCAGGAGCAGCCATCGTGCAGGGGGCCGGGGGAGGGGGAGGAACAGTGTTTGGTATCATTTTCGGATAACTTAAGGATACGATAGGATCTTATAATTATAATCTTGTATTTATCAACTTTCAGGACTGACATTCATTATTTATTGTTTTTGATTTAATTTTTGATTATTATTGATTTGTATCCTTTTGAATATCTTATAGATTAGAATGTAAGAAAAATTGCAGTGCCCTGACAGGGTATCATGCAGAGATGCGATTTATTTGAAATACTTCTATTTAAAATGCAAATACAAAATGCAAAATACCTATTTTGTATTTTGTATTTAAATACCTTTTAGTAAAAAGCATTTTGTATTTTATTTGAAATACCTTTTGAGATGTATTTTGCATTTTTAATATTCATTTCAAAATGCAAAATACTTTTTGATTAAGTTTAGCCAACATTACCAGTCAAACAAAATGAAATGAACGAATGAATGACGCTTGTATTGCCGAATTTGACCGATAGAGGCGCCTGGTAGCCATGCGTGCCCATTTTTAGGATTTCATAGCCAAATGGAAAAAAACGGAACCCTTATAGATTTCGTAATGTCCGTCTGTCTGTCTGTCCCTCCGTATGTCACAGCCACTTTTTTCCGAAACTATAGAACCCATACTGTTGAAACTTGGTAAGTAGATGTATTTTGTGAACTGCATTAAGATTATCACACAAAAATAGAAAAAAACTGACCAAGTGCGAGTCGGACTCGCGCACCGAGGGTTTCGTACAAATTCGCCAAGTTATTATAAATATTATGATTAGTTATTATTACTGAAACTCAAACTCAATTTTTTTTTTTATCAAACCCATACGTGTGGGGTATATGTAGATAGGTCTTCAAAAATGATATTGAGGTTTCTAATATCATTTTTTTCTAAACTGAATAGTTTGCGTGAGAGACTCTTCCAAATTGGTAAAATGGTGTCCCCCCCCCCCCCTGTAACTTCTAAAATAAGAGAATGATAAAACTAAAAAAAATATATGATGTAGATTACCATGCAAACTTCCACCGAAAATTGGTTTGAACGAGATCTAGTAAGTAGTTTTTTTTTTAATAATTTCTGTCTGTCTGTATAAGTAACCAATATAAAATGACCTCACACTGCCTACATTTTTCTTAAGAGCTGGGCTCTGCTAACACCGAATTTTTTAATAACTTGGCGAATTTGTACGGAACCCTCGGTGCGCGAGTTCGACTCGCACTTGGCCGGTTTTTTTTTTCTTTGGTCAGAGTGCGCGTCTTATGTCTGACTAGTGAGGTGCCATTTGGCTAGGCATTGTATCTCTATTCTATTTCTCATGATAAATACCTAAAATAAATATAAATACCTATCATTCGATTTGGTAACTAAAAAGGTATTTTATTTTGAAAAAGTATTTTGAAAATACCTATTTTGCATTTAGCATTTGAAATACAAAACGCAAAACTATTTGGTATTTTGCATTTGAAATAGTAAATCTGAAAAGTATTTTGCATTTTGTATTTAAATGCTTTTTTAAAACCATTTTGTACATCTCTGGTATCATGTACTGACATGTTAATTATTTTAAGATCTTACAAAATTGTACAAATGGACATGATCGCAATTAATAAATAAATAAATAAATACTGAATTGAATTTTGATATGATAATTCTACCTCAACCATCGATTCGATCTTTTTCTTTTTGTACCGACGAGCATGTATGGAGAGATTGATGAATGTGGATGAAGCGAAAGTGGTATGTCAGGATCGTAGCAAGTGGAACAAAGTAGTCTCTGCCTATCCCTGTGGGAAAGAGGCGTGACGGTATGTATGTACGTACCTTTTCTCTTTCCGGGTGATGCATGAGTAGGTAGGACATGGCGCTGACAGCTTTCTCCTTGTTCGCTTCTACGGAGTCGTGGGCAAATTTGTTCAGTGCTTCCACGTATGCTGAGATCGGGAAATATAATGTAACCAGTTAACACTTACAAGTCTACTGCCTTGCGCCTTAATAGCGTTTATCCCTACTGAGCTGACAACGTCGCATTTTTGGTGATTTTTTTGCAATTATTTCACGGAAATTGAAAGAAAGTTTCAAATATGCGTCTGTAGTGCACTTCGTTTTTAGTGTATTAATGTGTCCAATGCCCGCACCCCTCTCGGGCCCCGCCGTCGTCCCACCCCGCGCACCTACACCGCAAAGGCGAGGACTTATCTAAGCGATCGGTCTATAGATACGGAACCCTCAGGTTTTTTCATTCTTAACTGTCCTATTTGATAAACATAATTCTAACCTAAAAACGTCTCATTTTTGTTATTTTTTAACTATTTCATCGTAAATAAAGGAACTGGAGATAAAATATTAGCAAAATTATGTACAAAATATTGCCTCAGGTTTATTTGATAACATAATACACCTTATTCTTTACGAAAATTTGCACATTGAGGTTAGAATTTTGTTTACCAAATAGGACAGTTAAGAATGAAGACCTTTTTTTAAAACTAAAATTTTTACGAGGCTTGTGCACCTGTGTGACTATGCCAGCGTCATTGGATGTCTCTTCGGTCAGATTCGTCAAACACTCTGCCCACTACCTTCACTGGCAGCAAAGGAGTATTCCACGAACCGAAAAGACCTTAAAAAAGAAGTAACTCGACTCACTCCCGTAGAGCTCCTTGAGCTGGTCCTCGTAGTACCACAGCTTGAGCACACTCCGGCGCGCCTGCTTGTTGCCGGAGCACATCTCGTCGACGTGCCCCAGCGGATGCTGCTCGAACGTCCGCAGCTTCGCGTCCGGTATCAACAGCTCTGTCACCAACAGCTCTGACAGTGCGTCTGAGAGTGGTACAAGGGTAATACATATATCACGTCTCTATGTCTGAAGGAGTAAGCTAAGGTAACAAGACCTAATAGTACTGACGTACAAAAGGCTCTCTCCCTGGAGTCGATTAAATAAATAAAAATTAGCCGCGTACACATAAAGCACAATCTAGTTCGCTCCTGATATATTTACCTACAGCGATAATAGCCTACAGCCACACTCCATCACATTACCCGCAAAGCATTCATGCAAAAATAAACCATATTACTAGGCGAGAGCGCTTCTTTTAGTTTAACCGTTTCAATCATGGCCGTTCACGACGTCACCGCGAACTTATTGGGGTTATAGTAGTCATTATTTGTTGCTAGGTAACTAGGTACACAAATAACGCGCGACGCCAGCGTGCGAGGCGAGCGGCAACCTACTGCCATTATCCTGCCCGGCAGGAGCGCCTGTTGATCGTACCTAAACTCCAAAGCGTACACCCCCTGGCCATGTTTAGTATGATCGTAGGCGTAAATGATATACTTTCTTTTAAAGTCGAGTGATCCTCTTAATTTTCGGACTAGTTCGTAGTCCACTGAACTTTTATACGTGAGTTATATGTTTGTGTTTGTGTTATATGTTTATGTTATTATGATAGCGTCTCATGGTAATTTCATATTGAAACTTTCTATTAACCCCAAGTTACTCACCAATAATGACAAGACCATCTTTCTTTTTAGCTGGCTTCACATTGTTCACTAAGTTCCTCAATGCTGTCATGTTGTACACAGGATTGTCCTGAAAGATAATATTAAATATTAATATTACTTTTTGATCACATTCTAAATCTGAAATAGACTTATTTTTTTAAACTTCAAAAATAAGGCATGGTTATATTTTTAATCCCCAATGTAACATTTAACGCAATAAATAATTTGAGTTTAAGTTTTAAATTAAAAGTTGAGACAAATGAACTAACTTATTGGATGTAATTTTCTTTATCTGCAATTTTTTTTAACAATAACTAAAAAATTTATTGTGATTTGATTCAGAAAACCATTTTTGTTTCCTGTCCAAAAGTAAACAGGTGATCTCATTTTTTTTTTATCAAAACAAAGTCATTATAAATTTCCTTTACAGTTGTAGTAGGGTAATTTATTCATTTAAAAATAGTTTTAATGATAAAAAATTAATTTAATACCTGTATCAATATAGTGGCGGCAGCAACTCTGTCTCCAATAGCTCCCTTGTTGAGCAGTGTTCGAGCCCATTGGTGGTCCGATGATCCATTTTTATTCGATTCTAAATTATAAGAAACATTTTTAATACCTATAAAACTACCGTGAGGGTCAGATATATTAATGTAAATAAACGGATAACTCACATTTTATTTCTTCAGAAAAGGTCTGACGGTTTCGAATTTTTCGATGGTGCGACAGGGGCCAAGGCTTTTTTTACGACAAAATAAAACATGAGTTATCCGTTTATTTACGAAACATTTTATCACTGCTTGTATAAGAATCAATATCAGTAGTTGAAACCCCTGAACGTGGCATTCAGTATTTCTATTAAAAATACCACACTCACTTGTCTCATAAGCCATTGTGTCCCCATGCAGAGCACTGCTTGCTTCTTTCCTCATTTCCTCGATCTTGTCTTGTGGTAAGGTTTTAGTAATAGTAGTAGGTTCCTCAGGCATCTGTTCAAAAACACTTCAGTTACTAAACTTAATTTCATATAGAAATATAGGATTTTGTAAGGAAAAATTATCAAGGAGCGCCTCTTATACTTTTAAATAGGAATTGTAGCTAAATACCTGATGATACCACTTCTTTTTCTCTCCATATTCGAGACTTTCTGCAAAATTTTTCGCTATGCGAGAAGTCTTTTTGTTATCAGCATTTTTGTCTTCTACACCATAATTTGTGTATGCCTCGTCAACTAGTATGTTTTCTTCAAACCTTTTATGCTTCATTTTGACTTAATTATTAACAGCCTTCATTTAAATATATATTTTTTAGTACAACACGTGCGTCGCGACTCAAAGAAACATGCACGGTTTGACAGAAATGACAGAATTTGAGAATTGTCAAAATGACAGTGACAGAAAGTTAGGCAACGTAGGGCTGTACAATCGGTAAAATTTTAACTGGATATCGATTCGGCAGTGTGAAAACGGCATTATATTCTTAACTGGCAGCATTTCGTTGAAAGTCTAAAAAGTTTTTTGTTAAGGGTAACATTTTTCAGTAGGTGTGTCATTTTATCGTCAAGCTAAAATAAACTCAAGATCGACTCAATAAGCGGGGTTTTCTTTTGAACGTATAATCACTGCAGGGATTTGAACGATTTGTCAGACAGATATCATAAAACAAAGAGAATATAATCACTTACGTTTTAAGAGACGGAACTTCATACTAATAATTTTCTGAACGTATTGTTTGACGATGGTCTAAGTTATGTACCAACATAAGAAAAATAAAATGTTGCCACACCATAATATTAAGCAGTTTACAATTTAGTGATGTGAAAAACCGATATTAGTGATTTACACAACCGGTAATGATCGACACAGGAACTACTATTTCTGGACTAGTATTTTATTTGTGGCGTAAGAAATGAAACAAAAGCGAGTTCAGGTGTACATTTAGTTTATTCAGTTACTAAGACATATATCATTTACATTTTTATGATTACTTAAAATTTTGAACTGACTTAATATACTATCTTTTAACTGATAGGATTTGACCAGATTTGACCAAAATAGTTCCATTTTTGAAGCATTAGAAAATATTTTATATACTTAGGCACAGGAAATTACAAAAACTGATTAACATTTCTTACTTACTACTTTAAAATTTAAAGTATTATTTGCTTTGCATTTAAAGTTTAAATGCTTAAGGCGACACCAGCCGCGAAACTAGCGCCACTTCGGAAATGTTCTTATATCTCCTAAATTAGATCAATTTTCAATAATTTCCGAAGGTTGCATAACTGATGGGAAACGCCTATACTTAATACGTATTAAATCAGTGTACTTATACAATTTGTCGTTCAGTAGTTGTCCCAAAATACTTGCACAGAACTAAAACGGCCGCTTTTTATTGTGCAAGTTTTTTGGGACAACTACAGAACGACAAATTGTATACACTGATTTAATACATAAGTATTATAGGCGTTTCCCTTAAGTACAGACAAATATCACTAAATATAATATAGACTTAAGACAAATATCACTAAATACAAATAAACTTTCTGTAACATAGTCCTTGAACAAAAACCTTACACGGTAATTATAAAATACTTGGGTTTGGATTAAGTATATATGATGTCAATAATGGACTCGTAATAATTATATTACGTGATATCTCAATTAAGACCATAAGGAATAGTTTGTGCAATAATTACGAAACGGCCAAGCCGTATTTTTTTTACCAAGATGTAGAGTTTGTAGAGTCAGGGCTAGGGGCTTGGCTTACTAGAGATCATCACTGAAAACATTGTGAACTGTGATTCTTGGCAACTATTTTTACATGAAATGTTTTTGGTGGATTAATATTACTAAAATTTACTCTTCTATAAAGTTCAGTCTTTAAACCATGAAAGTTACAGATTTTTATTTTCATCCAAGTCGGAGTTCAGGGCCAAAGTAGGCAAATTTTGAAAGTTTTCAAATATTCCTACCCAAAGAACCTAACTGAGCACTATGTTCTTATAGAGTTCCACAAAACGTTTGATCGGCACAACAACACTCGACTGAAAGGTAATCACCTAAAGATGTTTGCTCGCAGATCATACAATAATCCCCACTCAGAATACAGAACAAAACAGAACCCGCGGGCGCGCCTAAAACTAAACCCACGAAATACTACACTAAAATAGTTTAGTCTCGCGCTGTCAAGTCACCCATCCCCGGTGCACTCAGCGCTTCGTGACGTGTATTACGAAAGACAACATTAATTATTATTATGCAGTCTTGTTTCGTTCCTACATGCAGAAATGCCGTTGGGCTTATAAAAATACAGGATAGGATTACATTTTAAGTGTAAGTACTCATTGTTTTCGGACACAGTACGCGGCCTGCGGATATGACTGAACGCGGCTGCTTCTGATTTGTTCTGTATTCTGAGCCTCACAGACACTTTCTGAGCAACAGAGTGTTGAGAGCTTGGAACAAACACCCAGAAGATATAGTCTCAAATATTTATTACCCATTATTTACGAGATTATTATGCTTACTTAGGGTCTCCCTACACCTAGAGACGTAGAATCGGCTTTAGCCGGTCAAAAACGCTTTATGTACAAATCTGGTTTCAATAGTAGATAAGATAGAAGCTATCTGAAAATCCCAAAATCATGCAATTTATAACAAATATTCAGGGCCTTATTATACATAATTATACACATAAGAATAATTGGGAATAGATGATTATTTAAAAAGTGCTTGGTGATTTTTCTATTGATAGGAATAACCATCCTTAGCCACGGAAAAAAAACAGATTTTCCGTCGAGCCAGATATTTTATAAAAATAAAAATATTTTACTCAATCACTCGGCGGCCTCTACCTATCTTCAGTTTTTTTCCCCCCATCAAGATCCTGAAACATGCGGCAACACAAAAACATGATTTTGGATGTTTTCACAAGGAATGACCTGACCGTACCCATTTTAATTACGAATAATAATAAAGTAGTGTATTCTTCCACTTCTAAACGTATGAAAATCGTGATAGTAAAACATCATGAACTATACACAATTAATATAAGTGCCGGCACGTAAGTTTCATCTGACCTTGTATGCGCAGAAGTATAAAATACGGTATCCGTGGGTGCGCAGATCCCCTCCACGTGACTCGTCATCGCAAGACTTACGTGCCGGCACGTATAACAACATTCACTTAGCCATTCCATGTTGCTCGGATTTTTTAAACTTGTCTGCTAGATCTTCTTCTCGAGCAGCCAACTTGCTATTTATTCTTTTACACTGTCTTCGAATTAAAAGTACAGCCAGCCGTGATGTGATTTCATAAAAAATTTTGCTTCTATGCAGATCACATTTTATGAAAGCTCCATCTGAATTGCATATAAATAATGTAATTGTTTGGTTGCTTATATTGCATTGGTGAAGAATTGGTATTATTTCATTTTCAAATGATTTTGTACATTTATCCACATAGTTACATAATTGCAGATTAGGATATGTCAATGAAGACTTGTCTGCCCACCACTCCCTCAATTTTATGTAAACGAATATGTCATCGGCTGGATTGGCGACTGTCAAAGACTCCTTGCATGTGTTGCAATTGTGGTGTCTCAAAATGGTCATTGCCAAATATCCACTTAAGTAGATGACGGGCTGCTCTTCAACGCTGAGCACCCATTCGGTTATTCCATCTTCGTGCTCATCCTCATCAGGAATATGGAGAGCGTAAATCTCTCCATCTTCGTTTTCCTTATCGTCCTCCATCATGACGTCTTCGCTATTTTCTTGTATTGGTTTGGGACCCGATCCAAACATTAGGCTGTGGAGGTCAGTCAACAGAACATTAGAGTCCTTTAAGCAATTTGAACCTCGGCTGTGTGGGGCAGACATTCCCGACAGAATGGAGGTTTTAAAAGCAGCCACAAATGATGTGACTGTCGGATGCCTATTTGTGGGGCTATGTTGGCGTAATACACCAAATAAATTCTCTAAGGCATCTTGATTCAACTGCCTCAGGTTTAAATATTTAAAGCCGAGGCGTTGTACGTCATTCCAGATATCTCTTAGAGAGCACAATGTAATCAGGTAGCCTTGCAGGCACCTGACATTTTTTGCTCGAATTCCTGCTTCATTATGAAATGATATTGTTTCAATCATTTTTCTGTATTGAGCCCACATTTCCAAATGGTGCGTTTTCTTAGAAACATTCTGTCTCTGGCCTGGTTTTACGTCATCAGGTCCCGAAGGGCCATTAGTATAATCAAATAATTTGTCCAATTTGTGAATAATGTCTCCTGTATCAGCCAACTCCTTCTTCATTCCGGGGTCTTTTTCAGCTAGAGCCAGGAGTTTTAAAACTGCTGATACAGTGTTGCTTAGTACTTGTGCTGCATTTTTTACTTTCATTTTAGCCCTGTATTTAGGATAAATGTGGTTGGGAGTAATTTTGCTCAAATATAGCAAATTTCGATTTTTTTCCTCTACTAATTTCAAATGCATCCACTTTCCCTTTTTCCCATCCATTTGAATTATTCCGTAATTCACAAAATTATTTCTAATTGACTTGAACAGATGAGGTACATCATATATTACATATATTTTTTGACTATTCACAGTAAAATAATTTTTTACAAAGGGACCTTCCTCAGTGGGAGAACCGTCTTTTAAGATTTTAAGTGCTCCCATATTGGTAGGTCCCTGATCACACACTGTGGCCAGTACACTGAATCCTGTTTCATTGATTTTCTGTACAACTTCTCTCACAATTTCCGCTAACTTTTGCGAAGATACTGTTCCCTTTACAAAGTAAAAAGCAAGAGGCTGTTTGAATTTCCTGCGTATGCCTTGGAGCATGAAGACCAAGGCATGGTCAGCCAAAGAATTGCTTCGTTCCGAATTCCCCATGTCAGTATAACCATCTACATTATCTTTTCTGACATTGTAATTTAAACGTGGTTTTAATGCAATCTCATCAAACAGTAGACAGCAGTATTTGTCTTCTTTGTAGGAGGCTGCAACTTTGCGCAAATGTTTCAAAATTTGTGGACTAATCCCAGGCTCCATCGGAACTTTTTGCAAAAGATTTTGTAACGTTCTAATGCTTGGTACAGGCACCAAGTGTTGCAA
Source organism: Pandemis heparana (assembly GCA_963854515.1). NCBI lineage: Eukaryota > Metazoa > Arthropoda > Insecta > Lepidoptera > Tortricidae > Pandemis > Pandemis heparana. The sequence goes on along the minus strand of OY978031.1, from coordinate 2,407,233 downwards.
ATATTTGTATGCTTTTGGCGATCTTTTTAAGATGGCCAAACAGGCTATTTTATATTTAGGGGTCCATCGGCGACCGCGTGGTTTCCGTTTTTGATTTTTTAGCGCTAAAGAAACAATTTCTTTTAGAAAAGGCGATTCTAAGCGCTCCATAACTTTCGCATTTTTCTTCAACGACCTTATGGTGGATTTGATTGCCTTCAGTTGTCGTATTAAATCCTCCTTCGTCGTGTTGCAATCTGTGAACAAAACCAAAAAATACTTTCATAGTTTTGAAAAAGCATGTTTTGCACTCTACCCAATCATCTCTAGAGCATTTTCAATTTTATTGAGGCTGATACCTAACAGTATAACGTATTTAAGATTTTAAATTAGATCTCCAGCAATATATTAAAGACTAGTGGCCCGCCCCGGCTTCGCACCCATATTTAACAACACTAAATTAAAAATCTAAAAACCATTATATTCATTAAAATAAAATAAAAACACATCCAAATCAGTCCATCCGCGTGAACAAACATCCAGACAGACAGACAGACAAAAATTCTAAAAAGAGTATTTTTGGCTTCTCTAGTGCTTAAAGAGGCATCTTAATTTATTTTTTTCTTAAATATCTGCTATGTAGACATGGACCAGTTACAATTTTATTATATGTATAGGTTTACCTTGTATATTTTGAATGTTAGATGTCAATAATGGTTCTCGGCTCGTAGAGGGCATGGGCTCTGTAGGGGCTGTCTGCGTTGAAAATGACTCCGGAGGAATAAACGGGCGTGCAGCTGAAACTAAAGCATAGTGAGTGAATAAAACTTGCATTGTATGTATTGAACTTATAGCTTGATGACAACTTCTGATGATGTGATTCTAACAATATGTGCCACACAAATAGACAGTTTAGTATATCATACACAAGCCTAATAAGTTTCTGTAAAAAAATCATTTTTGGTACACGCTTTTATTGCAGACTGTACTTTTTTTACACAATCATCAACTACCCACTTCGAGGATTCCAACAAACACGACAACTTTATGTTGTGTAGTTTAGGAGTTGCCATGGCCACCTTCCGACTCTAGCATCAGATAAGTTTGGTCGTACCATAATATTGTTTTTTCACCGTCCTTACATCAAAATACAAGTAACTAAAGAGTAATATAATAAGAGTGATATATAAGAGTAATATAGAGTAGTTATAATATTTCGAATGAACTTAACCGTGAATCATTAAAAACTCTTAACTAAAGAGTGTTGAAAATACTTAATTATTTTTACCTTGTATATTTTGAATGTTAGATGTCAATAATGGTTCTCGGCTCGTAGAGGGCATGGGCTCTGTAGGTGCTGTCTGCGCTGGAAATGACTCCGGAGAAATAATCGGGCATGCAGCTGAAACTAAAACATAATGTGTAAATAAACGTAATACATACATAATTTTTCAGAATTTGTTTGCGATTTTACATTTGTAATTTATCATGAGCTTTTCGGTAAATGAAAACCTCGCGAGGAAACCTGTGACCTTATTGTCTAACTCGCTCGCAATCGCCATCGTCTTCGTTTCGACAGTTCATGTATGGGCTGACAATTGGCATCGGAATCAGCTAGCTGTCACATTCATACAAGAACTGTCAAAATGAACACGATGGCGATTGCGAGCGAGTTAGACAATAAACCTACGGCACACTGAGAAGAGGCCTGTGTTGATGATGATGATGATGATGAAAAGAATACATATTTTTGGCTAGTATTTAAATTCCAGCTTGTTGACAACATACATAATATATAATAATAACATACATAATACTTAGCTTGGAATATGCACATTTTTGCAATACTTCCATATAGACCCCCTTATTCATAAACGCTCTATAGGCCTCTGCTAACTTGTCCTTATCTGTGAAAGGTAAATGTCAAAGTGACAGATATGGACAAACGATTACTAAGTTAGCAGAGGCCTATAGAGCGTTTATGAATAAGGGGGAGAGCAGGGCCGGATTTAGGGGAGGGCAACCGGGGCGAAAGCCCCGGGGCCTCCACAAGCAGGGAGCCCCCACAATAGACCAACTAAAACTCGACAAAAAATTGATCATTTTATTTGGAAAATAACTTGGGGCGAGGGGGCCTCCGCTCCTTTGTTGCCCCGAGGCCTCTGGACCTCTAAATCCGGCCCTGGGGGAGAGCCTCTGACAGCTAAACTTCCTCACAAACATAAGACCAGTGATTTTGAAGATTTTTCAAGCCGCGGCCCCCTTTATATCTATAAGCATTTCGAGAATTTCTTAACATTTTCTAAGTTGTATTTTTGTTTTACACAAAAATTAAGAGGGACTAACACACAATATACAAACATATCTATAGACCAACCGCTTAACTGAGTCCTCGCCCGCGCGGGTACAGGGGCGCAGGGTAGCACGACAAAGGGAACCGAGAGCGGTGCGGGCAGGGAGAGCGCCTGCCGCCCGCACAGAGAGTGGCCCCCACGGTCGCCTACCCCGCGTCCCTGTGCCGCGCGGGCGAGGACTCATTTAGGCGGTCGATCTATAAACTAAATAATCGCTGTAAATATATTTACATTATGATTACCTTTCATATTTTGAATGATGGATGTAGACACGAGTTTTCTACTCGTAGAGGGTATATACTCCATAGGAGCTGCCTGCGCTGGAAGTGGTTCCGCAGGAATACTTGGGTTTGCAGCAGGAACTGAAATGCACATGATTTATTTTATTGTACATATGTATGGAAATTTGAAAACATTAAGCTAAGGCTAATTTGTCTATTTGGCGGTAATAGGGTAATATGATTGATGAAACAAAACAATAATAACATGACACAGTTCTGTAGATAATCATTCAAATCATTTAAACTGACTTGCCACAGGAATAAATAAAATAATATTCTTCTGTTCTCAAATAACTCCTAAGTAATAATATTATCTTGAAGGAATACATCTCTCATAAATCTTTGCATTACAAAAACCCTCACTCACTTTCTGACTTACAAATAGTCTATTTACTGCTTACTGCTACCTCATAGCATCAGTTCATATATATGAACTTGTGTGTATATAATGAAGAGAAGACCACCCACATATTATGTGGGTGGAGTTACTTTCGCATTTATAATATTAGTAGGGATGGTTGCACTTATTTGATTGTAACTATTTACAATCCAATATTACAATCTAGGTGGTCCATGATCTATAAATGAATATTGATTATGATCCACACTGACCGTGCATCTGCATTCACAGTGCTCTGGATTGTTTGGGTTAAACCCAGCTATTGAAAGGAAGTCAACATTTGTATGTAGTATGAGGCCATAATTTATCATCTAATCTATATATATAAAAGAAACAGAGGCGTCTCTAGCCCTTGTGGCGCCCGTGTGCGCCGCACACCCTGCACCATAGGTAAAGACGCCTCTGAAAAGAAAGTCGTGTTAGTTACACTATTTATAACTTGAGAACGGTTGAACCGATTTGGCTCAAAATTGGTGGGGAGGTAGCTGAGGACCAGGAATAGGTAACAGGATACTTTTTTTTTTCATTATTCCTTCAATGTTATGATATGTAAAAAAAACACTCGCTTCTCGCTACGCTCTCGCCGGCGGTGGGACAAGTGCCTTGAGGATTACAGTAGTGGTGCTTTGAGAAAAAAAAACTCACAGGTTAGAAAATAAGATATTGGTAAATTTCCTTTAAAGTGGCTCTATCACTAGAATTCTTATAAAAAACCTGTTATTGGATACATTTATACTTGAAAATTTCTTAGTTAGGGTGCGACTACACCGCCGCATAAAAAACGGTGACGTTACGGAATCGCAACAAATGTATGAAGAAACGGTGAGAAAACGTGACGCATACGACACGTCACTGCGTAAACGCGGCGGTTTGGTCGCACCCTTAATTGAAGATAAATTAAGATCTTAATGTAAAAAAAATAACTTTTATAACTTTCAGTAGAAAAAAAAGAATGTTGATTTTGGCTATTACTTTTAATAACGAATTAATAAAAAGAGTTAATTAGATTAAGGATTTGGGTGTATTCCTAGACAGTAAATTTTTATTTAATGACCATATTGACAACATCACTAAAAGATCGTTTTGCTTGCTAGGATTTGTCTTGAAAATCGGCTGAGAGTTCAAAAAGGCAAGTACCCTGTTGAAGCTCTGTTGTTCCCTGGTTGGGCCGATTTTGGAGTATGCATCGTCTGTGTGGAATCAACATTATTGTACCTATTTAAATTCCTTGGAAAAAATTCAAATTAAGCTGTTGCACATTAAGAGATTAGGTGTTGTAATATAAATTAATGAGAAGCCACATTGATTCCCCATATCTGTTAAAATACAAGTCCAATTCCTTTGTAAATAGAGTCTGTAAGGCCCATAACATTAAATTTAGTCAGGTAGATACAGTCAAAACCGTTTATAACGACATCGAAGGGACTACTCATATTTTGTCGTAAAAACCGATAGTCGTAACAGCCGATGACGTACCTAATACTTATTATTAAATGTGTGATTGATATACTCATCTATAAAATAAAACTATAATACGCGATTTTTCTTCTATAGTAATTTGTTTTCTTTTTCTTTGCGACATGTTAACAGTTTCACGAATAACTCAACAATATGTTTTGGTGCGTCTTGTGTTCGGATAAGTCACAAACTGACTGAAAAGAAATGAGAAAGCGGGCTTTGGGTTTCGATTATACTGCATACATGTGCACCTATTTTGTTTCTGAGATACACAATAGACCCTAAACTCGAGTTGTTTTTGTTTACTTTTGCGATCTTAATGACTTTAGTGTACCAGGTGTGGGAAGATGATACTGCCCTCACCTATTCAAATGTTTACAATACGGCTGGTTGTTCTAACAGATATGATTCTCCGAAAATATCAGTTAAATGTAGTCGCTTAAAGAGATATGTTGTAATAAGCAATGTCGTAAAAAGCGGTGTTTTTTATAAGGCAGTCTAATAGAATTCAGCCGGGACCTTTGATTTTGGTCAATATAAAATGTATCACTAAGAGGTGGCAACTTCATTATGTAAACTCTTTATTGTGCAAATAAACAAGACATATACAATGTAAGTTGTAATTGTGTTTAAATTTAAGTATTATGTATCATTTGTGTCCAAATAAACATTAACACATTGATTTATGTACTTACCATTTCTGCTTGCAACATGTTGAGGGAATGCCATCATTTGTTGATCGGACAATGGTGGCGCTGAGAGGCGTAATTTCGGATAAGCTCTTTTCTTCAGTTTTTGTCCTGACTTGCCAAAGTCTCTCTTTTCAAAATGGTCACCACAGATATGTCGTAAATCATGCAGCTTTTCAATAGGTACATGCACCAGGTCTTCTTTACCCACTAGTCTAACCCAAGTTTTTAATCTGCAAGTAATTTCATTCCATTAGTTTGATGTATATTATATTGCATTATTGTGTACTCTGTGATGGATCTATTAGTCAAAAACAAGAATTGGATTTATCCAAATTTTAAGTAAAGCGACTTAAATAACAGACTGACTACAGGATTAGTCAATTCGCACACCTAGATCTGATGACGAATTCAATGGTAATGCATAACTCAACACGTTTTATCAGTCTCTTCTAGTCAATGTAGGTGTGCAAAATGTAAGCCAGTATTAAATTGTTTCTATGCCTGCATAGGCTTAAAGATTTCTACTATCACTGAAGCACTTCCACGGTCATAAACTAGCGACAGCAGCTAAAATGTCGTTAAATATGTACCAATAACATATCACTACTCTCACTACTGGTACACATTTTACCATTCGACCTCACGGTCGAGTTGATAACTTACCTGGACTCATCTATGGGAAAACTGGCAAAGAATCCTCCCCTGAAGCTTTCTTTGACGCCACATATTTCACAGTGTCTGCTTTTACCAGCCATTATGAGACACTTGTAAAATACCACGAGTCTATATCTCACAAACACCACGAGTCCCTATCTCAAAAACAATACGAGTCTCTGTCTCTAAAATAACACACGGACACACTTAATTGAGCGGAGGAGCAAATTTGCTCAACTCAACGCTTTAAAACACTCAAAATACCAAAGAAGAAATTATCACTGTTTAAAAGTAAAACGGATGATAACTTTAGGATTTGAAGTGAATAAGTTTCATTTTTCATTTTCAACGTCATTGTTGGTCTTTGTCATGTTGACAATTCGTAAATGTTGCCACCTATGTATACAACTATTTCTAAGGTTGGCAGCAGTTGTAGACCATCGCCATACAGTAGTTTTTTATATAGGAGTTTCCAACCACTGTCATAAAAAAAGTGAAACTCCTATGTTGATCGGTGCGGGTGGCTTTTATTTATCGTATTTTATTCCATTATTTATTATAAAACTAGTGTTATTTGCTTAGAACAATAAGAGTAATACATAATGGACGACCAAGGCAGGAAAGTTATCGTTTGCGACAACGGAACCGGCGTAAGTTGAGCGCGACTAAATAAGTCTTATTGCATTCTGAAATTTAGCGATAAAACTGATTCATCGTTTCCTCATATGTTATTGGTTTTTAGTTCGTCAAATGTGGCTATGCGGGAAGCAATTTTCCAGCATTTATTTTCCCCTCGATGGTGGGCAGGCCTATCATTAGAGCGGAAAACAAAATTGGAGATATTGATGTCAAGGTATGTACAGCTATTTTCCTTTATATACTTGGTTCAATATGAGCCATTGTAGCTTTAAATAAAATTACTTCCACTTTTAAATTACCAAAAATGTTTTTTATTTTAGTTAAACTATGCCTAATAAATTGTCTATCTGTTGATGAATCATTTTCAGTACTGAACAGTTAGATATGCCTACCAAGTCCATTATAATTTACAAGTCAGAAATGTAATAAAACTAAGTACCTAATACATTTTAAAAGTCATAAGCTCATAAGCTACTATTACCTACTAGGCATTTATTTGGACCAATCATTTTATAGAATAAGTAAGAAAAAAATCTTTTTAGGAAGTGATATTTGTACCATGATACCTATCTATGATTCTGATTATTCTATGAAGTTCCAGAACATAACTATTGGAGTGCGTCCGTAAAGTATTAGCATGGGTTTACAAAGAAATAACACTGTTTTCAGAACTAACAGTACCTAGCATGACTTTTTTTTGTGTACAACGGTTATTTTCTCATCAAGTTATAAACTACCATAATATACTTTAATTTTCTCTAAAGTAAGAAAAAAAATGCATCATTTTTTTCACCTCATTTGGCTACGATAACATGATATTTCCATCCTGTACATAGATTTGAGTGTTACTGTCAACATTTGGCACTGAAGATTTGAACTGTCAAATTTCTTTCACGTAGCTTGTTTTACGTATAACCTGTAACATTTCATGCTCCCAGACGCTTGAGCCAGAGACCGTACAGGTAACACATTTGGTACCGGGCACATAGCACTTAGAATAGATTCTATTAGGGGGCATCCGTTGATCATGTGATGCTCAAAACGAGAATGAAAATATTTGTGACCTTGCTGGCTCCACACAACTATAAAAAAAAAAAAAAAAAAACTTGCACTATCACATTGAACAGGGGTAGACAATGGTGGATAACCAGTTGATTGTAAGTATTGACACAGTCAATGACAGTGAACCAGAGAATTGATGTAGAATCTTTATGAAAAATACGGACTATAAATTGCACAGATTAAAGTCACTCAACAGTAGATCTAAGGTCCAATGAAGTTGGCCACCCCTGACATTGGACTACAGTATTGTTAATTTGCTACCCTCATTACATTTGAATAAAAGAAAATGATAGAAGCAATTGTGATTTAGAGTTCCATACAATATGGCCTCAGGTTTTCTTGTAGCTGCTAAGTTTTATAGGGTTAAATTCAACTACCAAGATTTCATACTGTACTTAGAAGTGAGGCTCATAAACTGTAGCATAATAACTTCTAATAGTAAGGTAACTGGGCAGCTTTAAAAGGTTTACTTCATGATGGAGGGCAGAGCTGTGTCCCCACAGCTTATTCTAACCTCCAGTAGGCGCTAACACTATACTCTGTCGTGCAGAGTTTAATAAAATTGCGCTCACTATTGGGCAATTATTACACTATGACCCAATTGACTAATTAAAAGAACTCACATGATAAACGGATACCCCGTTAGACAGCTAGTGCTTCTGTTGCCTGCTTCTAGGGATCATTAGCGTCACATATAGCATGAAGCTAAAACTGTACTATACTACAGAATTTGGCCATCTTTATAATAAACAAAAGTTGCTTTACCTTACCTTGCTACTTCGCAATCGCACGGGCTGTACACTTACGACTGTGTGACACAATATGATATGTGGCAGAGTATTGAGGTCCATATTCAATCAATCATCTTTATATCATTACTGTAGTATTTGGCATCAAATATTCGAGTTTCAATTCAAAATATGCCATTATAAATGCTCTAATAAAAAATATAACTGATAGATAAGAGTATTCCTCTGTATTGTTTCTGTTAAGCAGTAGTGTATTTTTTTTTTCCCATTAAAAAGAAGTTCGAAGAATTAGCGAAAAATCCATTAACCTGTGTTGTATGATAACGATTAGCATCAAATTTAAGGTTATCTTTTTGTATTTTTATTGTAATCAGTAAGATTGGTATTATTTGAGACAAATGATACTAGAAAGCAGTTTTTATTTCAATTTTCACACACGAAAGGTTAAATATAAATAACAGCGAGCTACAATTTGAAAATATCGTTTTTTCATATATGTTCCAGTTGCCAATTTTTAAAGTGTTTGTCAATAAATAGACAGAAATATTGTTTACCTTTTTTCTAATGTGAAAAAAAAACGAAGTAGGTATAGAAATGTGTTACTCGCACGAGACGCAAGTCAAAATATACAGAGATAGAGATAATTTATTTGCATAAACATAAATAAAATAAATAAATAAATAAATATCGTGGGACAAATTACACCAATGGACCCAGTCCCAAACTAAGCAAAGCTAACATGAGTTAATAGGTATTTACATTACAAAGTTGTTCTAGTCACAAAAGAGTCCATCATGTTTTGCCTCTCGGCATACAAATCATAATAATACATACACACATTACAACGATTAAAAATAATTACAGTTTAATTAAATTAGTACATGTTATCAAAATTCATTATCAATGTCATTTAAGAATTCATTAATATTATAATAGCATTTTTTGTACAATAATTTCAACAACTCTCGCTTAAACCTATTCATATTTATGTCCCTAATTGCCTTCGGTATCTGATTATAAATTTACAATTACAATTAGACATTTACAATTATTACAATTAGGTAATTTTGAGTATTGTAGATAAATTTATTCAATCTCGGAGCTGTAGAATTAGCTTGCATAGCCCTTTATCAGCTTTCACCTTTTCGACGCCAACGACACATATTCAGCACCCCAGGTTCAACACCAACCTATATATACGTCCATTACTTGAATGCAAAAAGAATCTTTGCTCAATTGGATTTAGGTTCAATTTAAGGTATCACAATAAAGAAGTCTGGCGTATGAGTGATGTCTCTTGTATTTGACGTGGCGGCGAAGAGGTTTACATAGATGTTGCTAGTGTTGTGGCCGAATATTCGATTTATATCACTATTGGCAATGTCGACTATCCAATTTTGTCTGTATTTTTTATTTGTGGATTAACTCGGCGACATCTGGGTGAGGAGCAAAAAGACACACGTGACACGAAAGTTACACAATTTTCGTGTCACATTGGAAAATGTTAGCGAACTTTAACCACCGTACTAATGCAACTTTAACGGTGCGTAAGTTTGCTTTTTGGTCCTCACCCATGTATGGGTCGTTATTTTGTGTTGTTTTTCAGATATATCTTTAACACAAGCCCGTGGATTGCAGTTTTTGTACTAATTAGAAGTCCCGAGAGTTTGGCTGAGATCTAATCAGTATGATTATTGCAGGACTTGATGGTGGGGGATGAAGCTTCTCAGCTCAGGTCTATGCTGGAAGTCAGCTATCCTATGGAGAATGGGGTGAGTTATAAATATTAAAAAAAAAGCGACGGGTAGCATTCCGGGAGTCCCGGCAGAAGTGAAAACTACACGCACGCACACTCGCGCAAAAAGAAAAAAAATACACGAGATTTTAACTGCGGTCACCTGAGAGAACACTCTGTTATTCCACACTTTACACCACTAGGCCACACGCATATACGTTAAAGTGAAGAAATCAATGTACACTTCAAAAATCGAACGCGACTCTATCTAGCGACGCGACTTAGAGGATCTGATATCCTGGTACTTAAACTCTCCCTCCGTCTTACGCCTGACGCGAGTTTAACATTTTTTACACATCCCAAAAAAGTGCACAACGCCACTAAAGAAGTTTTCTCAGAAAATGAGACAAACGATCTGCTTGTCTGATATGATAACATGCCCCACAGGTGGTCCGCAACTGGGAGGACATGTGTCACGTGTGGGACTACACGTTCGGGCCCAGCAAGATGAACGTGGACCCCCACGAGACGAAGATCCTGCTCACTGAGCCCCCCATGAACCCCACCAAGAACCGCGAGAAGATGATCGAGGTAAACTAATGTTACAGAAGTCGTCCTTATTAATTACTATAGTTACGCTTGACTAAGTCCTCGCCCGCGCAGGTACAGGGGCTCTGGGTACGTATTAAAATCCATAAAGTTTAAAATGTATACATACATACATACATACATATCGTCACGCCTCTTTCCCACAGGGGTAGGCAGAGACTACTTTGTTCCACTTGCTACGATCCTGACATACCTCTTCCGCTTCATCCACATTCATCAATCTCTACACAAAAAAAAAAATAAAAAAAAAATGTATAATGGGTTGAAATACATAATGGTTCAAATTATATAGCTGATGCGATTTACTCTGAAAATTGCAAAAAACAGAATTGTTATAAACTAAACCTAACCTAAACTAAACCAATCTATAGTATTATTTATTTATTATATTTATAAGCCTTTTTATTCCGAATTCGCTACAATTTCAGTAAGTACATGTTGTTGTTGTTGTTATTGCGCGTGGGAACTGTAGCCCAAACCCTCCAATACACGGAGGAGGCCTATGCCATGAGGCACGCCGAATTACGCGACAATTTAATAAATAATCTATAGTATACACTACAAAAAAAATCATCCACATATCTAATAGTTTCACTGAAAATGGCATTATATATTTTGAACTATTATGCATTTTAAACTTTATGTACCTATACTGTAGGCTTATTGTCTAACTCGCTCGCAATCGCCATCGTGTTCATTTTGACAGTTCTTGTATGAATGTGACAGCTAGCTGATTCCGATGCCAATTGTCAGCACATACATGGACTGTCAAAATGAACACGATGGCGATTGCGAGCTAGTTAGACAATAAGCCTACTGATCCGCGCCCGGGGCTCGGGGTAGGTCGACAAACGGGATCGAGAGCGGTGTGGGCGGGTAGTGCGTATTAAAGGCTGTATAGCGCCTAGTGTACTGGCTTGATGTAATCCATACATGTTCAAACGGTTGTCTAAGCAACATAGAACGGTTTGTTTAGACATAACTATTATGATTGTACCTAGTGGCTGACGTGTGTACGTCGTGTGTGTTTTTAAATATTTATACCTTAATATACTATTTACTGTTACTCTGGCTGCTCATTTCCACATAATCTCATTTGGTTATGGGCCCAGGACCCCAGCAGTCCAGAAATAACGTAAAAGTTATTGAAGTAAAATAGAAGTGGTTTGAAGCTTGTGAAAATTTTCTCCGTGTCAAAATGTCAGATGAAAACAGCTGTTCGGTTGGCATAAGCGGAATAAGAAAATTGAAGGGTTCGTCTGATTACCCGAACTGGAAATTCTTGGTGAGGAATTACTTAGAAAATAAAAACTGGTGGGAAGTAATTTCGAAAGATGTGGTAAACGAAGATGTGGACAGGAAAGCACGAACAACGATTTGTTTGTTGTTGGAACCGGAGTGCTTTACTCACGTCTACAATGCCAAATCTGCCAAAGATGTCTGGAGTAATCTGCAAAGAGCTTACGAAGACAAAGGTTGGGGAAGACGAATCTCCATTCAACGAGAGCTATTTAGTAGCAGGTTAGAAAATTTTGACTGTATTGAAAGCTACATTTCAAGAGTTACGTTTCTTGCACAGCAACTGTCGGATATTGATTCACCGATTCAAGAGGACTGGATCATATCGATTTCGCTCGGTGGATTGACCCCTGAGTACGGCCCCCTCATCATGGCTGTAGACAACAGCGGTTCCGAGATCACGTTGGAGCAAATAAAAACGAAATTGATGCAAGAAGGAAGTAGACAGAGCAAAATGAACACAAACCACGAACAAGCCCTAGTTACAAGAAGAGCACAGAACGATGCCAGATCTCGCACTAAACCCGATGATCGTAAGCAGAAGTTTGTTTACAAGTGCTATAAGTGCCATAAGCAAGGACACAAAGCGTCCGAATGCGAAGAGCGGAAGAGAACCGCGAATGTCTGCCTGAATGCAAAGGAGGCGATCAACAAAGACAAGTGGTATCTCGACAGTGGATGCTCAAATCACATGACTCATGATAAGAGCAGGTTGTTGTCTTACAATCCCGAGAACGGCAACATGAAAATTTCAGTAGCGAATGGTGAAAAGCTACGCGTGCAAGGACGAGGGAACGCTGAGCCTCAAGTCGGCGAGGAGCAAAAATTATCTTTATATAATGTTTTACATGTTCCCGATTTATCCATGAACTTAATCTCAGTTAGCGATTTGACCAAGAAGAATTATTCCATTAATTTTGACAAAGGAGGTTGCACGATTCAAAAACAGAATCGACCTATTGCAAGATGTCATGAAGTTGACGGAATTTACGAGTTGGAAGAAAACAAAAACAACGTCGTCAATTTGACATTGTCAAAACAAAATGAAAATATTTCGAACATTTGGCATAAACGACTGGCGCATTTAAGTGAAAAATACATGAATAAATTGAAAAACCTTGTTACGGGAATGGAATTTCGAAGTTGTGATTTGACAGAACCATGTATTGCGTGTATTGAGGGAAAGACATGCAAGAGTCCCTTTAAAAACACAGGTACGAGAGCGAACGAGATTTTACAGCTCGTGCATTCCGATCTTTGTGGACCGATGGAAGAGCCATCGTTCGGAGGTTCGAGGTATGTCCTACTATTTATTGACGATTATACTCGGAAGACGCATGTTTATTTTTTGAAAAATAAAAGTCAAACTTTCGATAAGTTCCGTGAATACAAGGCGGAAGTTGAGAAGGAGACGAGTAGGTCAATAAAATGCCTTAGATCTGACTGTGGAACGGAATACTGTAATGGTCAATTTAATAATTTTCTGAAGTCTGCAGGAATTAAACACCAGACGACCGTACCCTACACACCAGAACAAAATTCTGTGGCGGAAAGGGCTAACCGCACCATTATTGAGAAGGCGAGGACATTGTTATCGGAAGCAAAATTGAGCAAAAAGTATTGGGCAGAGGCTGTAAGTACAGTTGTATACTTGAAGAACAGAAGTCCAATGAAAGCCTTGAACGATGCTGTACCTGAGAAGCTTTGGAGTGGAAAAGATGTAGATGTGAGTCATCTGAAAATCTTTGGTTGTTTGGCTTTTAGTTTGAAACCAAAACAGAAGCGACGCAAACTAGACATGAAAACGGAACCGACGATATTTATTGGGTATCCGGATAATCAGAAAGGATATCGTTTAATGAATCCGAAGACAAGGCAAATTACTACAGCGAGAAATGTCAAATTTTTGGAAAATGTTTTTCTTCAAGATGTAAAAATTGACGATTCTGTCGTACGCTTAAGCCTGGATTCAGAGTCGATTGTTCAGTCTAGTGTACGCAATGACAGCAACAGTGGAGCTGGAACTTCGGAGGCGCATGACAACAGTTCGTCAAGCGACGTTGTCAACCAGGAGGTACTACCAGAGGTCCCGAGTACACCAGAGCAGAGAGTACCTGAAGAGGATGTTGCTGAAGAGGAAGTGACGTTACCTCAACCGATTGAAAGGAGGTATCCTCAAAGGGAGCGTAAACCAGTCGATCGTTATGGCTGTAACGTCATGTACGCCATGGAAAGCGTGATAGATGATGATCCATTGACGGTAGAAGAAGCGTTGGCGAGGCCTGATAGTGATTTGTGGCAGAAGGCGATGGACGACGAGCTACAATCACTCAAAGAGAATCAAACCTGGAAGTTAGTCGACCGTCCAGTTGATAAGAAGCCGATACCATGCAAATGGGTGTTCAAAGTCAAGAAAGACAGCGATGGAAAGGTAACCAAGTACAAAGCTAGATTGGTAGCCAAAGGTTTTACGCAGGTACGTGGCATTGACCATGGTGAAACTTATTCTCCTGTAGTTAGAAGCTCTACATTGCGAATGTTATTTTCATTAGCGGTTGAATACGATTGGTTTATTGATCAATGGGACGTAACTACTGCTTTCTTATATGGAAAGATTAAAGAAGACATTTATATGCTCCAGCCTAAAGGAGCAGTAGCCAAAGGTCAAGAAACCAAAGTATGCAAGCTTCAGCGATCGTTGTACGGGTTGAAACAAGCATCGAATGCTTGGTTCAACGAATTAGACAAAGAGATGCTAGCGTTAGGTTTTAAGCAGTCAATACAAGAACCGTGTTTGTACCAGAAGCACCTTATAAACAATAAGAGGCTAGTGGTAGTGATTTATGTTGATGACATTTTCGTATTTGGGAATTGTGAACTTGAAAAGCAAAAATTAAAAACAGGATTGCTTGAAAAGTTCAAGGTGAAAGATTTAGGCGCGGCTAGACATGTTTTAGGAATGCGACTAAGGCGGGATAAAGATGTTATTCATCTTGATCAGGAGCAGTTCATATTAAATATATTGAACGATTTTAACATGACTGATGCGAAGCCGGTTAGTACTCCAATGGAGGTGGGAATCAAGCTAGAAAAGTCAGCTGATTCGAACTGTCATCTGCCATATCAAAGTTTGATAGGATGTCTAAATTATTTAGCCTGTAATACGCGGCCGGACATAGCGCATGCAGTAAGTGCACTTTCGCAGTTTAATTCGTGTTACGATGAAACACACTTTAAATGCGCAAAGCGAGTCCTTAGGTATTTGAAGGGTACGTCTAACCTCTGTCTTACCTTTAAAAAGTCGGGGGATTTAGATTTACGAGGCTATGTAGACGCAGATTGGGGTGGAGCGCTAGATAGAAAATCTTTCACTGGTCTAATATTTAAAGTAGGTAAGAATGTCGTGACATGGGAGAGTAGGAAGCAGGCTACTGTATCGTTGTCCTCCACAGAAGCGGAATACGTAGGACTTAGTCAGGCTTCAAAGGAAGCGCTTTACCTACGTAGTTTACTGGACAGTCTTCTTTTAACTGTGAATAGTAAAGCGGTTGTAATCTACAACGACAACCAGTCTGCGCACAAAATTGCAACTAACAAAATGATGCATAACAGAACAAAGCATATTGACATAAAGTATCATTTTATACGGGAATGTGTTCTGAGTAATAAAGTCGAGATCAGGTACATGTCAACCGATAAAATGATAGCTGACATTTTAACCAAGTCCGTGCATAGCCCAAAACTGAAAGAGTTTTTAGGACACTTATCTTTGATAAATTATTCTAATAAGGGGGCGGACGTATAGTTGTTATAATTGTTTTATGTTTGAATTGTTTTATGTTTGAATTGTTTTGTGTAGGTATTAGATTAATTTATTTTTCTTGATAGTTATGCGGTTATTCATTTGTTAGGTTTAGGTTTTGTATGTTTTGTTTTGTTTGAATAATAATGTGAAGAGTACAGGCAAGTACTGAAGTGTTTTATAACTTGTCTGTATGTGTGTATGTTTGTAACATGTAATAGATTAAGGGGGCGTATTAAAGGCTGTATAGCGCCTAGTGTACTGGCTTGATGTAATCCATACATGTTCAAACGGTTGTCTAAGCAACATAGAACGGTTTGTTTAGACATAACTATTATGATTGTACCTAGTGGCTGACGTGTGTACGTCGTGTGTGTTTTTAAATATTTATACCTTAATATACTATTTACTGTTACTCTGGCTGCTCATTTCCACATAATCTCATTTGTGCGCCACCTCTCTCGGCCCTCGCGGCCGCCTACCCCCCCCCCCCCCGCAACCGCAAGGGCGAGGACTCAGTTAAGCGGTCGGTCTAACGCTATCTATGGTATTTTCATTCTTACCTGTCCTATTTGGTAAACAAAATTGTAACCTCAAAACGTCTCATTGTTGTTATTTTTTAAGTATTTCATGGTAAATAAAGGAACTGGAGATAAAATAACAGTAAAATTATGAACAAAATATTCCCTCAGGTTTATTTGATAACATTTATTTATTTATTTATAAGCCTTTTTATTCCGAATTCGCTACAATTTCAGTAAGTACATGTTGTTGCTGTTATTGCCGTTTTTTTTTTTTTTTTTTAATTTAATATTAAATTGTCGCGTAATTCGGCGTGCCTCATGGCATAGGCCTCCTCCGTGTATTGGAGGGTTTGGGCTATAGTTCCCACGCGCGCCCAATGCGGATTGGGAACTTAACACACACCATTGAATTTCTTCGCAGATGTGTGCAGGTTTCCTCACGATGTTTTTCCTTCACCGAAAAGCTCATGGCAAATTACAAATGTAATTTTCGCACATAAATTCCGAAAAACTCAGAGGTGCGAGCCCGGGATTTGAACCCACGACGCTCTGCTTGAGAGGCCACAGGTCAAACCACTAGCACAGAATATTTAATAGTACTAACGTACAGAATGGCCACGCTCCGCCCCGCACCTATTCGAGTTACCCCACCCCTCAAGCGCAGTCTGCCGGAAAGCTGCTGGCAACTAGTAGGGCTCGCAACGCGATGTATGTCGGCCGCACGTCACAAATTCGGGAACCTATCCTACCTACTTCATTTTATAGAACATCAGAAAATTAATTCTTTCTGAAATTATCGCGATTAATACATGAAATAACTACAGAATCATTCGCTTAAGTTTGTTGTCGTACATCTATTGTAATTGAAAATAATAATGCTTAAATACACAAACAGACACATTTTAAGTAAGTTTAAATAAATAGATAACGATTAAGTAAATTTATTTGCACACATCTAACCCATATCTTTAGTATATTTATGTCATTGGTAGTACTTATAGTACTAGGTTTTTGCGATAGACAGCCCTGTGTATCTTACGCACACATTGACGCGTGTACAGACGACGTCGTGCCTGTGTTCATTTCAGAACGCGGATTTTGTACGTCGTGGCCGCCGTGTGCCACTAGGCTACCACGGCTTTTTTTATAACTTTTTTGATAACATAATACACCTTATTCTTTACAAAAATTTGCACATTGAGGTTAGAATTTTGTTTACCAAATAGGACAGGTAAGAATGAAAATACTCTATCTACTTTGACAAGTATTCGAAGAACTGTCTTCGAATTAAAATTTAAAATGCAGCACACATGGTTCGAAGTGCGCTAGTACACAATTTTACGTCTCCCCTGGTCAGAAACTGCCACTTACGGCCCGCGACGTAATTTTTTTTTACATAAAATAAGCTTACGTTCTACTTCAAACTCGCTTGATGGGAGACGAAGATGGTTTAGGCGCACAACGTCCCACTCGCACAATGTACCTTTGTCCCTTTCGCGAAATGTCCCTTTCCTAAATGCCCCTTACGCAAAACGACCCTTCTGCAAAAGGGCCCGTTCGCAAAACGATAAGAAGAACCCCATGAGGAGACTCCTAACTCCTAGTTTCTACTGAAACAAGCTTTTTCCAGACTGGACATTTTGCGAATGGGTCATTTCGCAGACGGGACGTTTTGCGAATGGGGTATTTTACATAAGAGACCACCATTTCAGCGAAAGGGGCGTTATGCAGTAGGGACGTTTTGCGAAATGGGTGGAACCTTTTGAGAAAGGGACGTTTTGCGAATGGGATATTTTACATAAGGGACCATTTGCAGAGAAGACGTTTTGCGAATGGGACGGAATTTTGGTGGAGGGACGTTTTGCGATTGGGACGTTATGCGCCCAAACCACGAAGACGAGGCCGAGACGTAAATGCCAATAACGTCAACAACCCTTGAAATAAAATGAAATATTTTTATTTGCAAGAATACAGTTCACAAGTCATAGTCATAGTACATTACAACCTCACTGTGTTCTGCCACATAGGCATGCAAAAATTTAGTATTGTAATACAGTATTTAATAAAAATAGAGCTCTGTTAGCTTACTAAATTTAAAATAATTAATGAGATCACATCATACGGCTAAGCCGCTACAATTTATAGTTTACTTAGTTATTACATAAGTTTAATTTTTAACCTTACAGGTGATGTTCGAGAAGTACGGTTTCGACAGTGCGTACATAGCGATCCAGGCGGTGCTGACGCTATACGCGCAGGGTCTCATCTCGGGCGTGGTGGTGGACTCGGGCGACGGCGTCACGCACATCTGCCCCGTGTACGAGGAGTTCGCGCTGCCGCACCTCACGCGCCGGCTGGACATCGCCGGCAGGGACATCACCAGATACCTCATCAAGGTGGGAGAGGGAGGGAGAAGAGAGAGGGGAGAGGGAGAGAGAGATATTTACACACATTCGATACACATGGATACATGAAAGATACAATACAT
This sequence comes from Pandemis heparana, assembly GCA_963854515.1. Taxonomy (NCBI): domain Eukaryota; kingdom Metazoa; phylum Arthropoda; class Insecta; order Lepidoptera; family Tortricidae; genus Pandemis; species Pandemis heparana. The sequence goes on along the minus strand of OY978031.1, from coordinate 2,388,508 downwards.
TGTTAGTTGGATTGGAAGACGTTCCCTAATGCACAGGAGAATACCAAAATGTTTGCCAGATCCTCTGTCTACTGAAGGACAATGACTACTATAGTCTGGCAGCTAAACCACTGCAGCCAGATGACACTTCCAAATGTCATTTTACGAAATAATGATACCACATTTATTTCACTAGTGCTCGACTAAGGTCACGTAATGAATGATTTGATTATTGAACGAACGAAATATTTTATGAATGTCACATTCGTAGTTTAGTATATTTCAAATTAAGCGCGATACTTTTGAGGCATTCAAGGTGCATATTAACATAGTAGATAAAATGTGCGATGACTTTGTAATACACTTAAATAGTGACAGCAGCAGTGAAACTGATTCGGAATAATTTAAGTTTTTAGGTAAAAGTACAAAGGTAGAAAAAAATATTAATGTGATAATTGTTGTTTTATTTATGGCAAAATGGGGAATGAGTTGAAAACTGGTAACTGATTTGACATGCTTCCGCACATTTCCAAATTGCGCTCTTACACTACTAACTAGAAAACATCCTAAAAAACCTAACTGAACAAACCATTTTATTAAAATACGCTTTGAAAATTCTCATTTATAACGCAAATTAATTTCATTACATTGTTCATTCTTTCATTCACTCACTAAGTCACATCACTATTTAATATTTGCCAAAAACTGACAACACTGAAAGTGTCACTGGCTGCAGTGGTTTATCTGCCAGACTATACAACCGTAATAAGTACGCGGTGACGTCGTGAACGGCCATGGTTGAATTGAAATGGTTAAGCTAAAAGAAACGCTCTCGCGTAGCGCGCTATTTTTGCATGAATGCTTTGCGGGAAATGTGATGGAGTGGTGGTTGTAGGCTATTATCGCTGTAGGGAAATATATCAGGAGCGAGCTGGATTGCGCTTTATGTCGTACGCGGCTAGAGTTTTTATTTATTTAATCGACTCCAGAGAGAGAGCCTTCTGTACGTTAGTACTATATTACTTATTCAGTGACACGGCCTAAGCTTTTTTAATTTTATTTTTTCAAAAGGTATTTCACATTACAAAATGGTTACTGTGTCTGTTAAAAAGAGTTGTTCTTCTTCTTCCAGTTGCTGTTACTCCGCGGGTACGCGTTCAACCACTCCGCAGACTTCGAGACGGTGCGCATGATGAAGGAACAGCTGTGCTACATCGGGTACAATGTCGAGCAGGAGCAGAGGCTCGCCTGGCAGACCACCGTGCTCGTCGAGCCCTACGTGGTCAGTGCACACACAGACAGACACACACCGAGAAATAGACACGGTCACACGTATATAATCTAACTAATATTATAAATGCGAAAGTATGGATGGATGGATGTTTGTTTGTTACTCAATTACGCCAGAACGGCCCAACGGATCTGGATGAAATTCGACACATAGATAGAGAAAAGTGTGGAATAGCACATAGGCTACTTTTTATCCCGGAAAATTGCGTAGTTCCCGCGGGATAGCGATAAACGAATTCTTTGCAGACGAAGTAACAGCTAGTGTATGTATAAACTCGATAGATGGTTGGAAACATTAGTTGTTTTATTGCAGTTGCCAGACGGTCGCGTGATTAAAGTGGGGGGCGAGCGGTTCGAGGCCCCCGAGGCCCTGTTCCAGCCGCACCTGATCAACGTGGAGGGCCAGGGCATCGCCGAACTGGTGTTCAACACTATACAGGTACCCAGCCCACTGCTGGCCTTGTGGCCTTTCAGGCGACAATACGCGAAACTAGCGCCACTTCGGAAATCTAATCTAACTAATATTATAAATGCAAAAGTATGGATGGATGGATGGATGGATGTTTGTTTGTTACTCAATCACACCAGAACGGCCCAATGGATCTGGATGAAATTCGACACATAGATAGAGAAAAGTCTGGAATAGCACATAGGCTACTTTTTATCCTGGAAAATTGTGAAGTTCCCGCGGGATAGCGATAAACAAATTCTTTGCAGACGAAGTCGCTGGCGACAGCTAGTGTTCTTATATCTCCTAAATTAGATCGATTTTCAATAATTCCCGAAGGTTATATACTAGAGAAACACCTACATGTATTAAATCAGTGTATACAATTTGTCGTTCAGTAGTTGTCCCAAAAAACTTACACAAAACTAAAATGGCCGCTTTTGGGCGCGAAGGCCCAAACTGGGCGGAAATAGGAGCGAAGTGGAGCTTCGTCGACTCTTTCGCATTAAAATCCAACTTAATTGGAATACAACATAATGGGATTCCACATTATAGGATCCAACATGATGGGATCCAACATGATGGGAATCCAACTTGATTGTCCGGAAGAGTTCCAAGGCAGTTACAGAGATGGCGCTGTTATCAAAGTTAGAATTAAACCGCTAGATGGCGCGAAAGATATTTTCTTTTAGTTTTTTGTTCTCGCTAGAAAAAAAATGCTAATGGTGGCACTCTACTTAGCGTTGCGTGTTCGCGCATTTGCCTTATTCGGCCAAAAACGACCATGTGAGGAGGTTTTATTTGCCTATATTTGCCATATTTGCACGAATAAGCCAAACACGCGTTACCGCCCGCTTGTCGGTTTTTGGTCACACGTCAATTGACGCAAATATGGCAAATATATGCTTTCACCGTCTACACATAGCTCGCTCGCTCAGTTTTAAACTATTTGCGTATTTGATATAAATTCTGTTTGGCATCGCAAGTAGTGCGGTGTGGATGTCGCGCGTGATGTTTGAACTTCATAACGAATAGGCAAATACGGCGAACACGGAACGCCAAGTGGTGTGCCACCATAATGATATGTTTGTGGTGTCAGTCGGCGGACATAGACATGCGCAACGAGTTATACAAGCACATAGTGCTGAGCGGCGGCTCCACCATGTACCCGGGGCTGCCGTCGCGGCTCGAGCGCGAGATCAAGCAGCTTTATCTGGAGCGGGTGCTGCGCAACGACACCGACAAGCTCGCTGTGAGTGATAATCTATTTATTTATCATTAATTTAATTTTAAATTTTATGTATAAACGGTATAATGAATCTTCCCAGGTGAACGCCCTAATCTTTCAAACGAAGGCCATTGTCTCTATTATCGCAAAGGCACAAGCTACCGTACGCACGTGCCACTACAACAATCATGTTGAAAAACAAACGGTATCGTCATAGTATTAAGGTTCAAATTTAATGTCACTGATATTCTAGATATTGTTTTTAATAATAGGCTAGGCGTGCACGGTTTTTTCGGACTGTCATAAAAAAAATAACCCTAACCTAACCTTACCGAGTCGCTCCCGCCAGGATGGGTGAAAAGATAGTTTTTTAGGCCAATAGTAGTTTTGTCTGATAACTCAGTTGCTAAAAATGTTCATTTGGCAAATAATTATTTATAAAATATAAATTTAACTGTTGATCATTTGGAAAAGCGAGTCATTTGTAAAATGACTAGTAGTAAAATGATCAATTGGCAATTTTTTTTTGCAAAACGTCGTTTGTCAAGTGTAATTTTGCCAAATCGCTTTCGGTCAAATGGCAGGACACTGTTTTCCAAATTAACTTTTTGCTGGTACATACATACAGTCACGCCTCTTTCCCATAGGGGTAGGCAGAGACTAGTTTGTTCCACTTGCTACGATTCTGACATACCTCTTTCGCATCATCCACATTCATCAATCTCTTCATACATTCTCGTCGGTTTCGGGTACTCCTGACCTGCCCTTTTTTCAAGACGTCCCCTATTTGGTCCAGGAACCGTCTAGGCCTTCCCCTCCCAACGCAACCTTTCACACTCCCCATATAGATGTGTTTAGTTTAGTCTACTTTCATCCATCCTCTACGTGACCAAACCAATTTTTGCTGGTGTCCTTAGAAATTCAAGATCCGCATCGAGGACCCCCCGCGGCGCAAGGACATGGTGTTCATAGGGGGCGCCGTGCTGGCCGAGGTCTGCAAGAACCGGGACAACTTCTGGCTCTCTCGGCAGGAGTACCAGGAACAGGTACTCGTGTTGAGCTAGCTTCCGCCCGCGACTCCGGCCGCGTGGCGTGTATTTTGTATGTATGTATGTATGTATGTATAACTCTTTATTGTACATAAAACACATGAAAAAGGTAAATACAGGACAACGCAAATGTACAAAGGCGAACTTATCCCTACAAGGGATTTCTTCCAGTTGGCCTTAGAACGATTGACAGGACACAGGTATTAAGCAAGAGAAAAAGTAAAAGAACTGATCGAATCCTAAAATAATCCTAAATGGCAAAATTTTTAATAATGTAAGATTTAATTTAATTAAAAAAAAAAATTATTTAATTTTCAACATAAAAGTTATGCAATGATAAATCCTGATGGACTTTTATTTTCATATTAAAGGGATAAAATAATATATCTCGTTTAATAAGAAAATAAAAGTCCATCACGATCAATTATTGCATTAGACACATTAATTAATATACTAAAAACGAAGTGCACTACAGACGGACATTTAAAACTCATTCAATTTCCGTGAAATAATCGTAAAAAAACACCAAATATGCGACGTTGCCAGCTCAGTAGGGATAAACAAACGGACAAAATGTATATAATTGAATTAATACTGTCCCATATCATTAAACAATAAAACAATGAAATTACAATGTCTAAATTACTCATTAAAATATAAAAAATCAATTTACCTACACAAGTTAAAATAAAACCCGATCTAAGTACCCATATACTACAGTCATTTGAAATTTATCATGAACTTTTCGGCGAAGTAAAACATCGCGAGTAAACCTGCAAACACGTACAGCCTGACGTATTTAGGCTGTATATGAACCATTATTATATTATTAACCCATTTCTCGTTTTTTTTTTTCAGGGCATATCGTGTCTAAGAAAACTGGGCCCCCGTGCGAGTTAATGAAACGACATAATTAAATAAATATTGTAAAAAAAAATGTATGATTCCCTCTTTATTATTATTTCAATTTCAAGTAAGATAATTACCTAATTGTATTAGTTTTCTAGGGAGAGGTCGATACTTAGCGAATAATTTTGTATGAATTAACAATAAAAGTAATAAACAGACATTGACCGTTAGAAAATAAATCCTTGTTATAGTTAATATTTTTGCAGAACCCATTGCAAACATGACACACTAAAAAAAATCAAGATTTTTTTTTCACATATTATCGTCACCTCTATGGCAAAGTCATGAATCTGCAGTTTTGGCAAAAATGAGATTTTGATGCCACGCATTTCCAAATATGATTTTTGAACAATACAATACAATACAAAAATACTCTTTATTCAACATCACAAATCAGTACAAAACACTTGAACTTTCAAAACGCTCCCCTGAAAAGTTCCATTTTTGCAGATTCATGACTTTGCCATTAGAGGTGAAGTTATGTTCATTTATTTAATTGTATCTTAGCAGAATAATGTTATTTAGCCTGAGAATTATTGAAGACTGTTGAATATTCTGCATTTATTATATTGAAATTATGAATTTACGGTGTTTAGTGTAAAACTTTATTTTTCACAAATTAATACGCGATTGTGTATAGTCTAAATAAATTAAGACATCTATGTATGCATTTTTATTTATAATAAAATTAATTTAAATCGTGTTTTCAGGGCCGAAACAGCATGATCATCTTATACCTATCTTCTTTCTCACTCTAATCACAAAAGGAAAAAGAGATGCGAACTTCGAATTCCGACACCCAAGCCTACTACAATTGCTACTAAAATTGCGTAGTCAATTTTGATTTATACGAGTAATCGTTAAGATTTGTTCATATTAGCGCAATATTGCTGTAGTCAACGCTATGACACATGTCAAAAGTAGGACGAGAGTTAGAGTGGAATTGGGTACCTTAAGTTTTATAAATTGGTCCATATTGTATTTTTTATCGATAATAGACTTATAATGTAGCTGTAGATAGATATTTTTTGATAAATATTCTAGAGCAACAGAAACAATGGGAGCTAGATGGGAACACAGCGTACAAACGAACTCGTAGTTGTAACGGCTACATTTGACAAGTGACGGCTATCAGTCCGACCTTTTTTTTCTTAATAAAACAGACCATGGCACAAAACGTAAAAATCTAGTCAAACGTGTGGTATGCCACAATAAAGTTTCAAATATTTTTTTCAAAAGAACGGCAAGCGCAAAGAATATCTATCTACAGCAGTGAGCTACATTATAAGTCTACTATAGATAAAAAATATAATATGGACCACTTCATAAAACTTAAGGTACCCAAATTGTGCTGTATTGGACCGTAGGTACACCTTCCAAAAAAAGTGCACAACGCCGCAATTCAATGCCTTACTAATTTGGACCTTTAGATATAATATAGCACCAAGAATTAAAAACAGGTTCGGTATATTTTGCATCTACATATATTTCGAAATAACACGTCCAAATTATGATGAATTATTTGTTTTTCATTTCGTAAAAATATTTTTTCTCGGCTTACTTGTTTTTGCAATCGGTCAGCAACGGTGTGTCTTACAGATTAGTTTGTAATAATCCCGCTCGAAAAATAAAATTTTGCTTATTCGGATGGTATGTGATGTGTGATGTGTGTTTGGATGGTGTGGTTGTTATATATGGTGTTCAATAAAGAGTTATTGTATTGTATATTTTAGTAACTCGTAAACTCGAAAAAATAACAGCTAATTGGTTTTGGCTCCAACCCGTCGATATCGCAACAGTACAGGGACCCGATTTGTACGAAAGCACGTGTGAAAATACCACTCCAAAGTGGTGAAAAATTGTGCTGTTTTTGAAATACGAGTAGCTTAGAAGATACTTACGGCTCTCATTAATCATGTGGACTAGTCAAAAATTTGATTAGAGTCGTAGTTTTGAAGATATAAACGGAATTATACCAGTTTCGAGTGGTACTTTCAAAAATCGGCGCCCAGTTGCTCTGTGTATGTGTATTCGTATATGACTAGCTTACCCGGGCCTCAGCCGTCCGGGTGAGTGAGTGAATGCATATTTTAGGATAAGGGTCAGATTCAGTATTCCGACCTGCGGTTTTATGGTATAATGTGGGCCGATCCCGGCGGCACTGCAATGCCGGGCCGACCCGTGACGGGAGTGGAGCGAGCCCCGAACATCCCGTCGAATTACAAAAATCAGTTTAATATACTGGTCCCTCAGTGAGGGAACTTTCAGATATTAAGCTGAAAAGAACAGATACTACACTTTGATCTTAGCCAAAAGGCCGAGAAGCGATAACTGTAAAGAAGGAATAGAGAGAGGTCATTGAATCAGGAAAAATCTTAACAGCGCGATGTAGGATTGGGTTTGGAGGTGATAGTGACATCTAGCGGCGTGGCAGTTTACTATTTTGTGGAAAAATTGGTTAAGATACAATGACATAGATGGCGTTTGAAATCACATATATGAACGATGATAGTCAAAAAGAAGCGTTATTTCGGTACTAAACATTTTTTATTATGTAAAAGAACAAATAGTGTTATTTTTATATTTACATATAAATACATAGTGTTGCTTATACTATTTTACAACTAGAAAATGCTAAAATAAGTCTGTCGTTTTGAACACTGCTACTATTTCTCAGAACGTTTTTAGTACAATAAAATACTGAACTTGTTTACAATTAAAACTGGCAGTGGAGTGAAATGTTCGTCTTAAAATCCGATACTACTAGCGACATCTATCTTACATCTTAGAAAACTTCCTTTAAACCAACCATTTCATTTTTTGCCTGTGAAGTGTTCTATAAACTACTATTTTATAATTATTCTACTGTATATCTGGCACGTCATGGCAAAGTGAAATTATTCTTATTACTGGATACGTCTATATCTTGCGATCTAAATCAATAAAAAAAAAATAAGAAATTGCGAACAATATAAAAAAACCATATAATGAAATATCCATATTCTAACACCGGTTTATTGTTTTAATGGTTCAGGATAATGTCGTGGTAAGTATTGATTAAATAACACTTGGATTTAGCAGTATTTGATGAGGGAAAATGGAAATTAAAGACATTTTAAATAAATGGTTCGTTTACATTGTTTGCAATTTCAATAAAATTGACAGTTTAGTGTTGCGTAAATTTGTCTCAAGTTTGTCGTAACATGGTAACAAAATTGTAACAAACATCTCGCACGCAGCGTGATAGTTAGTAGTGTCAAATTCTATTTTTAACAATTTGTTACCGCTAAACGCCGCCAGAGCGCCTCTGGCGGCGATTAGCGGTAACAAATTGTTCAAATAGAATTATGAATGAGCAGAGGCTCATAAAGAACGGTTTAGAAGATACAATTTTGTGTTTTCAAAACATATGAACACCAGTCTCTTTCACACTCAATATACTAGAATGTTAATAAATATAGATGTTATCAAATTCAAACTCGTTCATTTTCCTAGTCGTGTAATAACATTTTTTAGTTACAAGAATTCGTTCACGCTCAATTACTTCTCTTTTATATTACATATGAAAAAAATACATTTAGTTTAAGATAAATAAATAATTTTTCGTCATTTCAAGTAACAAATAATTACTTTTCTAAGAGCGAGTATTTCAAAAACTCAATGTATATTTCAACTAAACAATAAAACAGTACAAAAAGGAACCTACATTTTTGGCACGAAATCATAGAGCAATAAGTGTTTTTTTTAAGACTTGTAAATAGGTATACAGGATGATTGGATTGATAATATGTCATTCCTTTATCGTGTTCACATGTATACATACATATATTATATTAGGCTGAATAACTGTGCACTCGCTGTCCAAAGGAATTTAATATTACCTATCACCCTGTATTAAAAAAGTTCATTTGTGCGCGTTTATTAAATAATTTCATTTCTGAGTAAATATGACATTTTATAGTGCAAGTGTCATTTTTAGTTAATCTCGAATTGTAAGTGTATTTTTTATTTTACGATCTAAAATAAGTGTAAGTATGGAGTAAAAGTCAGGTATAAGTTAGTATAAATAAGAGATCATTCACTACAGTTAGGTACAGTCAAGGGCATAAATATGTACTTTACCAAGACGTTAAAAACATCTATGTATGTAGGTGAAAAACTTAAGTAAATGTCATTTTTTTATGTAGTAGTGTACAGAACTGATATGGGACTTCTAATTTGGAACGTCAATTTGTCTATACGCACACATTACTCACACATACAACAGCAGGCTTATTACGTAACTCGCTCGCAATCGCCGTCGTGTTCATTTTGACAGTTCTTGTATGAATGTGACAGCTAGCTGATTCCGATATCAATTGTCAGCCCATACATGAACTGTCAAAATGAAGACGATGGTGATCCCGAGCGAGTTACGCAAAGCCTGCTAGGCCATTTACTTAAGTTTCACATATATACCACAAACAATAAGGCCTGTGACACATAAAGGGAACCGAGAGCGATGCGGGCTGGTAGTGCGCCTGCCGCCCGCACCTCTCGGCCCCCGCGGTCGCCTACCCCGCGCGGGCAAGGACTCAGTTAAGCGGTCGGTCTTTAGCCGGACATATTGATTCCTAACGCTGGTCTACTCTTTTTAGCTGTTACCTATAGTTAAATTAACAAAAACAAACGATGTTCATTTGTATAAGTACTATGTGACTTTTTTCTGATTTCGATATACTAACATTTTGAATTTATTTTTTACTAGCTGTTGCCAGCGACTTCGTCTGCAAAGAATTCGTTTATCGCTATCCCGCGGGAACTACGCAATTTTCCGGGATAAAAAGTAGCCTATGTGCTATTCCAGACTTTTCTCTATCTATGTGCCGAATTTCATTCAGATCTGTTGGGCCGTTCTGGCGTGATTGAGTAACAAACAAACAAACATCCATCCATCCATCCATCCATCCATCCATCCATCCATACTTTCGCATTTATAATATTAGTAAGATTCTGAAAAAATGTCTTTCTGCCAAGTTTCTTGCGGCGCATTCTTGGCAATGATGGTCTTTCCGAATGCGCTGGTAGTTTCAAAAAAAGACATGTAAAAGAGCCCTTGGTGGCTTATTTGCAAAATAAACTTTTTTTTTTAATTTATGTTGTTGTATTGACGTCGAATTACTAAAGGACAAACCAAAATTCGAAATAATAATATATTAAAACTAACCGGTATTAAGTAACGTCAAAACTTGGAACATGGCTAAAGATCTCGTGAAGAGAAGAAAAACGAATGCCATCAGGATGTCATCAAATGAAATGAAAGAATTTCCTATCTCCAAAAAAAACTTCAAATGTTTATGTTAATTTAACTGAGGCTTAAACTTGGTTTAACTTACGCTAGCAGCCTTTTAAATTTATCTAAAACCGACGTCATCGTACAAAATTTACATCACTATGAATATAATAAAGTATTCAAAAAAACCGTACTAATACAAAATGGAAGATAAAAGTGAGCTTCGTTTACGACATTTAATTATAAAAACATTTTAGAAACAATACTAGATTTTTCATAAATAATTTAGAAGTTCAATTTGATCGAGTTGATGTTACATTATTTGATACCATAAAATAATCCTGAGCGGCTTTTGATGCCCGAGCTGAAAGCGAGTGCGACAAATATGCAATCGGACGTTTTTACTCGCAGTCAGAAACTATGTCCTGTCTAGGACGTAATTTTCAAGAGGTATTATTAGGTACTTACGTATTTTCCATCTCCCTCTAACAGTTACAGAGTTACTCTTGAGGTACTTCGTAATGTCCTAACATCAACTCAAGTCTTACCTATTTAAAATAAACTACAAGGTACTTAACATTTTGACATTTCATTTCTCAACATTTCGAGGATGTACAGAATAGGTTCGGCCAAAATACTGTTTGGAATATATAGTTCCTTGCTCCCCAAAGCAAGGAGCACTTGTTTACTATATGCCAACAGGAAAGAACCAGTTCCCCATCCTGGGGCCTTACCATGACGTCTTAATGCGTTTCAGTTTAGGTTCGCTCGCTGTCAGATTCATACTAAAAGTGACAGCTAAAACTTGAAATGAGTCGGAATTAGGACGTCATGGTAAGGCTCCTGTACTCAACTTTACATTCTTAGAGCTACTTAGAACTCTGTCTGGTAGACGAGTCGTCATCAGCAAAACTGGCCCTGTTCCGCCTCTCACACTTCTTCTGGTGCTGTCTTATGAAAGCAGACAGCCTGTTCAACAAAAACTGCTTATCATGCCCCTCTAGAACCAACTGATTCTTCAGAACAACCACCATGTGCCTGTTAGCGGCCGCCACCGCCCAATAATAATACAAAAAGAACAACATCACCGCGAACGCTGGTATCGCGAACGTTGATGTACCAATAAAGAAGATAACCCTATGCACCACCTCGGGGAAGCTCTCGAAGGTTCTCACAGCATAATCCCACACAGTACTCAGACCGCGGTACGGTCCACAGTTCAGCGAAGGGTATAGTTCGGCGATGGCATACGCGACAGGCACTATGGATATAACGAAGCCTAGCAACAATACTGACATGAACAGAGACTTGGATTTAGAAGCTTTGTAGACCACAGGCGATGGCGTGCAGTTTACTAAGCAAGTGAATTTCTTCACGTAGAATATGATAAAGTAGAAGAATGTGCCGATTATGGGTAAGAGAGGGCAGAAGAATGTGCCCATCCATATTATAGTTTGCGTATATACTATGTCTAGCACGTGTTTTGGTAAGTAGAAGTCTTGTTCGCCTATTATTTTGAAGCAACGACTAACCGTATGCCGGGCTACGAACGCACGCGGCAGATTTATGAAAAATGTCGTGAAGAATTGTAACGCGAAATCGGTTAAAATTAACTTATATAGCTGTTGTCCTACGTAGGTTTCCCAGCATTCGAGTCTAGATGGATCTTCGTTGACGAACGCGCAAATTTGACTGTCTTCTGTCACTCTCTGATATATCTGACTCAGCAACACGCCTAAAGAGGACAGTCTGAGCAACACTGTGCGCAGTAACGTGACTAAAATCACTCTGGCTGGGGTGTAATCCTCGAATTTTATCAGATAATTGAATAATTCCGGTACTAAAATGTTGAGAGCGACTATACAAATATACGGTAGAAACTCTAGTAGAGTTATAGGTAGTTGTCCGAAGTTGTATGAGCCGTCCTTGTTTAATAGAGACATGCTTCTCTGTCTGATGGTGCGGTTCAATTCGCTTTCGGAATAAGCGTTTTGCGATGGTAATTCCGCTAGTTTTTTAATTGAAAAATCGAAAGTCACGTATATTAAAATACCGGAGGCCACCAACATGGACAGCACCACCAAATTAACGAGTAACCTCTTCAAATGCAGCAATATCTGCCTCTCTCTGCTCCTCAACTGTTTTTCTTCTTTAAACCTTTCTTCTTCTAGGAATCCCTTTATCTCATTATGAAGCGCCCTGTGTTTTATTTTAGCCGACTTATCGTTGTGTATACAGAAATCCCAGCCTCCAAAAACCAGATTGCAATACATGTAGAACTGTCCCTCGCTCTCGACTAATCTCTCTTTGAAACCTCTCGCTCCTGTCTTTACTATGGCAATTAGAGATATCAAAGCCCATGATATGGGTACTAATATGTAAGCAAGAGGCATATTATAGTACAGTTGCGAGTATAACTTGTCAAAATAATATGTATACACTTGATCGCTGTAAACACCGTAGAAGAGAACTGTTCGTTCCATCCAACCAGTGCCTTGTATTACATCTAGGAATACGTTGCTATCTGTTAAATTTCTTTCTAGATACGCATCGGAGCAACACACGGCGGTCGTGTTGATTTCATAGTTACAAGCTTGACTCTCTTCGACTAGCAAAGTCTTTGGTAATATTAGGAATACGACTACTATTAGGGATATTACTAGGTTTAGGAATAATAGCCAGCGTAGGAAGAGGAAGTAGGAGACTACGCCGGTTCCGAAGCTGCCCTCGATCTCTCGCAGCGGAGAGTGCCAGAGTTCCAACTTGCCCATTATTTCTGTGAACCGGATGCGGAAGCGGTGCCATACTTTTCTTTGGCGCCATTGGAGTTGTTCTAAGCCGACGAGGCGGAGTTTCGTGGCATTCTGGAATATGCAATAGGTGTATTATTATTATTTTAGTGCTTTATTAGTTTAGGTTTAAATTAGGGTCATTGCTCTTCTAGCTTTCTAGTATGTCTACTCTCAATACACTGGTTTGTGTTGTCCTGTCAATCGTTCGAAGGTTAACTGGAAGAGGTCCCTTTAAGGGATAAGTTCGCCTTTGTACGTCTATTTGTTTCATTATCTGTAAAATGAATGTGCTCTATGTACAATAAAGAGTTATACATACATACATACATACATTAGTTTTGTTAGTACTAGAATTCCCTATCCCGTGGGAATTTCGTAAAATTCGTCCGTATTCCTTGTGTAAAAGGGAGCCTCAATGCAAACTTCCAGCTTTCTAGATCCAAGGGTAAGCTGTGCGTTGATGAGTATATCAATGAGGCCTGAAAAACTGAACTTGGCTGTTGCCCGCGACTCTGTCTGCTTAGAATTCACATACAATTTTCCGAGATAAAAAATATCCTAAGTCCTTCCCCGGTATTCAAACTAAGGTAAATCGTTCTGCGGATAAGAACAAAGAGGTAACAGACAGACAGAGAGACACGTTCATATTTATAATATTAGTACGCCCACAATCACGCTAAACGTGACCTTATGTCTTGGTACCCTAAGCTGTGTCTACCCCGTAAGGGATATAAACGTCAGATATGATGGTCAATATTAATTACAACACACCGGATAACTCACGTATAAAAGCCGAAGGATTTTTTTTATGTGAATAGGAAGGCAAACGAGCAAGTGGGTCACCTGATGGTAAGCGATCACCACTGCCCATAGACACCCACAACCCCGGAGGGATTGCAGATGCGTTGCCATCCTAGAGGACTTAGATGAAATGCCTCTTGTGCCCGTAATTTCCCCGGCTGTCTTACTCTCCACACCGGAACACAGCTGTGCAAGCACTGCTGCTTGGCGGCAGGATTAGCGACTAAGATGGTGGTAGCGATCCGGACGGATCTTGCACAAGGCCCTACCACCCGCAATGCCGGAATGGATTGCTCCGACAATTGTTTCGGACTATTCCGTAGCCCTTCATCAATCCAATCAATCATTGTCGGAGCAATTCTTCGGCTTTTATACGTGAGTTATCCGGTGTGTTGTAATTATGTGTGAGTCGCACGGTAGTATCATGTTGTAAATGCTCAATATTATCTTGTGATCCAAGCATTTCACGATCCATATCACGAAATATTGATGCGTATCGTAGCGAATCCGCTTGTTACGAGATCCACGATCCTGTATTGACATAACAGTATCACAATATTGACCCATGCCATGATTGGCAAGAGCTGGATGAGAGTGGCCGAGGATCGTGCTCAGTGGCGTGCCATGGGAGAGGCCTGTGTCCAACAGTGGATGAGCATAGGCTGATGATGATGATGATGATTGTCTTTGGCTAGGTTTACCTGGAGTCGTGCCTTCAGCTCTCTCTTCTGGTTCATAGGTACCGGCATGGCCTTGATTTGCATGATCTCCTCCCATGTCCGCTCCTCGTTCGATAAATTCTCTGTAACAACACAATAGTCATTTTAAGACAGTTTTATTATACCGACCGCTTAAGGCGCTGTCAACAGCAAATGACCTGGAGCAGCACCACTCTTCACACATACGGTTCACGTGCCTGTTAGTGAAAGAGAAGAAACTATTCCGGCAGCTTGGCGCGCGTCTAAAATCTTGCAAATAAGACACAAATTATAAGAAATAAACAAAAGTATGGATTATTTGTGAAATATGACTCGTTAGCCGTTTAGGTATGAATATGTTGACTTTATGTTTTTAATTGCAGACCCATACGTCGAAAAAATAAAGACATAGAACCGTTTAATGGTGATTTTAAGACCAATCTTTGCAATTATTTTCTATCGAGCCGATTTTGTTCAATTATGTATCGAGCCCGTCTAGCGTGTTTGAAATATGATGAAAATTAACATTATATTTTTTTTGTATTTTTTTTGTGTGCAGTTTTTCTTAAAAAAGTGTTTAAATAACATCAATTTCAACAAAATTAGGTGTTGTCAGCCTCTTAACGGAGTCCTCGCCCTTGCGGTTGCGGGGCGAGGGGTAGGCTGCTGGTGAAATTATACTAGCACATGAAGTAAATTTAGGGCGCATACCCCCTTATTCATAAACGCTCTATAGACTTCTGCTAACTTAGCAATCGTTTGTCCTTATCTGTCACTTTGACATTTACCTTTCACAGATAAGGACAAACGATTGCTAAGTTAGCAGAAGCCTATAGAGCTTTTATGAATAAGGGGGCTTCAAAATAACATACTTTTTCAAAGATCCAGAGAAATAACTAATAAAATACTAAAGGGCTTAAAGTTTTAGATGTAACGTCTACTCATTGGGCATATACGTCTAAGGATCATGGAAGTACAAAGAATTCATACATTATTGACCCCTCGACACTTTTGGTGTCACAGCTATCAAATTAACATCGACGTGCAATGAATATAAATACATAGATAATGTAACAAGAGACCAATGAACTCGCTTATCAATAAGTCGTTAATGTTCATTGTTTTAATGTAATTAATTACGCGTTTGTTATTTGTTATTTCATATTTTGATCGTTTTTAGAAGCAAATAGTTTTATCTAGTTCTCTTGCCATTTCTAAACCTAATTAAATAACTATTCCGGAATCGCTTAGATATTGACTTTAAGTACTAATTTAGTTGTTAAAAAAGTTTCAAGTGCGACTCGGAGTCGCGCACTGAGAGTGCTACACTTTAGAATTATAAAAGACTAGCTGTTGCCAGCGACTTCGTCTGCAAAGAATTCGTTTATCGCTATCCCGCGGGAACTACGCAATTTTCCGGGATAAAAAGTAGCCTATGTGCTATTCCAGACTTTTCTCTATCTATGTGCCGAATTTCATCCAGATCCGTTCGGCCGTTCTGGCGTGATTGAGTAACAAACAAACAAACATCCATCCATCCATCCATCCATCCATCCATACTTTCGCACTTATAATATTAGTTAGATGACTTCTATAAGTGCCGGCTCATAAGTCTAGCGCTGACCTTGTATGCGCAGAAGTATAAAGTACGGTATCCGTGGGTGCGCAGATTCCCTCCACGTGACTCGTCATCGCTAAACTTACGTGCCGGCACGTATAAGTGCTATTTACAACAAGCAAAAGTGACTTTGTTTTTATACATAATCAACACGACAATTCTTTGAATTTTATTAAATAAAATGGCATATTATTCGCATTACAAATATAAATTAGTGATTTTAGCATTTTTTCCTTTACTTGCGTTGTAACCTTGCAAAATTTCAGCTTTCTATGTCCGGGCGATTAGCGCGGTGATTCAGTCAGTCAGAACTCAGAACTGACGTTCATATTCATGAAAAAATTATAATTTCTTACCATCATGCAATATCGAGGTGGCACGCCAACACATTTCCAATAAAACTTTACAAATGGCACTGAGTTAATGAAAAACGAACAAAGAGGCTAAGCCTATCAAATCGATTCAGCTTCAGCTAATAATGCAAAAATCACACTTCCCACTTATGCCCGATTTTTGAAGTAAGTACCATTCGAAAATGTTAAAGTGTAGTGTTTCAAAACTACAGCTGAAATTAAACTTTGACAAGACTTTAATGAGAGCTAAGTATAATTTTCTTCTACTCGTATTTTAGTCAATGGTAAAGTATCTTTATAATTTTTAAAGTGAAGCACCCTGCGCAACTCCGACTACTGTATTTTAAATTGAGAACGATATTTCATCACTTTCAAATGGTACTTTTAGTGCTTCAAAAATACCTCAGACACTTTTCACACTAGCTAAGCCAACGAGTGACCATACTCTTCCAGTTGTAGTTGTAAAAAAGGCCTCTGGCGAAGACTCTATCAACTCCACGTTAAATGCTACTTTGCTTTGTTTCAAGGGTATTTTGTAGACAATTATAAGTATTGGTGCGAGCGAAATCGAGCAATTAGCGAACGTCGGCGGCATCATCGATACATAGTTGCGCGGGGATGATTAATCAGATGTTGAAATGATTTGGATTGAGAGTTGAAAACGGGAAAAACTCTGATACCATGAGAGATTTAAAAGATCCAACAAATAAAGGGACATTAAAACAATTTTATTTTGCGGCTGCCAAACTATTGCATTGTACTATTTGCTAGGTAAAAAATAGTTGACCAGATGCAATATAATGTTATCTATTGTGGTTTCTCATTCTAAATTAAATGAAGTATAGACCCAGCGTATTGCGTTTTATTTTGAAATACACTCAGCGGCATATTTAGCGGAACACTAAAAACTAACTAGTAACTATTTTTATTTTTCTTTATTTTTTTCTGGTCAAGCATTAAGTAAGCTTTTGCTAACTTTTTTTTGTGTTCCGCTAATTATGCCGCTGAGTATAGTAACTCATTCAATGGCGTAACTAACGTCCGGGGCCCGTGACAAATTCATCAAAGGGTCCTTACTCAATATAAAGAAGTGCATCATCACATCCCTTCTGTGCTCTAGACCAAGGGTTATTAGTTACGCCACTGCTCTCTATCCTGTATCTCTATTCATTTTTTCGTTTAATTTATGAGACAAAACACTAGTATTATTAGTCTAATAAGCTTAGAGAAACGGGGCCCTGAAAATGTACACACGTGTGAACTGGCAGAAGAGCTATAAACAGTAATAGTCTTTTCATCTCTCATACTCTGAAAGTAGGTCATTGATTATCTGGATATAGGGTTGAAAGTGACTCATCGCGACCCTTGGGTTGAAAGTAAATTTTTTTTCTAGCTAATCCAAATGAGGTACATAGCAATGGAAATACGTATACAGCCATGTAATCTATGTTTAAAATAATAATCTATACTAATAGTTCCTTTTTAATTGTAAAAGGCAAAATAATCTTAAAATAACATTCCCGCTATATATATATATATATATATTTTTTTTATGCGAATATATAAGCTTATGCAAGCGTATTACAACGAGAATTAGTAGAAATTATTACGTTCGGTAATTTTTTTAGCTTGAAATATTTAAGTCGACAATTAATTGATAGCGACCTCCGTGTCGGCAAGTTTAAAAAAAAACTAGCCGGCCGCCATTGGTGCGCAGAAGAAATGCGCAATGCGCGCAAATCGCGCAATAGAAAAAAGAGCGGGAAGAGAATGACAAACGTAACAAATATTAAATGCGACCATGCGACGTTAGTGAAATTTTAATTTCCTCATATTCGAAATGAAAAGTAGAGTGTTCAACTCGGATGAAATTACCCATTTCACCCTCGAACCATTGGCACCCTCACTTCGTTCGGGTGCCAGAAATATCTCAGGTGAAATGGGTATATTTCAACCCTAGATTATCAATCTACTATTCTAACCTGAGAGGTCCGGTAGCATGGACAGGTGGTGGTCGCGGCTCTGCGTGGTGCGCGCGTACGTCGACTGCCGCCGCTCATTCTGTGACCGCACGCGTTTCACTGTTGTCGCTGCAAAAATAATAAACCCCTTAAATATAATAGCTTCTCAAGCTGCTTAATAGGCGACACCAGCCGCGAAACTAGCGCCACTTGATCTTCTAAATTAGATCAATTCAAAATCAAGGTTAGGTACTAGGGAAACACCTATAATATGTATAAAATCAGTGCATATAATTTGGTCGTTTTGTAGTTGTTCCGAAAAACATGCACAACAAAGAGCGGCCGTTTTAGTCGGCGCGCTGCAGGTGGTAGAACTCTCCGCCAGCCTCTACGAGCTACTTACTGTGAGCCTGCTTGGAGGGCAGCAGCGTGGCGAGCTTGTTGGCGTCGGCGCGCTGCAGGTGGTCGAACAGCTCCTGGTAGTACTCCCCGCCCGCCTCTACGAGCTACTTACTGCGAGCCTGCTTGGAGGGCAGCAGCGTGGCGAGCTTGTTGGCGTCGGCGCTGCAGGTGGTCGAACAGCTCCTGGTAGTACTCCCCGCCCGCCTCTACGAGCTACTTACTGCGAGCCTGCTTGGAGGGCAGCAGCGTGGCGAGCTTGTTGGCGTCGGCGCTGCAGGTGGACGAACAGCTCCTGGTAGTATTCCCCGCCCGCCTCTACGAGCTACTTACTGCGAGCCTGCTTGGAGGGCAGCAGCGTGGCGAGCTTGTTGGCGTCGGCGCTGCAGGTGGTCGAACAGCTCCTGGTAGTACTCCCCGCCCGCCTCTACGAGCTACTTACTGCGAGCCTGCTTGGAGGGCAGCAGCATGACGAGCTTGTTGGCGTCGGCGCTGCAGGTGGTCGAACAGCTCCTGGTAGTACTCCCCGCCGGCCTCTACGAGCTACTTACTGCGAGCCTGCTTGGAGGGCAGCAGCGTGGCGAGCTTGTTGGCGTCGGCGCGCTGCAGGTGGTCGAACAGCTCCTGGTAGTACTCCCCGCCCGCCTCTACGAGCTACTTACTGCGAGCCTGCTTGGAGGGCAGCAGCGTGGCGAGCTTGTTGGCGTCGGCGCGCTGCAGGTGGTCGAACAGCTCCTGGTAGTACTCCCCGCCCGCCTCTACGAGCTACTTACTGCGAGCCTGCTTGGAGGGCAGCAGCGTGGCGAGCTTGTTGGCGTCGGCGCTGCAGGTGGTCGAACAGCTCCTGGTAGTACTCCCCGCCCGCCTCTACGAGCTACTTACTGCGAGCCTGCTTGGAGGGCAGCAGCGTGGCGAGCTTGTTGGCGTCGGCGCGCTGCAGGTGGTCGAACAGCTCCTGGTAGTACTCCCCGCCCGCCTCTACGAGCTACTTACTGCGAGCCTGCTTGGAGGGCAGCAGCGTGGCGAGCTTGTTGGCGTCGGCGCGCTGCAGGTGGTCGAACAGCTCCTGGTAGTACTCCCCGCCCGCCTCTACGAGCTACTTACTGCGAGCCTGCTTGGAGGGCAGCAGCGTGGCGAGCTTGTTGGCGTCGGCGCTGCAGGTGGCCGAACAGCTCCTGGTAGTACTCCCCGCCCGCCTCTACGAGCTACTTACTGCGAGCCTGCTTGGAGGGCAGCAGCGTGGCGAGCTTGTTGGCGTCGGCGCTGCAGGTGGTCGAACAGCTCCTGGTAGTACTCCTCGCCCGCCTCTACGAGCTACTTACTGCGAGCCTGCTTGGAGGGCAGCAGCGTGGCGAGCTTGTTGACGTCGGCGCTGCAGGTGGACGAACAGCTCCTGGTAGTATTCCCCGCCCGCCTCTACGAGCTACTTACTGCGAGCCTGCTTGGAGGGCAGCAGCGTGGCGAGCTTGTTGGCGTCGGCGCGCTGCAGGTGGTCGAACAGCTCCTGGTAGTACTCCCCGCCGGCCTCTACGAGCTACTTACTGCGAGCCTGCTTGGAGGGCAGCAGCGTGGCGAGCTTGTTGGCGTCGGCGCGCTGCAGGTGGTCGAACAGATCCTGGTAGTACTCCCCGCCGGCCTCTACGAGCTACTTACTGCGAGCCTGCTTGGAGGGCAGCAGCGTGGCGAGCTTGTTGGCGTCGGCGCGCTGCAGGTGGTCGAACAGATCCTGGTAGTACTCCCCGCCCGCCTCTACGAGCTACTTACTGCGAGCCTGCTTGGAGGGCAGCAGCGTGGCGAGCTTGTTGGCGTCGGCGCGCTGCAGGTGGTCGAACAGATCCTGGTAGTACTCCCCGCCCGCCTCTACGAGCTACTTACTGCGAGCCTGCTTGGAGGGCAGCAGCGTGGCGAGCTTGTTGGCGTCGGCGCGCTGCAGGTGGTCGAACAGATCCTGGTAGTACTCCCCGCCCGCCTCTACGAGCTACTTACTGCGAGCCTGCTTGGAGGGCAGCAGCGTGGCGAGCTTGTTGGCGTCGGCGCTGCAGGTGGTCGAACAGCTCCTGGTAGTACTCCCCGCCCGCCTCTACGAGCTACTTACTGCGAGCCTGCTTGGAGGGCAGCAGCATGGCGAGCTTGTTGGCGTCGGCGCTGCAGGTGGTCGAACAGCTCCTGGTAGTACTCCCCGCCCGCCTCTACGAGCTACTTACTGCGAGCCTGCTTGGAGGGCAGCAGCGTGGCGAGCTTGTTGGCGTCGGCGCGCTGCAGGTGGTCGAACAGCTCCTGCTCTGCGCCGGGGTACAGTTCCTGGTAGAACTCCCCGCCCGCCTCCTCCCACCCCGAGTGCCGCGCCCGCGACTTGCCCTTCGATGAGTTGCCGCCCGACATGGTTAGGTCGGCATTTTACTCTGGAAAGCAATTGTGTATTTAACCCAGCTGTTGCCCGCGCCTTTGTCTGCGGAGCTTTCGTTTATAGCGCTCCCGCGGGATCGATACATTTTTCCCGGAAGAAATCTTATCTTATCTTATTTTAGGGATCCCTACGGCTACACTTCGACCCGCATGTGGATCTTTTGTGTAATTCCCAGTGGCGTAACTACAACGTCTTGGGCCCGCGGCAAATTCATCAGATGGGGCCCTTCCTCTCTATAAAGAAGTGCATCATCGTCCATTTTCTGTGCTCAAGGCCAAGCCAGTTCGGGGCCCCGTAGAGCTGGGGGCCCCTGGCATTTCCCCACCCCTGCCACCCTATAGTTACGTCACTGGTAATTACCCCTCCTTCGCACTATTCCACCGCTTTTACCACCTCAATTGGGTGATTGGGCGCAGTGGTAGTAAGGGTAGTGCCTTGAAATCTCCTGGGTCAGGGTATCCACTGCCGAGGAGTTCCGGGATGAAAACTAATCCTATGTACTATTCGGGTTCTCAAATCTCCATACTAATTTTATCACGATCGGTGGAGTAGTTTACGCCTGAAAGCGTACCTACTAACAAACAAACTAGCATTCGCATTTATAAATAATATTAATTAGAATAACTTTGAAGCTGTTAGCTGATATTTATCTACGAATTAACATTATCATACAAACTCTTCACGGCTAAGTTAAATACGTACGGAAATATAGTATTTATTTTCATCTGTCGACCTAAATCAATAATACGTGGTCTGAAATAGAAATTTACTTCATTTTGAACGAAACATTATAACTTAAATCTGGATAGGTATTTTACATCGTTTTCATAGTTCAAAATTTACGTTTGAGTAGACTGAATCATATTATTATGTATACTCGACGTAAAAAATTGCTCACGAATTTATTGTTCTTAAATATTTTGAGGCATCATTTGGTAGGTCGACTGAGACGAAAACAAAGCGACTTCCGGTCCTGTTTTCCTGCCACACTTTAGAAGAGCCGAACAGCCCATGTAATCCTTATTATTCGATGGTGTATAAGAATTATTCAAATCGCAATATTTCGCAATCAAACAATGTGTTAGTATTATAAATACCTTAGTTTTCGAAATAGCAATGGTGCTGTAATTATAATTACCTTAATCACACTTCTAAACACTATCAGAGATGAACTAGTACTAGAATTGTATCCGTATTATTATCTCTTATCTTAATTTATTGAACGTAAATACCTAAATGACGAGTGTTATACGTAATTTTGAATGGGAAACAAAGGATACATTTATTGTATTGATTCATTGCTGTATTCGTCATAAATATGGGTTTTTGCTGACTACAAACAATTCACGTTTAATTCACGAGAGATACATACATACATAATATAATCTCGTCTTTATCCCTTATGGGGTAGACAGAGCCTAAGCCTAAGGTATCCTGAAACAAGGCCACGTTTAGCATGATTGTGAGCGTATAGGGGGAAAAGTTAATCAAAATAGTGTTTTAAAATTCACAAGAGATGCTTTTAGAAAAAAGCTATGATAACATAGCATACCTTTGGCTTCTAAAGCAGAGAGTAGTGGGTTCGACCCCTGGCTCGCAATTCTCTAACCTTCCACAGCTTTTTTTGGAAAATTTATTATATCATTGAATATTTTTAGTAAAATATCATATCCATTTATCTATTAATATAATCATCTACTTAACCATTAAATTTATCTATTTGAATTTTGCATATACCAAGCGCAAAACTGCGATGCGATCGAAGTAAGTCACTGTGCCCACTCTACTGAAATCATCAAGTTAATAGGAAGAGTTGTTATTTAATAAGGAAATCCGAACCATGAATTAATATAGTTGTTAACTATAATGTAAGAACAGGACATAGTACTATTATTTTTCCTGTGCTTAAGGTAGTGATTTGGCCAGCAGTTTTTTGTGGTTTCAATATTTTTTCCCTAAACAACTGATTAAAAAGTTAAGGTCATGCCAATGTATTATTAAAAGACTTTTTGTTGGTTTTTAGGCCTTTTGTTAACTTTGTAATAATATGTGTGACACTCGACAAAAATATATATTTCTAGAAACATTTATCTAAACTAGAAATTTCATTTTTGATACAATCTTTGTTTGCTGACTGTGCTTGCATTGCCATCCGTCCTACATAATGTGTAGCAAATTTCAAGTCAATCAGACCAACCGTTGAAGAGTTCCCTCCTGCGGAGACGGTCCTGGCCGGGCCACTAGAATTCTACTACCAGATTATTGCATTGTCATCTGACTTCCGCAATTATACAAAATTTCAGTTCAAAAGTTTAAATATATCTGCATCAAAATTGAGTTGCAAGAACCTAGACAAACATACATACTTTGCAAATTAATAAAAAACTTGTCACACACACAAAAATCACTCAAACTAAAATTCAAGGTGTTTTTTAGGGGACATACATACAGAACTGCCTTTTTTATAGAAAGAGTAAAAAAAGCCAATAGAAACAAAGTCAGAATAGTTCTGTAGTCTATTGATATAACCATTATAATTATTTGAAGTGATGGGCTTATATAGATTATGTTTATCAAAAACATTTCTACTTAATGACCACAGATAAGATATACAAATACCATTAATAGGTTGTTCTAGTTGTTTAGATAATACTTTATGAGACAGGATACATAAACCAGCAAGCAGAACCAGATGGAAAGTGTGTATGTAAACTCTATAATACTGCTGTTTAGCACTTAAGTTAAAAGAACCCACATTTCATTGGTTACTCATCATTGGGTCAAAGTAATCTGACTTTATTATATCAAATAATCATAGATCATAAATCAAATTATATAATTGTAAACAAGTCTAAAATTTATAATCACACAAACGGATAACTAACATATAAAAGTCAAGTGATGCTTGACATGTTTCGGACTAGTTCAGACTTTTAATAATACATAAAAACATATTTGGCAAATTTTAAACTTATAAACTTACCCCCTTGTAACGTGTATAATGTCACTATGTCGACATTGGCGAAATACGACTTGCCAAATTAAAGCAAGGGTGAAAGCCATAAAAACAAACTTACCACCTTATTCATAAACACTCTATCTATAGGCTTCTGCTAAATTAGTAGTTGTTTGTCCTTATCTGTCACTTTGAGATTTACCTTTCACAGATAAGGACAAACAATTGTTAAGTTAGCAGGGGTTAAGGTTTAAAGATTGACCAAGTAGAACATCACCATGGCAACGAGTGACAAGAAAATGTTGATCCATCCAAAAAAACAATAGAAGACAGAGAATGATACACAGTTGGATTACCATTAACTAAGAAAACCATTTCAAAAAAGCAAGAAAAAGCCCTCAATGTCCACAGGTCTCCGAGCTGCAGCTCAGAACACCCTTCTAGAGACAGCCCCTGATGGGATTGCAGATCAGATGTGATACAATGTGAATCAATACATCTTAACCCTGCGGCTGTAGCTACATATTATTATATTTTATTAATTGCTACTGACAACATAAAAATTCACTTTAGCTCGTCTTCAGCTACATGTAAATGTAAGGGCATGACAATAACAATCGGACGTTTTTTTTTCTTCGTGGATTACTGCACAACAAAGCTGTTTTAAGTAAGAAATAATACAATAATCAACTTCTATGTCAACAAATTGAAAATAGAACAGCTTCCACGGATTACTGTTTTGTTTATTTTTAATACGTGTAAGTTCACAGAACAGAACAATGGATTGTGAAATAATTATGCCACATACCTTATTTTATGCTGACACACTTTTAAGCACAATACATTATTTTCTTCACCATAGTCCGTTAACACACAAAATATATCATATTTTTGATGAAAAACTAATATATCGTGCTGAATAAACCGCAAGGAGTGGTGTTCCGTTCGAAAACTGAGTTAATCATAGGTTTCATTGTTTACCTCTTCACGTTCGAATTTAGAATTTCGCAATCAGTCACAAAGCAGTTGCGGGACGTAATGGCAAGTCATTATGACGATACTAAGTGAGCTAAAATCACTTGTTTTTAATCATAAATATTGCTCTAATTAACAATTATCAACAAAATTGTACGAAGATAGTTTCAGAACGTGTGACCTTAATCTAGTGAGCTGTCAAAATCCATTCAAGCAGAGCTGCTTGTTCATTTCAAATCAAAATGCTCTCATTTTCATCAATTATCGTATTAGTCACAGTTCCCCACTTACCTCGAAATTTTACACACTGTTCGAGTGCATGTAAATTAGGCACCGTTGTAAACATTGTTAATTTTTTTCGCCCGCATTCTTTCAAGAGATAAATATTATCGATCACTTTTATTTAAGAACTCGATGAATTAAATGCCCGAGTCACATATTCTTTTATTTCTTGACCACAATCATAAAGCAATATTTTAAAAAACCAACACAAGTCATTCCAATCAGAAGCGGTGGAAAAGACTTCGATTTAATATCCGTAGCTATCGGAGCTCGGAAAAAGCGATAACCTTCCACTGCTCCGGTAAACAAATCTCTGAGGAAATTTTCTTTATGCAATATCCGGTGTAGCTCACAATTGGTTCGTTTACGCGGTAATTTTAGTATTGACCAATGAAAGAGCTCTGTGATACGATGAGCCAATCGCAAGGGTTTGGTGCGAGCAGCGATCCTAATTGGGCCAATCTGATATCCGGTTCCAGACGCAGCGACATCCTGCGCGAAAGCCCGGGAAAGGGCTGAATTGTCTGAAGGCGGGTTGACACCTGCGCAGCATCAGCCGCTCTAAGATCACATCTCGCGAAAAGTAATGATTATTTCGGTCCACGGGCGTTTAGTTCCGCATACTCCCGTCGCGGCGCTGCGCTCTGGGAGTGGGACGGCGATGTATGTACCTTGTTATACCGAGCAGTTAAAACGTAATATTAGTGGCGAAAATTGAAAATTTTTGTCAATATATTTGGAGATATGCTTTTTAATATAGTGTCTGTGTTAAATAGTGACTTAATAAAGTGCGTGTCGCGATCGCAGCGGGCCCTGAGCCGGGTTTCATAGAAGTCGTCTCATCGTCCATTTAACTGTGTGATCGTTCGTTTTTCCAGGGATGTACTGGACAAGTTTTGTAGTGTTAAAATATCTGCGAATTTAATGCTAAGTGCTTCTGTAGTGGCTTAGATAGATAATTAGCATCAATGTTCCGCCAGTTTGGGCATATCGCGTAGTTTTAGTGGGATACCCATGATGTGCTCGGACATTGCAAGCTTATCGACCGACAGAGAGTCTTGTGGACTGGCCATATTGCAGCGGCGTTCGCCAAAGTGCGGGGCTGGCGCGAGATCGTGACCGAGTGGCTTGATAGGATAATCGGACCTAATTCCGTGGCCCGCGGGCAGCGGGACCGCGGGAGCGGGCGCGTGCCGCGGACTTTCTGCTCCTTTTGTTATGAATAATTTACACCGCATCGACAATAACACTCCGCTATCGCTGTGTAACGCACAAAATGCTCCGTACCCTTCCAAATCGGATAGCGTCCCCCGCCGCGAGCGGCCCGACCTCGATATTAACTATCTAAAAACAATATTAATTCACTAATGGCGCTTGGGAAACTGCTCATCATAGTGACCGTCATAGCGATCGTGATAGGCGATTGGCAGCATGAAGTCAAAACAGAAAATAAAACGAAGAAAACCCTGGCGACGGAAAAAGAACAAAAGTCGAGGTCCGCTAACCCCGGGAGGGAGCGAGGCTCGTTCCAGCAGCTCTCCAACATGATGAACCGGACCGGGGACGGGAGGACTAACCGGAGGAGAGGCAAGGAGAACTTCAACACGATACGAAAACTAACCGACCTTGGGAAGAATACTCAGAACCAGAACCAGAACCAAAACGACAAGGGCATGATGAACGATAACGAAGGCTTCGCTATGAATGAAAAGACTATTGGTAACGACACCAATTCTCTAGCTGAAAAAATGAAGGCACTACGGCATGATGGCCCGACGTACGTCGCAGTCAATAAGGACAACTACGTACCGCAAGTGACTGGGGTGTTCTGTAATTTTGAGAACGGGACGAACGCTTCTTTTAGTGATATGTGTATGTGGAATTGGAACTCTTCGGTATCGAGACACGGACTTGGTTTCCAAGTGGCGACAGCCGCTGATATCACCAAGATGAACGAGAGCTCGAAAGGCTTCAAGTTCTCAGCACCGACCAGTGACGCCGATGGCAATGTTGGAGGTAAGTCTGAGCCAACCACTTCAAAACTATAGCGCGGGGTAGGCGACAAATGGGGCAGAGAGCAGTGCGGGCGGGAAGTGCGCCTGCCACCCGCACCTCTCTCGGCCCCCTTTGTGGCCTACCCCGCCCCCCTGTGCCGCGTGGGCGAGGACTCAGTTAAGCGGTCGGTCTATAATCCTCTTTATCAAAACCAATGTAAATACTATGGTACTAATTCTGCTAAAGAGTTTCTCTAGTCACTATACAGTGACAGAGTGGTCTTGGTCATTTAGGATCTGAAAGCTTTACGATGACTTTGTTGGGAAAATGGTGTGGTGGTTTCCCCTTGCCTTCCACACTGTAGGGCTGGTGTCTGGAGTTCGCAGTTGGCAATGAGTGCCTACCCTCTTTCATATCAGTAGGCTTATTATCTAACTCGCTAGCAATCGCCATCGTGTTCATTTTGACAGTTCTTGTATGAATGTGACAGCTAGCTGATTTCGATGCCAATTTATTCTCAGCCCATACATGAACTGTCAAAATGAACACCATGGCGATCGCGAGAGAGTTACCCCCTTATTCATAAACGTACTATAGGCCTCTGTTAACTTAGTAATCGTTTGTCCTTATCTGTCACTTTGACATTTACCTTTCACAGATAAGGACAAACGATTACTAACTTAGCAGAGGCCTATAGTGCGTTTATGAATAAGGGGGTAAGACAATAAGCCTGATCCCTCAGTCGCCATTTACGACACCCACGAGAAGATATGGATCCGCCCTATAGCCAGATAGCACGTAATACATATACTAAATACTTTTTTTACACTCCCTTCTAATATTATAATTAAATGTGAAAGTAACAATATCTGTCTGTCTATCTATCTGTTACGCTTTGAGGCCTAAACCACTGAAAGTCAGTAGAAATTAGGCATAGAGATAGTTTCCGTCCCAGGGAAGTATATAGAACAGTTTTTATTGCGGAAAATAGCATAGTTTCCCTGGGATAGCATCTACGAATTCCGCGCAGACGGATTCGCGGGCAGCAGCTAACTAATACATCATCATGAGCTAGAGAGTTAAAACGGCTCAACAGTTTTTAATGAAATGTGAAAGTATCCTAATTGTTGTCTATTTTTCTGTTTGTTTATTATTATTACGCTAATCGTGCAAACTACGGAACCGTCTTACATGATGTTGTACAGAACAGATAGATTATGCATAGCTTGTAACATTTTAGAATTTAATTAAACAACATCGAAATAGTATGTCGAGAAGGACAGAGATAGAGAGAGTGGAATCTGTATTGTCATCACAAGTTCAGAAGTAATTAAAAGTAATGGATTAAAAAATTGTATTTTCCCACGCTCAGATAAGTAAATACCTACAGAATGGGACAAAATATAAACAAAAAGTCTTTCCCGTAATATCCATAGGGAGTGTGTAGCGATATGAAAAGTAAATACCTGATTATTATTCACCAATTTCACCATCAGCCTTTAAATGTCAGAGGTCCGTTTTCGGATTTATTTCATCATCCTGTAAGTCTTTCGCAACAGACAAAGCTAAATCGTAAGCAAAAATATAGATACCGAAGGAAACAAATACACCACAACGATTACATAAGCGCGCTCCAAGAGGAAGGACTACGAACTAGTCCGAAACATGCAGGCCCCTCTTCTCCACTGGGCACTATGGGCACGTGCCCAGGGCCCCGCGATCGAATGGGGCCCCCTAGTTCCTGCCAGATTACCAAATGATAACCGATATTTAGGTCATAGGGGCCCCATGATCCTAATGTGCCCAGGGCCTCAAATAGTTTAAAGACGGCCCTGGAAACATGTCGAGCGTTACTCGACTTTTATACGTGAGTTATCCGTTTGTGTAATGATTACATAATAGTTTAAATTTTTGCGTTTTTCATTCGTAATTAATACAGATATAAAAACCTAAATCTGGACTTCATTATGTAAAAGTGTCCTAAAACATCGTCTCGGTGAGTTGCAGCGAGTAAACTAGTGGGTTACTCCAATACTCAAAATTCAATATTATCATAATACCATCCTTCTCACTCTTCTATAAATGACTATAAGTGTGAGCGGAACGACAGGAAACGAACTTCAAAGTGAGTAGGCCTTCTGAAGTCGAAAAAGTCGCGCGAATTTTTCGAACTACCCGCACATGACTTGTTTTTTGTTCAGTCGCCATCAGATATTAGAGCTGTATATACTTACATCCGGAGCTCTTAGAATGCATTCGGGTTTGCTTGCTGTCTCACTCACTCTTTGGGTTTGATACTTGAATCGGCCGAGTGATTTGGGTTGATTGGGTTGATTTGGGTTTGTCTTGGCAAACCCAAATCAACCCAAGCCCAAACCCAAACCTAAACCCAACCTAACCCAAACCCAAACCTAACTCAAGCCTAAACCCAAACCTAAACCCAAACCTAAACTCAACCTAACCCAAACCTAACCCAAGCCTAAATCCAAACCTAAACCCAACCTAACCCAAACCCAAACCTAACCCAAGCCTAAACCCAAGCCATTTGTGTTTGTCTTGGCATTCTAAGTGCTCACGGGCCTCATGGCCTCATGACCTTGTATGCGCAGAAGTATAAAATACGGTATCCGTGGTTGCGCAGATTCCCTCCACGTGACTCGTCATCGCTAGACTTACGTGCCGGCACGTGTCGTATATCCGACATCCGTATTGATAATCTCGTGAATGCGAGGTGTTGAGTATCAGTTGAGTTGAGTGTACTGGTTTTTTAAACTACCCGCGCTATCTAAAAACTCAATTCTTCAATATGTATAAATATAGTGCGTTGGGGTAACTTGAAAAGCGGGGTAAGATAAAAAACCGGCCAAGTGCGAGTCGGACTCGCGCACGAAGGGTTCCGTACCAGAAATAACCACCTTGCTATTACGGTTCATGAGATACAGTAATAAACTCCAACAACTACT
Organism: Pandemis heparana; assembly: GCA_963854515.1. Taxonomy (NCBI): domain Eukaryota; kingdom Metazoa; phylum Arthropoda; class Insecta; order Lepidoptera; family Tortricidae; genus Pandemis; species Pandemis heparana. The sequence continues at coordinate 2,358,133 of OY978031.1, read as the reverse complement.
CTGTTGTATGGGAGCCCCCTTAATTATTATTATTTTTTTGATTTTAGTAATTGTTGTTGTAGCCACAATAAAAATACATAATCTGTGCAAATTCAACCGTCTAGCAATTACGGTTCTTGAGATCTAGCTCGGCGAGTGGTAGCCATGAAAGAGGGCTAAAACATCACGTTTTTTGTATGAGAGCCCCCCTTAATTATTATTATTATTTTGTTTTTAGTATTTGTTGTTATAGCGGCAACAGGAATACACAATCTGTGAAAATTTCAACTGTCTAGACAACTGTCTAGTCTTTACGGTTCTCGAAATACAGCCTGGTGACAGACAGACGGACGGACGGACAGCGAAGTCTTAGTAATAGGGTCCCGTTTTTACCCTTTGGGTACGGAACCCTAAAAACCGTCTGTAACTCCGGGAGTACCGGACTGTTTTTTTATCTTACCCCGCCTTACCTCGTTTTTTATTTTATTTTATTTATTTTATTTTCTTTATTTTATTTTAACTTACCCCAACGCATATAACGAAATAAGTAGATTACTTACTCTTTAATTATAATAAAAATGATACCTAAATTATGAAACAAAGCAAGATTTTAAACAGACTAAAACTATAATAGGTCAATATGTCGTCAAAATATTCCGCCACAGGCATCGACCCCAAGACAGATTACTTAATAGTTACTACCCAAGGCGCTGGCCGCATTACCTAAAGCGCTATCTTGTTTATATATAGAAAACTAGCTTCTGCCCGCGACCTCGTCGTAGAATTAGCAATTGACATGTTTATGGCTATCCCCCGGGAAATATGCTATTTTCCGGCATAAAAAGTAGCCTATGTTTTAATCTAGGGTACCAGATATCTTCGTTCCAAATTTTATCCATATCCGTCCAGTCGTTTTAGCGTGAAGAAGGAACAAACATACACACTCACTCACTCACATCGTCACAAACTTTCGCATTTATAATATTAGTAGGATTTATTATGCATCGCGTACAAATTAAAAACTATTAAGGAAAATAAAATTGTTGCTAAGTAGTAATCTTTACCAGAAATATAACGGACCTATCTAAGTGTTACATGTTTCTGGGAATAAACAATCATTTCATTTCAATATCATACCGCAATAATAATAGTCTACACAAAATACGAGTCAGTGTAAAGGTGGAAACACATTATTAACACGCGACACGACCCGATGCAACGCGACGCGTGTTGAGTCGAATCAAATTGTATTATTTTCTATGACCAGAACCACACTATGAACATCCGACGCGACGCCATGCGCATACATTCGTTGCGTCGGGTCATGTGTTTCCACCTTAAACCCCGCATAAGCGAAAAGAATTTGATGGGATATGCATATGCACTTACCTCTCTCAAAGGTTTGGAATTGCAGTTCAGAGAGGCAATGCGGCCAGCGTCTTGAGGTCGATGCCTGTGGCGGAAAATTTTGACGACGTATTTACTTTATAGTTTTATAATTAGTAGTAGTTTTAGTTTTAGTATTAGTCTGTTTTCGATTGCATTTAATAATGCACATATGTATTTCTCAAATCATCTGCCCTGTTAATCTGTCCAGATGAGACTACCTTCTTGTTTTTAGGGTTCTAAAAAAATGGAACTCTTATAGAATCACTTCGTTGTCCGTCCGTCCGTCTGTCTGTCAAGATTCAAGAACCTTTTTCACTGAAACACGTAGAGCCATTAAGTTGAAATTAACACCAAATACTTAAGTCTGCGGCTCCTTTAGAGCTGCGAAAAAATCAATCGAAATACAGTCTTTAGAAAACGCGTCTCCGTACAAGTTGCCATGTGCTCTAAAAATAGAGTATGCTTCCAATGCATCATTTCACAAACTCATCATTTGACAAACTTTTATTTTCTACTAAAATATTGACTTTTTGGAAAACTTATAAAACAAACCTGACCTAACCTAATGTGAGCCACGCTTAAAGGTTTTCAATTTTTTAAAAAGTTTACGGTTCATCAGATATTAAAGGGTTGTCAAATGATTGAGTTTGTGAAATGATGCATTTGCGAAAAGTGCGTTAGCAGATGATGAGATCCCTTCCAAACGACAACGTATGTTGTTAATATTACTTACACGTCGGGGTTAGTTACAAATAACACATAACACATACAATAAACGTAAGATGGGGGCACAGCATATATTAAATACACTGGGGGCATGTAGTTCCCCACAATGTGTCACACAGGCACAATCTAGCCTGCCCACGATCATTCTTAAAGATGGAGTTGTTGTTGTTATGAAGGCACAACCAAACCAAAAATAACGGAAAAATTTACGTTGCTATTTGTGGATAGAAACGGAAATAAATTGGCCTTAAATACTCCTTTGAAGTTCGGTTCGTGTCCTCTGCTCCCACAGTCATTAATTTATTAATTTGAGAGTAAGAAGGACGTTATGACACACACACACACATAACTCACATCGCGTCTTTATCCCTTACGGGGTAGACAGAGCCTAAGGCAACAAAACCTTAAGGCCACGTTTAGCATGATTGTGGGCGTAGGTGGAAAGGGGAATCAAAATAGTGATGGGTTGATAGCCGCGTCGCCTATAACATGATTCCTATGATTTTTGCCCATTACCTCGATGGGCTTTTACCATGCGAAGGAAGAGAAGCAACTGGTACATTCCATGTTTTTTCTTCGCTCTCAGAAAAGCTTGGAAATGATGCGAGCTTCGAAAATAGGATTTCGAACTAGCCGTCTCTTCTTATAGTACAATACAATACAATACAATACGTATAACTCTTTATTGAACACCACATACAACAATTAAAACAAAAAAAGGTACCTATACACAGAAATAATAAGGCAACAATGGCGGCCTAGTATTTGAAATTTTGATGCAAACACGTGGAGTATGTTATGACAGAAAACTACGCTGCGTAGCTTACTATACACTAACGCGCAATAAAACGGACCACTTTTCATACAACAACATACATACATACCATCACGCCTCTTTCCCACAGGGGTAGGCAGAGACTACTTTGTTCCACTTGCTACGATCCTGACATACCTCTTTCGCTTCATCTACATTCATCAATCTCTTCATACATGCTCGTCGGTTTCGGGTACTCTTGACCTGATCTTTTTCCAAAACGTCCCCTATTTGATCACGGAACGTCCGTCTAGGCCAGAGGTTCCCAAACTCTTTTGTTCCATAGACCACTTTCAAAATTTTGCTGGATCCGGTGGACCCCCTGCAGCTACATTGCCACTAATTTCTAAACAATATCTCGAAAAAAAAATTAAGATTAGCTCTATAATCTATGGAAACTTGCGTTGTTGCTGAGTGGCAACGATAAATTAACAGTTTTCGAATAAATTGGTTAGAATTGATTGCTTGATAGGGTTAATTATTTGAAAATAAAGTCGACTAAACAAATTTTCAATTAAATTATATTTTTGTGCTGCGAGTGACTCCATCCTACTTTACTTTCTTGAAATCTACAATCACTCACAGCACAAGAACCAATAAATTTTCACAAATTTTATTCAATTTTCATGCACCCCCGACCCCCATTGTGGACCCCCATTTTTGGTCACGCCCAACGTAGACCCCCGTCTAGTCTTCCGTGGACCCCTGGGGGTCCACCTGGACCACTTTGGGAACTACTGGTCTAGGCCTTCCCCTCCCAACGCACCCATTCACACTCCCCATATAAATCTGTTTAGTTTAATATTCTTTCATCCATCCTCTCTACGTGACCAAACCAACTAAGCATACTCTTTTCTATCCTTGTCACTATATCTGCTTTCATACAACCGAGTATAGAAAGTGACCTGTTATTTTTGCACATCAGTGTACGCAGATAGTTCGTGTCGCGAACCATGATGCGTTTGCGTTTGCGCAGACGCCGTCAAAATAAACAAAAGTGAGCCGTTTACCCGCCGCAGTTTATTCCTGGCCCGCCCAATATAGACTTTAATGAGACTGACGCGTGTTACTTGTTTAATATAGATTATTAGAGTTTAACTGTCAGACTCATATACCTACGTCTATTAAAAGGCAGAAAATAAATAAGTTGATTTTTCATTAAAATAGGTTTAGAATAGCGATAAACGAAGTCGCAGGCAACAGGTAGTCACTACAAAGTAAAACCAAAGTCACTTTCCGCTGTCTCAGCTGTCTTTCTGTCCCTATGTATGCTTAGATCTTTAAAACTACGCAACAGATTTGATGCCGTTTTTTTAATAGGTAGAGTGATTCAAGAGCAAGGTTTATATGTATAATTGTACGCAGACGAAGTCGCAGGCAGAAGCTAGTAATTTAATAATTAACAAAACAAATACTGTTACCTAGCTGTATTACCCTCCTCAATGAACATCACAAGATCAAGACGCCGATCAAGTAAAGGTTACAGTACCCCATGAATGTCAGTAAAGTGGGTGGTCGATATTTTTTCTAACCGTGCTTCAGAGCGCGTGGGCTTGCTTGAAATGCCAGAGGTCAGACGTAAGCCCATCTAGGGCTCCATAGACGAATATAGAGCCACGCGCATTGATCTTAAGTTGATATTATTTTACGTCGGCTACAAACAAGCCTTAGCCTATAGTGTAAGTGTAAGTTGTTACGCAAAAATTTTAAAATAAAAAATAGAACCGCCTTCAATTCGCTACTTTAAAAATGTCAAATTTAAATTATTTTTCGGTAAGTGCTACCTAATTATTTATATGTTGAAGTCGGTGCCTCAGTCCGCGCCACTGTTATATTTATGTGTGATAAGCGTGGCAGAAGTGGACCTAGTCTATCTGCCTATTATAGTACCTATAAGTATATTCGGCTTGGAACTATTTGAGCTGAGGCACCGACTTCACACAATATAAATAATTAGGTAGCACTTACCGAAAAATAATTTTAATTTGACATTTTTAAAGTAGCGAATTGAAGGCGGTTGTATTTTTTATTGAAAAATTTTTTTTCACGCTTTTTAGTGAATCGTTTTGTAATTTATCCAATTTTTAACACCAATTTATGTAGATGAAGCGAAATAGGTATGTCAGGATCGTAGCAAGTGGAACAAAGTAGTCTGTGCCTACCCCTGTGGGAAAGAGGCGTGACGGTATGTATGTATGTATAACACCTAATACCCGCTAGGGACTTGTGGTCCCACTGTTATAAAAATGTCGAATTACACTTCACCATAAGGTCGACGGAACCTATTTCTATGTGGTTTGACCTTCGGGCATTTGAAGATACTTAACGAACCTAACCTAATTTTATCATTTCTAGTGAGTATTTTTAAAACAGTGGGACCACGATTAATACGCTCTAAGCTCTAATGCAATCTGTTCATCACTATTTACTAAATATACAATCGAATTGAGAACCTCCTCTTTTTTCAAGTCGGTTAAAAAACCGTTACGAACGCGTTCATTTAAACGTCTCACTTACTATGGACAAATTGACAAAAAAAAAATACCAAGGAGCACTCCGGGAGTGAAGTGAAAACTACACACACTCGCGCAAAAAGAAAAAAATAACTTTTTCTATAACTTTTTATACAAGAGATTCGAACTGCGGGCACTTGAGAGAACGCACTGTTATACCACACCTTACACCACTAGGCCAAACGCACATACGTTAAAGCGACGAAATTAATACCTACACTTCAAAAATCGAACGCGACTCTAGCTTCATTCGTATTTCAAAATAAGCTCTTAGAGGATCCTGATATCCTGGTACTATCTCGTTTAACATTTTTTACCCATCCAAAAAAGTGCCCAACGCCACTAAAGAAGTTTTGACTTCAAAAATCTTCTTACTTTATTATATTTATTGATTTAAATTTTAATTAGTATTGCATCCTACTAATATTATAAATGCGAAAGTTTGTGAGGATGGATGGATGGATGTGACGATGTGAGTGTGTGTTTGTTCCTTCTTTACGCTGAAACGACTGGACGGATTTAGATGAAACTTAGGACGGAGATAGCTGGTACCCTAGATTAACATATAGGCTACTTTTTATGCTGGAAAATTACGTAGTTCCCGCGGGATAGCGATAAACATGTCAAAGGCATCTGCCTAATGCAAGTCTAATTCTACGCGGACGAAGTCGCGGGCAGAAGCTAGTGAAGAAATAAATTCTAAACTAACATGAGAATCCTCAAATTCCGGGGCTTTCCAGAGACATGGCAACACTATCTGCACTAGGGTTTCTGGTTTCTCGCCTCATTTTTTTTCTCCAGTTTCGAGAATTCTCGACTACAATTTCTCGAGTTGTCTCGACTCTCGAGTCTTTGGTAAGAAATTGTAAATTATTGCTGAAAATAGCATCAAAAACAAATAAAAATCAGAATGCTCTTATTGCATTTTGCACTGCAAGTTAGAAATGGGCATTCTCCACTAACTGGGTAACTTTAGGCCGAATTTTGTCCGGACAAACAGTCCCCTGGCTAACAATTTTCATAGTTTAATTATTTTATTTCATTATTATCACTGAGCAAACTTAAAAGACATAATAAATACTACACAGAAATGAAGATTAATTGTTTTAAATATTATTGAGGCAGTTTTAAATATGAGCAAGAGGACTGTGAAAACTGCGGGACAACATTGATAAGTTTATTTAGGTATACAAATTTATTAAAAACTAAATCCTGTGATACTGTCAGTACCCACCTAAGAATTGTACCTAGTTTTATATCTTAGATATGAAGAATTTTTTGATATTAATACGGGCGGTATTAAAAGTGGCAAAATGGCGAGTCTGACTTAAACCCTTATATCGTGTTCGCCGGAACTCGAGAGTCTCGAGAGTTTGCTATTTTTTTCTCGTCTCGAATGAAGGCGAAACTCTCGAGTTGTCTCGAGTTCGAGAAGTCTCGAGCAGAAACCCTAATCTGCACCACACACGCAACACAAACTAATAAACCAAGCCCAGAACTGATGGTATAAAGTAGTACTTACCACCCACAGGTTTTCTGAATGTGCAGAATTTACATAAAGTGCGCTTCGAACTTTTCAGCGTAAAACCAGACTTCTGCGTAGGTTGATATGTTAATCCACACTGGTAGATAACTGTTACATTAACTGCCTTAGTCTATCTCACTTTTTTAAATATTCTACACTAGCTTTTGCCCGTGACTTCGTCCGCGTAGAGTTCATTTATTGACAAAAGTCACATATTGTTTTACACTTTTAAACTTTAATTATGACGATAACTTTTTTCTGACCTTAGATTTCAATAAAATAAAGCCTATACCTATATATAAGTTGAAAACTGCAGTAAAATCCGTTGCGCAGTTTTGGAGATTAGCGAACACATAGGTACGTAAATATACATTATACATACATACAGACAAAAGTTTTAAAATCTACTTTTTTGTGTTTTATTCCTTTCCCCTAATCGTTAGGCACTCTTTTTGATGAATTTATATATGTACACACACGTACTTCCTACTGATGTAGGTATTATTTTTTGCCATCACCGAAAAGCTCATCATGGAAAATTACAAAATTCCGGAAAACTCATAGGTGCGAGCCCTGGCTCGAACCCACAACCCTCTGCTTGAGAGGGCATAGCTCAAACCCCTGGGCCACCACGGCTTCTGTCAAATTCTTGAAATAAAATGCTCGAATCCAGGATAAAAACTCCACTGATACATTGCTGATCTATTTTCATGTCTGTGTTTTATGTTTCATTTTTGTACAATTGTGTGTATATATGCTCTATTTCTGTGTCTTTCAAAAGAGAATAAATGTCTTCTTTCTTTCTTTCTTTCTTTCACTGGGTTTTGGGAGTCAAAAGGGTATTAGGTATTAAAATACCTAATAGTTCAAAATACCTAAATGCTATTTTCTCAGAATTTTATAAACTTAACCTAACCTAACCTAAATATATAGATAGAACGTAAACCAATCTATAGGTTAGGTTAGGTTAAGTTGAAAAAAAATCTGTTAATTCGGAGAAAATCGCATTTAGATATTTTGAACCATTAGGTATTTTGAACTATTAGGTATTTTAACTTTATGTATTTGAATACGTACCCGTCAAAGGGTTTACCATTTGTTATAGTATCTTTGCCATAATTAGCATACATTAGACTTTTAACTTGAAACTAACTCAATTCTTTCTTTTCGCAGGTCACTTCCTCTACCTTCCTGTGGATCCCTACATGGAGAACATGGTCATAAAGTCACCCCCCTTCCGTGGTCTTTGGGAGTTCTGTAAGGTACGGTTACTACGGTACTATGAGTAACAGGATATCCGTAGCCAGGAGAAGAATTTTAAGAATTTGTACCAGTACTAATACTTACTTTACTTTTTAGTATAGTGGTTCTTCAGGGGTGAATAACAAAAAGGAAAATGGTGGTCATAGCGCTGGCACCGGCGGCCCAATCGCGTGCGCGTTAATCTAACGTGTCGGATAAACAACGTGTCGACCGTCGTATCAATAATACAACGGTTTCTCGTTGAATGACAAATTTATTTAATTTCTCAGCCCTTATATAGTTTTTTGGGGAACATTTCGATACCGCGATGTAGGAATGGGACGGCCCGATACAGCGGCATCTTGCGGCCGATAGACATACTAAATTAACATAACCTGTCATCTGTACATACCGCCCACCATGGACAGCTATGTCCATAACATAAAACCAAATTTATTGCATATCCAGCCAATAATAGAAACTGCATTTCCGCTTTACATTTTACACATGACATGTAGCATACTTATGAGCACATAAGTGGAAAAAAGAAGATAAATCAAAACAGTAAACATAAACACAACAACATCATTAAAACATATAAAGATTCTTTCCACATAAACTACTTGCTCCACAGTAAACAAACTATTTGCTACACAACAAACTACAACATTTAATTACTCACTAATAGGAAGAACACAAAGTTTAGAGGTTGGCCTTTTAATCGTGGAGTTTTTGACTCTTAATGTGACCACTCGTGTAATTTCGTCCTTACCAGGATGTTTTGCAATCACCCTGCCAAGTAACCATCGGCATGGAGGCAAATCATCTTCCTTGACTAAGACAATTTCATCAATGTTTGGTTCCGGATTTTTATCTGACCACTTATACCTTTGTAGAAATTTGTGAAGATATTCTTGAGACCATTTCTGCCAAAAATCTTGAATAATTTTTTGGGTTAACTGCCATCTTCTCAAAGAATTACTATTTCTATTCAAATAGTCATGTTCTGGTACAGTTACAAGTGGTTCACCCACCAAAAAATGCCCTGGAGTTAGTACATTTATATTGTCAGGATCCATATCCATACGTGACAACGGTCTTGAATTCAGACATGCTTCTATTTGTGCTAACACTGTAGACATTTCCTCAAACGTTAAAGTAGCAGAACCAATAACACATTTCCTGATGTGTCCACGTATCAATTCTTTAACCCCGAATATCCAATATCTGGAATTGAGAAAATTTTGCATCAACTGATTTGAACCATGACACGTTTTAAAATGTGCATCAGCAATTATCAAATCAGTAAAAGCAGATTTTTTAGGAATTAAAACAGGGTGTTTTTTATTAAATCCCAATTGAGAATTTTCTAATCTACCACCAACTCTCATAAGTCCATTCTCGTCAAGAAAAGGATTCAATGTTTTCATGATAGATTTTTTAGACACTTGTACCCCATTTAACAAATCTTTGTAGTCTTGTTCAAAATGTTCTTGTTGACACTGTTTTATACAAACATCTAAAGCTTCATAAATCTCTTGACTCGTTAAATAATTACTGTGCCTCCGCTCTGCTTCTGGCTTTCTAATGTTTAGTAAAAACCGCCTGCAATAAGCTATAACTCTCAGCAATTTAGTTATTGAAGAAAATCTGTTCCATAATCTATCCCATAGTTTTAAATCTGTTGTAATATGATGCACTTTAACTTTCTCTAGATCAGTTACAAGTTCTTTTGGCTTCTCATATTTCACAGTTTTTTGTTTCAGAAACTCAGGTCCGTAAAACCACATTTTAGTTTTCTGCAATTCACATGGCTTCACCCCCCGCGAAGCGCAATCCGCCGGATTGTGCTTAGACGACACATGAGACCATTGATTCGACTCCAAGGTTGTCAAAATTTCAGACACCCGATTCGCCACAAAAGTTTGCCATTTGCTTGGATGATTATTTAACCAGGCTAGAACCACAGTTGAATCTGTCCATGCATGTACATTGCCTTTATTTATGTTCATGATTTGTGACACTTCTACTAATAGTCTTGTCAGCATCACCGCGCCGCAAAGTTCCAGTCTGGGAATTGAAATTTGTTTGATGGGAGCTACTCTAGTCTTCGCAGTTACTAAGCTAACAGTTATGTTGTCATCTTTATCTACTACTCGGACATATATAACTGCCGCATAAGCCATCTTGGAAGCGTCACTAAATCCATGCAATTCAACGTTAGATCTCTCACTATGAGTGCCCAGCCATCTAGGAATGTGTATCTGCGCCAACTGACTAAGTTCTTCACGGTAAGTACACCATTCTTGTAATAGATTACACGGTACCTCTTCATCCCAACCTAAGCCTGATAGCCAAAGTTTCTGTATCATCACCTTTGCTAGTATTATACTAGGTGCTACCCATCCTAATGGATCATATAACCTTGAAATATCCGATATGATAGTTCTTTTTGTAGCCAGTTTCTTCATCGGCGGAAGTTTCACCGAATATTGAAAGCTATCGGAATTTCGGTTCCAGGTAAGTCCCAGGATTTTTATTATTTCATCATGCTTTATTTTAAGTCCATCTCCAATTTCCTTTCCATTGCTTTCTAACTTCATTGCTTCAATCAATTCATTACTATTACTCGTCCATTTCTGTAACTCAAATCCAGCCTTTCCCAGTAGCTCATTAACTTCTTTGTAGATTTGTACTCCTTCACTAACTGTTGTGCACCCCGTCATAAGGTCATCCATATAAAATTCGTTCAATACTCTTTCAGATGCCATAGGATAATCCACTCCGTGATCAATGGCGACCTGCTGAAGAGACTTGACGGCTAGATAGGGAGCACAAGCAGTTCCAAAAGTAACCCGTAATAACTTGTATTCTTTTAGATCCTGGTTAGAATTTTCTCTCCATAGAATCCTCTGAAAATCAGCGTCTTCTTCCGTAACCTTTACTTGCCTATACATTTTCACAATATCCGATACCAAACAAATAGGATACGTTCTCCACTTCATCACCAAATGTCTCAAATCCGGTTGTAGCTTTGGTCCAATCATTAAATCATCATTAAGTGACGTCCCATTTTTTCCCTTACAAGATGCATCGAACACGACACGCACCTTGGTAGTTTCTCGATCCATTTTTACCACAGGATGATGCGGTAAGCGCACTGCTTTTTCATTTTTATCATTTTTAGCTACTTCTTCCATATGGCCAAGATCAAGATATTCATCTATAACTTCCTTGTATTTCGATTGTAATCCTGCATCTCTATTTAATCTGTTTTCCAGTGAATAAAATCTTTTTGCCGCTATTTCTCGTGAATGTCCATATTTACAACTGGGATCATCTTCTCTGAAGGGGAGTTTTACCACATACCTACCCTCTGAATCACGTTTTGTACTGGCCGCAAATATGGCTTCACAGCGTTCTTCCTCTTCTGACAACATCCTTTTCTGAGTAGTTGCATCAGCTTCTAGCTCCCAAAACTTCTTGAGAATATTGTCTTCATTGATTTGAGAGTGTAAAACTGACATTTTTGTACACCTTATTTTAGATGTACCCACTGTACCAGACAATATCCACCCCAATGTTGTTGATTGAGCTAGCAATGTTCCCTGATTATTTTTCTTGACGCCATCCTGAATCACTTGACTATACACCTCAGCACCTAGTAAAACATCTATTTTATTAGGCGTGCAGTAATTCGGATCGGCCAATTGTAATCCTGTTATATTTAAACCATTTAAATCTACGACCTTATTTGCTGGAAGAAATGCTGTGACAGCTTTTAACACATACGCTTTGACCGAGATATTTACCTCTGGCTGCGCCAAAGACTGTAGATTTAGTATAACCATACCTTTAGATACAAGGTTATTCTCACCACCCAGACCTGAAATATTACCCTTGATCGACTCCTTTTTTAGTCCTAAATACTGTGCGGTAGCCTCGGTTATGAAAGAAGCTTGGGATCCTTGATCCAATAACGCTCGAATTGCCATGTACTCTCCGGTTTTGGATTTCGCATTAACAATTGCAGTTGCTAATAACACCTGTTCAGTCCCCATCGCAAAACAATTCAAAACTGGTGTAGGTAGGTTCCTCATTGTCAATCGTACCTATGTTGCTAACCTTAGCGCCTGATGTATTTGCCGATACGATATCTGAAGGATGTAGCATAGTATGATGACGACGTTTGCAGATCTTGCAAGTGACTGGGTTCTGACAGAACTTGGCAGAGTGATTGCTTCCCAAGCAGTTGAAGCACAACCCCTTCTCCTGAACGAAATTACGACGAGCATTGACATCAAGGAGGGCGTATTGTTTGCACAATGTAATTTTGTGTACTTCCGAGCAACAGGGGCATTGAGTGTTTTGGACGGTGTGGAAAACACGAGGTTTGGCTGGAATAAATTGATATTGATTTACACTTGTTGGTTTCTTAGTTTCCACGAATTCTAAAGCTCTGAATCGGTTGGTAATAAAATCCTTAAATTCTTGAAAAGATGGTAATTTATTAGGATCTGTACCTCCAGTTGCACTCAATTCCCACTGTTTGCGTGTCTCCTGGTCTAACTTAAGAGTCAGCAAATGGATTACAATAGAATCCCAGGTACTGACATCTATACCAATATTACCTAAGGCACTCAAACAATCCGAACTAGTGTCAATAAGCTCTTTTAAGAATGTGGATGATTCTATAGCAGCGTTTTTTTGACTTAGGAAGCGTTTCAGAATCATATTACACACGAACCGTTTATTATCGTATCGCTGCTTAAGAAGATCCCAACATTTAGTGTAATTTGCGTTTGAAATCGGTATCTGACGAAGTAGCAGTTCCGCTTCACCAGTCAGATATCCTTTCAAATAATGCAATTTTTCGACATCATTTATTGACCTATTGTTATGTACCAGAGATTCAAATAAATCCTTAAACGTCACCCATTCAGAATAATTGCCCGAAAAAATTGGTATTACAATCTTTGGAAGTTTAATGCAATGTGGTTTTGACATCGCATTTTCCAGAAGTGGTCCCTTTGAATCTTTGATCATAAATTCACTTTTAAACATTTCTGAAGCTGTCATTAAGTCCTCCTTGTAATCCATGTACATTTCGCTAGTTACATCATACACCCCCTTTTCAGCATAAATACTCGAGTCATATTCCTTTGAAAACTGTTCCAAAAATCGATCATGACCCGCGCAGAACTTCTTCCACAGTTCTTCTAATTTTTGAAGTCTGATTTCAACGTATGGTTTCGTAATACGTTCTTTCGGTGACTTTTTGTAATTTTTAAAATCTTTGTTAATTTGGTTACAAACTTCCATTTGTATTTTAATTAAGACTTCCATTCTGTTTGATGTTTCGTAGCCAAAGTCGCAAAATAAGTTCCAGTTATTCGAAAATTTTCTAAGTCCTTGAAGCCAAAATTTTTCTAAGTCCAAAAATTGTTTTGAAAATTTTACAAGTCTTTGAGTTTTTTAGACTCTGACGTAAAACGGGCGTGGATTCCCCGTTGAAACCACTTTTGCTTCAAAATTTTTACAAGTCTATTTTCTTTACTAATTTTCTAAGTCTTTTCACTAATTTAAATAAGGATCACTTTCGCTTGACATCACTTCTACACCGAATTTTGACTCTTCCGAAACGCTACAGTATAAAGTTAAATGTCACTTACAGTTTTCCTTCCCGCGCAATACCTCACAACACTGATCATCTGCGTGCGCACTCTCCTGCTCCTGCTCCCGCTCCCGCTCCTGCTCCCGCTCCCTCCTTCCTCGCCGCGGAAGGTAATGGTCGCCGCTTCCTCGGGCCCCTACGTCGCCGTGTCCCGTGGCTCCGTCTGCAAGTCCGGCTGCCTCAGCTCGAACTGCCGCTTGATGGCTCCGAGAAGATGGCTTCACCCTTCGTCACTCCAGTTCACTGGAGATCCGGCTCGAAGGACCATGTCGACCGTCGTATCAATAATACAACGGTTTCTCGTTGAATGACAAATTTATTTAATTTCTCAGCCCTTATATAGTTTTTTGGGGAACATTTCGATACCGCGATGTAGGAATGGGACGGCCCGATACAGCGGCATCTTGCGGCCGATAGACATACTAAATTAACATAACCTGTCATCTGTACACAACGAGTGTCGGACGATTTGTTCCACATTTTTTTTTTATTCTCCGATAGTCGATAAAAAAGAGGGCGGTAGCGTAATGCCATACTTCTCCGGTGTGACTTACAGGGGCCGTACCATGACGTCTTAATGCGTTTCAGTTTAGGTCCGCTCGCTGTCAGATTCATACTAAAAGTGACAGCTAAAACTAGAACTGCGTCGGAATTAGGACGTCATGGTACGGCCCCAGTCCGCCATACCGACGCAAATACGACAGTAAAAAAAAAAAACAATTCAACCATTTGTACCAGGTTAATTTTTGCTCAGCTAATCATCGTCGAGTAGCACTCGAGTATTCACGAAAATCACCATGCCATACTTTTCTGACGGTTCCAAATGGCCGCCATTAAGATCTTATTTAGACTAATATTTGTCCCTATCGCACAGTTTGAAGCCAGCCTGCATCAGAGCAAGATGCAGAACGCGAGCATACGACTGGTCTCGGAATCGACCATGTCCGAAGTGCAGTGGATACTGCAAGAAGTGGCCGGGAACAACTTCGAAGTGTAAGCTACTTTCAAATATTTACTATGTTTTGAGAGAGAGAGAAAGAGAGAGAGAAACTATTCACATAAAAAAAAAAAAAAAAAAAAAAAAACTCGTATTCATCAAAACTAAACTCGCTTCATTCGTATTTCAAAATAAGCTCTTAGAGGATCCTGATATTCTGGTACTTAAACTCTCCCTCCGTTTTACGCCTGACGCGAGTTTAACATTTTTTACCCCTCCCAAAAAGCGCTCAACGCCGCTAAAATAGTTTTCATTTCAATAATGTACCTACCTAAAGTTTGCTGTGAGAAGGTTCTACGGTGGGAAATAAAAAGCTTGCCTAAATGAGCTCTGCTTTCAACATAAAACTACCGTGAGACTCAAGCATAACAAAAACGGATAACTCACGTATAAAACAGCTGTGTCAGCAGCAAGGTCTTATACTGTGAAATTCGATTTTCGAAGTTCGTTTGGTGGCGTTCCGCTCATACTAAATTCATTTGAGAGTGAAAGGGATGGTGTGACAGGAACTTCGAAAATCGAATTTCTTAGCAGCCCCCCAGAGCGTTGGCGCGCAGTGTTTGTTTCGCGAGCGCTCTTTGAAGAAGGACTACGGAATAGTCCGAAACATGTGTCGAGCATTATTCGGCTTTTATACGTGAGCTCTGCTCTCTCCCCAGCTGGCACCCCATGCGGCTGATGATCGGCCGCATGCTGCAAGAGGTCAGCATCATGATAGAGATCACGCGGCCTGCGCAGGCGTCCGCCGACCCCTTGCTGCCCCACATCGCCATCGACAACATCCGCATGGTGGACTGCCTGCCCGAGCCGCCCGTGTTCAACGGCTCCTGCCAGCCGCGCCAGCTCAAGTGCAAGATCATGAATGTAAGTTGTGATGACATTAAGGGCCTGTCTCGCCACTCCTTAACCGTCAGTTATCGATGATGACGTCTCTGTCTGTTTCGTAGTAATAAATAGAGACGGAATCATAGATGACTGACAGTTAAGGAGGGGTGAGACAGGCCCCAAAACTTAGACGCACCTGGGACCCGATTTTTGAAAGCACATGTGTGAAAATACCACTCGAAAGTGGTGAAAACATGTGCTGAAATTGTAATATGTATGTATGTATGTATGTATAACTCTTTATTGTACATAAAACACATGAAAAAGGTAAATACAGGACAATACAAAAATACGAGTAGCTTAGAAAATACTTTTTTTTTTTTTTTTTTTTATGTGAATAGGAAGGCAAACGAGCAAGTGGCTCACCTGATGGTAAGCGAGCACCACTGCCCATAGACACCCGCAACCCCGGAGGGATTGCAGATGCGTTGCCAACCTAGAGGACTTAGATGAAATGCCTTACGGCTCTCATTAATCATGTGGACTTCTTTTTTTTTTTGTACGATAATGATCAAATCGCAGTCCTCGCGAGAGGTACGGGCGACTGCGATTCCATGAACTAATGGACAAGGGTGTTAGTGCTGTAATTAAAATAATCTAATATGACTTAAGGTCGGTGATGTTATGTAATGTTTATGAGTGACATGAGGATGGTTAATCATGTGGACTAGTAAAAAATTTGATTATAGCCGTAGTTTTGAAGATATAAACAGATTTATACCACTTTCAAGTGGTATTTTCGAGTGATGTGCTTTCAAAAATCTATAGCTGGCTATAAGCAATTTACCGCTAGGCGATCGGAAATTTCCACTTCCTGATCAGGGAAGACGTAAAATTGTGTACCTCGGGCGGTGTTAAGAAAGCCTTTTTGGCTCGTGCGACAAATTCCTGTCATCATCAGATTGACCAGTCGAAATTACATTTCGCTAATTTCAATTTTTTCAACGAATTGTTTATTTCCATTGCAGAAATGGTCTTGCATCAAACTGCAGCAGGTCTGCGATCTGGTGAAAGACTGCGACGATGGAAGCGACGAGAACAAGAATTGTGGTATGTTACTTAGATGATGCCACCCTGATTATACCCATGCTCAGATCCCATCCACGTGAAACGTCAGCGCTAGACTTACGTGCCGGCGCGTTTACCTATATGCCTAGTGTGTAACTCTCCCCCATGCAGATAGTGCCTACTGCCTAGACCCTATTTTATAAAGCTACAAATTACAATTTTACAAGCGGAAGTCTCTATCTAACACATAGGGACAAAAAGAGACTTCCGCTTGTAAATTGTAGCTTTATAAAATAGGGCCCTGATGGTAATTACTGACCTACTATGGTTATGGCGTCTCATAATTCGTCTAAACTTGTCTTTTTTCTTTCAGATAAAATGCCGTATGGTTCATATTGCAACTTCGAGCAGGATAACTGCGGGTTTGAAGACATACCTCAGTGAGTGTGATTCTATATTTTCTATTTTCTTACCTTTAGCACCACTTTATCCTACTTGACAAATGCACTTTCGTGAAACAGAGTTAGTTCTACAAGGTATTAAATTAAATATTCGTCATAGCAAATAGCTTTGAAATAGCTTTATCCCAGACTTACATCGTTTTCACTTTTCTAATATAACTGAACAGGCTATCTACCCTCTTGCCATGACATACTGTAATCCTAACTTCTTTCTTGGCAGGTACCAACATTACATCATTAACTTTCCCATTTTTTCCAGGCCCATTTTAAAATGGTCAAGGCACAGCGGGCCCACGCCAACCGACAAGACCGGCCCCAACTATGACCACACCTGCGGCCCTCCGGACCCATACATCACGCCGATTGTCGTCCCTCCCCTCTCCCCCGCTCACATGAACTACACCATGTCTCAGTGCTTGGGTTACTATTTCTTCGTCAACATGAACGTCACCGGTCCTAATAAGGAGAAAGCGGACTTTGCGTCAACTGCCGTCATGAGGACTGTCGTATTCAACCCACCGCCCAAGGTCCATGTTAACATTTCCTCCAGCTACTATAACTGCTGTATGGTGAGTCGGATTTGTATCTTTTAAACTATAGTAAAGGAAAAGATCAATGTTTCACACTTTACTTACATACACATGTTTGTAAGTAAAGTGTGAAACATTGATCTTTTCCTTTACTTTTTTTTACTTTTCTTTTACCCTGCCTTCTTTTTTATGTGACAAGGAAGGCATACGAGCAAGTGGGTCACCTGATGGTAAGCGAGCACCACCACCCATAGATACACGCAACACTAGAGGATTGCAATGGGTTGCCAGCCTAGAGGATTAAGATAGAATACGTCTTGTGCCAGTATTTTCACCGGCTGTCTTACTCACTCTTCTTTTTGGAAGTATTTATTTATTGATCTGAAACTCCACAGATACGTTTCTACTACCAACAAAACGGACGCAACTATGGCTCGTTGAGCGTTAACGTTGTTGAACTCACTGCCCGAGGTAACATCACAACGTCTGTATGGTTTTCTACCAAGGACAAGGGCGAGAACTGGTACAGAGCCGCAATCTTTCTTCCCAATATCACAAGACGGTAAGTAGCTGCTGAAACCTATAACCATATAGTGCGGTTTTTGTATTAACAATAAAGTGTTGGACCAAAGACGGTACCTTGCGGTACTCCAAATTTTTATGACAGATTTAAGTTGAAATGAAATAAAATAATTAAAGAATATTATCAATGTACGAGACCCTATATTTCTCATAATATAAGTATTTACAAATCGTTGCTTAAAACTGAAGTTTTAACTTCTAACATAAGCGTAATTGCGTCAAACGCTTTAGGTTTACTGTAAATAAATAACCCTTTACATAGAATATTACATGTAGAAAATCTCATTTTACAGCTACTACCTAGAATTTAAGACTCGTATGGGGATGCGTATCTACTCTGACTCCGCTATAGACGACTTCTCAATGGCTCCAGAGTGTTTTGGGCTAAACATAGACCCGGGAGAGTTGGGCGACTACAGCTACTACGACCCCAACTTCGAGGAGAGGACCACGCCTCATCCTGCGTTCATCGACAAAACATGTAATTAAATCACCGTTATTGCCTTCTTGCCGTTAAATTACTATATTTGCTTTGCATTTTGTCTTTTGTTTTCTGTTTCCTTTTTCGGGTTGTTCTTTAAAAGGAAAAAAATAACCAATATGATTACTTAGAGTTTCTTTACTTCGAGATCTGACTGTCTTCCAAGTTTTGAAACACTTAACGTTAATTTGAATCTTATGAGCCTTCGAACCTTCTTTTTCACATATCATTGACCAGTTGTCAATCACCTATCTCACCTGATAGAACGAGTAGGTGAAACGGGCGGTGTAACTCACTGGTTCAGTAACAGCCTCACTCTGGCCTTGAAGAGCCCTAGGCCGTATCTATCTGGGAATACAGACAATGTGAGCAAATTCAATTCCTTGATAGTTCGCATTAGAAAGGACGAAGCGAACCTCTTTGAGCGTAGTCACAACCTCCAGTAGGAGATGACGAGATGACAATTGAAGTCTCGACAGGGATGATTATAATTGAGTCTCCTTTCCAGTCTACCGTTTCACTCCATGCGGCGCTACCGGCCGCTTCGGCCCGAACCAGACCTTGTGCGATGCCTACTACAACCAATCTGGTATCTCCGTCGCCGTGGAACAAGGGATCCAAGTGTGGCAGGTGCCTACCGAGGGCCTATACACGTGAGTGAGAACATTTAGACAGGTTTTCTAAAGGATATAGTGCGCTTACCTTCAGCTCAGCTTGCGTTGTTCTGTTATCGCTCGTGTTCGCATTCGCCATCTCTGTTTACCCTCATCCTGCACCGTTTAACACAAAGAAATGGTGAAAGCTGCGGCAAATTCGAGTGCGTTAGACGGTAAGACCTCTGGCTGGGGGGCAAGTAGAAGTACCTCTATAATGTCTATCGGTAGGTCAAACAGGGAAATGTCATGACGTTTTGGGGGCGGTGAGGAACAGGATGTAAAGTTCCTCATCCACCATTGAAAAGGGAGGATCCTCCGACCAGACGGGTGTTGTGTCTGGTGGGCTACTGCCCGACGGTTGTTGTCGGGTTCTTGTATATAATGTATGTTCAATCGCACGGATAACGTTTATAGGGTCGTTCCGCCATTTCGTGCCAATCACATGTTCTTGTACTTTTCGATAAAAAAAATCAAGTCAACGTAAAGTCTGTTATTGCAAAAGGATATGTATTTAGAACCTTAATATAGTGCATTTAACTAATATACTATTATTGCATTATTTTAATGTATAAAGACACGAAAACTTGCAAATAATTCATTCCCCTCCTATGTTCCAACACAAGTTCATAGTTGGAATATTTTTTTTCTACAATCTCATCACAAGAAAGCCAAACTTGTTTATGTCAGTAGAATCCTTAAATACTCCTTATGTATTGGTATAAATTTTAATTTTTTTGAATACAGTTTTACAGTAAAATTTCGTAACTAAATATTTGTCAAGCAAAAAATTCATTCACTTCCAACTATACGTTACAACTATTTGCATCTCCTGAAATCGTCCCTGGTAACTTTATATCGCTCCATCGCATGACGCAATAATCATTCTACCGGCACGGTTCGAACGGGGTGGACGTACGTGAAATTTAAAAGAAATATTTGCGATCTGCGCGACGACGAAGACGTTTGGTACAGTATGTTTATATTTACCTTCCGGACATTTCACAAGTAATTAATGGTTTTAATTTTTTTTATACATTAACAATGTATGCCTTTTGGGCGGGTTTACTTACAGTTTTAATGTAAAAATTCAAGGACATCTGGTTTAAGAATAATTAATGAAATAGTATCTATTGTTCATTCCTCTCCTTTGCATTACCGTCCATTCCTTCCACATTTGTATCAAAACCGTTGGATGGTAATGCTAATGAACAAATTACGAAACATTACATATTTTTTCAGTAAAGTTATTATAAAGTAGTAAAATACTTAGTATTTAATACGGATGTAGGTATATCACCTCAAATAAAAACGGTAAATATGGGTAGAATAGATGTTTTATGAAATATTTAAAGTAGGTAGAAACAAGTTTTTATTAGTCGTAACAAGAAATAAACAAACCTTATTACCTCCCACGTTTGAGGTAATTATAATGCGATTAAGTTCGGTTTTGATTAATAATAAATGAGCCTTCTTGATGAACATCAGGTGACCTTCTTTAGATATATTCATTACAGTCTTGTCAAATTTCCTTACCATCCTGAGCAGCATTACCATCTTTAACTTTGCAGGGAAACCGGAAAATTGGTTGAGGTGCCTTTCTTAAAAATAAGTAGTATTGTATTTAGATACCTTATCAAGATTTTAAAAAATCTTCATCTAAATACAAACTTTTTTTTTATTCCGCGGAATGTCTCAAAATGGCACGAAATCACGGAACGACCCATAGTTCGTATGTGGTGAGATAGATGTCGCCACAACGTCTTAATGCGATTCAATTCAGACACAGTTCAGGTTTTAGCTGTCATTTTTAGTATGGATCTGACAGCGAGCGAACCTAAACTGATAAGGAATCGTATCGCATAAGACGTCATGGTAAGGCCCCAGTACGGCGGCACTCGAATTTCAATATTGTCACAAAATGAAGGCTACATTTTTGTATGCAGTATAATAGCGGTGGGCGCGAGCGGCGGGCTGGGCGCGGCGTGGGCGGGCGTGGCGCACGGCGCGGCGGCGCGCGCGCTGTTCGAGCTGCACCGCGGGGAGCGCCTGCATCTGCTGCCCGGCCAGCAGGGGCTCAACGCCTGCAAGAAGGTCAGTCGTGGACGCTACATGCGTACATACCGTCACGCCTCTTTCCCACAGGGGTAGGCGGAGACTCCTTTGTTCCGCTCGCTACGATCCTGACATACCATCGCTTCGTCCACATTCATCAATCTCCTCATACGAGCTCGTCGGTTTCTGGTACTCTTGACCTGGCCTTTTTCCGAGACGTCCTCGATCTGATCACGGAACGTCCGTCTAGGACCCTGATGGACGATACGACTCCTATTCGGGCTGGAGGTAAGCCGAGCTAGCAGAGAAAGACGACAGGGTCACCGGGTCTGATTAGTTTGCGGTAAATCCTTGCGACGACTTAAAATAAAAAGGAGGAGTCCTTAACATTGGTCACTGGCAATTAGGATACATTATTATAAGCAAAACGGGACTCAATCACGTAAATAAAAAAATAGAAAAAAAAAAACTTTTTGTTTACGTGATTAACTCCCGTTTTGCCTATAATGTGAAAATCGTGAAACTTTGAATCGATACAATCAGGATACATAATGTATGGGATATAAGTATGGATACATAATGGATACCTGACATGAGCCACTGGAAAATCTGCCGGCAAAATAGGTCTCAAAACTAGGCAGGTAGTTATGATAGAGATGTTTTCAATGCACACAAAAAATTGCAAAATACCTAATAAAATAAAATCGTTAAAAATACCTGGAACCTCGAAAATTTAAAACCTAAACATGACATAAAATAGACAGGTAATATGAGATGTAAGAATATCTAGTAAGTAAGACGGTGCCTCTTTTTTCTTTCGCTTATTTTAGTTTTGTTTCATTTCACTTTCTTTTGTACGCAGTACGTAGCGTATAACGGAAGACTAATAGGGTGCCCACAGCAAATTCTAGAACTCTCCATGAACTAACAATTTATTCACTAATCACTACTCTCAAAATTACCAAGATTTCTGGACAAAAACAGGAGTGTATACGGTCTCCTTATTACTTATGTCGAACTGTCCATAAAAGGCTGACAAAGTTTATTTATCTGGATTTCATAATTTCCATCGGTTTTCATTGAAGTGGGCACCCTGAGATTTTACGTTTATTGTTTTCTAGATTTATGACTATTCTACCGGCCGTATAATATATAGTCCGCACGAAAGACTATGGCCGAGGGTTTGGTATGAGGCCGCAGGGACGGAGGTAAGATTATATCAGTTTACTTTACTCTCAATAGCGACGGACGTCTTTGACATCTTTCTAATTTCCATTTCTATAGAGCGGGTACTGGGGCCTTACCGTGACGTCTTAATGCGTTTCAGTTTAGGTTCGCTCGCTGTCAGATTCATACTAAAAGTGACAGCTAAAACTTGAACTGAGTCGGAATTAGGATGTCATAGTAAGGACCAAGGAGGGTTACCATGACGTCTTAATGCAATTCAATTCGTTCAGTTTAGGTTCGCTCGCTGTCAGATTCATACTAAAAGTGACAGCTAAAACTTGAACTGAGACGGAATTAGGACGTCATGGTAAGGCCCCTGATCTACGAGCCGGCCTTACCGTGACGTCTTAAGGCGAAGGGATAGGCAAATGACCTTGCCCGTTTGTGACGTGGCAAGCAGTCCGATCAACGCGACATCTGTTAAATAATCGACGCGTGAACTCGATGCGAATGGGCGCGGGCTGATGGGTTGAAATATTGCACTGTGATGTTAGTAGATGGCGCTTGTTTCAGTTTTCCGATTGCCTTACACAGACACAGCATAATGTTCAAATCAGATTTCGCAAAAATAATAAAAATTGAAACATTTCGGCTTTCGTAACGTGGCCTTAAAGTCTTGTTACCTTGGGCTCTGTCTGCTCCGCAAGGAATAGAGACGTTATTTATGTATGTATGTGATATTATACATGAGAAAGTTTGTGACGATGTGAGTGAGTGTGTAATGTTTGTTTCTTCTTTTTTTTATGTGAATAGGAAGGTAAACGAGCAAGTGGGTCACCTGATGGTAAGCGATCACCACTGCCCATAGACACCCGCAACCCCGGAGGGATTGCAGATGCGTTGCCATGCCAACCTAGAGGACTTAGATGAAATGCCTCTGCATGAAATTTGGAACGAAGACAGTTGGTACCCTAGATTAAAACAGGCTACTTTTTATCACAGAACATTGCAGTTTCCGCGGGATAGTGATGAACGTGACGTCAAAGGTGTCCAGGGTCTGTCTAGAGTCGCAACGTAAATTATTATTGCAGAATAAAGTAAAACTTGAACGTGTGCGGGAAAGGTACAGAATAAGGTGTAGTTTTTCCAATGATTATTTTCAAAATCGATATCTGAGGGTCCGAGTGGTCGTCAAACACAAATCTGCTATTGAAAATAAAAAAACTGACCGCCATTTTGAATTCTTTACTTTTTGAACCGATTGTTTTCAAATTCGATATCTGAGGATCCGAGTGGTCTCCAATCATGAATCCGTTTTTAAAAATGAAAAAAGTGACCGCCATTTTAAAAACTTTTGTTTTTGGACCGATTGATTTCAAAATCGATATCTGACGATCCGAGTAATTCCCAAACACGTATCCGTTATATAAAATGGAAAAAGTGACCGCCATTTTGAAATCTCTAGTTTTTGAACAGATTGTTTTCAAAATTGATATCTGAGGGTCCGAGTGATTCCCAAACAGGTATCCGTTATATAAAATGGAAAAAGTGACCGCCATTTTGAAATCTCTAGTTTTTGAACCGATTGTTTTCAAAATCGATATCTGAGGGTCCGAGTGGTCCCCAAACATGAATCCGTTATCAAAAATGAAAAAAGTGGCCGCCATTTTGAAATCTTTAGTTTTTGGACCGATTGTTTTCAAAATCGATATCTGACGATCCGAGTGGTTCCCAAACACGTATCCGTTATATAAAATGGTAAAAGTGACCGCCATTTTGAAATCTTTACTTTTTGAACCGATTGTTTTAAAATTCGATATCTGAGGATCCGAGTGGTCCCCAAATATGAATCCGTTTTTAAAAATGAAAAAAGTGGCCGCCATTTTGAAAACTTTTGTTTTTGGACCGATTGTTTTCAAAATCGATATCTGACGATCCGAGTGGTTCCCAAACACGTATCCGTTATATAAAATGGAAAAAGTGACCGCTATTTTGAAATCTTTACTTTTTGAACCGATTGTTTTAAAACTCGATATCTGAGGATCCGAGTGGTCCCCAAACATGAATCCGTTTTTAAAAATGAAAAAAGTGGCCGCCATTTTGAAAACTTTTGTTTTTGGCACGATTGTTTTCAAAATCGATATCTGACGATCCGAGTGATTCCCAAACACGTATCCGTTATATAAAATGGAAAAAGTGACCGCCATTTTGAAATCCTTAGTTTTTGAACTGATTGTTTTCAAAATCGATATCTGAGGGTTCGAGTGGTTCCCAAACATGAATCCGTTATCAAAAATGAAAAAAGTGTCCGCCATTTTGAAATCTTTAGTTTTTAGATTGATAGCTTTCAAAATCGATATCTGAGGATCCGAGTGTTCCCCAAACATAAACCCGTTATCAAAAATGGAAAAAGTGGCCGCCAGCTCAGATATCGATTTTGAAAACAATCTGTTCAAAAACTAAACATTTCAAAATGGTGGTCACTTTTCTATTTTGTATAACGGATACGTGTTTGGGAACCACTCGGATCGTAAGATATCGATTTTGAAAACAATCGGTCCAAAAAGTAGAGAATTCAGAATGGCAGCCAGTTTTTTTATTTTCGATAGCAGATTTGTGTTTGACGACCACTCGGACCCTCAGATATCGGTTTTGAAATCAATCGGTCGGAAAACTAAAGATTTCAAAATGGCGGCCATTTTTATTTCATTTTCGATAGCAAATTTGTGTTTCACGACCACTCCGACCATCACATATCGATTTTGAAAATATTCGGTCCAAAACTTAAAAAATTCAAAATGGCGGCCACTTTTTTCATTTTTAAAAACGGATTCATGTTTGGGGACCACTCGGATCTTCAGATATCGATTTTGAAAACAATTGGTCCAGAAAGTAAGGAATTCAAAATGGCGGCCAGTTTTTTCATTTTCGGTAGCAGATTTGTGTTTGACAACCACTCGGACCCTCAGATATCGATTTTGAAAATAATCGGCCCAAAACTTAAAGATTTCAAAATGGCGGCCACTTTTTTCATTTTTGATAACGGATTTATGTTTGGGGACCTCTCGGACTCTCAGATATCGGTTTTGAAAATAATCAGTCCAAAAACTAAAGATTTCAAAATGGCGGCCACTTTTGTCATTTTTGACAACGGATTCGTGTTTGGAGACAACTCGGATTCTCAGATATCGATTTTGAAATCAATCGGTCGGAAAACTAAAGATTTCAAAATGGCGGCCATTTTTTTCATTTTCGATAGCAAATTTGTGTTTCACGACCACTCCGACCATCACATATCGATTTTGAAAATATTCGGTCCAAAACTTAAAAATTTCAAAATGGCGGCCACTTTTTTCATTTTTAAAAACGGATTCATGTTTGGGGACCACTCGGATCTTCAGATATCGATTTTGAAAACAATTGGTCCAGAAAGTAAGGAATTCAAAATGGCGGCCAGTTTTTTCATTTTCGGTAGCAGATTTGTGTTTGACAACCACTCGGACCCTCAGATATCGATTTTGAAAATAATCGGCCCAAAACTTAAAGATTTCAAAATGGCAGCCACTTTTTTCATTTTTGATAACGGATTTATGTTTGGGGACCTCTCGGACTCAGATATCGGTTTTGAAAATAATCGGTCCAAAAACTAAAGATTTCAAAATGGCGGCCACTTTTGTCATTTTTGACAACGGATACGTGTTTGGAGACAACTCGGATTCTCAGATATCAATTTTGAAAATAATCGGTCCAAAAACTAAAGATTTCAAGATGGCGGCCACTTTTGTCATTTTTGACAACGGATTCATGTTTGGGGACCACTCGGATCCTCAGATATCGATTTTGAAAACTATTGGTCCAGAAAGTAAAGAATTCAAAATGGCGGCCAGTTTTTTCATTTTCGGTAGCAGATTTGTGATTGACAACCACTCGGACCCTCAGATATCGATTTTGAAAATAATCGGCCCAAAACTTAAAGATTTCAAAATGGCGGCCACTTTTTTCATTTTTGATAACGGATTTATGTTTTGGACCTCTCGGACTCTCAGATATCGGTTTTGAAAATAATCAGTCCAAAAACTAAAGATTTCAAAATGGCGGCCACTTTTGTCATTTTGACAACGGATTCGTGTTTGGAGACAACTCGGATTCTCAGATATCGATTTTGAAATCAATCGGTCGGAAAACTAAAGATTTCAAAATGGCGGCCACTTTTATCATTTTTGACAACGGATACGTGTTTGGAGACAACTCGTATTCTCAGATATCAATTTTGAAATCAATCGGTCGGAAAACTAAAGATTTCAAAATGGCGGCCAGTTTTTTCATTTTCTATAGCAAATTTGTGTTTCACGACCACTCGGACCCTCATATATCGATTTTGAAAATACTCGGTCCAAAACTTAAAGATTTCAAAATGGCGGCCACTTTTTTCATTTTTAAAAACGGATTCATGTTTGGGGACCTCTCGGACTCTCAGATATCGGTTTTGAAAATAATCGGTCCAAAAACTAAAGATTTCAAAATGGCGGCCACTTTTGTCATTTTTGACAACGGATACGTGTTTGGAGACAACTCGGATTCTCAGATATCAATTTTGATACCAATTGGTCCAAAAAGTAAAGAATTCAAAATGGCGGCCAGTTTTTTCATTTTCAGTAGCAGATTTATTTTTGACGACCACTCGGACCCTCAGATATCGATTTTGAAAATAATCGGCCCAAAAACAAAGATTTCAAAATGGCGGCTACTTTAATTTGACATTTTTGATAACGGATACGACACGTGTTTGGAGACAACTCAGATCCTCAGATATTGATTTTGAAATTAATCGGTCGAAAAACTAAAGATTTCAATATGGCGGTCTTTTTTATTTTGATAACGGATCCATGTTTGGGGACCACTTGGACCTTCAGATATCTTTTTTTTTCTTTCTAATGATAGACATATACATACATTGGAGTACTACTTGCCTAAATGTAATGTATTAATTAATATTTCTACGCCAAAACTGGCAGAATATGCTGTGAATGAATAATTATTATACACAATACCTTGTACCTACCATATTCTGAGAAATAAAATATATTCTATTCTATTCTATTCTAAATATCAAAATTTTTCATGCAGTAATTCCAACCAAAATCCTATTTCCCATGCTTGTTCGCTAAACAGCAAGTAAGTATCAAACCAACCTGCCACTAAGTTCCCAAAAAACGGATTGAAAATAATCACTTAACTTAATATAGGTATTATACGTGCGAAGCGAACGAGTACGACTTTTTGAAGCACTGTTTCGCGCCTATTCTGTGACTCAAACAACATGCTTAGCCAAACCAATATGAAAAAATGCGAAGCGAATGTTGGCAACGTCGCGTCGCTTACGCACTGCCGCCACCGAGCGAACATGCAACGTTGCTTTTTCCTTATTTTTTTCATACGTCTTATCCAAATTATTTTTTTATTTATTTATCTATTATTTTTTTATTTTTTTTATGAACATATTTGGTTTTATCTTAATAATTTATTTCACTGTATTATCTTTTTAACATTTTTTTGGTTTACGAATTTTTTTGTACATTGAAAAGCGCCTGATTGAATGTGCGGGCAAATATTGCGTTCGCCCTTTTCACAAGCTCAGGGCAGTACTACTCTCTAAAGCCTTATTTGTTGGCTAATTGAAGCAAACGCACCGTGGAATTTTAATTATGAGTTACTAGAGTAACCTCGTCGAGATTGGTAGCAAATAGATTTGTTTCACCCGAGCAAAAGTTGTACAAAATATTGTCGAGACTCTTAGAGCAAACGAATTTTTGTACTAACTACGACATAAAGGAATATGTTTTCGCCGGTGAATTCTAATTCAAGACATGTTTTATAGAATGTGCAGTTTTCAAAACTCCAAATTGTGTATTATCGCCATAAAACATGCACAAAAACAACCAATTTATGAGCTTTTGCCTATCCCTTCGCCTTAATGCGATTCCATTCCGCGCACGATAAACTAGATTTTTTATTAATACTTTTTAAAGATGTTTGGGGATGTTTTAGAGAGACCGAGAGAAACATTTATTTACACGCATTCGATACACGTAGACTTAAAATATGAAGAAATACAATAAAAAGGGGGGGGGGGGGGGTTATAAAAGGGATCCAACTTTCAATCGGTCTCCTTTCTTAATCGTGTCACGCGTGAGAAGAGAGCGGCAAGACGCCATGGTAACCCTCCTGGGGCCTTACCATGACGTCCTAATTCCGACTCAATTCAAGTCTTAGCAGTCACTTTTAATATGAATCTGACAGCGAGCGAACCTAAACTAAACCAACGGGGCCTCACCATGACGTCCTTATTCCGACTCAGTTCAAGTTTTAGCTGTCACTTTTAGTATGAATCTGACAGCTAGTGAACCTAAACTGAATCGCATTAAGACGTCATGGTAAGGCCCCTGTTATTGATTAATATGGATAGTAAATATTCAGTCGTTGCGTGACAGAATGAAACTGCATAATTTTTATAACAAACAAACGTAAAATGTAAAATTAAGGGATTTTAATTGAAAAGGGGTAAAGAAAAGTGAGTCCGCAGCGTTGTTGAGAGAATAGTAAAGAAAGTGATTGGTAATTCGCTTTAAATAATCGAAGCTTGACCGTATTTCTATTTCGAAATAATATATTTAAAACTCTAATACAAACTAATGATTATTATTATTTATTATACATCGCTTAAAATGAAATAAAGTTTAAATTATATCTAAAACTAGCGTCCCGCCCCGGCTTCGCACGGTATAGTATGCATGTATTATACATATATAAACCTTCCTCTTGATTAACTCTTATCTATTAAAAAAACGCATCAAAATCCGTTGCGTAGTTTTAAAGATTTAAGCATACATAGGGACATAGGGACAGAGAAAGCGACTTTGTTCTATACTATGTAGTGATAAAGAGGAATGGTAATAATACTTATCTATTTGCCGTGATATATATATATTTTTTACTGTTATAAATTTGCTTTAGGTATATACTCGGGAGCAAAAAAAAAAACTAATGAATGCTTCTACGCAACCTAACATCAGCTTTTTTAGTCGTTTTCAGAACTCTACTCTACTCTTAACTTTTAATTAAAGGTCGTGAATGTGAACTATAGACAGTTACTGTGACAGAGGCTTAATAGCATTCTACACTACGATTCCAGCGTTATCCCTCTATTCTGTATACACCGACGAGCAAAAATAACGGGTCGGTTTTCATATAAATTTGTATGGAAAGTGATCTGTTATTTTGCACTTCAGTATAGTTTGAGACCCTGGGGAAGGATATAGGATAGTTTTCGCTCCGCAAATTTATAGTTCGCGCGGGCGCACGATAAACTAGATTTTTTATTAATACTTTTTAAAGGGGATATTTTAGAGAGAGAGAGAGAGAGAGAAACATTTATTTACACACATTCGATACACGTAGACTTAAAATATGAAGAAATATAATATAAAGGAGGGGGGGGGGATGTTTTAAAAGGGATCCAACTTTCGATCGGTCTCTTTCTTAAAGGTACAACCACACTCTACTACCCCAATTTTCCGACAGACGCTGTCTGCCCAAGAGAGCCAAGAGTGTTCACGGAAGAACGACTCCTCGATGATGTTCACCAGCAAGACGCACGAGGTGCGGAACACTCACGTGCAGGACGGCGGCGGCGGCGGAGGCGGCGCCACTTATGTTTTCCTGGTGAGTCACACCCACACTAACATGCGTTTCCCAAGGTAACGGCCGTGTGGAAAGGGGAATCAATATAGTGATGGGTTGCTAGCCGCAGAAGCAGCTGGTACAGTCTACGTTTTTCTTTGCTCCCAGCATGGAACAGACATTGCTACATAGGTACATTTACGTAGTATACAGGGTCTCTTAAAATTGTTCTGGAATAAGTCAGCGGGTGTTGCTACTAATATTATAAATGCGAAAGTTTGTGAGGATGTGAGGACGTGAGTGAGTGAGCGAGGGTGTATGTTTGTTCCTTCTTCACGCTGAAACGACGTGATGGATTTAGATAAAAATTTTGAACGGAGACAGCTTGGACCCCAGATTGAATCGTAGGCTACTTTTTATCCCGGAAAATGCATAGCTCCATAGTTGCATAGAGGCGCAACGTAAATAATTATTTCAATACATTTGCTCGAAAAATTCACTTTCAAAGGATGTATACATGGCTCGTAAGTTAATTTTACCGCACTAGTGCGATTTTTTAACAGTTGTTTTTTTTTCCATCTTAAAAGTTTACAAGCAAAGAGTATTAAATGACAAAAATAAAAAATATCGACTTATACGCAGAAAAATGTATAAATAAACAAAACAAAGTAATGAATTTGCAAAATTTATTGTAATTAGTATAAACTGTAATTTAATTACCTCAGATTTTAATGATTTCCACCTTTTATTTATTCGAAAAAATCGCAGTGGCTGAACGCGTCGAACCTTTTGCCTGATAATTTTAGTTAACCTAATTAAAACAAAACTTACGCATGCGCATTACGGTACCGGACGCGCCATTTTTGTACAACTTTGCGTTGTTTTGTGTTGTTGATTATAGAATTATAGTGTACAAAAACCCAACAAAATGAGTTCTTCAAGTGATGAAGTCGACAATAACATGGAGTTAACTCCGCCCGATATTTTAAGTAAGGCGCAAATCGCGCAAAATAGTCTTTTGCAATCAAAATCTCGGGAAAGGTATTTATTCTTCAATTTTGTGTTATTAATGTCTAAGTGTATAAGTGCCTATTTTTTCACAAATGTATTGAAAAACGTCGTATGATACACGGTTGGCAAGGTTTTACAAATTCGTGACGATGAAAACCCTCGCCTCACGGCTCGGGTTTATCAACTGGTCGGCTCATTTGTAAAACCTTACTTACCAACCTTGTATCACAAATAACTATTGCAGAATATATATACGTACCTACTATTAACATCAGTTTCTTAAATCTAAGTCTACGCGAACCTTGACGGGAGCCTTGTACGGGGTCTTACCATGACGTCCTAATTCCGACTTAGGGGGCTTACCACGTCTTAATGCGATTCAGTTTAAGTTCGCTCACTGTCAGATTTATACCAAAGGTGACAGCTAAAACTTGAACTGAGTCGGAATTAGGACGTCATGGTATGGCCTCAGTTCAAGTTTTAGCTGTCACTTTTAGTATGAATCTGACGGCGTGCGAATCTAAACTAAAACGCATTAAGACGTCATGGTAAGGTCCGCTGTGCTAAATTTTTGATACCATTACGTCATCTCGTTTCCTCCCAGGTGGATAAAGAAGGCCAGCACATACCGCTTCTGGTGGCGGGCGGGGGCGGCGGGCTGTCGGTGGGAGCCTTCCGGGACGACGGCTCGCAGCACGCCCGCCCTGCCACCAACGCCACGCCCGAGTCCGGATACATGTATGGCCAGCCTGGAAGGACTTCTGGTAAGATAGGGAAGGTTCCAAGAGGTTGTCAGTTACATACCGACCGCTTAGATGAGTCCTCGCGGGCGCGGCTGCGGAGCGCGAGGTAGGACGACGGCGACAACGGCGGGAGGTCTATAGTGACGGACTTTGACCGTCTTTGGGTTCTCTCGTGTCTTTGCTGTTGTTTATAATTTCAACTGCAGAAATATTTTCCATATTCACAATATTCACTTTGGATTACGTGTCATAATAATTATCACTTATGTTCCTTCGATTTTCTCTTTCTTCTTAGTTTTTTATACGCCGTAAGATTTACTTTTTGTGATAAGTTTGAAGTGGTCGTTTTCACAGGTGAGGTACTCTTTGTCATTTTTTTTTTGGTTTGTTTTCTTTTAGCTTAATAATTTGGGGCCAGGGGCCTCCACTCCTCTGTCGCCCAGAGGCCTCTCGTAGACGTCCGTACCGACGTACGTGTTGGACAAGTATCCGGTGCGTGTACACACATCCATCGTGTGCCATACACCACCGCGAGTCCGGCAAATAAAACGGTCCGTTGTCCGGTGAAAATACCGGACGTCTACAAGAGGCCAGAGGCCTCCGGATCTCTAAGTCCGGCATTGACAGGGTGTAACTCGTGCAGGAGCGGGCGGCGGCTGGGTGTCGCGCGCGGGCCCGCTGACGCCGGGCTTCGAGCTGGTGCGGGGGGCGGCGCTGGCGGAGGGGGGCGCGGGGGGGCGCGCCTGCGCGGGGGGGCGCGCGCACGGCGGCTTCGGCGGCGGCGGCGGCGGCTGTCTGCGCGGCGGCGGCGGCGGCGGCTGGATCGGTGACTAGCTCCATACTGTGCAGGGCCTTACCATGACGCACGGCGGCTTCGGCGGCGGCGGCGGCGGCTGTCTGCGCGGCGGCGGCGGCGGCGGCTGGATCGGTGACTAGCTCCATACTGTGCAGGGCCTTACCATGACGCACGGCGGCTTCGGCGGCGGCGGCGGCGGCTGTCTGCGCGGCGGCGGCGGCGGCGGCTGGATCGGTGACTAGCTCCATACTGTGCAGGGCCTTACCATGACGCACGGCGGCTTCGGCGGCGGCGGCGGCGGCTGTCTGCGCGGCGGCGGCGGCGGCGGCTGGATCGGTGACTAGCTCCATACTGTGCAGGGCCTTACCATGACGCACGGCGGCTTCGGCGGCGGCGGCGGCGGCTGTCTGCGCGGCGGCGGCGGCGGCGGCTGGATCGGTGACTAGCTCCATACTGTGCAGGGCCTTACCATGACGCACGGCGGCTTCGGCGGCGGCGGCGGCGGCTGTCTGCGCGGCGGCGGCGGCGGCGGCTGGATCGGTGACTAGCTCCATACTGTGCAGGGCCTTACCATGACGCACGGCGGCTTCGGCGGCGGCGGCGGCGGCTGTCTGCGCGGCGGCGGCGGCGGCGGCTGGATCGGTGACTAGCTCCATACTGTGCAGGGCCTTACCATGACGCACGGCGGCTTCGGCGGCGGCGGCGGCGGCTGTCTGCGCGGCGGCGGCGGCGGCGGCTGGATCGGTGACTAGCTCCATACTGTGCAGGGCCTTACCATGACGCACGGCGGCTTCGGCGGCGGCGGCGGCGGCTGTCTGCGCGGCGGCGGCGGCGGCGGCTGGATCGGTGACTAGCTCCATACTGTGCAGGGCCTTACCATGACGCACGGCGGCTTCGGCGGCGGCGGCGGCGGCTGTCTGCGCGGCGGCGGCGGCGGCGGCTGGATCGGTGACTAGCTCCATACTGTGCAGGGCCTTACCATGACGCACGGCGGCTTCGGCGGCGGCGGCGGCGGCTGTCTGCGCGGCGGCGGCGGCGGCGGCTGGATCGGTGACTAGCTCCATACTGTGCAGGGCCTTACCATGACGCACGGCGGCTTCGGCGGCGGCGGCGGCGGCTGTCTGCGCGGCGGCGGCGGCGGCGGCTGGATCGGTGACTAGCTCCATACTGTGCAGGGCCTTACCATGACGCACGGCGGCTTCGGCGGCGGCGGCGGCGGCTGTCTGCGCGGCGGCGGCGGCGGCGGCTGGATCGGTGACTAGCTCCATACTGTGCAGGGCCTTACCATGACGCACGGCGGCTTCGGCCGGTTTGGTGTCCGATAGAAAGTTCAATTGTTAACTCGTTTAGATAAATAAACTATTTGTATTTGTACTTTTAGTATGAATCTGACAGCGAGCGAACCTTCTTCTTCTTTTATTTATATGGCCCGATGCGATAGACTGAATCGCATTAAGACGTCATGGTGACGCCCCAGGGCCTCATCATGACGTCTTAATGCGTTTCAGTTTAGGTTCGCTCGCTGTCAGATCCATAAAAAAAATGACAGCTAAAACTTGAACTGAGTCGGAATTAGGACGTCATGGTAGGGCCCCGGTACGCGGGTGACGTTAGCGTCGACGTTTGATTCCGTTCCGATCGACGTCTGAACGCGACGCATATCGGCGGTCGATACGTCCGAGATACGTCCGCAGCGGACGAAAGCGTTTCGGTCGCTACTCGTGAGCGGTCGCGTGCTATCTTGAAACACCTACATGTATTAAATCAGTCTATACAATTTGTCGTTCTGTATTTGTCCCCAAAAACTTGCACAAAAAAAATTAAAACGCCCGCTTTTTGCTGTGCAAGTTTTTTGGGACATTACATAAATATGTTAATCCGTTGCCTGTTACCCATAGTACAAGCTTTGCTTAGTTTGGGACTGGGTCAATTGGTGTAATATGTCCCATGATATTTATTTATTTTATTTATTTACCGTGTCTGCTTCCCAGGCGGTAATACCAACGAGGGGCAAGGCCAGCATGGCGGCGGCGGATGGTCGTACATAGACACGACGCGAGCCATCAGAGAGTTCAGCGAGGTCACGGTGGCCCAGCGGAGCAGCCCCGGCGAAGTCTGGATCATACCTGCTATACACGTAAGGATATAAATGCATACATTTTTTTAAGCTTATACACAAACAGGGTCATTTATTCTAACCAGCCAAATGGCCGCCACTCAGCTGTGTGTCACGATAAGATCCAGGTCCAGTAGACCTCAGAGTTTTCAGAATTTATGTGCGAAATCACATTTTAAATTTACCGTGAGCTTTTCGGTGAAGGAAAACATCGTGTGGAAACCGGACCAAACCCAATAAGGCTTAGTTACCCTTCTGGGTTGGAAGGTCAGATGGCAGTCGCTTCTGTAAAAAACTAGTGCCTACGCCAAATCTTGGGATTAAGATGTCAAAGCGTACCCCAGGCTCACTGAGCCGTGGCAAATGCCCCTAATGTCCCTTTTCTAAATGCCCCTTACGCAAAACGACCCTTCTGCAAAAGGGCCCGTTCGCAAAACGTCCCTTCACATAAATCAAGTCCCGTTCGCAAAACGTCCCTTTCACAAAATGGCCCGTTCGCAAAACGATTCTTATCCCATGAGAAGACTCCTAGTCTCTACTGAAACAAGCTTTTTCCAGATGGGACATTTCGCGAATGGGTCATTTCGCAGACGGGACGTTTTGCGAGAGGGGTGGGACCTTTTGAGAAAGAGACGTTTTGCGAATGGGATACCTATTTTACATAAGGGACCATTTGCAGAGAAGACGTTTTGCGAATGGGACGTCATTTTGGTGGAGGGACGTTTTGCGAGTGGGACGTTATGCGCCCAAACCGAATCAGTAGGCTTATTGTCTAACTCGCTCGCAATCGCCATCGTGTTCATTTTGACAGTTCATGTAGGAGCTGACAATTGGCATCGGAATCAGCTAGCTGTCACATTCGTACAAGAACTGTCAAAATGAACACGATGGCGATTGCGAGCGAGTTAGACAATAAGCCTACAGTTTTATAGTAGCAACCAATGATATTTCATAGTATAGATAGGTTACGTTCCTAGTAAATTGCGTTTGAAAAACGTTCGCTCTGTCAACTGTCATATTGACTGTCACGGACTACTCCTACCTACTGTGGCTTGTTTGAGGTAACATGAGTCAATTGGGTCATTTATGAATCGTCAACTCGGGCGCGGTAGTAACAATATCTCCCTGTTTATATGTAATATCATTGGTAGCAACGACGTAAATAATTGTACGCGCAGGACTGCGGCTGCGCGTACCGCTGCGTGGCGCTGAACGAGCTGCGCAGCTGGACGCGCTGCTACTGCCCCGCCACCTGGAGCACGGATGCCATTGACCCCACCAAGTGCATACGTACGTACACCGCACGCGCGCGAGACCGACAAATAGACCACCCGTCTTTTTAGGGTTCCGTAGCCAAATAGCAAAAACGGAACCCTTAGATTCGTCATGTCTGTCTCTCTGTCCGTCCGTATGTCACAGCCACTTTTTTCCGAAATTATAAGAGCTATACTGTTGAAATTAAGTAAGTAGATGTATTCTGTGAACGGCATTAAGATTTTTATACAAAAATAGAAAAAAAAAACAAATAATTTTGGGGTTCCCCATACTTAGAACTGAAACTCAATTTTTTTTTCATCGAACCCATACGCGTGTGGTATCTATGGATAGGTCTTAAAAAAATTATGTTGAGGTTTCATTTTTTTTCCAAATGTGTGTCCCCCCCCCCCGTAACTTCTAAAATAAGAGAATGATAAAACTAAAAAAAATATATAATGTACATTACCATGAAAACTTCCACCCAAAATTGGTTTGAACGAGATCTAGTAATAATCCGGATTTGTACAAGTTGATAATTTTAAAATCCGGATTTGAGAAAAAACCGGATTTTGCAATCCCTAGCCCTGGTGTATAATAATACTTTTGTTGTAGTGGAAGACCCGTCGAAGTTAACCAACGCTCTGGCGTGGACACTGGGTATAGTCGTCGGCGCCATCGCCGTATTCGGATTAGCGAGCTGCTGCTACTTGTGTAAGTACATATAATAAGGAACCTCAGTAGGCTTATTGTCTAACTCACTCGCAATCACCATCGTGTTCATTTTGACAGTTCTTGTATGGGCTGACAATTGGCATCGGAATCAGCTAGCTGTCACATTCATACAAGAACTGTCAAAATGAACACGATGGCGATTGCGAGCGAGTTAGACAATAAGCCTACTATAAGAGTTTTTAATGATTCACGGTTAAGTTCATCGGTTATCGGGAGCTCAATAAAGGTAATCGCGGTTCACATCCCGTTTATAATATTTCGAATAAGCCTACTGGTTCCCAATGAAAGACTTGAGATCATTCAACGCATACAAGCACAATATATGAGTGGTATTAGCAATGACGTATTACTAATTAATAGACGCGTTATTTATAGTTTAATAAAACTCACAAAACTCCTTTCGGACATGGCAACGTTATTGCCGTGAGGTTGGTACGGTCGCCCAAATAAGTGGTCTACCACTTTTCATCCAACTTCCTATCAAATGAAAATGTCGCTAAAGTCGAACTTTCAAGTTGACAGCCTGTCTTATCGACTTTATATTATTGTGACGTGCAAAGGAATTTTAACCTTAAGGTGGTAGACCACATATTTGGCTGACGGTACACATCTAAAGCAGAGTACCAACTTGACGCGGAAAGAAACTGGGAGATGTGGGTAAATAGGTATCGCCCATCTAAAAGGATAATGAAACATAATGACACACTAAAATTGCAAAAAAAACTTAATTTAGATTTTAATATCGAAAGTGTATTTAAAAGATGTTATTATATCATATCGCACGGAAAAAAGACTGAACTACTTTAATAGGTCTCAGTTTTATATAGTACTAGCTGCTGCCCGCTACTCGGTCTGCGCAGAAGTCGCTTATCGCTATCCCGCGGGAACTATGCAATTTCCCGGGATAAAAACTATCCTATGTCCTTCCCCGGAACCCAAACTATCTGTATACCAAATTTCAACTAAATCGGTCCAGCGGTTTAAGCGTGAAAAGGTAACAGACACACAGAGTTACTTTCGCATTTATAATATTACTAGCTGTTGCCAGCGACTTCGTCTGCAAAGAATTCGTTTATCGCTATCCCGCGGGAACTACGGAGAGGGAGAGTTTAAGTACCAGGACATCAGATCCTCTAAGAGCTTATCTTGAAATTCGAATGAACCGCGTTCGATTTTTGTAGTGTTTTTTGTTGAGTCGTGGAGCAAAAGTAACTAGTACTAAAGTCGTCACAATTTAAAAGGCCCGTTTTGACATTTGTCTTCCCGACGTAGGTAACTAGTGATGACACCGTACGACTCTGTACTCGATACTCACGATAAATCGATTCAAGTTTGCATGTGTATTTGATCGATTGTAAAGACGCATTGGATTAAAGTTCTGATAGAAAGTGAATCTTCAGTCAATCATTTTCTTCAGATGATGAAGACGAGCCATTCTATTGAAATCAGTGTTGCCATTGTTTACGGCTTTGAGTTCCAACCAAGGTCATAATTTTCAGTAAAGATCACTACACAGCTGGTGAAATTCAGTAATTAATTGATCTAAATAACATAAATAAAACCGGCCAAGTGCGAGTCGGCCTTAAAAAAAATTATCTTGATCGATTTATTTTTTCCTTAACCGATTTTTAATAGTCTGTGGACAATATGAAAAAATCGTTATGCACAGCACTTAGCTGAGTGAGCGATACCCATCAATGAAAAATGCAATTACCTTCAGAACATTTCGATCGGTAAAAAATAGAGAATTTCATGGGCGTGAACTGTCAAAACGGGCCTTTTAAATTGTGACGACTTTAGGGCATCAGCACTTTGTTAGAGATCTGTCAATATAGATAATAGGTACGTTTTTTTTGTAAGCGGCTAGTAAGGTACGCGTCTTGCTTGAGCGTCATGGAGGTTACAACATTAAAATCTTATTTAAGCTGCTGTTTTCACTTCTGCCGGCACTCCCGGAGTGCTACCCGTCGCTTTCTTTTCACCTAACTTATTACTTGTTTTCTGATTTATTTATTTATTTATTGTAGGGATAACAAACAACTGTACAATGGGTGGCATAATAAGAGTAACAAACTTAAGATACTAATAGTACAGTCAACGGCATTATCCACAGATTACTTATCGAAACAAAATGTGTTGTCGCGTGGACGTCACAACAGCTGCATTTGCAGCGCTTTAAGTAGAAACAAAAAAAAAGAAAAGAAAAATTAGGGAAATAGTACCCACTTATAAATCTACTGAGATAGTTGAGCCCCTTTTAGGGTATCCATTATGGCATTCTTATAACGGGAGGTAGACAAGTGAAAGATATCTAAGTCAGTAAACAGTTCATTATAAGTGGCAAGATGATTCTGATGTAGGTACAGCGTGTTTCGATCCATTTTATACGCATTTGCAAATAAAACAATTTCATCAAAATTCCCATACGGTCACTATGTATGGACGTGTTATGTAACTAACATAGATAAGGGATTTTAATGTCTAAAATAAGATTAAATGCTGTCTGAACTATGTAATACTCATACTTGCTATCTCACATTTTATAATAATTACGAGTATACTATGATTATTATATTTCAACTAGCTGTTGCCGGCGACTTCGTCTGCAAAGAATTCGTTTATCGCTATCCCGCGGGAATTTTCCGGGATAAAAAGTAGCCTATGTGCTAGTCCAGACTTTTCTCTATCTATGCGCCGAATTTCATCCAGATTCGTTGGCCCGTTCTGGCGTGATTGAGTAACAAACAAACATCCATCCATCCATACTTTCGCATTTATAATATTAGTTAGATTTTATTAGAACTTGGGGTGACTTGTTTGCTTAAACTCGAAACGGGTAGTAAAGAAAGAGTGAGAAAGAAAAGTTTGGTACCTAGAGGAACCCGGCGGTAATCAAGTTGTTAGGATAGCACGTCACTGAGTTTGTATGTACTCAATACCTACTAAAATCTTACAGACGGCATCTATCAACGCCGCAAAGAATCCGAACTCCGTCAGAAACACCTCTTGGAACAAGAGGTCCAGTTGCACCGCCTACGGAACGCTCCTGGCGGCAACGAGAACCCTCTCAGCATGGCCTTCAACCCTCATTATGGGAGCGAGAGCATCCTGCCTCAAGGGATTGACGTCAGAGGTCTACCGCAGGTGTCTAGAGAAAGCTTGAAGCTTGTCAAGTAAGTTCGGTTCGTTTTTAGGATTCCTAACCTCAAAAGTAAAAAACGGAACACTAATGACCACTCTGCCGCTTCGTTTCATAAAAAAAGACATATATTCATTTTGCAAGACACAGAAATATAAGAGCATACATACAATTTTATAGAAAAGAAACATTTTTTTTTTTAATTTTGAATTATTTATGTGCAATAAAGAGTTTACATGCATACAAAAAAAACACAGACATGAAAATTAGATCATCAGCGTTGTGTGTCTTCGCAAAAGTGCAACGGTCGCTGGCTCAGCATTACCCTGAGGTGTTAGACACCTGCAGCACTGATTTTCAGCCAGAACCGTCTGTGACTCACGAAACGATACACAGATAAAATATACTACATAAACCATAAACTTACATACCTACGCATATATACATACGGTCACGCCTCTTTCCCATAGGGGTAGGGAGAGACTACTTTGTTCCACTTGCTACGATTCTGACATAGCTCTTTCGCTTCATCCACATTCATCAATCTCTTCATACTTGCTCGTAGGTTTCGGGTACCATAAACTTTTACGTAAATAAATCATAAACCCTACCTCATGTTGTAATGCCCTTCATTATGATACAGTTGCATAAACTACTATTGTTTCTCAGGGCATTAGGGCAAGGTGCGTTCGGTGAAGTGTATCAAGGGCTGTACCGGCACCGTTCCGGGAACGCGGTCGAGATGCCGGTGGCGGTCAAGACGCTGCCGGAGCTGTCCACCGGACAGGCGGAAAGCGACTTCCTCATGGAGGCAGCCATCATGGCCAAGTTTAACCATCCCAATGTCGTCCATTTGATTGGGGTCTGCTTTGACAGCCATCCGAGGTAAGGATAAGAATACATACATAAATCATGTTTTTATCCCCTACAGGGTAGCCAGAGCCTAGGGGCCATTCAAGTATTATAAGCAGATTTTCCCCCTTCCCCTTCTCAGCAAAAGTAAGCAAACCTCTTCCCCCCCCCCCCTCCCATGCTTACGTAACTGGTACCTATATGCATTTTCTTAATGTATTGTTTTTTATAAATTTGTACTGCTGACGTAATCACTATATCGACGCCCTCACCCACCATGTCATCAAAAATAAGCAAAGCAAAGACACCCTCAAGCGCTTACGTAATACTTGAACGCCCCCTATTGTAACAAGACCTAAAGGCTACGTGATCTGACTGTGGACGTATAGGTGGAAA
The DNA here is from genome assembly GCA_963854515.1 of Pandemis heparana. Taxonomy (NCBI): domain Eukaryota; kingdom Metazoa; phylum Arthropoda; class Insecta; order Lepidoptera; family Tortricidae; genus Pandemis; species Pandemis heparana. The sequence continues at coordinate 2,316,730 of OY978031.1, read as the reverse complement.
GGGGAATTGTCTGACTCGTCTGGCAATGCCCGACTTTCCAGACCTGGGCAGTAATGTACTATTTCAGAATTTTTTAATCTTAGTTGACAAATGTTTCCGTACATTGATCGATGTTCAAAGTGAACTTTACATAAACAAATCTTTGTAGGTGTTTTTTTTATGTGAATAGGAAGGCAAACGAGCAAGTGGGTCGCCTGATGGTAAGCGATCACCACTGCCCCGCACACACGCAACCCCGGAGTGATTGCAGATGCGTTGCCAACCTAGAGGGCTTAGATCAATTGCCTCTTGTGTCCGTAATTTCCCCGGCGGTCTTACTCAAGCACTACTGCTTAGCGGCAGGATTAGCGAGTAAGATGGTGGTAGCGATCCGGACAGACCTTGCACAAGGCCCTACCACCCGCCAGAACTTCATTCGAACTAAACCCAACCACCTATAATATTTGTAGGATTTACTAGGTATTAGTTCTGTGGATGATGATGAAGATGAATATTGGCTATGTCGCGCAGGTTCATTGTCCTAGAGCTCCTAGCGGGAGGTGACCTCAAGAACTTCCTCCGCGAATCCCGCCCCAAGCCGGAGCGGGCGTCCGCGCTCACTATGAAGGATCTCCTGCTTTGCTCGCTGGACGTCTGCAAGGGATGCCGGTACTTGGAAGCGAAAAGGTTTATACACAGGTTAGTGTTCCATACCTGCGTTAGGCAAGGCATCGTACTCGACTGTAAAAACCCTCATTATGTATCGATTGTATAAAGGACTATTTTGCGTTGCCAATTTTTGTTGTAGCCAAACGGAACCTTAGGCTACTGTAGAATCTTTTCACAGTCAACATTTCACATTTCACAGTAAAATTTGGTTGAATGTACATTATTGAATGTGTTTTGGTAGTTAGGTCTTGCCGATTGATTTTTACTTGCCTACGGGAATCAATTACTGAAAACGAAGACATTATACAGTTACAGTAAAAAAAAAACAGAAGATATGCAGACTAAGCTTATCTGTGGTCCAACTGGTTAGAATGGTCAGATCATTGTTTTAGGCATATTTTACAGGTTAATCCAGTTTGATGAGTGCATTAAGTACATATAACGTAGTGTCACTGTCAGTTTCACAAAAAAAACAACTAATTAAAGTCGTCGCAAAATAATAGGCCCGTTTTGACATTTGTCTTCCCGACGTAACAAGTGATGTAACCACATGACTCGGTACTCGATACTCACGATAAATCGATTCAAGTTTGCATGAGTATTTGATCGATTTGAATATGTATTGTAAAGTGCATTGGATTAAAGTTCTAAAATAAAATATAAAATAAATAAATATCTTGGGACAATTGACACCAATTGATCTAGTCCCAAACTAAGCAAAGCTTGTGATATGGGCACTAGACAACGGATAAACATACTTATATAGATAAAAATATACTTAAATACATATTAAACATCCAAGACTCGAGAACAAGCATTCGTATTTTTCATACAAATATCTGCCCCGACCGGGGATCGAACCCGGGACCTCGAGCTTCATAGTCAGGTTCTCTAACCACTAGGCCATCCGGTCGTCCGGTCCGGTCGGTTCTGATTAGAAAATTTAACTTAAATTGATATTATAGGTATTTTGAAATGATAAAATGTTACGAAAAGTCAATTTTCTTTCATTTAATATTTTGATTACAATAACATTCACTCAATCACAAAAAAAAAACGAGAAAAGTGAATCATCAGTCAATCATTTTCTTCAGATGATGAAGACGAGCCATTCTATAGAAATCAGTGCTGCCATTGTTTACGGCTTTGAGCTCCAAGGTTATAATTTTCAGTAAATATCACTACACAGCTAGTGAAATTCAGTAATTAATTGGTCTAAATAAAATAAATAAAACGGGCCAAGTGCGAGTCGGCCTTAAAAAAAAATATCTTGATCGATTTATTTTTTCCTTAACCGATTATTAATAGTCTGTGGACAATATTATTATGAAAAAATCGTTATGCACAGCACTTCGCTGAGTGAGCGATACCCATCAATGAAAAATGCAATTACCTTCAGAACATTTCGATTGGTAAAAAATTTAGAACTTCATGGGCGTGAACTGTCAAAACGGGCCTTTTAAATTGCGACGACTTTAAGTACGCTTAAGGATATACGAGTACATACCTATAACTTTATTAATTTTTTTTTTTTTTTAATAGCCTATTGCAGTGTCCCACTGCTGGGCAAAGGCCTCTCCTCTCGACCTCCTCAACTCTCGGTCCGGCGCAATATCAGGCCATTCCTCCATATACGCGTCCAAATCATCCCGCCATCGCCTTCTTGGTCTGCCTCGTCGTCGTTGGCCATTCTCTGGCACCCACCAAGTGACTGAGTGGGCCCACCCCTGTGGATGCATGCGGCAGACATGTCCAGCCCAGTCCCATTTGAGCCTAGCAGTCTTTTCCCCAACGTCCGCTATGCGTGTTTTTGAGCGCAGCGTGGTGTTTCGGATTCTATCTGTCCTTTTCACCCCTAATATGCTGCGCTCTTATCGCTCTTTGGCAAACCTTAAGCCTGGACTTTTGATTTTCGGTCAAAGACCATGTTTGCGCACCGTAGGTTAGGATGGGAAGGATGCACATATCGACGAGTTTTCGCTTGAGTGTTACTGGAAGGTTTCCCTTCATAAGCTCTTTCATGGACCAGTAGCTCTTCCAGGCGTTATCGATGCGTCTTTCGACTTCTTTATCTTGTCTATTTCTGAAAGAGACTACCTGGCCCAAATAGATATACTCGTCAACATATCGCATTACCTGCCCATCTACCGTTACTCTACGTTTCGTGCTGTTGGTCATGAGTTGAGTTTTTGACCTATTCATCGCTAGTCCAACCGTAAGGCTTGCCATGGTGAGATCTTGTAGCATTGACTCGAGTTCTTGGGCTGTTTGGGAAAAAAGAACAATGTCATCGGCGAATCGGAGATTAGTTAATCTCCTATCACCTACAACTATGCCCTTGCCTTCCCATGAGACTGCTAAGCTTCTAAAGAGTTCTTCGAGGGCGCTGGTGAACAGTTTGGGAGACAGCGGGTCCCCCTGTTTGACGCCTCTTTCTATAGGGAAAGACTGACCCGAAGATTGGAGCTTAATGTCAGCTGTGCTATTATTATAGATGGATTGTAGGAGATTCATGTATGTTGACTCTATACCTTGGTTACGTAAGGATGTTACTATTGCGGAGTGTGTCAAGCTGTCGAAAGCTTTGGAGTAATCTACGAACGCAAGGTACAGAGGACTATTAAACTCGTTCACCTTTTCTAATATTTGATTCAGAGTATGGAGGTGGTCGGTGGTGGAGAACCCGGGACGGAAGCCAGCTTGTTCCACTGGCTGGTTCTGGTCTAATTGTTTGGCAATGCGACGCTCGATAATTTTAATGAATGCCTTGTATAAGTGAGAAACTAGACTTATTGGGCGGTAATTGCTGATGTCAGTCCTGTCACCCTTCTTATGCAGTACTATTATGTTGGAATGGCAAAACATAGATGGTAATTTGCCGGTGCGTAAAATTGTATTAAACAATTTGGTGATGTGGGGCAATAGAACTGTCCGACCTAATCTTAATGCCTCTGTAGTGACGCCATCTGCACCCGGGCTCTTGCCGTAAGCCATACTTTTAAGGACGACATTAACTTCGTCATTAGTAATCATCGGTACGGTATCAGAACAGAAGTAGTCGGTATCAGGAATATCTTTAAAAGGGTCTGAATACAATGTTTTATAGAATTGAGTGCAAATTTCAAGAACTTTGCTTCTATTTCGGTGTTGCGTGCCATTTTGATCTTTTAAACTTGTAATCCATGATTTCGACTTTGTAATGCCTTGTTTGGCTATTCTAAGAGCACAGTTTCTAGAAAGGGCCTCTTCAACTAATCGTGTATTGCTAGATCGGATATCTTTTCTTATGTTGCGTTTTACTTGTCTGTCAAATATACTGTATTCTACTGTTCCTCTTTCCATTTGGCTTCTCTTATCAATTAGATCTTTAGTTTCTTCCGATAGTTTCTTAAATTTTTTACTATCTTTTTTAACATTGTTGCTGGCTCGTTGAATTCCATCTAGAATATTTTTATATTGGTCCTCAACATCATCAGTACATATCTCCAAGTCCGAAAAGTGATTTGTTAATTCCAAAATAAATTTGGTACTGTTGTTTATAATGGTAATTTTATCCAAGTTCTTCATACGATGGCTAAATAAGGTTTTTCTATGTATTTTCAAGTTAAAAGGAAGCTTTGCACGCACCGGTCTATGATCTGAGCTGAATTTAATCCTATTTATTATTCCGACATCCTTGACAAGTCCCTGATTAGAAGTCAGCACATAATCAATCTCGTTTTTGAAATTCATATCCGGAGAAACCCACGTCCAACGTCTCTGGTGTTTTTTGTGGAAGAAGCTGTTACTAATCTTGAGGTTTTGCCCGAAGGCAAACTGGATTAAACGAGTGCCACGTATGTTTCGGGTTCCTAGCCCATGTGGCCCAATAACGTCTTCGTTATCCAGCTCTTGCCTTGTACCGATCTTGGCGTTGAAATCACCGAGGACTATATTCCAAGTGCCTCGGTGTTCATCACAAGCCTTATTGAGCAGATCGTAAAACTCCTCCACCTCCTCATCTGTGTGTGTTGATGTTGGGGCGTACGTTTGAACCAAGGTTAAGATACGTTTCTCCGTTACCTGGAATTTAAGAACCGCAATTCTCTCGGAACATCCAATAAATTCCATAATGTTGTGTTTCCACTTTTTCGCCACCAGAAAGCCGACTCCATACAGTCCACTTGTGGTTACAAAATGATAGAAAATGCTATCATTGTACTCTATGGTTTCTTCGCCATTTCTTCTGACTTCAGAGAGGCCTACAATGTCCCACTTAATATCTTCAAGGGCATTCTGAAGTTCTATCATGCGCTCATCTTTCATCAGAGTTCGTACATTGTAGGTTAATATATTAAGCAAATCAGAGTCCAATTTGTTACTCGCTTTAGTTGTTTTGTGGTAGGGTGATTGTTTCTCCCGGGGATTCTTCGCACCCCTGGCTCCAAGGTATCTTCGGCTACCACTATTACCGAAGTCCCCAGAGCCGCCGGGAACTCGGGGCCTAAACGGGGAGTTGCTCATGTCATGAGGAGGAATGGACCATAAGCCCACCGCGCTGGTCCAGTGCGTATTGGTGGGTCGTCAGTACCTCGTTCGTTGTTTGGCAGGGTGCACCACTTGCAGGTGAGGTTGACTTGGGGTCCGTAAGATGTTGCATGGACCCCCTTACACCCCTTACACCCCTTACACCCTATTAATTTTAGCAAATTAAAATTGAAGTTTAACAAATTATATCAGTGCATTTAAACCCGCTCAGCCCCTAAACTCTTCTTCTTCATGTGCCTCTTCAGTCCCTGACCTCGTATAATTTAAACAGCACACTCGTTAGTAATAACTCACTTTCTGCCCCCGTCCAATAAACTCCTATTGTCCCACAGAGACATAGCGGCGCGCAACTGCCTGCTCACGTCGCGCGGTCCGGGCCGCGTCGTCAAGATAGCAGACTTCGGCATGGCCCGGGACATATACAGGGCCGATTACTATAAGAAGGGCGGAAAGGCCATGTTACCCATCAAGTGGATGCCGCCGGAAGCTTACATTGACGGCGTGTTTACTATCAAGACTGATGTTTGGTGAGTACTTGGGCCTTACCACGACTTATATTAATGTGATACAATTTCAAGCAGCGCTTTACGCGATGCCAGGGCCGACAACGCACTGGCATCGCGTAAAGCGCTGCGGGTGTATGGACAGTGGTGTTCATTTAAGATCAGGTGACCCACTAGTTCGTTTGTCTAACAAAAAAAAAAACAGGTCAGGTTTGCTCGCTGTCAGATCCATACTAAAAGTGACAGCTAAAACAGGTACATTCTATCCCCCATATTCATAAACGCTCTATAGGCCTCTCCTAACTTAGCAATCGTTTGTCCTTATCTGTGAAAGGTAAATGTTACAGTGATAGATAAGGACAAAGGATTACTAAGTTAGCACAAGCCTACAAAGCGTTTATGAATAAGGAGGTTAGTCTTTTTACTCCCAGACCAGATGGAAGAACTCAGGCACTCCCTGAAATATCCCGAAATAATTATAACACACTTTGTAAACGGCAAATTAATTCGTCGTGCAATAATGTACAATTATATACCAGGCCCCTATTTCACTAACGAGACAATTGTCGGTGACATGTCATTCTGTTTAAATTATATGAGACAACTAGCTGTTGCCAGCGACTTCGTCTGCAAAGAATTCGTTTATCGCTATCCCGCGGGAACTACGCATTTTTCCGGGATAAAAAGTAGCCTATGTGCTATTCCATACTTTTCTCTATCTATGTGCCGAATTTCATCCAGATCCGTTGGGCCGTTCTGGCGTGATTGAGTAACAAACAAACATCCATCCATCTATCCATCCATCCATCCATACTTTCGCATTTATAATATTAGTTCGATTCTGTTTACATTATAAAACGGACGAGAATCTACGCCGGTTGGCTTCATATTGACGCATTGCAATTCGAATTGTCACTTGTTACCGACAATTGTCGAATGCTTATGTACCGTTGAACTCCACAGGTCATTCGGAGTGTTGCTCTGGGAGGTGTTCTCTCTCGGCGTGATGCCGTATACAGGGTGCGCCAACAGGGAGGTCATGGATATGGTGTCCGGCGGGGGACGTCTCGAAAACCCATACGGTAAATGCTTCTTTACACTCTAGGGAGAGAAACGCTTCGGTTACTAATGGGTAAGTAATAGTCATCATTAGTCATTGGTAGTTTCAAAAAAAGACATGTAAAAGAGCCCTTGGCGGCCTATTTGCAAAATAAACTTTGATTTTGATTTTGATTGCTTGGTGGTAATGTTACCGGCTGTCATATAAGAAAACTAATAGGTCGGATGGCCTTGGGTACACTACATAAATACGAAAAACTAAATTCCGATTATCGGAATTACGGATTTCATAATTCCGATTATTATAATTCCGACGGTTTAAAACTCCGAATATAAGTATTCCGATTTTTCATTATTCTGATTTTTATAAATCCGAAATTTCAAAATGACTAACGATTGCAATCACGATTTTAAAAATTCCGAATTACAAAGGTAATGAAGTATCGGAAAATTAATAATCGGAATTTTGTTTTTCGGGCTAATGACACTTCGGGCTTTTCATTATTTGGAGTTATAACAATCGGAATAATATACAATCGTAATTTTGAAATTCGGTTAAATAAATTTCGTGTTTTTTTAGTAATCGGAATTTTATTTCTTAGGAATTATGAAATTCGGAGTTTCAAAAATCGGAAGTAGTTAATTCGGAATAAAATATTTCGGAGTAATTGGGTGTTCCCGTAGGCCTTGCTGGGCAGACAATTTTAGCTCAGTCTTATAGCAATACCAGCTCTAGCGGTACACGAGACGACATATCCACCTTAAAGTGAATATTTTATGCTAGTGTTAAAAACATGATTAGAATGAATATTTTAATATTTTCATACCATAAAAATGTATGAAGAGATTGATGAATGTGGATGAAGCGAAAGAGGTATGTCAGGATCGTAGCAAGTGGAACAAAGTAGTCTCTGCCTACCCCTGTGGGAAAGAGGCGTGACGATATGTATGTACATGTATGTATAAAAATGTTTACCATACCATAACCTCAATTCATTTAATTTCTAAACGACACTGAAAATTAGAAATTATAACACATAGAAAAATTCGAAAAGTAAAGCTATGGCCGGGAATCGAACCCGGGTCCTCGTCATTCCGTGACGCGTGCTATACCCCTACACCACCCATAGCAGGTGAGTAAGCCTCCGAATTTTTCTATCTGTTACCAACTGTCACGTGACCTTGTTAATATGCGAATATTTGTTGCTAAGCGTCATCTGTTTGAATGATGTGTCTGTACGACGCAATTACAAACTCCCGTGGAACATGTACTGCTCACCAGGGACGAGAGAAGGCGCTGTTTTTCAAATAATAACACAAATCAACAAACAACAATGACAAATCAACATTTTTGTGAAGATGTTTCCTTGACTGATATTGGAAGGTAATGTGTACCTTACTCCCCGTGTTCAACAAAGTGCTATTGTTTGTCAGGCTGCCCGATAGAGATCTACAGGCTGATGTGCGACTGTTGGAACCCCTCGCCCGCCGAGCGGCCTTCCTTCGCGACCATGTTCGACCACTTGCAACGGTTCTTACAGGTAGGGTTTAATCCCCTTCGATTGGCTAATTGATTTACCCCCTTATTCATAAACGCTCTATCTTCTTCATGTGCCTCTCCATCACTGAAGGTTGGCAGTCAGACTCTTACAGCCTTATTCATAAAAAATCCTTAATTGAGGTTTGATCAGTTCATTAGTTAACAGACTGATTAATCTTATTTGACAGTTGTTAAAAAGTATGATTCATAAACGCTTGCTAGCAGTCTGTTAACTAATGAGCTGTTGATGAATGGATTAGACGCGTTATGTTGTCACCTTGACAAATCATAGACCATAAATGGCTTTTTAGTGAATTAAAAAAAAAAATGACAGCAGTGGCAGCGAATTAGCGGGAAACTAGCGAATTAACACGACAGACTAGGCAGTGTGGATCTAGTTTCCTTTACCTTTCTCGAAGGGGATACAAACTTAAAACAAAAAAAACTGTCTTGCGTATGGTTTTGCTCTTGCCAAAATCAGCTGTTCATATTTGTGGCGGCCATTTTGTGAGTTAGCAGAGAGATAAAGGAGGGTGTACGGTCCACTAACTTTCGGAAGACTTAACAGACCCTTGAAGGACTGATTAGCGCTAATTGACGTTTATGAATCATGTTTTTTTGCATCGGTCCTATAGCGAGCTTATAGCGAGCCTCTAACTTTTTATGAATACCTAAGGCTGTTAAACTTTTCCCTATCCATAGCCGGAGCAAAGAGTTGCTCTACGGTTTTTATACCGGTCCATTCTCTGGTGTTTCTTATCCAAGACACTTTTCTTCTCGAAACGCTCTATAGGCTTCTGTTAATTTTAACTTGGCAATCGTTTGTCCTTATGTCACTTTAACTTACCTTTCACAGATAAGGACAAACGATTGTTAAGTTAGCAGGGTAAACCGTGACGTCCTAATTCCGACTCAGTTCAAGTTTTTGCTGTCATTTTTAGTATGAATCTGACAGCGAGCGAACCTAATCGTATTAAGACGTCATGGCAAGGCCCCAGAAGCTTATAGGTAGAGCGTGTATGAAAGGGGGTTAGAATTTAGATTAGGTTAGGAACACTCTCAGTTCAACAAAATACATTGACGAGCAAAACGGGTCGCTTTCCATACAGTATGGCCTCTCAAACAGTGGGTTATGGGTTCGAAACTGGGCTCGCACCTCTGAGCTTTTCGGAATTCGCGTGCGAAATCTCATTTGAAATTTGCCATGAGCTTTCCGGTGACTCTAAACTTTGAGTGCAAAGCATTCTGAAAAACCCTATTAAATGTTAAGTGGTTTTAATCAAGTTATCTACACCCTATTCGACTCTGAAACCATATAGAAAACGGTTAACCTTATACAAACCGGTTTCCGTAATAGGCTTAGCACAACAATAAGCTTACTATATCATAGGGTAACTGTTTAATAGGGTTATTATGAAAAGGCTTAAGCAAATGAAGGGGTTTTCCGTTGCTTGGGTACAAGTGCCGGCACGTAAGTCTAGCGATGACCGTTGATGCGCAGTAGTCGAAAATAAGGTATCGCGGGGGGGGGGGGGGCGTTAGACTTACGTGCCGCCACCTGTAGGAGTATCTTATCGAAGACAAACACTGACTTTTCTCAACAGGATCCAGAGATAGTGAGCGCGCCGCTGCCGCAGGTGAGGCCGCTGATGCTGCCCACAGAGGTCCAGGTCAACGCTAACGGGCAGGTGCGTGCCGCTTTGTGTACAGGCATTGTTGTGGAAACGTCTAAACTAGCACTAATATACGGCTTGGAACGCCCCCAGCAATACACGTCGCTTGATACTTCGAAATTAGATTATCGAAGTGCCATCCCGCTCACACCAATACCTAGAGAGGGATACTAACTTTGAAAATCGAATTTCTGTGTAGCCTTGATTATGATTCTGTTAAACAATGGTTCGTAGGCGTAGGGTTAACTCGGGTAGTTATAGTTCCCGGCAAACATCCTGAGCAAGAACGACGTGGAAGGGGTAAGGGGACGCGAAGTATTACGTAAGCGCTTGATGGGGATGGGGGGTCTTTGCTTTGCTTATTTTTGATGACATGGAGGGGTCGATATCGTGATTACGTCAGCAGTTATTATTTACTTTTTTACACAAATGGCAACCCACAAATTTATACAAAGCAGAATACATTAAAAGAAAAATGCATATAGGTACCAATGATTACGTAAGCATGGGAGGGGGGGAAGAGGTTTGCTTACTTTTGCTGACAAGGGGAAGGAGGGGGTACCTAAATAATTGTAAAAAATCTGCTTATGTAATACTTGAATGGCCCCTAAGTTCGCGCATGTACTTTTTATACCAAAGAGACGCTAAATTCACTTCTGCGCGTTCAAGGTCATGCTCAAGATGTTTGCCGGCAACTATATGTAAATGTCTTTTGAGCCTTGTAGGCCCACGCCCCCCTGTAGGTATGTTAAAAATCCCTGTTCTAAAATAATACTGTCGATTCTGAGACCAGTCTTATTCTGATGCTCGCGTTCTGCGTCTTGCTCTGATGCAGCTTGCCTACAAACTGTGCGATAGGGACAAAATATAGGATACGACTTTCGCAGGTGTGTGATTTTCTAAAAGAAACTCGTACGTGCTGCGCTTGACATGCAATCATAGCTTGAGCCGTTCTCTCGTTCGTAGTATACGGAGTAACGTGTCTAGTAAACTGGTCGACGCACGACCAACAACATAAGACTCCGTGTAACGTCGGCCAGAGAACCGGTCAGTCAAGTTATGGTTGCATTCCAAGCGCATTAATAACTGCGAGGGCGAACTTCTTCTAGAGATTCACATCCCTGATGAGTTGCGTATTGGGGCCTTACCATGACATCCTAATTCCGACTCAGTTCAAGTTTTAGCTGTCACTTGTAGTATGAATCTGACAGCGAGCGAACCTAAACTGATCGCATTGAGACGTCATGGTAAGGCCACTGTATACAAGTTAATTGAACACGAATTACAGGACGTACTGTTAGGTGTTTCCAAGCCGTACATTGGTGTCACCCAGTCCCAGCTAAACTGTCGGTCATTCTAGTAACTTCTCCAAACAAGTCCTATACAAAATAAACAAAAGCAGGTTTTAGGAATTAAATTAATTAATATCTAAAGGGGAAGTTTCAAACTAGGAGGAACTTTAATAAATTGGGACACATAATGTACATAATTCAAATATTGTGCAAATTGTTGAAGCATTTTGACGATTTGCTCAACTCAAATGATTGTTCATTAGTTTTTGAACAGCAATGCCTAGTTGACCAGTATTTTTGATAATTTGAAGACACAATTTTTAATGATCCCCTATTGTCCTTGCACTCGTAAATAATTGAAAAAAAAAGATCCATAGTCAAATAATGGTTACAAATGTAAGGACAATATTTTTTGATCCCTCACCACAGATTAAATTTAAAATTCTAAAACGAAAGACTAATTTAAAACTTTTTTTTTTCCAAACGTTTTCGCTCTGGCTACTAGATGCAAGTAACTGGACAAGTTTTTTTTAATATGTTAAGTACCTCAATGTTAGAACGAACAGCCGTGCTTGCGAGTGGCATGTACCATAAAATATGGTTCATATTTTTGTTTTTCTACCCTACCCTTGAATGGAAACTTAGAAAACTAGCGACCCTTGTAGTTAGCTCGAGATTCGTTGGAATGCGTCATCGGCATGCTCAAATTCACAATCATTATTAACATATAATTTTTATCATACTTATTCATGCTTATGCCGACATTTCAAAGAGTCTTTTGATAAAATACTTCAATGAGTGTTTACTTGCCTACTAGTAGCTATAGCGGAGATCTACCTATATCTATTGTCTTTATTTACCTGTCTCCCTTTTACACTGGGTTTCGTGAAATAAAAGTTATTTGCAAACTTATAATGTTTTCAAATAAAAAGGTTTTAGCGGATGATCATATTCGTATCTTCTTTAATTGGCAACATGTGAACAAGTTTCAACAAAATTTGAAAGGCTGGCAAAATGCTTCTAACAAAAGTTCAACTAATGCATTTTGGCACAATTCACACAAAACCTGAGCCGTTAAAAATGAAATTAGCGCGATTGATTGAGATAATACTGTTTAAATATTAGTAAAAATTCATACTGACGTAATTTAGTCCCTTACTCATATAATTTATAACAGAAGCACCTCCTCTTTTTGAAGTTACTTAATGCAAAACTTTTGCTGATATGACGCTAAATTAGTTTCGGCGGTGTGTATCAACTATTTAAAATATCTAATAGTGGCAGCCAAACGTAAAATGATCACCTGTAAAAAAAACATTTTGAGTATTTTTAAATAAAAAGCGTTTTAAAATTATTTAACGAAACCCAGTGCTGTCTGCACGAGTAGATTGTGTTCGAGACCGGGGGAGATCGCATATAACATATATATACCTATATATATTAATTGAAACAAAATATTTCCATGGTCTTAAAAACGTGTGGTTATAAGAGAGTTTTCATTTCACAATGGTCTTTCATTTTAATCATATACTCATGCATTGATTAATTATTCAATAAATCATATAATGTGGTATATTTTTCTATGTCGAGGTGTCATACCGGCTGCGCCAAGTAGAATACTTAAGTACGGAACTCTCTGACATAATACCGTAAATTATTAAAATTTTTGCAGTAGCTGGTCAATTGGATATTTTATTAGCAAAGCGATGTTACCAGAGGAAGGTTTGATTATGTCAGACTTTGAAGTCTTAACGCCATGCATTTGTACGAACGAAGTCAGGTTTGGTAAGTCAAGTTATAGAAGTTATATGAGAATGTAAGGTCATGAAAGACAATTGTCAATGGCTTGGCTAACGCTACGTCTAAGAGTAAGGTCGTGTGAATGTTAAAACGCAGAAACAATTAAATTTTGCAATTAAATTAAAAGACTTAGGTAAGCAAAAAGCAAGCCCCATCCAAATTTAAATATCGGGGAGTGTGTCATCTCTATGAGTCGTAGTCTCACATTTCCTGATGCTCGTATATATGTGAGACCTAAGACCAGGGTTATGTTAAGTTAGGTTACGTAAGTTCGTGAGACCCAGGGTTAGGTTAGATTGTGTAAGAGGTTAGGTTATGTGAGACCATGTGAGGTAGGGTTAGGTTCACGGTCTCATCGTCTAAGGGAAGACGGGCTTCTTGGAGCGGTTCTGAAGCTGTGAGACCCTTGTAGCATCCCACTGCGTCATCACACCAGGAGGGCAACACCGATGAGAATTTAGTTTAGGTATACTCCTTCCGAGTGTCCCACATAGCCTTAGGCATCCAGCTTAAGGCATCCATTGAAGACTTCTTCTTCGTTACAAAAAAAAACATTCAAAGTCAAAAAGTCAAAGTGATTTTGGCAAGTAACACTATGTTTTGCCGAGGCATACAAAAATCAGTTCATTGCCTGGTTTAATTACACCACGAAACAAGTGAAACTTTTTTAGGCAATTAACTAAAAGTTTTCGTGAAATATTCGAGTTACGGTATCAAATTCCCTTTTTTAATCTAATCTTAGTTGGAAAATGGGAATCTAACGAATCTAACTAAGCGAAAGTATGGATGGATGGATGGATGGATGTTTGTTTGTTACTTTATCACGCCAGAACAGCCCAACGGATCTGGATGAAATTTGGCACATAGATAGAGAAAAGTCTGGAATAGCACATAGGCTACTTTTTATCCCGGAAAATTGCGTAGTTCCCGCGGGATAACGCTAAACGAATTCTTTGCAGACGAAGTCGCTGGCAACAGCTAGTGATAAATAATTGAAAACAAAACGCACAAATACCGCCATATTGGCTGCCGAGCGCCTGTCACTTTATCCCCCCTCCACGGCCGGCAATGCGACGCCCGATAGATTTATAAAGGTTAGGTTAGGTTAGGTTAGGTTGGGTTATAAGCGAGCTAAGGCCACGTTGCGATCTCCCCCGGTCCGCAGACTGACGCGGCGTGTGTGCAGTGCTCGCCGCCCTGCGACTACCTGGAGCCCACGCCGCCGCTGGACACGCCGACCTCTAGGTAACTCCGCACTGACAGACAATTACAGGAATAATAAAAAAAACTCGGTCATCGACCTCAAAATTAAAAATCAAAATTGCAAATAAATGATTATGATTATGATTATGAAAACTCCTTACATAAATCAAGTCTTTATCCCTTATGGGGCGCAGACCCTAAGGTAACAAGACCTAAAGGCCACGTTCGCGGGTGGTAGGGCCTTGTGCAAGGTCCGTCCGGATCGCTACCACCATCTTACTCGCTAATCCTGCCGCTAAGCAGCAGTGCTTGCAGTGTTCCGGTGTGGAGAGTAAGACAGCCGGGGAAATTACGAGCACAAGAGGCATTTTATCTTAGCCCTCTAGGTTGGCAACGCATCTGCGGGGTTGCGGGTGTCTATAGGCAGTGGTGATCACTTACCATCAGGTGACCCACTTGCTCGTTTGCCTTCCTATTCATATAAAAAAAAAAACGTTTAGCATGATTGTGGGTGGAAAGGGGAATCCAAATAGTGATGGGTTGCTAACATGATTCCTCCTTTAACTACAAGCTTTTTATTTGACTTCCCCTGTTAGTTTTTGGGTCAAATCTTGCAAGTCTGACTCACTTCTAGCCCTTATTTAACAACTCGACAATTATCAGAGACAAGAGACAAGTCGAAATGCAATGCGTAGTCAATACGAAGGCAACTGGCGGAAAACCTTGTAGAGTTTGTAATGTAAACAGAATTGTCACTTGTCACCGACAATTGTCGCGTTGGTGAAAATAGGGGCCCACAAGGCACAAGGCCCTACCACCCACAAATTTACGTATAACAAACAACGGTCGATAATACTTTTTCTTGTCACTCGTTGCTATGGTTGCGTTCTCTTCGGTCACTCTTTAAACTGTAACTGTTATTCATAAACGCTCTGTAGACTTCTACTGACTTAGCAATCGTTTGTCTTTATCTGTGAAAGGTAAATGTCAATGTGACAGATGATAAGGACAAACGCTTAGTGGTGGCAATAACGGCTGTTTTGCAATAATGAATAACAGTGTTGTGTTATTCTTAAATATCTGTTATTGTAAACTGTTATCTGTTATCCTGTTATATTGCTGTTTTACAAAACGATAATGAACTTATTATTAAATAATTGTTATACTTATTTCGTTACGTTACGAATGTTACGATACAACGCGCGCGATCGCAGCGTAATAAAAAAGTACGGGAACAAAGCCAAAACTATGCTCTGTTACCTTGTTTGTTATTATACTGACTGACAACAAACAGCAACAGCTAATACCAACGTTGACAACAGACAACGAATAATGATAACAGGATAGTTGACGATTCGATAATGTGTTGTTCGTTGCGTGCAAATAATGCATTACGTTATCTGCTGTTGTAATAACGACCACCACTGCAAACGATTGCTAAGTTAGCAGAAGCCTATAGAGCGTTTATGAATAAGGGGGATATGTTTATAGGTTTTCAAATTGCCAAACAAGTATTTTTGCGATAGTTTAAATCCTCTTCTATAATTGGTCATCTAATAAGCATGTTAATATTATAAAGACAAAACAATTTGCTTGTAAAAACAACATTTTCTTGGCCCATTTCTAGTGATCGTGATTCATTTGAATTTTGGCATATTTATAGAGCTCTGAAGACAATGTAATAAGTTACACGTACCTTGGTCATAAGAAAAGATTATACGAGTTCATTTCTGTCCTAGAACATTACTTAGAAATAAGAAAAAAAAAACTTGGGAAAAATACAGTTTTGTAAACGTAACTAAACTCTACATTACTTATTACGGTATTACTTAGGTAATGTCTTGTAAATGTCTGTCAGATCCTTAATTAATTAACAATTTCTGTTAAATCTGTTTGATAATATTTGTGGCACCTTATTTAATAAATCAATGTTGTCTGGTAAAAAATGATATGCAAAATACTGATTGTTTAAAATTGTACTAATATTTTTTTTTCATAAATTAGCAGCTGATTTAAGATGATATTTTAATTGTATCGATACAATTTTATACAGTCAGTACCAAAATACTTGAATACACCCCAAAAAGGCGCGGGAGACGCATGACTTTAGAATATAGCCGACCCACCGATTTCACCTCCTAACTAGTAACTTTACTCCACTTAAAAACTCATTTCCGCTTAGCTTCCAATTGTATTAATTACTTAAGAAAATTCGATTCGGATTGTTTAACTTAATCTAGAACTACCTACCGAATTCGTTTCTTTGTTTCCAATAGACAAATAACGGATCGAGTTTCTATAATTCGAGGCGCAGTGTTTAATATTTATTTTTGCTTTTCGAAGGGTAGTTTTGTAATAAGTTGCCTGTGTTACAGCTCAACGGACCAGCTGATGCCTCATAGCATATCGCCGGCGGCGATGCCGGGCCATCTCGAAATGGAGGATTCACAATATCCACCTCTACTGAGAGGTATGGACCGTAATTTAATTAATACGTCGTTCCTAAGATAACGTTATTTTAATGTGTAACCTAGAAAAAACGGTTTATCTTCATTTGCAAAAAAAAACTTTTCACAAATGCATCATTTCACTAACTCATTTGACAAACTACTTACATCTAACTAATATTATAAAAGCGAAACTGTGGATGGATGGATGGATGGATGTTTGTTTGTTACTCAATCACGCCAGAACGGCTCAACGAATCTGGATGAAATTCCGCACATAGATAGAGAAAAGTCTGGAATAGCACATAGGCTACTTTTTATCTCGGAAAATTCCCGCGTGATAGCGATAAACGAATTCTTTGCAGACGAAGTCGCAGGCAACAGCTTGTACATACATATACATACGGGCATCACGTCTTTATTCCTTGCGGGGTAGAAAGAGGCTAGGATAGCAAGATTTAGCATGATTGTGGGCATATAGGTAGAAAGGTATGTCTGCTTATGTATTTTTTTTTCATTTTTCGACAAGTTGGTTATCCTTCCTAACCTAAACTAGCGTAAGCCCCGCGAATAGATTATATAGAATTAATAGATAAGTAATGTTTTGTCAAACGATGAGTTTATGAAATGATGCATATTTGTGAAAAACTGTTTAGGTAAGTACTTTGTTTTTCTTATTTCTAAACAATATTAAGGGCCTGCCTCACCACTCTTTGAAAAGTTCCTGCTATCTTAAGTGTCAGTTATCTATGATCCCCTCTATTTCTTACTACGAAACAGACAGAGACGCCATCATAGATAACTGACACAAGATATCAGGAACTGTACAGAGTGGTGAGATAGTCCCTTAATGTACTTACCTGAGCCATTTAAGGGGGAGGGATCCAGCCTCACGACATCTCACCACCACGGCTATACTTCATTTAATTCAGAATGAGAAACCACAATCTATACATATAATAAAATCGTTGAGACCAAAAAATCTGTACATTGAATATTTAAAAAAAAAACCGACCAGGGTGACTTAAAATAAGTAACTGAACATATTAAAACCATTTTTAAAATTTTTGTTTGTTTGTTTGTTTGTTTGTTTGTTTGACTGAGCATCACGTAAAAACTACTGAACGGATATTGTTGAAATGTTCACAAATCTATTTAAATACATTCAGAATAGGATCTAGGCTATAGAAATTTTGGAAAATATTAGAAAAAGGGAGTGAAAAGGGGGGTGAGTTTGTATGAAAAAAAAAATTTAGATTGTTCTAGAATCATGAAACTCAGAATATATACTCAGTAATAAAAATAAAGAAATACCTGTTTTAGCATTTTTTTAAATCTCACCCAGAGACGCAAAAAAGAGGGTTTTGTGTTAAAAAATAATGAACTTCATAAACCTATAAAATAAAAACCAATGAAGTTTAACCTTTTAAAGTTGCTACATATACTTCCAATCTAATACAGGTAAATATAATTTCTCAGTTTTCTTGAAATTTGATTTTTGAGTTGATTGCGCAAAAAATAGCAGAACTCAAGAAAATCAGCTTTCCTCGGTAAAGTAGTTGGTAATAATTACAAATACAATAATACTACGAAGAAAATAGATAGATACGAATGTACATAAGACATAAAGCCGGAAAAGTGTGTAAATTGTGAAAAAACATTAATAAAATAATTACATTCTGCACAGGTATTTTTTCAACGAAGACATTTTTGTCCAACCTAAATAAACCTAAATTGGCGTCCTAAATTGTGCTCTTTACCTAACACCTAAAGTTTAATATGAAATACCGTTACTTTGTTTTTATTTATTGCGCTATTATTCACAGCGCGTTCGGTTTTCGAACGCACTCTTATTTGAAAAGCTGATATTATTATGAGGGCGGCGTGAAACGCTTGGCTGTATGCTCTCAGTACCTTTTCCTAAAAAAAGCAAAATCCAACGGCGCGTTTACGCCTGCGCTACGAACATGTCAGAATTTTATTGTGAAAAAGTTGGTATATGAAATAGTAAAAGTTTCTGTCCTCAGACTTTATATAAGATTTTTTATTGTTTTGGTTAAGTACCACACTGCCTGCTGGGCCTTAGCGCAACATGTATCTTAAACACTTCAAGGTAGGCTTGCTTACAAAATTTTCACAAATACTTAAAATCTTAATGTACATAATAGTACCTATTCGAGAAAACTATATGAATGTGCCTGTTTCAGGATTAGTACATATTATTGCAAGGGTATAATAATAATAATTTTGATATCGAGAATAGCTATAAAGTATCACAAAACACACACGCGGACGAAGTCGCGGGCAACAGCTAGTAACATTATATTGCGGCTGGTCAATTATTTCTTACCTAGCAAACAGTACAGTGCAATAGTTTGGCAGCCGCAAAATAAAAATGTTTTAATGCCACTTTATTTGCGTTGCGTCAATTGTTACTCTAGTACAAATCGTAAAGAGCTTACAGTTCACGAGCCGCAATATAATGTTGTTGTGGTTTCTCATCCTAAATTAAATGAATTATAGTACAGGCGCGCGCAAGATAGCCTACCCGTCCTTTTCTCACTGTTCGTTCTGGAAAGATACAGCTCGCGCCCTATCTCGTGCTAGCCGTGAAGGGGAGAAAGGGGGGTCAAAAGGGGTGCGGGTCAGAATAAATAGACTTTAAAATGTATAATGGGTTAAAATACATAATGGTTCAAAATATATAATGCTATTTTCTGTGTAACTATTACCTAGACGAACTTGATATCGTAATCTACATATTGGTTTAGGTTTGGTTTAGGTTTGTTTAATAACAAACCTGTTAATTTGCCACTCTCTGAGAAAATCGCATTATATATTTTGAACCATTATGTATTTTAACCCGTTATGTATTTTAAATTTTATATATTTTAATACGTACCCGTCAAAAAGTGACCATGACTTATAAAACAGCCTAACTTTGTTTGCTTCACCCGCGCCAGCATCACAAGAATATGGCAACATTCCAATGGGCACGCGGCGCGGCAGCGGCGGCGCAAGGCGCGAGGCTGCTACGCCCGCCGCCGAGACGCCCACCACAACAAAGTTTCTGCCGTCTAACTCCACTGACAGGTCACTCTTCTTTATCTTAACTTGACACTCTTCTTTATGTTAACTTGACACTCTTCTTTATGCTAACTTGACACTCTTCTTTATGTTAACTTGACACTCGTTCTTTATGCTAACTTGACACTCTTCTTTATGTTAACTTGACACTCTTCTTTATGTTAACTTGACACTCTTCTTTATGTTAACTTGACACTTCTTTATGTTAACTTGACACTCTTCTTTATGTTAACTTGACACTCTTCTTTATGTTAACTTGACACTCTTCTGTATGCTAACTTGACACTCTTCTGTATGCTAACTTGACACTTCTTTTGTGTTATTTTTATTTTCTTTTGATAAAATTTTTTTTTCGCATTTTTTCTCATCTTTATTTTATTTTCATAACGGATTAAACATAATAATTAACAGACTTAAATTTAATTATGTTTCTTTTTTATTTATGCCTTCAATGTTTTCTTTTATTTCTTTACCTGTAGCTTGCGACTCTGCACAGAATTCGCCTATCTCTATCCTGCTCTATAAAACTATCCTATGCTCTTCCTCGGGACTGCTCTATACCAAATTTGAACTAAATCGGTTTCACAGTTTAAGCATAAAGAGGTAACAGACAGATAAACCAGCTTGTTCCCCGTACATAACCGGCACTGGTAAAACCAATGTAGGATGATTAATTTGGATTAATTTAGGTTTAGGTGCGGCGGCGTGCAGCCGCGAACATGTTTGTTTTAATTTAGAAATAGTCTTTATTTTACCGATAGAATGTCCTGGTTAAGTAAAATAGTTATGTACGGTAAACAAACGGATAAACCATACTTTCGCATTGAATATTAATTAGTATGAATTATTGATTATGAATTATTGATAAAAAAAGCCGTGGTAGCCTAGTGGTTTGACCTGTGGCCTCTCAAGCAGAGGGTCGTGGGTTCGAATCCCGGGCTCGCACCTCTGAGTTTTTCGGAATTTATGTGCGATATCTCATTTGAAATTTACCATGAGCTTTTCGGTGAAGGAAAACACAGGAACAACTGAGAAGAAATTCAATGGTGTGTGTGAAGTTCCCAATCCGCACTGGGCCCGCGTGGGAACTATAGCCCAAGCCCTCTCATTGTGAGAGGAGGCCTGTGCCCAGCAGTGGGACGTATTATAGGCTGGAGAGAGAGAGAGAGATTGATTATGAATAAAATCCAACTAACATCAGTTTTTTGTGGTTGTTTTATTTTGATTTAAAAATGTTGGACGTTAATACTGAATTAAACGATTTTTTATTACTTTTATTAAAACCCTCGCTACCATCCCACTAATATTATAAATGCGAAAGTTTGTGACGATGTGAGTGAGTGTGTAGGTATGTTTGTTCCTTCTTCACGCTAAAACGACTGGACGGATTTGGATCAAATTTGGAACGAAGATAGCTAGTACCCTAAATTAAAACATACTACTTTTCATCCCGGAAAATTGCATAGTTCCCGCGGGCTAGCTATAAACATATCAAAGGCCGTAGCTGCCTATACTACGTGTTCTTGATTTACGATAACTTCGGCTTACTAGGTGCATTCATAGAAACTAAGTGGTAGATTAGATTTTTTTAAATACACGGTGTATAATGTAAGTCTAATTCTTGTAATAATTTGTATGTGGTAATTATTAGGTTACTAAGTTCAGTGGATGGCGGGTCTATAGACTCGGATTCGGCGGGCGACGAACCAACCGCGGCCGTTTGGGAGACCTCTTTCTCCGAGCGAGCCTCACCGCGCCACCACCACGGACCAGCGGTCAGTATTATCATCTTCATCATCATCACCACCCTCATCATTATCATGACCACCGCCCCCTTTTGGGAGAACTCTTTCTTCTTTATCACTATTATCATCATTTTCGTCATCTCCACCTTTCACTCACCACAACACCATCGGAGACCAGCGGTCAGGGGCCTTACCATGACGTCCTAATTCCGACGCAGTTCAAGTTTTAGCTGTCACTTTTAGTATGAATCTGACAGCGAGCGGACCTAAACTGAAACGCATTAAGACGTCATGGTATGGCCCCAGTATATTGTCTTCATCGTCAATTAACATCACGTCGTCATCAATTTTTAATTAATTAAAAGAAAAAAGAAAGAAAGAAAGTAAAAGGTTTATTAAGTGCATGTTTATTGAATAGGGTGCGACCACACCGCCGCTTAAAAAACTGTGACGTTACGGAATCGCAACAAAATGTATGGAGAAACGGTGAGAAAACGTGACGCATACGACACGTCACTGCGTATACGCGGCGGTTTGGTCGCACCCTTATTGTGCATATCAGTGTTGCGTTTATAAAATTTTGCATGCCATGACTAGCTAGTCATAGCTGAGCTCAGTGTGCGATATCTTTACTGTATTATATATTACTAAAGATCATTGTTTACCACGCAGGCAAATAAACCATTTTATTTCATTTAATTTCGTCTCTACATCATCGGACTTACAAATGTTTTCAATCGTGTTTGAATCCGACACATAGTGGCAATCAGAAAATTGTATGGCCATGTTCTTATTCTTCTACTATACGGTCACTAACTACCTCTGTAACCTGACCAACCGTGTCTTATTCCTCCGAGCCAACCGTCGAAACACGAAGTTTTACGAGGGACGATTAAGAAAATAGACGCATATACATTTTCGTGCACAAGCGCTCTTTCTAAAAACAACTGTCTAAAAATAATCGTTACGTTTATTCCATCGCGTCTGTCTGCACGTCGGTCTAGACGCTACGTCTTACGCCAAAATCAATGCTAATTATCCTATTTCTATACGCCAATATACGAGATTTAACTACGATGCGACTATGACCGACTATGACGATGACTATGATCTTTCTTTGTTTACGGCCGAGAGATAGACACAGCTGATGGGTATTAAAAAAGAATACAACCGAATTGAGAACCTCCTCCTTTTTTGAAGTCGGTTAAAAAGGGGTCACTCACGTACTACTATCGAATAAATTGGTGACTGACCCACAGTAAAACGTTCTCACAGTAAACGTCCCAATGGTTTTCCGTGCAGACTTAATGTAACGTCAGTATGACATTTACTGCGAAAAGGTTGCGCAATGGGTCAGGCAAGAATTAGTTCGATAGTACATTTATCAAGGTTTACCCCTTTTTGGTAAGGACAAAACTTGGTTTGCATTTCAGGCCGGCTTCGACTGTTTATTTATTTCGTTGGGGCACCGATCAGAGACCTTACCATGACGTCTTAATGCGATTCAGTTTAGGTGCGCTCGCTGTCAGATTCATACTAAAAGTGACAGCTAAAACTGGAACTGAGTCGGAATTAGGACGTCATGGTAAGGCCCCAGAGGTGGATCCCGGCCTTCCACATCAGACTCAGCCACTCGTACTTACCCTGTGCGAAAACTTACCCCTATTTTATAAAGCCCCCCTACCCCTATGATCTATAGTCCCTATTTTATGAAATGTAGCTACAAGCTACAATTTACAAGCGGAAGTCTCTTTCTGACCCTATGTGTTAGATAGAGACTTCCGCTTGTAAATTGTAACTTTGTAGCTTTATAAAATAAGGCCCTGTTCCTATGTAGCACAGGTTTTTGCTAACTTCGTCTATCCAGCGACATCTAGGTCTTTCGCCCGGGCGTCATCTAATTAATTGTCCAAGATACGGTCTCTTGACCTCACGGATCTTTTCCCAATCTCTCCACATGACCGAACCGAAGAAGCTGTACAGACTAACCCCCTTATTCATAAACGCCCTGTAGGCTTCTGCTAACTTAGCAATCGTTTGTCCTTATCTGTCACTCTAACATTTACCTTTCACAGATAAGGACAAACGATTTCTAAAGTAGCAGAAGCCTATAGAGCGTTTATGAACAAGTGGGTTACTCTCTCGATTATCTATTGTAATGATGCATTGTTAATATATGAATTTCTTACCCAGGTCGACAAACTAATCAGCATAACCCCAACGTCCCCAAAACCGCCAGAGAACGCATTGTCCAAAGCGATAGAAGCCAACGTCAATATTATAGACAAGACGAATCACAAGAACAGCCTCATGCCGGAGCGGAAACCTGCGCCAATCGCGTCGCCGGACCCACCGAGGATCAACGCGTGGGCCAATCAGGAGCCGCCGAAACTGAAACCAAAACCTCTATGCCTCGATGCAGCACAATTAGAACAGAACCTAAACGCGCTTAAGAAGAACAGTGGCTCAGTCAATTTGACGACGATGAACATCCTACCTCCTTACATTAACGTAGTGACCCCTAACAAGTTATCAGAGTCTAAAACTATACAAATAGATCCAAAGAAAGCGGTCATACATGATTTACAGAGTCCTAAAGAAGAGCCTAAAGAAGAAAAAGTTAAATTGAAACAGTCTAATTCGGCAGCCAGCTTGCTGAACGGGCCGATGACAGACGTCCCGTACGCGGATAGCGACAACGCTTCGTCAGGCTCAGGAAGCAACGCGCAAAACCAAATAAACAACCAGAAAAACAAAAATTATGCTGACATAGTGGTTGGTGAGAGAAAAATTATGAAACAGGGTAGCAATGGAGAATTCGCCGAGTCCGAAATTAGTTGTTAGTGGAACGCCGTTGGTTGTAATGTGTGATGCGCATCGCCGCTAGGACACTAAAATGATACCTAAGTAAATATATAGGTAAGCTGTAAATATTAATTTTACATACGTTAAGCTAGTAAATGTGATTAAAGATTATTTCGAGATGTATTTTTGTCGATGTGTACAATATTTGTTTTTATAAATGTATTCGTTTGGACAAAATGGCTTCCTGGTTCGCTTGTACGTAGTTGAATAGTTTATTGTTGCTCAATTTGCTCAATATTTTGCCAGTGGTAGGCCAAAGTAAAATAAAACTTAGGTTTTTTACGTAGGTATTCTATCCAGAATAATATGTTGTTGATGAATTTTATATACCTTTTTTTAAGGCGAAGGGATAGGCAAATGACCTTGCCCGTTTGTGACGTGGCAAGCAGTCCGATCAACGCGACATCTGTTAAATAATCGACGTGTGAACTCGATGCGAATGGGCGCGGGCTGATGGATTGAAATATTGCACTGTGATGTTAGTAGATGGCGCTTGTTTCAGTTTTCCGATTGCCTTACACACACAGCATAATGTTCAAATCAGATTTCGCAAAAATAATAAAAATTGTAACATTTCGGCATTCGTAACGTGGCCTTAGTCTTGTTACCTTGGGCTCTGTCTGCTCCGCAAGGGATAGAGACGTTATTTATGTATGTATGTATGTGATATTATACATGAGAAAGTTTGTGACGATGTGAGTGAGTGTGTAAGTATGTTTGTTTCTTCTTTTTTTTTTCTTTTTTATATGTGAATAGGAAGGTAAACGAGCACATGGGTCACCTGATGGTAAGCGATCACCACTGCCCATAGACACCCGCAACCCCGGAGGGATTGCAGATGCGTTGCCATGCCAACCTAGAGGACTTAGATGAAATGCTTCTGCATGAAATTTGGAACGAAGACAGTTGGTACCCTACATTAAAACAGGCTACTTATTATCCCAGAAAATTGCGGTGTCCAGGGTCTGTCTAGAGTCGCAACGTAAATTATTATTGCAGAATAAAGTAAAACTTGAACGTGTGCGGGAAAGGTACAGAATAAGGTATAGTTTTTCCAATGATTATTTTCAAAACCGATATCTGAGGGTCCGAGAGGTCCCCAAACATAAATCCGTTATCAAAAATGAAAAAGGTGGCCGCCATTTTGAATTCTTTAAGTTTTGAAACGACTATTTTCAAAATCGATATCTGAGGGTCCGAGTGGTCGTCAAACATGAATCCGTTTTTAAAAATGAAAAAAGTGGCCGCCATTTTGAAAACCTTTGTTTTTGGACCAATTGTTTTCAAAATCGATATCTGACGATCCGAGTGATTCCCAAACACGTATCCGTTATATAAAATGGAAAAAGTGACCGCCATTTTGAAATCTCTAGTTTTTGAACCGATTGATTTCAAAATCGATATCTGAGGGTCCGAGTGGTCCGCAAACATGAATCCGTTATCCAAAATGAAAGAAGTGGCCGCCATTTTGAAATCTTTAGTTTTTGGACCGATTGTTTTAAAATTCGATATCTGAGGATCCGAGTGGTCCCTAAACATGAATCCGTTTTTAAAAATGAAAAAAGGGGCCGCCATTTTGAAATCTGTAGTTTTTGAACTGATTGTTTTCAAAATCGATATCTGAGGGTTCGAGTGGTCCCCAAACATCAATCCGTTATCAAAAATGAAAAAAGTGCCCGCCATTTTGAAATCTTTAGTTTTTAGATTGATAGCTTTCAAAATCGATATCGGAGGATCCGAGTGGTCCCCAAACACAAACCCGTTATCAAAAATGGAAAAAGTGGCCGCCAACTCAGATATCGATTTTGAAAACAATCTGTTCAAAAACTAAACATTTCAAAATGGTGGTCACTTTTCTATTTTGTATAACGGATACGTGTTTGGGAACCACTCGGATCGTAAGATATCGAGTTTAAAAACAATCGGTCCAAAAAGTAAAGAATTCAGAATGGCGGCCAGTTTTTTTTATTTTCGATAGCAGATTTGTATTTGACGACCACTCGGACCCTCAGATATCGATTTTAAAAATAATCGGTCCAAAACTTAAAGATTTCAAAATGGCGGCCACTTTTTTCATTTTGGATAACGGATTCATGTTTGCGGACCACTCGGACCCTCAGATATCGATTTTGAAATCAATCGGTTCAAAAACTAGAGATTTCAAAATGGCGGTCACTTTTTCCATTTTATATAACGGATACGTGTTTGGGAATCACTCGGATCGTCAGATATCGATTTTGAAAACAATTGGTCCAAAAACAAAGGTTTTCAAAATGGCGGCCACTTTTTTCATTTTTAAAAACGGATTCATGTTTGGAGACCACTTGCATCCTCAGATATCGAATTTGGAAACAATCGGTTCAAAAAGTAAAGAATTCAAAATGGCGGCCAGTTTTTTTTATTTTCGATAGCAGATTTGTGTTTGACGACCACTCGGACCCTCAGATATCGATTTTGAAAATAGTCGTTTCAAAACTTAAAGAATTCAAAATGGCGGCCACTTTTTTCATTTTTGATAACGGATTTATGTTTGGGGACCACTCGAACCCTCAGATATCGATTTTGAAAACAATCAGTTCAAAAACTACAGATTTCAAAATGGCGGTGACTTTTTCCATTTTATATAACGGATACGTGTTTGGGAACCACTCGGATCATCAGATATCGATTTTGAAAACAATCGGTCCAAAAACAAAAGTTTTCAAAATGGCGGCCACTTTTTTCATTTTTAAAAACGGATTCATGTTTAGGGACCACTCGGATCCTCAGATATCGAATTTTAAAACAATCGGTCCAAAAACTAAAGATTTCAAAATGGCGGCCACTTTTTTCATTTTGGATAACGGATTCATGTTTGCGGACCACTCAGACCCTCAGATATTGATTTTGAAATCAATCGGTTCAAAAACTAGAGATTTCAAAATGGCGGTCATTTTTTCCATTTTATATAACGGATACGTGTTTGGGAATCACTCGGATCGTCAGATATCGATTTTGAAAACAATTGGTCCAAAAACAAAGGTTTTCAAAATGGCGGCCACTTTTTTCATTTTTAAAAACGGATTCATGTTTGGAGACCACTTGGATCCTCAGATATCGAATTTGGAAACAATCAGTTCAAAAAGTAAAGAATTCAAAATGGTGGCCAGTTTTTTTTATTTTCGATAGCAGATTTGTGTTTGACGACCACTCGGACCCTCAGATATCGATTTTGAAAATAGTCGTTTCAAAACTTAAAGAATTCAAAATGGCGGTCACTTTTTCCATTTTATATAATGGATACGTGTTTGGGAATCACTCGGATCGTCAGATATCGATTTTGAAAACAATTGGTCCAAAAACAAAGGTTTTCAAAATGGCGGCCACTTTTTCATTTTTAAAAACGGATTCATGTTTGGAGACCACTTGGATCCTCAGATATCGAATTTGGAAACAATCGGTTCAAAAAGTAAAGAATTCAAAATGGCGGCCAGCTTTTTCATTTTCGGTAGCAGATTTGTGTTTGACAACCACTCGGACCCTCAGATATCGATTTTGAAAATAAATTTCAAAATGGCGGCCACTTTTTTCATTTTTCATAACGGATTTATGTTTGGGGACCTCTCGGACCTTCAGATATCGATTTTGAAAATAATTGGCCCAAAACATAAAAAATTCAAAATGGTGGCCACTTTTTTCATTTTTGATAACGGATTTATGTTTGGGGACCTCTCGGACCCTCAGATATCGGTTTTGAAAATAATCGGTCCAAAAACTAAAGATTTCAAAATGGCGGCCACTTTTGTCATTTTTGATAACGGATACGTGTTTGGAGACAACTCGGATTCTCAGATATCAATTTTGAAATCAATCGGTCGGAAAACTAAAGATTTCAAAATGGCGGCCATTTTTTTCATTTTCGATAGCAAATTTGTGTTTCACGACCACTCGGACCCTCACATATCGATTTTGGAAATATTCGGTCCAAAACTTAAAAAATTCAAAATGGCGGCCACTTTTTTCATTTTTAAAAACGGATTCATGTTTGGGGACCACACGGATCCTCAGATATCGATTTTGAAAACAATTGGTCCAGAAAGTAAAGAATTCAAAATGGCGGCCAGTTTTCATTTTCGGTAGCAGATTTGTGTTTGAAAACCACTCGGACCCTCAGATATCGATTTTGCAAATAATCGGCCCAAAACTTAAAGATTTCAAAATGGCGGCCACTTTTTTCATTTTTAAAAACGGATTTATGTTTGGGGACCTCTCGGACCCTCAGATATCGGTTTTGAAAATAATCGGTCCAAAAACTAAAGATTTCAAAATGGCGGCCACTTTTGTCATTTTTGATAACGGATACGTGTTTGGAGACAACTCGGATTCTCAGATATCAATTTTGAAATCAATCGGTCGGAAAACTAAAGATTTCAAAATGGCGGCCATTTTTTTCATTTTCGATAGCAAATTTGTGTTTCACGACCACTCGGACCCTCACATATCGATTTTGGAAATATTCGGTCCAAAACTTAAAAAATTCAAAATGGCGGCCACTTTTTTCATTTTTAAAAACGGATTCGTGTTTGGGGACCACTCGGATCCTCAGATATCGATTTTGAAAACAATTGGTCCAGAAAGTAAAGAATTCAAAATGGCGGCCAGTTTTTTCGTTTTCGGTAGCAGATTTGTGTTTGACGACCACTCGGACCCTCAGATATCGATTTTGAAAATAATCGGCCCATAACTTAGATTTCAAAATGGCGGCCACTTTAATTTGTCATTTTTGATAACGGATACGACACGTGTTTGGAGACAACTCAGATCCTCAGATATTGATTTTGAAATTAATCGGTCGAAAAACTAAAGATTTCAATATGGCGGTCTTTTTTATTTTGATAACGGATCCGTTTGGGGACCACTTAGACCTTCAGATATCTTTTTTTTTCTTTCTAATGATAGACTATACATTGGAGTACTACTTGCCTAAATATCAAAAATTTTCATGCAGTAATTCCAACCAAAATCCTATTTCCCATGCTTGTTCGCTAAACAGCAAGTAAGTATCAAACCAACCTGCCACTAAGTTCCCAAAAAATGGATTGAAAATAATAACTTTTAACTTAATATAGGTATTATACGTGCGAAGCGAACGAGTACGACTTTTTGAAGCACTGTTTTGCGCCTATTCTGTGACTCAAACAACATGCTTAGCCAAACCAATATGAAAAAACGCAAAGCGAATATTGGCAACGTCGCGTCGCTTACAGACTGCCGCCACCGAGCGAACATGCAACGTTGCTTTTTCCTTATTATTTTCATACGTCTTATCCAAATTATTTTTTTATTTATTTATCTATTATTTTTTATTTTTTTTTATGAACATTTTTGGTTTTATCTTAATAATTTATTTCATTGTATTATCTTTTTAACATTTTTTTGGTTTCCGAATTTTTTTGTACATTGAAAAGCGCCTGATTGAATGTGCGGGCAAATATTGCGTTCGCCCTTTTCACAGGATCAGGGCAGTACTACTCTCTAAAGCCTTATTTGTTGGCTAATTGAAGCAAACGCACCGCGGAATTTTAATTATGAGTTACTAGAGTGACCTCGTCGAGATTGGTAGCAAACAGATTGGTTTCACCCGAGCAAACCGTGTACAAAATATTTGCGAGACTCTTAGAGCAAACGAATTTTTGTACTAACTACGACATTAAGGAATATGTTTTCACCGGTGAATTCTAATTCAAGACATGTTTTATAGAATGTGCAGTTTTCAAAACTCCAAATTGTGTATTATCGCCATAAAACATGCACAAAAACAACCAATTTATGAGCTTTTGCCTATCCCTTCGCCTTAATAGTACAGCTTGGTAGCCTTTCGGTTTGGATGAATTTATGGATGCGCTCAGAAAACATGGGATATCCTTAAATTGATCCATTTACCTTCGAGAGAATTAGTGACTCCTAATACAATAAGTTTTGTTGACCATAATAATTAAAACATATTGAGAAATCAAACGCACAGTGCACGGTTACGGTTATACGTAGTATCTTGAAGTTATTAATTACGAGTAATTAAGAAAGAAACGAATTAAAATATATATTTATATTCGTTAAATTAGACCGAACTAAAAGAATTTTTAAATTTATTCGTTTAAATACATTTTGCCTACATTTTTACAAGAATAAAGAGAATAATCTACTTGCCAAAACTTATGTAGGTGCCTGCCTACCCATAACAACCAAGGTTAGGTTTCAACAAAACATTCATCAAAGCCTAAACGTATTAGACAAAAAGAAATTCTTGATTTTTCTGTTATATAATTTCAGCGATAACTTTTTATCCCATTTAAGGACTTTTACTCAACATATTTACATTAAAAGATCCTCATTTGATTTAGTCAAAATAATAATGAGATCCAAAAAAAAAACTAGCCTGCGTTAATAGTAAAAAGTCTGATCTGAATTATCAGTGAAAAGCTGTGGTGAAATGATTGCGAATCATTTCGTTCAGAATCAAGTGTGTGAAGGTTAAACAATAAATGAATGTTATATTGTTGTTTAAACATATAGGTTGATTTTTGAAATGATTAAATTATTTGTATTAATTAGAAAGGAGGTTTTATTGACGAGCTTGGAGCTCGATCCACTACCTATTATTTATTCCTAGACAATCTAGATTAAATGTAGCTGCTTAAAATGTTTGTAAATAATATAAAAAGTAGTAATTCAGTAAACGTCCACCCGTATATACTCGATAATTATAAAAACCATTATTTATAAAGTAGATATAGACGCATCTGTTTTGTTGTTATAGTTTAAATTTCGTTAAGTATACGGGTGTCGGTAAAAAACCTGCGCTCACAAAATTAAATTATATATACAAATTTATATATAATAATAATTTTAAATCACCCGTGTTGAAAATAGGTCACAAGAAAGAAAATAAATGGTTATTTCATTAGTAAAAAATAGTATTATATCTATTTGTATGAGAATATAAAAAATGTGTGTATCAAATAAGTGGAATGCTTTAACTAAACCATAAGATAGATTAAGAAGGAGTTACATCAGTTTGTTTTCATTATTTTTAAACAGAGTAGTGCCAGTTTTATTATTTTTACTGCCTTTCGGTTTGCATTTACAAAAATGAGTTGATATTATTGACGAGGCATGAAATGGCAGGGTATCATGGTATATTTTGTTAGTGTTATTCTAAACCTTTAAAGTTTCTGTCAGAGATCTCATTCTTTATACTCTGTAAGAGTGAAGCTTCGACTTTTTTTCGAACGGCATTGTTTTGGACCGTTTGTGAACGAATTATATGAATTGTTAAGGCTGTATTTTCTAAAATATTTCAAATAACATCGCTGTATTTGAAGCATTTGGTTTACAAGACTGCTTTCAAATTGAAGATATAGATATACCATCAGTGCCGATTTGAATTTTCATAGTAAAATTGCAGCCGAAATTAAACAAACCAGTTTGAAGTATTTCAGTAAGTACATTATGTGGAGGTATTTGGATTAAGGCCTGTGGACTAGTAATAAATATAATAATATTTTGACCAGAATAACGGTGATTATCGCTTTTACCCTTTTCATTATGAAATACGCGATACTCTGAGAGAGGCGGTTATATTCGAACAAAATTAAAATTAACAAAGTCAACATTAGAGACATTTTCATTAGACGAATAACGTTTTAC
Source organism: Pandemis heparana (assembly GCA_963854515.1). Lineage (NCBI taxonomy): Eukaryota > Metazoa > Arthropoda > Insecta > Lepidoptera > Tortricidae > Pandemis > Pandemis heparana. The sequence continues at coordinate 2,284,655 of OY978031.1, read as the reverse complement.
TGTCACTTCTGTAAAGTTGCTCAATTTAGAAGTATTATTTTCGAATTAGAGAAAAATTCTAAATGTTTTATTTTAACAAATGGTTGTGAAGTATGAATAGTGGAGAAGACAGCCTCTGATAAGTTCCTTTATTGATGCAAGTGACTCTGAAATGTTATTCATCGTTTATCATTTATTCTGAACAAAAATCACAGTATTTATACTGGTTTGAAACAACGAAATTGAAAAATTACCTTTTTAAAGCAACTCTTTAGTTTTCTATTCTTGAGAACGCGATGTATAGTGTCCACTACCCATTTAATAATATATCAGCGATTATATTTAGACATAAGGATATATAAATATGCTACTTAGGAAAACACTATTATACGATGGTAACATTAATAACAAAAAAATATTAAGTTATGTGTAAATTTATAAAATAAAAATAAAAACAAAAAAGTGTAATTGATATTCAAGAATAAAATCATTAATAATAAATGTAAGATTGGCTATTTTATTTAATTACTCCCTTTTAAATAAGTTATTAATTATGTTGTTGGTTGGTTATGTAATTCAGAGAAAACAAATGAGCACAGGTTTTTTAAGACAATAGTCATCTGAACAAATCTAAGTGTTTTTATCGATTTAAGTACTTATTGGAAAATTTTAAACACCTCGTTAATGTAACGAGAATTGTTAGTTAATTCCATTACTTATATGTCTTGAATCTGACACGAACAGAAGAGCGAGCGTCACAGCTAAAAACCCATTCGCTGGGCAAATAATTAATTAATCAATGTCTCAGATCTCTCTAACACTCTAACTTGCCAATGAAAAGAGGTTGTGAGTAAAAGAGCTCATTGCTTCCAATTTTTTATTAATTTTCCTGTTAAATATTCTTTTTTACGAAATGCTAAACATCAATCATTACAAATACGGAATTGCCAACGCTTTTACAATATGATACAATTATTTATGAATGAACTCAAACGTGACTGTAATGCTATTCATAACTACTCAAAATTCGGAAAACTTTGTTCTAATACAGATCTTAAAAACGGACAGATGAATGAAAGAAAATAATATAATACACATAACAGAGATCACTCTTTGAATTGAAATAATACAAACAATCACAAAATATTATAACTTCCCATCAAAATAAGCATGTCTAAACTAAAATTGTTCTTTTGATGCGCGTATAGCTAATAAGCAAATAAAGACTCTAAATCCAAGCAATGTTTGACAGGAAGTTATACTATAAATCTAAAAGCAAAACTATAAACATTTTGTTTCTTAATTTCAAGTAGTTCAAAATTTACAATTTTGTTGCTAATACGAGTAGCAAAACAATCTCTAAAGGAAGATAATTAACGAATGATAATTTTGCTCTCAATATTTAATCTAACGTACGCCTAAATTACATATTGCAACATAATTATTTAATCGTAAAGCTTTCGATAACTATTATATAGGTACATCAATCTTCAATTAATTTTTAATAACCTGAGTATTTTAACGCAGCAACATACAAAAACAGCAAACGCGATAAAATCCTTTAGTCACTATTTTGATCCTATTATTATTATGTACTTGTTCAATCGAAAATAAATGTGATGAAATATTATTGCACTAACGAAAAAATAATAATACCTAGGTTTCACTACAACAAATAATACATATTGAATACTAGCTTATACAATAAAACATCGATGTATGAGTGATATGAGCAATAATGGCCATACAACTTTACTTATAAAAACAATTTTGTAATTAACTTGCTTAAGTTGGCTGCCCTGTGATTACTCTCATAGAATTAAGGCTTAAAATTGTCAACATCAGCAAGTTGCATTGCGTTTATAAATAAAATAAGAAATTAATAATCTACATATTTGGATACAAGTATAAAAAAATCTCTTACTAAGTATACCTACACTTTTAGTGACGCCGATCGATATATAAACAGTATTTTAATTAAATCCAACTATAACAATAATTTCATTATTTTAAACAGAACACATAGTACTTACACTCAAAATAGAAAATGCAAATAATGGACACGAAATCCACAAAAAAATCTGAAAGAAATGAATACTGCAGCAGATTTTCTTTTACCGACAGCAGTGTGATACCAAAAAACTGTTTAATATTCGTTGAAAATCATAAATTTGTAAATAAAATTTGAATTTAAGTGCATAATGAATGTGTAAATAAACAAAAAATTGCCTCACCCCTAGCTTAATACAAAAAGTCGTCAAAATAATAAAAATATGACTCGTAACCACGTACAATCTCAAATATAACATCACGTTGACATTCTGTCATTGGCGCCAGTTAAAAAAATGGCCTCTTAATTTTTTTTTTGCTACAACACACATCTGAATTTTATAAGCGTATGATTTTATCATTTTCAAAATATCATCAAAGTAAATAAATAAAATTAATGGCAGTCGATAAAATTTTATTTGCATTTCATTGTAACTCAACAAATAACGCCTTGAGAATAATTTGGCGCCAAAAACAAAACGCAACCACGCACCATTAAACCAATCACACTATCACATTGCGCCGTCGTATTCGCACGTATTGCTAACATTTCACTTTCCCTTCCAGTGTTGTATTTCTTATGTATCTCTTATCCACATAAACGTAGAAATGGAGTGTTCGCTCAACAGTATATATCAATTTCCATTAAGGACATCTGCCAAAATTGCCCACAGTAAATACAGCCGTCCTATGGACGAAAACCCAAAATAAAACAGATTTAGTTTTTTTTTTACAATTTTGGACAGATTTGACATCAATCTTAATCCTAATTCAAAAAGACGCATATCGGTTCATACGTTTTGAAAAAATTGTGATAAGTTGATTAATATCTTGTCCAAAAATGTATTAAAAAAAAACTAAACCTGTTTTATTGGACATGCGTCCTTTTTAATTAGGACGTCAGAATAGCCGTTTGCACGAATCGTAGTAAAAATAGCACTAATCAATCAGCCGGATTTATACTGCTTGAAGTCGGCCCCGCTTCACCACTCTCTGTTAAGTTCCTGTTAACTTAAGTATCAGTTATCTATGATGACGTCTCTGTCTGTTTCGTAGTAATAAATAGAGACGGAATCATAGATAACTGACAGTTAAGATAACTTTAACTTAACAGAGAGTGGTGACACAGGCCCTTAGTTGTTAAGTTAGAGCGAGCAACGAAATACTCCGGTCACTCTCTAACATAATGCGTACGTACTATTGAAGTGTGGGATGCCAAAGACAATCTTGTAATCCGTGTAAAAAGAGCAACAGAGAACATCAATCAGATCTCTTCTGACTTAACCTGGTTACAAAGAGTCAGAGTAAGGCATATAAAAATTGTTTCGCAACTTCGAAAGTCATCTAATGCCTTGCCTTATCACTTTAGTCATTAAAAAGGTAGAACGAATCGAAAACAAAAATATTGCATCCAACTCACTATGCAGTACAAGTAAGAGCAGATAAAACTGATATATCTGACTGTTTTAACATATCCACGCTTATCTTTCGATTTGTTTAAACACTACACACAAGCAAATGGGTTAAGTGAAACGTTAGCGCGGACAGTCAAGGTCAAAGGGAATAAGTCCCCAAATTATACATATTTTGCAAGTTTGTACGATTTAGCCTTGACCGTGCGATCAGAAGTCGTTGTCGCTCGATGCGTCGTATGTTTCCGCTATGTGCGGCGGCGGCTGGTAGCGACTCGTCGTTAGCACTGGGCCGTGGAACGATTGAGATCTCAGGACGCTACTGTAAAAGACATATTCTTGATAGTGCTATGTAGGTATTTATAAATCTTCTCAGGTGAAATTTTCGCTTCGAGCCCTAATCATTCAAACAAAGGCCATTGTCTCTATAAACGCAAAGACGCAAGCTACCGAGTTAGCACGTGCCACTACAACATTCATATTGAAAACAAACGGTATCGTCATAGTATTAATGTTCAAATTAAAAATAATATAGAAAATCAGTGACATTAAATTTGAACCTTAATACTATGACGATACCGTTTGTTTTTCAATATGAATGTTGTAGTGGCACGTGCGTACGGTAGCTTGCGACTTTGCGATAATAGAGACAATGACCTTTGTTTGAAAGATTGGGGCTCGAAGCGAAAAGTTCACCTGGGAAGATTCATACTATATGCAGAACTCACTCAAGAAGGCGCGTCCCTCCAAGTAATGTAAAGCTAGTGCTTACAAGATGTCTTAAGTGTGTGTGACGGTATGCACAGCAGCTAAGGACGTGTGTATACGATTGTGCGATCATAGAACGTGGAAGAGCGCGATTTCGTGAGAGTATAGATCGTTACACCAACTACGGAAAACCTCGGACACCCCAACTGATAATACTGAATACAGGGTACCCGCCAAAAGGAGGTTAAATATGACCTTATTACAAGTCCATTTAAAATATTTAAGAACCCCAATATGGTTTCCTGAGATGACAGTTTACTAGGGTTGACAATATTTGTGGCTTTGATATTTTACGGGATATTTTGTAACACGTTGTATTGGTCTAGTGTTTATTTTTAAAACTGTATCATTATTGCCCAAGATATAAGTCTATGGTCTGAAATAAATGTTTTTTTTTTTTTATAAGTGTGTTATGTGTTGCAATTACAATATCATAATAAAACTGAACACGATACAAAATTGATAAATAAAAAATACAACCCGCATTAAAATATAGTGTAATCAATTCTATTTTACTTTGATTCTGACCAAACCTTTCCTAGGTTTTCAGTAGATGGTATAACAAGTAAAATTGCTTGCAGTTAGTCACCCTGCCACACCTTACTCAATAATACAATATAATTAAATATCTTGGCGCAATTTACCGATTTTCCAAGCATACTCAACAAGGATTTTAAAGGCTAAGAGGAAACAAGTGCTAAGTTTGATTTGGATTGCATTGTAGGTAGAATTTAGTGCAGTGTTTACACGGGGACAGATGCCAGACGCATGTGTACGACGAATTATGTAAACCAAAGCTCCCTAATACAAAGTGCAACATAAGTAGTGTTATAAAAAAAGCGACGGGTAGCACTTCGGGAGTGCCGGCATAAGTGGAAACTACACACACGCACACTCGCGTGTCGCGCAAAAAGAAAAAGAAAACTTTTTCTACACGAGATTTAAACTGGTCACCTGAGAGAAGGCACTGTTATTCCACACCATATAGCACTAAGCTAAACGCACATACACATACGTTGAAGCGACGAAATCAACGTACACTTCATAAATCGAACGCGCCTCTAGCTTCATTCGTATTTCAAAATAAGCTCTTAGAGGATTCTGATATCCTGGTACTTAAACTCTCCCTCCGTCTTACGCCTGACGCGAGCTTAACATTTTTTACCCATCCCAAAAAGAGCTCAACGCCGCTAAAGAAGATTATACTTCAAAAAATTCGTTCGAAAAACCAGTATCATATTTAATTCCGTCAGATATAGGAAAGGCTCTTGATTTGTAACAGATCCCGTGTCGTCACGTTGACACAACTACATTGACGTTAACAACGCGTAAGCAACGCACACAGCCGCATCAGAAGTGCTATTGGTTTTCACGCCAACGCGTCGCGTGCGCAGAGATGTGTGCGACACACACATAGGTACAACAACCTTAGTAACTGCGTGTGAGGCGGCTCTACCTCTTACATCTAATTGTGGTCTATTTACAAGGGAATCTGTGCCATACAAAAGTTTCTATGGAATTTCGTTACGCGGAGAAATATAAAAGCGATAAAAAAGCAACAGTTAAAGGCTGACGTCTTCTAGGCTCGCTGAATCAAATCGCAATAATTCCCCTATGCATTACTGTGACACTGTGTCGATTGACGGAGAGCCGCGCTGATTCGGATTGCAGTTTCATAATAACCCCCTTATTTATAAACTCTCTATACCTAGGCTTCTGTTAACTTAGTAAACGTTTGTCAATGAACACAAAATATTTACCTTGCTACTCCGCTACTTACGTGCGTGATCTCTACGGGATCATTCATTTAAGGGATCGAAACGCGCGTCAGTGTTTGTGTGGTGATAGGATTAATTAAGTTTGTGGGATTTGTGTGCGTTTTGTGTGGCAGTAGTGGTGGGAGGGCTTGCATGCAAAACGTATATATTTCGCACAAGCTTGGTTATCTTGCACGTAAGTAGCGGAGTAGCAAGGTAAATATTTTGTGTTCATTCAAATGGACCTCCGCAAAGTAACGCCTGATTCAATAAAATATTTAAACGTTTGTCCTTATCTGTGAAAAGTAAATGTCAAAGTGACAGATAGGACAAACGATTGCTAAGTTAGCAGAAGCCTATAGAGCGTTTATGAATAAGGGGGTAAATTTATAGAAGGCGAATCATTGTGATTCCATTCGATACGCCTTGGTGTGGTGAGCCTAGTGGACGCCAGCCTTTAAAATCCAAGTTGTTTTAGGACCCGTTTCACCACTCTCTGTTAAGTTTTAGTTATAAGTGTCAGTTATCTATGATGACGTCTCTGTCTGTTTCGTAGTAATAAATAGAGACCGAATCATAGATAACTGACACTTAGGATAGCTGGAACTTAACAGAGTGGTGAGACAGGCCTTTGGGATTTTTAATTGGCTTTCAAACTTCACACCAAGATGTTAAACAGGACAATTAAAATAAAGAAGTGTGCATTTCTTACTAAAATTTGAATGAGAAGGGTATCCTTTAAATATCCAAGTAAAGGTAGTAAGCTGCAGTTAATAGATTAGTTATCAGTTAGTAAGCAAATTTGAGCGCAATTTTTGTTACTTCAATCTCCCAGTTAGTTCAAATATTTAAAAAATATTTCTAGAAAAAGTAAATTAGCAAAGCAGGCAGAGTATTCAATTAGTTTTTAATTTTATGGCGAAGGAACTGTCTTTAGAAAAAAGTAATTAAAACTTCTTGCCGACATCTTGTGGTGTTTTTTTTTTGGCAATGATGGCATTTCCGAAGTTGATAGAATCAAAAAAATACTTGTTTTATAATGGGCCTTTGCGGCCTATTTACAAAATCAACTTTGTTTTTTTTTATTATTTTTTTTGTTATTTACGAAACAATTGATCAAGAGTGCCATGAAAGGGTTATTGTGTCAAACAAAGCTTATTTGAAGCGAACACCATATTATATAGCTGGTGCTGAGACAGCAGTGTCGATATACGGACACCACAACTGTCAAATTGACATTTGACTAACCTTACGGACAACATCGTCTTCGTGTCACTTAACGCAGAATTGCATGCATTTTGACACCTGTCACGCTCTAGAATCCGATGAAATGTAACATTAGTTTAGATATTACAAGGGTTCATATACGAAAAGTTAAAATTGAGTTGATAAGAAGGAAAATTAACTGGACATAAAAGTTAACTTAATTAAACTATGTTCCCCTTATGTTACTGAAGAAATGAAATGTAGGTTAGGTAATAGGTAGGATTATAAAAGTACACCAAATTAAAAAGGATCGTGTCACATGATAATATTGGCAGTCTAATCCACGCCATCATTATAAACCTAGGACAATATCACCGTATTCGGTATTCCGGGATTAGAACGCCTAAGAATACAGTATCTTCTCGTATAAAGCTTACCTGGCGGTTTTCGGAGGCGCCTTGGCCGCGGGCGATTTGCCGAGAGCAGCCGCCTTGCGCGGGTCATACGATGCCCTACGTTTCCACTTCTCTAATTCTTGTTTCTTTTGTTCTGCAATGACATTAAAAAATTGGTAAGTTTTTGGTGAGGGTCTATCGAAAGTGGGATTCGTAGCGAGTTTATCAGTGGTGCAAATGTTATCTTAAAGTTTGGTCGAATGATATCGCTTATTGAAATTAAACTAAATTCTACTGAAACTATCCATATAGTTATAAAATAATAGAAAACGATCATTCGAAAAACATTAGACGCTACAAAGGGCACCGATTTGGAGCACTTGCCTGTTGCGTTACAGTCATCTGATTTAGAACTAACAGAGCCATACGACGAAATAGTATGTCTCTATTTCAACTACTGCTTGCCGCTCGTCCATTCCTTTACACTGTAGTGCATACTTTGATTTATTTTACTTAAGAATGAGGCAATTCTTCAATGAGCTCTCCAGTTTTTACTTGGGTAAGCCGAGTTAGTAACGGGTGTACCACAGGGCGGAACTCTAGGGCCACTACTCTAAATTACATAAGCAATCACTCACCCATCTCGTAATGTTGCGCGCTCCCTTTGCTGACTGATCCTGCCCTGTCGTGGTTTAGCACTGCCACGTAGGTCTTGCTCGGGTCTCGGCGGAGGAAATTCTTGGAAGAGTTCTCTGGTTTGTATTTGGATATGTCGAGGTATCGAGGCTGAATGGGAGCCTTCTTAAGCGAAGTCGTCGAGGATGACATGGAGTAGTCACCGCTGTACCTGAAATTTGGGTTGTTGGGCTGTTAGATATCAACATTATTATCATCATCACCACCATCATTTCCTCCAGTCTTGTCTTCTGTTTAATCATCATCGCCTTCTCCATAACTTACTTAAAAATCAAAAATCTATAATGTTTCATTGATTCGCGCATTAAAGGATTTGGAGGATTTGGACAGATGCCGCATTTGGACTTTATAAAAAAAAAAGAAAAAAAGTCTCGTTTGTTTTTCTTGTAAAAAACATACTGCTTCAAAATAAGATACTCAAGATTTCTGCTTCTAATGGTCTCTTCTTACGTCCTACTTGGCTTACCTCTGCTTGGCCTGTACTGGTTTCTTCCCCTGCCTCATCACAACAGGGCCACTCTCTGTCCCGCTCTCTCCCTCCGTATCGCTCGTGCCAGTCGTCATACTCTTCTCATGACTGAATATTGAGGAATTCCTTGGACTACTCCCATTGGTGGTCGAAGTGTCACTGTCAAGTATGAATGTTTTCCTCTTGTCTATGGCTTCGGCTTTTGATAGGAAGTCTATATTCTCTTTGGTGGGGGTGATGTCATCAATGATGAAGGTTTTCCGCTTGTCTGTGTGTAAACTCCGCTTTAGTTTGTCTTGGGGTTTGTTCACCTGAAAGATCAATTTAGCTTTATAATAAAAGAAGATTGGTTAATTGACAATATTTCAATTTTTTAAGAGCTACTTTTTATTGTCTGGCTGGAAAGAGCGCACAAATTTAAGACACCCGTATTTTTTATATTCGTGAAAATCTTGTACTTTCGTGGAAAAATCCATTTAAATCGGTGCTCAAGCAGAAAGGACGTAAGTAAAAAACGTCAAGTATTAGCGAAATGACGTCACTGCTTTGTTTCGTACACTTAAAAAACGTTGAAATAATTACATTAATTGACCGCCAAAACCTGTGCTTAAATACTTTGACAGTGAATGCAGTTGTCACTGTCGATGAATGTCAAAACGAGCTGACAAACTCAAACAGAATACTTCACAAAAAATATGATTTTAAATGAAAACTTGCAAAAATATTATCATTATTGCCCGGCAAACAGTTATCTAGTGTTCCCGATGGCAACAAAGCCGAGCGGTGTGCGAATGAATTAACCGTCAGCTGTCAGTAGTGTTTGTGTTGTGAAAGTTGTAAATGTCAAAGGGAAACCCGGAAGACAAGGTTTTTTATAATGGCAGTATTGGACCGGCCGCTGGACGTCATTTCCTGTTTTACATATTTTGCTCATTTTTCCAAAAAACACTACGAAAAAATCCAAAAAAAAAATTTTGTGTTCTACAAGTGTTTCTCTCGAAATGGTTTTTGATTTATAAATATAAAGAAATTTGAAATATTGTCAATTGTTTTAATGTGGTAATATTTCACGTGCCGTGTCTTTTTTTGAAATAGGAGGGACCCATCTCTTTCAGCAGCACACTCTATTGTTAAGATCGAACTCCAGCATTGCGGTGTGGAAGGCAAAAGGATACCAACTACTACCCTATTTTCCCAAGAGAATCACCCAAAAGGCTCATAAATTGCCATTGTTGCTCCGTTATTATTTAAGGTAACACAAAATTAACACTTCGAGAAAACCACGTTTGTATGACGGCTCGCATTTCTTAGTTCTTCGGAATTTATGTGCGTTTTTACATTTTGTAATTTACAACGAGCTTTCTGTTTTTCGGAAAACATCGTGAGCAATCCTGCACACCTGTGAAGCAAATCAGTTGTTTTTGTGAAGTTTCCAATCCGCCTCTTGAGAGGCCTGTGCCCAGTAGTGGAACCTATTATAGACTGGAGTGATGGAGGGAAGATCTTGTCTTTGGTCTAAGAGTTTAAAGTAAGTAAGTAAGTAAATGCTTTATTATACAAATATATTCACAAAGGCGAACTTATCCCTATAAGGGATCTCTACCAGTTAACCTTTAAATGATACAGCCGTGTGACAAACGAACGGATAGAATCTGTCAATGGTCATGTTGGCATCCAAGACCTAAAGGCCGCGTTTAGCATGATTGCGTATAGGTTGAAATGGAAATAAATCAAAATATTGACGGGTTGCGCCGCATCATCTAAAACATAATTCCTAAGATTTTCGCCCATTCGATGGGCTTTTCATCTGCGCCGGATAAGCATCTGGCACATTCTATTCCAGTATGCTTAGTGTAAGTTTTCGATATCAAAATACGTCTCGATAACGTTTGCGTTAAACTGTCAAATACTATTAGAAATTTTAGTTGCCATTTCGATCCGCAAGTGGCGCTGTCAGTTATTCCATAGTAATTGAGACGTTTACGTGAACGCTTTCGAGACGTTTTTATACACGAAAACTTACACTAGAGGCTCAGACTAGCACGGGAGAAACGCTCAAGGACTCCACCTCTCAAAAACAATTGACAATCAAATAGTTTTAACGACGCGGTAGGCCTAGTTGGTAGTGACCCTGCCTACGAAGCAAGCGTCCTGGGTTCGAATCCTGGTAAGGGCATATGTTTGTGTGATGAGCAAGAATATTTGTTCCTGAGTTATGGATGTTTTCTATCCATATAAGTATGTATATCGTTGTCTAGTACCCATAACACAAGCCTTCCTAGCGCTTACTTTGGGACTAGGTCGATTTGTGTGTTGTTCCCTAATGTTTATTATTATTATGTTGGTACGGGTTTCCGATCACGGGCCCATGGGGACCCGGTCATTTGAAAGGCATTCATGGGGCCGAGGCCAACTATTATTATTATCGTTTACCTGTTGAGATCAGGCAGTCGCAGTCGGTTGCCGTCCTACGAAATCGCCTAAGGAAGTATTGGCTTGATGAGTCTTCTTAAGTGGACTTTGTATGTTTCGTGTGTGTGTATATTGATGTAGCTTAATATGTAGGTTATATTACTATGTAGTGTATTTCTAACATATATTAGTTTATCGTATATTTATTTATTTTTATATGTATTAGGGTGTACCAGTATATTATTGTGTAGGTGTATTATTATTATTTTAGTGCTTTATTAGTTTAGGTTTAAATTAGGGTCATTGCTCTTCTAGCTTTCTAATATGTATACTCTCTATACTCTGGTTTCTATTGTCCTGTCAATCGTTCGAAGGTTAACTGGAAGAGGTCCCTTTAAGGGATAAGTTCGCCTTTGTACATCTATTTGTCTCATTATCTGTAAAATTAATGTGTTTTATGTACAATAAAGAGTTATACATACATACATTATTATTATTATTATCAACTAACCTGAAACCCGGTAACGTATTCCCTCGCCATAACCACGTCGTTGGTGACCGCCTGCCGCCGCATGCTCTCCCTGAAATTCGGCCTCAAGTCCAGTATATCTGAATGTGTGGACGTGATCATGGGGTCTATGGGCAGGGTGGGCATCGGGTCCTCCTCCGAGGAGTAGTCCAGGGTCTCCAGGTCCGCCATGTTGGTGGTGTGGAAGGACTGCGAGCGGTGCACCGGGGACGAGTGGCTGGAAATTTTATAATAGTTTGAAATTAGTTATATTTTAAAGAATGATGAAATAAACATAACAATAAAAATATGTACTTTTTTAACAGTTTTCCGCGTAAAGTAAACGGGGGCCTTACCATGACGTCTTAATGCGATTCAGTTTAGGTGCGCTCGCTGTCAGATTCATACTAAAAGTGACAGCTAAAACTTGAACTGAGTCGGAATTAGGACGTTATGGTAAGGTCCCAGGTAAGCACTGTCTTTCTATCGAAACATTATTTTACAAAAAATTAAGCGGAAGTTATTTTAATTTAGAATGAGAAACCACAATAACATTATATTGTGTCTGGTCAACTATTTCTTACCTAGCAAACAGTACAGAATAGTCTGGGAGCCGCAAAATAAAATTGTTTTAATGACACTTTATTTGCATTGCATGCCGTTAATTGTTACTCTAGTACAAATTGTTAAGAGATCACATTTCACGAGCCGCAATATAATGTTGTTGTGGTTTCTCATCCTAAATTAAAAAAAAAGTGTCTAACTAACAACTTTTTTACTTATTTTATATGATTTTACCTGGGAGAGCTCAGGTCGTCCTTGTTGCACTCCTGCCGCTTGGCCATCTGCTTTTTCCTTCCCTCCTGGGCTGCTTTCATTGGGTCATACGAAGATCTCTTCTTCCAATTGCTGAACTCAACCTCCTTGGTCGCTAGGGCGGACGATGAGCGGTACTGGTTGGGTTTCTTTTGACCTGAAAACAAAAACAATGAATGTACTGACTCAGAAAGAATGTGAAGCGGGCAAAAGATATATTCTCATCTTTCATAGAAGAGTGCGAGTTGGTAGGCTTATTGTCTAACTCGCTCGCAATCGCCATCGTGTTCATTTTGACAGTTCTTGTATGAATGTGACAGCTAGCTGATTCCGATGCATATTGTCAGCACATACATGAACTGTCAAAATGAACACGATGGAGATTGCGAGCGAGTTAGACAATAAGCCTACAGGTTACCTCCGCGTGTGTTCAAGCTTCAAGAGCTGCGGTTCGTTTTTGGATCCGTCCTTGGGGGGGATTAGTGTTTGGTCTGGTGCACTCTGGGCATCGGTTAATAATTTCCTGGCAGTTTGAGAATTGCTTCTCTTCCCGCGAATGCAATGGTAAAAGCCCATCGAGGGAATGGGCGAAAATCATTGGAATCATGTTACAGGCGATGCGACTAGCAACCCATCACTATTTTGATTCCCCTTTCCTATACTATCAAACTAAACGTGGCCTGTCTTGTTACCTTAGGCTCTGTCTACCCCGTAAGGGATTTGTGTATGTGTACCTATGTATTCACACATGCTCGCCGGTTTCGCGTACCATTTGAGACAAGTCTATAGTGTAATGTTTGTACCTATAGTACCATATAACGATAACGACTTAACATGCGTTTGCGCAATGTCTAAACCACAAGAGCTCAATCAGACATTGGTCGCGGTCGCACGAGGCCGGACCAAGCCGTGGCTGCTATTGTTTGACGATCAAGTCTTAGGCAACACCACGGTTAATAGCTTTTGAGGTGAGTTTAGTGACCAACGGGACGATTCATTAAATTACACTAACCATTATCTTACCTACGGCCTCTCAAGCAGAGGATCGTGGGTTCGAATCCCGGACTCTCATCGCTGAGTTTTTAACCCCCGAACCAAAAAGAAGGGTGTTATAAGTTTGAGTCTAACCCCCTTATTCATAAACGCACTATAGGCCTCCCTCTGTTAACTTAGTAATCGTTTGTCCTTATCTGTCACTTTGACATTTACCTTTCACAGATAAGGACAAACGATTACTAACTTAGCAGAGGCCTATAGAGCGTTTATGAATAAGGGGGTATCTCTCTCTCTATGTATCTGTTTGTGTGATCGTAGCTCTCAAGCGTTAGATCGTTTTCGATGTGGTTTTTCGAAAGCTAGTTTACTTGCGGTGGTTCTTAGCTATGTTTGGTAATAATCGGTCCAGCAGTAGGCTTATTGTCTAACTCGCTCGCAATCGCCATCGTGTTCATTTTGACAGTTCTTGTATGCTTAGTGTAAGTTTTCGGTCACAAAATACGTCTCGACCGCGTTTGCGTTAAAATGTCAAATACTATGAGAAAAGTTTGTTACCGTTTCGATCCGCAAGTGGCGCTGCCAATTATTCCATAGTAATTGAGATGTTTACGTGAACGCGTTCGAGACGTTTTTATATGCGAAAACTTACACTAGAGGCTCAGCTATTTATTAGCTGATTCCGATGCCAATTGTCAGCCCATACATGAACTGTCAAAACGAACACAATGGCGATTGCGAGCGAGTAAGACAATAAGCCTACGGTTTTAGCGTGGAGTTTTTTAAATGTTTAATTTATGGTTATTCCATTTGAAAACCATGCACTGAGCGGTGAAGAAAAGCATTATTTCCACCAAAAAATCAATTACACTGCAATTCACCTACAAAGATATTCAGTGTGAAGTTCCCAATCTGCAATGGGCCCGCATAGAACATAGCCCATCTTTCTGAAAGACCTAGTCTAGTGTATAAGTATAGGTTAACGTGATGTTTTTCGGTCGACTTTCTCTAATAACGCATTGTGAAATTCATCGCTAAGTGGTGATACAAATTTCCATTGATAATGCGTAAGTTGCGTACATTGCGTACAGTTTCGTAACCTGCGTAAACCTCAGGCCGCAACATTGAGTAATTTTATTAGACACGGTTTTGAGAATGCTCTCGTAATCAATCACATACGGCCACTTTCTTTTGTATTATTTATCTGTTTGCTTTGTTGTTTGCGTGAATGTAATTTAATAATACCGCAAGTTTTTTATAAGGCCCACTTGCACAGTCCAGAGTTTAAAAATTAAATCGTTAACTCGGGGTTAGGTTTGACAGTTCCATACATTTTTACACTACTTACCCCCGGGTTAATTAGCATCTAACACGGGGTTAAGTCGTTAACCCTGGCAGAGGCCTTACCATGACGTCCTAATTCCGACGCAGTTCAAGTTTTAGCTGTCACTTTTAGTATGAATCTGACAGCACGCGAACCTAAACTGAAACGCATTAAGACGTCATGGTAAGGCCCCTGGTCCGAGCAAGTGGCCCTAAAAATCTTTAGAATAGTTTTTTATAACACTGCAGTCTTTTGCGTTTAGCTTTAAACTTTGACACGAGTATGCTAAGTATTGGAATAAGGATACATTTTGCCAAATTCCTCAGGGATATTAACCAGTTTATCTCGCTGTCTTGCTCACTCTTATGGGTTTGATATTTGAATCGGCCGAGTGAGGGAGACAGCAAGACAAACCTAAATGGCATTCTAAGAACTCACGGACGGTGAGTAATTGTTTTTTTTTGGCATCTTATTACTTACAAAATGAAAATCATACCTTTATGGAATGAATGGGTGAAAATCTTAGGAATCATTTCAAAGGCGATGCGGCTAGCAACCTATCACTATTTTGATTCCCCTTTCCACCTATATACGCCCTACCTATGCTAAACGTGGCCTTTAGGCCTTGTTACCTTAGGCTCCTGTCTACCCCGGATAAAGATGTGATTTATATATGAGTATAATTAAAAAAGTAACTTTAAATATTGCAAAATTAAAACAAACTAATACTAAAACTACTACTAATTATAAAACTATAATGTAAATATGTCGTCAAATTTATATATGTATGTATGTACCTTTATCCTGATTCTTCGGCTGGAACTCCCGCGTCGAACTCCTCGACTTGGTAAGCCGGTTCAGGACAGCCTGGCGCGTCGGCTCCGATATCCTCCTGCTCTGATGGCTGACGGGTTTTTGGAGCGGTTCTCTTGGCTCCGAAGCCCTCACCCTATCCTTGTTGGGCACCCTGACGGAGTTCCTCACTAATCCCGGCCCAAATTTCCTGTGCATCTCCGGAGTATTCGGGCATTTAGGGGAGTTCGCCGGAGCGACCGACTTCAAGTCGGGCGAATCGATTCTGCCTCTATGAACGCGCTTGTATCTTGACTCTTGCGATTTCTCGAACGATCCATTATCCGATTCATCGGAGCAGTCTTTGTACTCTTCGGAATGACCGCTCGAACGCCGCGAGGTTATCCTCGGATCCAAATAGTTGTTGTTCTTATTGACAGTGTTGAACGAACTGGAGCGTTTGATGGAAGAGCCGAAGGCGGCGTAGTTGTAGTTCTGCGGTTTCTTGCCGTCGCTAGCCACCCTCTGGTGTTTCTTGTCGCCCTGGTAACGCGTATCGATTCTCGGGTATGCCTCAGCGTTATTCTTTAGCACAGTCTTGAGGCAGACAGCGTTCGCGTTGCTAGCATCACTGTTAAGGTACTCCACGGGGCCGTCGAAAGACTTGTTTCTAACGTGTCTTCTGTGTGGCGAGAGTATCGCGTCTACATCGTACTGGGGTCTGTTTGATATGGTCTTGTCATCAGAACTGTTGCTTAACAAACCTTTGTCTGACGACGGACTGTTCATGTTAGAGTCACGTCTCCTTCGTTCAGCGTCTAAGGACTTTGACGCGCTGTTGATTAAGATTTTAGTGCTCGCCGGGAGTTTAGAGGAGCCAGTGATCACGTAATTCCCGGGACTTCTTAAAGGACTGTTGTCGCACGAGTTGTCTTTGCTTCTCAAGCGGTAGTTCAGGGAGTTGGAGCGGCTGAGCTGAGAGACGGGGAGGCGGGACATGGCCGTCTTCTCGCTGATGAGACTCGAGGTAAGTTGAGGCGGGATGGACGGACGGCCCAGCTTCGCTTGTAGATTTGTTATAGCGTTTTGCGTCTTGAGGAGATATGACTCGGTGTCTTGAATGGGGATGAGATCCTGTAACAATAGAGACATGGCTATTAGTTTATTTTAAAACGAAAAACAGTGATGATATATTTTAAAAGGGTGCCACATCTAGGTTGACACATTTAGAAGATCGATGTCGGATAAATTGGAACATTGGAAATTTGTTGAAAACTGAAAATTGCTTTTAATCCTCTGGAAGACTGAGACTTACGCTTAAGTAAGCCTGACTAAACAGCCTTGTCAAGGTTTCTCATTAGATTATGATCTTCAGAATAGGCCGCCAGTCAAATTCTGTATACATTAAAAACTTAAACAACTTCTCACAACTAGATCCATTGTTATGTCCATAATTTCGGGCAGCGTTCATAACAGACTCGTAACTGTCATAATATTTAACAGCTTGTGAATATAATTATCATTTTAAATGGCCATTGTTCGAAGTTAGCAGATAAAATCTAAGATAGTTTAGAGTCGGAATCTCTATCAAAATATTATAAATACTCGTGACGATTTACAAATTACAAGTGTATGTAGGTAGAAGACTATACACACGACTTTTTCGTAGTATTTGATATATATTTTAACACGAAAATGTATACATTTACAGCGAAAGAATATCAAATATCTTTGGAAATCTGGGCCCTATTTCATCAACTGAATTATTGGTGACAAGTAACCGGCGCTGTTGTCAAGTTAATCGTGTAAACGGAGTTGTCACTTGTCACCTACAATTGTCGCGTTGGAAGACCAAGGGTGTACGTGCGATTATAAAAGTTAATTTCGTTTGACCGTTAGTAATTCTGATTAGTAATTCCGATACATAACAAAGTTAAATGGAGCGTTATATGTTTGAAAAGTGTTAATTGCCCTCAATTGGCAGTTCCCGATTAAAAATAATCATAATTTGTTTACATTTAGCAGCTCGTACAAATGTAAATAATACCTACATAAATACTTAACCAAATACCTCACGCATATTAACTGACATTGGTTTTGATCTTTTGGCATTAATTAATTTTGGTTTTATTGAACAAATATGGCTGTATGGATCTGGTTTCCTTTGCCCATTCAGAAAGACTAAAAAAACAAAAAATGCTAGTTCCATTACCTCCATTAAAAAAATACCAGTGGTTCAAAATGGAGCGGGCGGGGCTTAATATCTATAAACTATAATAACATAGTTTAACGTAAGGCAGTTACACAGCCTTGTAATTAAGTAATGGACAAAAACCCAAGCTTAAGACAAGGAAGCCATTTGCTGGCGAATGTTTATTGGATTAAAATTGAGGAAATATATCGGGGTCCCTTTTGGTCTCATAATTTTCTTTAGTCATAATAATCGTTTGTCACAAGTTTTTTGGTCATAACACATGAAATCGTGCATTTTTCAGAAATTTTTGCAAAGCCATCAGAATATAGTTGGTTAGGTTAGGTTATAATTACAACAAACCGGATAACTCACGTATAAAAAGCCGAAAGAATGCGCTCGCTGCCGCCGGGGTGACCGCTGTCTAATGAAGGACTACGGATTAGTCCGAAATAATTGTCGGAGCATTCCTTCGGGTTTTTATACGTGAGTTATCCGGTTTGTTGTAATTATGTTTGAATCTCACGGTAGTTTCATGTTGAAAGTAGGTTAGGTTAGGTTAGTTTTTAGTTTACTATCAATTCTGACATAATAATATTTTGAACCATTATGTATTTCATTATACATTTTAAACTTTACGTATGTCGATCCGCACCCCTCATAATTTCGCGATATAGGCAACAAAATCAACATTTGATAAACGAAGTTTAAATTACAATGTTATATTGGAGTGAAAGCAGACCGAACGTGCTGGAATTCTAAATACCTACACCTACAACACTATGGGCTAGCAAATGCGCATGAGTTTAGTAGTTGTACCGTTTTGATTCCTTAAACAAGTCGTTCTTGAAAAGTTCAGTTTTCAACTCGCCAGTTCAGTATAATTAAATAAAACAAAATCCACAACTTTATGCCGTGGAAATTTGGCAAAACACAACGCTATAGGTGGAAACACATTGTTAACACGCGACGCAACCCGATGCAACGCAACGCGTGTTGAGTCGAATCAAATTGTATTATTTTCTATGACCAGAACCACACTATGAACATCCGACGCGTCGCCATGCGCATACACTCGTTGCATCGGGTCGCGTCGCGTGTTAATAATGTGTTTCACCTTATTCCTTGTCTAAATGTACCAGAATAGGTACTTGCATAGATAACGCAAAACTCGAGAACGGCTGAATCTTCGGCATTTTTTTTCATATGTTGTATAAGGCAGTATCTCAAGGTGCGCAGTCAGCGTCTCTAACCACTGGGCTATCCATTAAAAACCAAAGAACATATTACAGGAAGCAAGTTAGTTAATTAGTCCTCTAACTTCGTCCTCGATTAAACAAAAAAACCTAAGTGTTACCAATACGCGTATATAAAAACTACGATTACCATGACAGTTAACTGAACAGAAAAACATATTATTACCTCCAATGCCATTGCATTCCAAAACTATTTAAAGAGGTTATTTCTAAAACAAAAACAAGATTGCTTAGTGGCAGTTTGCACCATTTAGTCACAGTATAAAGCCAGTGAGTGATCTTCAAACGAGCCGATTTGCACTCGTTACGCACCGAGAGCTATCCGCACAGTCACGTCCTTGTGTTATAACGAGGTGTCAAGATAATAATTATATTTTTGACCCCAATTACAAAATCTGTGACATAAGTTTCAGCAATTTAAAGAAATTACAATGGTACCTAATTTTGCTTCACACGGCGTTTTATTGTGAAAGTTTGCCGCTTCATTTGTTTCTTTGATATTCAATAACACTAAAGAAGGAAATTTTATATATAGATATAGCCTTAAACGGATAAGCCCGCCTTTGTGCATGTATCTCAGCGTTCGTCAATAGTATTTGTTTTATTTTTATTTGCACTATAAAAGGTTTACTTACATATACATACATAACACATAACCTAATAGATTGAAACTTAAAAAAAAAGGAGGAGAAGAGGAATTGATCAACCCAAGAGCGGTTGAACCGTGGAGTAGAGAGCTAGTGAAGTGAACTAGGACGAATCCTGATTCGTAAATTTTAAAAATAATTCAAAACCTATTCGCGTATCTTTCGCTAGATAGGTTATATTTATAGCTGTTCAAAAATTTATGTATAAGCAAATAATAAAGTTTGGTCAAACGATGCATTGTGAAAGTTAATTAGCCGGCGGTAAACCGGCGCTTTGTGGATCACTTACTGGATCTACACTATGTTACAGACGTTACAGTGCAGTTACATCATATTGCATAGCAGACACTCGACAGCTAGACAATAGCTGTAACTCGTTACATTTCCGCATATTTACGTGCATGTTGACATCAGTTTCCACATTAGCATATTCAGTAAGCGCTTATAATTATGTCCGTGTATGGGGCACTCAAGGCGTGGTAGCCTAGTGGTGTAACCTGTCGCCTCTCATGCAGAGGGCCGTGGGTTCGAATCCCGTGCTCGCATCTGTCTTTTTCGGAATTTACGTGCGAAATAACACTTTTTGAAATTTACAATTGAGCTTTTCAGTGAAGGAAAACATCGTGAGGAAACCACGCCAATCCCAATAAGGCTTTTTTACCCTTCTGGGTTGGATTGGAAGGTGAGATGGCAGTCGCTTCTATAAAATTAGTGCCTACGCCAAATCTTGAGATTAGGTTATCAAAGCGGACCCCGGGCTCACTGAGCCGTGGCAAATGCCGGGAAAAACGCTAGGAAAATGATGACTCATACTCATCTAATCTAACTAATATTATAAATGCGAAAGTATGGATGGATGGATGGATGTATGTTTGTTTGTTACTTAATCACGCCAGAACGGCCCAACGGATCTGGATGAAATTCGGCACATAGATAGAGAAAAGTCTGGAATAGCACATAGGCTACTTTTTATCCCGGAAAATTGCGTAGTTCCTGCGGGATAGCGATAAACGAATTCTTTGCAGACGAAGTCGCTGGCAAGTAGTTATAATTATACCTACCAGACAGAATCTAATCCGGTACCTTAAGTTTCTTAATCACATTATTTTACCACTCTATCCTCTATCTATCCGGTTGTATTCGTTTGCCAAATTCGCGGTCGACGTGGGTAGTCGGTAACAAAAACCTAGTTTTAATTTAATCTTATTTTGACCTGGCAACCTGATTGACACTGCGACCCCATTTTGGCGACGCGGGCGCAGCCCAAGGTTAAGTGAAAGTTGTCAATGCGAGGCTTGTTTAGAATGCCTCAATTAAATAGTAGTTACTGTTATCCTTTGGTTTAGCAGTTGGGTCTTGGGTCACACGCATCTAATCTAACTTAATATTATAAATGCGAAAGTATGGATGGATGAATGGATGGATGGATGGATGTTTGTTTGTTACTCAATCACGCCAGAACGGCCCAAAGAATCTGGATGAAATTCGGCGCATAGATAGAGGAAAGTCTGGAAGAGCACATAGGCTACTTTTTATCCCGGAAAATTGCGTAGTTCCCGCGTGATAGCGATAACGAATTCTTTATAGACGAAGTCGCTGGCAACAGCTAGTTATTAGATTATAATATTAAGTACTAGCTGTTACCCGCGGCTTCGCCTCCGTTCCAGTTTTTTTTTTTTCAAAATATTGTTACATAAGAACCTTCCCCTAAAAATAACAAACGCAATAAAAAAGAATTAGCGAAATCGGTCCAGCCGTTCATGCGTGATGCGTGGAAATTAATGCTTGGTCTGGTGCACCCTGGGCATCGATCGGTTAATGATTTCCTGGCAGTTTGACAGTTGCTTCTTCCCGCGCAGATGGTAAAAGCCCATCGAGGGAATGGGCGAAAATCATTGGAATCATGGAATCATGTTATAGGCGATGCGACTTACCAACATCATTTTCATACTGCGCTTATCCCCTCCACGTTTTACTTACTTGCCGCCTACTATATGTATAGTATTTTCATTCTTACCTGTCCTATTTGGTAAACAAAATTCTAACCTCAAAACGTCTCATTTTTGTTATTTTTTAACTATTTCATCGTAAATAAAGGAACTAAGATAATATTTCAGCAAAATTATGTAGGTACTAAATATTGCCTCAGGTTTATTTGATAACATAATACACCTTATTCTTTAAAAAAAATTTCACATTGAGGTTAGAATTTTGTTTACCAAATAGGACAGGTAAGAATGAAAATACCTTACGTATGTATGCAAGGGCTCAAAATTGTATTTTGACAGAGTTCGGGACAGACGTAGTATCAAAAGCCGTTGAACCCACTGTCTGGAAACGCCGCATTTGCCCGAAAAAGGTTTAATACTCACTTTGTCCATAATATATCGATTTTCACAGACAGTCAACGAACTTGGCAAAGGCAGACCCGCAGTTAAAGCAGTCTACATCTACATGCCAGAATTACGACCAATTTTAAGATAAAGCTAGTTGTTTTAACCATCACAGAAAACCTTGATTGGCTCTTTCTAAACAGTACTGAAAATTAGAACACAGAAAAATCCGAAAACTAAAGCTATATCCGGGAATCAAACTTGGATCCTCATCATTTCGTGATGCGTGTCTTTACCTTTACACCACCCAGCAAATAATTTGATGACAAAATGACGTCCTTTGAGAAAGCACACGTTTTAATTCGAAATTTGCTTAAATTTTCCTAAAAACCTTTTTCTTGTTAATGCAAAAAAATTCGAAGGTCTAATTGACGCTACGTGTGACCGCAGAGCTGGCAGCTTCCTTGGACAGCGTATTAATATCGCTGTCCAAAGGGGGATGTTGCGAACGTCTGCGGTACTATGCCACGGGAGGTGCACGGGAGTGATGGGTTGCTAGCCGCATCGCCTATAATATGATTCCTATGATTTTCACCCCCTCGATGGAGATTTACCATCTGCGCGGGAAGAGAAGCAACTGGTACATTCTATGTTTTTTCTTTGCTCCCAGTCCAGCATGACAGGCCGGATGCGGGTCAGAATACATAAAGTTTAAGATGTATAATGGGTTAAATTAAAATAAATAATGGTTCAAAGTATATAATGCTTTTTTCTGTGAAACTATTAGCTAGATGAATTGCATTATATATTGTGCATTATATATTTTGAACCATTATGTATTTTGACCCATTATGCATTGTAAACTTTATGTTGTATTTTAATACGTAACCTGACAGGCCATTATTATTAAACTATATATTTGACCCCAGTAAAATTTAAAAAATCTACCAACTAAATCTAACAGGTTTATCCAATGAATCATTTCTTTTAAACAACAGACTTATTTATGGTCATCTCAAATCTGCGCTCAAACAATGACTCATGATGATGTGCGAATGACATCAGCTGCCATGTTTATGGTTTCGTTAGTTCATCTTTATGGTTAAAAAAAATCGCTGCAGTAGTTAAATTTTCAGGATTCAAATGAGGGCTTTTTGGGGCTGCAGGCCAGGGCCTCGTAGATTTAAAGGGCTTGCGGCCTTACTGAAGACCAGGGGCCTTGCCATGACGTCTTAATGCGATTCATTTCGGATTCAGTTTAGGTTCGCTCGCTGTCAGATTCATACTAAAAATGACAGCTAAAACCTGAACTGAGTCGGAACATGACGGATACATTATTCTGGTTTTTAGTATTTGTTGTTAAAGCGGCAACAGAAATACGTTATCTGTGAAAATTTCAACTGTCTAGCTATCACGGTTCATGAGATACAGCCTGCTACATACGCGATGGAAACGAATAGGGTTTCCGATTTTACCCTTTGGGTAGGTACGGTGTCTGACGACCTATTTTTAATTAGGTTCGTCAGACACCCAAAACTATGAAAATACACCTGTCGTCAACATGTGCAAATTTGGCCGTAATAAAAACAGTTCCGCGCTCTAGAGCAGAGTCGAACCCACGACCTTGCCATACAAGCCACCCACTCGCCATTAACATGCATGAGGCTCGAAGCGAGGTCGCAGGTTCTATGACAGGCTGACTCAGTCACATGTGTCAAAACGCGCTTAGAAGTGTCAAAAGAATGGAATACCATTATTCAAGCCATAATTAAGTTATCTTCCATGCTGGTCTGGGAGTAAAGAAAAAAGTGCTAGTTGCCAGTGTTGCCAGCACTCTTTAAAAAGACGCGCTGAATTGATTAAAAAAAAGCGCTAGATTTGGATATTTTTCGAAAAAAAGCGCTGAATTTAAAAAATAAATGAATGATTAGGTGATTATTTATTTTAATTAAAAATTACCTAAAAAAAATAATCTACGAATTTATTAGCCACACTTCTTTATCGTCAGAATCTTGTTCTTTTTGTACAATTTCCTGGCTTTCCTGCTGGGTAGAATGGGCGCTAGATTGGGCGCTAAGCGCTATATAATTTTGTTGGGAGTTGACAGCCAAAAAAGCGTTACATTTAGCGCCGAAAGCGCTAAGTTGGCATCAGTGCTAGTTGCTTCTCTTCCCGCGCAGATGGTAAAAGTCCATCGAGGGAAATGGCGAATATCTTAGTAACCTAATCATGTTATAGGCGATGCGGCTAACCCATCACTATTTTGATTCCCCTTTCCACATACGCCCACAATCATGCTAAACGTGGCCTTTACTGTCCTGTTACCTTAGGCTGTCTGTCTACCCTTTTCTGGAATTTTGAATTTTATATACGTGCCGGCACGTAAGTCTAACGATGACGAGTCACGTGGAGGGGATCTGCGCACCCACGGATACCGTATTTTATACATCTGCGCATACAAGGTCAGATTAGACCTACGTGCCGGCCTTATACTGGCACTCCACTTGGCGTTGCGTGTTCTCGTTGCGCTATTGGCATCTTCGTCGCATACGCTAGAAACAATATAGTGCATCCCCTTCACTCGCGCAAATATTTGGATAAATACGCCAAGTGGAGTGCCAGTAATAGTTCACCAATGTTTCCATACAATGATCGATGCTTTTGAACTTGACTAAATTTTGAATCAAGAATTTTAATGTAAAGAAAAATAAAGAGAAAAAAGATGATATAAAGAGTTGAGTATTAAGTTATTGCATTGTACCTATTGTAAAATATTTGTTGGGGTTTTCTTTTCAGTCGAGCTAAACCCAAACACCTGCTGATAATATTCCGGAAAAATTATGAGACCTTGCATATTAAAATTGCCCATTCTCATTCGGCTATGCCTATGCTCCTTCATTATATATTTCCCGTATCGAGGCTAAACATACAAGATTCGCAACGGTTGGCAAATCCTTGCCTCGCGCCTTGCTGCGCTAAGCAGTTGAATCAACAATAGGTTTTGGGTTAGGTCATTAGTTCATTAACAAATTTCAACACTAAGTGGTGATAAACGCGGCTTCGATTTATTTTCGGCAATGATTATATCCTATGCGGGTGGTAGGGCCTTGTGCAAGGTCCGTCCGGATCGCTACCACCATCTTACTCGCTAATCCTGCCGCTAAGCAGCAGTGCTTGCGCTGCTGTGTTCCGGTGTGGAGAGTAAGACAGCCGGGAAATTACGGGCACAAGAGGCATTTCATCTAAGTCCTCTAGGTTGGCAACGCATCTGCAATCCCTCCGGGGTTGCGGGTGTCTATGGGCAGTGGTGATCGCTTACCATCAGGTGACCCACTTGCTCGTTTGCCTTCCAATTCACATAAAGATAAAAAATATATCTTTCACGCCAGAACGGCTGAACTGGGGCCTTACCAACGTCTTAGTGTGATTCATTTCAGACTCAGTTCAGGTTTTAGCTGTCATTATTAGTATGGATCTGACAGCGAGCGAACCTAAACTGAATCGCTTTAAAACGTCATAAGACACAGACAGTAAGACATGGTAACAGATTTGGCTAAAATTTGGCACGAAAGAGATAATAAGTTGTAATAACATATAGGATAGACTTTTTATCCCGGAAAATTGCATAGTTCCTTCGGTATAGCGATAAACGAATTCCTTGCAGCAATAAATGTTTCTACTGCTCGGATTATTAGATTAGAGTTATATTTCTAAAAGTGTTGTTTGGCTATGGTAGCTGGAGACGTCGCTATGGAGTCCCGGTGAGGCAGGGCCCTTAGACGTGGTCGGTTCAAGTTGCCATCAAATCAATTTTAATAAAAAAATGATAGACTATCTACCCTACCCTGATAGGTCGTTTTCACCCTCAATTGAAACAATGAGCGGAAGGGTGTCGTGCACCTTGCGCCGGCGCTTGCAACAGGCGGAAGCGGAAACGTGACCGATTAAAAAAACAAACATCATGGCGCAATGAACTCCAATTATTGGCCTAGTGCTAAACTAAGGAAAACTGGAATTCTGGGTACCAGGCAACCCATAAAATCACTTTGTACAAATTCGTATTATCATACATGATGTTTTGTTTGTAACGACCAGTGTTGCCATTTGGTTCCGTTTCTTCCGTTTTTCGGAACTTTTGACACCCCCGCGGAACTTGGAACTCTTGGAAGGAACTTTTTAAACGATGTTTATTTAATTATTTATAGGTATCTAATGATTTTAAATAAAATGGAACTTTTCGACCAAAAATGGAACTTTTTAATGTAATTTTCATGGCAAGTGACCTGGCAACACTGGTAACGACCAGAGATAGAACTCGGGACCTTGGGGTCGACTTTTCTCGAAATCACTAACCTCTAGGCCCGGGTTTCTTAAAGTGGAGTCTATGGACCCCTTAGCTTAGAGGTCCGTAAGATGTAAGCCTAGGGAGGGTCCACCGTCCACAACAACTTAGTTAACCTTTAACATTTACTTGGAGATTTTTCAACGATAGACTTTAATTTATTTTGCTACTAGCTGTTGCCCGCGACTTCGTCTGCAAAGAATTCGTTTATCGCTATCCCGCGGGAACTACGCAATTTTCCGGGATAAAAAATAGCTTATGTGTTATTCCAAATCATAAACTATGTCTGTTCCAAATTTTATCCAGATCCGTTAAGCCGTACTGGCGTGAAAGAGTAACAAACATCCATACATCCATACATCCATACTTACAAACTTTCGCCTTTATAATAGTAGTAGGATAATAAGCCTAGACAGCGGTCCATGGGACTTTTTGAAATTTTGAAAGTAGTCTGTAGGTATCTGCAAAAAGTTCTGCTTTAGGCTTTCCAGCGTTTTTTCGGCGTTTTTTGTTCGTCATTATCGTCTCAGCGTATACCAGTAAGAGATGATGTTCAGACTTAACTTTTTATGACAACGAAACACAGTATCGATGCTGCGTTTAGCTTGTCCAAAGTTGTTGCTTGTCCTTCTGTTAGGATATTAATTATGGAACGACAATGACGCATGAACCGAGAGGTCGAAACGGTTGAATATTGGCCCTTTTCCTAACTGTAACTGCGCCCTCTGTTGGATTTGCTTGCATTTTCAAAAAGAAGTGGTTCAAAGTTCAAACATAACCATAACATATTTAATAACTCATAACCAATCGTGCTAACTGTACGTAATGATTGTGTTAGCCACCGTTACTCAGGGTATTGCGATATTCTGACGACGGAAGCCTTAACTATGCCACCATTATTTCCGACTATCCGCCCTTTCCTATGCCTCAAGGCTGACAGGATACGCTTGTGGTGTCCACTCGAGCATAACTCCGGCGTTACTACTTCTAGTTTGTATCCAAGAAAAGAGGTTAGGAGCCTCATATCCTATTAGCACCAGCATCTGTTTCTTTACAATTACATCTTTTGTTTCAGTATTCATTCACTGCATAAAAATGTAACAAACATACAGCAAGCTTTTCTTGAAAAACAACCATTTATTCAGCAACAATATACAAAAGTTTCAAATCTATTACAAATGAAAATACAGCAAGTAACTATATAATTTATAAACGCTTCACATATTAATTTCTTTATCAAAATTGGATAAAAAATTCTACATTTGCAAAGACTATCGTTCTGTCTGGCTTCTAAAAGCTCATATTAAGCTTGAATTGTGAAATTATTCAACAGATAGACTTGTACGCGACGCTTTAGTCATAGGGACGTTGTAGCTTAACATTTCATCTATTTATACATATTTATTAAATTTTTATCAGAAGTACAGTACCCGGCCATGAAGTTTGCGCATCGGCTAATTTCGGCTTCGTAGAGCGTTGTCTTGCTCTAACTTACATGACGCCAACAAAATTGTCTCTTTCCAAAGAACAAAGGCGTCCGCGGACCGGGAGACGAGCTGTCGGTAGGCCTCCAACAAGATGGAGCGACGACCTGATCAGGATCGCGCGATCGCGGTGGATGCGGAAGGCACAGGACCGATCCGAGTGGAGAGCCTTGGGGGAGGCCTATGTCCAGCAGTGGATGTCTTTCGGCTGACATGATGATGATAATGAAAGACCGTAGTGCAATCTTTATGGCCTGGTATGTACTGCAACTGCAGTAACTGCATTAATAATGACAGATTTTTCAATCGCATTCTGATGGCGGTCCATACTAGTCTCGCGCTTCTTTCCTATCTATGCTTAGATCTTTCCGCCGATCTCCCTTGCCTTGAGGCTAAGTTAAGGACACGCTATCCGTGACCGCTCGAGCGTGACTCCAACATTACCGCTTAAAGGCCCTTTACCTCGGAAGGGTTTATTGGACAAAGAAGTATGACTACATAATATTTTTTGGTACATTGTATAAAATCATCTAAAATAAACTGTCTAAATTGCATTCATCTCTTCGACGAATGGTATAGGATGAATGAGGGTAGACAGGAATGGTGAATGTGATTGCGAGCGTATGTCAAACAAAATGGCGGCTGTTTATGGCAAAAAACTTACCCCCTTATTCATAAACGCTCTATAGGCCTCTGCTAACTTAGTAATCGTTTTGTCCTTATCTGTGAAAGGTAAATGTCAAAGTGACAGATAAGGACAAACGATTACTAAGTTAGCAGAGGCCTATAGAGCGTTTATGAATAAGGTTACTAAATCACACATTCAAATGTGTGCGGGTTTTAAAACAAAATGTGTCTGTGAGCAATACTTGTATTCAAATTATATTTATTTGAACATTAACCCTTGTAAGTTATAAATTACAATTCATAGAAGATATGTAACTAATGAATAATTAAACCACATACTCGCACACCCAACTAATACGTGAATCAAATTTTAATTCCATATCCCACACAACATTAGGGAAGGGCTTTATAACCTCAAACGGCGTAAATCCACCTACGTATTATTTCAAATTCCAACCTTATCACTTTCACCGTAAAGTCTATAGTATAAAGCCGTTGGCTAACTGGTCGGTTAGAGGGTTGCCATGATATGAATATAATTTACCAACCTCAAGGTCGAACCAAAATGGAGGCAACGCTTCCACCATTTCGTAATGCATAAAATGCATGTGTAGCTTTAGTCATGACTGCGATGGATCATAGTATAAATAATAGCTGCAAAGAACGCGATTTTTTCATTTAATAGTAGGTATACTTTTTAGGCTTTCGTCACTATCACTATCTATTGATAACTGCATGATAGAGCATTAAAATCCGTTGCTTACTTTAAAACATATAAATGTACATATATACAGACTGAGGGAAGCGACTTTGTTTTATACTATTTTAAGATATACTTACATAAGTAGATCGCGGGATATAGACGAAAATGCATGTAAAATGAAAAATATTAATGACTAGTACCTATTACACCCAGACTGCTATGTTTATACATTGTGCTATTCTTGTCAAAGAACTTTAATGTTTTCCCCAACGTTCCCACATGCCTTTTTCGTATTGAAATGATAGTTTAATTAAAATTGCCAATATCAAGTTTCAAAATAACTACGCGTTTACAATTTTTTTATGCGAAAAGATTTTTCTTGTTTGTATCGAGGATTATACTCTACCATTGTTGACCTGTCTGTG
The DNA here is from genome assembly GCA_963854515.1 of Pandemis heparana. NCBI lineage: Eukaryota > Metazoa > Arthropoda > Insecta > Lepidoptera > Tortricidae > Pandemis > Pandemis heparana. The sequence continues at coordinate 2,255,071 of OY978031.1, read as the reverse complement.
TTTTATCTCAATTAATTAGTTTATAATTACTGTTTCCTCATAATAACGAGTTTATTGAACCTTACTGAGAAATGTTTGTTTTTTTTCGACTTAAAAAGAGGAGGTGCTATATTCGACTGTATGTATTAAATTTGTTGTTATGCATGTTCGCCGATTTCTCTGTCAATGGTGAACCTTTTTTTATAGTGTGCAATAAACTCTAACAAAATCTTCTGGATTTAGTAAGCTCAATTTAACATAATTGGTCAATTAGTTTTACTGCTTTTTGTGCCTAATAATTGTAACGAGATACGAAAAGTTAACAGTTACGTGATTAAAGTTTGATTTGATGACTATCAAGATTTGCACCGTTTCCGGTAGCAGACCATAGAGCCGTGACGTGTTTTTTTTTAATTACTAAGGCACGGGCTGATCTTATTGTGCTTAATCAAAAAATAAAATATTTTCATTAGAAGTTAAGAAACCATTTTTGAGTAAGTATAACTAAGTAACTTGGCACACTTTTTTTAACAAAGTATGTCATCATAGAAAGAGACTACATTATTATACCAGTAGACTTTAACGGTGTACGTTACAGCCAGTAAGTAGGTAGGTAGTTTGTGGTTCAACGGTTAGCTAATACAATATGAAGCATACGAAATCAAACGTCAAAATTCAATTTTAATTGTAGTTATTCTTGTATTTATTTCATCTAGCTCAGTGTTTCTTATACGTGCCGGCACGTAAGTCTAGCGATGACGAGTCACGTGGAGAGGATCTGCGCAGCCACGGATACCGTATTTTATACTTCTGCGCATACAAGGTCATCGCTAGACTTACGTGCCGGCACTTATAACCTGTGGTCAGTGAGCGTATGGTGGTGCGCATGCGCAATCTTATCTCTGGAACATTCAACAATAATAAATGAATTCCACCAAAATTACCATAATCGCTAAGGTTCAATTATTTCTTTTAGAGGTTCCTTGAAAATTATGCTTAATTTTCTAAGGGTCCGTGGCTGAGAAAGTCTAAGAAACCCCTTGTTACCCGTACACATACATAACCATAAAAACAAAGGTAACATGGTTATGTACGAGGAACAAGCTTAAGAAACACTAATTATACTAACTATTACACTAACTATTCCTTTCTGTACCAGGTTAGCTGGAAGAGATCCATTCTTAGGGATAAGTACGCCTTTGTACTTTAAATTTTTATGTGCAATAGAGTTTACATCATACATACATACTAATGTAGTCCATGGCGACACATAGCGGGTTCTTATTGCAGGTACCGCCCCGTCGTCGTGGTCATCAAGCATATCCAAAGTCTAGGTCAGTTACGACGTCTCTTTCTAGAACGAACAGTCAGAAAGAGACGGGAAGTCTATCTCACGCGCTCAAGTGCTAAGTGCTGCGACGCGTGTGGACCAAGGGGGCTGTGCCGAAATTCGATTTTCGAAATTTTTATCATACCGTCCCACTCACTCTCAAATTAACGACTATTAGTGTGAGGCGAAGGGTACAAAACGAACTTCGAGAATCGAATTTCGGAGTATAATGCCTCACAGGTGGCACTCACGCGTAAAAGTACGCGAGTATAAAACGGTCCAATAAAAAAATAACACTAACCTTTCTTTAATTAAGTGTGCAGGGTACCTACTGGTATTGCCGGTTTAAAAGTTGACTGTAAGCTTCTAAGAATGTAGGTACTTAACTTTGGCATTAAGTGTGACATTTCATCATAATGAGACGTCTGTTCGCTTATTTTTTGTGCTACATTATGTGTATCCGAAATGAGAGCTACCAAAGAAACTCGTGCTGCTACGGTATATATTTTGTCACACATTACATCTTCAATTTACAAAATAGCAAGTGATTTACATTTTAGCATCTCTCTACATATCTCTCTATGTAGTGGTGACATAAGCAGAAGTGCAAATAGACGATGACACACCAAAAAACAACCAAATTGGAAAATATGTTCAAGTTCGAATCGAACATTCAACTACCGACGGGACTGAATAATTTTATTAGATACGAATGGTCACCCCTAATTTTTTTCAAACCAAAAATCATAATTTACACATTGTTAACTTAACGACTACTACATAAAGAAAAACATAAATCCCACGACCTTAATCTAAGATGCTGGCAGCAAAAAGTAAAGAACGCCGTTCATTTATTATTTCAAGGTGGAAACACTGAGGAACTCCAGTTAGTTGACAATCGGCTCTATATTGCGCAGGATAGAGTTCATAAACCTTTGAAAATATTTGCCAGTAATTATAGGTTGCATCCGGGTGACAATGACTTCTAAAGCGCGGGAAAGCGCCATTTTTCCCGCGTTTCTTTGACACGTAACTTTTTAATTGCCTGCGCTCTTGAACCATAGAGTATTTTATTTCCAGCCAGTTACTTTTAAGAACTATTAATTTTGCAATTAATACCGCTACACGTTGTTTTGCAAACGCTTTTTTATTCAAATTCATACGAAACTACATTTAAGTTCCTTTGCGAGTAAATTTTTAGACCGTAACCAAGACCCGACAGCAAATCTTTGGAAAGTGACAGTAGTCTAAAATGCATCTTGGAATCAAAACAAGCCTTTGTTCCATCAACGTAGATTCCAATTTCTACTGTTACACGCAAGATTGTTGTTATAAATAAACAACGAACGCGACCGTTTGTGATGCCATAGTGTGCTAAAATCAAACTTAAAATGTCAAATGCTAAATTCCATTCCATTTTGAAATTGCAAACTCGGGCACTCCTTGTCTCGATCTGGTCATTGATCCAATATAATTCGTACTTTAACGTGTTAAGTTTTAGGTTCATTTCTTTTTAATAAAGGTTGGTGATGTCAGTGAAAAGTAGCGTTTTTACACGTAGAGCCACACCTGCTATACAAGCTAATTAAATAAAATTAATGTATAAAACGGTTGATAGCCGTTTTTTGTGGGTTATGAGTCTATCCGTTATTTGAAGTTGTGTGTTGTCATCAATTTGATATTCAAATACTTAGAACACCCACACGTGTGCCAAATTATTGGATAAGAACACGATAAAATCATTGATCAACAGTTTTTTTTATTCTTATGTTGATTTTTCTTAGAGCAACTCTTCAACTATACCTACACAATATTAATTATTCGCATAATATTATCGTCAATTTATATTATAAGGCGTATTTAAAATATGTATGTAGGTTAGAATTAGAACACGTATGAAAGAATAATTTAAATAATAGGTACATTTATATTTGAGAAACGTCAAAGAGATTGAATCCCTACAATAAAAGAGAATAAATTCATTGTTAAAAAATTAAATTTGTAGGTTTATTTCCGTTTAAAACAATTTTTACTTCGTTTTCAAAAGGGTTGCCATGTTCATGAAAACTTTTCTATGGCACAACATAGGTATTTTCGGTCAATTTCTACCTGCCGCACTCAAAGACGTCAATACCTAATCGATCATTGGTGACAATTACTCGAAAAAATACAATTTAAGCCTCAATTAGCTTTATTAACATCTGTAAGCGTGGCAGCAACACTAATTCTGTCCCGATTATCTCAAGGCCTTGGCTAACTATTTTTAGATTGGATTAATGGACATGAATACTATTACGATGACCGTTGCGTCAGGCATTGCTTTGATCTAGTTGTAGTTACTAGCTGTAGGTCACGAACGAGATGAGTTTACAAAATGGCCGGCGGTATTGCGAAGTTCTCGAGGGTTTTACAAATGGATATACTGATCAGACAATGCGAGACAATTATTAATTTAGCTGGAAAATACGTATAGTTTCTTATTAATGGTTTTCCGCTCGCACTAATTGTTATCATTTCTGTGAGAGTGAGAAAAACGATGTGAGTATGACACGAACTTCGAAATTCGACGTTCGGAGTACTTAGGTACCTATAGCCGCTATAGCCACTCCGATCGCCTGGTTCCAAATCTTGTAGTATTTGGGCATTTTTCTGAAAATAAATCCACTCACCCTTTTTTTCGAACTATACGACTTCGATGGCAGTTCTGCTCAGAATCACGACACGATCAGTATTGATATTGAGTGTAAGGCAAATAATGTGGTAAAAGCCCAGCGAGGGAATGGATGAAAATCTTAGGAATCATGTTTTGGCGATGCAGCTCACCCATCACTATTCTGATTCCCCTTTCCGCATATACGCCCACAATCATGCTAAACGTGGCCTTCGGGTCTTATTACCTTAGGCTCCCACTGTAATTGTATCCTCTAAGTTAGGCTCTGTCTACCCCGTACAGGATAAAGACGTGATTTATGTATGTATTTAAAAAGTGTCCTAAATTTCTTTCTTACTACGTAACAGACAGGGACGACATCATAGGTAACTGGCACTTAGGATAACAGGAACTTTACAGAGAGTAGTGAAACAGGCTTTTAGCATAGTAAATTGGAGCCACGATAAACATTTTTTTTTTCTTTTAGTAGCATTGGAGTTCATCCAATTGTCAGCTGTGTGTTGGCATCTTGGATAGCGACAGTAGCCAAACTGCCTTAAAAAGGTCTACCTTGTCTGACTTTTTCCATTAATTGTATGTTTACAACATTTTAACTATTATAAACAATTCTAATTGAATAATTAAAAATAGCTTCCGAGCGAGAGACGAGTCGCATTAAATCCAGCAAGTTTAGCTCAAGTGATGGTAGTGCTGGCTACAACCCTCCCGAATCTTACAGTACCTACTCCCCTGAGGCCTCGTTTTACCCACGACGGAACGGAGTTTATATGCGTTAAGGGTGATAGGTTGTTTGTTTGTTTGTGTGTTTGTCCGCAAACGTATGTTCCCATTTATCTCGAGAACGGCTGGACCGATTTAGATGCGGTTTTCTGTATTAGGTTCGTATTTTACATGTAATTTTTTAGTACCTACCTAGTAGCGCTTTCGGAAACATCATAGTTGCCAAGTTCCGTTCCGTTCTCACTAATTGTTATTAATTTGAGAGTGAGAGGGAAGGTGTGATACGAACTTCGAAAATCGAATTTCGGAGTAGCCCCCCTGCCCGGCTCGCACGAGAGCGCGCGCGAGATAGACTACCCATCTCTTTCTAGAACGAACAGTAAGAAAAAGACGGGCAATGTATCTCGCGCGCGACGCGACTCTTGCTAGAGTTGCTTACTGCAGTACCAGCTACCTACAGTCTGTGAGCAGTGTTGCCAACACTCTTTAAAAAGACGCGCTGAATTTAAAAAATAAATGAAAGATTAGGTGATTATATCTTTTAATTAAAATCACATAAAAAATAATCTACGAATTTAGTAGCCAGACTTCTTTATCGTCAGAATCTTGTTCTTTTTGTACAATTTCCTGGCTTTCCTGCTGGGTAGAATGGGCGCTAGATTGGGCGCTAAGCGCTATATAATTTTGTTGGGAGTTGACACAGCCAAAAGAGCGTTAGATTTAGCGCCGAAAGCGCTAAGTTGGCATCAGTGTCTGTGAGCTCGCCCCTTATTCATAAACGCTCTATAGGCTTCTGCTAACTTAGCAATCGTTAGTCCTTATCTGTCACTTTGACATTTACCTTTCACAGATAAGGATTGCTAAGTTAGCAGAAGCCTATATAGAGCGTTTATGAATAAAAAGGTCAATGCCATGCGGGTTTTGGGTATCATCGGCCGATTCAAGTTCCAAGACAAACCCATAAGAGTGAGTGAGACAGCAAGACAAACCCGAATAGCATTCTAAGAGCTCACGGTCTGTTCGTTTCTCCTTATAATTTTAACGTTATTAAATTTGTTCAAGTGATAATAAACAATTGAAATCGCTTGGCACACGAAATCAGATCGCGCTGAACGCTGAAACGACCGAAAGTAAGCCGAGGTCACGGGCGCAGGTCTCTGGACAAGTACTGAAAACAGGACCGCGAAATTCGATTCTCGAAGTTCGTATCACACCGTCCCGCTCACTCTCAAATTAATAACTATTAGTGAGAACGGAACGGCACGAAACGAACTTCGAAAAACGAATTCGAATCTAACGCCCCTATTTCACCAACTCGACAATTGTCGACTAGTGACAATTCGAACTGCGATGCGCATTCGCGAAGGTGAAAAACATGTAAATGACCAGTGTAGGCTTATTGTCTAACTCGCTCGCAATCGCCATCGTGTTCATTTTGACAGTATGGGCTGACAATTGGCATCGGAATCAGCTAGCTGACACATTCATACAAGAACTGTCAAAATGAACACGATGGCGATTGCGAGCGAGTTAGACAATAAGCCTACTGTTGTATGTGTGAGTAATGTGTGCGAATAGACAAATTAGAAAAATGACTCAAGTTTAAGTCCCATATCAGTTCTGTACACTACTTCATTTACTTAAGTTTGTCACCAATAACATAGTTCACAATTTCTATGGTACAGTAGAGTTCTCCAATATCTATGCCGGCCGTTCAAAAGTATCTACACATAGACCTTATTTTCAGTTACATAAGAAGCTGTTTAGATATTTTTGAACAGTGCACTGCCAGTTGGCTGCATAGATATTGGAGAACTCGACTGCAGGTATTTTCGGTGTAGGCTTCAGTTTCCAATTAAATAATGTACGGTGTGTAAATTTAAAAAAAAACATAGGCAACGGAAAATTACACAAACTGCCACCCGAAACTCTAAAAACACTTGTCCTGCACTCCGCACGAACACTTGAAATATACATTTTCCCAGAATTCTACATTGAATATTTATATTTTGTCCTGTTTCTTTCCTACAAGCCGAATTCAACCTTACTTTAACACGTTACAGTTTACAATCTATTCTAATTATTTCAGGACGTCCGAATATAATGCCCTAGGTTTAGTATTTAACAATGTACTTTATGGCTATTCGAATAGTGTTGTTATTTGTTTTTGCTGATGCTAGAGCTTGGTTTGTTAATTCAGCTTTGGTTGCCATGTAAATTCTTACGTTTTGTTGCATCTTTTATGAGCAGGGTTGCTAGTTTTTGAACGAAATGGGAATTTAAAATCAAGCTTAACTTCAAACTTAAAAATAAGATAGATTATAGACCGAGTTCGATCCCCGGTCGGGGCAGATATTTGTATGAAAAATACGAATGTTTGTTCTCGAGTCTTGGATGTTTAATATGTATTTAAGTGTGTATTTATCTATATACGTATGTTTATCCGTATCTAGTGCCCATATCACAAGCTTTGCTTAGTTTGGGACTAGGTCAATTGGTGTCAATTGTCCCAAGATATATTTTTTTTTATTTTATTTTTTTATTAAAATTAAAAAATAAATAGAATGGGATTTATCCGTGTTTGAAGATTAGCGACTCAATTATTTTTTTTCCAATACGATGGACGGTGGGCGCTCCCTTATAAGAAAAGTTCTGACTGCCTGACATCAACACCCAGCCAGTCCAACCACTTGGACCTAGAAATCTTAAATGTCGCATAGAGACTCACTCAGTGCACAAAAATGAAATGAGTCCTCCCCCGCGCGGCACAGGGGCGCGGGGTAGGACGTCAAAGGGGGCCGAGAGAGGTGCGGGCGGCACCGCGCGGGCAAGGACTCATTTAAGAGGTCGGTCTATTCTGTAAACCTAATCTGTTTGTATGTAACCCTGGAGACTGGAGAACGATTACTAAATTTAAAGTGTTCGAATACCAGTACCTTTGCCCAATGAATAATACTCTCACACTTGTCATTTCGAATATTCATCACACCTCACGACCACGCAGACATTGAGTTGCAGATTCAGAACACATTCAGAACGCCTTTGTTGGACGGGATCTCAACGACGTTGAGTCAACGTGTAAAAGAAGTCTCCGAGTGGCTCAACAATGCTCACACCCTTGGACTCAGACAAATGTTTTTTTTTTTAAACGTTAGATGCTGTATACGAGAACGTGTGTGATAAGTATAAGTAGTAGATTTTTTTTTAATAAAAAAAGAAACATTTGCGACAATAGATAACATACATATAAGCCTATACTTGTATTTTTAAATAAATAAATACTTAAATAAATATAAAAAACAGCCAAGTGTAAGTCAGACTCGCTCCCCGAGGGCTCCGTAAAAATTCGGCAAGTAAATAGGTAATCCAGTATGTATCAGGTCAGTTTACTGATTATTTACATAGACAGACAGACATAAATATTAGATTTAGTATTTTTTTCCACTTGTGTTTATTTTAAGACTTGTTCTAGTGCATATTATCTGTGTCAATGGAATAAAATATGATTATGATTATGTTGTTACATGTAGAGCCAACAGAAATACATCATCTGAGAAAATTTTAAATGTCTAGACATCACTATCACAGTTCATAAGATAGTTTGGTTAAGTGCTTGAATAACATCAATTTCAACTAAATTAGATGTTGTCAGCCTTTTAAGTATCTTCCGTTAGCAACTACATAACATACTATACTGAAGAGCAAAAACGGGTCATTTTTCATACAACTTTGTACGTAACCCTTTATTTTTGTTCATCAGTTGTAACGTATATACGTTAACTCTGTAAACTTAGAAACTAAACACTTAAAATCTAGAACTAGAAAACTAATTATAATAAAAGTACTACAAATAAAATCCTTAATACCTACTTAAATATGTTAAATTCTTATAAATACGAACCTAATAACTAAATCCTTATCTGCTAAATAATCGCATTAACGTAATTAATCTAATTAAAAATAAACTTAAAGTAATGAGGCAACATAAATATTTAAACAAACAAACTCACGGAGCGTACGCGCAAATAATGTTTTGTTATATGTCACGGGACCGGTCGCCGGCGCAAGCCGATCTATCCCGACGGCTACGCGAGGAGGTCCGAGCGGCCGCTGCCGCCTTTCACTCAGCCACTGGCCTTAAGACGCACAACCCGCGTCACCTTAAACTAATACCGCTACTCTCGGGCGGAGCGAACTAATAGACGCCTTTATATTTTATTTGATAATTTATAGTTATTTTTTAAAAAGTGAGTGTATTTCGTCCCAATACTGGGTAAGTGTTGCACCAATCATTATTATTTAAGTAGCTGCTATGCTTGTAGGCTTAGATTCTGCCGTATTTAATTAATACAGTAGAAGTATCTTAGCGGACACCTTCTACGACCTACCTTGTCCGCTTTGGAACATTCTAGATGGTACATGAATTAGTTTCTACCATCATAATTAACTAAATTAGTAAACTTGATGCTTCATGTTCTTTTCTTAAGCATTTTAGTTATTATTTTTTCTAAATATGGTTAATTATAATCAACATTTTCCTTGATTTTGCATGAACTCATGATCATGATCATTTTATCATTCTTTTGTATGAGCCTTTACTTAGGCGTGAGAATAGTTACTAATTATACCTGTAATTGATACTTATTTCGAAACCTTTTGAGGTTTCGCTCGTAATATTTTTAATTCTAAATTTAATTAATAATTGTTTGCGTAAATTTAAACTAATTCCCCGATTATGAATAATTTTAATAATAATAAATTGAATGTAATTTTTATCTTTGTAGAAAATACCGTTTGTGAGAAAAGGCTTTTACTTAAAAAACGCCGATTCATTACATCATTAAAAAGAAATACATTGGAGAATGTAATGCTAACGCACACTATTGCTCCCCTTTGAGCTTGCCTTAATTAATTGATTAATTAATTTAATTGATTAGTAAAATATTCATTTTTACCTATGCTTAGCATTGCATTCCCGCTGCATCGCTTGCTTTTTTATGTACCTGGACTGCATCGCCCATCATTTCATGATAGCTATTTCATTACCTACCCCCTTGCGCGCGCGTGATCATCTGCAGTCCAGGGCTAGGTTTGAGCCTGTGTCCTAATTAGGATTTTGGACGCGTTCCAGGAACACCCTACCGGGTGAAGGGCACACCACCTGCTTCCGCTACTACCCGAATCTGCGCCCCGGCCTATCTCACCTTCACGGCCGTCTCACCACCCTGGCTCTCCACGTCGAGCTCCGCACAGCCGAGGGGCGTACGGTATTTTGAGAGGAACGGCCATTCTCACACAAGTCCAAGCGTTCTAGGCGCAGCCCTACCTAGTGGCATTCGATGCCCCACCCTGTGGTCTCGTGCGTTATTTAAATGTCTACATAGATTTAAATTTAAGGGCTAGATCTACCTAAAGTTAATTAACTTGTACTACCTTACTTCTAATGATTAAATCTACCTTACGTCTAAAATAATTATACTAAATTATACAAATTAAATTATTAAATTGAATTAAATTATTAGATTGAATTAAATTATTAAATGGAATTAAATTATTATATTTTAAATTAATGAATTTTAAATTATTAAATTATGTTATTTCGTTTTAATTATTAAAATGAAATTATTGTTTTAAATTATTAATGTTTGAATTGTAATTTTAAATTATTTATTCCAAAATTAAAATTAACTTATTGTTTTCAAATTTACTTTTTTATTTGTCTCCGTATTAGGCTACCTGCCTTCCATCAATTACGGGACAAATTGGCGCCACCGTGGTTTTTTTTATAGGTTTAGGGCTACTGGACTGTGTGAGGATGGTTTTTTCTTTCCTAAAGCTTTCTTGGTGTTGGAGTGAGCATGTCTTAGTTTAGTAAGCTTTGCCATTTTAGTGACGACGTGTTCATAGATTTTTCTAATCTACCTACGTTGTTTTTTTTTATTTAAAAAAAAACCTTGTCTGTATCTTTTTAAAGCTTAATTGTTGTTAATTGTATTTTTTTGTGGTATTGTTTATTTTTTAAACATTATAAATTTATGCAACACGCGTTACTGCTGCTTTTAGTTAAGACGCTTGTTTAGACTAGTGCTTAGCAATCATTGTAAAACTCGTGCAACATTTACCTAAATAATTGGTAAGCAAGCTCACTATTTTTGCTAATTGTACCCCTATAATAAAAATAAAAACTAACTTAATAAATCTTAAAATAAATTAAAAAAAAACCTAATCACAACCTAGAACTAAATAAATATCTAAAACTTATTATAAAAATATACAATAAACATGGCGCGGCAAATAAAATACTTACAGCTTACAAAATCAGAACTTATTTACGAAGTTAAAATTCGTGCTGAGGTACCCAAGGACAAAGTAGACGACTTAAGGCACCAACTCGCAAAGCTTTCACTACAATACCCCGCTGAGGAGATTCTGGACTCATGCTACGAATTTGAGGAAGATATAGCTGGTATAAAGGTCACTTTAGCCAAATCAGCCATAAACTTAGCTTCTCTTGCACAGGATCCTAATCAGAGGGCTCTACTCGAGCGTACTCGCACTTACCTAAATCACATTCACCATAGGCTTAATCGTATTCAGCCGCCCGAGGAACCCTCTGCTTTGGCCCAGTTTCGCGAAGCTCAGGAGTTTTATAACGACCAATGGTCAAAGCTTCAGCAACTTTTAAAAAACATACAGCCTTCTCATCAGCCTGATATCCCAGTGCAAACTGCTCCTACTTCCACTGCATCTCGTACTGATGACGACTCTGTCCTGCGAAATATCACTGTGACTTGCGATCGGGGCGGCCTTAATTCTGAGATTTCAAAACTTAAATTTGATGGCAAATCGTGTGTTCGCTCCTTTATCACGCGGGTTGAAGAGTTCCGACAAGCAAAGAACGTAACTGATTCCTATATGCTCTCTCATGCTGCAGAAATTATGACAGGAGATGCTTTGCACTGGTATCGCAGCGTGAGAGAAAGCGTAACCTCTTGGAAGGACCTCCTTGTTTTGCTTAAGGACGACTTCGATATCATAGATTATGATTACCGTATGATTACTGAAATCAGGAACCGAAGCCAGGGTCCATCTGAAAACATAACCATCTACTTGGCGATCATGCACGGTATGTTTAGTAGGCTCTCTAGACCCCTAAGCGAGCAGGAACAGCTAGAGATCGTTTTGCACAATATTAGACCCTGTTATTCAAACGTTCTTGCTACTTGTCCTGGGTTAAGTACTTTCTCGGAACTCAGAATTTTATGCAAAAACTACGAGCACATTACTGCGCGTTCTGGTGACTTCAGGGAACCGCCACCTGTTTCTGGTAGTACAGTGGCTCCGGACTATGCATATACTAGGCGAGATTTCAAAAATAACTATAAGCCGAATTATAATAACAACACGCAGCCACATGCCGGTCCAAGCCACCAGAATCCTTCAAACCACAAGACCATTCCCAATCGACAGCAATACGTCTCCTCAGTGTATAGAGAGCCATATTGCTATCGCTGTAGGGTAAACACTCATAACATGAGACAATGCCCAGCGGAGCGTACTATTTTTTGCTTCCGGTGCGGTCTGAAAGACTTTCGTGCACCAGACTGTCCCAATTGTAAACCGCAGCAAGCGGGCAGCAAGGTGAAGTCACAGGTTCAGACAAAAAACTAGGTGCCGAAAATTGTCGTGATCAACACTCTGATGCCGCTGACTGGGGCAATTGGCTCACTACTATAAAGCATTTCTTTAACACTTATAAAGTCGCATCAATTTTCGGTTCCATTCCCACAAATGACCCCCGCCCCTATGTTAATATTTCTATTGAGAACATACCGGACTTTACTCTCTACGGTTTGCTTGATTCTGGTTCTGTTGTAACTATTCTCGGCAATAATGCTCATTCACACTTTTTGCAATTTGGCTATGATTTGCTGTCGGGAGACGACATAACAGCTGTAGCGGCTGGTGGTCAGCGTATGAAATCACATGGTTATATGTTGCTGCCAATAGTTTTCGAGAATACGAAACATATAATTAAAGCTTATATTATTCCTGCCATAGAAACAAACATAATACTTGGCATCGACTTTTGGAAAAAATTTAAAATCTGCCCTAAATATCTAAATAACATAAATTATATTTCAATGTCTGAACCTTGCCTTGCACAAATAAATTCTGATTCTGACTCATCAAACATACATTTACAGTCTTACAGCAACCTCGGCACGTCAGAGAAACTTATTGCTGATAACATAATCGCTCAATTTAAGGAAATTTCATTTGAAACTAAAGGCCTCGGCAAAACTTCCCTGATTTCACACCGTATCGATACAGGAGATACCGAGCCTATAAAGCAAAGGTACTATAGATTATCCCCGGAGAAGAAGCGCATTATAACGGAACAGGTAGATGAAATGTTATCCCTAGGCGTAATCTCTCCCTGTGAAAGCCCTTGGTCCTCTCCCGTTCTGGTGGTTGGCAAAAAAGATGGTAAGCCTCGATTCTGTCTCGATAGTCGTAAACTGAATTCGGTCACCAAGAAAGATGCCTATAGCCTCCCTTACGTATCTGAAATCTTAGACAACCTGAAAGACGCAAAATACCTTACCAGCTTGGATCTCTCAAAGGCCTTTTGGCAGATTCCTATTCATGAGGATGATAGGGAAAAAACTGCATTTTACGTCCCAGGCCGTGGAACATTTATGTTCAACGTCACCGCTTTTGGCCTCACTAATGCTCCTGCTACACAGCAGCGACTAGTTGATTCCCTATTTATGCCTGATCTTGAGCTTAAAGCCTTCTGCTACCTCGACGACGTCATTGTAGTGAGCGAAACCTTCGACGAGCACGTTTCTATTCTTTTGAGAGTATTGGAGAAGTTAAGGAAAGCTAATCTTACAATTAATTTTGAAAAATGCCGTTTTTTCAGAGACTCCTTAAAATATCTAGGCTATGTAGTAGATTCTCGAGGACTTAGGACGGATCCGGATAAGGTGCAAGCCATCTGTAATTATCCGGTCCCTACTACCAGAAAGGAGGTGAAACGTTTCCTAGGTACGGCTTCCTGGTATAGGCGCTTTATTCCCAATTTTAGCACAATAGCTGGCCCACTTAATAAGCTTACCTCGACAAAGAATAAGGCCGCTCCGTTTGCATGGACACCAGAGACTGATAAAGCTTTTTTAACTTTAAAATCCTGTCTTGTTCAGGCACCCATTTTAGCGTGTCCAAACTTTGATTTGCCATTTGATGTTCACACGGATGCCAGTAACTACGGGGTTGGAGCAATGCTTTGCCAAGTCGTCGATGGTGTAGAACATCCAGTAGCATTCATGAGTAAATCATTAACTGGACCTGAACGAAATTATAGTGTCACAGAAAGGGAAGCTCTAGCTGTTCTAACTGCACTGGAACATTGGCGATGCTATTTGGAGAACGGCCGCCCTTTCACTGTCTATACGGACCACTCAGCACTTAAGTGGTTCCTCTCTCTTACTAATCCCACGGGCCGCTTAGCCAGATGGGGTGTGAGGTTATCTGCCTTTGACTTTTCCATTAAACACCGCAGAGGAAAGGACAACGTTATCCCTGATAGTCTTTCGAGATGTGTCCCAGTGGCAGATTTGTCATGCAGCAATTCCCCAACCACATCTGATACTTGGTACTTAAATATATTTAATGGTTGTCTTAATTCGCCTACTAGCTTTCCTAACTATCTAATTAAAAACAGTAAACTGTATAGACGCATGAATAATAAAAACGTACTTACGTCAGAGTTTAGTTGGAAGGAAGTAGTTTGCACTGAAGATCGACAACAGGTACTCGCTAAATGTCACAGTGAGCCGACATCGGGACATTTTGGTGTGTTCAAGACGTATAAACGACTGGCACTTACTTATTTCTGGCCCAAAATGTACAGCGACGTTGTCAAGTATGTCTCCGCCTGTGAGATATGCTTGGCCCATAAAACAGCTACACATCGCGTCTTAGGAACAATGGGTAGGCCCAAGGACTGCTGTAGGCCATTCCAAATGCTCTCTATCGATCTAGTTGGACCCTTACCTTGTACTAGGAAGCAACATTGCTATATATTTGTCGTGACGTGCTGTTTTTCTAAATATTGCCTCATATTTCCTTTAAGGCGCGCTACTGCTCAGGCTGTTTCACAGATAATCGAGGACGACGTATTTTTGGTACACGGCATTCCACAAACGGTAGTGTTAGATAACGGATGTCAATTTAACAGTCATGAAATGAACAACGTTTTCCAAAAATACAAAGTACCTCGCGTTCACTTCACGCCAAAGTATACGCCACAAATTAATTTGGTTGAGCGCTATAATAAAACCATTGTGACAGCTATATCGACCTTCGTAAATGATGACCAGAGAACCTGGGATGTCAACTTACGCAAAATTCAATTTGCTATAAATAACTCCGTCAACGAAGTCACTGGGTACACTCCAGCATTCTTGGTCCATGGCCGTGAACTTGTCACGTGCGGGTCTCATTTCACAGATAATGACACCCCAAACGAGATAGTTTTCGTGCCACGCGATAACTATGCCGAAAACCTTGGTTATTTGTCTGGGGTCTTTGACAATGTACAAGCAGCTCTTTGGCAAAGTCACAAGAAAAACTCTCAACGCTATAACACCAGAAGAAAGGAGATTAACTTCGAAGTAGGGGATATAGTCTGGAAGCGATGCTATTTTCAAAGCGATAAAGGTGCCTATTTTAGTAAAAAACTAGCACCTAAGTACCAGAAATGCCGCATTAAGGTCAAGCGTTCACCCCTGGTGTATATAGTTGAGGATATGGCTGGTCGTGACTTAGGAGCTTGGCATGTCAAGGACTTCAAACTTTGTAACAGCGCTAACGCTATTGCTCCGTGAGGTTATCAGTTTTTTTTTCCTTTTTTTTTAATGTGTTTTCGGATGATCGCCACCGGTAAAACGGTTTCGGTTATAAATTTCTAAATCTGCAGTTTTCTAGTTCTAGTCATTTTACTAATGCATTGTGCTAAGCCCTCACCTGAGTTGCCTTCATCTCTTGAAGGAAGCTCAATCTGAAGCGGGTGGTGACTTCACTAAATAAAAATGCTAAGCCCTCACCTGAGTTGCCTTCATCTCTTGAAGGAAGCTCAATCTGAAGCGGGTGGTGACTTCACTAAAATAACTATGATAAGCCTTCACCAGAGTATCCTTAATTCCTTGGAAGAAAGCTCAAATTGAAGCGGGTGGTGACTTCACTAAATAAATATGTATAACTTACAGCAGCTAACACTACCAACATTTATTTGCTACTTGAGCGCCGCGTTTACTGGATAATGCGACTCTCTTTTCTGGAAGACGTTTCCTTCGTTTGCTTATATATACGCAAGGAGACTACATGACTGATTTGATAGAACGAAAGGGGAAGAATGAAAGTGTAAAGTAGTAAATAATAATAAAGATCTTGAGTGCTTCTTGAAGGATTTTTCATAGGCAAAATCCTTCTTCTAGGAGACGGTGTACTGTAACGTATATACGTTAACTCTGTAAACTTAGAAACTAAACACTTAAAATCTAGAACTAGAAAACTAATTATAATAAAAGTACTACAAATAAAATCCTTAATACCTACTTAAATATGTTAAATTCTTATAAATACGAACCTAATAACTAAATCCTTATCTGCTAAATAATCGCATTAACGTAATTAATCTAATTAAAAATAAACTTAAAGTAATGAGGCAACATAAATATTTAAACAAACAAACTCACGGAGCGTACGCGCAAATAATGTTTTGTTATATGTCACGGGACCGGTCGCCGGCGCAAGCCGATCTATCCCGACGGCTACGCGAGGAGGTCCGAGCGGCCGCTGCCGCCTTTCACTCAGCCACTGGCCTTAAGACGCACAACCCGCGTCACCTTAAACTAATACCGCTACTCTCGGGCGGAGCGAACTAATAGACGCCTTTATATTTTATTTGATAATTTATAGTTATTTTTTAAAAAGTGAGTGTATTTCGTCCCAATACTGGGTAAGTGTTGCACCAATCATTATTATTTAAGTAGCTGCTATGCTTGTAGGCTTAGATTCTGCCGTATTTAATTAATACAGTAGAAGTATCTTAGCGGACACCTTCTACGACCTACCTTGTCCGCTTTGGAACATTCTAGATGGTACATGAATTAGTTTCTACCATCATAATTAACTAAATTAGTAAACTTGATGCTTCATGTTCTTTTCTTAAGCATTTTAGTTATTATTTTTTCTAAATATGGTTAATTATAATCAACATTTTCCTTGATTTTGCATGAACTCATGATCATGATCATTTTATCATTCTTTTGTATGAGCCTTTACTTAGGCGTGAGAATAGTTACTAATTATACCTGTAATTGATACTTATTTCGAAACCTTTTGAGGTTTCGCTCGTAATATTTTTAATTCTAAATTTAATTAATAATTGTTTGCGTAAATTTAAACTAATTCCCCGATTATGAATAATTTTAATAATAATAAATTGAATGTAATTTTTATCTTTGTAGAAAATACCGTTTGTGAGAAAAGGCTTTTACTTAAAAAACGCCGATTCATTACATCATTAAAAAGAAATACATTGGAGAATGTAATGCTAACGCACACTATTGCTCCCCTTTGAGCTTGCCTTAATTAATTGATTAATTAATTTAATTGATTAGTAAAATATTCATTTTTACCTATGCTTAGCATTGCATTCCCGCTGCATCGCTTGCTTTTTTATGTACCTGGACTGCATCGCCCATCATTTCATGATAGCTATTTCATTACCTACCCCCTTGCGCGCGCGTGATCATCTGCAGTCCAGGGCTAGGTTTGAGCCTGTGTCCTAATTAGGATTTTGGACGCGTTCCAGGAACACCCTACCGGGTGAAGGGCACACCACCTGCTTCCGCTACTACCCGAATCTGCGCCCCGGCCTATCTCACCTTCACGGCCGTCTCACCACCCTGGCTCTCCACGTCGAGCTCCGCACAGCCGAGGGGCGTACGGTATTTTGAGAGGAACGGCCATTCTCACACAAGTCCAAGCGTTCTAGGCGCAGCCCTACCTAGTGGCATTCGATGCCCCACCCTGTGGTCTCGTGCGTTATTTAAATGTCTACATAGATTTAAATTTAAGGGCTAGATCTACCTAAAGTTAATTAACTTGTACTACCTTACTTCTAATGATTAAATCTACCTTACGTCTAAAATAATTATACTAAATTATACAAATTAAATTATTAAATTGAATTAAATTATTAGATTGAATTAAATTATTAAATGGAATTAAATTATTATATTTTAAATTAATGAATTTTAAATTATTAAATTATGTTATTTCGTTTTAATTATTAAAATGAAATTATTGTTTTAAATTATTAATGTTTGAATTGTAATTTTAAATTATTTATTCCAAAATTAAAATTAACTTATTGTTTTCAAATTTACTTTTTTATTTGTCTCCGTATTAGGCTACCTGCCTTCCATCAATTACGGGACACAGTGTAGTTTAATTAAACAGAGGTATTAACAACCGTAATTAGTGCTATTGCCATCCGATTATTTTTATGAAACATAAACTTGCCTAAGTGCTATTGAAATAACTTGTTACAAACTGTCACTGGAATAAAACCCATTCGTCACCCTTTTGAAATAAATCAACTCGTTTGCATAGCAATTAAAATGTTCTAACCGTGTCAAGTTGAAGTTTAATAGATAAAATTACAAAATCACATTTCAGAATCTGTTATTTTATCTATCTCCTTTCTTAAAAAAAGTAATCCATATTAAGTGTGTTACAATGACGTAAGAGGGCCGCCATTAATCAAATATGTGAGGTGTTTGAGGAGAGGAGGGGGCGGGGATGGTCTCGGCAAATAGGGTCGTTTCGCCAGTTCGCCGACCGTCGCCACTTTTCGACTTTTTTATCGACATGTTTGACTAATCGGTATAAAATAGCAATACTAACAAGATTAGAAACTTAACAAAAATACCGTGGTAAACCCAAGTAGTTCGGTTATACGCACACATAGACAAAATCCACGTTTGTAAATAGCGTACGGAACAAAAAAATAAATCAATCTAGGTTCGCAACGAACACCTAACGACGCGTACTTCTTTGCGAAAAAAATTGTGAAGAGCCACACGGTTCATGGTATGTTTTTAAATGTAATTTTATGTTTATTAATTTGTTTGTTATTTGTATCGATAGACAATGAGTCTTAGAATTTATTTAAAATAAGTATTATTTTAGATTTCTTTGGAAAATGTATAAAATTTAATAGTCGGTAACTGGTTAACTCGTTTTCGTAAACACCTACTTTTCGACCGTTGCGGTCGAAAACTGGCGTCGCAGAGTCCAGTAAGGTTGCATCTTTTTTTGCATATTATTGAAGAAACTACTGAACCTAATTTTTAAATTTGAATCTTACTAACACCAGAATTGTGTCAGCCAGTTTTCGACCGGATCATTTCAAATGTCTTAAGCATTCCGCGTGTCGTAAAAACTTGGTCGAAATCGGGATTTGTAATAACTGTATGCCATATTCCGACTACTATATTCGAAAATATACAGTTTTTAAGCTAAAATTATATCTTTTTTGTACAACACACACACGTCACATATATCACATAATACGACACGTATTTTGTCCCGAAATCTATTTTTTAGCTGATAAAAAAGACAAAATACGAACGTTTTTAATTTCCAGTAAATCCGTAATTAGAAAACTAAATAAATCCAAGATTGATCTTAGTTACAAGTTTTATTTTGTCGTCATAATGTTGTATATGTTTTTTATTTTAAGAAAGTGCGGGTTTTTATATTAAAAACATATTGTGTGCTTCATGTATTTGTCATCACACCATAGTCGAGAACTGGCGAATATGAAGTCGAGAATTGGAAATTTCGGTCGAAAACTGGTAAAACCGGCATTTTCGGCTTTATTGATTTTTATTTAATTATTCCTAGGTCTTACTTGAAAATAAAGGACATTAAATGATAGTAGACTATATTCACTATGTGTATTATTTTTCTCGATTATATGTTCACATTAATTCAATTTTTTTTTTCATTCTGAATTTGCCAACTCCACTAATTGGTCGAAAACTGGCGAACTTACCCTATCACATTTTCTTTCTGTCGCAAACACTATTTTTAAATAATAAATATAAAAACACGTATTTAAAAAAAAATAAAAGCTTATCATTACAGATTTTGTAAAATCACACGTGAGATACGCGAGAGGCGGGGGTGGAAACAAATATCGCGAAATCTCACGAGGGTCGGAAGGAGGGCGAAAAATCGACAAAAAAGTCTCACATACTAATTGACACACTAATGAACACTATTGAATTTCAGAATACAAACATGGTTATTGACTACCAAACTGCAGCGACAAAAAATCTAGACAATAGGCATAGCTTTTAAAAAGAGGAACTTTTTTTTCACTGGCGCGTCAACTTCAACTTCAATGAGTCACAGCAGAGCGTTGACCGACTCCCGCGCAGCCGATGCTCGTTACGATCTATGTGTGAATTATGACGTGAAAGCATGACGTTACAATTACACCGTGCCCATCTATTATTGCCCATCTTGAATTGTTTATTTAACATTTCTGTTCGCGAATTATCTCCAATTAATTTAAACTTAAACCAACACAATAATTATCGCAATTCAATTAGTCACGAACCATGAAATGACTTGTGTCGATCTCGATTAAAATTGCGTAAGTGTCATCAAAAATTTATACTGCGTTTTGAGCTCTATCTGTTACATAGAGAACATTATATTACGATACCAATTTGCATGGATTTATGCGACTTTGGTATGCGTTGGCGCAGTTTTGTTTGCTACAAATCGACGTAATACTTCTCAAATCATTTGTCGTACTTTAGGATCCATAGCATATAATTATGTTTCAGTTAAGCCTCGAAAAGTTTAACCTCATTCCCAATAAGCATATTTAATGATTCAAAAATCCTTAATTTGGCACTACTTTATTGTCTCTTTAATGTTTATAACAGACGCACGAAAACGTAGTCTCTTTTCTTTCACTTGAATATGAGCAAGGAGTCAAATCACTACTTATTATGAAACAAAGTCCTCCGCGTCTGTTTGCTCACGATATACTCAAAAACAACAAAACTGATTTTTATTCGGTTTTCTCCAGTACATAGTGATTTACGAGGGAGCTGTAATTACTTAAGGAAGTTGTGAACATTTTGTGTAAATTGATTAAACGGGAAAAGTTACACTGCCTGCACTATAAATTTTAAATCTGCGCAGACGAAGTCACGGACAACTGCTAGTTTGGAACAAAAATATTTTTCTCATTTCATTTTATTTACCTGCAATACTCAAATAACATAACCTTTTATTTGCCGAGATAATAAAACTGGTGCGTCATCAAATCGCCATAACACAAAACTGCATATATAAAGAGGTCATGCATTCGAGTAGGTTCGAGTCTCGTTAGTGCAATGATGCAACACTACTATCTCGCATAGTTCCCACGGAGATAGCGCAACACAAAGGGAGTTATTGTTAAAATGTAAACAAAATTATAACCTAACACCTAACAGGAAAACAAAGTTATCATCGGAACTTTGAAGTTCTTTCTTCTTCTTGTTTGGTTCTTTGAAGTTGGTGATTGTATATTTTGTTCTTTGTTTCTGTATTGTTTTGTACTGATTTGTGGTGTTCAATAAAGAGTAATTGTATTGTATTGTTTGTCTTCCTAATCTGCGTTTCTTTTGACGCACAGTTTTGTTTATTCAACAGTAAGATTTCGCTTATTCAGCCATGGCGTAGTTTAAAAACTTATTCAATTAGCCAATGAAAACTGCTTTTTCCTTACTTAAAACATAAACTAATACTAATTCCTACGATGTAACCGGTCATAAAAACAATTGAAAATCAAAACACCATAACTACAATTGAGTAATAACAGTGGAGTAACGTTTTTATGGTCTTCAATAAACTTAACAGCTTAGAATTAACATAGGGGAGTGAAGTGAAAGACGATAGATTGTGTGAATGACGAATACGGTTTAAGTTAGGGTCTATGGCTGAAGCAAGCTGCATGATCGTGGCAAGCTTGTAACTACAAACATATTGAAGATATGTATTTCCGTTCGCATGCTAGCAAAATTTCGCATTACATTGCGGCTCTGAGTTACGACTTCTAACCCGATCGCATCACGGGCCGGCAATGTAATGAAACTTGCAGTATTTATCTAGCAAGTCTAACAGCTGCAAACGGTTTCGTTTCGGGCAGTTTTCACAAGCATTTTCGCCATTTCTCGCTGCAACTGCAAGCAATACAAGCATGCAGGAAGGTAGGAATATCAGCAGCCACCTTCATCGAGGTAAAAACATGGCTGATTGTCTTCTACGAGTAGGTATATCAATTTCAGGTGGACATTTAGAGTCCTATAACTACATAGATTTCAAGGTAGCGTTCTATCTACTAAATCGGATACTTATTAAGAGGTGATTTTATTCAAAGTTCTTCCATCTAATACTTTAGATCCAATATTAAATCAAAGCAACCCTTTTGCTATAGCGTATGGTATCACTACGATCACAGTCTTTGATCTCAGAAATATGCTAGGACGTCCCACTTTCACGAGAGCCCTAGCTCTTAAAGGCTAAAACCCAGACACAGATCAAGATTAACTGGGTAGAACTGAGACGGCATGACTCAGTCTGATGCAATGTAGAACAATGCAGTGATAAATTTGAAAGCCTGCAAGTAATTTGCATAAAATTTAAAGGCAATCCTGAACATAAATATACATGAACAAGCAACGATTTGCCTTTAGCGGTTGTAACAGCTATCTCATGTACCAGACCAACATATACATACTTATATTATATCTCGCATGTTTTGAAGCTTTTTATGAAATTATTGTGTTTATATTAGTAGGTATATTCTTCTTTTTTTTATTCCACGCTTTGCGATAGATAAATGAAATCAGCAACATGTTTTATTTTATTATTAAATATCTGCAATCTGCAACAAACCTTGTCAAACTCTACAAATTGCTATAAATATGCAACAAGCTACGCCAATACTCATTCTTCACTTAATACTAGAGCTTAAGTACATATTTTATGAAGACCTGTTTGTTCCGTGATTAAAAAATAATGATTATAGAAAATTCTCGATATACCTTGCTCGCACACTACTTAAAGTAAGATATTAACTGAAAAATTCAGATCCCGACAATTTTGCATAAGTATTCGACAATCTATTGATAATTGATAACACTAAGAGGTATCAAAGCAAATAATCATATTTTCAGGATTACTTAGTTTAAAATTTGCGTGCTCACACTTTCGAATGCCTATTATATCATAATTTAAATTCTATTACATCAAAATGGAAATCTTTTCAATAGATTGATTTAAAATGGACCGTGAAATAAGCTCTCGCCTAGGATACAAATCAGAATTCCTTCAGTGAAAGTTATCTTCACAACATAACCAAGCTACCATCAAAAACAGTTTTTCATTGTAGTGTAACAAGACTTCAAAAAAAAACTTTCAGAGTTTTCAAATTTTTACAACCAAGCGTAGAAACCAATGTTCTGTCTTAAAAAAGTTTCAGCAAAAACCAGTTTTTTCTCCGTCTGCACTCGTAAATGAATGGTAAAGAAAACAAAACCATATATATACACGTTCAATGATTCACAGAGCACCGTTCCATCGCCATTTTTGTTCAGGCCATTTTTTACCGCGAAAGTTTGACAGGTGACTCACGATTCGGAATTCGTACTTGATCTTATTTTTTTGGCGGCAAGCAGGCTGTGGCATCGCGCATACAGCCAAAAACCATTGTTTCACATTAACCGATGCTATCTTTCCTATCTTTCGCATTGTTCTAGTGTAATGTGATGTTAATTTAAGTAAAACGCAACAGGTGAATGAATGCAACTGTATCTTATAAAAATAAATCGCTAAACACTAAACAGTTACAATGACTAATCCATAGACAGCTATTTTAATCAACATGACAGGGCAATAAATAAGTGCAAAAGACTTCCTTGTCTCTGGTTTTATTTCAAAAAAGGCGGCAATCGTTTAAACATCGAATTACCAAAATAACTTTACTGTTACTGTAGTGCTAGTTTCAATGGTTTTAAGA
The DNA here is from genome assembly GCA_963854515.1 of Pandemis heparana. Lineage (NCBI taxonomy): Eukaryota > Metazoa > Arthropoda > Insecta > Lepidoptera > Tortricidae > Pandemis > Pandemis heparana. Next base: position 2,231,206 of record OY978031.1, on the reverse strand, counting down.
TTGTTATTCGTTTGATACGTCCCTAATTAGTGGATGTTGACAGTAAACAGATGTGTTAAATATTTGGACTGCGTACATTGCTTGTCCAGCGAAGATTAATGGTATTTGAGTATTAGTAGGAAAGAGCAAAGAAATTCATTAAGTAGATATAAATACATATCGAGTTTACAAATTTTACTAAAGCTAATGTAAATTTCAATTATTAATTTACGTAACTTTCTTCCAATAAATTTTCAACCGAACACGTCAAAAGCAAATCAAAAATAACTTACAAACGTATCCTATTCAATATTTTGACATTTGCAAGTGAACGTCTGCGGTATATTCTTAATGTTAGTGCTGGTATGTGTAGTATTGTATTTATCGAAGATATTTATAACTGAAGTTCAATAACACCAATACAGGAATCCGAGGGCATTCTTGCTTTCCAGCAAATTAGATTCCAGGCCGGCTAGAGTTGGGTTTATTGCGACATTTACACGGTAAAGCTTTCCGCCATTTTGAATCACTGGATAAAAGGACTGCACTTGAGTGAACTGGGTGGAGTCGATTAAATTGACAACATTTCATAGTTTTAATTTGCCCTAAATCGAAAACCATTTCGAGACTTATGGTACGTAGAAACAAAAAAAAAAATTTGGGATTTTTTCTACCAGTATTTTTCGAAAAAATCGCATGTTATGGTCAAACCGGAAATGACGTCATTTATCAGGCTGAGTTAGTGGAAAACGAGTGCCGTTAATAATCTAACTAATATTATAAATGCGAAAGTATGGACACAGTACATATAAGCACAAGCAGTAGGGAATCTACGAACAAATCGGTCGAAACGAACGCACACATAGACACGCGCTTTTACACGGCCCCTAAGCGGATCTCGCGGTGCCGTCAGTCGCGCGTGGCGCATTGAGACGAGCGGCCGTGTTCGTTTTAAACATGCCAAGAGCGTATTGCGCAGTGTACGGCTGCTTGATCTCGGCTTCTTCAAAACCGGAGCTTTCGTTTTCTAAACTCCCTGCTGATGTTGAAAGGTAAGAATGATACTATATTATTATGAAATAAAATGTACATATTATTTTTATAACGAGAAAAGATGTCACTTCTCCGACAAATGCTTTTTCTGTTAAATAAAACGTTTGGCTGTTTAGATGATAAGTAAGTAGTTGCCGTATATTATAGACCGTGTTTTCGGTGAAAATTTTTTCTACGGTCTTTCATTGTTATCATCTTGCATCTATAGTATATGTACTAATATATTATAGAAAACTACACTTGAAGGATTACTTGTCAAATAGGTAGGGCAAACCTTGATAAAAAAAAAACTATTCAATTTAACAAAAATTTAATCGACAACCCTAACGCTTTATTGGAGCGTAGGTACTTATTTCAAAAAGTAGGCCTATCTACCCTACTGCTTTAGCTTATATATATACTGTGGTATGGATGGATGGATGTTTGTTTGTTACTCAATCCCGCCAGAACGGCCCAACGGATCTGGATGAAATTCGGCACATAGATAGAGAAAAGTCTGGAATAGCACATAGGCCATCCCGGATTTTATCCCGGAAAATTGCGTAGTTCCCGCGGCATAGTGATAAACGAATTCTTTGCAGACAAAGTCGCTGGCAACAGCTAGTAAGTAATAAAAAAAATTGATTGTAATTTTTATACCAGCTTTGTATTGGTATTTCTTACGTTAAGGTTTTTAAGGACTTTAATTGTTGTCAATCAAACTAATATTATAAATGCGAAAGTATGGATGGATGGATAGATGGATGGATGGATGGATGGATGGATGGATGAATGGATGGATGGATGGATGGATGAATTGATGTTTGTTTGTTACTCAATCACGCCAGAACGGCCCAACGGATCGGGATGAAATTCGGCACATAGATAGAGAAAAGTCTGGAATAGCACATAGGCTACTTTTTATCCCGGAAAATTGCGTAGTTCCCGCGGCATAGTGATAAACGAATTCTTTGCAGACGAAGTCGCTGGCAACAGCTAGTAAGTAATAAAAAAAATTGATTGTAATTTTTATACCAGCTTTGTATTGCTATTTCTTACGTTAAGGTTTTTAAGGACTTTAATTGTTGTCAATATTTTTCATACATCGGCATCGGTAGATAGTCGATCAAAATTTATGTCGAAAACCTTTACCCCCTTATTCATAAACGCTCTATAGGCTTCTGCTATCATAGCAATCGTTTGTCCTTATGTCACTTTGACATTTACCTTTCACAGATAAGGACAAACGATTGTTAAATTTAGGGATTGCAAAATCCGGTTTTTTCTCAAATCCGGATTTACAAATTATCAACTTGTAGAAATCCGGATTATCCGGATTTTTCGGATTTTTATTAATACTTTGAAATTGTCATGAAATTACATGTTTTTTGAAACCTAATGGTGTTCAATTTTATTGTTTTTAAAATTTCTCTAAGAATATAAAAATAAAACTGCATAAATCTTGATAATCCGAGTTTAATCAGTCCAGTACTGCTGTGTCTGCAGTACAGTACTACCGGACCGGCCGACTAGCTAGATCTAAAGCTAGGTATGAGGTAGCCAGTAAAGCGCGGAGGGGAGAGGGATAGATAGTGCTACGTGGCGGGGAACGAAACGAACGCATGAATTAATGAAATGAAACTAAATTCAATAGGAAATTCTGCTTAAATGTCAACTTTGTCAACTGTAATTGAAATCCGAAAAAACCGGATTTTTATGCTAAAAATCCAAATCTATAAAATCCGGTTATTTCGGATTTCGGATTATCCGGATTGCAATCCCTAGTTAAATTAGCAGAAGCCTATAGAGCGTTTATAAGTTTATAAATAAGAGGGTTAATCTTTTCAGCGTAATCACAGCAAAGGGAGTAAGATTTAGGGCCTGTTTTACCACTCTCTGTAAAATCCCTGATATCTTAAGTGTCAGTTATCTATGTCGTCGTCTGTCTGTTTCATAGTAATAAATAGAGAGGGAATCATAGATAACTGACACTTAAGATATCAGGAACTTAACAGAGTGGTGAAACAGGCCGTAAAATTAGCTTATCCATTTCTCCACTTGTCGTTGTAGGTTAAAGTGTTTAATCAAATTAACCCAACCGGGATAACCCAACCTCTTAAATAAATGCTCAAAAATCTGGAAAGGCACCTTATCGCGCTAACCAACCTCAGACTCAAGCTTAATACCAAAACGGTACCAAAGAGAAACTTAAACTTACCTCTCTGTTCCACTCCACATACGCCTTGCATAATTAACAGTATTAATTTTACAGAGAAACTCTAATCTTTAATCTTATTAAGTAACAACAATTATAAACGACATCCACGTGACCGTATTGCCGTCTCTTTTTAACTCAACACGCAAAACCGAGACGGCACTTTTTACAGATTTGAAGAGTTGTAAAAGCGAAACGTTGTAAAGTCATTTTTTCAAGTTTTAAACTTGATATGACGGTTTAAAGTCTAAATTAGAATGAAATAATTAGGTATGAATTATGATTATATCGTATTTTATTTTATAACTAGCTGTTGCCCACGACTCCGTCCGCGCGGAATTCACTTATCGCTATCCTGCGTGAACTATGCGATATTCCGGGATAAAAACTATCCTATATCCTTTCTCGGGACTGTAATTATCATTATACAAAATTTCAATAAAATCGGTTTAGCCGTTTTGCCACGAAAGAGCAACAAACATCTAAACAACCGATCATCCCAAGTCCAAACTTACAAACTTTCGCATTTATAATGTTAGTACTCAACTGGGGTGACTTTGGTAATTTTGGGGCTACTTTGATTGTTTTAAAATTGCTATAAAATCGATATTATCCATATCAGGTGAATGTTTGGCATGTAGACGCAAAGGCGATCGACGAAGACATTGATTGGAAGCAGTAAACGCAAATAATAAATAATGGTTTAGTCATTATAAACTACTTTTTAAAGTCGCCCCGTAAATCAAAGTCACCCCAGTTGACTGTAAGATAATTATAATTTTTTCCCGACTACGACTAAGCCAACGGAGGGTTATAGGTACATAATATTTTGATATTGCTGATTGTGTTAGACAAGATCTTTGATATAACACGTGTTTAGATTTTTAGATTAAAAAGTGCTATTGTTAACATTAATTGAATGAAAGGAAAGATGACAATGGCTTTATTTAAAACAATTTTAAAACAAAGTAGTTATCTAGAATAATATCGTCACGAGTTTATTTTGTCTTTCTAATATTCCAAATCCGAATGTGACTTTGTTTGTTTCGCTATAGCTTTTACATGTAAATTACTCAACCGATCGAGACAAAATTAGGAATGGAGATAGTTTAAGACACTAGGAAGGTCATAAGATAGTTTTCATTCCGGAAAATTTCATAGTTCCCGCGGGATAGCGATGAACTAATGCTCCGTAAACGAAGTCGCGTACTACAGCTAGTTGGTCTATAAAACTAACTAACTTTGTGTGCGTTTCATATCTGCATTATATGCATATAGTAGGAAAAAATAATAATATTAAAATAAAAAAATAAGCCATTTTTATTAAATCTAAAATCGATGCCATGGTTCCTATATTACCGGATGGCTAGAGAACCTGACTATGAAGCTTGTGGTTTCGGGTTCGATCCCCGGTCGGGGCAGAAATTTGTATGAAAAATACGAATGTTTGTTCTCAAGTCTTGGATAATTAAAAAGAAAGCATGTATTTATCTATCTAAGTATGTCTATCCGTTGTCTTGTAACCCATATTACAAGCTTTGCTTAGTTTGGGACTAGGTCAATTGGTGTCAATTGTCCCAAGATATTTATTTAATATTTATTATTTATTACAGATTCCCCTAATTCTTATACTTTTTGACTTCTACCTACTGACCCATATGGATCACCTGTATATTATTGATATTATGATAAACTATGTCTACAAGAAAACTAGCAGTAAATTTAAATGTTTAATATCAAAGGTAATAAATTAAACATCAGCATAACAAACCGAATACTACTCTTGATCTAGCGTGGCCTGAAGGGGAACGCACATTGTGAATAAATTCCTCGGCGAATTCTCCTAGAAGTATTAAAATGTTTGTTAACACTTGACAGTTAACTAAAGAACAATACCGATTACTGATAATTAGAGATGGGTCAACTACTTGCCGACTAGTCGGGGAAACCAGATTCGGCATTATTTGTAGTCGACGAATAGTCCGCTACTATTCGGCAAAATATGACATCTAGTCGGTTGGTATTTATTAAAAAAAAAGGGCGCATAAATAAAACCACGGTGACAAAATTAAATGTCTTCTAAAGCAATGACTGCAAGCAAAGTAAAAAAATACTTAGAAAATCTGCAAAAACATGCTAAGTTGAAATCAAATGTAACAAAATGAGTTACATTTGACTCACAAGCATGCGCAAATGTTGTCAATTAGCCGAAGGCGGACAATTTTATCGGAACGGCTGCAGAAATAAAGCGATTTGGCGATCGCACACAATGATTGGCAATGCCGAATAGTCGGCAAAAACCGTAGTCGGCCCATCACTACTAATAATACACCGGATAATGCAAGATATAATAAAGATACTTGGATTTGACGACAAATGTTTCCATACAAGCAAATAAAGATTATTATTATTACATTGATCGATGTTCAACGTGTATCGCGTCAAAGCGGGGACTAAATTTTAAATCAAAAAAATTAATGAAATATCTTCGTACGTTCAGTCGAACTAAAAAAAATAAATTTAAATTTAACTGTTTATTCCTCTAAAATTTATAAAAACATGACATTACGATACATAACCTGTGGGATTGTTTCAGTTATGAAGCTGCTACATAATTTAATTAAGTGGGTACACCTTTAAAAATCTCATAAATACACCTTTAATATTGACTAAATATTATAGCTAAATGATTATTCTGAAATATTCTGAGAGATCTTGTATGTACAGTCAAGGGCATGAATATGTATATAGGTATGTACGTTACCAAGACGTCAAAAACATCTATACAGTACCTTTATGCCACAATGTCGGTGAGACATATATTTGACATGACGGCTGTATCTATATTTATGCCCTCAACTGCATTGTATAGTATTATGTAGTTTACTCACCGGCGTCTGTCGTCGCAGCAAGGTCCCCACAGGGCTCGGTATCTTAGTCGCGCTGCCATGCGGGCTGCGAGCTGTGGAACAGAAAAAAAGTTATAGACTAGCTGTATCTGTATACCCAAGCTCTCATTTAGTGACTTAGGGTGACGGCACCAGTGTCGGACACTAAGCTGGCAAGCACCAGTAATGGACACTACATTCTTAATTTAAATATGATATGGTTCAGTCTGCTTTAGCCTAGTTTAGTAACGTGTATTTAGTTTATTGCAAACTCAGTTTTAATAGTTATTAACTATTAAAATTTGTATGCGTTTAACTGTAAAAACGCCTAAGCTGCGCTCCCTCTCGCACAGGGCGTGCTCTCTCTCTCTCTCTCTCTCTCTCAAGATGGCATAGAGATGACTTTACTCACCGCAACAAAATTTGTAAAAACTAAAATAAACTGAATTGAAACGTATAAATAAAACTTCAAGAGTGCTAAATCGGCCTTTTATTAAGCATAGAACCAAACATTGGTCCTTCTAGCCGGATCTGAACCAGCGACCTATGGACGACAGCGACCTATTTGTTTGCTATTCAGAGGGTCGCAACATTAGGCCACGGGCCGCAGTTGACGGCCAGGGGCATAGACGATAAAATAAGGATGTTACTTTTTTATGTTCTCTACAGAAAACTGCGACAGCCAAAGTTCTCGAAACCAAAAAGATATAGGTGCTTATTCAGAATAAGTTTGTTCAGTATCGATTCATAGGTGAATGTCCACTTGTCCAGTTATTCGACTGAGGTCGTTTACCGGCATTACGATATACGACGCGGACATAACTCACGTGCAGGGTTAAACGTATTCTTATTAAAAGTGGCTCATTCCACAGTCAGTCAATTACATTTAAACAGACATTATTTCACTATAGCCCATTCCAATCCATTTTAGTCAAAGGAATCATGTTATAGGCGATGCGGCTAGCAACCCATCACTGTTTTGATTCCAGTAGGCTTATTGTGTAACTCGCTCGCAATCGCCATCTTGTTCACTTTGACAGTTCTTGTATGAATATGACAGCTAGCTGATTCCGATGCCAATTGTCAGCCCATACATGAACTGTCAAAATGAACACGATGGCGATTGCGAGCGAGTTAGACAATAAGCTAACTGTTCCCACCTGTCCGCTACGCGGGCACGGGATTTTATTTACGTTATTAAATCAAATGTCTTTGACAGCTTTTTGTGTCAGTAGACACAAAGTTCGTTAGTTTATCGTGACACTATGTCAACATTAAAAAAAATAAGCAAATGGAGGAGAGCGGCGCAAGGAGTCTGTAATACTAATACCTACCACCTATACGCCCAGAATCTTGCTAAACGTGGCTTACGTGGCCTGTAGGTCTTTTTACCTTTGGCTCTGTCTACCCCGTAGGAGATAGACGTGATTTCGTGTGATTGTGTGTGCGTGTGTTACGCTATACACCTTTATGCCACAAACAATAAATAAATAATAAATAAATAAATATCTTGGGACAATTGACACCAATTGATCTAGTCCCAAACTAAGCAAAGCTTGTGATATGGGCACTAGACAACGGATAAACATACTTATATAGATAAATACATACTTAAATACATATTAAACATCCAAGACTCGAGAACAAACATTCGTATTTTTCATACAAATATCTGCCCCGACCGGGAATCGAACCCGGGACCTCGAGCTTCATAGTCAGGTTCTCTAACCACTAGGCCATTCGGTCGTCAAATAAGGTCGGTGACACATATATTTGACATGATGGCTGTATAGATATTAAATTTATGCCTTCGACTGTATATTGTCGCAATCGCTACCACCATCTTACTAAAGCCAAGCAGTCCAGACAGGCGGACACGGCGAAACAATAGTTCCTTTTTGCTATTTAGACTACGGAACCCTAAAAATCATACAATTGCCGTAAACCCACTTGCAAAACCCACATGTGTACTATTAATAGGTACAATACATAATTAGTTTTACACATTACATTCTTGCGCCATCTAAACATTCAAATATATGAGTATATGACCGTGAATCGTTGTGAAGTGTTTTTGATGCGCAAAATATAATTATAGACGTTATTACAAAATGATGAATGTGTAACGCCATACATTCAGGGCAGAACAATATTGCCATATTAAAATTGCCTTGGCAGTATATCTTAAACGAAATACTTAAGTGTCGAAAGAATCCTAGGGCTGGGTTACTAAGCCCAACGTATGCGTATTGGTAAGATATGGTGTTAAACGGTGTTCAATTGATATCGTATCGAAATTATCTGTTATTATTTCAAACACGCATGTATACTATACGAAAATAAATGTTTGTCATAATCATTTTTGTTACAACCTTTTTTTGCTGACTGTACTTTTTATTAATTCTTATTGCATTGTCATCATATTTAAATATATCAAATTTAATATCAAACGGCGAACATCTTAGGAATCATGGTATAGGCCAGCGTTGCCCAACCTTTTTCAGCCATGGACGGACCCCAAGGAAATCAAGCACAGTTCCACAGCACCAGGGGTCCGCGGACCACAGTTTGGGAAACAGTGGTATAGGCGATGCGGCTAGTAGCAACTAGCAATCCATCACAATTTTGATTCCCCTTAAGTTACTTATGCTCTGTGGTGCGCCAAAAATGGATGAGGCTAAAGCCAGCCGGGGAAATTACAGGCACAAGAGGCATTTCATCTTAGCCCTCTAGGTTGGTAACTCATCGAACTTAAAGAGGTATTCCACTTACCCAGTACAATGTAAAGAAAGAAAGAAAGAAAGAAAGAAGACATTTATTCTCTTTTGAAAGACACAGAAATAGAGCATACACACAATTGCACAAAAATGAAACATAAAACACAGACATGAAAATAGATTAGCAAAGTAAACAAATGTATAATGAAATGTGTCGATGGCGAATTCATAAATTGCCACGCTCTGTTCACATTCATTTCACTGCACTTACATCCTCTTCAACATAGGTCCGCGGCCAAGGCATTATTACTTTGAACGATTTTCTAAACGATTTTGCCATTTTGCCAATTTAGCTTCCTTTGCCTACCGTAATGTGTTTTGAATGCCCACTTACGGATATGAATGCGACCTATGCGTATACAATGGGGAGAAAGTATGACTTCCACACTAGTTTCTAGATGGCAATTGTACCTTTTCACTAGGACTAGAACCCCAGTAGGCTTATTGTCTAACTCGCTCGCAATCTCCATCGTCTTCATTTTGACAGTTCATGTATGGGCTGACAATAGGCATCGGAATCGGCTAGCTGTCACATTCATACAAGTACTGTCAAAATGAACACGATGGCGATTGCGAGTGAGTTACACAATGAGCCTACTGATTCAGGTCATACATACACACACACACACACATTAAATCACGTCTTTATCCTACGGGGTAGACTGAGCCTAAGGTAACAAGACCTAAAGGCCACGTTTAGCATGATTGTGGGCGTATAGGTAGAAAGTAGAATCAAAATAGTGGTCATATTCCTGACAAATGACCAAAATTCCTGTCGTCTGATAATCCTAAACACGGCTAAACCTAGAAAGTAACTACATAATTGTAACTAACATACATCTGCCCTCATACAACTACAACGTCAGGGGCCCGCGGCAAATTCATCAGATGGGGGCCCTCACTATAAAGAAGTGCGTCATTTTCCCTTTTGTTAAAGGCCAAGCCAGTTCGGGGCCCCGTAGAGCTGGGGGCCCCTGGCATTTTGCCAGCCCTGCCACCCTATAGTTACGCCACTGCATCTGCCATCATTTATGCAATTACATATCTAACCGAGTCCCAGTCGGAAAACTCATACGATTGTTACGTATGATTCGACTAACTCGCCAGCGCCATATTTCTCTCATCCTTGTTTATACAATGATCAAAAAGAAACATCTGTTGTGAGAAATACCTCTGTACGTTTATTTTGAATGTTCTCTGTGCCTCTTGAAGTTATGGGATTGGAGGGGCTTGTGGGAGCGATTACTGATTGGCTGTGTTGAACTTGTCAACTTGTAATCAGTATTTTAAAGGTATATTTTTGATTTTACTCTCAGGGACGTAGCTACCATATCAGACAATATAGGCCCCAAACGAAAGTGAGTAAACAAAAATTCCAAACATTGATTGCCATGACTACCAATTCAAAAACTGCGATTTGTTTATAATCATAATGTCATTCTTATACTTCTACAGTAGTTTCTAGTTTACTAGTCATTTACTATTAGTTTCCAACCACGGGCGTAGCTAGGGGCCTGGCGGTGCAGTGCCCGGGGCCCTCAAGCTCAGGGGGCCTCGAATCTTTACCAGCAGTAATAATTAATATTTTTGCTTGATAAAACCATGCAGTTTAAATAGTAGTGGGGCCCCATTATTTGCACCAGGGCCCTTGGTTACCTAGCTACGCCACTGTTTCTATCATCTTTGAACTCTCAGAATGAGAGGGCTTAGGCTATTCTGAGAGCAGGCCTGTGCCCAGCAGTGGGACGTATATAAGCTGGAGATCCTTGGACTGCGAGTCTAGCTCACACTTGACCATTTATAGACAATATCTTTGATACAAAAATTCCAGGCAAAGCCGCGGTATTCTTGCTGAACTAGCTCATAAACAAGTAATGTGTCCATAAAAAAAAGATATAGTAGTTTCGACGTCACAGTTGTATACAAAATATGGTTGTAAAATGTTCAAGTGCGGAAATATATCCCAGCACGTTTGATGACTCCGTCTGGTGTTATATTTCTGGCTTATATTTCATGATGATTCCGTTATACTATTTAGGTTAGAGATGGAATTACGAATCGACCTGTAGGCTTATTGTCTAACTCGCTCGCGATCGCCATCGTGTTCATTTTGACAGTTCTTGTATGAATTTGACAGCTAGCTGATTCCGATGCCAATTGTCAGCCCATACATGAACTGTCAAAATGAACACGATGGCGATCGCGAGCGGGTTAGACAATAAGCCTAGAGTACGGAGTGAGTTTCTTTCCGCCTTTCGGAAAAAGTTGGTCTTTGCTCTTTAAATACATAGATAAATCACGTCTTTATCCCTTACAGGGTAGAGCCTAAGGTAACAAGACCTAAAGGCCACGTTTAGCATGATTGTGGACGTAAAAGTGGAAAGGGGAAACAAAATAGTGATGGGAGAAACAGCTTATACATTCTGTTTTTCTTTGCTCCCAGACCAGTAGGCTTATTGTCTAACTCGCTCGCAATCGCCATCGTGTTCATGTTGACAGTTCATGTATGGGCTGACAATTTGCATCGGAATCAGCTAGCTGTCACATTCACACAAGAACTGTCAAAATGAACACGATTGCGATTGCGAGCGAGTTAGACAATAAGCCTACTGCATGATCATCAATTCATCATCACTATTCACTACATAGTATAAAACAAAGTCGCTTTCTCTGTCCCTATATCCCTGTGTATGCTTAAATCTTTAAAACTACGCAAGTACGCAACGGATTTTGATGCGGTTTTTCTTGATAGATAGTGATTCAAAAGGAAGGTTTATATGTATAATGCATGCATAATATGCTGTGCGAAGCCGGGGCGGGTCGTTTAGTTCATCATAAACTATGGTGAATTAAAACAAACACTGTAACACTGTCCCTGTAATCCGCTTATTTTCTCTCAAAAACCCAATTACGTGTTATCAAGTTTTATCACTTATCTCGATTTCACAATGTCACTGATTGCAATGCTTTTTCCTGACGCATAATGAGCCTTACTGCCCGGCGATACAGCCCTGCGTTTATACGTCACGTTATCTGCATTGAGATTGTGATAAGAATGCACTATTGTGACGTCATAGGACGTGTTTAGACTGCCTAAGGTAAATACCGAGTGAAATTTTATCTGACAATGTTTACATTTCTTTACATAGAATAACATATAAGTCACTTCCGGAACTTTTAAACTACGCAAAGGAATTTAATAGATAGATAGTGATTCAATAAAGAAATAAATATAAAGAAGGTACCTATGTAGGTATACATCTAATCTAACTAATATTATAAATGCGAAAGTATGGATGGATGGATAGATGGATGGATGGATGGATGTTTGTTTGTTACTCAATCACGCCAGAACGGCCCAACGAATCTGGATGAAATTCGGTATATAGATAGAGAAATGTCTGGAATAGCACATAGGCTACTTTTTATCCCGGAAAATTCTCGCAGGATAGCGATAAACGAATTCTTTGCAGACGAAGTCGCAGGCAACAGCTAGTAGTTTCATAAACCGTGCGAATCCGGGGCGGCTCGATAGTGCGGTATGAAACAAAGTCGCTCCCGGCCGTCTATATGTATGTACGCTTAGACTTTGAAACTACGCAACGGATTTAAATGCGGTTTTCATCAATGAATGGAATGATTCAAGAGGAAGGTAGGAAGGTTTATTAGGGCGAACTGGCTTGGCCTAGAGCACAGTAAGGACAACGATGCACTTCTTTATATTGAGGAAGGACCCCGATATAGTTACGCCCAGGGCGGCAAGGGAGGGCAACCGGGGCCTCCACAAAAGAGGGGCCCCCACAATAGACTTCGAAAAAAAAAAATTCAGACTAGTAAACACTAGTAAACAACTTGGACAGGAAAATAATTTGGAGCCAGGGGCCTCCACTCCTTTATTGCCCAGAGGCCTCCAGACCTCTAAATCCGGCATTGGTTACGCACCTCCCAACTTTACATTAAACTACTTTGCATTCCAAGTCTGCCCTACTTTGTTCCTTTCCTTCATGACTTTACAATTTCATAATTATCATTACCTATGCAAGGTAAATTCTCAGTAAGATGTAGCAATTATATTAACAACGAAGGTTATCCACAAACTGAACCGCGGCGAAAACATTATCAAATTGGGTTAAGTGTTTGGATGCTCCATAAAAATATTACTCAACACTCGTATTGTAAAATATAATAATACTAGCTCTGGCCCGCGGCTTTGCCCCCGTTTGTTATTGTGTATTGTGTTTAAATAGAAGTGTGGACAAACGACTCCGCCAAGGATCTTCGGGCGCATTCCTCTTGGCATTGATAGCCTTTCTGAAAACGTTATCAAAAAAATAAGCTTTGCTAAACAAAATTCTAATCTGCTTTTTGAACTAAATAATATTTTTTAATAGAAACCTCCAAACTCCAAACATTATTAACCTTGCTTGCTTGATATGAAACTGTTAGACGTTTCGATGTTTTTAACATGTGAGTAGGTAGAGTCAGCTTCATATAGGTTGAACCTTCCAGTCGGCCACAAGTTCGGTTGACCATAGAATCCTGCCTGCTGATAGGACATAGCACAACCACTGCTCTGGCTCAAGTAGCGAATGATGTGATATCGGCATGAGGATAAAATAATTCAGTAAAAATAGCTCAAAACGTGGCAAAATATATGGAGAACATTTATCTATTGGGATGGATACCTTATGGGTTGAAGTCAAAATTTATCAACTCTCCCCCCTCCTCCGGGGTGCGCGTCCCCCCCCCAGGCCCCCCGAAATGTCCCGAAACGCGGTTTCTTGAACTTTTTGAGAAAACTGTTCGCGATACAGAAAAAGTGTGTAGGAATGAAATAATGTACAATAAATTTACTATAAATCTACCATACACATGAAAGCGGTATCTCTTATGGTTTTGACGCAAGAAGACGCTGAAAATCATATTTTTTTGTTTTTTTACAATAAATTTTATTAAAACTTCACTTTTCTCAGAAAATACTCATTTTTACAACTAAAAAATGTATGACTTAAATAAACAATGGAATATTCCCTTTAAAAAGAGGTATAATTTATTTATATATTAGTTAAATTGACCATTTTATGATAATTTAAATATTTAATTTGTCATGAACAATTTTTTTTACTTGAAGATTAGGTATGTTTAAAATGTTTTTTATATAGTTTGGAGTTAATTATAAACCACGCTAGTGTAATTTTGTTTATTTTTTTTTCAGTTATCCGCAAATAATAAGTATATTCATTCATTTCCAAAAAGGTACTAAGATGTTTATTTAATATAATCAACTATTTATTTAAGTACCTAAACACTTTTATTTAAGTAACTTACATTGAATTTGAAGAGAGACATTGAAATAAACAATTGTTAACACTCTTATTATCTGGGGGCACGGTAGTGCCCCAGCTAAGATAGCCAAGTGAAGCGCAAGAAGGGCACTAGTTACCTTTTCTCGAACCGCTTTGTCGTTATTTTGTACCCTCATAACTTGGTTTTGGATTGTACGAGATAACTAAAATTCTCGGGATATGATGTGAATAGTGGACTTATTACAAGTGTAAAGTTTCAATTGCATAGCTCTTATATTTAAAATTTTATTGATATCTAAAAAACTAGTGGTCGTCACTAGTGATCATCATATTAAATTCCTAGAATGATCTAATTTGGTTTATACTAGATTAGTATACAATCAACAGCAAAAATCTAAAATTTGGAACTTTAACTCTTCCTTCAATCGGTCAAACAAACTAGCGAATGGATATTTTGTACGAAACTTCGCAAATTTTGATGCCAGTGGTCTGAAAATTGATAAAGGGAGTTGTTAAAAATAATAAACTGTATATTTCAGAATTTTTAGTAAATTAAACTGAATTAGTGGATGAAATTAAGCGCGTGCAAATTGTCATAAGCAACAACTTATAAACTTTTTACGTTCTAACTCTACAAGTGTTTAAGAGTTTGTGAAGTCTACAATTTAGTAAAAATAATGTCGTTGGCCGTTTTGCTACCGTCATATAGGCGTAAGGTAAAAAAATCACTGTTCATTACTTTCCTGTTAATTACAATAGTTTTTTAAACATGAAATTACCGTGAGACTCAATCAATAATATGTGACAACAAATAATAATAATAATTATTATTATAATAATAATACTTTATTTACTTTATTTGTAATATGTGATTGTTTCGCTGCCGCCGGGGCAAGCGGTCCAGGAATAAGGACTACGAACTAGTCTGGAATATGTCGAGCATCACTCGACTTTTATACGTGAGTTATTCGTTTGTGTGATTATAATTGTAATTATCATTACAATAGTTCTTATAGTTACGAATTTCAACTTTCTAGGACGTAAATTTGTTGACCACCAGTGAGTGAGTCAGTGACGAAATCAGAGTTTTTTAGATATCTATAAAATTTAAAATATAAGAGCTTGTAATAAATCCACTATTAGCCGCGTATTCACTGGGCGAGCCGCCTCGCGCGGCAACTTCGTGAGGCAAATCCTCGACCTGTCAGGACGTGCCTCGCCCGAGGCGAACGCACGCCTCGGGCGAGCGTGCCTCGACCTGAGCCGCGCGGTGTCGGTTTTTGTCTATGCTCAAAGGCGCCTCAGCACGTTTGCCGCACTCACTCAGGACGGTTGTGTTTTGCCTCGCTTGTTCGTCGCGTGTTAGCGTCATGGATAAAGAGCAGTGTCTTAAATTAATACAACTATATGGTGAATAAAGACGATTATGGGATGCGCAATGTCCCGATTATACAAATAGAGGACTAAGAGAAGATGCGCGGAGAAATATTAGCGCGCAATGCTGCCTCAGCCTCACCGCGGCTCGGCTTTGCCGCGCGAGGCAGCCTCGATCAGTACGATTTCTTGCATGAGGCTGCCTCGCGCGGCAATCGTTGCGCGGCAAACGTCCGAGGCTGCCTCGCGCGGCGGCTCGCTCAGTATTCACTGAGCCGCGTATCCGCGCATTCACGCGGCTATTCACATCATATCCCGAGAATTTTAGTTATCTGGTACAGTCCAAAACCAAGTTATGAGAGTACAAAATAACGACAAAGCGGTTCGATCGAGGAAAGGTAACTAGTGCACTTCTTGCGCTTCACTTGGCTATCTTAGCTGGGGCACTACCGTGCCCCCAGATAATAAGAGTGTTAACATTGTTTATTTTAATTTAAGTACTTAAATAAAAGGGTATACTTAAATAAATAGTTGATTATATTAAATAAACATCTTAGTACCTTTTTGGAAATGAATGAATATACTTATTATTTGCGGATAACTGAAAAAAAATAAACAAAATTACACTAGCATGGTTTATAATTAACTCTAAACTATATAAAAAACATTTTAAACATACCTAATCTTCAAGTAAAAAAAA
This sequence comes from Pandemis heparana, assembly GCA_963854515.1. Lineage (NCBI taxonomy): Eukaryota > Metazoa > Arthropoda > Insecta > Lepidoptera > Tortricidae > Pandemis > Pandemis heparana. Next base: position 2,214,935 of record OY978031.1, on the reverse strand, counting down.
TTGTTCATGACAAATTAAATATTTAAACTATCATAAAATGGTCAACTTAACTAATATATAAATAAGTGATACCTCTTTTTAAAGGGAATATTCCATTGTTTATTTAAGTGATACATTTTTTAGGTGTAAAATGAGTATTTTCTGAGAAAACTGAAGTTTTAATAAAATTTATTGTAAAAAAACAAAAAATTATGATTTTCTGCGTCTTCTTGCGTCAAAACCATAAGAGATACCGCTTTTATGTGTATGGTAGATTTATAGTAAATTTATTGTATATTATTTCATTCCTACACACTTTTTCTGTATGGCGAACAGTTTTCTCAAAAACTTCAAAAAACCGTGTTTCGGGAAACTTTGGGGGGCGTGGTGGGGGGACGCGCCCCCCGGAGGAGAGGGGAGAGTTGATAAATTTTGACTTCACCCCATAAGGTATCCATCCCAATAGATAAATGTTCTCCATATATTTTGCCAGATTTCCCATACAATGGATTCTAATTTGCTTGAGCTAAAAAGCAGTATCCTTGTCTTGCTCGACTTCTACAAGGCATTCGACTGCTTAAGCAAAGAATTATTGTTGGCTACTTCAGATGTCCTATGACGGAGTATCTTTGTCAGGTAGAAAATGGTTTTTCTCATACATAACTGATCGAAAGCAATACGTTTTGAGTGAGGACGAGCACGGGCGGGAGATGCGCTCAACGGCCAAAGCGGTCAGGAGAGGCATGCCGCAAGGATCCATCCTCAGTCCGGTCCCTTATGTTCTTTTTACTGCGGATCTGAGCAGGATGCTAAAGCACTGCAGGATTCATCTGTACGCCGATGACCTGCGTCTATTTACCGTTTAACCCTCGGGATGATCGAGCCGTAATTTATTTTTTCTCTTCCCCCATTTTTTTTTGTGTCTTGTGTGCATGCTAGTAGTAAGTATATCTGCCATTGTTGAAGTGGTAGGTACGAGTGCGAGGAGGGGGGACGGACTGAAAACCAGCGCTGCGCAGATGCAAGCTTATCCTTGCACTCGCAACAAATGCTGAGTCCGCTCCTTTTGCCACCCTTAAATACTTTTTCTCTCTAGTGTGGTACCTAATAAAGTTTTTTCTTTTCTTTCTTTTTGTCACCTTGAATGTTACATACTATATGATATGGCGCTGACTGTACCTTAATATGGTTTAGTGTATTAATTCAACTATAATTAAATCAGCTAATACTTACGTTTCACATGCCGTGGACTGACAGGCGGGCGCTCGTCATCAACAACAAACGTCCCGTTCAAATCCTCTTTCCGACCCAGTGCATTATTATTGTACTTTTTCACACTCTCTGCCCAGTCCTGAATCCAAGTCTTATCCCCTTTACACCGGTTCAAACTTAAATAAGACAGCCCTACCACCTGTTCGGACATCTCGTCGTCCCTTATAGCTTTTTGTGCATTCTTCATAGCAGTACTCTCAAATTTAGCTTCTAATGGCTTGTTGCTTGGAAGCGAAACAGGGACGGAAGACTCTCGTGATAAACGGTGGATGTAATCCGTTTGATCTATGTCTGACTTGGTTAGACTACAGCGTCTATGCACCGGAGTTTCGGGCTTCAGTGGCCATTTAGAACTTAAAACTCCTGATGTAGTAACAGAAGTGAAGCTACCAACATCAGCTTCGTCCCCATGCTTGGGTGGCGATTTGGCAAAGGTCTTTTCTGTGATGGTTCGGACACGGTTCTTTATTTTTTCAAGATAGCTACGAGTGGATTTGATCTGTTTGGAAGTTTGTGCCGCCAAGTCTTCTGACGGTGATTCATAACAACAAGAAATTTCTAAAACGTTTTTGTCCTTTGAAACTTTAGGGATCTCAAATGTTTCATTTAAAATGTTTGGACTATTTGTATCTCTTCTTGGTTCTTTTGTTATTATTCTAGCGCTGGGATAATCAAAAACTAGTTCAGGGTCTCTTTCGCTGCTTGATCTATTAAATACTTCTTGTATTGTATCATTCATAGAGTTATTACCAAGAGTCCGGTCTATACTCATCCTAGCTTTTTGTTCTTCTGTATAATTATCCCCTTCTATGGTGTAAGTTCCTGTTGATGAGTTTGACTGTCCGTCTACCTCATCATCAATATATAAGGGTTCAACTTTATTGCATTTCTTAAATAACAAGTCTGGAGTTTCAGACTGAGCTCTAACTTTACGGATAGGACTTTTTTCAGGAGTGGACAAACCATTATCAGGTGTTAAAATATCTAACTCTGGACTAGAAATATCAGTAAGCATAATTCCTTCTGGGCTGTGGTCCATTATACCAGGCATATGCCGTGGATAGCTAGAAGATAGATTAAGGTTACCATAACTCGGTGTCCTATGGACGTCTCTCAAGTAGGAACTGTTGGCATTCTTTAGAGGCAAATTTAGGGCCTGGCGTGAAGTAAAATTGTCACTCCTAGACATAATACTATCAACTATTGGACTTTTAGACACTTTCTTAGGCTGAAAAGTATCTTGGATGGGCGATTTGATATGTCTGTTGGTCACAGGACTGGTGATAAACTGATTTTTGTCAGCTTGAGCTAGCGGACTGCTCCGAAGTTTTACTGAGCCGGAGAGGCAGCTGTCTTCTTGATCTGATGAGAAATATCCTTCAGAATTGTACCCTTGGGCTTTCCGCGGCAGTTTGGCGCTCATAGGAGGCTTCTGAGATGTCAGGCTAGGCCGTGATAGGCTGGCAGACATTGACTGCACTCTTTGATGCCTAGCTTGAGATTTCTTCGCCAACTCCTCAAGCCTCCTGTTGTCGACCGGCTTTGAAGCACCGAAGTCGATCGTGAAAGCCATCGGATGCGGTTTCGGAGTACTGGGTTCTGATTTCTCGCCCTCACCCTGACCTGCCTCATTTTCGGTCTTGGTATCGAAACTTTGACTTTCCGACGACGATTTCGATATTGTCTGATCCAGCGCCGCGCTCTGCCCTTCCGACAGAGGGCTCGACGCGTCGGCTTCGACACTAACACTCATATTTTCAAGGATTCACGCGATATAGTTGTGACATCATACAAAACCATCAGTGATTAACACAGCCTTTGTTACACTTCACTGCCGACGGAAAGATACACGGCACGTAACGCGGAAATTAAATAACAATGAATATATTCGAAAAGTGGAACGAGAACATTATTAAAGTTAAAAATTAAAATTATTCTAAACTCCGCCTACATTCGCGATAGCACAGCGGATAAATATGACATGACAGATGATTGTGACGTTCAAAATGAAACTGGGATTTCTTTCTTTCTTCCTTTCCGTGACTTTTGGTTTATGACACAGGCAACACTCAATTAGAATAACAGTGCAAAAAATCAAAGTGTAAATCAATAAAAAATACAAATAAAATTTGGACTGATTTTACAGGGCTACATTTGTTATCTTCACAGGATATTGCAGTGACGACGACGGTTATACTTTTTATATCAAAAGGAAATGCCTTATTATTTTGTCGGCTAACAACATCACGAACTGTCAAATTATAAAATGCTGTTTCGTTCCATGCAGCTTTGGTTTCCCTCATAGTTTTTCAACTACGGAGTTTATTGTTTATTAGTGCAGCCTGCATTTCAAAAGTGATATCACCGTAAAAAAATATGCATCATTTAAATCAAAATTCAAGTAACATGATCTTTTTCTCAAATTTTCAGGGTTTAAAACAAAACTCCAACAGTCACGTGACCCCACGTCATTGCATTTCGCGTAAAGAAACAGACACTTGAGTTCTCAAAGCAGAATGTGTATCAAAATCAAACTGTCAGTGTGTGTTCTTTGACATGAAAGATGGCACAGGCGGCATTTTCCGAAGACGGAAAATATTATTCCGCGATTAGCCAAGATGGTAGACTGAAGATATGGGATACAGAAACTAATACCCTCAAACAGGAGTACACTCCAGATCTTCATTTGACGTCGCCACCTTCATGTGTACAATGGATAACAGTTGCGACGTCCGCAGTAAGTCAACACGTGGTTTTTGTTCCAAAACTTTACGTAAACATTATGCTTTTGTCGCTTAAAACTTGAAACCTCTTCTTTATCATTCTTACATAGTTAAAATTACCAGATCTCGGCTGTAAGTTATGTTCTTAACGTCGTACTTGTCTCAAAAAACATAACCTTAAAATTTCAGGTGTCTCCACAGAAAGGGAAGCGAAGATCGAGTACTTCTGGAGAGACACAATGTATAGCCGTAGGGACGACGAGTGGCAAGATTTTAATATATTCTGTAGCAAAAGCAAAAGTTGAAACTGTGTTGGAAGAGAAACTCGGTCCCATACAAGATAGAAAAATATCTTGCCTGGATTGGAATAGAAAAGATGGTCTCTTTAGCTGCAATAAAAGCAACTATCTTTGTCATTGGAGATTGGATGAGGATAAGAGAAAGTCATACAATGTGAATATGGATAATAAAAGTCAAATCAGTGGAATAAGTGCGATCAAAATAATACCTCATAGCCTGGTGAGTAAAATAAAAACAATCACACTACAGATGCAAAAGTAAAATGGCCCCAACCCCACAGATTTTTATTATATTTGAATTATTTGGATCTGCCTGCTCCAAATAGTGTACTTACTAATTAAAAACTAAATAAAATGTATTTGCATGTGTTTGTATACAACACCTTCCGTGATGTTGTCACAGACATTGATTAAAAGAGGATGAAAGTTTACAGGGTTAGCTAGTATAATTAAATTCTGTGTCCAGGCAACTTTACTTTTCCCAACATTTCCGGTTATATTAAAAGTAATTTCTCTCATAATCCTACTACAGTTTGTCTTACTGGTTTTTCTGGCTATTTGCCCTTCAAGCAACTGAAGATACAGGTGGCGGCACGTAAGTAAAACGCGGAGGGGATATGCGCAGTATGAAAATGATGTTGTTTTTCATACTGCGCATATCCCCTCCACATTTTACTTACGTGCCACCACCTAACTAACCTAACCTACCTATTTTTGTATTAAATAAAATATTATTCAATGATTAAAAATAATGTTAGCATTTTTTCCAAGTAGGACAAATAAAATTAATAGGACTATGGGCAATAAATTTTGAAAACTGAATGAAAATCCGTCTGGTAGGATTTGAGTTTATCACGAACAGACAAAAAGATGCAGTGAAGGACTTTGTTTTATAATATGTATGTAGTGATGAAAAAACAAGTTTTTTTCTTGCAGGACACAAATGCACAATACATTATAACAGCTTCGTGGCAGCTCCGAGTGTGGCGCTTGCATGAGGGGACAGCCTCGCTGGTTAAGTGCCTCGGACACAACGCCTCACAGCAGTCCATCTTGGCAATTGCGGAGTCCAGCGAGAAGACTTGGGTCATTGAGGGTTCACAGTGAGTCACTTCTGCAATAAGTTTTTAACTTTTATTTAATTGGCGGCTAATGAAATCGGAAATTTTTTGATTGATTTTGCACTATAATGTTCCAAAGCGTTAATAATAATAGCAGAAGATGAAAACGTGTCAATTTGGCAGTTTTTTAATTCTTGTAAATTGTATATTGGTAAACATCAATATCTCATATCAGGAAGCAAAGTGTACATAATATTAAGTGTCAGATAAGATAATGTTTTTTATAATTCACAATAATCTCAGCTGTGGATCCTTATCCACTCTTATCCACTCTTCATGTTTCACCATTGTATGCTATGTTTAACCACTATTTATATATACTAAAGTTAGTGTCTAGTACGGAACAAACATCCTCACCAACTTTCTTGTCAGAACAGATCTGCATGAAATTTTGGTGTATCAAACTTGTCAAAGTAAGGATAAACAAAGACAAGTTTAATGTCAGCCGCATAGAAAAACAAAAGTTACATAAACATAACCTTAACCTTAAATGTTTACCTTCACAGAACAGAGCGCCTCCTCTCATTCTGGGATGTAACTGTAACAGCTGACATATCACCAGTAACCAATGGCGAGGAAGCCACTCCCACCAAGAAGAAGCGAAGGAAGTCTGTGTCCGCAGCCGACGTGCCCACCATCAACATACCGACGTACAACTTTGTGCTGGAAGACGCACCGAAGATGATGGATGTGAAAGTGCAGGAGGACACGGAGACTAAGCTGACCCTGGCTGCGGTCACGAGGAGTGGAGTCATGCATTATTACTCGCATATACTGAATGGGTGAGAAGCTTTTTTCCATGTATAATTTTAGCTTGTTCCTCGTACGTAACCAGAATAAAAAAGGGGTAGGCACTCAGGCAGAGACTACTTCGTTCCACTTGCGATTCTGACATACCTCTTTCGCTTCTTTCTCTCGCTCCTTCCTCCTTTCCTTTTTTGCTTTCTTTTTAGGGTTCCGTACCCAAAGGGTAAAAACGGGACCCTATTACCAAGACTGCGCTGTCCGTCCGTCCGTCCGTCTATCACCGGGCTGTATGTCAAGAACCATAATAGCTAGACAGTTGAAATTTTCACAGATAGTGTATTTCTGTTGCGGCTAGAACAACAAATACTAAAAACAAAATAATAATAATAATTAAGGGGGCCTCCCATATAAAAAACGTGATATTTTAGCCCTTTTTATGGCTACCACTCGCCGAGCTAGATCTCAAGAACCGTAATAGCTAGACAGTTGAAATTTTGCACAAATTATGTGTTTTTATTGTGGCTACAACAACAAAACCTAAAATCAAAATAATGATAATAATTAAGGGGGGCTCCCATACAACAGAGTAGTTGTTGGCGTTTTTTACTGTATCTCATGAACCGGCAAGGAGGTTAAAATTTTCACAGATGTTGTATTTTTATTGCCACAATAAGAAAAGAAATACTAAAAATAAAATAAAAATAATATTTAAGGCGGGCTTACATACAACAAAAGTATTTTTTTACCGTTTTTTCTGGTACGGAATCCTTCGTGCGCGAGTCGGGCTCGCACTTGGCCGGTTTTTCTTTTCTTTCGCTTGCCATGACAAAAATCATGAATATCGTCTATTCGAATCATAGAGCGTCGGTTCGGTGTTTCCGTTATTTTAGTGTTTATTGTGTCGGTGCAGGGCGTCCACGAAGCCGATAAAGCCGTCGCTGACGGTGCACGTGACGACGGGCGCGGCGGCGCCGCTGGCGCTGCAGTGCTGCCGGCTGGCGCGCGCCGCCGCGCTGCTCGGGTACAGCCACCACCAGGCGCTCGTGTTCGAGAACATCGTACGTATACACCCACTGTTTAGCTGAGTCCCCGCCCGCGGGGGTACAGGGGCGCGGGGGCCTCTCTACGGGCGGCAGGCGGACTATAGTCCCCGGCCGTTACCAAGTCAATCCTGACACATTGCACAACTATGAAGTTCCTGATTATTGCTAATGTCAACCCTCTGTCAACCACAGGAGAAAAATGCTAGACTTGCTTGTTGCGTGTGATAGAATAGTGAGTGGCAATAATACCACACAATATATCGATTCACGCGTTGAAAAGTTCGTATAGCAAAAGTATTGTCTATGATTATGTGCATTCATAAAATTAAATTTACTGATTGTAAAAGTACTTATATTCTATTTCATTTACACTAGTATTAAAAAAAGGAACGATTCGAATAAATGCGTAGGTATGTTTATTTATTTGGCAACTTCTAAAAACTTAGAACAGAACCTTTTTAATTATAAATAGGTATTTTTTCGCTTTCTTTCGTATTTTCGTACAACTGATAAATATTTTTTTAATTATAGCTGTAGAAAACTGAATTTAAGTCGACTCACGCTTGACTCAATTTTTATCGATACAATGATCGAACGTGTAACAAACAACTCTAGAGGATGTGTCAGGATTTACTTCATAGCGGCCGGGGACTATAGGTCCAATACGTTTCGACCGCTCGGTTCATGCGTCATTGTCGACCCACAATTATTATCCTAACAGAAGCACGAGTCGCACCAACTTTGGACATGATACAAATTTTTCATACAAATATCTGCCCCGACCAGGGATCGAACCCGGGACCTCAAGCTTCATAGTTAGGTTCTCTAACCACTAGGCATTGACTTACGATAAACAACTAGACTCCCAATCACACTCAAAAACTGTTGGAAGCAAAAGTCTGCACGACGCGTCTATTGTGCAGAGTTTTGGTTCAGTCGTGTTTCGACCGCGCTTCGATAACAATGTACATGTCTCTTTCGCACCGTAAACTCAAACGCTTGAGAACAAGAGACAGGTTTCCAGCGCGTGGCGTCGTGTTATTACTTCGCACGATCATATGCAATTGACATTAAACATTACTGCCACGAAATAAGGTCTTAATTTGAACGAATATGTTAATGTTATCTGTGTAAGTTGATGTGTTGACACACACAATACATAGACAACGCCGCTCGGACGTTTCTTGAGGCACTTTTGTTTGCGATTGGGAGTCTAGTTGTTTATCGTAAGTCAATGCCACTAGGCTATCCGGTCGTCAAATGTTGTATATCAAATTAATCAAGAAATTTACTTCTTGATTTTTAATGTTTACTTTTTACGTTTAACAGCGCCATCTCTCGTCTCTGGTGAGCAGTACATGTTCCACGGGAGTTTGTAATTGTGTCGTACAGACACATCATTCAAACAGAGGACGCTTAGCGACAAATATTCGCATAGTAACAAGGTCACGTGACAGTTGGTAACAGATAGAAAAATTCGGAGACTTACTCACCTGCTATGGGTGGTGTAGGGGTATAGCACGCATCACGGAATGACGAGGACCCGGGTTCGATTCCCGGCCATAGCTTTACTTTTCCGATTTTTCTGTGTTCTAATTTTCAGTGTCGTTTAGAAATTAAATGTTGGATCTCGATTTTTCTCTTCATGTGGTTTGTTTGGTTTAAAATTTGGTACTCGGATAGAGTTCCAATGAAAGTGCAATGATCAAGTATCATCAACGAAACGTTATACTAATTAAGGTTTCATTTATATTCTTTACAGACGCCAGACCTCTCATCAAAGACTCAGGTCCTGATACGCGGAGACGCCAAGACCAAGAAGGCCAAAAGCAAAGCCAGCGCCAACGAGGTCAACAAGGTGGCGTCCGAGACGGCCAAAGACGTGCAGTACGTTGAGGCCACGAGCGTCGCCAGGAAGCGGGCGGCGCCGGGCGCCAAGGTTAGTATAGACTCCATATGACAGTGCAAATAACAAAGATTAATTTTATCACAATATTGAAGACAAACTGCGAAGACACTCAACACTGATGACTCGTGTTTGTTATATTTTTTTTGTTTAATTTCTATAATAATTAAATTAATCTTATTGGAGATATTTCTAATAATTTATTTGACGGTGGAGGCGTTTTACACCTCCACTGAACTTAAATTAATTTTATTAGTTTTTTTATCACGTTATTTTGTTTCGCTTTGACCAGTAGAGACTTTATACATCTCTACTATAGACTTATGTAATTTAAGGTGTTCAAAACTACATGAACAGGAGGTTTATTTAATGGTTTCTTTTTCTGTTTGTTTGTCTATGATGTCTACTTTGATGTAATGTCATTATTCTTAATAAAACTAGTGTTCAATAAACACATACAATTTTATTTAACGTTACCGTACGCTTCATTCTATATTATTTTAAGCCACGGCTATATACGCGGCTGCGTCGGTAACATAAGGTACTAACTTAACTTGGGGAAACATTCCTTTTATAAAATGTATTAATTGTATTATAGGTAAGTTAAGTAGAATTTAATTAAGTACTATTGTAAATCTATTTTATTTTGAAAAAATGACTTTCTGGCAAGTTTCTTGCGGCGCAATCTTCTTGGCAATGATGGTCTTTCCGAATGCGCTGGTAGTTTCAAAAAACACATGTAAATAAAAGACCCCATGGCGGCCTATTTCCAGAATAAACTTTTGAATTTTGAATAAAATTTGTGTGTCTTATATTTGTGCCCTGCAATTAATAAATGTCTTCTTTCTTTCTATATAGTCTTCATGAACATATTATGTTTGTCATCAGCTGGAGGTCCCAATGGAGGCACGGCTGGCCAACCTAGCGCTGGACCCGTTGGAGCGCAGCCGCGGCGCCGTCAGCCAGAACCTCACCAAGCTGCTCGTGCAGGGCCTGCACTCCAAAGACAGAGGGTCAGTCTATACTACTGCTACTACTGGTACTACCTGGTGCTATACACCCCTCCCTCTCTCTGTCTGTCTGTCTGTCTGTCCGTCCGTCTATGTGTGTGTGTGTGTGTGTGTGTGTCTGTAGCATCGTAGTTTTAATGCGGTTTTTTCATTCGAAAGTCAATTTGTTTGCGGGGGTTCTTAGCCATGTTTGGTAAAAATCGGGGCCTGTAGGTACTTTGAAGAGCATCAGCTCTTTTCCAAAATGAGGTAAGGCATGATTAGCCGATGAATGCGTGGGTTTTTTTTAATATTATTATTTAATTTCTCAATGTCATTATATTCACAATTTAATTACAATATATTGGGTAACTAGCTGTTGCTTACGACTTCGTCTGCAAAGAATTCATTTCACGACGACGCGGTTGGCCTAGTTGGTAGGGTTCGAATCCTGGTAAGGGCATATATTTGTGTGATGAGCACGAATAGTTGTTCCTGAGTTATGGATGTTTCTATCTATATAATTATGTATTTCTCTATATAAGTATGTATATCGTCTAGTACCCCATAACACAAGCCTTACTAGCGCTTACTTTGGGACTAGGTCAATTTGTGTGAATTGTTCCCTAATATTATTTATTTATTTATTTATCGCTATGGCGCGGGAATTTTTCGGGATAAAAAGTAGCCTATGTGCTATTGCAGACTTTTCTCTATCTATGTATAGGCATTTCATCCAGAAACGTTGGGCTGTTCTGGCGTGATTGAGTAACAAACATCCATTCATCCATACTTTCGCATTTATAATACTAGTTAGATTGGAGGAAAACAAATTGTCCCACGTAACACAGCTACAAAAATCGCCATCATTTTAGCACTTGTATTACAATATGATGTATTGTTGTCAGCATCCTGGAGATGGTCCTGCTGGCGCCGGATCGCGGCGCGGCCTCGCGCTCGGCCGCGCAGCTGCCGCCCGAGTACCTGCCCGCGCTGCTCGAGGAGCTCGCCACCCTGGCCGCCAAGAGGACCAACCTGTAACTATACTGCTCTATCTTAATCTCTACAAGCCTACTAGTGTTCGGGACCATTCAAGTAAGTATGTATGTATGTATAACTCTTTATTGTACATAAAACACATGAAAAAGGTAGATACAGGACAACACAAATGTACAAAGGCGAACTTATCCCTAAAAGGGATTTCTTCCAGTTGACCTTAGAACGATTGACAGGACACAGGTATTGAGCAAGAGTAGACACACAGAAAAAGTAAAAGAGCTGATCGAATCCTAAAATAATCCTAAATAAAAAAATATAAAATATCCTAAATGCGTATATCTGCCCCGACCAGGGATCGAACCCGTGTCCTCAAGCTTCATAGTCAGGTTTGCTAACCACTAGGCTATCCGGTCGTCAAATGTTGGATATCAAATTAATCAAGAACTTCTTGATTATTAATGTTTACTTTTTACGTTTAACAGCGCCATCTCTCGTCCCTGGTGGGTACATGCTCCACGGGAGTTTGTAATTGTGTCGTACAGACACATCATTCAAACAGAGGACGCTTAGCGACAAATATTCGCATAGTAACAAGGTCACGTGACAGTTGGTAACAAATTCGAACGCTTACTCACCTGCTATGGGTGGTGTGGGGGTATAGCACGCGTCACGGAATGACGAGTTCGATTCCCGGCCATAGCTTTACTTTTCGGATTTTTCTGTTCTAATTTTCAGTGTCGTTTAGAAACAAACAAACACACCATCCATCTAAACCAGTGATGGGCAAACTACGGCCCGCGGGCCAACTCCGGCCCGCAAAGGAATTTAATGCGGCCCGCCGGCGTTCCTTCGAAATGGAGTCTTATGGCACAGGATGACGATATTTAGACGGTACTGCTGTATAAAATAGAATAGATGCAAAGGCAAAGGAGCCAGCTGGACTAGCCACGTAGTTCATGCGTCATGTGTCAAAAAATTGAATTTTGGTATAATTTTGGCCCTTCTCTGAAATATCTGTAATTTTCTGGCCCGCCATGGAAAAAGTTTGCCCACCACTGATCTAAACTTTTACATTTATAATATTAGTTAGATTAATGTGCGTGTGTGTCGTAGCTGCGCGCACGTGTGTACGTGGGTGAGCGCCATCTTGCGCGCGCACGCGGCGCTGCTGCTGGCCAGCATGAGCGCGCACAACGCCGACCAGCTCACCAAGCTGCTAGCCACGTTCACCAACAGGTAACATTAGCTGAAGGTTTGGGCGCATAACGTCCCACTACCAAAACGTCTTTTCAGCAAAGGGTCCCTTATGTAAAATATCCCATTCGCAAAACGTCCCGTCTGCGAAATGACCCGTTCGCAAAATGTCCCGTCTGGAAAAAGCTTGTTTCAGTAGAGACTATGAGTCTTCTCATGGGATAAGGATCGTTTTGCGAACGGGCCATTTTGCGAAAGGGACGTTTTCGAACGGGACTTTATTTATGTGAAGGGACGTTTTGCGAACGGGCCCTTTTGCAGAAGGGTTGTTTTGCGTAAGGGGAATTTAGGAAAGGGACAAAGGGATATTATGCGAGTGGGACGTTATGCGCCTAAACCTAGTTGGATAACACGAGTAAAACTAACGAACAAGTGACTCATACCCAAATATGTATGTATGTATAAATAAATAAATTAAAAAACCGGCCAAGTGCGAGTCAGACTCGCGCGCGAAGGGTTCCGTACCATTATCTATAAATATCTATAAACCAGTGTAAACAGAGCCCTGCTCCAAAGCAAAATTTACTGGTAGTTTCAGAAAAAGACATGTCAAAGAGCCTTTGGCGGCCTATTTGCAAATAAAGTTATGAATTTGTATTTGTATGTGCAGGCGTTCGCACCTGTGCCAGCTGTTGTCACTGAAGGGCCGCCTGGAGCTGACGCTGGCGCAGCGCGACGCGCGCACGCAGGCCGCCGACCCGGACCCAGCCATCGACTACAACGGTCAGTACAAACGACAGTACAGTCATAAGAATAAGAACATAGTAGAACGGAAACTCCCGCTCCGGCCGGACTCAAGGTCACGATATTAGAGTACCCGCTAAGCGGCTACTCAGTCAGACTGGCACGGCCGGCGTCGCCGCACGCGCGTTAGGCTGTTTGCGCGTCCCGTATCTTCATCCTTCGTGTCCTTATCAGTGAAAGGTAAATGTCAATGTGACAGATAAGGACAAAATGATTGTTAAATTAGCAGAAGCCTATAGTGTGGTTCTCTATTGATCTGCCGAAAATTTTATTGCCGAATTTCACTTCCCAACCAACGTTTGGCCGAATTTCATTTTGCCGAATCATCATATGGCAACTTGTTAAAACGATTAGTTTCATTTCACGATTGCCAACTCGACGTTTGTTTTTTTTTTACTTGAACACTTATTAAAATTTCTTTTTTTATACAGCCAAATGGTACTACATAACCATTAGTAAAAAATAAGACATTCTAAGGTAAAATAAAGACTGTTTATAAATTAAAACAAACATATTCGTGGCTGCCGCCGCACCTAAACCTAAATTAATTCAAATTAATCATAAGACTTTTTCGGCTTAGTGTAACATTTGCCATCTGAAAGATATTCCAAAAGTTTAAAATCAAAATGATATTCGTCCTTATGAAAATTCGGCCAAATGAGAGGTTGGCATACAAAAATTTGCCAATTGTCAGTTGTCAAAGTGAACATTTGGTGAAAAGTTGGTTGCCAAATGAAATTCGATCAAAAAAAAATCGGCGAAAAGGCAGAACACCCAGCAGTGCAGTGTTTATGAATAAGGGGAATTATCTTTAGAGGTAAGTATAATATTTAACAGTAGGCAACCCTAGCAACACGCCTGGACGACAGAGGGGTGTAACGACGTGAAGGGGGAAGTAGGTATATAAATGCCGGCGTTTTGGACGCGGTCAAAAGAGTTTTTCTACTCTATTCTATTCTTAACCAAGTGTTTGTCATAAGTAAACTTTTTCTTTCTTTCTTTTCTTCTATAAAGATGTATAGATGTTTTTGACATCTTGGTAACGTACATATATTTATGCCCTTGACTGTTCAATTCTTGTTCTTTTTGACGTCTGTATTTACGCAATGTAGTGTCGAATATGTAACAATGATGACAATAAAAAATTCTGATTCTGATTCTGATTCAATAAAAATTGCATGGATAAGACGGTTAATATCACAGAATAAAGAGATATAGTAGAATTGCGATAGGTCGCTTTCGCTAGGGAAACCGGTGTCGCCAAAATTTGACATTGACAGTTCACTCATACCACGAAATCTTGGCAATTATTGATCGTAGCTTATCTATTACAAAAATGTAATAAGTTCTGAATCGGTATTATAATTTAAACTTTCCACCCACAGAATATTGCTTAAAGTCCATTGCACAGGTATATAAACACCATCTAGCGTGAAGAAGCCAAATAATAACAGTCTGAAAATGTCAGTTGTCTAAATAATAGTTTTACCATTGCACAACAGATGTCGTTAAAATAAAAGCGTTGCAAAATGAACTCTGCTGAATGGGATTTAGGTTTACGTGGTTGAAAAACTAACTGATGACAGCGAAACATTCGAGAAAATCTGATTCTGGCTGAATAATTCTGCTACTCGAACCGTCAACTTCAATTTGACGTTCATACGTGCAATTTTCCGCATAAAGGTGGCACGCGTCTCTCGTTCACATACCACTTCTACTTACGACCAAATCTACGATTTCTTTGAACATGTTAAGATTGTTTACTTCTTTCTAATGAAAAAAAAACTAGGTGTTAAGATGCTCTATTGTTTTGTTCAAATTATTGTTGCAGACACATCCGACGAGGAGATGGAAGTGGAACGGCAGTCGAACGCGAGCGAGGCGTCGTGGGACGACGACAGGTTCGACAGCGAGGGGGAGGGGGACAGCCACAGCGGGGAGGGGGCGGCCAGCGACAGCGGGGGGGAATGACCTTATTATATATTATGTTAACAAGTGACGCGTTTTATTGCTCCAATATCCCAAAAAAGAACTAATTGATTACCACCCTAACATCCTAATATTTAATGCGATAGTTTGGGAGGATGGATGGATGTGATGATGTGTGTGTATGTTTGTTCCTTCACGTTGTAACGACTGGACGGATTCAGACCAAATTTTAAACGGAGATAGCTAGTATCCTAGAATCTAGGATACTAGCTATCTCCGTTTAAAATTAGATTAAAACAAAGGCTACTTTTTATCCCGGAAAATTGCATAGTTCCCCAGAATCCGGTTGGCTTCATTGACCACGTATTGCAAGTCAAAAGTTTATTTTGCAAATAGGCCGCCAAGGCCTCTTTTACACGTCTTTTTCTGAATCTACCCGCGCATTCGGAAAGACCATCATTGCCAAGAAGAATGCGCCGCAAGAAACTTGGCAGAAAGTATTTTTTTGTTTCAAAATAAAATAGATTTACAATAGTACTTAAATTCTACTTAACTTACCTATAATACAATTAATATATTTTGTAAAAGGTCCCTAAGTTAAGTTCGTACATTGGTCTATAGTAGAGATGTATAGTCTACTGGTCAAAGCGAAACAAAATATGCGACAATGATAAGAAAGGGAAAGAAAAAGGTGAATAAGTCACTGACAATTGTCGAAATGGGGAAATAGGGGCCTAAAGACCAAAATGACGTAGCAAAATTTGATAACTGTCACTGCCTCTGCTGATAACTCCTCCGAACCCTGTTTTGCGTTACGATGTCCACGAAATAAAATGTAGTGATTGGTCATGCATAGGAATCTTAATTTTACCGACCGGATAACCTGGCGGTCAGTGACCTTGACTATGAAGCTAGAGGTCCCGGGTTCGAATCCCAGTAGGGGCAGACATTGTATGATGAATACACATGTTTGTGCCCGAGCCATGGATGTTGTATTGTATTCAAGTATGTAATTATCTACATTATATAAGTATGTTTATCCGTTGTCTGGTATCCACAGTACAAGCTTTGCTTAGTTTGGGACTGGGTCAATTGGTGTAATTTGTCCCATCATATTTATTTATTTACCCTATAAAAACGTGGGTTCAAAAATAAAATAAAACTACGTTTCTCATTCGCACCATCGTTATATTTAAAGATATCATTCTCTTAAAACATAAACATACATCTCCTCGTATGTCCTATACTTACAATACTTATAACTAAAACAAGACAATCAGCAGTATATCAAATACATTTTGAATGTTAATTACAATATCTTTCAAGACCAATGCGGTTACAAAATAAATTCGAGCCACATTGATTTTGAGAGTTAAAAAAGGCAATTCATATTAAAAGATACGTTAGCCGGCAACAACAGGCAATTATATAAAAACAATCAATTCTTAACCTAATAATCATTGACACTTATTTTTATTCGCTTGATCACACAATTGCCGACCATCCTACCTAGTAACACAAATCGCCACAACCCGTCAGGCAAATAAATGCATTAAAAAAACTTGAACTGTCAATTAGCAGAAATTATTTATTACTACATACACTAGTTTATTTGTCTTTCTTGGATGGTGGTCTAAAAACACCCACCACTACCGCGTGGTCCCTTTCGTAAGGTTCTAGCGTCAACTGTTCCTGTGGTTTAAGTTTGTCTGCTTGTAGTTTCTTTACTTCAGCAGCGAATACTGCCTCGGGCTGCGCGGTGGAGTCTATACAAGAGGCCTGAAAATAAGTGGCGGGTTAGAAAGAGTGTAAAAAAGCGCCAGAAGTGATTTAGAGAGTGGGTTCCTCAGTGAGAGAGTTCTTTTTCAACATGAAAAATTTAGCCGTTTGTTTTCGTCATAGGAATAATGTCAGAATAAGAGGGTTTGATAATGTAGCTTTAACTATGGATGTACACTCGGGGTCTTTCATTTTTGAGCCACGATAGAACCTTGTCGCGAAATGTCAGTGTCAAAATATTATTGAAATTTGTTCGTGGACATGGCATTACTTCACTGTGACAGCGTTCCATGTATGCTCAACAATTAAAGTCCTTGAGTGCACAATTTTAGGTATAGCAGTATCTTCTTTACGAGTGTAAGCAGGGTTCGTTCCCGCGCGTCACGCAACCTTTACATTATCGGAAGTCCAATTCCTGATTCCTGATGGGAAGCCCCCTGCCCATAGACATCCCCAAGACGAGCATTTCAAATGCTGTCACTCTAGAGGGCTAAGATAAATAACACAAAAAAAAATACAACCGAATTGAGAGCCTCCTTTTTTTGAAGTCAACTAAAAAATCTTGTGTGCCAGTAATTTCACCGACTGTCCTGTCCACTCCAGGATTAGCAAGTGACATGGTGGTAATTGACAGAACCTGGACAAGTGGACTAACTAATCTGTCTAACCAGCACATCCAATGCTGGGTCATCATTCTCACTCCACTTTGCACAGTCCTGTGCCAGTCTCATGCACAGCCTTCCAGATGTCTGCCCACTGACCTTCAACCCAATCTTGGCCACCACTGTGACTGCCTTCGACCATCTCTCGTCGGTCCAAGTGCCCAACTCCATTCAGCTGTGTTATTGATATCTATACTATCCTAGCAAAAAAAAGTTATATCTTACCTTGATGGAAATGACGAAGTGCCCTCCATTCTTCAAGAAGTGCTGCGCGTTCAGGCTCACAATCCTGGCCTGATCCGGCTGCGCGACGTCCGCGAATATCGTGTCCACCATGCCGACAAGCATTCTGAAACGACACGCACGTTAATTCGGGCTAGTGGAAGCGAGATTGCCGCTTGAAGAGCGAGAGGTCAGAGAGAGAGTTCAAATCATATCAACATGAAAGATTTAGTTCACAGAAATCATCATTTATTTGTTTTGTAAAAACAAATTCAGCCACAAAATTACACTAAATTGGGCGTGTTGAATAAGGGTGCGACCACACCGCCGCTTAAAAAACGGTGACGTTACGGAATCGCAACAAAATGTATGTAGAAACGGTGAGAAAACGTGACGGATACGACACGTCACTGCGTATACGCGGCGGTTTGGTCGCACCCTAAACTAATCGAAGGCCGATCACAGACTGAAAATATTCCAGAATAATAAAATTGTGAGACACTTCTATAGTCACGGCCCTATTGATCTATGCAGCTCTTGCACACAATGGCGCGCGAGCTTTATTTGTGGTAAACAAACACGTATCTGCAACTACACACATAAGATGTGTGTTTGAGTTCCACAAATAAACCTCGCTCACCATTGTGAATTGCAAGAGTTATACATAACATATCCTGGATCCTAATATACGACTGTGTGTGCAATTGACCTACCTGTATTTGAGTGGATGTCTGGCATCTTCAATGATGGGAATAATATTAGTTCTCTTCTTCGCTACATTCAAGAGATCCCTGCCGGATCTGTGGGAGAATTCTACTGCGTACACCAATCCTTCCTGTGAAGTAAACGGGACATAGTAATATTGGCCTTTTTAAAGGTGAGCGTATTAAGTTAAGTATCAAACATCAGTATAGTGGGTGGTGAAAAATATAGTCTTCATGGATAGGTCCGAACTCTGTTTCATCATTAGAATAATAATGTAGCACATGTAAGGCCTTTTCATTCTTAACTGTCCTATTTGGTAAACAAAATTCTAACAATAAGTTAAAAAAAAAAAAAAAAAAAATGGAAAATGGTGGAAAATTCTAACCTCAAAATGTCTAATTTTTGTTATTTTTTTACTATTTCATTGTAATTAAAGGAACTAGAGATAAAATATCTGGAAAATTATGTACAAAATATTGCCTCAAGTTTATTTGATAACATAATACACCTTATTCTTTACAAAAAATTGCACATTGAGGTTTGAATTTTGCTTACCAGATAGGACAGTTAATAATGAAAAGACCTTATAAAACAGACTCATTGTAACAAAAAAATCTTAACACTCACCGGACCAACAACATCTGAGACATGGCTAACGGTGGTTCCGCTGGCAGCTCCTAAATACAGCACCCTCGAGCCCGGAGGCATGTGGATGGCATCCACACCACCCATGATGGCTGCTGCAAGTTTCGACCTGAACGGGTTCCATACTCTGTATTCTACCTTCTCTCCATCGGTCTGCGAAGAGAATTTTCAATTAATATTTGCGAAGGAAAGAAAAGTAGTCGAAGGTGGATGCGGTGTCATCAGAAGTGGGTAAGTGGATATAGTCTTCATGATTAGGTCAAGATTAGAGGGACCACTGATCATCATTTAAATTTTTTTGATGAGTTTCTGTCATTTTGTCATTATACTCTAGGTTTGCTAGTTTATAAGCTGTAATCTCAGTCAACACACTATACGTTCATGATACTCTTAACATACCATATAACTTTCTTTTTTATTTCTGCTTTTTTTAAAGACAAAGATTAACCCCATACATGAATGCTCATAGGCTTCTGCTAACTTAACAATCGTGTGTCCTTATCTGTGAAAGGTAAATGTCAAAGTGACAGATAAGGACAAGCCTACAGGGGTGTTTATGAATAAGGGGGTAAATTATCATGGTTATCAACAACATTACAATTATGTAACTAATTTTAGTTGAATCTGAACCAAGTCACCTATTAAAATGACAGAAACCCCTATCATCAAACATTTCAATCAATAAAATCAAGCAAACCTCAACAGATATCCTCTTCTCTCCGTAAACTTCTGATCCCGGCACCAAGTTCCTGGTGACCAGGGCATCCTCCTTGCCTCTGGCTATGAAGACACCACCATGTCTGCAAATAAAGATATAATGAGCAGAGAAAATGGACGTTTGTTTTTTGATGATGGCCGTTTTGTGATCAGATACAATAGGCATCTTCAAGCATTAGCATTCAGAAGAACGAAAGTATTGTGTGAAACATCATTTTAAAACTTCTTTTTTTTTCTTTCTTTTATCTGCGATCGGCTGTTCCAGGGAATCAGATTTAAACATCTTCATAGGGCGGTGTTCCATTGATCACCATTTTATTCAGGGCAAGGCTTAGAATCTTGGGTCCAGCTCTAATATTTACCATCATTTAATATGTAATTAAAATTATTATTTTACTTTAGAAACAAAACAACCATTCATACTACTTAACAAACGGGGTATTTGCTGACCATATTGTAGTGGTCAAGTCCATAAAAAAACAGAAGCTACATGGTAGACTAAATACTAGCAAGTGTGAGCGAAATGCACACAAATGACAAATTCTACAAATTAACAAAATAAAGAACAAGTAATAAAAAACTGCAAAAGGTTTTTTTAAGGCCTATTTAATTTTAAACTTTGTTTTATACTAAGTTTCAAAATAGCAGGCCTGTGACAGCTATAAATAGACGGAACATCTATTTCAGAACTAAAAAAAAGTAGCATAATCTAACAATAGTTACCAACCTGTGAGGTTCAATAATAACTTGCTTCCCGCCCTTGAAGCCGCCGCCTCCGCCCCTGGGAGCGCCGCGACCACGGCCTAAAATAAAAAAAAAAGTTTAATAACAACACCAAGGGCCGGTCGTTTGCAGGTTGGACCGCAAATGGGTTATCAGAAGTGGGTATGTGGTATCGTAGTCATCACGAATAGGTCGAGATTAGAGGGACCATTCTCTCATCATTTAGTTAAATAAATTCTTGAATGAGAATTGAAAAAATAGTACTAATTTTAGATACATTAACCCCTAAAATTAATCATCACAAAGCAAGATGCACTTGAGGGGAGTTAGATTTTTATGTATCACAGAACAATATGTAAACTGTGCTTTTCTTTATTTATACTTAAGTTTCATATTTTTTAACTGCATGTTAATTTTTTTGAACTTGAACTTGTTTTTTACTTTATTGCATGGTAATTTTTTCATTATACAACAAGCAGTATTATAAAATCCAAATTTCCAAATTCAGACATGCATATTATAAATCACGTCTTCATCTCTTACGGGGTAGACAGAACCAAAGGCAGCGAAACCTTAAGTCCACATTTAGTATGATAGTCAGCAAAAACAATCAACATTATTCTTAAATTCCCCGATGAATAATTTTAGCAATTTGAACTAATAAATCCACTGGCTTAAACAAACAAACTTACCACCACCTCGGCCTCCGAATCCCCGGCCGCCGCCGCGCTTCTCAAAGCCGCCTCGTCCGCCCCTGCCGCCGCCGTCGAAGCCCCCGCGTCCCCCGCCGAAGCCCCCACGGCCGCCGCCCCGGCCTCTGCCGCCGCCGAAACCTCCACGTCCTCCGCCGCGGCCACCGTTAAACTCTGGCGATTAATATTTACTTCATACCACATGTTACAGAAATGTTACAAGACTTTAGAACCTGTTTATTGTTGTTTGGATAAAAATAACACTTCACAAATGAGGACACCACATGTTGCAATGAAAAACTAAGCTGTACGCTTAAATGAGGTTATTATAGTTTGTCGTAGTAGTTGATAAGGTGATACACGTGGGGGGTCTAATCTACACTACATAAAACACAATTAAAATGTGCACAGAGACTAGATAGAACACTGTACATTGTGGTAATTGTAATGCTAAACTGTAGCTCATTTTGAGGTATGCATATTTTGAGCATTTCAGGAAGTTTTTTCAGAGAAATACTTGAATTTGTAAAAGCTAACCTCAAAAACCACATGTTGATAATGGTCTGTTTAAATGAAAAGAAAATGACAATTTAACAGGAGAGAACTGGTAGAAAGCATTATATTTATATTATTGAGTATAACAATCATTATTTACAGAAAAAAACTATTAACAAAATCAAAAACATGAGATTTAACCACGTACGCGTGAACTTCATAAGTTACTTTCATAATTGCAAAAATAGCTTACCTGGTTTGCCCATTTGATGCTCAGCAACTTACAATACTAAACTAAACTTAATTTTCTTCATGAACCACGCGTGCCCATGACGCCATCCATTGACGCCGGCCCACACTAACGGAACGGAAGTGAAGTGAGGTTAGATTAGTGAAGTGAGGTGAGACCATTTTTATTTAGAGTTGCGAGTATAAAAAATATTGACAGCGCTCATTCAATGTTGCCATATTTTATTAAGCTTTCTACTAAAAAGTTAAAAATATTACGTAACAGAAACAATTTGTTTACTAACTTTATAACTAGTAAGTCAAGTGTTTGATTGATATGAAATATCTTTGTAAAAGGTTTGGTATGCGCAAAAGTCATAGATAAGTTTTATCAATATCACAATACACCCGGTTCCTGCCACGTTGCAAAGTAAACATTGCATTTATTGCGTCCTCAAGATTAGTAATATAAATAAACTTAGTTTGAACAGAATCCATCATTAATCAACTAACAATGGATATTAAAAATTATAACAGCCTTTCATTTGACAATTTCAAATGGATGAACGAACCAAAACAATGGAAAGCTAGCAAAGAAGTGCTTGCATTTTCTACCGACGATAAAACCGATTTTTGGCAGAAGACTTTATACGACTTTGCTTTTAACACTGGTCATTTGTTTGGGATTGAAATAAAGGAAGACTTCACTCTTGAGGTATGGATATACATCACATAATGTAAATATATCTTCTTTTCCATTTTTTCTATACTTAGACCATGTTTCAAATTTTGGCGGTAAATTTAAAACTTACTTTTTTGCCACAGGTCTGTATTGAAGCGGATTTCACGACACTATATGACCAAGCTGGTCTCATGATTTATATAGACGAACAACATTGGCTAAAGACAGGGATAGAGTACAACGACGGGCAGCCAATGATAGGAAGTGTGCTTACCAATGGAATTTCAGACTGGGCAACAGGTAGGTAGATACTTACTTAAGAGGGTGCATCCATGCTGAGCTCGCAACGTCGCATTTTTGGTGATTTTTTGCGATTATTTCACGGAAATTGTATGAAAGTATCAAATATCCGTCTGTAGTGCACTTCGTTTTTAGTGTATTAATATGTGTAAGGCAATGATTAATGGTAATGGACTTTTATTTTCGTATTAAATGGATTAAATACTATATCTCGTTTAATAAGAAAATAAAAGTCCATCACGATGAATTATTGCATTAGACACATTAATACACTAAAAACGAAGTGCACTACAGACAGATATTTGATACTTTCATTCAATTTCTGTGAAATAATCGCAAAAAATCACCAAAAATGCGACGTTGCCAGCTCAGTAGGGATGCACGCTCTTAACTTTGAAGAGATCTACTTCCAAATTCGACATTCGTATAGCTCTTGCAATAAAATTAACGATGACGAGTGAGCTTTATTTGTGGTAAACGGTAAACAGACCCTTTTACTCTCCTATTAATGTTTATCGTGTGTATCATGTGTCTATGATCAAAACGGCACGATACGATCTTCGAATTTCTAGATGCCAAGCGTTTTTAGGGTTCCGTGCCCATAAAAACGGGACCCTATTACCAAGACTGCGCTGTCCGTCCGTCCGTCCGTCTATCACCAGGCTGTATCTCAAGAACCGTAAATTTCAACTGTCTAGACAGTTGAAATTTTCACACATAGTGTATTTCTGTTGCCGCTAGAACAACAAATACTAAAAACAAAATAATAATAATAATTAAGGGGGCCTCCCATACAAAAATCGTGATATTTTAGCCCATTTTCATGGCTACCACTCGCCGAGCTATATCTCAAGAACCGTAATAGCTAGAGAATTGAAATTTGCACAGATTATGTATTTTTATTGTGGCTACAACAAAAAATACTAAAATCAAAATAACAATAATAATTAAGGGAGGGCTCCCATACAACTGAGTATTTCTGGTACGGATCCCTTCGTGCGCGAGTCCGACTCGCACTTGGCCGGTATTTTTTTAATTTCAGGTTAGCTGGAAGAGATCCCTTCTTAGGGATAAGTTCGCCTTTGTACTATTTTCTGTGTACTTCTGTATTTTTAAATTTTTATGTGCAATAAAGAGTTTACATACATACATACATACATACTTATAGAAACCTGTTTTTTTCAGGCGTGTACACTGGCAACCCTAAGAAATTCTTCCTTCGCCTCACCCGTTTGAGGGATGTAGTTTGCGTCAAATATTCAACGGACAATATCACTTGGACCCTGCTAAGGCTTTGCCCGTTCCCCATTGCAGACAGGTACTTCGTGGGACCCATGGCTTGTACCCCTAAGAGAGGGGGATTGGAGGTCAAATTTAGTAACCTGAAAGTTACTAAACCCGCTGAGGATATTTTACACTCTAACTAGACTTATATTATACTTCGTTTTTATTAATATAGAATAGAATTAGAATTTTTGTAAATACAAATTAAATGAGGGCGCCACTTTCTACGTAACTGCCACATTTTTGACATAAAATGCATGAACTTGGCAACATTTTTGTATGGAAATATTTAGTTCCTGAACGGCCACTACACATACTATGCATATGTAATCAAATCATACATATACTTTATTGCACATACAGATATGTACATTGGTAGACTTTTTGTACCTGCATAAAGCACAACTAAGCAATGCGTAAACGATTTCTTAACACTTAACAAAACGATCGTAAAAACATGTTAACTAATCACTTCTAACCTGCATTTGCTACTTCACAAAGTGTAAACAACCCTGTATCGATTGCGATTCAAACTCGCGATTTTCACACATTATTATAATCATCAACATCATCATCACCATCATTCATCATTATTATTGTTTTTGTTTAGGTGATTAAGTCCCGTTTTATTATAATAATGTGTAAACAACCCTTTATGTAAACGAAATGAAAATAAAATGAAACCAATAATTATAGAAAAATATTTATTCATTTCTGCGCCACACGACCTTATTGTCTTATTTTATTATACATATATGCCTGATATATTTATCATGGAATGTAAAACAATGAAATAATTATTTTTCATAAATTCTTTCATGATGTTAGTGGCCAAATAATATCAGAGTGGTCACTTATATTAAAAATAGAATGCATAAAACGAGTCCGCGTCCGCGTATAACTCAATTATAATTCTACAGTTTTTTTTAGCTTTTGAGATATTTCTACAATAAACAACTGACTTTCACATAATACCTATTCCAAACACAACCTATACTAACTTAAAATAACAAAAATGCTCGTGTTTTTATAGATTTTCATAGGAAAACTAAATGGCATACAGCATATCGATTAGAAATTATCACATTCTCGACATATAGATTTTTATTTTAAATTTCCCCCTTCCTTTTCTTATGACTGGATTCTTACTTACTACAATTTATACATAATATATGTAATATCAACAATATTTCTGTCTCGCTTCCACCTTCAATTTGAACATATATCTTATTTCAATGACAATTTTATTGGTTCGTACGTCTGACTTATACTATTCGTAGTACAAACTACAGATGTTGTTAATAAATACGAGACATTGGAAACATCCAAAAACGGTTTAATGTTTAAATAATTAATAACCAATGATAAAACGAGAGAGTCGTTTTCAATCGTCAAATAGGCCCTCAGA
This sequence comes from Pandemis heparana, assembly GCA_963854515.1. Classification (NCBI taxonomy): domain Eukaryota; kingdom Metazoa; phylum Arthropoda; class Insecta; order Lepidoptera; family Tortricidae; genus Pandemis; species Pandemis heparana. The sequence continues at coordinate 2,189,388 of OY978031.1, read as the reverse complement.
ATAACCATGGATATCTGTTAGAAGTGCATACAATATCTGAATATATAAACTGACAAATAAAGTTTGGAATTTAATTCGCATAATTACATAAACCATTAGCGTCGTGCTCATAGTTGTCCATTTACCGTAATGGATAGTAAACTTGTTGCATTTTATGTCTCTATTAGCTAAAGAAAAGACTCTAATATGTTCGTGCTAGAAGAGTATAACCGATGTTTCATATTTATTAGCTACAAGTGTTTTTTAAGGCGAAGAGATCTAAAATGACAGGCGGTTACAAAATTTGATATGAATCAGTACGCTTGAGCAGTTGTGCCAACACTACGAACGTACAGACAAAGACATACTTAACTACTCAAGATTCGAAAAAAAGAAATTCAATGAAAATGTTAATAAAAAAAAACTGTAATTGATTTAAATTTGTGTATAACGTTCGGCGGCGAAATACTTTGCAAAGTAGCCGAACTACATTAGTATTAGCTACCAAATAACAGATGGCGCGGCCCAGATCGTCCGTACCGTACGGAATACTGGGTGGCTAATCCAAAATTCAATTTACTCATTTTTTTTTAATTTTCGCATTTGTATCATACGTCTCTCTCTCTTTAATTAATGTCTAAAGTGTGAGCGGAATGGCCTGTAACGGACTTCGGAAATGGAATTTAAGAGTATAAAGCCTGGCAATTTCTTCGAGCTCTATCTTTTTTTTAATAGTTAAGTATTTCTTCGGCCGTACAATAACCGTTTGGCGCAGAACGCTACTTAATAGCATTTATTTACATATAAAAATAAAAGGCATGTACAGTCCGACAAAAAGATAACGAATAAGTGTAACTGAAATTTGACATTTGACATTTACAAAGAAAACGGCGTACTCCACATTTTCACTCAACGTAGGACTGTACATACACAAGTCAGGTGATTTTTTTACAAGTTAAATTTGAAGCGTCTTTCTGATACTATTGAAAAACCAAAGGCAGTCACGCATTTATTTAAACAATCGTTACACACTATCAAGTGTCAATATATAAAATGTACTTTATGAGTAGCTAACTTCGTAAACGGGAACTGTATTAGATGACAGCTGTCAAAATAAACTTTTTAAAAAATCACGCCACACGATCGTAAACACAGGCACTGATTGCTTACATCCCACAACATTCAACCTTACACCTAGTGACTTAAGGATTAAAATGACACCTCGTCCACCGGCTCCGTTTTGATGGACACCAGAACGTTCTGAGGTGAAGGTAAAGCTGTTGGTGTTTTTGAACGCTCCAGGTTGTACATCTGAAAAGAAAACATTTAAGTATTAACTCGGATAATAATAAGCATCATTTTCCATTGTTGGTATTTGCCGCGGCTCAGTGAGCCTGGGGTCCGCTTTGACAACCTAATCCCAAGATTTAGCGTAGGCACTAGTTTTACAGAAGCGACTGCCATCTGACCTTCCAACCCGGAAGGGCAACTAAACCTTATTGGGATTGGTCCGGTTTGATCGCGATGTTTTCCTTCTACGAAAAGCTCATGGTAAATTTCAAACGTAATTTCGCACATAAATTCCGAAAAACTCAAGAGGTGCGAGCCCGGACGAAAATTATGTCAAAGATGAAGTTCCGAAAATTATACTTTAGGAACTTCAACTTTATGGGAATTGTCCCATATATACTCAACACACACACACACACATAAATACATGCTATAGTGTAATTAAATTGACTATGTGTAGCACTGTCTTTTATTACCTCGAGGGCCCAATACCATATTAAAGATGGCCCCACTTTTAAAGTCTTTCTGCGACATAACATATTTATATAATACACTCAGGGCCATATTTAGCGGAACACAAAAAAAAACTAGCAAAACGCATACATAATGCTTGACTGGAAAAAAAAATGTTACCTACGCTTTTTTTGCGTTCCGCTAAATATGTCCCCGAGTGTATAACAAGGCCCCAGATTGTGCTCACCTTCATAAAGAGCGGCGTGGAGAGCTGCGCCACGCTGGTGGCCTTGCTGAGCGACTCGTCCATCTCCGACATCCTGGCGACCTCCAGCGGGGGCACCTTCATCCGCGGCCCGCGCTTCCTGGACAGCTGCTCCTCATCAGAGTCCGAGGGGGGCGGGCGCACCTGAAGCACACGTACAAATTAAGAAACTGACAACACCTAATTTTGTTAAAATTGATGTTATTTAAGCACTTGTTCTTAAGCTGTCGGTAGGCCTCCAACAAGATAGAGCGAGGACCTGATCAGGATCGCGGGATCGCGGTGGATGCGGAAGGCACAGGACCAGTCCGAGTGGTGAGCCTTGGGGGAGGCCTACGTCCAGCAGTGGACGTCTTTCGGCTGATATGATGATGATGAAGCACTTTTATTAAGAAAAACTACATACAAAAAAATATAGGTCATATTTCAAAGACCGTGGACGGACTCGATAGAAAATAATTGCAAAGATTGGTCTTAAAATCATCATTAAACGGTTTTATGTCTTTATTTTTTCGACGTATGTGTCTGCAATTAAAAACATGAAGTCAACATATTCATACCTAAACCGCTAGCGAATCATATTTCACAAATAATCCATACTTTTTTTTATTTCTTATCATTTGTGTCTCATTTGCAAGATTTTAGACGCGCGCTACACTGCCGGAATAGTATCTTCTCTTTCACTAACAGGCACGCGAACCGTATGTGTGAAGAGTGGCGCTGCTCAAATCATTTGCTGTTGACAGCGCCTTAAGCCAGGGATAGATACGCCACGGGACACATTGGCCCACGACATGTGCCGGCGTCATGTCAAGCGACGTCAGTGTACGTTATTCTATGTATGAAAATAAATACCTTTCTTGGACGGCCCGGACCTCGCCTTTTCGCTGGCATAGGCAGTGGGGAGGGGGAACGATTCTGAAAATAAAAATAAAAACATTTAAGTATAAGAATATATTTATTTGCAAAGAACTAAGTAGACATAACAATGTCATTAGGTGCTACAGAGACAATAGGTTGCTTATTCTGCTTTTTGTAGAATTTTATCATACTAGCATGCAAATTTATTAATTTTTTGGGTTGCTTACATCATACAAAGTTATCTTGCAAGAGTAAATCATTTGCACTTTAGTAGTTTTTTTTCTATAAGTATCTGCATTTACCTATGTATTTTTAAATACATTTAGACACATAGCAGAGAAATTTCTTATATAATGCGGTCTTAAGAATACAAACATGAACCAGCCTTTCTGAATAATAGATCTACAAGATCCAAGCTTGTCATGGCGGCTCTGACTAAATAATATGGGCGGAACGGTGTCTTGTTTTAGAAAACGTAAAAAGACAATGTTATTGTAGTTTTATTTGTATTTTTTATCTTAGGCCTTAGTAAGGATTCATATTATTTTTTATAGACAACTTTATTTTTAAGTAAGTATCAAATGTATCAAGAAGTTTACTTCTCGATTTTTTGTTTACTTTAACGGTTTTACCGTTAGAAATTTTATTTCTAAACGACACTGAAAATTAGAACACAGAAAAATTCCGAAAAGTAAAGCTATGGCCGGGAATCGAACCCGGGTCCTCGTCATTCCGTGACGCGTGCACACCTACACCACTCATAGCAGGTGAGTAATTTTTGTATCTGTTACCAAATGTCACGTGACCTTGTTAGTATGCGAATACCTTGTTAATATGCTATGTGTTCTAATTTTCAGTGTCGTTTAGAAATTAACTTTGTTTTTTTTTTTTACAAAAAAAAGTATCATTAATATTTACCCTTCGTTTCCTGGCCGGCCGGCTGCCGTCAGCCGATCTCGTGGTCATAGACAACGTGGACTTAGACACGTTCGGGCTCTCATCCATAACCTCCTCCTTCGCCAGGATACCGCTTAGTCTATCCCTAAAAAAGCTATCTTCCGCCATTCGTAATGCTTCGAAACACTTATTCCCTTTCAACGCGTGCCTAATTATTTTTAACACTTCGATGCGGCATAATAACCTGGTATCATCGTCCATTTTTTTGAACAATGGCAACAATGAGTTCATGAACAATTTGTCGTCATCAAAATGATCGTCTGGCAGTATGGTGTTTGCGTCTATTTTGATTTCTAAAGAGCTCTGTTCTTTGTCTATGGTTGCTTGATTGCATTTGTCTTGGGTGGCTAGTTTTTCGGGTTCCCGTTTTTTGAGGTCCAGAGGTTTTTCTATGATTTCGTTCTTTATTTTGGGTATGTCTTCTGGTGGTGGGTGTTGAGGCGAGTTGGAGACTTCTGAGAACGATTCGTACTTGTCCTGGGAGTATCTCGGTTTTCTGGGAAAGAAAAGAAAGTTCCAATCAAATTACGAACCAAAATCACAAATCATTAGTTCGCTTAATTTTTTTTTCATCACTACAGTCACTACTGTGCACAGGCCTCTCCTCTTAGAATGAGAGTTTGGACGGCATTTAGTTCTTAAGCGGATCCAATGCAGATTGAGGGCTTAACATACACTAATAAATTTGATACCTTTTTGTAACAGATAAGAGTCGGCCACGCATGCACTGGAGATACGTTAAAGAGTCTTAAAGAGTCGCCAAGACTCAAGCATCAACAGACAACTCTTCTACACCTACACTATGTTTTATCTAAAGCAACTGATTACTTCCTGAGCGCTCTGACTCGGTACTTCTTCGTACACGCTCGCGTACAGATCTGATGTGCCGTAGTGTACGCTTAGCCTACTACATTAGACCGCACTGCTCGGTGGGTACACACTTGCCCGCGCGGTACGCCTTCGTGTACGAGTCGCGGATTGAGCGCCAACGCTTCCTAAATCACCTGTGATATATGTCAAGCTACTGACTTGTTCTTGAGCGCTCTGAGCAGGAAGGCCATCTGTTTGTGGTGTTGGTAGCGCCGCGAGCCGGGCGCGCACTGCTCGGCGGGCACACACTTGCCCGCGCGGTACGCCTTCGTGTACGAGTCGCGGATTGAGCGCCAACGCTTTTGGACCTCCTTGCCTGCAGAAGAAAAGGGATTGTTAAGACGAGAAAGCAGAAAAAAGAAAGTAAATACACCCGCTGATGACATAAATTCGGCACAGATACAAAATATATATAAAAAAATCATCCAGTTATGAATGCGAGTGTAAGTCTTTTTGAGTTGTGAGTCGCGTAGGAAAGTGTTTGTAGTCGGCGTATTATAGGCTGAATACACATAGGCTACTTTTCATCCCTTATTTTTTAAAATCATATATCATTCAGTATCATTCATTATAGATTTTTATGAATAACAGTTATCTTATCATTGATATTTATTAGATATAATAACTTCGATGACTGTCAGATATTTATTACAAATTCTGATAATTATTAACATTGATTGAATATGGATATATGAATATTATAAATTAACAATTAACACTGATATTTTGATGATTATTTTTGATATTTATTACCCTAGGCTCTAGACGAAAATCACAAAATAAATAACGGAATTATTAAATATTTTAGTTCCCGCCAGAAAAAAAGGTAACAAGTATTTAAAATTTAATCGTGTTCTTTAAGTCAGCAGCACGTGTGTTTGAATTTACAACCTATAAATTAATATCTACATACACATTTTCCATTACGCGATAATTTTAAAGTAGCGTTTGGTTCATGAAAGTCGCTATACATTTTTAAGTAACATCTTGGACTCGCTTGAGACTATGAATATTTCAGTTTCTATTTCATACGTTGGGTTGGATTCACTTGTTTTGAGCAGTAAAGAAAAATGGCTTCTCAAAATTCTGAAATTTTGGGTTATTTCTAAAGTTGCTAAGGTATATTATTTCTTCTTAGGATTAGTAATATTTTTACGAAAATAAGTGTTTAACATTTTGCACTGATTTTTGATATCGACTGTCATTTTAATTTACATAGCTATGTTCACAAATCATAGGCATAAAGGTCACCCTATGTCACTGACGAAGTGACTTTGACCAGATGTGTTAAAAAATTACTCGTTCTATCTTCATTATTGGAAATTGGTTTAGAGAAACGGCCACCTGATAACCACTTATATCAATGTAAATGCCCTACGTCATGGTATGCGTCAGAATGTACCACCGAACGTTATGCCAGAAGGAACTGCTAACTATGAATCTGCAAAAGCAATACCCTTTTTTATGGTGTGGAAAATGCGCCTTATGCATCCGCCCGGTACGGGGCTACCGGGGGTATGTGGTAGACATGGGGAAAAGCGTTACATTTTGATATCAGTGACTGACGATCCCGTTCCAAAAAAGTCACAGTGAAAAGTCACCGTGACTTTGTCACGCCTGGTACTCGTGTCACTGCATGATATTTGTCTCAACGTTATTTTTGTCACACTGTTATTTCATTTGATTTTGTCACGCCGGTTACTCATATCACCATATGATATGTCGCAGTGCTATTATGACGTGATTTTGTCACACCGTTATCACACAAGTAGTTGATCCAAAATAACCTTTACACTTTTACAGGCTTAGAACTGTCGCACATTATAAGTACCTAAAAAATAAATACATTTGGGAAATTAGTTGTCATCATAATCATCACAATCAACATCATGTCATAATCATCATCATCATCATCATCATCATAGCCATCATCATCATAATCATCATCACAATCATCATCATCATCATCATATCATCATCATCATAATCATCATCATAATCATCATCGTTATAATCATCATCACCATCGTCATAACCACCATCATCATCACAATCATCATCATGTCAGCATCATCATCATCATCATCATCATAGCCATTATCATCATCATAATAATCATCGCCATAATCAATATCACCATCGTCATAACCATCATCATCATCATCATCATCATCATAATCATTATGGACGGTGTTCATCTTTTTCATGTGTTTTATGTAGGTACAATAAAGAATTATACATATATACATACATACATCCTTTTCTACGAGTATGCTTCATTAAAACAACTCTTTGACACGGATGAGTGTGCAAGCATTCATAATTTTATCGCTGTCTCACTCGCTCTCAGCCAGCAGGCATCATCCGATGTTCGCCACGAAGTTCCGAATCCGAACACTCCCGACTAAGCCCGATTAGAGCCGAGTCAGTCACGTCACAGTCAGTCACTGTCACTGCATCGCGTCTCGTCACTGCTTGCGCTAGGCGCTAGGAAGGAACAGTAAGGAACGTATGTGATTTTGTAACGTTGTTATTTTGTGAAAAGTCACAGTGACACGTTTTGAAGGCGAGTCACGGTGACTTTGTCACCGTGACGTTATTTAACCCCCATGTCTAGTATGTGGGGCTTTCCCACGACGGAAGGCACCACTAATAACCACACGGATTCCCTCAGTCGTATGTGAGGCGTTACGGGAGCACTCGGTGACTCCGCGACGCTCCACGACCACCGGGACGGGGTTCCCTCTTCGCGGCACCTGTGCAATGCTGGTTTGGGAATTCAGAAGCAATGCCCTAGTCCAACGTGTGCCGACTGCGTATAGGTACTTGCCCACTCCGTGTGGCCTTCAACTTGACTCTAGCTAGTTCGCCGCTCGACCTCGCAGCGATATTATATTATATATGTATTATGTATATGCTATTGACGACGCCTTCAAGGTTGGCGAAATAATTTTCAACGGACAAACCAAACGCCAAAATATCTTTATAAGGGGGCGATTAATTGCGAGAGGCGTTCTTGGGGATTTTTTGACACGTCACTGCCCCTGGTAGGATTGTCATCAGATTTGCGACCCCCAGTCCTTAACCTCACGTAATATTAAAAAAAAAAATGGTCGGGTAAAAACAGGACCGGGGGCGAAGCTACGGACAACAACTCTTAAGTCTTAAGTATTTATTTTAACTCGGTTCTCTTGCAATCTAATAAATAAATAAATGTTACAGATACCTACATGCCAAATAAAATTTATTTTTATATCCCGGCCATAGCTTCTCTTTTCGGATTTTTCTGTGTTCTAATTTTCAGTCACGTTTAGAAATTTAATTTCTAACGGTAAAACCGTAGAAGTAAACGAAAAAAATCAAGAAGTTAAATTTAATTTTAATAATATTAGAAGTTAATTTGATAAACCTATTGAAACCAAGTCCTACAAGCACAAACTGTTGGCGTGCCATAAAACCTTGTCACAGTAACATAAGTCGTGACTCGGTCATCGGTTACGTAAGCAGGTGTAGCGTACGATATCGTTATCAGAATGTGTTATTTGCCCACGATAGCGATTGCGTTGTCAGCTGGTTATTTAGTCCACTAGTGGGCCGGGGAGCAGCAACCGTTGTTTTATACACCGACCGCTTAAGAGGCTGAAAACACCTAATTTTGTTGAAATTGATGTTAATTAAGCACTTTAAAAAAAAAAACTACACACAAATAAAATACAAAAAAAAATGATAATTTTCATCATATTTCAAAGTGGCTGGACGGACTCGATACATAGGTAATTGAACAAAATCGGCTCGATAGAAAATAATAATTGCAAAGATTGGTCTTAAAATCATCATTAAACGGTTCTATGTCTTTATTTTTTCGACGTATGGGTCTGCAATTAAAAACATGAAGTCAAAATATTCATACCTAAACGGCTAACGAGTCATATTTCACAAATAATCCATACTTTTTTTTATTTCTTACTAGCTGTTGCCAGCGACTTCGTCTGCAAAGAATTCGTTTATCGCTATCCCGCGAGAACTACGCAATTTTCCGGGATAAAAAGTAGCCTATGTGCTATTCCAGACTTTTCTCTATCTATGTGCCGAATTTCATCCCGATCCGTTGGGCCGTTCTGGCGTGATTGTGTAACAAACAAACATCCATCCATCCATCCATCCATCTATCCATCCATCCATACTTTCGTATTTATAATATTAGTTAGATTATTTGTGTCTTATTTGCAAGATTTTAGACGCGCGCCAAGCTGCCGGAATAGTGTCTTCTCTTTCACTAACAGGCACGCGAACCGTATGTGTGAAGAGTGGTGCTGTTGACAGCGCCTTAACTGAGACCTCAACCGCGCGGGTACATACAGACAAGGTAAGACGACAAAGGGAACCGAGAGCGGTGCGGGCGGGGCGGGTAGCGCGCCTGCCGCCCGCACAGAGAGAGGCCCCCTTTGAGGGGTCGGTCTATAGTAGTCTATTCCCACTAGTTGTATTATCACTATCTGACTATCCAAGTAGTATTATCAATGGAACCGATAATAGAACTAAAGTATCCGCAAAACCAATTGTCGAGTCAGGCATTTAAACGTCTAGTGGTGCGGGAGGGCCCACGGGTCCCTCACCTACCGACTCACACAGGTACTGTCCGGGCATGGTTGCTTCGGGCGGTACCTAAAACGAGTCGGTAGGGAGGAGACGGAGTCCTGCCATGAGTGCGGCGCGGCGTCGGACACGGCACAGCACACGCTGGAGCTGTGTCCCGCCTGGTCCGAGCAGCGCCGCACTCTGGTGGCGACTATCGGCGGCGACCTCTCACTTCCCGGCGTAGTGTACGCCATGGTCGGGAGTGAGGGGTCCTGGGAGGCCGTCGCCTCCTTCTGCGAGGACGTGATGTCGCAGAAGGAGGAGAGGGAGCGGGAGCGCGAGAACGACCCCCTCGCGCCCCCGCTCCGGCGCAGACGGACAGGGAGGAGGCGGCGGCAGTTTGCCGCTGCTCTTCCCTAGTGGTGCCTGCTGGCGGGGGATGGGGATCCCCTGCTAGCTAGTAGAGGCCCACGAGTCTAGGGGGGGCCAAGTATTCCCGGCCCCCCTCTCTTTGGCGCGGGAGCCCCGGCGTTTAGGCTGGGGCGGCCGGCGGGGTGTGCGTGGTGACACTATTATTCTCCCACGGCACCCCTCCAATGGCAGAGAGGGAATACCGGCGGGTTTTTAGTGGGTAGGCCTCCTCCGCTTCCCCCCGCTCGGGGGGGGGGCCGGGGAGGAGAGTCCCACATAACCTCCGCGCCATCCCCACGGCGCGGTGGTATGCGTAACGCATTTTCCCGCCGCAAAAAAAAAAAAAAGGCATTTAAACGTCTGTTACCGTAGGGGTGGTAACATGTCGATAACTTATGATCATGATGATTATGCCTAACGCTAACTGCACTATTGCACGGCCCGCTCCATAAGCCAGTGCAGGTGCAAAAGAGATAGCATGACTCCGATGATTAATGGCCTGACTCGCCACTTGGTTTTGCGGATGCGGATACTACAGAAGAGACCGTTGTTTTAGACCAGTGGTGGGCAAACTTTTTTCATGGCGGGCCAGAAAATCACAGATATTTCAAAGAAGGGCCATAATCATACTAAAATGCAATTTTTTTGACACTAGTTACTACTAGTACTTTTTGACGGCTAGTCTAGCTGGCTCCTTTGCCTTCGCATCTATTATTCTATTTTATACAGCAGCACCGTCTAAATATCGTCATCCTGTGCCATAACACTCCAATTCGAAGGAACGCCGGCGGGCCGCATTAAATTCTTTCGCGGGCCGGAGTTGGCCCGCGGGCCGTAGTTTGCCCATCACTGTTTTAGACCAGTGGTACCTAAACTTTTCAGTTCCGTTACCCTTATGAACAGACTAGGGCCACGGATTTTACCCCTCCCCTCCCCATTATTTCGTGAGGGTAATAATAATGCTTTTTCGACCAGCTTATGACCCCGCGAAAAACCAACTTTACCCCCATTAAATTCTATCTACTTAGGGCTGGTACAGACGGACAGCATTTGAACTGCAACCCAACTGCAAAATGGCAGTTCGAGTGCAGTTCTGCATCAAAATTGCAAATGAAAAAAAAAAACTAAAGTTTATTTTGCAAATAGGCCGCCAAGGGTTCTTTTACACGTCTTTTTTTGAAACTACCAGACCGACTGTGCAATCCGCTTGCAGTTGTCGTACAGTCCTGTCAACCGCTCACCGACTGCAAGCTGGCTGCCGTATTGCAGTTGGACACCTACCTATACATAGACGCCCACAATCATGCTAAACGTGGCCTTAGGCTCTGTTTACTTCGTAAGGGACAAAACATGATTTTTAATAATAATAATAATAATAATAAATAAATAAATATCTCATTGGTACAATTGACACCAATTGACCTAGCCCCAAACTAAGCAAATCTTGTAATATGAGCACTAGACAACGGATAAACATATTTATATGGATATATACATACTTAAATACATATTAAACATCTAAGACTCGAGAACAAACATTCGTATTTTCATGGAAATATCCTGCCCCGACCGGGGATCGAACCCGGGACCTCAAACTTCATAGTCAGGTTCTCTAACCACTAGGCCATTAGGTCGTCGATTTATGTGTAAGTAAATAATATGTAAAAAATACCTACTACGGACACACAAACTTCTTTTAGTTGGTAAGGAACCCTCGGTGTGCGAGACCGCTTCGCAATCTATCTTTTTTTAACCGACTTCAAAAATAAGAGGTTCTCAATTTGATTTTATTTCTAACTAGCTGTTGCCAGCGACTTCGTCTGCAAATAATCCGTTTATCGCTATCCCGCGGGAACTACGCAATTTTTCGGGATAAAAAGTAGCCTATGTGCTATTCCAGACTTTTCTCTATGTATGTGCCGAATTTCATCCAGATTCGTTGGGCCGTTCTGGCGTGATTGAGTAACAAACAAACATCCATCCATCCATCCATCCATCCATCCATCCATCCATCCATCCATCCATCCATCCATCCATCCATCTATCCATCCATCCATACTTTCGCATTTATAATATTAGTTAGATTTACAGGCTATAGCAAAAGTTCCATAAACCGTACAAAGTAACTAATTAGGATAGTTTCGACACCCATCCCACACAAGCCTTGATCATCTACTGGCCATACCAGTGCTGCCAGATGGGTTTTACGTTCCGTTACGCGTAGCTCTTAAAAATAGTACGCAAATTCAAGTTTGAGTACGCAGTGCAACATTTAGTGCAAAACTGCGCTTTACGCAGCTGGCACATAAACAAAGGCTGAAAAAAAAAAAAAAAAAACGTCATGGCGACAGCCACAAGTAATCTATATTGTTTTTCTGTCAACTGGAATAACCTAGGCTGTCAGATGCTAAAATATAAAAATAGTACGCAAATCGACGGATGAGTAACTACGCGAGTACGCAAGATCATAAAATAGTACGCCATGCGTACTACTGCGTACCCATCTGGCAACGCTGGGCCATACACCTACATACAAATACAAACACACTTACACCTTGCTTAACACCGTTGGCTATGACGCATTGTCGAAAACAAGTTAAAATTAAAAATAAATATATGTTATTGTGCCACAGAAATGGTCTATAAGATGCATGCAAGTATGTATAACTCTTTATTGTACATAAAACACATGAAATAAATGAATACAGGACAAAACAAACAAATGTACTAAGGCAAACTTATTCCTAAAAGGACTTTCTTCCGTCTACTATAGTATAAAACAAAGTCGCTTTCTCTGTCCCTATGTCCCTTTGTATGCTTAAATCTTTAAAACTACGCAACGGATTTTGATGCGGTTTTTTTAATAGATAGAGTGAATCAAGAGGAAGGTTTATATGCATAATATACCGTGCGAAGCCGGGGCGGGTCGCTAGTTTTCTACTAAAATATTGACTTTTTGGAAAACTTACAAAACAAACCTAACCCAACCTAATATGTCTTGTCTACGCCTCGCCTAAAGGTTTTCGATTTTTAAAAAGTTTTCGATTAATCAGATATTAAAGAAAGGAGATAGCTGGTAGGTACCTACCCTAGATAGATTAACTTTTTATCCTTTTCATCCGGGATACTTTTTATCCCGGAAAATTTCATAGTTCCCGCGGGCTATCCCATATAAACATGTCAAAGGTCGTAGCTGCCTAGACTCGCAACGTAAATAATTATCGCAGAATATACCTACTTAACTATCAACATTAATTCTTAAATCTAATTCTACGCGGACGAAGTCGCCGGCAGCAGCTAGTAATGTATGTATATGTAAATTGTAACCTATCTGTTGCTATAGGTACTGATTGCATTGCTAATGTATGGTCATACAGCATTGTTCTAATATAATAATCAGCAGTCCAAACAGCTAGTAAGCGTTATAAGAGACCAATCGCGAGTCAGCACTAATTCTAATAGCAGAACTTTTGTAGAACTATGCTAAAACTCTGTTAAAACTACATTGTAACTACGTTAATTAATTGCTAAATATAATTTGTTCGTCTAATAGCACAGCATAGTGATGCTACACATATATAATGTAAGACCGTACCTACTTTTTTACCTATGTTGATAAAATAAAGTGTATTTGTATTTGTTGAAAAAACGATTGTATACATTTTTTAAATGAACATTGGAGATGCGCAAAAGTTAGTAGGTAAGTATTTAGTGAAAGATTTAAGATTTGGAATACGATTTCTATTCAAATTGTTGTTTATTTGTTTTTTTATTATTTATTTATTTATTTGTGTTTTTTTGTTTTTTGTGTCAATTTGTCACTTCGTTAAATTCAAAAACGTTAATTTTAATGTTTTTTTTTTTAATTCGCACCTGGCAGGACTGTAGGAGTAATAAGTCAGGGTGTCGGCTGAAAACCACCACTGCGGGCGTCGCCCTCTGGGCCGGCACCAGCAGCTTATGCTGACGCCGACACCTTTTGTCACAAACCGTTTGGAGTATTTTTTCTTAATTTGTAGTTTTTGTAAATCTGTTTTTGTGGCAATAAATTGTTTTTCTTTCTTTCTTTCAAACTTTGCACGAAAAAGATCCGCATTAAAGAAAATAAGCAGCTAGCTTATTACGTAACTCGCTCGCAATCGCCATCGTGTTCATTTTGACAGTTCTTGTATGAATGTGACAGCTAGCTGATTCCGATGCCAACTGTCAGCCCATACATGAACTGTCAAAATGAAGATGATGATGATCGCGTGCGAGTCACGTAATAAGCCTGCAGTTTATTTACATACAACTAGCTGTGGTCCTCATAAAAGCCCAGGCAGCTTGAATCTTCCCGACACTTCCATCAAGTGTCTTTATATTTCAATCAGCTATCTTCATTCCAAAATTTATCCAAATCCATCCAGTCGTTTCACCGCGACCAAGGAACAAACATACACACTCACCCACTCACACCGTCAAAAACTTTCGCATTTATAACATTAGAACGACTATGATTATGATCCAATTAAAAAATCCCACACAGAAGTTGCCCATACATAATTGACAACATTTGATTTTTATAACACCTGAAACTGTATAAATGGTTCGAAAGCATTTTGCCTCCTGATCACTGCAATATGATTATATAATTTTAATATTGCTTATTATAGAAAATAAAAATTAATTAAAAACATGTCTTAATTTTACCAATTCTACCACAGGATAGGTGAAATGCCTTTGCCTTTTTCACATAATTTTGTATTTGACAACTTCAAAGTACAAGGGGAGCAACTCTGAAATTCTATTTTTGAAGTTCGTTGCATACCTTCTCTCTCACTCTCAAGTTAATGACTATATTAGTATGAGCGGAACAGCACGAAGCGAACCTCGAAAATCGAATATCGGAGAATAAGGCCTGACATTGACAATTTGAAATTGACGTCAGTTTTTTTTTATACAGAAAAGACAAAAGGATAAGTGTCTATTCTGTAATAGTATCGGAGTGACGCCCTTTTAGAATAAGCAAAAATTAATAAACTAATTATAAATTAAATACAAACCCTAGCGAAAAAATTAAACTGTCAGCGTGTTTATCTTTTCAAACAAAATACAGAGAACCATTACAATTATAGGCTCAGAAATATGAAATGTTGTCAATTTAAAGAGTCGCAATCGTAAAGGTATCACAACTCCAGAATAAGGACATCATAATAATATCGGTCTCGAATAACATGATATGAATCATTTGGTTCGAAGGAATGACGTGACGTCATCTGCCGACAATTGAGATAGGCCTTTGAAACGTTACGCCAAAGACGGCAACGTTACTGTAAGAGCCCTATTCAGATAATGTTAAATTAACAGTTCTTCCATGCTGGTCTCGGAGTATAGAAAAAACCGGCCAAGTGCGAGTCGGAGTCGCGCACTGACGGTTCCGTACAAATTCGCTAAGTTATTATAAAATCCAGTGCTAGCAGAGCCCTGCTTTTAAGCAAAATGTAGGCAGTGTGAGGTCACTTTATATTGGTTACTTATATAGACAAACAAATGTTAAATAAAAAAAAAACTACTTACTAGATCTCGTTCAAACCAATTTTGGGTGGAAGTTTGTAACATCATATATCATATAATATTTTTTTCAGTTTTATCATTCTCTTACTTTTGAGTGAAAATCTAAATGCGGTTCACAGAATACATCTACTTACCAAGTTTCAACAGTATAACTCTTATAGTTTCGTAGAAAAGTGGCTGTGGCTGCAGACATGACGAATCTATAAGGGTTCCGTTTTTTGCCATTTGGCTACGAAACCCTAAAAACATAGAATGTACCAGTTGCTTCTCTTCCCAAAAAGGTAAAAGCCCATCGAGGGAAATGGCGAAAATCTTAGTAATCTAATCATGTTATAGGCGATGCGGCTAACCCATCACTATTTTGATTCCCTTTTCCACATATGCCCACAATCATGCTAAACGTGGCCTTTATTTAGGTCTTGTTACCTCAGGCTCTGTCTACACCGTCAGGGATAAAGACTTGATTTATATTTCCTACTAATATTATAAATGCGAAAGTTTGTGAGTGACGATGTGACGATGTGACGATGTGATTGAGTGTGTATGTTTGTTCCTTCTTCACGCTAAAACGACTGGACGGATTTGGATAAAATTTGGAACGAAGATAGCTGGTACCCTAGATTAAAACATAGGCTACTTTTTATCCAAGTTATACTTTTTATAAAGTTCAAATTTTGTGAATAGTCTACGCGTATCAAAGATATACAAACATCCTGTTTTAAAAGCGTCTACTTTAGCTTGTCTCAGGCTGACTGCGTGTAAATGGTAGAGTCTATCTCGATCTTTCCGTCGCGTTGCCGATCTGTTACAATATCCTATATCTATGTGGCAACGTTGTAAAAGCCGTGTACATTTGTGAAATTGACTATTTAAAAATGGATATTAAACTTATTCTACTATATTAGAAATTTGCCTTTGAAGCGGTTGCCTGCGACTTCGTCTGCAAAGAATTCGTTTATCGCTATCCCGCGGGAACTACGCAATTTTCCGGGATAAAAAGTAGCCTATGTGCTATTCCAGATTTTTCTCTATCTATGTGCCGAAGTTCATCCAGATTCGTTGGGCAGTTCTGGCGTGAAATAGTAACAAACATTCATCCTTACAAACTTTCGCATTTATAATTATTAGTAAGACTAGTAGGATTATCGTTGATACAAAGTAAATATTAAGTCTCTAATTGCGGTAGTTAGTTGCTAGAACCAACTTAATGGTTTTTATTGTAATTTGTTTTAGTTAGTCACGGAAAAGGCCGCCATTTCGAAAGTAGGGCCTCTACTCAGCAGGCGTGCAATAGAGATACTATGCGTCCTACTCTTACATTTACTATTCGTCCTAGAACCTTGTAATACAGTCACCAGCATAAATAAGTGATCACTTTTGTACCTTGTCACTAAGTCATGTTTGAAAAACCATACGAAATCATGTAACGACTGAAAGCGACAAGTTACAAAAATGATCACTTATTTATGCTGGTGACTGTACCGTACCTACCCTAAATCTAAACTAGCCTAGATTGAAAAATAATGCTTTTATGTATGTATGTATGTATGTAAA
Source organism: Pandemis heparana (assembly GCA_963854515.1). Taxonomy (NCBI): domain Eukaryota; kingdom Metazoa; phylum Arthropoda; class Insecta; order Lepidoptera; family Tortricidae; genus Pandemis; species Pandemis heparana. Next base: position 2,172,617 of record OY978031.1, on the reverse strand, counting down.
CCCTTAATTGCACATGAAAATTTAAAAATACAGAAGTACACAGAAAATAGTAGTTACAAAGGCGAACTTATACCTAAGAACGGATCTCTTCCAGCTAACCTGGCTTTTATAATGAGTTTATTGCGCGCCCGCAGGAACTATACAATTTTCCGGGATGAAACTAACCTATGTCCTTCTAGTGTCTCAAACTATTTCTAGAAAATTGTATCACGATCAGTTCAGCATTCACATATCTTTTTTATTTATTTATTAAGAAACAAACAGTCATACATAATCAAGTGATAGTAATTAGATGTATACAAATAGACCTATTTCGCATGTTTTAATTTTAGCTAGGAAGGACGTTGGGATTATTAATGCAAAACAACATGGACTATTTTTTTTTCTCTGCAACATCTCTATGTTTACACTACTCATGTTGAACAATAAAATATCTTTATCTTTAAGTAAAAGTTAACACGTTACTCAACTAGATGGCGTTACTCAACCGAGGCAACATTGCAACAGCGTTACTTACAGCGAAATTACACAGATGTCGCTAATATCAGTATAACGGGAGCTGTGTTGCATAGCCGTTAGCCGAATCCTAACAATAGTATGAAGATTACGTATTCTATGAAAGATATTGCAAGTAATGTTGGAACAAAACGACAGGCCCCTGTTTCACCAATTCGACAATTGTCAATGACAAGTGTCAATTCGAATTGCCATGCATGGTCAATATGAAGCCAACCGGCGTAAATTCTCGTAGAGTTTGTAATGTAAACAGAATTGTCACTTGTCGCCGACAATTGTCGCTTTGGTGAAATAGGTGCCTCAGGTGGTTCAGTTGATTTGCCAATAGATGGCGCTTTCGCGCGTGTCACAGCTATGCAACTACCAGCGCTTGCATTAGTAGGCTGTCGCCATAATAGAAAACGTAGCTAAAATAAAGTAACCTTAGCCAACCTTAACCTCTTAAATTAAGCTGCTCTCTTTTGTATGGCAGAAAATAAGTTAGAAGGTTGAAATTAAGTGTTAAATTATTGTTATTGTTACCTTGTTATACAGGGTGTATCAGATACCCCCTAACAATAATCAACTGGGGTATATAACCATAGCTATAGAAGCTAAAAAATATATAAAAAAAATTGGAGTAATTTTTTTTTATGTTTTTTATAGGAATGATTACAGTTAATACCTACCATTCCTATAGAAAAAAAAAATACTCCAATTTTTTTTATATTTTTTTTAGCTTCTGTAGCTATGGTTATATACCCCAGTTGATTATTGTTAGGGGCTATCTGATACACCCTGTATGTGGTGTTCAATAAAGACTTATTGTATTGTAAATGACATGAATGCCAGAATTATTACTCGTTCTCGTCTCGTTTCAAGTCTTATACTCCGAAATTCGATTTTCGATGTTCGTTTCGAGCCGTTCCGCTCAAACTAAGGGTGCGACCAAACCACCGCGTATACGCAGTGACGTGTCGTATGCGACACGTTTTCTCACCGTTTCTTCATACATTTTGTTGCGATTCCGTAACGTCACCGTTTTTTAAGCGGCGGTGTGGTCGCACCCTAACAGTCATTCATTTTAGAGCGAGAGGGACGGTATGACACGAACTCCGAAAATCGAATTTCGGAGTTGCCCCCCCCCCCATGTGTATAAAAGCAGTTAGTTACACAAATGATTTAAAAAATCCGAAAGCGCGATAAAAGGCAGGACCAAATTTTGAAAAAAAAAAAAACAGAAACTAACTCAACCACCTGTTGAAATATTCTGGAACAATTCTTAGACTTTGGGTCTTACCATGATGTCTTAATGCTATTCAATTCAGATTCATTAGCTGTCAATTTTGACACTTCTAGTATCAAACAGCGATCGATCCAACTTCGGTTCGGGATTGAATCGCGTTAAGACCAACTCGACAATTGTGGGTGAGAAGTGACAATTCGAACTTCGCGTGGTCAATTCTTGTCGAGTTTGTAATGTAAACAGAATTGTCACTTGTGTCACAGACTATTGTTAAGATGGTGAAATAGGGGCCTGGTATGTATGTAGGTATGTATTACTGTATGGAACCACATACATGCATGTCGACGAGCATGTATGAAGAGATTGATGAATGTGGATGAAGCGAAAGAGGTATGTCAGGATAGTAGCAAACGGAAAAAAGTAGTCTCTGCCTAGTGCCTACCCCTGTGGAAAAGAGGCATGACGGTATGTATATATGGAACCACTGTGCGCGACTAGTCTGCGGCAGTGGCGCAACTCGACTCTAACCTTGACAGAACAATGTACCTGACTTACTGTGAACGCCTCCATTTCTTTTAAAGGAAACCTCGCCTCATTCCAATCAATTATGTTTTAATAAAAGTACCTATATTGGAAAGAAAACAATTAACGCAAGGTTTTTGCTGACTGTAATGAATCTTCGATCTACATACACATGCCTATGTGACTTACTTATGGCAGTGGCGAAATGGTAACCATAAATTATGAATTATTATTATAATAATTATTACGATAAATTATTGTATATTGCTAATTTCTCGCTTAAAACAAATGTGATCTAGGTTTCTTAATAACATCAAAATATACCTTATTGTTATCTGAATAAAAAATATGTTTTTATATTATTAATAATGTAAAATAACACACGTGTGTGAGACAGTTATTATAAAAATCTATTATTAATACCTACTAGAGTCCTACTATCTACTAGTGAATCGTGTATTTTTATAGCTTATATTATCATGATAATTATAAAATAATAAAATTAATATGATAGGTAATTATAATTATCAATTCCCTCCTCTATTCCACCTCAAAACCAGTATAGACATAATATTTCCGTTGCCGCAAACAAGCGCCAACAGGCCCAATCCGAAGTTCATTTCATGCCGTTCCGCTCACGCTAATAGTCATTAATATGAGAGCGAGAAGGACGGTTCGATACGAACTTCAAATTTCGAATTTCGGAGTAGCTGGCCGCTGCACTCAGATTATTAAAAAGTATTTTTTTTTCTCGTACGGATTATTGCTGTTAAGACTTATGGTTTCACAGATTGCCGAAGAAGCTGCGAGACGGACTATTTAGTAAAGGGATTATTACAGTGAACTTCTAGAACATTCGTGTTTCTAGTATCTAACCCATAAGAGTGAGTGAGATAGCAAGACAACCCCGTAAGTCGTTCAAGGAGCTCACTGACTGTACTTAACATGCCAAAGGGTGCTCTTTTTTCACCCGTGAAATAAATTGAACCAACATACGTATTCGCATCGCATTAACCACAAAACTCCACATTACCAGCGATTATGGGAAACACAGTCACAAGGAAATATTGTGTTTAATATTTAAATGAACCTACATTTTAAATAAATTCATAAAATTTCAAAATGGCGGATCCACCAACGCCATCTAGCCGTTTAAAGTGTGAAGCTATTTGCTTTATTCAAAACAACAGATGGCGTTTACATCAAATGTTTTTTTAAATTATTATACGTCAATATGCGCAGATACGTCTAACAAGGTTATATATGCGCCATGCGGGGCGTATAACACACATCAAAACACTAAAGTGTTTACTTTGCTATCTCCGCGATATAGCGAAGTCAAGGTATGGAAAACAACTAGCTAGTATTTTTTTGTTAATTATTTCGAATAGACGAATAAAAAAAAACTTTTTCTCTTTTTAACATCGCGGTGACATCGATCGGTAACAGTTTTTAAATGTTATTTTTGTCATATTAGTCAAATTCAACTGGTAAATAAAGCACATAAAATTAAAATGTGAAATAATACTATTAGATAATTTCAATATCTACGTTTTTTTTTTAATTAGCTATTTATTTAAGGCGTAACGTAACTAGTGATACGTGAGTACCTTGGTATGTCAGTTTGTTTTATATTTCAGGACGTAAACTAAGTAATTAGGGCGTAACTGACAAGCGTACCGATGTATTTTTTCATGTGAATCGTGTATTAGTACATTGTTTTTAAATAGTTACCAGCCAGCTACAAGAATATAGACAAAACGCGACCTCCATGGAGGTCGGCTATCGAATCCTACTCATGCAGTAAACAAGTTAAGTAAAAGCCAGTTTAAAAAAAAAACGAACAGCAATATAACGCTAAAACTTATATTTTTACTTAATTACCTGCTGCGATTGAAAATGTATTTTTTTTTATATTAAAAAGAGAAAAATCATAAGAAGTGTCTACCGTAATGCATTGTTAATTATTGTTATGTTCTTATGTTAGTGACGAGATCGACGTCATACCCATTCTCGCTCGCACGTTCTTTCCTACTCATTTAATAACGAACACTTATTACTTTAATAATTTTAGTGGTTTTGGTATTAAAACATTACATAAATACGAATAAAAAATTATTCAATACAACAAAACAACACAAGTCAATATGTACTAAAACCAATATATTAATATTTATATTGCCTAATATAGTGTAATATAGATACTTGTACTTCATAAAGTTATCAATATAATAAGAATACATACATACACAAATCACGTTTTCATCCCGTACGGGGTAGACAGAGCCTAAGATAACAAGACCTAAAGGCCACGTTTAGTATGATTGTGTGATAATGATAATATCAATTATGTCATTATCTTTCTACTTATATTTAAGAAGGTAATCAATTTCACAGGAAAACAATTATTTTTATCAACAACAAAATATGTAAGTATTAATATTAAGTAACTGTAAAAAAATCTAATTTAGGAATTTGACCTCTTCTGCTCTAGCAATAAGGACTATAAAATATCATATACAGATGCCATTATGTAGATAAATTCTTTCGTCGACGAATAACTTTAATTTCACGCTTTAAATAATTAATTAATTACGTACATAATTTATTTACTAAGTAACATAAAAAAATATTATTCGGTAAAAAATATGTAGAATTACTATTTTTATAAAATGTCGATGTTATGCAATTTCGAATAGCGTAAACAAATAAAATATACAAATTAATTAACATCATACCAATTTAGTAAGCGCTCAGAATGAAACAACAATTTAATTTTAGTTCACATACCTCCCATTTGAAACGTCGCTGCTTACAAACAACACACAAAGAATAAGCACTAAAAATCCGCCGTATTATCTCCACTTCATTATTGTATCAGCAAACAAAAGATATCTGCTACGAAAATAAATCGTCAACAAAATTCAGGTTGCGATACCACAAAAATAAATTAATTGAATTTATCGGCGAACCAATCACACCACTGCCACAACTACAACTTGTAATACTGGCACGAAAATTATTTAAAAAAAGAGATTTAACCGTTTTTGCGTTATAAAGAATTCAATTATATTTTTAAAATTAAATATGGAACACGCTTCGGTTTTCCGCTCCCCTGCAACGTACACTCGATAAAGATTCTCTTTTCAAACAGCTCGACTCGACTCGAGGCACTGACTTGAACTAGTCTGCCTCTGGCGCTACCAATGAGAGGTTTCGTTGCGGACAGATGTGCAAACTAATTTTATATTTAAAAAAAATTGTAAATAGTTACGAATACACATTTTAATGACTTCTACGCCAATTATGCAGCTCATAATAAGATTTCAAAACGGGCGAATTCACATAGCTAATTAACAATTACTTTTGAGTGCGTAATAGCTATTTATAATTTTATACGCGGACAAAACAAAAGAGACTCGCTCGAACGCTTTAGCGGCTGGGATACTACAGATAAATACAATTTACCGTAATATAATCAATATAATACAAACCAATTATTAAAAAACCCTAACGATAATATAGATGTGTAAGCTAAAAGTACGCGATGCACGCCGTTGCTTACGAGAATCGAGACTGGCATGATAGCATGACTAAGCGGCTCACGGAAACGCCATTCGAAATTTAAATAAAGAGGAAAAATAACTCTTACTCTCATGGAATTTGGTGGCCATGTACATTTAAATGTCCCATGTCATGGTTCCTCATTATTTTTCATGATAATAAATGGTGCGAACGTTTGCCGCGAAAATACTCATCAAAAAAATCATTGAAACCGGAATATAATTGTTAGTTCTTTTATTCGTAATTGATAGAGCCACTAAGTACTAGTAAGTACAGTTATTGCATTATCATTAGTGTGTTGTCTTTGTCATAATTATAAATGGCCGCGATTTGATGAGGTATTAGAATGTTTGATGAAGATAGTCCTATTCAAATTATTAATTTGAATAATAAAATTATCCTTTTTATCAATTCAAAACTACAAAAATTATATACATATTATAATAAATTACAAATGCTAAAAATATATATCGTAGAATCTACGTAAATTTAGTACCAGTTTGTATGATTAAAATTATCAAAAACATTTAAATAATTTATAAATTGACAATAAGTATTTATATTATCAATAATTATTAAATTATTTAAACTATTAATAGCTACATAATTATAATTATAATTATAATTATCAACGAGCCCTGTGCCCTGTCAAATTGTGTTGGGTATAAAGCCTTTAAGGCTTAGCATTATTATTTTTACGTAACGAAAAAACAATCTAATTCATACACGCAACAAAGCTGTCTCGCAGTAAAACCAAATAGACTGCAAAATAATAACATTACTGCCTAGGACGTTTAAAAAAGGCAAAGCCATCGCACCGCACCGTGCCGTTAAATTGACATTTAACCGCATAAAGACAGACAGCTGTCGTTTTGACGTACATTTTAAAATGTGCAGTATTTCATGGATTATGTTGGATACCTATTTAATTTATTTTACGGGTTCCTTGCGCAGGGTTCGTCTGGATCGCTACCGCCTACTCTAATCCTGCCGCCAAGCAGCAGCGCTTACGAGTGTTCCGGAGCTTAGAGTAGGACATCCGGTGCAATTACTGGCTAATGAAGTATTTTACTCCTAACAATAATCCACTGGGGTATATAATAACCATAGCTATAGAAGCAAAAAAAAATTATAAAAAAAAAACTTGGAGTAATCTTTTTTATATTTTCTATAGGAATGATTTTAGTTAATTAATACTACCATTCCTATAGAAAATATAAAAAAAATACTCCAATTTTTTTCAAAATATTTATTTTAGCTTTTATAGCTATGGTTATATACCCCAGTGAATTATTGTTAGGAGGTGTCTGATACACCCTGTATGTATGTATATACATACAAATATAGCGTGAACTCTTGGAAACTAATGTCAGCTGCTGTATGGGCATGGCATTTAGTCTCAGTGAAAGAATAGATAGTCGGAAATTTAGTACCATGTCTAACGGCTCAACCACGTTTATGCGTGACCGGTGGTGCGGAGACTAAATTTCACATATATTGCGTGCTATGCAAACTTACTCCACTGCAGTGGGAGTTTCAAACGAGCAATGAACAGAAATATCACGGAAGAAAGCGCATACGTCGTGACCAACGTGATATTGGTAGTCGGATATTCCTGTGTAAGCAAGCAAGGCGATTTGATAGGTGCATTATAAAGAGCACAGAGTGCTGAAATCCACGGACCAATATTGAAGGAGGTAACGTAATGTCTTATTACTGATAAGTCAAAGTGACGTATCAGCCTTATTGTACACATTTTATCTGGGGTCTATTACTAATAAGTCAAAGTGACGTATCAGCCTTATTGTACATATTTTATCTGGGGTCTATTACTAATAAGTCAAAGTGACGTATCAGCCTTATTCTATTTTATCTGGGCTATATTTCGTCCCATAAATCCCATACTACTGGCACTCCACTTGGCGTTGCGTGTTCGCGTTGCGCTATTGGCATCTTCGTCGCATACGCTAGAAACAATATAGTGCATCCCCTTCACTCACGCAAATATTTGGATAAATACGTCAGTTGGAGTACCAGTATACAATTTAAGTTCCAATTGCACCTAGTTTATCATAAATTTACAGTCATAAAGCGTTTCATTTCAGAAACAGTATTTTTTTAGCTTAAGTAAGCGAGCTCATATTATCACCAGGTCACCAAATTAATCCCTACTAATATTATAAATGCAAAAGTAAATCTGTCTGTCTGTCTGTCTGTCACGCTTTCACGCCTAAAGCACTGAACGAATATTAATTAAATTTGATGCAGAGATAATTTCAGTCCTAGGGAAGGTCATAAGACAGTTTCATACCGGAAAATTACATAGTTTTCGTGGGACAGACGCTTTCCATTTCCGCTGTTTGTCTGTCTGTCCCTGTGTATGCTTAGATTTTCAAAACTACGCAACGGATTTTGATGCGGTTTTTTTTTATAGATAGAGTGATTCAAGAGGAAGGTTTATATGTATAATTCTACGCAGACAAAGTCGCGGGCAGAAGCTAGTTGTTAAATAAAACTCAATTCCCTGTCAATAATCTAATTCATCCACTCAGGTTGACTGGTAGTCTTTTTATAAGGATAAGTTGCTTGCTTACTTGCATCTTAATATGTTTGTATATATAATTGAGTTTTTGAATCAATTTTTTTTTTGGCATAAATGGAAAGATCATATATAAGTTTGGTAAGAAAAGTATTTTTAGTTTTTTTTTATTCGCTGTAGTTAACGAGTTATACCGATTTGAAAATTGATCGTCGAGTACCGCACCGAAAACACACCGACAGTTCCCGAACAAGGCCGAGCCGCGTGTGACGTCACAATGTTAGTTTCCACTCGTAGTTAGTATACAGGTGATACCGTTTTTTGACTTTAATCTACTCTATTCTGTTATTATCCTACTATTATTATAAAATGCTATTGTTTGTGAGAGCGTATTGGTTTGTGACTCTTTCACGCTAAAACGGCTAAACAGATTTCGATAAAATTTGGCATACAAGAACTTTATAATTTATAATCTGGATTTACGTACCGGCTATAGTAGGTGTCATTCACGATGGATGCCATCCACCGTGGTTCTTATTAATTTGTAGTTAAAGGTTAATTTTAATACATCTACGAGTCTTTGTGGATGGCACTATCTATACTTCTATCATGCTTCTATCCCAACTTTCCACGGTACCGGGATTTAAAACCATAAAATTAGATGAGAATAGTGATGAGTACACTTGGGTAATAACTATTTATATGAATAAGTAAATAAGTCGTGGGATTTCAGTTGAAACTCCCGTTGATTTTATCCCAGGGGAATTTCATAAGAAAACCCGGAATTTCGAGCACAAAGATGGCGGATGACATTTTGACACTATGACACTAAAAATGTTTATGGGTGTCGTTTTTGAGTAAATTGATAGCTCTGAGCCCGATTTTGGCATAATTTTTTAGATTCAAGATGGCGGATGACATTTTGACACTATTGACACTTTGACACTAAAAATGTTTATGGGTGTCGTTTTCGAGTAATTTGGTGGCTCTGAGCCCGATTTTGGCATATTTTTTTGGATCCAAGATGGCGGATGACATTTTGACACTTATGACACTAAAAATGTTTATGGGTGTCGTTTTCGAGTAATTTGGTGGTTCTCAGCCCGGTTTTGGCATAACTTTTTGGATCCAAGATGGCGGATGAAATTTTGACATTACTGACACAAAAAACACAAAAAAGTGTAAAATATTACTCGAAAACGACCCCCATAAACATTTTTAGTGTCAATAGTGTCAAAATGTCATTCACCATCGTAGATCCAAAAAATTATGCAAAAATCGGGCTCAGAGGCACCAAACTACTCAAAAACGACACCCATCAACATTTTAGTGTCAATAGTGACAAAATGTCATCCACCATCTTGGATCCAAAAAATTATGCCACAATCGGGCTCAGAGCCACCAAATTACTCCAAAACGACACCCATAAACATTTTTAGTGTCAAAGTGTCAAAATGTCATCCGCCATCTTGGATCCCAAAAATTATGCCAAAATCGGGCTCAGAGCCACCAAATTACTCGAAAACGACACCCATAAACATTTTTAGTGTCAAAGTGTCAAAATGTCATCCGCCATCTTGAATCCAAAAAAGTATGTCAAAATCAGGCTCAGAAGCACCAAATTACTCAAAACGACACCCATCAATATTTTAGTGTCAAAGTGTCAATAGTGTCAAAATGTCATCCGCCATCTTGGATTTAAAAAATTATGCCAAAATCGGGCTGTTTTACTCCCCTCACCCGGAACACATCGGCGCAAGCATTGCTGCTTGGCGGCAGGATTACTAAGATGCTGGTACGGTCGACGTCAAACATATCTTTACACTTTAGTGCCTTGTCGCTCCAAGCACTTTGACAACTTCATATGAAACTTCCAACTTATAGTTACAACGACAAGGCACTAAAGTGTAAAGTAAAGATATCTTTGACGTTGACCGTACCTAGCGATCCGGACGTACCTACCTAGAACAAGGTTAGGCTCTTACACCCGCAAAAATTCCCATTGAATATATAATACAATCCCACGGGATTATAAAAAAACTAGGAATACCTATCAACCACAAAATCTAGCCATTAAAATTTACGTACCTACGGTCGAAGAAACTGAATCACGTAACCTGCCTAATAGGTACAATTTAGCAATAATATCTCTGGCAGGGTGTATGTTAAAATTCCACAGTGGTAGGTAAGCGATTCAGTATCTTTCACTGTACTTAGGTACTTTATTGTGAAATCTCAGGTCCAGTAAAATCAATCCAGTTCACATAAATCAGAAACATTATCAGGATTAAGCTTTTATTACCTACCTACACATGACTAAAATAAAAATTTACTTACTATAAAGTGATACGCGTGCTCGTTTGCCACCTTATTTCATAAAAAAAACTTCAGCAGATATTTTTTGTATTAAATTTCGGATATTTTTAGTGAAATCAGCCGTTAACCCAGTACTGTCGTGAAATTGCTTTAACATTGTGACGTCACAGCCATGGCGACCAATCATGGGCCGTTCCCGGTCAAGTGGTCATATTTCAAATTTCATCAATTTTGAATTGCTTATAATTAATTTAAAAAAATTATTTTAAGAATTCTTTGAATTAGATATTATATAATATGTCATAAAGTTTTAAAAAACATAAAAAAAATCGATATTTTTTTTAAATTCAAAGACTCAATTGCGTAACAATAATAGTAGTTACGTACACACAATTAATTATTGCCGTTTTTGTCGTACCACGTTGCACTTTACGACAAAAATATGACTTTTACGACATTACGAAGAAGATGGATCCGTTTGTTTCTACTCTTTGTCGTCCACTCTGTATAGTCAACCAAGCAATTCCTTAACCATCCCAAAGTTCAATATCATTAAATACCCCTTTATAACTTTCCCTTATAAGTCAAGGTGACAATCACCTATATTGTTTTTTCTGATGTCGACCATACATACGTTGCCCATTTTCGAAGCCTAAATATTGTTCATTTAACGTGTAAATGGTACAATTACATCACAAGTGATGCCAATTGCCATTCGAAGGTTTCCGAGAACCAGGTCACGACAGCGGGACTAGCTTGCATTAGCTTAAGATTCGATAATTAACTTAAAATTTATGCCTAAGCGACATCTCTTTTTACGTCGTAAGCGCCATATGAAATGTGACCCAAATATATTTTAACTAAAGTAAGTAATAAAATACATTATTTTAATTAAATTGTATTACTTACTTTAGTTAACATATACTTGGTTCACATTTCATACGGCGCTTACGACGTATAAAAGATGTCGCTTTGGCATAATGTGAAGCCGTGACATGTGTTGCGGTAGCGTCATAAATTCATTATTATTGGTTAGTACTCCAAACTGAATAAAATTTATTTGCAAGAGGCAATAATAAATTTGAGACTCAAATAAATTGACGGTACTTTAAATGATTTCTTAGGATTATAGAATGTACCTGTACCGTAATGTACCGAGGTTTGGTCGGTATTTTTTTGGTACATTTTCTAAAATTGAAATCTAGCTAGATCGATTTATTGTCCTCAAAACCACCCACGTACCAAATTTCATGAAAATCCTTGGAGCCGTTTCAGAGATTCAGACTATACTTATATGTATAACAAGAAATGCTCGTTTAAGGGGGTTGCTCTTCCATACAAATCTTCCGTGCAGCTGCATTTCGTCCACAGGCTTAATTTTAATGCGGTTTTTTGAGAATAGTTAGATATGGATATATTGTGTGCGCAAATTACAAAAAGGAGTGCATTTATCATACCGAAATTGCAGTACGATGCAGTAAATTTTGATGCATTTTACAATAGTGTGAGTGCCTAGTGTCAAATAAAAATGGTTGTAAAAACCAATCGACTATTTCGAGCAGTATGTATGTATGTAAAAAACTCTATATTTTCTAAACATTTTTTTTTTTATAATTTACAAATAATAGGTGAGTAACACCATCTCAATGAGATGTAGAAAACTTTATGTTAAATTCAATATTTTTCTTGTCAAACCAAATCAAAGAAGTGGTGGTTTTAAAACAACCACAAACTTAACGGGTTGATTTAGGGCAATTTATGTCCATTGTCAGACCTAAACTTGTAGTAAGTAGGTACTCTAGTATTAGGATCACACGTGGTTATTACTTTGGCATAGATGGTGGCGCCCCGCAGTCACATTGCCACCTTATAACATGTTTTGCCTTATGTACTAAAAAAAGGTACTCAACCACGGAAATTACACCTATTAAAATAAAAAAGTTCTTCTAGTTAATTACACGAATGCTTCTCACGAGAATCGAACCCTAAACCTCTGCATCAAATCACATCCATACACCACGGCAATGATTTTAAAATCCGACAGGTGCTAAATACAAAATAGGCCGAGTAAATAGGTTTTCTCAATTATAGAACATTAAAAAAAACATGCGCGTCAAAAACCTGGCTAGACGGGTAATTAAAAAAACAATGACATGAAATTGTCATAAACTGATGATTGAACGTGGTGTCTCAAAATAAAAATAATCATTTTATTCGGAATAAATTGAAGTCAATTGGAAGTAAAAGACGTTACAAGCTACGATATTGGACGCAGCGCAGGCATTCATTTGGACTTACTTACAGGTATGTACCTACTTATCGATTAATCATAATATTTTTTAAGATACAATATTTCAACGTTTGTGTCAGATTGGCAGAAAATATTTTGTAAACGCAATTGAAGTGCACAGTCCCGGTGTCTGCATGTAATCAAATCTTGGAAGTGAATTTTGACCCACTTCTAATTGATCAGATTGACGTGAAATCTGGCATAAGTAGGTACTTGTAAGTCAGACTTGTATTGGACTTGTAAGAAGTTCTACAGTAATCTTGAAGTGAAATTCTGGTGGCCCAGCCAGGGTCGCTTTCACAGTTGGAAACTCATCAACAGAAAGAGTAACAACCATCCATACTAATACGTTTACGTCTAATTATAACTTTTAGAACTTAGAGGAATCTGTAGTGCTCGTATCGAACTTGCTATTGACCAGCTTTTTTAGAGTTCCGTATTCAAAGGGTGAAAACGGGAATCTAATTACTAAGATTCCACTGTCCGTCTGTCTGGTATGTCTGTTTGTCTGTCTGTCTGTCACCAGGCTGTATCTCATGAACCGTGATACATGAAATTTTCACAGATGATGTATTTCTGTGGCCGCTATAACTACAAATACTTAAACAGAATATTTTTGTCCATCTGTCTATGTAAGTAACCAATGTAAAATGAGGTCATTTTACATTGGTTACTTACATAGACCTCACACTGCTTAGATTTTACTTAGAAGCCACTGTCCGTATGTCTGTCTGTCTGTCTGTCACCAAGCTGTATCTCATGAACCGTGATATGGCTATCAGCTATCATGGTTGTTTAGCACCAGCTGAAATTTTCACAAATGACGTTTCTCTATTGCCGCTCTAACATCAAATACTAAAAACAGAATATTTTTGTGAGTCTAATTAAGTATGTCAATAACAAATATAAAATTACCTCATACCGCCTGCATTTTGGTTAGGAGGCAGAGCTCTGCTAACAGTGGATTTTATATTTACTTGCCGAATTTGTACGAAAACTCGGTACGCGAGTCCGACCCACACTTGGCCAGTCTTTGGTGTTCGGAACACAAAAGAGCTTATCTATTACTGCTGTATCGTGGTTTATTTTATGGCCACATTGTTCAAATTCGTCCACCTATGTCTGTCTATCTGTCCGTCTGTCCTAAGTTTATAGTTTTTTTTACTCATATTAGATAAGTAGCTATATTTTACTCATTTTCATGCTGGTCTGGAAGCAAAGAAAAAACATAGAATGTACCAGTTGCTTCGCTTCTCGCGCAAATGGTAAATGCAAAAATCTTAGGAATCATTATTATAGGCGATATGGCAGTCCATCACTAGTTTGATTCCGCTTTTCACCTATATGCCCACAATCATGCTTGTTCTTGGTGAACTTAGGGTTTCGTGACCTTAGCCTCTGTCTACCTCGTAAGAGATAACGTGATTTGTGTATGTATGTACATATTTTACAGAATATCCGACCGGCGTCCAAATACCGAATTTGCCGTCAAAATGATAATTAAAATCTATACGTACGTTGTATACATTTAGAAAGGTATAAGAGAGGTAAGTAAAATAAACAAATAGAAAAAAGGAACCAGCGTAGAAAGACTTATTTTGTCTGTCTATCTTTCCGTCTCTCCATTTTTCTGGACCATTTTGAGACAATTTATTTATCTGTAAGTTTTATATTTTTAGCTTTGTATGTTTATATACCTACTTTTGTTTTTTAACTACTTTTGTGATTGTCATAAATAAACTTTTTCTTTATTTCTTTCTGTCTGCTTGTCTATCTGATTGTCTGTATGCATGCATGTCTGTTTGTCCAATCATCCATCCGGCAGTCCATCCGTTCATTTGACTATCTGTCTATGCGTCCGACCATCCATCCAGCGGTCCATTTGACCGTCCGTCTGTCCATCTGTCTGTTGTCTGTGCATCCGAACAACCGTCCGTTCATCCGTCCGTCCGTCCGTCCGTCCGTCCGTCTGTCTGTCTGTCTGTCTGTCTGTTTATCTGTGCGTATGACCGACATTCCGTTCGTCCGTTTGTCTTTCTGTTTGTCCGTCTGTCTGTGCGTCCTTCTTTCTGTCTGTTTGTCTGTCATTATAAATATTATTCATCCATTCGTCTGCCCATCCGTCTGTATCCTTTTGTAGTACTGACTGTAGGTTAATTTTTCAGATTCACATTGGATTCGGAAGGTAATTTTTGTCTCCAGTAACAGGAAATAAGTGAAGCAAACTTCCACTGGACGCGAGCGTATCTTCCTTGCTATTATTGTGCAAGAAGGGCAAAAAGTTTACTGCTGGTGTGATGATAAAAAAAATTCGAAATATTATAAACGGGATGTGAACCGCGATTACCTTTATTGAGCTCCCGATATTTCGATACAGTTGCATGTATCATGATCACGGGTAGACTGAAGAAATTGCGGGTGGATGTACATCCCGTTTATAATATTTCGAATGAACTTAACCGTGAATCATTAAAAACTCTTAAAAAAAAATTGTTTAAAAACACATGAAACATTCTGTAGATTTTTATTGGCGTAATTTGTAATAACATAACATAATGAGATAAAAATAACTAGGGAAAATATCAAGACCGTGAAATGCCAGATGTCCAACAGCGGAGTTTTGTCAACCCTGTCTGACTTTTCGTCCGTCTTTCATGTTCTCATTACCTATGACCAGTAAAGCAAAAAGAAACTGTATGATACAGGGTGATATTAATATCACCGTCCAAGTTTTTACGTAGTTTTTTACGTAAAACAATCGTATAGGTACCTACCGTAAGTCGCAGGTTCATGGTGGATGTAAGTCGCTTCCAACCGAGGCAACAGGAGCTCTATGAAGGTGGCCTATGGCCAACAGTGGACGTCCTACAGCTGATATGATGATGATGATAATGATGACAGGTATCATTTAATGATACTATTTGCAATATTTTAATACCAAACTGAAAAATAATGCTTGTATTTATCGTGTTGTTGCTTTCGACGGTGATAAAAAAAA
Organism: Pandemis heparana; assembly: GCA_963854515.1. Lineage (NCBI taxonomy): Eukaryota > Metazoa > Arthropoda > Insecta > Lepidoptera > Tortricidae > Pandemis > Pandemis heparana. The sequence continues at coordinate 2,156,647 of OY978031.1, read as the reverse complement.
TCAGCCTATATAATGCCAAGTAGGAAAATAAGTTATGATTGTTTTTTGTATGCATGTAAAAAATATTATTTTGTGAACAATAAATAATAAGTGGCAAATTTCCATCACATGCAATTCAGTTATGAAACTTATGAATAATCTGTCGTGTAAAATTTTATTTATTGAATATGTTACGTGATCTACAAACTACAATTTCGTGACATCTTTTAATAAATTATTAAATAATTTGAGTTTCGTATTGAGAGACTCGTGTATTTGGAAATGCTTGTATTTTTCGTCTTATTCCCCTAGGTATTGACTATACGTGGGACTGCTTATACAACGGGTCCCATTTCGTACCTTCTATCAATAGTTTGATCATTTGTACATAGGTATATGTATATACTATCAATCAACAGGCCAGCAACCCATCACTCATTTTGATTCTCCTTTCCACCTATACGCCCACAATCATACTAAACGTGGCCTTTACCTTGTTACCTTAGGCTTTGTCTACACCGTAAGGGATAAAGACGTGATTTAAGTATGTATGTATGTACTATCAATAAAAGAGCCCTGCAGGAAAACTTGAGGAAAAAGTAGTTTCAGTAGGTACTTCTCACAAAATTTTTGTATGAATTTTCAGTATCTTGGTATGGTTTTTGTGTGAGCATAACTCTCTCAGAATTATAATTAGTTAGACATAATTATCAGTACCTAGTCAGTGTGTGTTGTTTCAAAGAACTTATCGCATTTAGAAAACATAATAGAAATAGAAATATATAAATTTGATCATTACTGGAATCATGTAATTCTGAGGGAGTTATGCCCAAATGAAAACAATAGGTATCAAGAGACTTGAATCTCCATCAAACTAAAATTTCGTGAAATTTGACTGAAAACGCTTTTACTCCAAGTTTGCTCCGGGTCGGGTTCCTATATTTCTAACCTACAGTAGAACGTTTTCACGATCAACGCGGTCAACAGCACAGTGAATTTTCTTGTCAGTTCAATCAAAATGAAACTTCACTAAGACATTTGCTGTGAAAAAGTTCAACAATGTGTCAGGACTTGATTTGTCACTACCCAGGAATAAGTATATAGTACGGATAAAACTATTCGTATACCTGTTACAGCGTGTCAAATGTTTTTGAATACTGAATAGAATAGTGATACAAATTATTTCAAAAGTGACATCTCACTGGTATTTGGTATCATTTGTGCTTTTAGGAATTTCACTCCTCCGTAAGGTCGACAGCGGGGTTCCTATTTCTATTCAGTTTGCCCTTCGGGTATTTGAAAATACCTAATGAACCTAACCTAATTTTACTATCTCAAATGAGATTTTTTCTTATTTTTACTGACCCGAAATTCCTAATGGCACAACTAGTTGCGCATAATATATTATATATGTAGAGTAGGCTCATGAGGAAAGCGCTGATATAATACGCGTCGAGCTGCAATAGCTGCTTTATCCCACTCTAGGTAACGCTAATCAAAACCATCGACGGATGAAGTTGGACTTTTGTGGAAGTAAGTATTATAGTAAGTAAAAGCGAGTTCAGATGGATTAGATTTGTTTTAGAGTTGTCATTATTTTATTTGACGTACCTACCTATTGCAAAGTCATCATAAATATCTAATATTGTTTTTTCCTTTTATGCGCTATACGATGAATTACAATAAAAATGAATTATGATGACATAAGGACATAACTTAAAAAAGGCAGCTCACAACTCTGGAACAAAATTGTCTAACCAAACCCCTAACTAAACCCTTAGGCCAAGAAGCATTCAGACGTAGTCCCTACCCGCTATGCGTAATTATTTCCTTTGTTTGAACCTTAAAGCAACGCGGGCTTCCTACGGAAGGGAGTCGCCTTAGCGATGGTTTACTATTAAAATATTTCTGGCGTTTTCTGCGGGGGGAAATGTGCACACAAGTGCAGTTCCGCACACTTACATGCTAAAACAAAACTGCCAACTGACAGCAACTGACTGTAATGACGACGTTCACACATAAAAAATCCAACAATACACTAATAATTCGTGTACAGATGACTCAAAACTCACGCATTGACACGTTTTCGACGTCTATAGGGGTACTCCAATTGTCGATACAGCCATATCGATAAATTTTGGAATTTATCGTATTAAGTAGGAAGGATTATGGGTGACGAACAGAAACATTACGAGTATTAAATATCGTCTTTATTAATTGGATGATTAATTGTATAAATAAAAAATTTTTCGTCGAAATTTATGTAATTTGTGTCACAAAGGAGCAAAATGATGTAATAGTAGATTGATAAACTAGGGTTGAAATATACCCATTTCAACTGAGATATTTCGTGTGCCAATAGTTCGAGGGTGAAATGGGTAATTTCATCCGAGTTGAACACTCTACTTTTCATTTCGAATATTATGAGGAAATTAAAATTTCACTAACGTCGCATGGTCGCATTTAATATTTGTTACGTTTGTCATTCTCTTCCCGCTCTTTTTTCTATTGCGCGATTTGCGCGCATTGCGCATTTCTTCTGCGCACCAATGGAGGCCGGCTAGTTTTTTTTTAAACTTGCAGACACGCAGGTCGCTATCAATTAATTGTCGACTTAAATATTTCAAGCTAAAAAAATTACCGAACGTAATAATTTCTACTAATTCTCGTTGTTATACGCTTGCATAATAAGCTTATATATATAGCGGGAATGTTATTTTAAGATTATTTTGCCTTTTACAATTAAAAAGGAACTATTAGTATAGATTATTATTTTAAACATAAAAACCCTCCAATACACGGAGGAGGCCTATGCCATGAGGCACGCCGAATTTCGCGACAATTTAATAAAAAAATAAAAAATAAAAACGACGATAACAACAACAACATGTACTTACTGAAATTGTAGCGGATTCGGAATAAAAAGGCTTATAAATAAATAAATTATTTTAAACATAGATTACATGGCTGTATACAACGTATTTCCATTGCTATGTACCTCATTTGGATTAGCTAGAAAAAAAAATTACTTTCAACCCAAGGGTCGCGATGAGTCACTTTCAACCCTATATCCAGATAATCAATGACCTACTTTCAGAGTATGAGAGATGAAAAATAATTTTGCTCCCTAGTGGCTCATACAACTTTTCACACTGAGCATTAAAAAAACTTGCAAAAAGAATTCTTAATATTATTAAAGAGCTATCAGAATAGAAAATGGCGTGGTTTTACAATTATCAACTTCAAAAAGTTTCATTCGCATAAAAACACTTAGACAAGCCTTGAACAGAAAAGTTGAACTTTGATCCCTCTCGTCAGGGAGCAATATTAACTTTTCTGAATGAGAGGTGTGAAAAATACATTTATTTTTCTTTAACTTGCTTTATGTAATACACGTTACGTAAAGTTTTACCAAAACTTATTATACATATACACCGTGGGAACGAGTTATGCGATTTTTTTTTACCAAAGATTAAGTGCCTATTTGGATTAAAAAAAAGTAATATAAACATTGCTGGATAAAGCCTAATTTTCGAGGTATTAAATTGTAAGTAAGTAAGTAAGTAAGTAAGTAATGCTTTATTGTACAAATATAAAGAAACAGATACAATTCACAAAATAATACAAATAACAATAATAAATGCACAAAGGCGAACTTAACTTAATTGTTTCAGTATTTCACAAGTTGAAAAATCTCAAGGTTAACAAGTCTTTGTAATGTGACGTAATCACACGCACGCACACACACGCAATATGGGTCTAATAACAAACTTACCTGACATCTACCATTATTTTGAATACTCGAAAAAACTTTTTATTAAAAGTTAAGTTTCAACACCAAAAAGTTCTTTGTACTTTTTTACCACTTTTTCTTGTTGAAAACGTACTGGCCGTAAATCAGATTTAAAATGTCACTAGAAATTACAAAAAAATTATAAACGATTGTCACCTAAGTCAAGTTGAATAGCGCTACTCGTTTCTAAGGTTTCGTTCACAAGAAAGTACCATCGTTTATTGATTTTTTTGTTAGAGAAATTAAGAAAGTTAATGTGACAGTTTTGGACTTATGTTGATTTGATATAACATTATTTACTCGTAATACCACCAGGAATCCATAGTTGACATTTTTCGCATAACTCGTTCCCACGGTGTATAAATACAACAACATCAAACAGTCGTATTATTATATAGAATAAGTAGTTACTTAACATCAACTTCTTGAATTAGAATAAGGGCCAAGCCACAACACAACGCTCAAATTTAATTCGAGGACCGTACGTAGTATATTATTTTTATATTGTTCTTTAATTATTGCTTTAATAAATTTTATAAATTCAACAGCATACACGTTGATATATATTATTTTTGCTCCGTTTGATTTATTGTACTCGAATCATAATAAAATATCTAAATTTAATCCATGTTTTTTTTTTTTACTTTTTAGTTCTTTACAATATAGTACAAGCCTAATTCTACTTAGTGTTATTTTTTCCGTACTTATATTTATTTTTAACTTTTTGGTATTATGTAATAATCAAATAATTGTTTTATATTTAACCGACTCAAAGCAAAATTCCAGCTCCATCGAACACTGGGAAGTGGGTCAAATTTAAATTGCAATTTAATTGCAAGGTGACGTGTGAAAATCTTGTAATAAATACGATGCGTCCAAGAATTTTACTATTTATTCGATATCGCAAAGCAATGTTGTGGCTTTAGGGTGCGACACGCAGGTGGTATACGCAGTGACGTGTCGTATGCGTCACGTTTTCTCACCGTTTCTTTATACATTTTGTTGCGATTCCGTAACGTCACCGTTTTTTAAGCGGCGGTGTGGTCGCTACTTTACCTAATATTGCGCTGCCAATCGCTACTTAAATTTATCGACACATATTATGTTAAGGTAACATCACTAAGTTTTTCATCGGCGAGAAGTCGGATTTATCGCTTGACCGATCCGAAATTCTGACGGGTGAGCGGACTCGGTGTTGGTAAACGAATCTGACAACAATATTATGATAAAATGTAAGAATTTCATGTTCAAATGTAATTAAATAGCAATAATACGATAATAATACGATAACAATTTTCTTACATGTGAAATGTAACACCATCTTTTTGCAAGCTTGATGTCCCAGATCTCTTTTTACAGCAGAAAACTGAACAATTCGGCATTTTCAGCACAGCTGCGTTCACCCTCGCGTCTCGATTCGGTCTAGTTTGAAATCCGAGCGCGCCTAGTTTTATAAAATGTGTATGCCCACTTGGGCTTGTACTTTGGCAGAGGGGAATGCAGCGAATGCCGACTCCCTTCCGTAGGAAGCCCGCGTTGCTTTAAGGTTTGAACCTATACTGCAATGCATTTTGGTGAAAGGATCCGAATGGCTAGCACGAGTGACTTCGTCTCATCGCTGCAACCAGGCTCATTCTCAAGTTACCTATTTACGAAAGGCGCGCCTGACTCGAAACGACAATACCAACCTTACGGCGCTAGCTGTTTAGATGCCCCAGACGAAACGCTTATAAGTTATAATGCATAAGAGTATTAATAAAATGTCGGACAATGATGATGATGTCTCTACGTGTGAGCGAATATCAAATATGAATCGCAGGTTCCTACATACTAATAGGTACTAGCTTTTGAAGATACTAGCAATGACGGCATATGAATTTGCCGCTAGAGGCGCTATTGTAACGTGAGGTATTATACAGAAACGTAAAATTAGTAGTACCTACAAGTTGCATATTCCGGCTTTGCATAACGAATTTTTAAAAACTACAAAACTTCTAAAAACTACAAAAAACCAACAAAATTGATTATAGCGCCATCTAACGGGACTTTTACAATGAGCTAACGCGAGCATCCGCCTTAAGGGTTTTAAGATCTACACAGATAAACAGCAGCATTTTTCAAACTATAGGAATTCGCTTTATTCAAAATTGTTCGTTGATCTTTGTCGTTACGTACTTAATTATATTAATTAAATGTCCTCACCAATTTGTTTTAGACACTATGTTTATTTATTTTTGGTGAAAAAAAGACATTTCACTTTTCTTTATGACGCAAGTCGCTCCAACACTCGCGATAATGAGACTATTTGCCAATATCTCCAAACAACTTGAAAACACGAGAAATCCCAAGATGACCTCATTCACGGGAAAAATCAAACATGCCGTTGAAAAGATGTTAGTTAACATTGATATTATTAATTTCCTCAAAATAGTTTCTAAAAGTTTGTTCTCCATACATTATTTTGTTATTACGCTTGATGACGGTCCGCCATTTTGTGAAACGTGATTCGCCGCCTCCTTACGATTTGTTTTTCATTGTCCGTAATTGAGCTTAAAAACACGTTACTTAACTGACAAAGGTTTGTGTTCTACGATGAAAATGAGAATAACAAGGCTCTTAGGTAAGTCCCTAAGCGGGTCCAATCCCGTGGTATTTTAGGAAATATTTTAAAAAATCTACTCAAGTAGGTATAACTGGCCAATTAGATATAATACTAGCAATATTGAAATATTTAAATATGGAACGCAAACAGCCATTCAAGTATAAAACTCAAACTCTAGAACGAGTTCGATAAACGTTCGTAATTCAAAATCACGAACCGCGGTACAATTCTATTGTACAATGAAGTTTTTCTTCCGTTAACGTTTACGAAGGTTGCGTTGTAGCGAGCAATGGTTGTATAGATTAGCGTTGAAGCATATAGTACGTGTTATATGAAGAGACGGGTGCGGGCCGGCCCCTAGCGTCTATTGAGTCACGAACACCGCACCGCCTTTACCAATGCAGCCAACTTGATAATTTAGTTGGCAGCAACACAGCCCTGAACTTTTACATTGCGTGTTAACCATGGCAAGCTAGTGTCGGATTAGGTAGAAAGCGCGCATTGGAGTTATTAGTACAAACTTTATCGTATCGCAGACGTGGTCATTGGTGCAAACGACACGTTGACGGTTGAGTTTTTTCGAACGCCGCATTAAGATTATTTAGTTCCGATACTATATTGATGAGTAACTAGAATATTGCGTGATGAAATGGCTCCTTAAATAAAGACTTCAAATATAACTATAAATGTAAATTAATATAATAGAGGTTAAAACAGGTTAGTAACTAAGCAGGTACTTACCTGCGTTACGTTTACTTCTAAGTACAAGGAGACTAGTGAACCCACAGCGCTTGCAACTATTCGGTGCATCAGAAAATTACAACGTGGAAAGAACAGTTTAGAAATTAAATAAGTATTAAAAAACGAATTAATTAATTAAATAAGTATTTATTAGTGTTGCTTTTTCAAGCAAAATAAAGTATTTGTATTACCATTGACAAAGAAAACTGATACGTTTACCTATTTATTAGCTTTAGATATACGAAGCATTACACAATTTTATGACGACTTCATTGTTAATTAACTCTAAATCACGTTTTATTTCCAAAGACACATTATTTAAAAATATTAACAATTAAATTGATACAGAAAGAAATGGAATACTTAAACTTAAGAACATTGCATTGTTCATATGATATAGGATCTACAAAAATATTGCATCATTACTCAGACTCAGAACTTACACCCACGTCAGTAACAACAGTCATAGTTTTTTTTTAAATTTCAAGTCGACGTTGAAAACTGCCGTCTATAGAAGCAATTTTCAAAATTTCCGCTCGTGTGGCTTGGTAAGTAAGCCACCCTCCCTGTTATGTTATGACCGCTATGGCTTTGCAGCGTTCCAAGCTTCAAATATTTAACTTTATCACTCCCCGGGATTATACGGTGCTGTCCCAGGATTGAATCGCTTCTGGTTTGTTAATAGGATTTGTGGACGTTCCTGACAATGTTTTACGTATTTCAGCGTTCTCGTATAGGTATTGACAGGTGATAGGTAATTACGTAGAACCTTTGAACCCTAATAAACACGATGTTTGTTTACTTTAAAATATATTTGTATGACAATTGTAATTATCAAGATTGTTTTTGGTCAATGATAATCAATAAACGAATTGTAGTAATCAATAATTCGTGTTTTAATTCTTTGTCGACGTTATTGAGTATGGCAAAAACAAAAACGCTTGTTTCACCATATAAAAAAATCGTTAAGGTTTTATGAAGATCAATTTAATAAATAAAAAATAAAAAACTCATACGCGGTAGGTAAATACCTAAGCTAAATTATTAAAAACAAAAACAATCTGGGAAAAGAAATTGGGATATTGTTATTCTGAAACCAAAATGCTATCCATAAAATAAGTGCATTTTTTTTTCACATTGTGCTCGTAATATTTATTTAGCAATAATTTATTGCTTAGTGGTAGAATGTTGTAAGCGCCAACTAGCCACTAATCTTTAAACAATACCGTATTCCGTCGCCAAGGTTACTAAGTACTTTAATGTTCCAGCTATCTCAACGATATCATTCATTGTGTTTGTATTTTGTAATCGCAAATTTATGAACTAACGAAGTGAATATTTTAGCTTCAAATAGGTACTTTAAGTATCTTGCATGAGTATCTTCGAAGAACAAAATGGCGCCGCGATAGTGTCACATTAAAAAAGGTTTATTAATATTTAAATGCATTTAAAAATTAGACTCAATATTCGGGGCGTACAAGTTCCAATTTCAAGTGGAATCTTCTTGTGTCGCTTAGGACTTTTAGATATAGGATCGTAATGAAATGATCGGCGAAGGAAGTCATGTGACAGGAAAAATGGATTTCTATCACAGAAAATATATTTTATTATGTGCTTGTGTACCTATATTCAGCCAGGGCAAGCCCTTGATAGATATTTTTAGCGTTTGTACATTTATGTTTTATTTCTTTGAATATACTTAAAGATCGACGAGGTTTTAAAACACAAGAAACCAAGTTGTTTTAAGTAGTGTGTTACCATGAGAACTGCTCGACTAATTCGGGATTTTTTTCGTTAACTCGGAAAAAGTCAACGGAAACGATGTAGTGAACTTTAGCCAGTAAACAAATAGCTTAAGTGACTTAGGTAGTTAGTTTTACTTTAAACCTTTGTCATGACCATGACGTATGGTTGGCGGTTACGCCCTTAATGCGGATGATGGGGCGGTAAATATTTTTCCGAAACGTAATATTAATTTTTAAATTATTCTATAAATAAATATTTGAAATATTTTTATATACCTATTAAATTTCATTTCTAAGGCTAACTTACATTGATTCATTACTTAATTTTAATCCATTGTTTGGGGGAAATATTACTTGTACGTAAATAATTATGTACCTACCTGCTGTGTACGTCAAATTAATTATCCTTACGAATTGAGTTGATATTTTCTTTGTATTTTTTTTTTATAAATTTGAACGTAAATATTTAATAATTGCCTCATTATACATAGGGATTTATCAGTTAATTATATTTACACGATAGCGAGACTGTCTTTTATTCCACAAGACAATTTTTTATGAAAAATAAAAACAATATTTCGTCCAAAAAGCAATTGCTTCGCAAAAACACGGAAAACCGGATAATACATTAATTACTTATTATTAACAATTCAAAATATGTACATCGATGACGCAACATAAAAATAATCATGCTTTCAAATATAAGTACCTATAATTACGTACTAACGATAACAACATTTTTGTAAAAATGGTGTATACGCCCCAAAACTTTCAAAAACAGCGTATCAGTCAGCATGCAAAACTCACAAGTTATTTAGCTCGCCCGTGTCACACAAGTTGACGCCCTGTTACGATAATACGCACATAGCCAGTTATACATCCATTACGTTACGTATCGTACAACATACGTCGTTATCGTCGAGAATCGAGATTAAACCAAATACTTTAAAAAAATATCTCTACCAAAGCTACGGCCGTATCTCAGCAACCCACAAATCCAATCAACGAACTGCTCAACTGCTAAAAAACAAATGAAGACCGCTCGAAATTCGAAAAGACCGTTCCAAATTAGCGCGGAAAACAAAAGCCGCGCGCACGGAAAACAAGCGACGAGCGGCGCGCAATCGAAAAAAAATTCCAAATCGCTAATGCAATCGCAACTAAACCACGTGTCTGTCTTGTAAGTTGGTAACAACAATCAAAACGCGTCGATTCAGTTTCGAAAGCATTGGAACGGTGCACCGCACGTATCCGGACAAAGAGTACGCACGGCAAGCGGCCGCTAACCGGCCGGCGTCGAGGCGCTCGCGCCGGGCCAAAGCATCCGCAAATAACCATACAACATACCGGCAGCAAACTTTTCTGCCATCTCGAGCGCTGCATACCCTGGAACCACACTCGCGTAAACCTCGTCCCAGGAGCGAGCCTTCTCCGCCCGATCACCGTTATTAGGATGATTAGAGTCGAACAAACACGGCCGTTCCCTTACAGCAGCGATAATAAGATTACTTTTAATGTGATCAGCGTCCTTCGTTTTCACCATTGCGTCGTGCGGTTATTCCGTGCGTGTGTTTCGAAGCGAACGCTACGATCCGACGCCTCTGAATGCCCGCGTTAAACTGGCGGGTCGAGTGGAGCGACAGTCTGTAGCGCATCGAGGCAACATGGCCGCTCGCACGGGCGAGCGCTGCCTTCCTGCTAATAAATAAATAAAACAAACGCATCGCACGAGAGCACTAGATAAAGTAAAATATAAGTAAACACCCGTAATATATCTAAGTAAGTTTACATAGATTTTTAGTTGAATAAAAAATGAATTAAAGTCGAAATTATTAGCTATGCATTGATGTTCTTTTGCGTGCGTAATAACTTTGTGAATGAGGGCTAGAAAATGTGGCAGAATGGCGTTATGGCCTTGATTACTTCACAGGTTAATAATCCAGGGTTTTCGTATCGGCGATCGAGTATGAAGTTATAGTTATTTAACTAGCGACTCGCCCCGGCTTCGCACGGTATATTATGCATGTATTATACGTATAAATCTTCCTCTTGATTCACTATATCTATTAAAAAAAAACCGCATCAAAATCCGTTGCGTAGTTTTAAAGATTTAAGCATACATAGGGACATAAGGACAGAGAAAGCGACTTTGTTTTATACTAAGTAGTGATGATAGCGATAGGCGTCGGCTTTCAAACTGCTAAAGTATACATATACTTACCTAACTTTATTTATAGTAAAGAGCTATGAAGTTGACTTAGGGCCTGTTTCAACACTCTCTGTTAAGTTCCAGTCATCTTAAGTGTCAGTTATCTGTGATGACGTCTCTGCCTGTTTCGTAGCAATAAATAGAGACTGACACTGAATAGTTTTTATCCCGGAATATTGTAAAGTTCCCGCGGGCGCGTGACTAATGAATTCTGAGCAGGCGAAGTCGCGGGGAACAGCTACAGGTGGCGGCACGTAAGTCGAACGTGGTGTACGCCCGCCCGCGACACCCGCACTCCCCCGCGTCAATGGTCATCGCTAGACTTACGTGCGGCACTTGTACCAAAATACAAAATTTTAATGTTTTCTCTTTATAGAATTATGAATAATTATGAGTTATTAGGAGTAGGACGGACGTTCCGTGATCAAATTGGGGACGTCTTGGAAAAAGGTCAGGTCAAAGGTACCCGAAACCGACGAGCATGTATGAAGAGATTGATGAATGTGGATGAAGCGAAAGAGGTATGTCAGGATCGTAGCAAGTGGAACAAAGTAGTCTCTGCCTACCCCTGTGGGAAAGAGGCGTGACGATATGTATGTATGTTATGTATATATGTATGATATTGTTTAATTTAATTGACCATGCCTAAACTTGGGACCGAAATTTTAATCATAGAATTAATCTTTTATCCCGCAGATAAACGCGTTAGTCGACAGATAACGCATAACTTAACAATTGAACAATTGTGCCTTACTATATATACACATATGCCAAACCAAATAGGTACCAAATGTATAATAATAGTATTTGTTAAAAATAAAAATAAAATGTTTTTTTTTTTTTAATTTGACATACATTTCATAATTGATTTCATCTTACCATCCATGCTGGTCTGGGAGCAAAGAAAAAACATAGAATGTACCAGCTGATTCTCTTCCCGCGCAGAGGGCGAGGGCGATAAACTTGCGACCCGAGGCTTTCTTTATCACCGCTTGAGGTGTGTACACAGTTTCACGTCTAGCCAGGAAGTGGAAATTTCTGCAGAGGGCGGTAAATCGGTACTTACCGCCCGGGGCAACGTAAGAACTTTTATAGGAGTGTTTAATTACACTAACCTAACCATCTATTTAAATAATCTATACATATAATAATTTAGAATAATTCAAGACACATCCTACTAATTGTAAATGGCACAGTTTCTGACAGCCACCTGCCACGGAAAATAAACTTCACGGTGCCTAAGGCCAGCACGCGGACCTGTCGACGAATTACATTTCGCCCAGCTGGAACCAGTAGGCTTATTGTCTAACTCGCTCGCAATCGCCATCCTGTTCATTTTGACAGTTCATGTACGGGCTGACAACTGGCATCGGAATCAGCTAGCTGCCACATTCATACAAGAACTGTCAAAATGAACACGATGGCGATTGCGAGCGAGTTAGACAATAAGCCTACAGGACAAAATTAGGACAGGCCCTTCCACTTTACCGTATTCCAGTCATTCAACGACCTAGACCTAGCAAACCAATTCCAATTCGTCATCTTTCAGGATTCAATACGGTCAATTAAGCGTAAAATGCTGATTCCATCACACATCTCTCAAAATTAGCCCTGTCTTTTTTGCCTAATCTTAGTTTTGTTATAAACAGGATGCTCATCACTTACTTAATCCTGTTTGTTTTATGTTAGTTATAGTCTGGCATATAAACCACTGCAGCCAGATGACACTTTCAGTGTTGTCAGTTTTTGGCAAATATTAAATAGTGATGTGACTTAGTGAGTGAATGAAAGAATGAACGATGTAATGAAATTAATTTGCGCCATAAATAAGAATTTTTAAAGCGTATTTTAATAAAATGGTTCGTTCAATAAGGTTTTTTTGGATGTTTTCTAGTTAGTAGTGTAAGAGCGCGATTTGGAAATGTGCGGAAGCATGTCAAATGAGTTACCAGTTTTCAACTCATTCTTCATTTTCCCATAAATAAAACAACAATTATCACATTAATATTTTTTTCTACTTTTTTTTGTACTTTTACCTAAAAACTTAAATTATTCCGAATCAGTTTCACTGCTGCTGTCACTATTTACGTGTATTACAAAGTCATCGCACATTTTATCTAATATGTTAATATGAACCTTGAATGCCTCAAAAGTATCGCGCTTATTTTGAAATATACTAAACTACGAATGTGACATTCATAAAATATTTCGTTCGTCCAATAATCTAATCATTCATTACGTGACCTTAGTCGAGCACTAGTGAAATAAATGTGGTATCATTATTTCGTAAAATGACATTTGGAAGTGTCATCTGGCTGCAGTGGTTTAGCTGCCAGACTATAGTTTTACTTGTAGTGTATACTGTATTTTTTTGGTCCGTGGAATTCTGACAGCTGTCATAATTAGACGTTTCAGGGGTCACCAACATTTTTTTCTGCTGGACAAATAATTGTCAGACTAGCTTTTGTTATTTTAACTAATAAATCACGGAAGAAAAAGTACAGAAGCTAAAATAACGTTATTTTACAGCAATACTTAAAATCTTTGATTAAAGTAAACGGAGAAGCCATGGTATTTCTTAATAATTTGTATATTTTCCGGCAAGTATATACAGTTTTATTTTGAAGACAATTGGCTAATCAGAGTACGGAACTTTTAAGTTAAAAACTTTACAAGTCACATTTATTATTAGGGAAATCATTTTACGAAATAAATTATTATAATCGTAGACCGAAGGTTTGACATATATGACAATCATCAAAGTAATACCCAAAACAATTTATTTTCTCCCCAAAAAAAAATATGATTATTAATTATGTCTAAATTATGCGATTTCAAATTAAACCAAGTATGTGTTAATTACTAATATGTAGAAATGATTGTTAATTTAATTATTTCAACTTCAAAATTATGTTCTACATTTATTTATTTTTTGCATTTCTCACCACAGATTTAAGGAACGTTTTTTTGACTGGTAATACCAAGAAATGTCAGAATTCCACGGAGTAAAAAAATACACTATAGTCCCTAAACATGATAAATGCTGTTGCATGCCTGTTATTGGTGCATGAACATGGATTGTAACATTTGTAACTTGTAATTTTTATGAATATTAATGTTTTGTTTATGTACAGTTAGCATCTTAGCATGTCTAAATATATATGAAAAAAAAAATACTAATCCTATCCTACTTATATTATAAACTAACGACCCGCCCCGGCTTCGCACGGTATATTATGCTTGTACTATACATACAAACCTTCCTCTTGATTCACTCTATCTATTAAAAAAAACCGCATCAAAATCCGTTGCGTAGTTTTAAAGATTTAAGGCGCTGTCAACAGCAAATGACCTTGAGCAGCGCCACTCTTCACACATACGGTTCGCGTGCCTGTGAGTGAAAGAGAAGAAACTATTCCGGCAGCTTGGCGCGCGTCTAAAATCTTGCAAATAAGACACAAATAAGAAGAAATAAAAAAAAGTATTGTAGTGTATTTGGGATGATTTTAATAAAACTCCAAGCTAATCGTGCGAGTATATTTTCCAACTTTTTGACAGCCTCCAAACTACCCTCACATTCCTCATTAGCTCTCTACCCTACATACATATACCATATACCTCCCCTCTTAAAATATAAGCTACCGTTTACACAGTATATAAAACTAATTATTTTTTTTCTCATAGAACTTATAAATCTATCTATTACGTGGACGTAATACAACATTAGTACGAATTGGAGTCTGTTCTGTAGGTTCGTATTCTGAAGAATCTAGCTCTTCTGCACTGGGTACATACTCCGAACCGTCACTGTAGTCAGATTCGTCTTGCTGTTGTGACATCTCAAGGTCGTCTTCCATGTCCAATGCGTTATTATTTTGCCTTGTAACCTACCTGTCTTACAGATATAGTATATAATAACTACTGTTAGAAACGGCGCTGAAACATCTGGAACAAGATCAGACGATTTGACAGCGTGTCACAGGAATATGAACTTTACTACTTTCATTTAAGTGTCACCACACAGACCAGCCGTTTAAACTTACTATATCCTATATCTATGTAGACTACATTGTTGTTACCTGTCTATTGTTGGCTTTATAAAAATGACATCGCTCTGCGAACACACACCGCTTCGAAGCAAAATGACAATCTAAATGGCTTAACAAATCCTTGTATGCGACAGATTCTATCTTTTCGGGGTACACCAAATTCGTAACAATAACAAACGTATCTTCTGCTAATGCCGTTAATAAAATCGCACGCCTTTTTTCTCCCCCTTGGTCTTCCTCTTCTGTGATGCCGTTAGCGATGCAGTATTGCGTCAGCCGGACTTTGAACATGCTCCAGTCGTTGCACCGGTGATCGAAGTGTAACGTGCCGCCAAACAAACCACTTGCCATTTTTGCCCTTGTTAATCCAGGTTTACGCTTCCAACCGTGGGTTTTTTTCGTTCTCGTCGCCAATAATGTAGTGTATTTGGGATGATTTTAATAAAACTCCAAGCTAATCGTGCGAGTATATTTTCCAACTTTTTGACAGCCTCCAAACTACCCTCACATTCCTCATTAGCTCTCTACCCTACATACATATACCATAGTATGGATTATTTGTGAAATATGACTCGTTAGCCGTGTAGGTATGAATATGTTGACTTCATGTTTTTAATTGCAGACCCATACGTCGAAAAAATAAAGACATAGAACCGTTTAATGATGATTTTAAGACCAGTCTTTGCAATTATTTTCTATCGAGCCGATTTTGTTCAATTATGTATCGAGTCCGTCTAGCGTGTTTGAAATATGATGAAAATTAACATTATATTTTTTTTTCATTTTTTTTGTGTGTAGTTTTCCTTAAAAAAGTGCTTAAATAACATCAATTTCAACAAAATTAGGTGTTGTCAGCCTCTTAAGCATACATAGGGACATAGGGACATAGGGACAGAGAAAGCGACTTTGTTTTATACTAGATAGGTATGTAGTGATGATGCGAAAGTTAGTGACGATGTGAGGATGTGAGTGAGTGTGTATATATTTATTCCTTCTTCACGCTGAAACGACTGGATGTATGGATGGCCAGTACCAACCCCAAGATTGAAACATAGGCTACTTTTTATCTCGGAAAATTGCATAGTTCCCGCGGGATAGCGATAAACATGTCAATTGCTAATTCTACGCGAACGAAGTCGCGGGCAGAAGCTAGTTGTATATAGAACTTAATAAAAACAACTATAAATACTAACTGTTGCCCGCGGCTTTATCTGTGAAGAAAGACTTTATTTCTGCCGAGTTTTTAATGCTTCATTCATAGGCATGCGTTTGATAATGTCACATTTTTTGCGGTGCATTCTTCTAGGGTTTTTCCGAAAACGCTGCTTTAAAAAAAGACGTTTAAAAAACCCTTGGCGGCGAATTTGCAAAATAAACCTTTGATTTTTAGGATTAAGTATGATAAACCAAAGGCTCAACAATACCCAATATGATAAAGAACTACTAATAAATCTACCTAATACGGTTCAAAGAATAAACAATAGACAGACCCTCGACTTAACTTTACCACACGGACGCATTGTTTTAGAAAACTGACTAACACAATATCTTGGCAGCTTAACTGTCATTATGTCATAAAAGTCAATACAATGACGTTTTAGGTACAAAATGGCCGAAAGCAGGTAGCAATAATGGGGTCAGTCGGAAATTCGGAATCACAGCTGTTGTAATGTACGAATTCGGGAGACTTACAAAAATAACCAAATGAGCTTAAGGTTGAATATTGGCACAGGTAGGTACTACAAAGTCATACATATCACGTCTTTTTATCCCTTATGGGTTAGAAAGACCCTATAAGGTAACATAAGACCTAAAGGCCACGTTTAGCGTGATTGTGGGCGTACAGGTGGAAAGGGGAATCAATATAGTGATGGGTTGCTAGCCGCATCGCCTATATCATGATTCCTAAGATTTCGATGTACTCGTAGTCTCTAGATTTCAATACTTAATCAAAGTTGTCTAAAGTCCTGTTACCTTTAGCTTCCGTCCACCCCGTAAGAAGATATATGTAGATGTGATTTGTGTACCTACGTGTACCTATGTAATCAAAATTGAAAAAAGAAAGTAAAACATAGGGGTATAGCAGAGGTATAAGGGTGCGACCAAACCGTCGCGTATACGCAGTGACGCGTCGTATGCGTCACGTTTTCTCACCGTTTCTTCATACATTTTGTTGCGATTCCGTAACGTCACCGTTTTTTAAGCGGCGGTGTGGTCGCACCCTATAACGACACGTGTGGTAAAACTAAATTAATTAAATTCAATTATTGTAATTTATTAGCTTGTAAGATCCAATGTACACATGAAAGCGACGAATAAATGACTTATGACTTAACATATTCGTTTGTTTATGTGTTATTTTTGTATGGAAAAACGGCCGGGCGAATATTCAGCGTATTTTCGGCGTTTTTTGTTCGTCATTATCGTCTCAGCATATACCATTAAGAGATGATGCTGAGACTTAACTTTTATGACAACGAAACACAGTATCGATGCTGCATTTAGCTTATCCAAAGTTGTTGCTTGTCCTTCTGTTAGGATAATAAATTGTGGGACGACAATGACGCATGAACCGAGCGGTCGAAACGCTTGAATAAATATCGGCCCGTCCACCCAGTCCTGTTGGCCGTCCGATTTCCTCTTAAAGCTTTACTGTCATTATGTCACAACAAAGTCAATCATATAACCTTCCTTTTGCGCTTCGTTGCAGTCGGGTAAAAAGAATATTAGCGTGTTTTGCTCCAACACGCCGTAATACGTGATAAACGAAACAAACATCCTAATAAGGACCAAAGTACTTCCCAAACGATACGATAAAGCAATAACAACAAGACACGGCACACTAAATTAAAATACATAACATCTAAGATATTTTCATTCTTAGCTGTCCTGTTTGGTAAACAAATTCCTAACCTCAAAACGTCTCATTTTTGCTATGTTTTAACTATTTCATCGTAAATAAAGGAACTGGAGATAAAATATCAGCAAAATTATGTACCTACAAAATATTGGCTCGAGTTTATTTGATAACATAATACACCTTATTCTTTACAAAAATTTGTACATTGAGGTTAGAATTTTGTTTACCAAATAGGACAGGTAAGAATAAAAATACCTTAGGCGGGCGAGTATTATAAGACCAGTAACATAAGACCTAAAGGCCACGTTTAGCGTGATTGTGGGCGTACAGGTGGAAAAGGGAATCAAAATAGTGATGGGTTGTTTAGCTAGCCGCATCACCTACATGTATAACCTGTTCTATAACATGACTCTTATTTTCGCCCATTCCCTCGATTTACCATCGGC
Source organism: Pandemis heparana (assembly GCA_963854515.1). NCBI lineage: Eukaryota > Metazoa > Arthropoda > Insecta > Lepidoptera > Tortricidae > Pandemis > Pandemis heparana. The sequence goes on along the minus strand of OY978031.1, from coordinate 2,138,223 downwards.
GCGGGCAAAGAAACAGGTGGTACAAGTGGCGGCACATAAGTAAAACGTGGAGGGGATACTCGCAGTATAAAAATGATGTTGTTTTTCATACTGCGCATATCCCCTCCACGTTTTACTTACGTGCCGCCACCTGTACATTCCATGTTTTTTCTTTGCTGTCAGACCATCATGGAAGAAAATACATACTACAGTACAATACTCGTATAAATGATTATTTTGAGGTCCGAATGCTATTAAATAAAAAAATAAAAAGATATTTCACCGACGATCTCACGGCAGTTAGTGTACTAGTATCCTATCCTATGTCTATGTCCTTTCAAGCGGACGGTCGTGGGTTCGAACCCATGCTCGCGCCTCCGAGTTTTGATGCAGGTGTCCATGACCGGTGGCGCTTACTTACCACCAAGCGACCCACTTGCTCGCTTACCTTGCTGTATAGCTAAAACTTCCGAGTGTGGAACTCTAAAAAACCGGCCAAGTGCGAGTCGGACTCGCGCACGAAGGGTTCCGTACCAGAAATACTCTGTTGTATGGGAACCCCCCTCAATTATTATTATCATTTTGTTTTTAGTATTTGTTGTTATAGCGGCAACAGAAATACACAATCTGTGAAAATTTCAACTGTCTAGCTATTACGGTTCTTGAGATACAGACTTGGTGACAGACGGACGGACGGACGGACAGCCAAGTTTTAGTAATAGGGTCCCGTTTTTACCGTTTGGGTACGGAACCCTAAAAAAAGGTCAGTTGGTGACAAAAGTAAACGACAATTGTTCCGATGTTATGTTTTTGTTACATTTTGTTCAATGACATCAGTTTTTCCGAGGCCATTGAAAAACTTGATATTGGGCGACAAAATTAGACATTTCATGCTAGACCGCTACAGAGAGACAATAATAAATTGTACTATATTACTGCAGAGGGCGCAAAGGAAATCCAAAGGCGAGGGCGATAAATATGCATCCTGAGGCTTTCTTTATCACCCGAGGTGTGTACTGTGTACATAATTTTATTTACTTGATTTCCTCGCATTGCTTGAGAAAAGCACTATACAATCCTCGGCCGGAAACAGGGATTGCAGGACTCGCTTTATCCGGCCTCGTCTACGACTCGGCCGTGTACCCCAATCTCGTCCTGCAATCCCTTACTTCACGGCCTCTGCAGTAATGTACTATTTACGTCTTAAGCCCAGGAAGTGGAAGTTTCCGCTCGCGCGGATGGTAAACTGCTGCTTATTGCCCCGGGCGACGTAGAATTACAATTAGCACGTATCTTAATATTACATAGCGTAATGAGAATGACTATTAATAAAACTGGCCGCCTACAAGTAAACAGCTTTAAGAAAAAAAAAACGTAATTTTTAAATCAATTTTTTGCAGACTGTACAAGTGCCGGCACGTAAGTGTAGCGATGACCTTGTATGCGCAGAAATATAAAATGCAGTATCCGTGGGTGCGCAGGATCCCCTCCACGTGACTCGTCATCGCTAGACTTACGTGCCAGCACGTATATTTTATTATTAATAATAATAATAATGATTTTATTTCCGCATGCGGCCCGTGGCCGTTATTTGTGCGGCCCGCGGCAAAGTAAATTGTTTCAATAGTCAAATATACCTAGATTACATGTCATAATTATAAACAAAATCAATAACAGACTTTTTGCGCCTTCACATACTCTGCGGCCCGGCCCTGGAACTCACACTGTCATACCAGTAAGGTTCAAAAGTTCCTGGCCGTATATATTTAAAAGAAGAAAACAAGAAACAAATGAATGTCATTTTATTTGTCATTTATTCAGCTATTGTGTGGATAATTTCGTGGTTTGTAACTTTCGTTTTCATAAAATTTTCTTTGATTTAAATATAAAAAGCGGTGTAATTTGTACAATGTTCAAATTGGAGTATCGATCAGTGATAAAATTTCTGACAAAGGAAGGCATAAGTCCAACTATAATCAAAGAAAGGTTAGATAACGTGTACGGGAATTCCTCCCCTTCGTTTTCGACTGTTAAGGATTGGTGTAAGCAGTTTCGTTTAGGGCGTGAGTCCATCGATGACGAACCCCGACCAGGCCGCCCTGTTGAGGTTCTTACGCAAGATAACGTCGATTTAGTCGAACAAGAGGTACTGAAGGACAGAAGACTAAAGACGAAGGAAATAGCGTCAAGAACGGGACTTACGAAAATAACAGTCCTTAGGATTCTACACGACCATCTAAACATGAATAAGGTTAGTGCAAGATGGGTCCCGAAACTTCTCTCGAGTGCTCAGCGAGCTGAACGAGTGGCGTGCTCCAAGGAACTTTTAGAGGAGTTCAAGTCATGTGAGAGTGAATTTATCCAGTCCATTGTTACCGGAGATGAAACTATGGTCTTATACTATGATCCTCTTTCTAAAAGAGAGTCGATGGAGTGGCGTCGTTCTGGGGAAGCACCCCCTCGAAAGGCAAAGGTGTGCCAATCTACCAAAAAGATAATGACCACAATATTTTGGGATTGCGAAGGGATATTGCTTATAGATATCAAAGAACGCAATCAGACAGTAAACGGCAGTTACTATGCTTGCCTTATAGACCAGTTGCGAGCAGCAATAAAGCTTAAACGTCGAGGAAAACTCAGCAGGGGTGTCCGTCTTCTTCATGACAATGCGCCTGTCCACACGGCTGCAGTTGTAAAGGCGGCTATATCTAAATGTGGATTTAAAACAATCCGTCACCCACCTTACAGCCCTGATCTAGCCCCAAGCGACTATTTTTTATTTTCTAAACTTAAATCGGACTTAAGGGGGAGAAAATTTTCGTCCGATGATGAGGTCGCTGCTGCAGTTTTCGAGCATTTCGAAGACAAAACTTCCGAATATTATTTTAAAGGCATAGAAATGTTAATCAAACGATCTTAAAAATGTATAACACTAGGAGGAGACTACATTGAAAATTAAAAATATTTTTTTTAACCTAAACGTTAATTTTCATTATTAGGCCGGAAACTTTTGAACCTTACCACGTAAGTGGCCCTTGGCCAATAAAGTGTGACGACCGCTGATTTATTTCATCGAAACTTAGGTGGTAGATACATAATGGTCGAGACTTCCTATTAGGTATATTTTACCTGTGTCAGGAGGCCTCGCTCTTCCAGCTTACTGCTAACGGTTATGCGTTCGAATGAAAGAAAAGAAAAGAAATAAAGACTTTAGTAACACTAATAATGTTAGATCTTATGAACTAGTTATACTATTTGTGCATGCGTGCGTGCGTGCGTGCGTGCGTGTACTTACAAGCTTAGTTCTGTTTTATACAAAGTGATTTAAGTAGGTGGAATACAGTATATTTTCGGTCTCATTATAATTTTGTTGTTAACTCTCTCTCATATTCTAGACTATTCTAGACTGACCTTAGTGTTTGTGTATGGTTCGATGCCTCGTCCACTGCACGCGGCTAGCGAACCTAATAAACAAGTAACAATTAAAATTGTACAGTCACCAGCATAAATAAGTGATCATTCTTGTACCTTGTCGCTTTCAGTCGTTACTTGACTTCGTATGGTCTTTCAAACATGACTTTAAAGTGACAAGGTACAAAAGTGATCACTTATTTATGCTGGTGACTGTACATAAGTCAATAAGTCATTATCATTAAATAAGTCATTAGAACAACCGGTTGGTGACATGGCGGGCTTTACCATTTCCCTAATGGCGGTTGTAACACTGTCCAACGTTTTTGATTATGGAATGTAGAGTAATTGACAACATTTCATATTTCTGAGCCTTTAATTTTAATGGTTCTCTGTATTTTGTTTGAAAAGATGAACATGCTGACAGTTTAATTTTTTTCGCTAGGGCTTGTATTTAGTTTATAATTAATTTATTAATTTGTGTTTATTCTAAAAGGGCGTAACTCCGATACTATCACAGAATATACACTTATCCCTTTGTCTTTTCTTTATAAAAAAAAAACTGACGTTAATTTCAAATTGTCAATGTCAGGCCCTATTCTCCAATATTCGATTTTCGAGGTTCGCTTCGTGCTGTTCCGCTCATACTAATAGTCATTATCTTGAGAGTGAGAGAGAAGGTATGCAACGAACTTCGAAAATAGAATTTCAGAGTTGCCTCCCTTGTACTTTGAAGTTGTCAAAAATACAAAAATATGATCGCTTATTTTTTCTCGTGAAAAAAGCAAAGGCGTTTCACCTATCCTGTGGTAGTTTTGGTGTTATAAAAATGAAATGTTGTCAATTATTGCTCAATACACAAGGTATCCCAGAACCTTTTTGAAGTGATAACTTCTTTGGCGGCGCTGGGCACTTTTTTGGATGGATAAAAATGTTAAACTCGCGTCAGACTTAAGACAGAGGGAGACTTAAAGTACCAGGATATCGGATCCTCTAAGAGCTTATTTTGAAATACGAATGAAGTTAGTCGCGTTCGATTTTTGAAGTGTACGTTAATTTCGTCGCTTTAACTTATGTCCGTTTGCCCTAGTGATATAAGGTGTGGAATAACAGTGCGTTCTCTCAAGTGACCGCCGCTCGAATCTTGTGTAGAAAAAGTTTTTTCCTTTTTCTTATTTTTTTTTTCTTTTTACGCGAGTGTGCGTGTCTGTATTTTTCACGTACGCACGTATGATTAATTGATTAATAGATGCGTGGGTTTTTTATTTAATGTTGTAGTGCTAGTGCCCTAATGGTAAGTGAGGATTAAATTTAAAATTGACAACATTTCATTTTTATAACACCTGAAAATGTATATTTGGTTCGAAAGCATTTTGCCTCCTGATCACTGCAATATGTTTATATAATTTTAATATCGCTTATTATAAAAAATAAAAATTAATTAAAAATATGTCCTAATTTTACCAAAACTACCACAGGATAGGTGAAACACCTTTGCCTTTTTCACGAGAAAAAATAAGCGACCATAATTTTGTATATGACAACTTCAAAGTACAAGGGGAGCAACTCTGAAATTCTATTTTTGAAGTTCGTTGCATACCTTCTCTCTCACTCTCAAGTAAATGACTATATTAGTATGAGCGGAACAGCACAAAGCGAACCTCGAAAATCGAATATCGGAGAATAAGGCCTGACATTGACAATTTGAAATTGACGTCAGATTTTTTTCTATACAGAAAAGACAAAAGGATAAGTGTCTATTCTGTGATAGTATCGGAGTTACGCCCTTTTAGAATAAGCAAAAATTAATAAATTAATTATAAATCAAATACAAACCCTAGCGAAAAAATTAAACTGTCAGCATGTTCATCTTTTCAAACAGAATACAGAGAACCATTAAAATTATAGGCTCAGAAATATGAAATGTTGTCAACGAAACCAACAACCCACAAAAATCTGTAAATAAGCTGATTTTGGTTTACGTAAGTATTATAGCTACCTTTCGCCACAGTCATCACAGGCCAAGTCGCCATCTTTGTGGACAAACTTGACATGTCTGGTGAGAGAGCTGCGCCTGAGGAAGGTCTTCCGGCAAGTCGGGCAGCCGTGCGCCCGCGCAGCCGCGTGCGTGCGGAGGTGCGTCGACAGACTGACAGACACACAGCTTTATTAGAATAGGAATGATTAAAGTTCAAACAAAATTTATTACACACACACAAATCACGTCTTTAGCCCTTACGGGGTTGACAGAGCCTAAGGTAACAAAACGTAAAGGTCACGTTTAGCATTGGGGGCGTATAGGTGGAAAGGGGAAACAAAATAGGGATGGGTTGCTAGCCGCATCGCCTATAATATGAATCATAAGATAAGATAGTAAAGATGTAACAAAACAATAGTTTATTTTGATCGAAAAATTACTCATAAATGTATTAGGAACTCGTATTGCGTAGGTAGAGGTTATTGCAGTCCATAATCACTACATAGTATAAAACAAAGTCGCTTTCCGATGTCTGTCTGTCTGTACCTATGTACATATGCTTATATAGTTAAGGGTGCGACCAAACCGCCGCGTATACGCAGTGACGTGTCGTAGGCGTCACGTTTTTTCACCGTTTCTTCATACATTTTGTTGCGATTCCGTAACGTCACCGTTTTTCATGCGGCGGTGTGGTCGCACCCTAAAACTACGCAAAAGATTATTATGCGGTTTTTTTAATAGATAGAGCGTTTATAAATAAGGGGGTTAGTACACGTACATACATACATACATATCTCCTTAAACCCCCCTCCCCTTTGTAATATTTGGTGATTTTTTTCGGACTCATTTTGGGTCTCACGTTTTTTTTTCTTTTTAAATCACTAGCTGTTGCCAGCGGCATCGTCTGCAAAGAATTCGTTTATCGCAATCCCGCGGGAACTACGCAATTTTCCGGGATAAAAAGTAGCCTATGTGCTATTCCAGACTTTTCTCTATCTATGTGCCGAATTTCATCCAGATCCGTTGGGCCGTTCTGGCGTGATTGAGTAACAAACAAACATCCATCCATACTTTCGCATTTATAATATTAGTTAGATTAATGGGCGGCCCCAAAGAACTACCCACCTTGTACGCTGACTAAGCCACTTGTCGCACACAGTACACTGCACCCGCCTCCCACTGTGCACTGCGGAGTGCCTCCTGAGCAGGTAGGGCGCAGTGAACGCCGCCCCGCACCCCTCGCATATGTACTTGGCTGCTGCACAGTGAACTTTGCGTACGTGAGCCTTCATGAGGGTTCTACTGGCGAAATGTTGGCTGCAAGTAGACTGAAACAAATAATTTGATTTTGCGCTTTCCACCTAAAAAAATATAATAAATCCTACTAATCCTACCAATATTATAAATGCGAAAGTTTGTGACGATGTGATGATGTGACGATGTGAGTGAGTGTGTATGTTTGTTCCTTCTTCACGCTAAAACCACTGGACGGATTTGGATAAAATTTGGTACGAAAATAGCTGGTACCATAGATTAAAACATAAGCTACTTTTTATCCTGGAAAATTGTACAGTCCCGCGGGATAGTGATAAGCATATCAATTGCTAATTCTACGCGGACGAAGTCGCGGGCAGAAGCTATATTATAAAAAAATATCTGTAATATCTTACAATCACCACCGACTGGGTTCCATGCGACGGGCACCAGAGCAGAGGCAGACCAAAAAGGAGATGGCGGGACGATTTGGAGTCTTTTGAGCCGGACTGGGGAAGCCTTGCAACAGACAGAGACGGGTGGAAAGAGAAAGAGGAGGCCTTTGCCCAGCAATGGGATACCAAATAGGCTACACAAAAAAAAAAAAACTATACAGGTTCGTGAAACACTCCTTTGCTGCCAAAGAATCTGGTAGTGGGCGGGGGAGTGTTTGATGAATCTGAACCAAGAGACATCCAATGTGGCTGGCATAGTCACACAGGTGCACTTAAGCCTCGTAAAAAATTTAGATTAAAAAAAAAAAACTATATATATATCTTACCACAGGGCAGCTCAAACTTCCATCTTTAATGTCAATCAAGTACTTATTTCTCTTGCCTTTCCTTTTCTTTATGACAACATTGTCGACAAATGTTAATTCTCCCACATCTTCATGATCTGAATAAAGGGAATACATAGTTTTATCTAGTCACCCCTTCATAATCAGCTTTAATTGTTAAGCTGACATGGAACCTTATCAAACACCAAAGTGAAGCTGTGAAGCAAGTAGCAACTTTTTTTTTATAAGTCATTATGAGAAGAGGCCTGTGCCCAGCAGTGGGACGTATATAGGCTGGAGATGATGATGATGACATTATATTGAGATCATTTCCCACATAATGAATGTCAGGATTAACTAATTAATAAATTAATTTGACTGAATGACTTGAATGAGGAGTAACGATCTTATTGAAATAATTACCGGGTCCTTCAAGATTATTGGATGCTTCCACATTTATTGGCTCAGCAAACACCACTTGATCTAGTTTGTAGTATTTTGTCTCCGATACACAAACACCGACCGACCCTAAGGGCTGGAATCAGTAATATTATTGTTAGAATGAGTAACCTATTGTGATAAAAAAAATACAGTAAACGGCGCCGTTTTACATGTGACTAAGTTAAATTAGGGCAAAGAAACTGTGTACAATGATTTAAATGGTACTTAGGAACCCTGGAGGACGTGTTTGGTTTAGAAATGCTAAGAAAACTTACATCTTCGTCATTGCTTTCAAACTCATTTGTACTGTTGCAAAATAATTCTTCGTCTGCATGTTGCGATGTACTAAGAAAATGATCAGAAACGCCCTTCATTTTTAAAATGAAAGCGCCGAGTTCGCTTCATTCATTTATTAAATCTAGACTGTAATATAAAATAAATAACTTCAGACGAAAACGATATTAGTGAGAGAAAAGTCGCGTTGTGTTTACATTTACAAATCAAATATATAGTTACATATTATAATTTGACACTCACTGTCAGACATTTTTTACTGGGGTTGTAGTCCTCGTTACCAAAAGAAAACTCATTTACTCATTACTCTCATTTATTTTATTATCAATTCTGATTTCTTTTGTTTAGTTGCAGAAATCTGGTGTATTTATTGTTTTAGTTTGGTTTTATTTTTGATATTCAACCATTATTGGACCACAAGTGCTACTCTAAAACTCACCAAAAACTTTGAAACACAAAATAATGTTTCGTTGAATTAAACAGAAAAAATGTGAATCTTCTCAAATTAGATTGAAATGGCAATACCAGGGTTAGAATCAGTGTGTTTTCGTTTCCACTGTTAGTTTTTGATAAAATCTTATTGGTTAATATGAAAGTGATTACGGGGTTTTCATTGGTTGATTCTTTGGACTAGTTTAGTTATTGCAGAGTAAAAAATGAACACAGCAAAACTTTCGGAATTATCATATCCAAAATTATTTACCAGACTTGGTTTTGTATCGCAAAATGTACTAAATAAAGATGTTTGTTGTCAATCACCATTTGTTTGCATAATAATTCTAAAAAACATTTGTCAATTTTGTTTCTTGAAACATAACAAAACGCTATATAGGTTTCGTTAAAATTTCGATCAAACTTTGTAATTGAAAACCGTTTTACTATTATTAACAAAAACTATTGATGCAAAACGCAAATCGCTAAACGTAAAATAAAAAAACGTGTTCCCTTGAATTTGTGAATATTTTTACTACATTTTCTACTATTCAAGTCATTTAACTTAAACTTATAAATATAGTTCGATCGACTCTAATAATAGCGTGGCCTGTGTCATAAATTGTCCGAAATGGTTGTAGTTTCGTCAACATTTTCGGCTCCGGTAGAGGGTATACTTTTCCAGACCCCTGGGACAAAGCTCCTGGTAGATGGTCAAGAATTGGGAACTGCCACTTTGTACATTACTGAAAAGTAAGTATACTAGCACTAGCAGCTTTCTTTGTTGTGTATTATTCCCACGTTGTTTTCCTTAAACATAATGAAGACTCGTGCTTCTCACATTGTTTTTATAGGAATAATCGTTTGGTTTTTTTGTTCTATTAACTGTTCCGAACGCATTGCTTGGTTTAGTTGTTTATAAAAGCGAGGGTTTACGTAACAGACTTATCGTTTTATAATACCAAGTTATAGTTTAAAATTTTTTCATTTTCTTTTACTGAAAACGGTTAACAATCAGCTGATGTCATTCTTTCTCAAATACTTGCCAAAACGAATTTTCGCTTGTCACTAAAACTAGACGATACATAAAAAAGGATGCACTGATGAAAATGAATACAACAGTTTAATATTAAAAAAATAAGCAGTACAAATTCTGTGCCTAAGTAAATAAAATACTGAATGAATAAGTTAAATTTTATAGTACGGTACTGTAAGCTATTGTTGATTTTCTTGTCATCAGAATTTTCAAAACCATCAAACATCCTTACATCATCATAAACTTTCATATTTTTATATAGGATTCTAGTTAGAACGAAGGAATGTAACAAATAAACGTTTTTAAATAGAAAAACTTCAATCCACCTTTTTTCAGCAATGTAGTGTGGGGAGGAGGTGTGGGAGTCAATGGAGGTGCCTCTACTACCATATCTCTGCTGTACCCCAACATCTCGCTGCATGCTATCCAGCGGGAGCCTGTGCCTGCATTGTTTGTCGTGCTTGGACATGAGCTGCGGTGAGCTATACAAATTACGTACATACATAAATCATGTCTTTTTCCCTTATAGGGTATACAGACCCTAAGATAACAAGACCTAAAGGCCACGTTATCATGATTGTGAGCGCATATAGGTGGAATGGGGAAACAAAATAGTCGTGGGTTGCTAGCCGCATCGCCTATAACATGATTCCTAAGATTGTCGCCCATCCGCATGATGACCTTTTTTTATGAGCAGACCCGCATGGAAGAATTCAAAAAATCAGATCCACAAACTTGCATTATAGGAGGCACAGTTTCTGGACAATCAGGGAAAGTCCTGTAAAAGCCATGGGAGGTCAAGGTGATCAGATAAATCAGGAAAATTAATAGTAAATCTGACTAATATTATAAATGCGAAAGTATGGATGGATGGATGGATGTTTGTTTGTTTGTTACTCAATCACGCCAGAACGGCCCAACGGATTTAGATGAAATTCGGCACATAGATAGAGAAAAGTCCGGAATAGCACATAGGCTACTTTTTATCCCGGAAAATTGCGTAGTTCCCGCGGGATAGCGATAAACGAATTCTTTGCAGACGAAGTTGCTGGCAACAGCTAGTAAATAATAAATATCATAGGACAAATTACACCAACACTGACCCAGTCCCAAACTAAGCAAAGCTTGTGCTATGGGTACGGCTTCGTTCCCACTATGCCGGACGGGTGGATTTGCCGGGCCGGTAAAACTGCCGGACAGGCTAGTGGCTGTACAATTTATATGAAACTGTTGACATTATGCCGGACCCAAAAATGCCGGCAAACCCACCGGTCCGGCATAGTGGGAACGAAGCCTACCAGGCAACGCAACGGATAAACATACTTATATAATGTAGATAAATACATACTTAAATACATACAACATCCATGACTCAGGCACAAACAATTGTATTCATCAGTGGCGTGGCGTCCATAGAACTCGATTCCCACCGGCTTGCCTATTTTAAGGCAGTTGGGCAATTTATTGTGCAGAATTAGAGGAAAAGGCTAGTTAAGTTCCCTTCGGCTTGCCTCCTGATATACTTGACGCCACGCCACTGGTATTCATCATACAAATGCCTGCCCCTACCGGGATTCGAACCCGGGACCTCCAGCTTCATACTCAGGGTCACTAACCACTAGGCGATCCAGTCGTCTATAGGTGAAATGGTTGGAAAGTTAGAGAAACCCTAAGATTCTGGTTACTTTATGCACATTCAGTTTACAACTGAAGCTAACAATCTGTCTTATTCACATGTCAAATGATAATCATAAAAATTAAATTAATATGAAAATTTTAGATTGCCGGAGTTGAACCAGGGCGCCGGAGACGCCAACGAGGATGATGATGATGATGAGTTTGACGCTGATGACCCACCATCAACAAATCTGCTGTAAGTTGTTAATTTTTTTTTGCATGGTACAGATCCTTTCATTTCGAAATGTCACTTGTCACCTGGTGAAATGGGGGCCTGTCTGCCAAATGTCGCCTCACCATAGAAAGCCAAGCGTAATTGAATATCATCATATTATCATTGTTGTCAGGTTTGTACCAGCCAATGAGACGGAGCTCCAGCCCATGTACCAGGCGATGATCCAGGGCCAGACACTGCACCCTGACCCGCAGGACGAGCTTGATGATGATGACCCCTACATGGATGGGGAGGAGTTTGATGAAGGTAGATAATAATAATAAAAGCCTCTATTCGCTGACCTTCTTAACTTTTTACATGCTATTATTATAAAACAGTAGTATTCTTAACCCTTAAATGCATCGTGTAAGATGCATCATACATAGCCAAAATATGGTTAGTGTTTGAAAACTAGACACATTTATTAAGTTCTTAAGAGTGATTTTGCAAGGAAAACTAACGTATTTTCACATATATTGCTGATTTGTTAGCAAAATTGTGTTAAAAAAGTTATAAATATTTATAAGTAAAATGGCGGCAATTTAGAAAAAGTTAAAGGTTTTCGTTGAGTGTTTTTGGCGGCTTTTAACGAAGAAAGTATTTTTTTATTTATTATTATCATGTAACTCATACCATAACGATGTTATGTTTATTAAATTTAATAAAGTTCTCAGTCTGAAAGTAAACCATATTTGCATATTTGATCATGTACGATCTAGCTTACATTATGCACTCCCAGCACTTTTACAATACTTGATTAGTATTGAAATTATTCTTGGTAAATAATTTAACTCGTACATGGTTTTGATTTTATTAGTTGTTTTTTTTCATATTTCTTATTAATTAGATAAAGAAATAATAATGTTATAATAAAAAACAAATGATTTGTAGATTATCATTTTTAATATAAATTAATTAACATGATGGACATGTGTTTCTTTACTAGTGTGTGGTATGTCTTTACCAGGGTGTTACCGTTTTCCTAAGGGAAACGGCGTGATATAATCATATACCACATAATTGCAATAAACTATATGACTGAACAAGCATATATTTCCGAAAATGTTTAATTCAACCTGACTATGAAGCTTGAGGTCCCGGGTTCGATCCCGGTCGGGGCAGATGTTATGTATGAAGAATATGTTCTTCTTGGATGGTTAATAATGTATTTATTTATTTTCAGGGGACGAAGAGTTCGAGGACGCAGAGGAGAGTAACGCGAGCCCCGAGGACGCGGCGGCGCGCCTGCGCACGCTGCGCCTCGAGAACACCAACGGGGCGCACGCTGCCGGTGAGGAACATACATACATACATATGTCACATCTTTATCCCTTATGGGGTAGACTGAGCCTTTTTTTATTTATTAACTAGTTGTTGCCCGCGACTTCGTCTGCAAAGAATTCGTTTATCGCTATCCCGTGGGAATTTTCCGGGATAAAAAGTAGCCTATGTGCTATTCCAGAGTTTTCTCTATCTATGTGCCGAATTTCATCCAGATCCGTTGGACCGTTCTGGCGTGATTGAGTAACAAACAAATATCCATCCATCCATCCATCCATCTATCCATCCATCCATACTTTCGCATTTATAATATTAGTTAGATTAGTTAGAAGGAGAGGAAATCTTTATGGATGCCCTAGGCACGGGGATGCCTAGGGATATGTAGGACTCCCCCAACGAAGTGGTATACTCAAACTAAAAACTCTCCGGTGTGATGGGGATGCAGTACGATGCCACTAGGGCTTAACCATAAGCACCCCTGGTGGCCCCGGCTTCCGCCAGGACCGCGCCAAGAGGAGGGCCCGTTCACTGGACCCGTTTTCCCTTGGATGATGAGACAGTGCAATGCTGGTAGCTAATGGGGTAGAAAACTAAGCCTAAGGTAACAAGCCCTAAGGTACCATGCCATAGGTGGAAAGGGGAAACAAAATAGTGCCGCATCGCCTATAACGTGATCCTAAGATTTTCGCCCCTCGATGGGCTTTTACCATCTGCGCGGGAAGAGCTAGCATGAAAGCATGTAAGAATAGAACTAATTTCTAAACGACACTGAAAATTAGAACACATAGAAAAATCCGAAAAGTAAAGCTATGGCCGGGAATCGAACCCGGGTCCTCGTCATTCCGTGACGCGTGCTATACCCCTACACCACCCATAGCAGGTGTGTAAGCGTTCGAATTTTTCTATCTATTACCAACTGTCACGTGACCTTGTTACTATGCGATTATTTGTCGCGAAGCGTCATCTATTTGAATGATGTGTCTGTACGCAGTGAACGTATATAACTCTGGAAGCATTTCTGACGCTTCAAAATAGCACCACGTAAACTAGTCCGCGGTGGGCGGGGCCTGAAAAACTAGTGCGGCAGCGCGATCAGTGCGCACGGCGGACGCCTGTCAGTCGTGTCACACGGGTTTTTTATTACATTAAACTAACTTTTATATTAAAACATGCCTTCATGTGTGGTGAGGTGGTGCAGGAATCAACAGGATCACTGTCCCAAGAGTACTGGAATCACTCTTCACATGTAAGTACACTGTTTACTTGAAAAATCACAAATCGCTTTTTTACTAGAGGGATGTTATTATGCATAATGTCGTAGCGCATTTTACTATTAGTAACTATTTTTATAGGACAAAATAATTATTGATTACAAACAAATTTGGGTTTTAATTTCGCATTTTCTTGGGCTGGTATTTTTACAATAGCAGTCAGTGCCTGCAGTGGCGTGCAGAGATTTTTAAGAAATTTTAAGGTAATTTTTTTTAATCTGAAAACGAGATTGTTACTTACCTTTAAACACCAGCTATTTATTTTCCATTTTTAAATAAGTTACTGTTCCTCGATATTAGCAGGCATTGCCTTAAAATTCATAAGACCGATAATTATGCCTTTCTCATGTCGCTTTTTTTTGTTTTAAATTCCCGAAAGACCCCGAGTCGTAGAGATAAATAGATAGGTAAGGGATGTCCAATTAGAGAAACAGGAAATTGGGTGACTACTTATCACGGTTTTTTTTTTCCAGATCTTCTGTTCAAGCTGTGGACATAGCAGTGACGTTCTTACTTGAAAGTTAAATTTCAATACAAGCGAAAAAGTCTTTCGGGATGCGCCAGCGGGATTTGAACCGAATCTCAAGGCTTTTCGCATACGTTTTCGTTTCTTTTGAAATGTATGTTGCTATTGCAATGTGTTTAACGTAATTATAATAAATATTCTGATGATATTTATTTTATTAATTTTATCTACACCCATATCAAAGTCCTATTATAATACGTTTAGGAACCGAACTTACGTAATTTCGTTCGTTGCGGGTGGTAGGACATCAAGCAGGGTCCATCCAGATCGCTACCAATACCGAGATCTTACTCGGTAATCCTGCCCCGAAGCAGCGGCGCTTGCGCTAAAATTACTGGCACATGAGGTATATGTACTATATCAGTCCTCTAGGCTGGCAACGTATCTACAAGCCTCCCGTGTTGCAGATGTCCATGGGTGGCGGTGATTACTTAAATACCATCAGGTAACCAGGTAATCAGGTAATTATGTAAGCTACTATGAATACACTTAACGAACTAGGTAGTTGAGCGCGCTGAAGAAGTAGGCGAAAGCGAGTGACAATTCAGCTTACTGAATTTATACCGTTGTGCATTGGGCTACGGGATTGTAATTATATATACTCAGTGCAAAATTACAATATTTTGATTCATGACTGGTCCTCTAGTGCATAACATCGTCCGTGCTTCAAAGACACTCTGACAATCTTGTGACATTGCAGCAGACGTGTGAACCAATTAGCATTAATCTGTCACGCCGAGAACCAATCGTGTCAAGCGAGTGCGCTTTCTGCGCATGGCCGGACATGTGACCCGACGCAGCTCAAATCATTGAGCTTTTACGTACTTATTTTCAAAAAGTCACAACTTCTGAAGTACATTCTAATACCGACCTAGATTTATTAGTATTAACGTAATTTTTTAATGCATTGATAATTTGCTTGTGTGTGTGTGTACTTCATACCTATCTGTGTGAGTTTTTGCGCCAATAATGAACGGTAGGTTGTATGAAGAGACTGCTTCCAGAGTTATATACGTTCACTGTCTGTACGACACAATTACAAACTCCCGTGGAACATCTACTGCTCACCAGGGACGAGAGATGGCGCTGTTTTTCAAATGATAGGAAATATCAAATGAGTCAAGAAATTTTTATTTCTTAATTTTTATGTTTACTTTTACGGTTTTACCGTTAGAAATTTAATTTCTAAACGCATTTTTATAATGTATTTAAATACTGTTAAGAGCGTGCATCCCTACTGAGCTGGCAACGTCGCATTTTTGGTGATTTTTTGTGATTATTTCACAGAAAATGAATGAAAGTTTCAAATGTCCGTCTGTAGTGCACTTCGTTTTTAGTGTATTAATGTGTCTAATGCAATACCTAATATGATCGTGCGTGATGGACTTTTATTTTCTTATTAAACGAGATATATTATTTTATCCCTTTAATACGAAAATAAAAGTCCATCACGATTAATCATTGCTTTGGACACATTAATACACTAAAAACGAAGTGCACTACAGACGGACATTTGAAACTTTCATTCATTTTCTGTGAAATAATTGCAAAAAATCACCAAAAATGCGACGTTGCCAGCTCAGTAGGGATGCACGCTCTTAAAGACTAGCCTCCTTATTCATAAACACTATAGGCTTCTGCTAACTTAGCAATCGTTTGTCCTTATCTGTGAAAGGTAAATGTCAATGTGACAGATAAGGACAAACGATTACTAAGTTAGCAGAAACCTATAGAGCGTTTATGAATGGGGGTAACTCATGCTAGGCTTATCTGAAATAACTATTATTTAGCAACTAAATCTAATATATGTTTTCAGACGGCGAAGACGAAATCGGTGAAGAGTGAACCGTATCACGCGGTGCGTTTAGCTTTTTTAATTTTCCAATGTAAACTATGATGTAGGTATCCATAACTATAAGAGTTGTTTAAAAAAATATATACATAGTTAAGGGCTTTCATTAAAACAAAAGTTAATTGATAATGATTCCTTTGTGTAACAACTTTTTCACCATTATTGCAATGGAATAAAGGAATCAATTAGTATTTTTTTGTAATTAAGCCCTGAACTGTGTACATTTTTTTTGAAAACCACTCAAACAGGTTCGCACAAGAAAGTATTTAAAAACTAAATACAGTTCATTTAAACGAGCCTTTGACTAATAAATTGTGTTGATGGCTGTTTGTTGTATACAGTGTCTCGAAATTAATCTGGAAAGCTTTAGCAGGTTGGGTCAGTTTTTCTGAACGCCCGTGTATATATTCTTCACGATTTTTTCATTGTGGTTATCAAACATTTCCATGTATTGTTCGATATTCAAAGTGTAGGGCGGCAAAGGATTGACTGCAGGGACCGGAACCGTTATTGATATACCTGTTAATATTGTTCCAATATCGTTATTTTATTTCGTTCCATATACCGGTTAATTGATGGAACGAACAAAAAAAACAAAATGGTATTTCTTACCGTTAAGTACAGAGAACGAAATTTTAACGTTCGCGATAACGAAATTATACCGGTTAAACCCAGCTTCCGCCAGACGCCAGACGCTTCAGGCCTTGTACTCCGAAATTCACTAATAATAATTAATTTGAGAGTGAGAGGGACGGTATGATACGAACTTCGAAAATCGAATTTCGGAGTAGCCCCCCCCCCTGTAGTGGTTTAAAAGAGATAGCAATACTAGTTCTGTCTTGCTCTTGTTTCGTAATTTTCCCCAAAAACGAATGACAGCGAAAAGCGGACAAACCGGTATCTCAATTGGACAGTTGATTAACCGGTAACCGCGAACGGAAACTAAATCCTTATCGTACTCGGGCGGGTGCACAATACCGGTTTCAAAAATTAACCGGTTTCCGGTCCCTGGGTGACTGAATTTGGACTAGCTCAAACACTTGCTGAAATATTCCCGATCAATTAGATGCCTTGTAGAATAACTACTTGTATTCTTGGTGTAATTTATTCTCCAGTTACTTAAGATTTTACACTTTTAATAGTAAGTCGAAACGGCCTCGACTCGAAAGGCTATCTTTGTTTTAGCCGCTAATTTTAATTTATTGTTTAATTTGATGCATTTTGTAGAAGTGTGCGTTGATTGATAAACTGGAGATGATATTCGGGATTAAAATTAAAATAAACGGTTTTCGTACGGTCAATATTAAATTGTATTGAATTTTTTTTCTTGATTTAGTGTTATACTCATATTAGTATGAGAGAGATGGAGATTTATTTCTCAAATAATTTTGAATTCTCAGAATTTAATAATTTTGGGTTTTTCTTACTCAGAAATTTCTTACCCTATCGATTCTTTTCTTTTTTCCAGTTTGTCACGTTCCATACGTATAAAAAAAACGACGAACAAGAAAGTGACGTACTGGAATGGAAGTTTTGGGATACATTTTTTCTTGTACTTGTAAGGATCGATAGGGTAATCGATCCGGAGTAAGAAAAACCCAAAATTCAGGCAGTTTCACTATTTAGATTTTTTGTGTTTTTTGGTTACTATAGCCTAAATTATTATACTCTGAAGAGAAACATACTATGATTTCGTGGACTTGTGTCAAAAAAGTGAAGCAAATATGTGAAGGGTGATATAAATAGACGGTACAAATGTCGTTGGGCTTTTATTCTAATTCTAAGTTATACACACAGGGACATATTTTGCGGAACACAAAGAAAAATTTAGTTAACTATTTTTTTTTCTGGTTCGTTTTGCTAACTTTTTTTGTGTTCCGCTAAATATGTCCCCGAGTGTATTTTTCGGAATATTTTGATTTTAGATTGAGATTGTTCGTCTTTTCATATAATTTCCTATGATACCAACTTTAAAATAAACATTATGTTTACGATGTACCTTGTATCGACTTTAAAAATAAACTTTATTAGTGTTGCCAGTTACAGTATTTCTGTAAAATTGAACGTTTAGACTTTTACGATTCCTCCTCCTGTCTAGAATAATGTTACTCGAATTGTATTTTATTTAAGAAAATATAGTTGTAGTACCTTCTAATAATATTATTAAATATGCACAAACACATGAGACAAAATGAAAACTCATTATTTTAAGATTCATCTTGACAGCTGTCATATTTTTGACGTGACAACGTCTTATAAATCGATGAACACCAGCTGCACGCACGATAAAGTGTCACGTTCCGCGTGACGTCAGAGCCAGCAGTTTTCATCAATGTTTCTTTATGACGTTATCACGTAAAACTATCGGCCGTAAACCGACTTTATAGACAATCGGTTTTTTTTTACCAAATATTACTCATTTTATGGGGTTCTTTCACTATCAATAATGGTATGGAACCCTAAATATGGTGGGCCTAGTTATTCAAGCGAAGCACGCCTCTATTGTATGCAATTAAAGCCCGGTTTAGCGTGTGGAGCTTTAATCGTTGCCAATTGGTACTCACTATTGCTAAAAATTAAAAATATAAAACATGAAGAAATGAATGTGATATTTTTATAGAAGCTTGTTTTCTAAGCCATTCTTGTATGTAAAAGTCAAATAATATTTCTAATTTTGATATGAAGTTTAGTGTACTCCGGATGACAAAGGTATGCTATGTATAAATAATTACGTTTTAAAAAGTAATTTCACTAAAGCCTGCTCTAACGTTAAATATTCGGAGTTGTATAGCCCTGTTCCGCTCACGCCAAGTCATTTAGTAAGAGGGACGGTGTGAGCTGATGCTGTTAAGATTCGAATTTCGAATTAGCTGGCCAGTATCAACGTTTTCTGCGAATAAAGCTGCGCGTACGCGTCTACCGAAAGCCGAGGTTAAATTGGGAGGAAAACTGACATTTTATCCCGTCAGATGGCGCATAAGCGACTGTACCTTGTTATGACATAAGAACTGTCAAATCCAATACATTTTTTATGAATAGTTTTAAACTTTTGCATTTTATTCAAAGATGCCTCAATGTAGCGCGCTAAACTGTAAAAACAGGGGAGTTCATCTATTTCCTAATGACCCTAAGCGCAGAATACAATGGGAAAATGCTTTACGTATTAAAAACTTTCAAGCAATTGATACAGCACGTTTGTGTTCACTGCATTTCAAAGACGATTCTTGTATTTCTTGTTTGCTGATGTTTGGAATAGGTGAATCGACGTTCACGTCTTTCAAAGAATCCGAGTGTGGACAATTATAATGAAAGGTTTTCTTGGACATCTAATTCAGCACCAAAGTTTTGGTTCTGATCATACGCCTCTAACCTAAAAGAAAGAACTGCACATAAGCCTACAGAATTCAAATTAAAATAGAAATACGGAACATAACCTTAAATATTTGAAGTGGTTACTTTTTTTATCAAATCAGTCTTTTTACCAGCCATCGATGCATGTCTCCTGCAAAGCTCAGCTTGAAGTTCACGCACAGTCATAAAAGAGTACATTTTGCCAGTTATATCGCAGAAATAACTCAGATAATCGCAATCAGACATTTGACACGAAACGTAAACAAGGTACAGTCGCTTGGGGCGACGTCTGCCTCAAGCTTCTAGTTTGCCTCCTCATTGGTCTTAAGGCGAACTTTGTTCACCCAAAACTTTTATTGCTTCCGAGGAAATTGTTTAGAACGAAAAATGTTGAGTTTATGTAATAAATTAAGGCCGCCTTGTAATCTATGTATGTGTTTTCTATACATATTGTTGACTACGGTTTTCAATAAAGTCATTGTATTGCATTTTAATAATTTTTAGGAGCGGACAAAGTTACTGAAGGCTAATTTAACTGTTTTAGGGTGCGACCACACCGCCGCCTAAAAAACGGTGACGGTACGGAATCGCAACAAAATGTATGAAGAAACGGTGAGAAAACGTGACGCCTACGACACGTCACTGCGTATACGCGGCGGTTTGATCGCACCCTTACTGTACTTCTTGAACGAACCACATTTTAATAATAAAAGGGGCGGTGATAAAAACTTCAGGTCGCATTTTTATCGCTCTCGCCTTTGGCTCGTGCGGCAAGTTCCTGCGTTGGTAGACATCCTTTATTTCACCACCCTCAGGGTGTATAATGTATATACTATTATTTAGCACTCGTCAAAGCAAGAGTAGCGCGAAGATTTACTGAAATATTATTTGAAATTTGCATCTCGAAAGTGAACATGTAATTTTTTAGGTACAATGTAACGCTCAAGACGCCTGTAGTAATTGTATTCGAAGCATGTTCTAACGCAACCTTTATTAAATAAAACCATATCATTAAAGTCTTTATTTACTTTATATATTATAAGTCCTCCACCGCGTATGTTCGCAATCAACTCAAATACTACAGAACGGATTTTCATGCAGTTTTCCCCAATATGAGTGATTCGTGACAAAGATTTTAGATATACAGGGTGTTTGGTAGCCAGGTGCAAAGCTTTAAGGGGGTGATAGCCGAGGTATTTTTGAACATTTTGAGCCATACATGTCTTAGCCGAAATTTGATATTTTTTTTAAATGAAAATTTAGAAATTTTATGCAAATACCCAGAATTTGATAAAAACGAGTCAATATTGCGCCAATGAGCGTTAATTTGTAAACAAAATCTTTTATTTCGGATAGTTTCATGTGTATTGGACCAAATGAAACAATATTTAAGAGAGTGCTCCCCGACTTTGGTTTTTACTTTTTATCTCAGATTTAGCAAGCAATATGAATGAGTGATAACTTAAAAGAAAGAGCAATAAACAGGCATGTTTTTAAAAATGCTTGAACATTTCCAGGATTTTTTTTATGGCACTGAAAAATGACTGTGTTCCAAAATAAGACATTTTTAGTAATTTCGAATGCCTCCATTTTGTTTCTGTGGCAAGACAGACACTTAAATATTGTATTTGTGTATTTAGTGGCTACCAAACACCCTGTATAATTTGCCAAGGTTTTTGTAAATTGGTTGCAATATGACGAGTGGCAGCGTCGTTGGTATCTACGTTGCATCCGTGCGACGCCGAGGCGGGTCGCCAGTTAACTAAGTTTTTTCTTTATCTAGCCTGAAGCATCAAAAACAGTCGTGAAATAGGAGCTCCGCCAAGAGGGGCGCCTTCGATAACCTAGCTGTCAAACCACAATGAAACCCAAATATTTTCACTACGTTTATTATGAAAACACAATACATTATAACTATACTTCATTTATTGTAACAAGTAAAGAATAGCGTCGCGTTAAATGTACTCATGTACTGTTAGAACCATGCACGAAAAATTCTATAAAATAAAAAATAATTCAACAAAAAGTTTACTTAAACCATATTCCGGGTATTACCGTGACAGATGTGCCCTGAAACGTTCGAATTTTGTACCTACATTCATTACACTTGACACTGCACTTAGTATTTATTTTATATTCTAGCAACCTCAGTTCTACGTTAAGGGTTACTGAGTAACCGGGCCATTCGCCAACGCGACAATCCTCGGTGACAAGCGACAATTGTGGTTACATTTCCTCGACAAGAATCTACGCCAGTTGGCTTCGAATTGTCACGTGTCTACGACAATTGTCGAGTTTGTGAAACGGGCCAGGGGCGCTGTATTATAAATACAACGCGGTAAGGACCAACAGTAGGACCGTCGAGGCAATATTACAATAAACCGCCACCAGAAACATATGAGCAATCAGTTACCCATTGCACTTTATCTATACTATACTGTATACCTTCATATATTTCCGGCATGGTTACACTTATACCAAAATCACATATTATTATGTCAAAAAACGGAAATACACATACATTGTTTTTTTTTTTTTCAGCTACAAAAATACAAGTCAAATGACAATTTCGGCCGACTTTTAATCTTTAAACTACGGAACACTTATTTTTAAATCTCGTCATAAATTTATAAAATATACAACAATATTAATTGTTTCGAACCAGTGAATGTAACGCTAATATCCGAAGTTTTTAACTATTGCAGTGAAATGGATTAAACTATTGAATGTACTATTAGGATACTGATATGGAAACTTCGAATATATTCTATTCACCTTTTACCGATATTTTTAAAATTAACGTGACATACACAGAGGTGCACTGGTTTCTGTTTCTTTTTTTACGAAAGAATTAGTGAATAAATATCAATGATTTTAGTTTTTAATGACCGTTGCGACAAGCGTCTAATAGTGATATAAGGAGACGTATTACGTTCACCACGAGCGCAAGCGACAAGCGGCGCGGGGAGCGGCGCGGCGAAACGGGCATTAGGCCTTCTACGATTTCTTCGATCAATTTGACTTTGTATAGCTGGTTGGTATAGCTGATGTGATATATTTGTTTTAAGACGGCTCTGGGAGAATTTTGGCAGTGTCGAAATAAAAGACAAATTTAAATCATGTCGGCCATTAATCTTAAAAAAAAAAACTACAATGCGAGGTAATGGCGGATCAACGCCAATTATGCTCTTTCTACCCGAACGCATGCGCCACCATGTTACATAATTTAACAGAAATAAATTGAGACATGAAAAATTTAACTCCGGTTTAGTAACACCGCTTGCCGCCCGTCGCGCCGCTTGCCGCGTCGCTTATCGCTACGCTCTAACCATAACCCCAAGAGAGACCACACACCGGGATAAAGATAGCCAATAGTTTATAGCGTATTTTTTGTTGTTTTTAAAAGCGATACTCTTGTTGCTTACATCTGTCATAGGTTTCTTTATAAAGTGATCACCAGTATCAATCTCACGTACATTTGAAACTTAGTCATTGCCCAAAATGTAGGTTGCGT
Source organism: Pandemis heparana (assembly GCA_963854515.1). NCBI lineage: Eukaryota > Metazoa > Arthropoda > Insecta > Lepidoptera > Tortricidae > Pandemis > Pandemis heparana. The sequence continues at coordinate 2,114,934 of OY978031.1, read as the reverse complement.
AAGTCGAGTTTCGCTTTACTACTCAATTAAAAACAGCGGCCTCCAAGTTTCATTACAAAGAAAATATAAATAAACGTGTGCGTTTCTACAATACCACAATAAAAGCCGGATTTTATTAAAATTTATTGCATTTAATCAAAAAGACAAACTCGTTATTTACATACCCACGAAACTCAAGTGACGCCATTTTATTTTCTATTCTTATGTCGTTACAGTAATTTTTCAGAAATCCTTTTCGCGGATATTAATAATGGTCTACGTTTTGTTGGCTGCAAGGTTCCGTTATAGAGAAATTAAGAAACGCCACATGACGCTACATATCTTCGTTATTTTTTCATATTACGCAAACAATCCTGACCTGTCAATGCCACTATGATGGTAAATAATACAACCAAATACTGTCACGGCAGATATAATACACTAACGGACAGCACGTCAGCGCCTGCATACTACATTTAGTTTTTTATTAAAGAATCTTGCAAATTACTTATTGAAAGCACATGCTGTGATTTATATATCATTATGTATTCTTACAAATTTAAAACCAATACAATGCATGTGGTTTAAGCATATAGAATTCACGTAAGCAGCGAATAACTCTTTCAATGTGTATTCTCAAGCTGGCTATCTGGTCAGCTTTGCTAGACTTTTGTCCATTTTCGCTCCTGTTTCAACACTTGGAGGCCTTACATTGTAATATTAAATTTTTGTAGATATTTCTCTATATGCTTAAATACCCTGTCTACCATAACAACCATACCACTTTTTTATGTCTTGACTTGACTAAGTCACATAATTCAACCTCACATGCGTCAGTTGTTCTGCCTCCAAATCCAAGAGAAATATAGTTAACCAATCCCTTTGCTCTGCTGGATATTAAAGAAAAATACCAGGAAAAATAATTTATTTAGTACATACATACATACATATCGTCACGCCTCTTTCCCACAGGGGTTAGTTATAATAAAAAAAAGACAGCTCAAGATTGTTTACCTCCTTTAAGTGAAATAATAACGTAGAAAAACTGCAAACCTTATCGTATCACTTTCAATGCCTCCTGCAGTGAATTCGGATGAATTTAAACCACACAAGTAGTATTATCTTTTTGTCCAACACGATAGCGCGCGAGATAGACTATCAATTTCCTATCCATCCTGGAAAGAGACGGATAGTCTTCACGCGCTCTCGTACTAATGCTGGGCTAAGGACTAAAAGACAACTCAATAGAAACCAGTACACTCCACTCAGTCACCACGCCACTCATACCAGTCATCACGCCGACGTGACGGCTGTAGCGTCATTTGGTATCAACTCAGCAACCTTCTTCGCCTCAACCGTCGCCTCCTCCGGCGCCCCATTCACTTCTTTGTCCTTCATTTCCACATCTTCGGGTTTCTCTTCCGCCTCGGGTTTCTCTTGGCTCTTCTCGGGCTGGCTTTCTGGCTCGGGTTGCTGCGTTTCCATCGTCTCGGGCGTTACTTCTGGTTCTGATTCCTTTTTTGTTTCTACTGCTGTTTCTGTTTTGGTTTCAGTTTCCATTTTGGGTTCCGTCGGTTCTGTTTGCGGTGCGTCAGTTTGATCTTGTGATTTTTCTGCTGCAAACGAATGGATGATATTACGCTTAGGTGTATAAATACTAAGGTAGTGTTATGAAACATAGTAAAAGCCTGGCTATTGATTTTTTACGCCTAAAATATACACGTTCTTACAGAATTTAAATATAGACACGTTTGGGATTAAATATCTGTTACTTTACTGAATGTTATTTTATTTTTACTTATAAAAAAAATTACTTATATTTAAAATCTATCTGAACCACCTTTCTAATGTTTCTTAAGTTTTAGGTCACAATTGGTTACTTCTTTCACATATACTAAGTGTTTTTAGTTGTATTTCAATTTTAATTATTAGCTTATCCTGGTGGCCGTGCCTACGTCAAAGAATATAAAATAGGCTAATTTTTGTGAGAATTAAAAAAACTTGGTACACCACAATAAAGACCCAAGGTGTAACTCTACCACATCTCAAATTTTCAAGTTCCAGTGGTTTATTTGGTACGTTGTCTGTCTGTCCGTCTGTAAGTCACGGTATTATTTTATAGGTATAGATTATCTTACCGGTTTCATCTACTTCCATGGGAGTTTCTTTCTTAGCTTCACCTTTGCCATTTAATTCCTGAAAGGAAAAAGAAAATTAAACACCATTCCATAAAAAATAATAATAATAATGGACAGCACACAACGACACAAAACTAAATATATTAAATATCAACATAAACTAATACCGAAATACCTTCACCTAAAGCTACATTACTTATGTCTAAATATCTATTTAACAAATAATTCAATTATTTCTAATGCAGTTTTTCTTACTCCTTTACCTTAATACATAACGTATATCGACATTACATGCTACTTATTACATAATAGTTTTACTCAAATTAAATACCATAATTAGTACATTTCTAGGACAAACAGTTAAACATAAAAACCACAGTCCTAAAATACAATTTTTAACTATTGCATAAGCTTGCTTTGCACAAACCGGATTGTTTGAAGACTCAACGAAACCATATTTTACCCGTTTAACTAATGTTAATCCATAATTTAATTTTGTATAATTACTCATGTCATAATTTATTAATTATACAAGCTTTAATCTACACCCTCTTCAAAAAAATCGAGCACCTATGGTTTTTCAGATTTTTAAGCATTAAAGCTTAGAAAGTTTACTTTTATGCACATAAATACAAAAACCATGGGTGCCCGTTTTTTTGCAAGGGGTATATGTAACGTAATCAATTTTCGAGCAATTCCGTTGGTCAGATTAACTTGCGATTTGGTATAGACATGCAGATTGAATGACAATGCTAGCAGTTATCAGAAAAAGCTTGTATTAAAAATTAACTTTATTTTACTGAAAAACAAATAATTTAACCTAGTCTTCACCCACACCACTGCTGCAGCGTACTGTATTAGACATTTATAACGATGGTAAATTAAATTATGGAATAAAACCATGATACCCTAAAACAGATGTTAAGAGACCTTACACGACGCGGCGCTCTTATTTAGAATTTGACCGTGTTAACTTATCAAATTTGAGCTCAGTTTTTAGATTACTATTTAAGTAAATGGGACATTATTTTTATTTCATAGCAACGATTCTTCATGCGAAAGGATCACAAAGGAACCGCAGACTAGACTAGATATACTGCTCGTCTAAAACCTGTACAACGAACTGTGGAAGGTTAATATCATCTTAATTTTTGTAATTAGTGTTATTAGTTGGTTAGTATTACGGCATACTTTAATTTTCTAAACAATTCAATTCTCAATTTGGTTCTCTAAAGTTTAGAGTCCATCTAAACCAACATTTACGTAAACTGACATGCGCCAATTGATATCATAGACATAGTGTTCCATTTCCGAAAATCCTAAAATCATTATACCCATTCCGCCATCTTGGTCAAGATCGATTTCCTCCAATTGTTATCCCAAAAACGACGGCCGAGGTAATCCTCCAAAGCCTGTAAACGTTCACGAAACGCATACTCAACATTTCGCATAATGATCATTTTGTCATAATCAAAAAATTATATAAAACTATTTTATCGCAAAAAATTGTATCTTGAATACACAAAAGATATAAAAAATAATGGCTTAGTATTATGATAATCAGCCTTCTGGTTGGAATAAATTGAGACGGCACGCATTTCCTGTAAGGCCTCTTGTTGTCACCCAAAGCGTTCTCAAAAAGATAGTTCCATATTTCGACCGACTCAATGTTAATTATTAAAACATAATCACGTTTGGCAATTAAGTAAACGGTCATCATCATCAATTATAAATTATGCTTCGCCGCACCATATCGTACCAGAACCGTCACTGTTCCGGCACTATCTGTTTCGTAGTAATAAATAGAGACAGAATCATAGATAAGGGGCCGTCTATTAATGACGTGAATGAAGCCCAAAGGGGGGAGGGGGGTTTAAGGAGATCACGTGTACCTATTTATATTCGAAACCGCCAAGCATGTACAAAAAAATACACGTGATCTTAGGTGAGGGGGAGGGGTAGTACAAAACCTCACCAGGGGGGCGGTCTAAAAAGTTGCTAAAAACGTAAAAACATCACGTGATTAATGAACGGCCCCTAACTGACCCATAAAATAACTGGAACTTTACAGTGGTGAAACAGGCCCTTAATTCAATCACTTGTGTGTAGCACCTCTATAGAGCTGTTTATCTTATGAATCCAAGTTCACGGAAAGTTGTTGCGACCCGGCAACGGGGCCGTCCATAAAGTACGCCACACAGTTAGGGGGGGGGGGGTTCTGGAAATTTGTGACAAACGAACAAAATAATTGTAGTCTCCATATTATACCCTGTGACAAGGGGTGCTCTAAAAAATGATGAAATCGGTGTGACGTTATGCACGGCTCCAAATGGGAACCACTGTTATATCTACCTGTGGAGACAGTGCGGTAATTCTATCTTTTTCAAAACGCTCACGGGTCCTTAGGCCCACTTGCACACTCCACAGTTAAAAAATTAAATCCCAACTCGGGGTTAGGTTTGACAGTTGCATACATTTTGACACTACTCAGTCCCGGGTTAGCATCTAACACGGGGTTAAGTCGCTAACCCTGGTCCGTGCAAGTGGCCTTATTTAAGTAAGATGGGTTTGGACCCTAACCGATCGCTACAGTTTCCGATGTTTGCGGCTCGTGGACGCCGACGATGTCGACGGTTGATCCCACCGCTGCCTCTTAGCCTGGACGTTTAAAGTAACTTACAAATTGTTCCTACCCAAATACACTACATTCAAGTTAACATTAGACTTTAAAATTAGTGATTGTATTTTTTTTTATATGAATAGGAAGGAAAACGAGCAAACAAGTGTGTCACCTGATGGTAAGTGATCACCACTGCCCATAGACACCCGTAACCCCGGAGGGATCGCAGATGCGTTGCCAACCTAGAGGGCTAAGATAAAATGCCTCTTGTGCTCGTAATTTCCCCGGCTGTCTTACTCTCCACACCGGAACACAGCTGTGCAAGCACTGCTGCTTAGCGGCAGGATTAGCGAGTAAGATGGTGGTAGCGATCCGGACGGACCTTGCACAAGGCCCTACCACCCGCCAAATTGTAAACATTTTATCATGAAGTTATAATATACATACATACCGTCACGCCTCTTTCCACAGGGGTAGGCAGAGACTACTTTGTTCCACTTGCTACGATCCTGACATACCTCTTTCGCTTCATCCACATTCATCAATCTCTTCATACATGCTCGTCGGTTTCGGGTACTCTTGACCTGACCTTTTTCCAAAACGTCCCCAATTTGATCACGGAACGTCCGTCTAGGCCTTCCCCTCCCAACGCACCCATTCATACTCCCCATATAAAATCTGTTTAGTTAATCTTCTTTCATCCGTCCTCTCTACGTGGCCAAACCAACTAAGCATACCTTTTTCTATCCTAGTCACTATATCCTCTTTCACACCAGCACATTCCCTTATCACACTATAAGTTAAGTTATAATTATAATAGCTGGAAATAATAAAACGCTTTTGATTTCCACACAATGTGAACAATACAAAAGCAATGGAAGAGTGCTAAAGATTCCATTTTTTAGAACCTGTTATTTACTGCATCTTTAGGTGTTTTATACAGAAACTTTATTTAGTTATTGTAAACTACATCCAAAAAAATTGAATTATATACAAACTAGCTGTTTCCCGCGACTTGCGCAGAATTAAATATCCTTCTCCTACTATAATATTATAAATGCGAAAGTTTGTGAGGATGGATGTTTGTTACTCTCCCGCCAGAACGGCTTAACGGATCTGGATGAAATTAGGAACAAAAATAGATTATGGTCTGGAATAACAAATAAACTACTTTTTATCCCGGAAAATTGCGTAGTTCCCGCGGGATAGCGATAAACAAATTATTTGCAGACGAAGTCGCGGGCAACAGCTAGTAGTCTATAACACTCACAAATAAGCTATCTTGTCTTTCTAGTGATAAGAGAATTTTAAATATCAGTTCAGTAGATCCAAATGTTACCCGCTACAATCTAACAAATTTTACCTCTTCATAATAAATATTATTAGTACAGATTATGACTTTCAAGTCGCTATAATCATTGGTTGATAATACTGGGTGAAAGTATTTTAAAATTCGATATTTATTTTGGAAAAAGCCTTGGTAGCCTAGTGATTATAACCTGTGGGTTCGAATCCCGGGCTCGCACCCCGTGAGTTTTTCAGAATTTATGTGCGAAATTACATTTGAAATTTACCATGAGCTTTTCGGTGAAGGAAACATCGTGAGGAAACCGGATCAATCCCAATAAGGCTTAGTTGCCCTTCCGGGTTGGAAGGTCAAATGGCAGTCGCTTCTGTAAAAACTAGTGCCTGCGCCAAATCTTGGGATTAGGTTAAATGCCCGGAAAAACGCTAGAAAGATGATGATATTTATTTTGGACTGCGTTTGGAAACTCAATCTCAGAAATGCCAGTTGCCTAGTGAGTTAAGGCTCTAATAGACAGACAGACATACCAATTTGTCCTCCTCGCTGGGTTGCGCGCTGGATGTGGAAGACACCTCGTCCTCTTGCTCGTCCCTCTTCTGCCGTTTGGTCTGCCGCCCTTTGGGCTTCTCCTTCTTTTCTTCTTTCTTCTCTACCTTCTTCTCCGCTGGCTGCTCCTCTGTCTCCATTTCAGGCGTCGGAGACTTCTCCCTGGATGGTGATGTGTCTATCTGTAAATAAGAAATGGAAATATGTACAAGCATTACACGCATGAGGATTTATATGCTGGTCTGGGAGCAAAGAAAAAACAGAATGATAAAAAAACGAGGGAATGGGCGAAAATAGGAATCATGTTATAAGCGGTGCGGCTAGCAACCCATGACTATTTTGAAACCCCATTTCACCTATACGCCCACAATTATGCTAAACGTGGCTTTTGGATCTTGTTACCTTAGGCTTCTGTGTACCCCGTAAGGGGTGTTTAAGTATTACGTAAGTGCTTGATTTCGTTGCTTTGCTTATTTTTGATGATATGGTGGGTGGGTGGGGTCGATATTGTGATTACGTCAGCAGTTATTATTTACTTTTTACACAAATGGCAACCCACAAATTTATAAAAAACAGAATACATTAAAAGAAAAATGCATATAGGTACCAATGATTACGTAAGCATTTCTGTTCTTTTTAGAAAGAGACAAGTAGTTATCTCGCGCTCTCTCGTAGCGGTGTATATTGTGTGTGTCAAAATCCAGGAATACGGGTGCGACCACACCGCCGCGTATACGCAGTGACGTTTCGTAGGCGTCACGTATTCTCACAGTTCCTTCATACATTTATTTGCGATTCCGTAACGTCACCGTTTTTTAATCGGCGGTGTGGTCGCACTCTACTTCAGTAGGCGTAGAACAGTTTCAATTTTTTTACAGTTCTCTCTATAAAGAGACGGGTATATCTCTTGCTCTCTCGTAGCGTTGTAGCCGTGTACTGACCGCGAGCAGGGCGGTGTGCTGCGCGCCGGCGGCGACCTTGCTGGGCTGGCGCGCCTGCAGCGCCGCGGGCAGCACGGGCTGCGGCGTGTTGGCGTCCTTGGCGGCGCCCGTGCCCAGCTGGCCCTCGCTGCCCATGCCCCACGCTAACACCTCGCCTGCGAAACAGTACACATCACTAAGGTCTTTTCATTCTTGAGATTGATGAATGTGGATGAAGCGGAAGAGGTATGTCAGGATCGTAGCAGGTGGAACAGAGTAGTCTCTGCCTACCCCTGTGGGAAAGAGGCGTGACGATATGTATGTATGTATGTTTCATCCCAACCCCTTACCCGGCCTCTATAGTAATGTAGAGTCTTCATTTTTAACTGTCCTATTTGGTAAACAAAATTCTAACCTCTATGTGCAAATTTTTGTAAAGAATAAGATGTATTAATGTAATAAGAAGTATAATTTTGCTTATATTCTATCTCTAGTTCCTTTACTTACGATGAAATAGTTAAAAAATGACAAAAATGAGACGTTTTGAGGTTAGAATTTTGTTTACCAAACAGGACAGTTAAAAATGAAAAGACTACATTACTATAGAGGCCGGGTAAGGGGTTGTCGGCCGAAAACGTTGTGTAGTTGGCAACCCGTTTTCCCGCCGAAGTATGGTGCTTTTCTCAAATCACTACACAGTATAAAACAAAGTCGTTTTCCACTGTCTGTCCCTATGTATGCTCTTTAAAACTACGCAACGGATTTTCCCTATCTGTCACTTTGACATTTACCTTTCACAGAGGACAAACGATTGCTAAGTTAGCAGAAGCCTATAAAGCGTTTATGAATAAGGGGGTAACAAATGACCGGAAGATATAATAATAATAATAATAATTTTTATTTGCATTAAGTGTGGTGCATATGGTGAGTCATCGTTATCATCATGTAACTGACCTGTGTCCGTGACAGCGAAACTGTTGCATGTGCCTGTCGCGATGCTGACGCAGGTCTTGCCGGTGAGCGCGGGCACGGGCTCCAGGGCTTCGGCGTCGCCCTCGCGGTCGCCCAGACCCAACCTGAGGAGCGAGGCGGCTCAGTACTGTGCTGTTTCACAAAGCTACAGGCTAGGCGTTCTACACCTCCATTGGACTCAGGTAAATAATCTGTTTCACTTTGACCACTAGACAATCCGTACTAATATCTAACTAGTCTAACTAATATTATAAATGTGAAAGTATGGATGGATGGATGGATGTTTGTTTGTTAAACAATCACGCCAGAACGGCCCAACGGATCTGGATGAAATTCGGCACATAGATAGAGAAAAGTCTGGAATAGCACATACGCTACTTTTTATCCCGGAAAATTCCCGCGGGATAGCTATAAACGAATTCTTTGCAGACGAAGTCGCAGGCAACAGCTAGTGTATTATAAATGCGAAAGTGTCTCTGTTACGCTTTCACGCCTAAACCACTGACTCGATTTTAATGAAATTTGGTACGTAGGTACTTTTAGTCCCGCGGAAGGACATAGGATAGTTTTTATCCCGGAAAATCACAGTTCCCGCGGGATAGCGATAAAATAATTCTGCGCGGACAGAGGCGGGCAACCGCTAGTATGTATCTAAGACTTTAATAAACCCATTTGCAAAAAGAATGGGCGCCCAAAACTTTCACACCACAAAGAATTGAAGCAGTTTTTTCAGCTACAGGAGGCCACACTCGGTGTTATTTTTATATTTTGTTGCTTGTAACTTTTACTTAATAAAGGAGAAAGTCAATCTCCCTAGTTTAGTAAACTCTATTATCTCTATTGCTTTCAGTGTCCCAGCAACGCTGTGTTCTTTACAATACAATTACCCTGACATGGTTTTTCTTTAACTAATAGCCCCCACATCTCACCTGCCGTATTCGCAGCGCCCTACCGCGTACACCTGTCCGCTGCTGCTGAGCGCCAGCGAGTGGTGCTGCGCGGCCGCCACGGCGCGCCAGCCGCCGCCCGTGTTGAACGCATCGCATTCCGTCGGCGAATACAGCGCCGTTTTGCGTTTATCGCCCGTTATACCTGAAGAGATAACAAAGTCTAAATACCGGACTCGCGCGCTGAGGCTTCTGTACAAGTGAATATAAAATCTAGTGTCCGCAGAACCCTGCTCTCAATCTAGCTCGCTCCTGATATATTTACCTACAGCGATAATAGCCTACAGCCCCACTCCATCACATTTCCCGCAAAGCATACATGCAAAAATAAACCGTATTACTACGCGAGAGCGTTTCTTTTACTTTAACCGTTTCAATCATGGCCGTTCACGACGTCACCGCGAACTTTAGGGTTGCAGTAGTCATTGTTCGTTTCTAGGTAACTAGGTACACTAATAACGCGCGACGCTAGCGTGTGAAGCAAGCGGCAACCTACTGCCATTATCCTGCCCGGCAGGAGCGCCGGTTGATCGTACCTAAACTGCGGAGTGTACACCCCCTGGTAACACTAGTGAACGCGATGGAACGATACGAAATTCTAATAATTTCAGAGTATAAGAGCAATTGACAACATTTCATATTTCTGAGCCTATAATTTTAATGGTTCTCTGTATTTTGTTTGAAAAGATGAACATGCTGACAGTTTAATTTTTTCGCTAGGGCTTGTATTTAATTTATAATTAATTTATTAATTTGTGTTCATTCTAAAAGGGCGTAACTCCGGTACTATCACAGAATACACACTTATCCCTTTGTCTTTCCTCTATAGAAAAAAAACTGACGTTAATTTCAAATTGTCAATGTCAGGTCCTATTCTCCAATATTCGATTTTCGAGCTTTGCTTCGTGCTGTTCCACTCATACTAATAGTCATTATCATGAGAGTGAGAGAGAAGGTATGCAACGAACTTCGAAAATAGAATTTCAGAGTTGCCCCCCTTGTACTTTGAAGTTGTCAAAAATACAAAATTATGATCGCTTATTTTTTCTCGTGAAAAAAGCAAAGGCGTTTCACCTATCCTGTGGTAGTATTGGTAAAATTAGGACATATTTTTAATTATTTTTTATTTTTTATAATAAGCGATATTAAAATTATATAAACATATTGCAGTGATCAGGAGGCAAAATGCTTTCGAACCATATATGCATTTTCAGGTGTTATAAAATTGAAATGTTGTCAATTATCACAACGTACAATACAATACAACAATACAATAACACCACAAAAAGGTATACAGAAGTAATAAGAACACACCCGAGCCGAGGGTTAGTAACATACCGAGCTGTCCGTAGTTGTTGAGCCCCCACGCGAACATCTTATCGCTGGCCCCGTCGAGCGCGAACGTCGCGTGGTAGCCCGCCCACACGTGGGACGCCGCCCACTTTAAGTTCACCTTGGAGGGCGCGAGCAGCGCGCCTGTGGGAACAACGATTATATTAATACCACATACCGGCCGTCTGTGGGGCCATGAAGCATTTGGTTGTTATAGATCGATCGCTTAAGTGAGTCCTCGCCCCGGTACAGCGGCGCGGGGTAGGACGACAAAGGGGACCGAGAGCGGTGCGGGCGGGTGGTGCGCCTGCCGCCCGCACCCCTGTGCCGCGCGTTAGGACTCAGTTAAGCTATCGGTCTATAGTATGTAGACTTTTGGCCATTAAAATTCTTGGTATTTTAAACAAAGGTTTTTTTCATTCGAAAGCCAGTTTCCTCGCGGTGGTTCTTTGCCATATTTGGTAAAAATCGGTCCAGTAATTTGAAGAATATCAGCTCTTTTCCAAAAATGATGTTAAGCATTTTTCGCATAAGATTCAATGTTTTTTGACAACATATATTATGTACGTATGACAACTCGATAAATACGTGGGGATTTTTTACAAGCTTTATATCAGCTTGCAACATATGCATGTTTGGCCAGGTAGAATCTTGCGACTCAATTTTGAAGCAGATATCTTCAACCGATTTAGTTGATACTTTGCAGACTCAAGTAAGTCAGATGACAATACAATAAATAGTCAGGTAGTAGAGTTCTGGTGTCCCAGCCACAATCGTCTCCACAGAGAACTCTTCAACGGTTGGTCCGATTGACTTGAAATTTGGTACACATACTCGTTTGTGGGACAGATGACAATGCAAGTACAGTCAACAAAAAAAGCTAGGATTAAAAAATATTTTTTTTGACAAACTTTTTTTTTAAATTTTTAACTATACCCATCTGTGTTAGAGTTAGTTAGAGAGCCTGAAACAGGTTTTCCTAGTTCAGGCATATGAGTTGTAAACTTAGATTTATAAGGAACTTTTGATCTTATTTATAATTTTGTAAAACATTTATGAATAAATTATCTTTATCTTATCTTTATGGTAGGTGAGTGGATGTACTTACTGAATCCTTGCCTGGCGTCCCTGGAGGCGGACCGCTGCGAGAGGCGCCCGAGTTGGCCCTGCTCGCCGCAACCCATAGTAAAGACGCCGCCCGATGTCTGCATGGTAACATAAACAATACAAAATTATAAAAGCGCCAGCAAAAGGCCTAACCGATTTATTAATTCTGCTTCGGGTGTAACCAAATGTAACAACTCAACGATCATAGAATATCGGAGCAGCTATTTTTAGTATGGATAGATTATACATAGATTTGAATGAATGAGGCGGTAAAAAATTGTTTTTAGTGTATCAATGTGTCCAAATCAAACGAGAATTTAAATTTTCTTTTAAATTTAATTCTTTTTCTTTGAAATAATCTAAAAAAAAACACCAAAAATACGTCACCAGCTAAGCAGGAATAAACCCTGAAGACAGTGATTCTTAACTTAACCTTTTTCAGCCACGGACCCCTAGGAAAAGTAGCGCAGTCCTTACCCTCAATTAAAAAAATCGACGCGTAGCTGTTATGAGACTGGTATTTATTTATCGTGTCCAAGTAGCCCAAATATGAGACTGCGGATGCGGACCCATAGGGGTACGCGGAGCACATAAGAAACACTGGTGTATAACAAAAGGTGGGCAACTCACGGTGAGTATGACGAGATGGTCCCCGCCCGAGGCGAGCGCGGCGGCGGAGTCCCCCACGTCGATGCGCACGGGCTCGCGGCACGCCTTGCCCTCGCGCCCGCGCACGATCAGACCCATGCTGCCGTGGGAGTCCTGCACAAACGACGGGGATAACACTGGGAAAAGTTCTTCGGCCCCATCGATGCGATGATTTCGCCAATGTCAAAGTAATAATTGGAATTCATAAATCTTGTGACAAAATTGTCGGCAACGTTTGTACAGTAGAACATGGCTCTTAGCCAACGGATAATGATATCCCTCAGAATCTGCCAGGAAATCGTTAACCGATGCCCAGGGTGCACCGGACCGAGCACTGCTCTTCCTGGACGGATCAACGAACCGCAGCTCTTGACCACAGCGAAGGTAACCCGACTCGCACCCCTGGGAAAACTGGACACTTATTATTATAAAATATAGTCTTATAATTTTTTATTCTTTGTTTACCTGCAATCATTTGCCAGACTTTTGCGGTGTTTAAGTTTCCTTACATTGCAGGTTGCCAGGGTAAACCGAATTTAACCGATCTATCAAACTACGCAATGGCATACAATTCTTGCATGTGTCTAAATAGGCCTTAACAATCAGTACTCACTCTGAAGGCTCCCCAAGCATAAACTTGTCCATCTTCGAGCAGGGCCGCGGAGTGGGAGTCCCCGGCGGACACGGCGACGGCCTTCGCCGGCAGCTTGACCGCCCCGGCCGTGCCCTCCTCCGTCTCGCCCGACGTGGGGCGCCCTAGGGCTCCTTCATCGTTGCAACCAAATGTCCACACCTGAATAAGAGCAGGCAAAAATCTTAGGAATCATGCCATAAGCAATGCAGATAGCAACCAATCACTGTCTCGTTTCCCCTTTCCACTATACATCCACAACCTAAAGTGTCGTGACATTATAAAGTGGCAATACTGTAGTGTCGTCCCTTTCTAATCTATAGGTATAAGAAAACGGGACGACACTACAGTATTGCCACTTTTCCGTTGTCTAGTGCCCATATCACAAGCTTTGCTTAGTTAGGGACTAGGTCAATTGGTGTCAATTGTCCCAAGATATTTATTTATTTATTTATTTATTTTTAATGTCACGACTTTATATACAAACTGTATACTTGTGTTTGTGTCAGTTCATTGATATTTCTCTTCTCTTCTATTGTCTGTGATGTGGTTGCCTATGCTTATTTTGTATTTTTCTCTCCTTTAATAGGCAAAGGGGTTTGTGTCCAGGCAACAACATCAAACTATATTAAAGAGTGTTTGTTTTGTTTTTATTGTCATATTGTTTATATATTTGTCGGATAATGAACATTGGTTATTAATACAGGAGCTTCGTTGTGAATCCATCCAGATTGGCAATAGTACATATTAATAACCAATGTTCATTATCCGACATATTTATCTTTTAATGTACACATCACCAGATGGCCCCAACGGAAGACCAGCGCTGGCTGTAAGGCCAGCAAATGCTGAGTTGGGACCATTTTGTGACTATTTAAGAGGCGAGTGTATCACTTCTTGCATGGCCGGCAACGCGCTAGCAGTCTCAATGGTGCTGTGGTTGTCCATGGGCGGCGGTGATCACTTACCATCAGGTGCACCGCATGCCCGTTTGTCGGTTTTAATATTAAAATATATATATATATATATGTAGATTTTTATATTTTTTTGTTTCTTAACTACTTTTTTGATTGTCATAAATAAACTTTTTCTTTCTTTACATCATTATGTTAAACGTGGCCTGCCTTTAGGTCTTGTTAAAGAAGCACTAAAAGAAAATAAATAGGGTTTAAATAAGTACCTTGCCATCAGAGTCCAGTGCAATTGTGTGCATGCCACCAGAGCACACATCAACAATCTTGTCTCCCAAACCCGATACATACTTGAATCTGTGAAAAATATCATACTGCTGAATTTCTTTATACTACATTTAGTTCTAAGTATTTTAACGAAATTTAGAATGGACATAATTTCTTCTTCTTTTATTGATATGGCCCCATAAATCGATGCGATGATTTCGCCAATCTCAAAGTAGTAAATTAAATACAGTATTCAAAAATCTTGTGACAAAAATGGGATTTCAATGATTAGGCGGACTGCGAAATGTCGAAACTCCCGGACCACAATAAGTTACGTCAATGGGGGGACGAAATTACTGGAGTGGCGAGAGTGTGGAGACTACTAGATGTTTCTTGTTTAATCGTACTAAACATGGCCTTTAAGTTTTATTACCGTCTTAAAGAATATAGTCGTTGTTGACATTGAAAAGGTAAAAATGTAAGTAGTAGTTTTTAGACTATTTTATTTATATATTGAAGTATTACTTGGTGGTCTCAACCACGTCTTCTCCCAGCCCCAGCTGTCCCACATCCCCCTGGCCGCAGGTGAACACGGAACCCCTCTTTTTGGGTGCCGTAGGTATCTCCAACTGGAATGCTGTAACATACAAAGTAATTGTTATTATCTTAGCCTAATCCGATGTCCCAGTGCCCATTCAAGTATTAAGTAAGCAGATTTTTCACTTTTAATGCATGAATATGATATAGGTATATACCATATTGTATAACTTGTTTGTATACAAGTTTAAAAGTTACATCTACAGATGATGAGACCCACCTAATTCTTATAAGACTGTGTGGCAGGTACTTTAACCATTTTGAACTTTGCAACTGTTTGTTTTAACCAGTTTTGACCAGTTTTTTGTTTTGTGTTTTATCATAATAATTCTTATTGCAAAATATTGTGAAATAACTTAACTAATCTTTCCCACTGTTCTATTCAGAATAAATATTTCTTCTCTTTCTTACAACACATTCACAAACTATTACTATTTTTGAATCAGAAATGTAATTACAAGAGTTATTTTCATCATTATGTAAGCCATATCAATTAATATGCAATTATATACATATTATTATTAAATTTGTAAACAGAACAGGTTTATAAGTCATTGTAAGTAATGAGCAAATGTGATTCATTAATTAAAAATAGGATACCTTTTTAAAAGTGTATCTATAAAATAAACACCAATTGAAAATTATGTGTTGATTATTAAAACATTGTGCAATTCAAAATGTGGGTATCAAAACAATTTTCTTTTACTGATTTTGTCTATGGCCTTGAACTTTTATAAGTAATAAAATTGTCAGAATGACTTGGTGAGTGATCATTTAAAGTGCTCTTGAACTATTAATTCCATATGCTAGTGACTCAATGATAACAGCCAAGTAAACATTACATAACCATGAGTGTGTATAATTTAATATTGTTATTATTTGTTACCATTGACATGCTGGCTGAAAAGTTTTCCATGAGTTTTATCTCTATGGTTGGCTTATCATGGCGTAACTTTTTTATAATCAGTAACTGTAATCTGTTCCGAGTCGAGTAACTAAACTGCACAATGTTAGGAATAAATTCAACGACGCTACATCAACAACACTGCGATTGTTCGAATCTAGAAACATTTATTGGCATTAGATAACCTCAAAATCTAACAAGAATATTACAAGTGTTAGTTTGAAGTTTCATTTATTCATGAATATTAATTATACGTTTTGAAGTTTAATGTTCATAATAATGAATCTCTAGTTAATAGCAAAGAACTGAAACTAAGAATGGCTAAGTACGACGCGTTTCCCGCCATCATACTTTGACAGGTCATTGACGTCGGGCAAAAAGGTAAAGAAAACAACTGCAACGGAGTATTTAGGTCTTACCTGCCCGTTTCTTCTTATTCTTGGGGACGCTGGCTGACGTGGCGGAGTTTGATTTCGACGCCGAGCGTTTTACGCCACGCGCGGCCGGCATTATGCCTGCAAATCCACAGACGCGTTAGTCCCTTGGAGGTCGAAACGCGCCAAACGCACACAGAACAGAACGATGGCTTCGCGATGACGTTTTCACTATTCCCTATAATCTCATTACTCTATTGCCACTTACTTCGCGTCTGCATCAATTACAAGGCTACGCTCTAACTGATTTATGCAAAGCGCGGATAGGTTATATTATGCATTTGTATAGAGCTACGCCGCGAACCAAACAACGCATCCGTGGCGGAGGAACGTTACACCCTAGCGTTTGTGATTACTTACTGTATTTTAGATTATTTAAACTGTAGCCGAACGCACTGTTTAATTAGAGTATCACTATAATAGGAGATGACGTATTAATTTATCAGATTGCGAATTCCTTGCATCTCTGCTCCGCTTGCTGCGCTTGGTCAACGACTATGAGCGAGCGAGTGATGTGCCATCGTGACGTAACCGGCGAATGGAAAGTTGCCGGTTTTGTCTATGGAACAACGAAACGTCGTATATTTTGAAACAATAAATAAAAGATAAATTTATTTTTCGATTGATATTACAATGCATGCAATAAGATTTTTGGTACAATTTTATAAAATACTTGGTTGAAAATAATCAAATTTCGTTTACCATAGATAGACAACATCTATCCAGTGTTTTAACTTTAATGTTGGCCAGTCTGTTTTTTCAGATAGTTACATTGTGTTATTTAACTGCATCAGCAAAAATATAAACGTAATTTGTTTCAGAACATGGGTACTTTTCAACTAAGCATAAAGTTTCTTCACAGAAGAATGAAGTGCCCTCGAGTACAATGTACTTGTTTTGTTTTATCTGTGATAATTTTGAGGTCAAAGTCCTGTGACAAATGGTGGTTAATTTGAAACAATGTGCTTGGAGTTGGACATTATCGTTTTAGTCTAAGAGCTAACTACAAAAACAGATATACAATTTATAGAGCAACGAAATCCCTCTAGTTAGTATGCGATACTATCATTATTAATTAAATCGAGCGCTTGGCAGCTTTTCAGCGGTGGGTGTGAGAGTGGATGGGCAACAAAGGTGGGGTGGAGAGGCAATTGACAATATTTCATATTTCTTTATATTCATAAATCAAAAACCATTTCGAGAGAAACACTTGTAGAACACAAAAAAAATATTTTTGGATTTTTTCGTACAGTATTTTTTGGAAAAATGAGCAAAATATGTAAAACAGGAAATGACGTCCAGCGGCCGGTCCAATACTGCCATTATAAAAAACCTTGTCTTCCGGGTTTCCCTTTGACATTTACAACTTTCACAACACAAACACTACTGACAGCTGACGGTTAATTCATTCGCACACCGCTCGGCTTTGTTGCCACCGGGAACACTAGATAACTGTTTGCCGGGCAATAATGATAATATTTTTACAAGTTTTCATTTAAAATCATATCTGTTTGAGTTTGTCAGCTCGTTTTGACGTTCATCGACAGTGACAACTGCATTTACTGTCAAAGTATTTAAGCACAGGTTTTGGCGGTCGATTAATGAAATTATTTCAACGTTTTTTTAAGTGTACGAAACAAAGCAGTGACGTCATTTCGCTAATACTTGACGTTTGTTACTTACGTCCTTTCTGCTTGAGCAACGATTTAAATGGATTTTTCCACGAAAATACAAGATTTTCACGAATATAAAAAAATATGTGTCGAAATGGGTGTCTTAAATTTGTGCGCTCTTTCCAGCCAGACAATAAAAAGTAGCTCTTAAAAAATTGAAATATTGTCAATTGATCATGATGGACTTTTATTTTCTTATTAAACGAGATATATTATTTTATCCCTTAAAATAAACCAATCTTTGCAATTATTTTCTATCGAGCCGATTTTGTTCAATTATGTATCGAGTCGGTCTAGCGTGTTTGAAATATGATGAAAATTAACATTATATTTTTTTTGTATTTTTTTTGTGTGTAGTTTTTCTTAAAAAAGTGCTTAAATAACATCAATTTCAACAAAATTAGGTGTTGTCAGCCTCTTAAGTCTTTAAAACTACGCAACGGATTTTGATGCGTTTTTTTTTTATAGAGTGATTTAAGAAGGTTTCTACGCAGACGAAGTCGCGGGCAGAAGCTAGTGTACTTATAAACGGCTACAGGGTGGCGTCACAGCTTTATCGATATGTTGCCCAAAACGGTAACTAATACAAGCAAATTGCATTTAGCCAATCTAAATGCAAATTGCTGCATGTTGCCGCCGATTCAGGCAATTTTAGTGCCACTCTGTGTCAGGCTTTTAGTAGCCCTACACTACGCTGCGAATAAATACTTAATTAGGAATTTATTATACTTCATTTAATTTAGGATGAGAAACCACAACAACATTATATTGCGGTTCGTGAACTGTAATCTCTTATTCATTTATTCATTTATTCATTTATTCATTTATTCATTCATTGCAAAGTCAAGTACATATTAAAAGGTGTTATTATGAGATTAGTAGGCAAGTACATGACGCCCTGCAAGGGCACACAATAGTAATTTATCACTAAAGTCAAAAATTATTAATTAACAATGTCAAAAATACAATAAAATTAGATGTCATGCCTTATAAAATATTGATTAAATCTGTGAATTATAAAAATAAAGTTAAAGAGTAAAATTTTGATTATTGACAGAGATACAGGGAAAAGGGTAATGTACAGTAAAGATAATAAGAACAAACGCATGTCAAGTTACCCACACCATTAATATTTTAGTTTATAAATTAGTTATTTAAATCAGGATGTCAAAGAGTATTTTCATTTGGAATTTAAATTTAATTTCATTTGACTAGCTCTGTAGTATTATCATTTAAAAACTCATTAACTGTATAGTAGCACTTCTCAATTAAAAAGGTCTTCAATTTGTTTTTGAAAATGCTCATTTTCAATTCGTTTCTTAAGGATTCTGGGATTTTATTTGCTATTTGGACACATTTATATTGAGGACCCTTTTTGGACATGGCTAGGTTAGCTTTTGGTAGTACCAATTTGTTCCTGTATTGCGTTCTAGTTGTGTCAATTTCTCTGCTTGCCCTGAATAGTTCAGGATGCTGACGAACAAAAAGGGATGATTCAAGTATATAAATTGAGGGTAGGGTTAATATTTTATGTTTAATAAAGTGCTGACGGCAACTATCTGGTATATGGATGTTTGCTATAATACGAATGCACTTTTTCTGCATTACAAACAGTTTTTCGGCATCCGAGCTACCACCCCACAGTACCACGCCATACCGGAGCCAGGCGAACGCGTACGCGTAGTAGGCAGACAAAGCACACTCAGTATCCGTGTTCACTTTTAGGACGCTTAGGGCATAGATAAATTTAGATAATTTAGTTTTTATATTTTGAATTTGAGCTCGCCAGTTTATACTCGAATCGATAGTAATACCTAACAGTTTGAATTCTGATACTTCTTCAATTGTAATGTCTTTAAGTTTTAATTCTAATTCTAAACGTGTTTTCTGTATTGGCTTAAATTGCATAATTTTAGTTTTTTTTATATTTAGCTCCAAATTGTTGTCTCCCAGCCATTCGTCTATTTCATTTAAAGTAAGTGCAAGTTTTGAGTTGCATTCAGTGCTATTTGTGCCACTGACTAACAGTGAAACGTCATCAGCAAACATGACACATGTCGTTTCCGAGTCTAACACCATAGAAAGGTCATTAACATAAACCAAAAACAGGAGACATGCACATACGCTTCCCTGTGGAATGGAGCAAGTAGTGATACGCATTTTGGAGGAGATCGCCATTATTTCTTTCGTGTCCTGATCATAGTGATCAATCTGCACGAATTGTTTACGGTTTTTAAGGTAAGATCTGAACCAATTGTATGTTGTACCACGTATCCCTAAATTATACAATTTCGCCAATAGGACATCGTGGGAGACTCTGTCATATTTGTACTAGACACAACACTTAACAATTTGTACTAGAGTAACAATTGACGACACGCAAATAAAGTGACATTAAAACAATTTTATTTTGCGGCTGCCAAACTATTGCACTGTACTATTTGCTCAGTAAGAAATAGTTGACCAGACGCAATATAATGCTATTGTGGTTTCTCATTCTAAATTAAATGAAGTATAGCTTCCATGCTGCAAGCTTATTACGTAACTCGCTCGCGATCACCATCGTCTTCATTTTGACAGTTCATGTATGGGCTGACAATTGGCATCGGAATCAGCTAGCTGTCACATTCATACAAGAACTGTCAAAATGAACACGATGGCGATTGCGAGCGAGTTAGACAATAAGCCTGCGGGTCTGGGAGTAAAAAAAAAAAGATTTTCGGAGTAGGTACGGTCGCCCAAATATGTGATCTACAACTTTTCATCCAACTTCCTATCAAATGAAAATGTCGCTAAAGTCGAACTTTCAAGTTGACAGCCTGTCTTATCGACGTTATATATTGTTACGTGCAAAGGAATTTTAACCTTAGGGTGGTAGACCATATATTTGGATGATAGTACAGTCAACGTCAAATAGTTCATGACATCGAAAGTGGACAAAAAGTTAGCAACAATTCCAACTAACGATGACGTGGTGCGATTTGGCTACTTTGGGTGTCACGAACTATTTGAAGCTGACTATACTATACGGTCGAAGAAACTGAATCGCGTACAGTCAGCGTCATATATAAATATTATAAACGGGATGTGAACCGCGATTACCTTTATTAAGCTCCCGATATTTCGATACAGTTGCATGTATCATGATCCCGTTTATAATATTTCGAATGAACTTAACCGTGAATCATTAAAAACTCTTAGCGTCATATAGTATGAAACATCCATAGGTAACCATAAAGTTCGACTTGACACACCATGCTATTCTATGGTGTACCTACCGAACTATTTTGTTTTGCCGACTTGGACGGTTCAAACTATACGACGCTGACTGTACCTACCTCTGTGGAACCTTTTCATCCCTACCAATGTTATAATATAACACATTCACATAAATAACGTCTTTATCCGTTACGGGGTAGACAGAGCCTAAGATAACAATAGACCTAAAGGCCACGTTTAGAATGATGAATCTAACTAATATTATAAGTGCGAAAGTATGGATGGATGGATGGATATTTGTTTGTTACTCAATCACGCCAGAACGGCCCAACGGATCTGGATGAAATTCGGCACATAGATAGAGAAAAGTCTGGAATAGCACATAGGCTACTTTTTATCCAGGAAAATTGCGTAGTTCCCGCGGGATAGCGATAAACGAATTTTTTGCAGACGAAGTCGCTGGCAACAGCTAGTAATATTATAAATGAGAAATTAACTCTGCCTGTCTGTCTGTCTGTTACGCTTTCAAGCCTGAACATTGTTATGATGTACCTACCTAAGCATTGTTAATAAAAAAAATATAGTATTTTGAGTTTGATTTTGTGTCTAAGCAAATAAATGTTTGAGTAAACCACTGAACTGATTCAGTTGGAATTTGGTAAAGAGATGGTTTCAATGTGGTTTCAATTCTGGGGAAGGAGATAGGATGGATTTTATCCCGGAAAATCATAATCTTCCCGCGGGTTAGAAATAAGTGAATTTTGCGCAGACGGCGTGGCAGGCAACAGCTACTATGCCTACTTGTGATAATATCACAATAATTAATTTGGCATATGTAAAGGCTTGGGTACACATTGATCCATTGTTGGTCGAATAAAAATATTTCATTTCATTTCATTGGGTAAACCGGAAGACGCAGTGTTGGCAGGCCTCCCACTAGGTGGACCGACATCGTAAAAGTTGCGGGAAACCGGTGGATGCAGGTGGCGAGTTGTCGTTCATTGTGGGGAGGCTTTGTTCAACAGTGGACGTAGGGATTGCAATCCGGATCCGGATTTTTGTCGCCTTTTATAGATTCGGATTTTTAGCATAAACATCCGGTTTTTTCGGATTTCAATTACAGTTGACAAAGTTGACATTTAAGCAGAATTTCCTATTGAATTTAGTTTCATTTCATTCATTCATGCGTTCGTTTCGTTCCCCGCCACGTAGCACTATCTATCCCTCTCCCCTCCGCGCTTTACTGGCTACCTCATACCTAGCTTTAGATCTAGCTACTCGGCCGGTCCGGTAGTACTGTAAGTACTGCAGACACAGCAGTACTGGACTGATTAAACGCGGATTATCAAGATTTTTGCAGTTTTATTTTATATAATATGCTTAGGGAAATTTTAAAAACAATAAAATTGAACACCATTAGGTTTCAAAAAACATGTACTTACATAAAAAATTACATGAAAATTTCAAAATATTAATAAAAATCCGAAAAATCCGGATAATCCGGATTTGTACAAGTTAATAATTTGTAAATCCGGATTTGAGAAAGGAACCGGTTTTTGCAATCCCTAAGTGGACGTCTTCAGGCTGATGATGATGATGATGATGAAAGGTTTATATTGTACTACTGCCCGCGACTTCGTCTGCGTAGAATTATACCTACATAAAACCTACCTCTTGAATCACTCTATTTATTAAAAAAAAACGCATCAAAGTCCGTCCGCAGACAGACAGACGGAGCAAGGCGACTTTGTTTTATACTACGTAGTGATTATATGGCCCAACTCGCACTTGCCCGGTTTTTAAGATCATTTAAAAAGCGAACGAAACTAACTGAATAATATATTACGAATAACAATTGATTATAATTTGTTCAAAAGGCGGGGGGCGTGGCCGCCCCGCCCACCTTGAAAGCCTTATTCGTTGTCTCGCTATTGCTATCTCGCTTGCGCTTAGATGAGAACACAATTTAATTTGGTATTTTAAATGAGTGCGACTTTTGTGGTATTTGTTTGGTTTCTTAGGGTTCTATTGCCAATGCCAATGGAACCCCATTTTTGTTGCTCATACGGCAGTCTGTCTCTCGACTATAATAGTTAGCGGCTAACTAAACCATTGAAGCTAATAGGTAGGAATTAAATATAATAATATTAGCTGTTGCCAGCGACTTCGCCTGCAAAGAATTCGTTTATCGCTATCCCGCGGGAACTACGCAATTTTCCGGGATAAAAAGTAGCCTATGTGCTATTTCAGACTTTTCACTATCTATGTGCCGAATTTCATCCAGATTCGTTGGGCCGTTCTGGCGTGATTGAGTAACAAACAAACATCCATCCATCCATACTTTCACACTTGTAAGATTAGTTAGATTAATATCACAGTTTTTAGTCAAACGAGCGAGTGGGTTACCTGATGGTAAGCGAGAACCACCCATGGACACCCACAACACTAGAGATGCGTTGCCAGCCTAAAGGGCTAGGATAGAATACCTCTTGTGCCTGTAATTTCACCGGATGTCTTACTCCCCACGCCGGAACACAACAGCGCAAGCACTGCTGCTTAGCGGCAGGAATAGCGAGTAAGGGTGCGACCACACCGCCGCTTAAAAAATGGTGACGTTACGGAATCGCAACAAAATGTATGAAGAAACGGTGAGAAAACGTGACGGATACAATACAACACGTCACTGCGTATACGCGGCGGTTTGGTCGCACCCTAAGAAAGAAAGAAAGAAAGAAAAAAGTTTACCTATTGTCTCTGTGCCACCCAATGACATGTTATATCTACTTATTCTTTGCAAATAAATATATTCTATTCTATTCTATTCTATTATTTTATTTATGACAATCACATATTAAATAAATAAACACATTATACATTCAAATACATAAATTGTCACAAATTGACAAATTTGACAATTGATTGATTGATTGATTGATTGATTGTGTTTGTGTTGTAAGACGGTGGTACCGATCCGAACGGACCTTGAACGAGGTCCTACCACCCGCAATCCAGCCAGCTCCAAAGAGAATATAACCACTACGTTTTAGCCAGCTCCTTTTTAGCTGCAGTCATTATACAACTGGCCACATACAATGTTCCCGTTCAGATCTTTAAAAAAAGATTACAAGATTATGGCGCTTGCCTATCAGATCCCAATAAAAAGTTCTCGGACTCTATGGTTATAAAGTAAGGTTGATTGTCTGTGGCGTCGTTAGGCGGATTCCTGGGATTCCGAACGCGTGTAACACTGAATAAAGTGTTGTCGTGTCAACTATTTTTTTTTAAAGTATAGACCAAAGAAAGTACGGCAGAATACCGGGGGTGTACGAACGGACGGACTCCTGACCTGACCCACCGCGGAACTCTTTCACAGTTAATATCATAGTGCCGTTACAGTTTGGCAAAAAAGAGTAGATATATGTATATGTAGGATCGATGGCAACAAGGGCGCTCATGATCCTACTTGCGGGTACCCGTATTTTGGGAAAAAGATGCTCTTGATAGTAAAAATGAGAGGCGCAACTTATGATTACATTGCTTTTAATAAATCAACCCATCAATCAATAAGCTAATCTTACATCCAACACACGTTATTTTTAATTTAGTGTTATAGTAGGTAACACCACCCGGGGTAAGTACAGGGAGGCAGAGTAACAATGTACTTAGTATTTCCAGAGTTCCTTCATCAACCTGTATAGAGGGTGTATTAAACCCTTTGAGTAAACCGACTGGTTTGTCGGGAGCGAGTGCTCTTGAGTCGAGACTAGGCAAGACTGATGATACTGCGGCTGCAAGCCGTATTTATAGGCAAACCCCTCCTCCACTCGCTGCCGACAACCCACTCCTATTGGCGGGCGGTTTGCCGCGTCAATTGTTTACTCAAAACTTAAATCGTAATACACAACTAAATATCATTTCTGTATACGCTAAAAACAATAAAATAATCGATCATTAATTATCATAACTAATTTACAATGATCTAATGACCAGTTTTAATATCAAAATAACAACTTTTAGTCAGTACATAACGGTTGTAGGGTATTTGAATCGAGTTACAAAAATAAAGAAATAAAAATCCTGTGTACCTTACATTTGGTTGACAACTGACTCCGACACGGCCAGAACTGACAATCACATGTCCTCATGTGCGCATGCAAAAAAATACAATCATGTAAGCAATGATCGGCCTTTTAGACCCATATTAGTAAGAAACCGAATTTCAAATTACTTAGTTAAAACAGCATTGAACAAAACAGTTGCAACGTCACAGAAATAAGTAAAAGCGCGGAGTCAAAATAGACGTCCGTGGAGTCAAGATAGACATCCAAAAGCGTGGAGTCAAAATAGACATCTGTGGAGTCAAGATAGACATCCAAAAGCGCGGAGTCAAGATAGACATCCGTGGAGTCAACATAGACATCCAAAAGCGCGGAGTCAAGATAGACATCCGTGGAGTCAACATAGACATCCAAAAGCGCGGAGTCAACATAGACATCCGTGGAGTCAACATAGACATCCAAAAGCGCGGAGTCAACATAGACATCCGTGGAGTCAACATAGACATCCAAAAGCGCGGACGGAGTCAAGATAGACATCCGTGGAGTCAACATAGACATCCAAAAGCGTTATTACGTCTGTGGCGGTACAACTATCAATGTTTTCGTCATCATTATCGTCAAATATCGTCATCGTCAAACAGAAACAGGACATTTAGGTATTCTTTGCACATGATCATGGGCATGCTTATAAGTTCTATTACCAGATAATAATTCTGTTATTTAACAAACATTGCAGGTAGTTGCAAATGAGCCAAGCATCTACCACCCCCAAGCTATACCAAAATAACAGCTGTCATCGCTTGAAGTTTCATAAAAGCAATAACTTTACGAGGGTACATTCAACAAAGTACAATTAACAAATGTTCGTAATCACAAAGGTTATCAACTATCATAAGTTTAGTCATTCAGTCAAAGGTTAACAACTATCATAAGTTGTCATTGTAACGACGCTCCGACATGGCCATCCAGTGTTACACACGTCCCCATGTGTGCATCTGAAATAGAAAACGAAACAGCACAATTTCCGTTCGGCCAATCCTGATTAAAACTAAAAGTAACAGGATTACTTTACTTGATACTTAATTGTCAATTGAGTGATCAATGACACACTGATTCATGACATCAGTTCAACACTACGATCACTTCAGTTTGAAAAAATGTTCAATAATTACAACAAACAATGGCTACATATTACAGACTTCATTTTTCATTAATTTTGAATGTTCAGCTCGATCGCATCAAATTAAGACATCAAAATCTTTAAAACAATGAATCAATGTGAATAATTCTACCCACCATTATCACCACAAAAAGCAGGTAACTACAACCAATTTTATTGGTAACGATCTCAGCAAACTTTTGACTATGCGACAGTTATAAACCAACAATGAAAACTACATTTGTAGCAAAAAACAATCTGATCATTGTGAAGCATTGAAACATTGTGAAACACAGACGAGGTGGTCTGTGTTGCGAAATAATTCTCGTACACTTAGTACTCTATAAAGTTGTGGAACAAGTCGCACTCAGACAAATAATTAAGTTTAAGCTATCTTTAAGTTAATTTTGTATTGTACGTCCAAAATGGATAAACTGTCGATACTGTAATTTTGAAATGTGAACTTGTTTACAGTCTTGACAATAAACAAATGATTGATTGGTTGATAGTCAGCACAATAAACCAAGATGATTCGAACCACCTCCATCCGGTAGCCGAACCAACGGTCGCCTCCGTCCGGCAACAGTTACCGTGCACTCAATTCAGAGTTCAAACCATGGCTTACATCCAGCAATTATGTTCGACCACAGTCGTGGCCGCACGGCGACGGGAAAATCGTAGCCCGGTATTGAGCCCGGTACTTATACGCCTAAGTCTACGAATGGTTCGAGGTGTAAACAGCCTAAGACAAAGACACTATTCACAACTAACTATTGAAAATAGTTTAACCTGGTTCAAAATCACAAATTTATCATTTAATTAAAAAAAATTGTAACTAAAGATTAAAAAAAAAAAAACAATATTCACTCATCATATGGGCATGTTTACCTAGCAGTCGTTATTAATTGAATTTCATAACCTTGGTGACGAAAATTTTGACGAAAACCACTTCACACTCATTTAAACAAAATGAAAACGGCTCACAGGCAAAATTCATCCGTCCGATGTAGCAGAGGTCCACATGACCCTAGATCCGCACTAGCTGGAAGCACAGTCCGGGGCATGACAATACACGTTGGCACGACCCAACAGGCAAGATCTGGAAAATGCAAATACATCGCCTTTGATTGCTGTAAGACTGATAAATTTGTTTCCGTCATAAAAATTAAAAGAAGTATCAAATGAATACTAGAATAAGTTTTTGAACTGTTACTAACTCAATGACCCATGTTGGTCGGAAATAAAAGCTAGTATTATTATTATCATTAAATGAATCAATAATTTTACTTCTTGATTTATTTTTCTTTTGTTTACTTTTACGGTTTTACCGTTAGCAATTTAATTTCTAAACGACACTGAAAATTAGCACACATATAAAAATCCGAAAAGTAAAGCTTTAAAAAAAATGAACAAACACATGACCTTTTAAAATCCATGGAGTTAGGTGCTGTCCTTTCTAGCTTTCCACACAGTAAACCACGTGCACAGCACATGCACAGGAAACTCAGCAAGCCGCAGTAGCAGGAAGACTCCGCTGCAGAGTCACAGCAGGCTGACGTGGCTCGCGTCGGTCACAGCAGTCACATTTCCATCTCAATCAAAATTCTGACTTTCTTCACGTAGTCACAATTCCAACTCCGATGTTGTAGAACAGCGTGTCAATTGCGATCCCACTTCTGATGTAGGATCGATGGCAACAAGGGCGCTCATGATCCTACTTGCGGGTACCCGTATTTTGGGAAAAAGATGCTCTTGATAGTAAAAATGAGAGGCGCAACTTATGATTACATTGCTTTTAATAAATCAACCCATCAATCAATAAGCTAATCTTACATCCAACACACGTTATTTTTAATTTAGTGTTATAGTAGGTAACACCACCCGGGGTAAGTACAGGGAGGCAGAGTAACAATGTACTTAGTATTTCCAGAGTTCCTTCATCAACCTGTATAGAGGGTGTATTAAACCCTTTGAGTAAACCGACTGGTTCGTCGGGAGCGAGTGCTCTTGAGTCGAGACTAGGCAAGACTGATGATACTGCGGCTGCAAGCCGTATTTATAGGCAAACCCCTCCTCCACTCGCTGCCGACAACCCACTCCTATTGGCGGGCGGTTTGCCGCGTCAATTGTTTACTCAAAACTTAAATCGTAATACACAACTAAATATCATTTCTGTATACGCTAAAAACAATAAAATAATCGATCATTAATTATCATAACTAATTTACAATGATCTAATGACCAGTTTTAATATCAAAATAACAACTTTTAGTCAGTACATAACGGTTGTAGGGTATTTGAATCGAGTTACAAAAATAAAGAAATAAAAATCCTGTGTACCTTACATTTGGTTGACAACTGACTCCGACATATATGAAAACGGGACGACACTACTGTATTGCTACTTTTTAATTTCTACTCTTTTTTGCCAGACCGTACATTGAATTGACAAGGAAAATCATGACATGTGACGTTTAGTGTGAGAACGTCCTACTGTGGTCCAGGCAGGAATCAAATGATTTGACTTGACTGGTACCTGTTTTAAAATAAGAACAGTGTAAGTTTAAGTTGGCCTCTCTAAACTCTCTTGTATGTATCTTTATTGTTGTTTCTAGCAGTCAAATCTTTTACTTTTAACTTTGATCTACACTCAGCGGCATATTTAGCGGAACACAAAAAAGTGTAGGTAACTATTTTTCTTTTTTTTTTCTGGTCAAGCATTAAGTAAGTATGCGTTTTGCTGTTTTTTTTGTGTTCCGCTAAATATGCCGCTGAGTATATATTAGGCAATGGTCCTACAAATACGTGGTCCCGTGACCCCCCGTACTTTCGTGGTCCCTGCTGAGCGACGCGAGCGACGCGGCCCACCGCGCGGTAACGCGACACCCCACTCACTCAGTGTGGAACGGCCCTAATAAAATTATGACCTCAGGAAAATATCGCCTAGGCTCCATTCCACTGGAAGAAAGAAATCGTTAAAAAGTCGTCTTCAGGTCCTGTTTGCACTGCGGAATTTCACCGTGTGTTTTTTAGGGTTCCGTACCTCAAAAGGAAAAACGGAACCCTTATAGGATAACTTTGTTGTCCGTCCGTCCGTCCGTCCGTCTGTCAAGACCCTGTTTCTCAGGAACGCGTGGAGGTATAGCTGAAATTTATATCAAATACTCAGGTCCACTGCCTTTTGGAGCTGTGAAAAAATCAAACTTCTAAGCCAACGCAATCAAAAGATACCTACCTACATAGGTACTATACCTAAGTAGGTACTTGTGTAAGTCGCGGATGACAATACAATAATCTGTAGGCTTATTGTCTAACTCGCTCGCAATCGCCATCGTGTTCATTTGACAGTTCTTGTATGAATGTGACAGCTAGCTGATTCCGATGCCAATTGTCAGCCCATACATGAACTGTCAAAATGAACACGATGGCGATTGCGAGCGAGTTAGACAATAAGCCTACTGGTAGTACGAGTAGAAGTGGCCCCTATTTCAACGACTCGACAATTGTCGTTTCAATATCAAGCCAAGCGGCGTAGAATCTCGTCGAGTTAATGTATGGAGAATTGTCACTTGTCACTGACAATTGTCTTACTGGTGAAATAGCGGTGGCCTGGCGGGACCGTCTCCGCAGGAGGGAGCACTTCTTCCTTATCAAGTTATCATCCTCTTCCTTGTCATCCTCGCAGATAACCAACTTAGCTAACCAGTAGCCAAGAAGAAAGAAATTTTCTTCACAGATAACTGGTTTTTTAACGGGAAATATTTTTTCCTGCACGATAACCAACATAACCGGCACTGGTAAAAACAATGTAGCATGATTATAATTTGGATCAATTAAGGTTTAGGTGCGGCTAAGCCGCGAACATGTTTGTTTTAATTTAGAAATAGTCTTTCTATCTATCTCCAGCTTATATACGTCCCACTGCTGGGCACAGGCCTCCTCTCAGAATGAGAGGGCTTGGGCTATAGTTCCCTCGCGGGCCCAGTGCGGATTGGGAACTTCACACACACTATTTCAGCCTTCCTGTTCTTGAAAGGGTCGGCAACGCACCTGTGATTCCCCAAGTCTTGCAGGTGTCCATGGGCGATGGTGATTACTTTGCATCAGGTGACCCGTCTGCTCGTTTGCCCACTCTTACATAAAAAAAAAAAATTGAATTGCTTCGCAGTTGTGTGCAGGTTTCCTCAGAAATAGTCTTTATTTTACCTTATAGTTATGTACGGGAAACAAATCTTTCCCATTAAAAAACCAGTTATCTGGGAAGAAAATGTCTTCCTTCTTGGCTGCTGGTAAGCGAACTTGGTTATCTGCGAGGAAAAAGCACTTCTTCGCTCAGTTTCTTGTCCTACACTGGTGCACCAGCCTTACGCGATATCCATTGATCTATAGGGGTCTACCTTCACTTGCCATCCCTTTTCTACGTCATCAGCTAGAAAGAGAAGGCACGAAGTCCCTGAGACTGGGGAGGCCTATAAAATCATAACGGAGCAATAAAAATAATGTTAAAATTGGTCGAATAGGTATTATGGTGGTTAATTTAATGACAACGGCGGTAGGTTGCATGCTGAAGACACTTGGGACAATCCATATTTAATATTATAAATGCTAACGTGTGTCTGTCTGTTACCTTTTCCCGCTTAAACCGCTGAACCGATTTGGTTGGAATTTGGTACTTAGTCATCATCTTCCTAGCGTTTGCCACGGCTCAGTGAGCCTGGGGTCTGCTTTGACAACCTAATCCCAAGATCTAGCGTAGGCACTAGTTTTTACAGAAGCGACTGCCATCTGACCTTCCAACCCAGGTAGTATAGGGTCTCTTAAAATTGTTCCGAAATTTAATATTTCAGCCGGTGGTTGGCTTAGTTTAAATAGCCGTAAATGTTTTTCAGGATTTTTGAATTATATATAATTTAGTCGACTAATTCCATACATTGATTCAGTTCAGAGTGGACCGCGTCAAGGGCGGGACTAAATTTTGCCTCAAAAATTTCAATGAAGTCTTTGTACGGAAAAAATCTGAGAGACTTTGTAGAGATAGTTTCAGCCCTGTGCGGGAAGGATATACTTAGGATAGTTATTATCCCGTAAAATTGCTTAGTTCTCGCGAGAAAGTGAGGAACGAATTCTGAGCAGACGGAGTTACGGGCAACAACTAGTAAGTGATAAAAGTTGAATAATAATCCATGTATAATGAGTCAAAAAAAAGAAATAGAATTCCACAGCCACAGCAAAAAAGTTTTATACAACTTACCTTTTTTTTGGAATCAAAATCGGATGTTACCCCATAAAATACCCAAAAAAAAAGTTTACTAGCCCTCTAAAAAATCATACAGTTGTCTGTGGCGGACAAAGCGGCGTAATCTGGCGTAATGGTGCAACAATCAAGTAGTGCTTGTACTCACTTCCTTAGGGCCCTTCAGAAGTCAAGCGAGCGCTTTTTATTGGGTTCCGTAGTTTTTGATGGTTTTATTTATAAGCTAGTAAGCTAATTATTTTCTTATTTAATTTGTAGTACTTAGATGACCCAGCTTTGCTCGGTATTTTATTTGGTACGTTTTCGAAAATTGAAACCTAGCTATATCGATTTATCGCCCCCGAAACGCGAGAGGAACCAAATAATACTTTGTCTCCAGGGGGGTTACCCATGACGTTTTAATGCGATTCAGTTTAAGTTCGCTCGCTGTCAGATCCATACTAAAAATGGCAGCTAAAACCTGGGGCCTTACCATGACGTCCTAATTCCGACTCAAGTTTTAGCTGTCACTTTTAGTATGAATCTGACAGCGAGCGAAACTAAACTGAATCGCATTAAGACGTCATGGTAAGGCCCCAGGGCTGCGTACTAGTCACGCTTGCGTCAGCTAAATCGTGAGTTAAATCGTTTGTTGTTAAATAATGGAACTATTTCCTACGGAACCCTAAAGCCCATAAACAACCATAACAAAACCGTCTTTATGTCATTACTCAGCATATTGTTAGCACCCCCTTTAATATAAATTAATGGGGCATCAATTTGTTAACCCTAGTTTAAACCACCAACATATCTTGAGCCTTGCTTAAATAAACACGGAATCAAACAACAGGTCATGATTTTCTGGAAACTTTGAACGTTGACCATTTTAAGATGAGCTCTACACGCAATAGTTGGTTCTAGAGAACAGATCTCTGATAATTTTGGGCGATGTGTAGGGGCTACTAGAAAATGTAGGTAGTTTTTATGCGTTTTTGTACTAAGAAGATAATTTTAGAGGATAGCACGTTACTTCTCGCCTATTTTTATGTTGGTAGTAAAACAATGCTTGAATCATCTGTCATAGATGGCTTTAGGCCTAGGCTATAGGCTTTAGAGAAAGAGAGAGTAAAACAAAGAACTCTTCGGATCACATTCGGCATTCATAACATTATTCCTTTAGGCCCATGACTACAGATTCGCAGAGCTCAATCACTGCTCCTTGGTAGCAGGATTCGAGTAAGGGGGCACTTGCATACATACATACATACCGTCACGCCTCTTTCCCACAGGGGTAGGCAGATACCTACTACTTTGTTCTACTTGCTACGATCCTGACATACCTCTACTTTCGCTCAAAAAAGCTCCTATTATAGAGCGGTAGGACGACAAAGGTGCCGAGAGAGTTGCAGGCGGGTAGTACGCCTGCCGCCCGCACCTCTCTCGGTCCCCTTTGCCGTCCTACCCCGCGCCCCTGTACCGCGCAGGCGAATACTCATTTAAACGGTCGCTCTTTCGCTATCGCGTTTTCTCAGAGATGGTTGCATGCTACATTCCAAAATAAAACCTCCAGGTGCATTTTGACATCGAAAACAATTTAACTCAAACCCAAAACAATTGTAAAAGATCAACCGAGTTTTAATTAAGACGCTAACTCATTAACGACTGTCTCAAGTGACCACGTGTTCAAATATTTGTCGCACTATTTAAAAAGGAATTCGAACTACCTAAAAACAAACATGACATTAAAAGGCAGCCGACTTCGTTTGCTCATTTCATCCTATTCTTTGCATTGAACAGTTGCTAAGCGCGTTGGGACTCGTATAAGCAAGGGTTCCGTACTCAGAGAAATACAAGACTGACATATACGGGTATACGAGGACGAGGGAGGGACGAGGTCCCTCAGATTTTTTCTGAAATATTTCAGCAGGTAATATGAGTTAGATCGACTGAAAACTCGTAAAAAGATTTTTTATTTAAATTTAACTTACTTGCATACATGCACACATACCTACTCCTAAATAAATCACGTCTTTATCCCTTACGGAGTAGACAGAGCCTAAGGTAAGGCCTAAAGGCCACGTTCAGCATGATTGTGGGCGTAAGAAGCAACTGGTTATATTCATGTTTTTTCTTGGCTCCCAGACCAGTATGGAAGTACAATACAATTTATACAATACAGTACAATACAAATACTCTTTATTGAACACTACAAATCAGTACAAAACAATACAGAAACAAAGAACAAAGTAAAAAGTAAGTAAGTATGTAGTAAGTTTTAATTTTTGATTCAATCATCTCCAGCCTATATACGTCCCACTGCTGGGCACAGGCCTCCTCTCAGAATGAGAGGGCTTGGGCTATATTACAAATACAAATACATTACATTGATTCAATAATACAAATCTATTACAGCTCTCGGCACACTTGCGTCTACTCGCTCTTTCGCTGTCATCACATCACAATCATAGTATATTTTATATTCATGATATTTATTTATTTACTAGCTGTTGCCAGCGACTTCGTCTGCAAAGAATTCGTTTATCGCTATCCCGCGGGAACTACGCAATTTTCCGGGATAAAAAGTAGCCTATGTGCTATTCCAGACTTTTCTCTATCTATGTGCCGAATTTCATCCAGATCCGTTGGACCATTCTGGCGTGGTTGAGTAACAAACAAACATCCATCCATCCATCCATCCATCCATCCATCCATACTTTCGCATTTATAATATTAGTTAGATAGTCATTGATATGAGAATGAGAAAATTTCGGACTAACCTTCCATGCGTCATACGTACAAAAATGGTGATGAAACTAGCAACATTTCTCCTTTACCGTTGACTACTCTACCGTTGTCTTTGTACAATAAAGCATTTACTTACTACTTGACTACCGTCATTGCCCTTGACTTGATTATCATTAAGAGTCATACACACCGTAAGAAACAAAAGTTGTCTCTCCTGTGGGCATGAATTTTGAATGGGCCGAAAGTTGGCCAGGCGTCCCACATGCCGATGTAGACTTGACTTAAAAAATATTGACTATAGACCCTTAACTTTTGCCATGTCCACAGGAGAGACGCGAACAAAAAAATGTGTATACATGACCCCAAATGGTTTCCATCCCACTACCTACACGGGACCCTAATAAAAAACACCTTTTCAGTGATGCCAACGCAAGCTGTATTGTGTCGGTGCAAGGTTGGTATTGTTATGTTGGCCATAAAGCATTGAATATGGTGATTATACGCTTATTTGCTGGCTTTTGTGAGCTTTTGAGAGGGCTTTTGTGTGATGTTTAGCGGTAGACATCTTGTTTTAATGGTATAGGGGTGCTGCGTTAGGGTTGCTCTAGATCATTTACAGCCTTTATGGGACAGGGACCTTACCTTGACGTCTTAAAAAAATCGTCGAATTAAAGTTGGATCGCTCGCTGTCAGATCCTTACTAGAAGTGTCAAAAATGACAGCTAAAACGTAAAATTGAATTGGAATTGAATCGTCATTAAGACGTCATTGTATGACCATTGCGTTGACAATACAGAATGTCATTGGGACCATAGATCTATCTTCTATAGCGTAGGTAGTTACTTACAAAAAAATCTTGACAAATTATAAACCTAAACCTGCCTCACGAATCACTCTATTGGGGAAAATCGCATGAAAATCAGTTCAGTAGTTTTGGAGTTAATCGCAGACAGACAGACAGGCGGTGAAGTACTTTATTTTACAATTGGATTGTATGTACGTAGGTATAAGTCCTTGTTTAGTGATAATACCTAATCATTTTTATTTACGTCCTTTATGATAGTATATTCTAACTACGATGGATCAGATCGGCACTAAAATATCTGGGTCCTTACTAACGTCTTAAAGCGATTCAATTCTGATTCAGTTTAGGTTCGCTCGCTGTCAGATCCATACCAAAAATGACAGCTAAAACCTGAACTGAGTCTGAAATGAATCGTATTAAGACGTCATGGTAAGGCCCTGCACGGCTAGCTCGTGCGAGAAGCTGTGTCGCGCACTCTTGTGCAAGCCATGCTGAGATAGGAGGTACTCCAAAATTCGATTATCAAAGTTCGTGTCATACTGATCTTCTCACTCTCAAATTAATGGCTATTAGTTATGAGCGGAACAGCACCAAACGAACTTCGAAAATCGAATTCACAGTACGAGGCCAGGGGGGTTATTTTATTACAATTGTTTACAAGTTCCACAGTGTAAGGGACACAGTTATGCAGTCATATAGCTCTGTCCCTTACGCTGAACCTGGCACGGATCAAGCGATTGTGGTAACCTCCCAGGATCGAAAAATTTTGACTTCCGTCGGATCCGTCAAATAAAGAAGAAGGTAGGTATGCAATTCAATTGAATGTCACTACGTTAGGTTCTCAGGCTCTAGTAAGAAAAATAGTCTCGTTTATCTATCTCGTTCTGACATACGCGTTTCTTATCGTTCTTTCTCTGAATTAACTACCGGTAGTCTCCTCAGCCTCGCGCCGGCAGCTTTTTAGCACAAAGACTCGCAATTGCGATACAACGCGGGAATGCTGCCTGCGTGATGGGGACCTTATCTAAGGGTCCAAATTTATTATAATTTTAAATTTTTAGTGTAACTTTTATCTTTATTAAGTTATTTTTAAGGAAGCTCCAGTAAGGTACTTACAAAATAAAGAATTGTAACCAGTAGTTTTTATTTAAATATCTACAGAACCACGCCGCTAATTCCGACTCACTCTTGGCAGAACAGTAGTCTGCCAGTCAAGTACGTCAATAGAATAGATCAATAGATCCGCTATTATCAAGTACACTTTCACAATAGATCTATTAATCCAATGATCTTGAGATAAAATATGTGCTGTTGTTAAAACCTTTGTGTTCCCTAAAAATAACTTTTTTACCTACTCTACTTTAAAAAAAGTTAGGTAAGTGAAGACTAGGAAATCAAACTTTTGTCAACTAAAAGTAAAAAAAAGGCGTTACCGAAATCGGTTCCAAAACAAGATAAGTGCTTAAATCACTTCTTTTACTATTAGGCTCAAATTTAACTCTTAGATTAGAAAATACCTGCCGTATAATACATAATTAAATATACATTTCAAAAATAATTATACATATACCTGGGTGGGCGGGATGGCCATCAAAGCAGAGGCAGACCAAAGAGGAGATGGCGGCACCGAAAAGGGTGGCAGGGGCATGCTCTTGACAGGCACGAGTGGCAGAAAGAAGGGGAGGTCTTTGTCCAGCAGTGGGACACTATAATAGGCTAACAAAAAAAGCGGCGGGTAGCACTCCGGGAGTGCCGGCAGAAGTGAAGACTACACACACGCACATTCGCGCAAAAAGAAGAAAAAAGAAAAAGAAAAAACTTTTTCTACACGAGATTCGAACTGCGGTCACTTTAGAGAACGCACTGTTAATACATACCTTATACCACTAGGCTAATTGCACATACGTTAAAGCGACGAAATTAACGTACACTTCAAAAATCTAACGCGACTCTAGCTTCATTCGTATTTCAAAATAAGCTCTTAGAGGATCCTAATATCCTGGTATGTATATTTAAAATCTCCCTCCGTCTTACGTTTGACGCGAGTTTAACATTTTTTATCCATCTCAAAAAGTGCCCAACGCCGCTAAAGACGTTTTCACTTCAAAAAACATAAGTTACCTATAGCAAATAAGTAAATTCCAGCCAGAGTTATTTATTTACCTCTCTATCCCGTCATTTCGGTTGAACTTCAACGGCTCTATTATACTTTAGATATCTTTATCTAATATAAAAATACTAAATCATTACCATCTGACTTTTCTTAGTAGCATTTTTAATGTTTACTTTCTCAACTAATGCGTACGGACGTCCATTTTCACAGGAACCATTGACTCAACAAACTCCATTTCCTGACAGATATACGCAAAGAATCGGAACATCTAAATAAAAAGGAGCGTTAAAGTTAATTCATTGCACAACGGATGATTTAACCATGTCAGCTGTGTTCTATTATCACTGGCTACAGTGGAGCGACACTAAAATACCTTACACAATTTCAGAAATCGCTAACTCTACGGATGGAGCGAATACGCCTACAATAATAGTCCCAATTGTTTCACAAACTGAAAAATGGCGAACCACACACCGGCCAATGGGAGGCGTTACCGCGAAAACGTAGAATAAAAGCCCATTGGTCTATTCAAACCCCACGACCGCGGGCGACCAATGAGAAAGCGGAACGGAAGTTCGAGTCAAACCAGTTCCATTTTCGCTCTCCGGACGCGCGCACGCGTTTCAAATTTGGAACGAATGGCATTTAAATTAATTATTAGAATCTTTTAGCGTTTTCGGTTTTGGTACGGTGTTTGTTTTTTAATAAGTGCTTTATGGTGACAGACTTGCGTTCGAGGTGTTTACTGATTTTATGGATATTGTTTAAATAGGTTGTGTTTCGTCACTGGCGAGGATATTATTTTTAGCTTTTAGCTTGTTAAAGCTGTTTTGTTGGCGTGATGTGGGACGGTCTTAATTTAGCGGTGCAGAGCAGCGTGAGTATGCTAACTGTGCCTTCCTTATTTTCGTGCACCACCGACGGCTGAACTTTGTTTGATGCCGCTAAAATAAGCGTGCTCTGAATATTTTTGTTGATTTCCTGTCGCATTTCATCAGTGTTGAGGTTTTGAATGATATTCAAATGTCCACCACTAATCGTCTGCGCCCAGACGTACCTATAACATTCACTACTTCTCCAATTGGAGATACAATACATTGCATACGCAAATATACATTACTCAAAGTTATTTCCGTTTACAAATAAAAAAATAAATAGGTAAATACAGAAAATGTTCCAGAATCACAATTTTGTGCAAGTTTTGTTCATCCATTTATATTTTAAACGACTCTACCAATACATTATTATTCTTACTCTACCATTTTAAACGACTCTACCAATAAACTCAGAAGCAAAACACTTTAACAACTCAAGAACGATAACAGTAGGTACAGAGTACAAGTATGTACGTACCTATTAGGTACAACTAATATTTTATAACAAATTGATTTTAATGTATTATGAAAGCTAACAGAATTAAAAACACTTACAGCAGCGCTACCTCTCGTAGGTAGGTATAATACATAATAAAAACAAAATAAATAAGACATAATAATAGAGATTAAATAAACGAACTTAAAGTAAGAATTAATTTTCTGCAAGACCTAAGGTACCTGTCTTATAGATAATTTAAGTACAAGCTTTTTGATGACGACATATCTCCTACTTGATTTAGAATCATCTGTAGCAAAGCAAAAATGACCTGGCGCATTAGTCTTAGTTGTAAAAGGCTGTATATACATACTTACTACAAAATAAATACTAATATATGTACATACATACACATACATACCCCCATAGGGGTAGGCAGAGACTACTTTGTTCCACATTGCAAACAGAAACTACTAATATAAACTTTATAAACTAAACGCCCTTTCTACACCGTTTTACTGAACTTACCAAAAATGCTGACTTGGTCTCTACATCTATTCGTACAACTAAAGACAAATCGCTTTCGGGACTCTCACATCATCAAATTGTCAGCCTACCTCACACTTAGGCTTCCTGTCAACTGGCACGTCTCGACTTCAGCTTCCTCTTGAAAGGCTGACAGTCTTATCCCCATTTTCATTAATTACGGGGAAGTTTTCATTTTACTTTGTTTCAACTTAGTCTCTGACATTTCTACAGTTTCATCACATGACTGAGCGACGTACCTTTAAAAAAAATACTTAATACTACTAATACTAAATACCCGGATGACTTTTATTTTTGGTATGTTTTCCAAATTTCATGAAAATCGTTGGAGCCATTTCCGAAATCCGGATTATACCTATATACAAGAATCGCTCGTTTAAAGGTATTAGATAATTGTAATAATACCTAATAATACCACCCTACCCACCTACCACCACCTACCTACTAGTAAGTATATTAACTTATTACTTTTGGGATTTTTACTGATGTTGCCAAATGCTTCCATCGTTGATCAATTTTCCGCGTCAAAGGCGTGATTTCATCAGTAAAAAAACCGGCCATTGCGAGTCGGACTCGCACACTGAGGGTTCCGTACAAATTCGCCAAGTTATTATGAAATCCAGTGTTAGCAGAACCCTGCTTTTAAGCAAAATGTAGGCAGTGTGAGGTCACTTTATATTGGTTATTATA
Source organism: Pandemis heparana (assembly GCA_963854515.1). NCBI lineage: Eukaryota > Metazoa > Arthropoda > Insecta > Lepidoptera > Tortricidae > Pandemis > Pandemis heparana. Next base: position 2,075,123 of record OY978031.1, on the reverse strand, counting down.
TACACAAACAAATATTAAATAAAAAAAAAACTACTTACTAGATCTCGTTCAAACCAATTTTGGGTGGATGTTTTCATGGTAATGTACATTATATATTTTTTTAGTTTTATTATTCTCTTATTTTATAAATTACGGGGGGAGGGGGGCACATTTTACAACTTTGGATGTGTCTCTCGCGCAAACTATTCAGTTTAGAAAAAAAAATATGTTAGAAACCTCAATATCGTCTTTGAAGACCTATCCATAGATACCACACACGTACGGGATTGATGAAAATTTTTTTTTTGAGTTTCAGTTCTTAGTATGGGGAACCCCAAAATTATTTGGTTTTTTTTCTATTTTTGTATGAAAATCTTAATGCGGTTCACAGAATACATTTACTTACCAAGTTTCAACAGTATAGCTTTTATAGTTTCGGAAAAAAGTGGCTGTGACATACGGACGGACAGAGAGACATGACGAATCTATAAGGGCTCCGTTTTTGCCATTTGGCTACGGAATCCTACAAAACATATGGAAAAACAATACAGGGGTGTTTTAAGGGACGAACCCCATCTCTTGCTGATACACTCTGAATTAATTCAAAAACACCATGTTTAACTACGTTTATTCATGCCTTAACAATTAAAATAGATGCGTAGCAGTGGCTCTACTGATCTCTCCAATGCTCCTCCATCTTATCCAATAGATGCGTAGCAGTGGCTCTACTGATCTCTCCAATGCTCCTCCATCTTATCCAATAGATGCGTAGCAGTGGCTCTACTGATGTCTCCAATGCTCCTCCATCTTATCCAATAGATGCGTAGCAGTGGCTCTACTGATCTCTCCAATGCTCCTCCATCTTATCCAATAGATGCGTAGCAGTGGCTCTACTGATCTCTCCAATGCTCCTCCATCTTATCCAATAGATGCGTAGCAGTGGCTCTACTGATCTCTCCAATGCTCCTCCATCTTATCCAATAGATGCGTAGCAGTGGCTCTACTGATCTCTCCAATGCTCCTCCATCTTATCCAATAGGTTCCCATTTAAAAGAGTAGGAATTAAATGAACATGCCTCTTTCTAAGTAAGAATCCTAACCTGGGACACCAAGGCGAAGTCACCAGCTACGTATCCTAATTATACAAATTTGACGTTGGCATTGGCACACCGTCGCCAAGTGAATTACCCGACATAGATACAAAATATCAATGGCCGGATACGGTAGCTGATGTAATGGACTGTTATGGCGAAAACATACAAGAGCTGACGACATCAAAATTAAATGAGATAGGTTATCCAGGAGAAAGAGGAGATACGGTAGTTGGTGACGACGCTACGATTTACCCAATGGGTTACTGTTAAATAGGGTAGAAGAAGAAGAAATACTACGGAACTGTATATTTTTTTAAGTAGGAAAAAGGCTCGAATGCGTAAAGGTCGTACGATTGTGTATGGAAATGTTTAGTTCATTTTCATCCGTTTTCTGCTCTTTTATGTGGCAGTTTAGATTTCCAATGTAACTCTTCAAATTCGACGTACATAGGTACAAGCTTTAGAGCTAATATCCTAATATCAAGAATTATCATATAATTACATACATTATTAATGAGGAATCAATAAAGCATTTAACTGCCATCTGTAAAGCCAATGCACGAATGTGCACTTGCCAGCTCCTGTGTTGCCTTGCGCCCACTTTCGAGGTTAATTCATCTTCTGACTCAGAAATTTCCGTGATTTGGTCTTCATTTTCTCAGCCTTTGTCTTCCTCGGTTATCCTAGTTTATTTTCCTTTTTAATTTTGTGTATTGTCCCTTCAAACTCCAGATGTCCCTACAGCTCCCAGGAGTGTCGGGTTGGTTTAGCGACGGCGGCAAATGCTATTGCTCGAAATTTTAAGTTTCTTATTTAAAACATGTAGTTTTTAAGTCCGTTAACAATGAAACTCGTATATTTCTCTTTGATCGAAACCCGAAACACTCAATTCAGGTACACAATGCCTGCCACTAGCATTTAAAAGTAATAAGTAATAGTGTTTCAACTTTTAATGATTCCCCAGGCCTCACACAACGTCGCACACGCGTACAATACGTACCTAACCAGATCAAATTTTACGACCGATCGAAAACCAATAAAATAAAATTATCAGAAAAACATGTGTCTCGAATGTATCTAAGTTTATTAGTGGCCAGCAACCGTAACTCTAGTGTAATATGGCTGTACAAACCCATTAATTAACCCCCCGCAGGCGACACTATAAAAAACCCTTTTTATGTACCACAGATAGCATCAGGATTTAGGCCTATTTCAATCTGTTTGCTTAATTGGTGATTTTGAATTAACGATTATTTTTATTGCTGGTTTTGAATTTGGAATGTCTGGTTATATGTTGTTGTTTAATTAGTGGAATTTGTGCTGGAAAATGAATCGTTTTTATGCGTATCAGGTTTAGGGTAGTGTTTGATGTTATTTTTTGTCAAAACGTCCCCATTTTGGTCAAGTACAGTCTTACCCCCTTATTCATAAACGCACTATAGGCCTCTGTTAACTTAGTAATCGTTTGTCCTTATCTGTCACTTTGACATTTACCTTTCACAGATAAGGACAAACGATTACTAACTTAGCTGAGGCCTATAGTGCGTTTATGAATAAGGGGGTAGGCCTTTCCGTTCTAACGTATCTGTTTAGTTAATCTTCTTTCATCCATCCTCTCTACGTGACCAAACCAACTAAGCACAAATACTGTCTTTTTCTTAGTTTCTATATACCTTATTATCTTCTTTCACGACATGTACTTAGGTGAAACATAAGCGAAAAAGGTCCCCGAACCAAAAATACGTCTATCTAACTTCATTACCGATGACAGGATAGCCTAAGCCTTGTGATTAGAATTAGAAGCTACAAAGCTTGAGGTCCCGGGTTCGATCCCGATCGGGGCCCATACTATGTATGAAAAATTCGAACGTTTGTTCTCGTGTCTTGTATTTATTTATTTAAATTACGTTTATCCACTGCCTAGTATTCACAAATCTCACAAGCTTTGTTTAATTTGGGACTAGGTCGATTGATGTCAATTAGTTATTAGTACTGGCCATCAACCAAACTGTTGAACATTTGCTCCTTTTAAAAAGAATACGTTTAAAAACGGAATTAAACTCGACAAATCTGTTCGCACCCACAACGGCGCATTTGGAATGCCTTCGAAAATCAAATCGCTAATAGTGAGGTGATTTGTACCGTATCGTGAATCGGTAATCTGTCGATAAATCTTGTGTTTTACAGCTGGTGTGTTCGATAAGGATCGCGCCACGTGGGGTAATAGTGATGTGCCGTATGCCGATATCGAGTGTCGTGTTTCATTAAAATGTATTTTTATTGCTATGCCAGTTCGTAAAATGGTATGTGTTATTTTAGTTTATGTTCCGAGTGAAGCTTATGCGTGTTATGAACGGTAAATAGTGACTATTTCATATTTTATTGTCAATTGAAGTGCTGGCAGTACGTAATAATCGTATTATTCGGTTTTTAATGAAAAAATCTTACTTGTTTCAATTCAGCTTTTATCCATGTAGAGTTCATTGAAATTGTTTAGACGCTTGTGGAATCGGATCAATATAGATTTTTTGTACGTGTTATTGTTTACACTAAACGGAAAGCTGTGTTGGCAGAGTGACAAAATGTTTAACTGACAAGATTATTTACAATTTATGAGTGACGGTAACTAATTATGATACCTATTTGGAGACATTATTTAAGTCATAAGTCATTTATTTGCAGAAAACAGTGTACAATAAGATGGTAAGCAGGAACAACAATGACACAACTATTCCACTACACAGTAGAATGAAAATTATTTTAAACAAGCACTACATCTACAAATGCAAGTGATTTACTTTACTTAGAAAAATCATTAAAGTTTTATTAAATAACATTAAGCAAAATTAAAACCCATGTATAAACTAAATTAAACACTTATTGGAAGTCAACCATTTTGGACCAATTTATTCAGCTTAATAATTTTCATCTCTTGGTCATCCAGGATCTGAAGCTTTACTATGACTTTCTTGGAAAAAGGGGCGGCGGTTTCCCCATGCAACTCACACTTCAGAGATAGCGTCTTCGTGGTTTCATTCTAAGCTTAAATTGTACAACTCTATATTTTATCGAGTCAATGTGGCTTTCAAAATCGTTTTTTATCGACATTGTCCCATCACTGTTAACCCGTCAGCTCCATACATCAGCCCCCTAGATCGTGTCGACGATAAAAATTACTTAAAACACCAAACATTTAACATCTTGCCCCCATATGTCCCTCTCTCACACCCACACTTACAATATAAACAAAAGAGATAGATAATGATACAAATCGCTTCGGCTGAAACTAAAAAAGTACTCAAACGCCGAACCGACGTATTCAAATTTGAATTTTAGTGGAAACGTGTCAAGTGTGAAATTGAAATGGTTCTCAATGACGACTGTTTCTTTTATTTCTGACTTTTTATTTTATTAAGTTTTATAGTAAATCTTTTGTTCTTGTCTGTGAATCTTTGTAATGATTCACAGTACGTGACGGTATTTCTGTTAAAAATATTAAATTGATGGTGGCGACCCCTTTCGAGATTTGTGCGCGATTGTGTCCAAGATCTGATTAATGTCACAAACGCTTTGTTTCTTTAATCTCCGTTCCCAAAACTAATACAATATTCTAGTTTATTCACCCACCAATAAAGCCTGTGTTCTTTATACAAGACAAACTAGCAAGTGGCTTGATGAGCTTTTGATTGATGCTAGAGACCGAAACGTTGCGCTAAGCATACAATACATTGCTTTAACATTTACTAAGCATTTACTATTTGATTAGTTTGCTTAATGTCTCGAATTTAATAACGAAAAATGTTGTAATAGTTATGACATATTTTTTATATTAAACTAGCTGTGTTGCACGGGGCTTCGCCCCGCTACATTTCTTTTTTCAAAATCTCATTTCATAGGTACAAACCTTGTTCAAACAGTAACAAACACAACTAAAGAAGAATTATCCAATTCGGTGCAGTCGTTTGGAAGTTATGCGCGTACATATACATATCGTCGATTCGTTTTTAATTATAAAAAAAATAGATAGATAGATAGTTGTTGCGTTGAACAGATGTTTGCAATATCTCATGTTCATAATACAACCATTTTAATGACGTCAACACAGACTGAATTAATGAGAAGATATTCATATTATATAATCAATTAAAATATAGCAGTTTTTGAAATGCGATATTAATTTATTGTTTTATTTTAATATTACAACTTTTTACTGTGAATTGTTGTCATAACATTCGTGATTTGACCGGAAGTGGTAGCTAAAGCGTTTCTCTTTTGTTTCAGGTCACTTTCCCGCCAAAACTAAAATGAGAAAGAAGAGAAGATACAAGTCGAAGAGTGCATTAAATTAAAAATTAATACAACGTATTTAATAATAAAAAAAATAAGTGCAAGTGGACACAAGACCAGACAGAGACTGGGTTCTAATGACCGAAAAAATAACATCTGAAGTGAACAAATATTGATTTTATTTACCGGTACAAAGAAAAATCAACTCGGATTCGAACAAACTTCGGCGCTTTTTCGAAATCCGAAAACAAATAATTACCGATTCAAGGTGCTCGCTTTTGTTCAAACATTTTTGGGACTGCTGCCTTTGCTTGTTTGTAAAGCTGCCTTTTAAAGACTTTAAAAACAAAACGGTGAAAGAAAACACGATTGCATTTAATACTAATAAAAACGCCTCACACAAATGCGGCTAAGTGCGTGTCAAAATCGAATTCGAAATTCAAATAAATAAGGCTGGCCATTCCTTAAGAAGTGTTTTTTATTTAGCACCGTTAAGTGGTGCTAATTTGTTGTGTCAAATTGTGGTGTCAAAGTGGCCGGAGACGAGCATTTGGATATGCTGGGGGGCCCCGAGTGGGGGCAGCGGGAGGCCACCCCCCCTAGAGATGCTCCCCTGCCGAGTTTTGGTTTCACACAGGAGCAGGTCGCCTGCGTCTGCGAGGTGAGTTTGTTCGTGTGTGGTAATCTTTAGGTTTTGTTTTTAATTTTTTGTTTTGATGTTGGTCATATTGTAGCTATCATCCACAGACAAAAAGGCTGTTTTGAAAACGAATATCAATTATGTTAGAGCCATCGCAGCGCAATTTTTTATTGTCTTTGGGATTAAGTATTTCTGTTTTGCTGTACAATATTTTGTTATTAGTTTAATTTCCTTTTAGCGTATTTATATTTGAAATTCAATTCCCTTGTGAAAAATGGATGACTCCACTAGGACTCTACCATATCAACAAAATCATTTTCTTTATTGCTTAGTTCCTCTTAACCTTACATTTGTTCTAATTTCTGTAGTGAACATTTCATCTTCTACTTTTATGACGGAATTTAGGTATAACAATAATAAAAGTAACATTTGTGTATATTTCGTCACGCATGCACTATAATAATTTAAGCTATTCAGCCAATTAGTCGCGTAATCATCCATATAGGTATTTTTGAACTTTAAAATAGTTATCTACTTAATAGGTACCTCTTCAATTATGATTAAGATAGACTTGTTATTAAGTTAAAATTAACAGTACTTACCTTCGTAGTATTCTATTTTACAAGTTTTTGTAACTACATAAGGACATTTGACTGGCCTTTTTTGTTAACTATTCCTTTCTGTACCAGGTTAGCTGGAAGAGATCCCTTCTTAGGGATAAGTTCGCCTTTGTACTATTTTCTGTGTACTTCTGTATTTTAACATTTTTGTGTGCAATAAAGAGTTTATATACATTTCTTACAAACCTCGTTTAGGTAGATAGATAGATAGATTAACACTTTATTTTCTTCCATAACACACATTATGATACATACAGAGCAGAGGTATAATATCAAACACAGAGAACTTAAAAATAAATATAACACATTCAATGTAAGAGTTTTTAATGATTCACGGTTAAGTTCATTCGAAATATTATAAACGGGATGTGAACCGCGATTACCTTTATTGAGCTCCCGATATTTCGATACAGTTGCATGTTGTTGTGTTGCAGTTGTAGTTTTTATGCCGTTTGTAAAAGGGGTGACAGATAAGATCTCTAAAATACTAGATAAGTACTCTGTGAGAACTATCTTCACCCCTCATAGGAAAATTACACAACTTCTGAGGTCTCCCAAAGACAATTTTCCCCTGGAAAAACCTGGTGTGTATAAGGTTGATTGCAGTTGTGGTAGTTCGTACATAGGGCAGACCAAACGTACGATCGCCTGTAGAATTAAAGAGCACATCACTGCAGTCAAAAATAATGACACGCGCAAATCCGCTATTGCTGAACATCTTATTGAGTCGGGAACAAATCACTGGATTGAGCTGCACAGCCCTAAGATCATTTCGACAGAACGCCACTATATACCGAGACTGGTGAGGGAAGCGGTTGAAATCCATAAACATAAAAATTTTAATCGTGAGGATGGGTTTAAATTGTCGAATATCTGGAATCCGGTGATTTCCTTATATAATTCTCGTCCAAAATCAATTTCGGGTGGGCGAAGTGACACTGTGAGTGTAGTGTGTTTGAATCGAGTTTCGAGTGAGAACGGTTCCAGTGGTAACGAGAGTGCACGCAGTCGACGCGCAAGAATGAGGGTAGACAGAGCTCGGTCTACCCAACAATAACATCCACCCGCAATTTCTTCAGTCTACCCGTGATCATGATACATGCAACTGTATCGAAATATCGGGAGCTCAATAAAGGTAATCGCGGTTCACATCCCGTTTATAATATTTCGAATGGACATTCAATGTACCTGAAAACTAAGTGGACAGTAGATACCATGTATAAGAATAAGAATAAGAGAACTTTATTAGCTGATACGGAAACACAAACAGAATATTACACATGGATACTTATTCTAACCAGCCAAATGGCCGCCACTCAGCTATGTGTCACGATAGGATCCAGGATAATGTCGTGACGCTGATTTTCAGTGACGCCAGTTACAGAGGTGGCTGTCACCAGGCACACATCCCAGTACATACTGGTTTACGAAATCACCACTTCCAATACCCATACCTAATACAAGAATTATGTTTACAATTTTATTATTTATAAGTTTGACAGTAATACAACAATTAAATCATTGACACATATTAATGTAGTGCGTAAGTATACCTATGTGTGTGTATGTGCTTGTTTGTGTGTGAGTTTATGTGTGTGTATATATGTGTAGATGCATTTAGGGGCAGCTAATGAGTTCGGTGATTACCTATAGGGATTTTTGCTTGTCCGTTAAGAATTTCTTGAGATGCAATTTGAATGATTCTATTGTATTTGAATTCCTTATTGGGGGAGGTAAATCATTCCAGCACTTTGAGGCAGCAAACCGAAAGCTACCCCTAAAAGCAGCCGTGTAGTGTCGTGGGTATCGTAGTTGCAGAGCCTGTCTCACCTGACGTTGAGAGAAAATTAGCTTTTCATGTAGGTAACAAGGTTGCCTGTTTTTTATTATTCCAAACAGTAATGTCGCAAAATGCAGAGTACGCCTAGCCTCCATGTTTATAATATTATTTTTGTTTAGAAATGGTGTTACGTGCCCTCGTCGGGGGATAGGAAAGCAGAACCGTGCGCAAGCGTTTTGAATCCGCTGTATGACTCTCCTAGTTCGCGCCAAAATATATGCCATGGAAAAAGAAAGGCGCTGACTTAGCATAACACTGCGAAGACCGCAGCGCTGGTATTCTGTCAGAACCACTTAGGGAGGTCTGTGGAAATGGTATATGCATAATAAAATTAGATAAAAGTTGGAAACCAGACAAATGATTAAAACTTCACGGATAGATGTTAGGTGAGGTTTAGTCCGTGGGTTTAGATCAAAATAAACATTGCAATTTTAATTTCATCAACTACTTATACTTCATTTAATTTAGGATGAGAAACCACAACAACATTATATTGCGGCTCGTGAACTGTAATCTCTTTACGATTTGTACTAGAGTAACAATTGACGCCACGCAAATAAAGTGGCATTAAAACAATTTTATTTTGCTGCTGCCAAACTATTGCACTGTACTGTTTGCTAGGTAAGAAATTGTTGACCAGCCGCAATATAATGTTATTGTGGTTTCTCATTCTAAATTAAATGAAGTATACCAAGATCAAATTGAGTCGAAAATCTTGAAAATTGATGCGTGTAGATTGGAAGACAATACAGGAACATTCAGCTAGGTAGTATAGTTGGCAAATGAAGCTTGGATTAAAAAGGATTTATTTCGTGCTTGTTCAAATAATTAGGTAGGTGTAAACAAAATAGGTGGCATGAAACAATGTGCTAACTCGCATGTTTTGTATTCGCGGTGGGTCTTCCTAGAAGCCTGACTACTGTTTTTGAACGCCTTTATTATAATTATTATTGCTACCCAGCTGTGGACTGCACATCCTACTAATATTATAAACTAGCTTCTGCCTGCGTAGAATCACAGAATAAGAAATAGCATTATCCCGCGGGAACTTTGAAATTTTACGGGGTTAAGTAGCCTGTGTTAATCTAGGGTACCAGGTATTTCCGTTCCAAATTTTATCCAAATCCGTCTAGTCGTTTCAGCGTGAAGAAGAGACAAACATACACACTCACATCATCACATCCCATCCATGCATCCTCACTTTCGCATTTATAATAGAGTTTGTGAGTATGATGTATGGATAATGGATGTTTGTTACTTTTTCATGTCAGAACGGCTGAATAGATTTGGCTGAAGTTTGGCACAAGGATAGACTTTAGCCTGGAATAACACATAGGCTACTTTTTATCCCGGTAATTTGCGTAGTTCCTGCGGGATAGCGATAAACTAATTCTTTGCATACGAAGTCGCGGACAACTGGCTATAATATTATAGGCTGGAGATGCTGAAAGCATTAAGAAAACAATTCAAACTATGGTAATACATATACATACCAATCGGTTTTTCATAAATAAAAATATTATCTTAATAAAAAAACCGATAAGGTACAGATTCTAGTGTGGGCGTGTCCCACCCCTCGGAAAAGCTCCGCCCCGTAACCGGATATCCGGCCGTCGCCATGACGACTGTTTGTTTTGGGGGTTCCGGATAAATTGGAAATTGAGCCGGACCCGATACGCTAGGGGCAGTTAAAAGCGGTTCAAACCGGTTATAGTCGGAAAATAGTAGCCATTTGTAAAAAATAGTATTGGATTCTGTAACCACCCTACAGGCAGAAATAATCAGACTCCGTTGTTTGTACGTCGGTATTTATTTATTTATTTATTTATTTATAAAATGACTTAAATCTATCATTACAGGTACCTTAACCTAATGCGATAGACAAGACAATAAATTAAACCATGGGCGTTACAATTTACGGATAAACTAGCTGTTGCTCCTGATTTCGTTTTCAAATAATTCGGTTATTCTATCCCGCGGAAACTACGCAATTTTCCGGAATAAAAAGTAGTGTTATTCCAGACTAATCTATTTACGTTCCAAATTTCAACGATCAGCCGTTATGGCGTAAAAGAGTAACAAAATCCGTACATACATTCATACTTATAAACTTTTGCTTGCTACGATCCTGACATAGCTCTTTCGCTTCATCCACATTCATCAATCTCTTCATACATGCTCGTGGATTTAGGGTACAGTCAGCCAAGCTATATTTAATAACATACTAGCTTCTGCCCGCGACTTCGTCTGCGTAGAATTAAACTTACATTAGGCAGCTACGGCCTCTGATGTGTTTATCGTTAGCCCGCGGGAACTATGCAATTTTCCAGGATAACAAGTAGCCTATGTTTTAGTCTAGGGTGCCAGCTATCTTCGTTCCAAATTTTATCCAAATCCGTCCAGTCGTTTTAGCGTGAAGAAGGAACAAACGTACACACTCACTCACATCGTCACATCGTCACAAACTTTCACATCTAACTTATAATATTATAAATGCGAAAGTATGGATGGATGGATGGATGGATGGATGGATGGATGTTTGTTTGTTTGTTACTCAATCACGCCAGAACGGCCCAACGGATCTCGATGAAATTCGGCACATAGATAGAGAAGGGTCTGGAATAGCACATAGCCTACTTTTTACCTCGGAAAATTGCGTGGTTCCCGCGGGATAGCGATAAATGAATTCTATGCAGACGAAGTCGCTGGCAACAGCTAGTTTATAATATTAGTAGGATTTTTTGGAGTATAAGTTATCTCTGTACCTACATTCCTAGCATTTTTATTGCGATAAGGTTATAAAGTGGCAGTTTGATTAATTGACCGTACTTTTGACCCGACTTCTTTCAAAACGTCCCCAATTTGGTCATGTTCAATATTGTCCAATGCTGCAATGTTTTCCTTAGCTTCTCTTCCCGCGCATATGGTGTAAGCCCATCGTGGGAATGTGCGAAAATCTTAGGAATCATGTTATAGGCAATGTGGCTACCCATCACTATTTTGATTCCCCTTTCTAACTATAAGCCTTTCTAATCACGCTAAACATGGCCTCTAGATCTTGTTACCTTACGAGTACCTAGGCTCTGACCATCCCGGAAGGGATAAAGACGCGATTTATGTATATACTAGCTGTTGCCAGCGACTTCGTCTGCAAAGAATTCATTTATCGCTATCCCGCGGGAACTAAGCAATTTTCCGGGATAAAAAGTAGCCTATGTGCTATTCCAGACTTTTCTCTATCTATGTGCCAAATTTCATCCAGATCCGTTGGGCCGTTCTGGCGTGATTGAGTAACAAACAAACAAACATCCATCCATCCATCCATCCATCCATCCATACTTTCGCATTTATAATATTAGTTAGATTAGATAGTTAGATTAGATGGATGTTTCCTTATCTCTAATATATCATTTTTTTTCTTCTTTTTTCAGCCCTTTTACGTCCACTGTAGGACATAGCTCCTCTAATGCACGCTATTCTCTTCTAAACACAATTTCCCTGCTATACTGGCGATGTCGTCACTCCATTGAGCCAGTGCCTAAATAATATCACTAGGCACTTGAATATTTGATAATTACTCGTAAAACAAGTTTTTAAGTTCCACATGATTTCGCAAGCTTCATTCCGCCCCAACACTTCTACGGTCCATATTTGCTTAGGACCGCACCGGACGTACCCACGTGTGGGTCTGGACAAACATGCGAAAGTGGGCACTCTGCGACCACCTTTGAGACCAGACCCCAGTAGGTTTTGCGACCTTTTTGAAACCCATGAAATTGGCAACAAGCTGCATAATTTAATTCGCTTAAATATGTCAAACTGTCAAGCTTTTAACCTTAAAGCTAGACTTCCGAGCAAAGCGGCTCTGGCGTCACTAACGCAGCAATACTGTCGCTGCAACAGTGCGATAGTATTATGCAGTATGAAAATGTATGAAGGAACTTCCGAGCGCAGCGTCACTTGCCGCTGCGACAGTTTTTTTTTGATCATCGATAAATATGCTATGTCTCAAACTTAGTGCAATACAGGGGTGTATCAGACACCCCCTAACAATAATCCACTGGGGTATATAACCATAGCTATAGAAGCTAAAAAATATATAAAAAAAAATTACTCCAATTTTTTAAAAATATTTTTTAGCTTCTATAGCTATAGTAAGATTATTGTTAGGGGGTGTCTGATACACCCTGTATACTTAATAGTTACATTTCACTACAACATGCAATGAGAGTAATCTTTTAATATTTTACCTCTTTATTTCATTTTATGAGTAAGTAATACCTATAAGTAAGCCGTGGTAGCCTAGTGGTTTGACCTGTGGTCTCTCAAGCAGAGCGTCGTGGGTTCAAATCCCGGGCTCGCACCTCTGAGTTTTTCGGAATTTATGTGCGAAAATTACATTTGTAATTTGCCATGAGCTTTTCGGTGAAGGAAAACATCGTGAGGAAACCTGCACACATCTGCGAAGGAATTCAATGGTGTGTGTTAAGTTCCCAATCCGCACTGGGCGCGCGTGGGAACTATAGCCCAAACTCTCCAATACACGGAGGAGGCCTATGCCATGAGGCACGCCGAATTTCGCGACAATTTAATAAATAAATAAAAAATAAAAAAAACGACAATAACAACAACAACATGTACTTACTGAAATTGTAGGGAATTCGGAATAAAAAGGCTTATAAATAAATAAATAAAATACCTATAAAAAATTTCATAGTTAAGTACTTATTTTTCAAATCATATACTTTTACGCCCACAATCATGCTAAACGTGGCGTTTAGGTTTAGGTCTTGTTACCTTAGGCTCAGTCTACCCTGTAAGGACTTAAGACGTGATTTATGTACCTATGTATGCATGTATGTATGTGTATGCGTTTATAGACCCAAATATGTACGATGTTCTATAATGGTTGCATTAAACCACCCTCTAATGGTATATCGGTTACCTGCAATAATTGGGGGTCGAAATAATGGGATTGAGGGGTTCAGTAAGTACGGGAGATATTAAACGTGATAAGAGGGTGTTGCTGGCGAATTTTGTTTTGTTATTGTGTTTATTAAGCTTTGATGGTTATTAATACAGACAGTAAAGCAGACGCTAGCTTTAGCGTAGAGTACGCTGAACATAGTGTCGGATAATTTTTTTTTGAAGTGTGGCTTATGGAGGGTAAACCGCTTCGTAACGTAACGCGTTACGGCGCCATTCTGTCTGGCTTCCCTTTCTCTGACGCATATGGCAGCGGTAGGCAGGCTCTTCCTCTCTCGATCTATTTGAATAGGCAAGCTGAGGCATAGACCACACTTCTGGTAGTAGAATTCTCGTGGTCCAGCCAGGACCGTCTCCGCAGGAACTCTTCGTCGGTCTGTTCGATTGACTTGAAATTTGGTGCGCATTATGTAGGAAAACAATGCAAGAGTCAACAATAATGAAAGGTGAATTTATAGGTTAGGTTATTTAAAAGACACTTCCTTCAGGCTTCTGCTAACTTAGCAATCGTTGTCCTTATTTATCTGTGATAGGTAAATGTCAAAGTGACAGATAAGGACAAACGATTACCTACTAAGTAAGCAGAAGCCTATAGAGCGTTTAATTATAAGGGGGTTTAACTTTTTATGATGACAAATGTCAAGGTACTTTAAGTTACGATTTGCAGCTAACCTAATATCTCGTCATAACATCGAACCACTGCTTTTTTTTCCACTAACGAAAGAATTAGGGGTTGATTAATCCTATCTACGCGTGCCAGACTCAATTAATTATGCCAGAAGCGCTCCCCCGAGTAACCCAAACTGTAATTCACCTGTAATAATTCCACTCATTATTTCCACTGCCACGGTTGCCAATTTTAATGGTGTAAGCGATCCGAAGATTTGAAGGGTTAGATTAATATTTTTAATACTCTGGCTTTTGCCGTCTGCTCTATCAAGTCATATTGTAGTAATGTAACTAATATTATAAATGCGAAATACATGGATGGATGAATGGATGGATGGATGTTTGTTTGTTACTCAATCACGCCAGAACGGCCCTACGGATCTGGATGAAATTCGACACATAGATAGAGAAAAGTCTGGAATAGCACATAGGCTACTTTTTATCCCAGAAAATTGCGTAGTTCCCGCGGGATAGCGATAAACGAATTCATCCTCATCATCATATCAGCCATCATATCAGTCATAGCCATCATTTGCAAGATTTGATTTACAGATGTGTACAGGTGAAACTATACAGGGTCTCAAAATGGCTCCGGAAAATTTCCGCAGGTGGTTGGGTTAGCTTGAATTAGACACAAACACAAATCACGTTTTTATCCCTTACGGGGTAGACAGAGCCTTAAGTGACAAGACCTACAGGCCACGTTTAGCAAGATTGTGGGCGTATAGATGGAAAATGGAATCAAAATAGTGATGGGTTGCTAGCCGCATCGCCTATAACATGATTCCAATGATTTTCACCAATTCCCTCGATGGATAGCTTGAATTTATATCCCAGTAAATATTTTTCAGGATTCTTGAAACAATCTTGAATCAATCTAACTAATCTAAATCTAATCTAACTAATATTATAAATGCGAAAGTATAGATGGATGGATGGATGGATGGATGTTTGTTTGTTTGTTACTCAATCACGCCGGAACGCGCGATAGCGATAAACGAATTCTTTGCAGACGAAGTCGCTGGCAACAGCTAGTAATATTATAAATGCGAAAGTATGGATGGATGTTTGTTTGTTACTCAATCACGCCTGAACGGCCCAACGGATCTGGATGAAATTTGGCACATAGATAGAGAAAAGTCTGGAATAGCACATAGGCTACTTGTTATCCCGGAAAATTGCGTAGTTCCCGCGGGATAGCGATAAACGAATTCTTTGCAGACGAAGTCGCTGGCAACAGCTAGTTGTTGATAAATGTTTCCATACATTGATATATGTTCAAAGTGAACTGATGAATCTTTAATGAAAAATCTTCGTAGAGGTATTTGATACCCCACCTCCTGGCCGCTATTCCACCAACGATTCGAATTGCAATGCGCATTGAATACGAAGCCAACCGTAGCTTCCCGTCGAGTTTGTAATGTGAACAGAATTGTCACTTGTCACCGACAATTGTCGCATTGGTTAAATTCAAATATCCCGGGAAACTGAGAGACCTTGTAGAAATCGGAGTTGAGCCACTGTTTAACAGCGTGATTGTTGCCAGGTACTCCAGCAAGCTGGCAACATCGAGCGGCTCGGCCGCTTCCTGTGGTCGCTGCCGGCCTGCGAGCGGCTGCACGCACACGAGTCCGTGCTCAAGGCCAAGGCCATGGTGGCCTTCCACCGCGGCAACTTCAAGGAGCTGTACCGGCTGCTGGAGTCGCACACCTTCAGCGCGCACAACCATGCGAAGCTCCAGGGTTTATGGCTTAAAGGTAAACCCCTATACCCTCTAACCTCTAAGGTGACTCATTAGCGGTAGGTCTATAGTGATGATGTGAGTGACGTATGTATTGTTGCAGCACACTACATGGAGGCGGAGAGGCTGCGCGGGCGGCCGCTGGGCGCGGTGGGCAAGTACCGCGTGCGACGCAAGTTCCCACTCCCGCGCACCATCTGGGACGGCGAGGAGACCTCTTACTGCTTCAAGGTACCATCCAAACATGTCTTTACAATTACATATTTGTTTATTCATTCACTTATTCAGCATAGAAGTTTACACCAAAGCACTGAGTAAGGCATAAAATAAAAACGTGTGCGTCTCGGGACGCCCAACAGAAGTGATAAGTTACTAACAGTATGTCCATCGCACACTAAACACTGAGTAGAGAGAGGGGGAAGCGTCTGTCCGAAATACGACTAGCGCCGTGGGTTACAGTGAGAGAGAAAGAGCCTGCCTACCGCTACCAACGTCAGAGAAAGGGAAGCCAGACAGACTGGCGCCGTAACGCGTTACGTTACGACGCGGTTTACCCCCATAAGAAGTCACTTCAATAAACAATCAACGCACAGAATTTTTATAATTTACCCCGCGTTCGCAGTCTCGAGACTTTCGTTAGTCAGAATTGTGGAACATGAATATTAATTAAAATAGGTTGGCAGAAAAAATCCTTAGCATCCTCGCAGATAACCAACTTAGCTAACCAGCAGCCAAGAAGGAAGAAATTTTCTTCCCAGACAACTGGTTTTTTAACGGGAAAGATTTTTTCCTGCACGATAACCAACATAACCGGCACTGGTAAAACCAATGTAGGATGATTAATTTGGATTAATTTAGGTTTAGGTGCGGCGGACATGTTTGTTTTAATTGAGAAATAGTCTTTATTTTACCTTATAGTTATGTGCGGGAACAAATCTTTCCCGTTAAAAAACCAGTTGTCTGGGAAGAAAATTGGCTAACTTTGTTATCTGCGAGGAACAAAGGATAAAAATCTGGGGTTTTGCGAACGTTTTCCATGCAATGTTTCGTTGAGCCTACAGCTGATATCTTTTGCAGGAGAAATCCCGGTCGGTCCTCCGGGATTGGTACATCCACAACCCGTACCCTTCGCCGCGGGAGAAGCGGGAACTCGCGGAGACCACCGGCCTCACCACAGTACAGGTACAAAAGAACATCTCAGTACTTGGTATATATGTAGAGCAAAATAACCTAAGAGAGTGACAATCACTTTACTACATAACACATACTCAGGGACATATTAAAGGTGCGACCACACCGCCGCTTTAAAAATGGTGCGGTGACGTTACGGTATCGCAACAAAATGTATGAAGAGACGGTGAGAAAACGTGACGCATACGACACGTCACTTCACTACGTATACGCGGCGGTGTGGTCGCACCTTTAGTGGAACACAAAATAAAGTTAGCGAATCGCATACCTAATGCTTGAAAAATATAAAAATAGTTACCTACACTTTTTTTGTGTTCCGCTAAATATGTCCCTGGGTGTACGGTGTACATAAAACATAGTCGCTTTCCGCTGTCTGTCTCTATGTATGGTTAGATCTTTAAAAATCTGGTTACGGTTTTTTTTAATAGATAGAGTGATTCATAGGAAGGTTTATATGTAGGTATAGATTGCACCAGTGCGAAGCCGGGGCGGGTCGCTAGTGCCATAATAATTCATATCAATTAAAATAAAGTCAAGTTAAAATTATCAAGAACAGGGGCCTTAGCATGACGTCTTAATGCGATTCAGTTTAGGTTCGCTCGCTGTCAGATCCATACCAAAAATGACAGTTAAAACTGAGTCGGAATTGAATCGCATGGAAAATGCCGTGGTAGCCTAGTGGTTTGACCTGTGGCCTCTCAAGCAGAGCGTCGTGGGTTCAAATCCCGGGCTCGCACCTCTGAGTTTTTCGGAATTTATGTGCGAAA
The DNA here is from genome assembly GCA_963854515.1 of Pandemis heparana. Taxonomy (NCBI): domain Eukaryota; kingdom Metazoa; phylum Arthropoda; class Insecta; order Lepidoptera; family Tortricidae; genus Pandemis; species Pandemis heparana. The sequence goes on along the minus strand of OY978031.1, from coordinate 2,057,309 downwards.
ATTACATTTGTAATTTGCAATGAGCTTTTCGGTGAAGGAAAACATCGTGAGGAAACCTGCACACATCTGCGAAGAAATTCAATGGTGTGTGTTAAGTTCCCAATCCGCACTGGGCGCGCGTGGGAACTATAGCCCAAACCCTCCAATACACGAAGGAGGCCTATGCCATGAGGCACGCCGAATTACGCGAAAATTTTATAAATAAACGACAATAACAACAACAACATGTACTTACTGAAATTGTAGCGAATTCGGAATAATAATAAAAAAGGCTTATAAATAAATAAAAAAGACGTCATGGTAAGGCCCCTGATCTGTTCAACCGTTCTGGCGTAAAAGACAAACATCCATAAATCCTAACAATCTTTCCCATTTATAATATGTATTAGTGGGTATCCTGTCATATGATATGACTCATAGAGTATTCTGAGAGGCCTGTGCCCAGCAGTGGGACGTATTAAGGCTGTTGATGATGATGATGATGATGATGATGATGATTCTGTCATACTTTATGTCACGGTTCACCGCCCTTTTGAAGAACTCAATCATACCTAAATAGCTAAAGTAAATATTGATCGGCGACCAACTACCGTTGGTAAGGCGATACCGCGCGTTCGAGGAAGCGGTGTCCGGTGACCGCTGTGGTGTGGCCTGCCCACAGGTGGGAAAGAGTGGGACTGTTGAGGTGCCCTAAGTTTCCAACGTTACGAGTATTAAAGTAATCTATTTTTGAAGTGAAAACTTTTTTAGCGACGTTGAACACTTTTTGGGATGGGAAAATGTCAAACTCGCGTCAGGCGTAAGACGGAGGGAGAGTTTAAGTACCAGGATATCAGGTCCTCTGAGAGTTTATTTTGAAATACGAATTAATCGCGTTCGATTTTTGAAGTGTTTTTTTGTTGAGTCGTGGAGCAAAAGTACTAGGGCATCAGCACATTGTTATTGTACAACAAGAAAACATTTATAAACGCGTTGTTTTATTGTTGCTTGTAATTTTCAGGTTTCAAATTGGTTCAAAAACAGGCGACAACGCGACAGACAGGCAGAACATAAAGATAGGTAAGTTGATTAATTTTTAACTAGTTTTTTGTTGGAAAATGTTTTGGTGAAAACTCTAAACTGTCGCGTACAGAGACATCAATTAACTGTAGAAAGGCTATTTACAATAATAATAAAATTCCACTCATACTATCTTAGTAAAAAAAAATCTTAAAACTTCATGTGTACAATAGCGCCACGAGTTCCCAAAAACCGGCCTATCTTTAAAATCGGACCGCATCTTTTGTGGACAATCCGCATCTGTGCCGGCTCACTGGCTCGGAAGGCCCAGGCCTCGAAAAAAAAAACAACTTGGTTTGCTTGAGCAAGCAGGAGGCAAGATCATTGTTTTTATAACCGACCACGATGAATCCGAAAGCCGGTAATGTGTTTAACGAAAGTTCGCACTGGACAAAAAAAACCACCTTCAAAAAACCGCCATGATAACTGAAAAATCCATTTTATTGAAAAATAGTCATTTCAATTCAATACTATGTTCTAGTTTATTGTATATACTAACTATGGGGGATAAGATAATGTATATTATGGTAGATCACAAGTAATCAAATTGCAATCGGAGGGCACGGCAGTGCCCCCGCCAAGTCGAGCAAAAAATCTTTCTTTGACAGAAAAAAGGATAACTGTGAACTAAACTCGATATAGCCCGGCTAGCACGACAGCGCACAAGAGTCGCGTCGCGCGCAAGATAGATTACCCGTCCCTTTCTAGAACGAACAGTAAGAATAAGACGGGCAATCTATCTCGCGCGCAACGCGACACTTGTGCGCTGTCGTGCTAGACTTGCTGGACTAGGTACCGCGGCAGAGTGACACAATACCGGGAATATTTTTCAGCAAGTGGTTGGGGTTTGAATCTTTGACTAAATAGCCATGTTTGTTTTTCAGGATTTTTGAATCATAGTTGACAAAAATAAATAAATGGATTATGAATTATAATGACAAATATTTAATAATTAATCATTAATCGATTATTAAAGTGAACCGCTCCAATGGCGGGACTAAATTTTGAATCAAAAATTTACCCCCTTATTTATAAACGTTCTGTAGGCTTCTGCTAACTTAGCGATAGTTTGTCCTTATCTGTGAAAGGTAAATGTCAAAGTGACAGATAAGGACAAACGATTGCTAAGTTAGCAGAAACCTATAGAGCGTTTATGAATAAGGGGATTAACCTACCGCCAAACAGCTCTATGTCACTCGCAACTGTCAACTTTATGTTATCAAATAAAGGTGCATTTTACGTTTCATCTCATGACAACGCCTTCTTGTACAACGCCTTTGTACGCAGTAAACTCGAATACAATTGCATTGTCTGGGACCCTCTGGAGTCTAAATATGATTTGGTGATAGAAAGAGTTCAGCGGAAGTTTGCTCGATATTTGTACAAGAGGATTTACGGCTACTACCCATTCTTGTTTCCATCTCTCTTTGTATCGGGTATGGTAGGACTGGAGACACTGAGCCATCGGCGAAAATTTAATTTACTAGTGCATTACTGCTCTATGTTGCAGAATAAAGTAAATAATCCTCTGGCACTACGGCAAATAACTCTATTCGTCCCACAGCAATACGTACGAACGGGAGCGCGACGCCGCCATCACTTGTTCGCCGCGTTGATGGGACTGAGAACACGTAGAGCCCGGAACTGTCCGACGGCCAGGGCGATAGCGCTACTTAATGCCTTTCTATCTGAGATCCAAGATGCTGACGTGTTCGCTGATGGTTGGGGAGCACTTTTATCTAAAATAATACTATTTGTGTTTTGTAATTAACAGGTTAGGTGTGTTGGTCTTTACTGTAAGCCTATCCTTGTATTTTTAAATAAATAAATAAATAAATAAATAAATGACACTTTTAAGTGTGCTTGGTGTTGAAAATTTTAAATGAAAACTCTTTGTAAGGGTGTCCAGTAGAACTAAGCCAACCACTTGGCCCGTATTTCATCAGAGCGACAATTGACGACATTTCATATTTCTGAGCCTATAATTTTAATGGTTCTCTGTATTTTGTTTGAAAAGATGAACATGCTGACAATTTAATTTTTTCGCTAGGGTTTGTATTTAATTTATGGTTACTTTATAAATTTTTGCTTATTCTAAAAGGGCGTAACTCCGATACTATGGCAGAATAGACACTTATCCTTTTGTCTTTTCTCTATAGAAAAAAAACTGACATCAGTTTCATATGGTCAATGTCAGGCCCTATTCTCCGATATCCAATTTTCGAGGTTCGCTTCGTGCTGTTCTAGAATTTCAGAGTTGCCCCCCTTGTACTTTGAAGTCGTCAAATACAAAATTATGGTCGCTTATTTTTTCTCGTAAAAAAGGCAGAGGCATTTCACCTAACCTGTGGTAGAATTGGTAAAATTAAGACATGTTTTTAATAAATTTTTATTTTCTATAATAAGCAATATTAAAATTATATAAACATATTGGAGTGATCAAAATGAAATGTTGTCAAGTATAGGTGACAATTCAGTAGGCTTATTATCTAACTCGCTCGCAATCGCCATCGTGTTCATTTGACAGTTCTTGTATGAATGTGACAGCTAGCTGATTCCGATGCCAATTGTCAGCCCATACATGAACTGTCAAAATGAACACGATGGCGATTGCGAGCGAGTTAGACAATAAATAAGCCTGCTGTTTACTTTGCAAACTCGACGAGAATCTACGCCGGTTGGCTTCATATTGACGACGCATTGCAATTCGAATCGTCACTTGTCGCCGACAATTGTCGAATTAGTGAAATAGAGGCCTGCTGAAATGCTCCGGAAGATTCTGTGAGGCCTTGTATGTCCGTTATTATTTATGTAATTAGTACAGACAACGTAGATATACATACATACATACAATAAAGACGTAGACACGTTTGTCTATCCATTTACTTTACCTTCCAGCGAGTAACTTGATATCCTTATTTTATTCACAAACAAACCTCGCCCCTATATCTGAAAGGCTAAGGTTTACAATCGAAAATAAGACTGAACAAAATATAACATTAGCGCTAAAACAAATTGAACTCTATCCGTGGAATGGTAAAGTTTATTTTGAACTGCGTGGTGCCAGTCTTTTGTTTAGCGCAGGTCTTTAATTTATTGTAACTAGAACACAAAATTGAGAACGTGCTTTTTGATAATTTTTTTATTTGTTAGAACAATTATTTCATTAATAACAATAATGTTTTTGTAGAATGTTTTTAAACAAGTTATCAAAAAACCACGATCATCAAAGCATTTAAATTTAAACTTACGTAATGAGAGTAACTTTTTCCCCAACTGCTTAATTGTTTTAGTGTCGTAATATTTTCGATTGAATTAATTTAGGTTTGAATAAAATTGCTTAAGAACTGACATAATTATATTTCCATAATTATGAATAAGTACTAATCTAATTACACAATTTTTAACGTAGGATTATTTTTACTTTATCAAATAACAAAAATATCGAACACAATCCCCTTCTTGATAGCGTTTCGCACGCGGAAGCGAGAGCACGCCACGTGACAGAGCGGGACGGCGCTATGTAACCCGACACCGCCACATCTGCGTTTGTAAAAGCGGACAGGGCCGCATTTGGGCTTATTGTTTATCTGATTATTATTTTGTTACGTATTTTATTAACAATAATAAATTTATGTCATCGTAGAAGGGTGCGTCGAATGAGTTTCAAATTAATTGTCGTTAAATTATCCATATAAATAGGATTTCTATTTTCAGTTTCCACAATTAGCTTTGTGTTTGCTGGATTTAAATTTTTACAAGCTAATAATACTATGACCTGACAATGCTAGCTTATTTTATTTATGGTTTAATTATTTGAAACTAAAACTACTTAGGTAAATGCAATCAAATCGTTCGTTATCTAAGTGATCTATGTATTTATATTATTACTAGCTGTTGCCAGCGACTTCGTCTGCAAAGAATTCGTTTATGGCTATCCCGCGCGAACTACGCAATTTTCCGGGATAAAAAGTAGCCTATGTGCTATTCCAGACTTTTCTCTATCTATGTGCCGAATTTCATCCAGATCCGTTGGGCCGTTCTCGCGTGATTGAGTAACAAACAAACATCCATCCATCCATCCATCTATCCATCCATCCATACTTTCGCATTTATAATATTAGTTAGATTAGATTGACAGCAAAATTCGGGTACTTAATATTTTTGTAATTGGTGTACGGACGGTAATAAAAAATGATTGAATAACGGCTACAAAGGAACATAACAAAACCAATTTAAACATCTTTTAACAACAAAGGTTCCGACAAAAAAATACAAAATATCGCATTACTTTTCAAAGTATCGTATGTCACTACTAGTTATTGACGTTTCATTATAACCGGCGCGTTTTTTTTATGCGCAAAAAGGCCTAATCCCGGATCCTGTTTGTGCCTGATGATGTGGAAGGAAGCTGTCGGATCTTTGCCGAAGGCCTATTAAAAAAAAAACGTTCGAATTGGGTTCGACCGATCGTTAAAATGAGGTCGTACAAGGTAATGTGTACCTGCACTACGGAGCTATACTCAAAATTCAAAATTCGAAATGCGGGTCGTACCTCCTTTAATCAAACAAACAAACATAAATCTCGTCTTTATCCCTTACGGGGTAAACAGAGCCTAAGGTAACAGAAGCTAAAGGAATCAAAACAGGGTTGATAGCCGCATCGCCTACAACATGATCTGCTCAGCTCATGATCGCTGCGTCAGTGACGCCAGAGCCGCTTTGCTCGGAAGCCTATGTTATTTCTAGTAAATTTCTACCCCCTTATTCATAAACGCTCTATAGGCTTTTGCTAACTTAGTAATCGTTTGTCCTTATCTGTGAAAGTTAAATGTCAAAGTGACAGATAAGGACAAAAGATTGCTAAGTTAGCAGAGGCCTATAGAGCGTTTATGAACAAGGGAGCTAGTCTCGCTGCGTTTAGCTTTTAACTGACCTTACCTAAATTCAAACAGCTTTCAATCAACCATAAACAAACTCTATTACAAAACTTTGTCTAAAAAAGAAGGTAAAAACCGCGCAGCCGCTCTCGCTTCGCTGCGCGGGTGTCGGGTTACGTAGGGACTGTCAGCGCGCGTCTGCATCAATGGATAACTATTGTGGCTAGTATAATATGCTATATTTTATTATATACTAGCTGTTGCCAGCGACTTCGTCTGCAAAGAATTCGTTTATCGCTATCCCGCGGGAAGGAACTACGCAATTTTCCGGGATAAAAAGTAGCCTATGTGCTATTCCAGACTTTTCTCTATCTATGTGCCGAATTTCATCCAAATCCGTTGGGCCTTTCTGGCGTGATTGAGTAACAAACAAACATCCATCCATCCATACTTTCGCGTTTATAATATTAGTTAGACTAGCTTTTACACGCGAGTTCTCTCGCGTGAACCATTGGATCCGTGCAGCGGTTGATGTTCAGGTTGATCAGAATTGAATCACATTAAGACGTCATGGTTAAGGCCCCTGTATACGTTTTGGCCACAGTATTTGCGTTTGCGCAGTGCATGCGGAGACAGAGCCCACAGTTGGGGAGAGCGGCTCTTGTATCAGGTTACCGTGTTCTGGCACCACTGAGCGCTAGATAACACTATTATGTTATGACCATAGATATTTTTTTAATGTTTTTTTTTAATTTTCCGAAATAAATGTTTCGTTTTTTTTTATAGATATACCCCCTTATTCAAAAACGCTGTGTAGGCTTCTGGTAGCTTAGCAATCGTGTGTCCGTATCTGTCACTTTGACATTTACCTTTCACAGATAAGGACAAACGATTATTAAGTTAGCAGAAGCCTATACAGCGTTTATGAATAAGGGGGATAGAATATTATAGTATGTAATACCTACCTACATCGACGACGGAAGAGTAAGAGCGGTATAATTCTCGTATGTTAGGGCGAGATAAACGAGATAATTGGAGTCGAATGACTTAAATAATAATAATTCAAACTCGGATAAATCCAATTATGATTTCTTTAAACCTTCTTTTATTTCTTCCATACTGGTCTTGGAGCAAAGAAGACGCATATAATGTACCGGTTGCTCCTGTTCCCGCGCGGATGGTAAAAGCGTTATTGTTTATCAAAGGTAAAAGCCCATCGAGGGAATGGGCGAAATATTAGGAAACCCATCGCTATTTTGATTCCCCTTTCCACCTGTACGTCTACAATCACGCCCAACGTAGCCCTTAGGTCTCGTTACCCTAGGCTCTGTCTACCCCATAGATATCTAAGGGATAAAGACGTGATTAATACGTGTATATATATATAGGTAGTTTTTTAATATCAAATTTTTAAAAGAAAACAATTGGATACAAATACGAATCTTTAACACAGTCGCTGCCAGCTGTCAAACCCGAGACTTCTTCAGGTGTCACTGACGCACACGTGCGTTCAAATGCCTGTAAAATTATGACATCGGCACTGGGCGAATGTCACCAAAACGCATATATGCGCCGGTGGTGGCAGTGAATGCGTTAACAAGCGACTCATTTAACATTACTTTGTTCCAGCGGCAACCCGAACGAGAAGCAACTAGACTCGTCGTCGGACGAGGACAGCGACGCTGCGCCGGCGCACCCGCTGCCCGGACACGCGCCGCAGCCACTCTATCCGCTCTACGACCACCCGCTGCATCTGCACTACCGGCACACGTGACCACACTACTAGCCGCAGGGACACTACTAGCACTACTAGCAACAGGGACACTACTAACAACAGGGACACTAGTACTAGCGACTCTACGACTAGTAGCAGTGTAGCTACGAGTTGACTGCCGTATGTTATTTCTCTATCCACAAAATGATAGGCGCAAAATTCAAATTTTGTCATGGGGTCAATTTTAAAAGACCACGTGAAAGTAACATTCGAAAGTGGTTGAATGTGCTAAATTTTATATACGCGTGAAGCAGAAGAAAATGACTGATCTGAGTAATTTTGGCAACTAATAAATTTGAGCTGTAGTTTGTAGGAGTACACAGATTTTTTACCATTTTTGAACAGTACTTTACAGTGACATTCTTTCAAAATTCGAACACTGCCAGTAACAACAGGGACACTACCAATTATTAGCAGCAGGGACACTGCTACTAACAACAGGGACTGCATGCTATTATCTATGCTGGTTATCTAAGATTCCGTCTCTATTTATTACTACGAAACAGACAGAGACGTCATCATAGATAACTGACAGTTAAGATGACTGGAACTTAACTTAATAGAGAGTGGTGAAAAAGGCCCTAAAATAACATTATTTTAAAAATTACTATTACACTATTAAAAATATTATTATCATTATTCATTTATTACTTACTATCGGCACAGCCGAAATATACTGACGGGAAATCTAAACCGATTCAAAAAACAATAATGCCCCGCTACGATTAACGATTAAACTGGAGCCGTCCTTCAAAATCTCTGGTTATTTTCAGAATGTATGAAACAAACCTCGACGCTTGGTCGAGGTTCGGACACGTGAAGTTGCATTTGCGTAATCTGTGGTATATCTGACGTTGGTCACCTCTTTTACAATTTACCAAAGCCCCTGGGCGATATGTGAAGGCAAAGTTGCTTAACGGGCATAACAATGTAATCGGGTCTATTTTCGTTCCACAATTTTCATTGATCATAGGTACATAACACATGAAATAGTGCATTTTTTAGGATTTTTGAAAAGTCATCAGAATGTAGTAGGTGAGGTTAGTTTGCTATCTATTCTAGAAAAAAATATTTACTATTTCAGAAATAAATCTCTGTATGACTAACGAAAATTATGGCTAACCGTACATTCGGAACTGCAATTTTATGGGACAAAATATAGACCCCAACCCAATATAACACTTATCATCAGAATTGACAGGCGCTCTTCAGCGAAGAATAGTACATCATATCCGGTTTGAAGGACCGAGTGATGATGTTGCGTCTCATCTCAACCAGTTACATAATAGTGTCCTCTTGCTTTAATTTGTAATTATATTGCACTTTTATTGAAAGGAATTTCTTTTATTAAAGAAAAGGCTGGAGCTCGAATGAAATATTGTATTCTTCTACAACATTTTGAGGGGGTGTTGCCACTAAAACAAAATAAAAATTGTGTAAATGTTGCCATGCAGCAGATAATGTTGTAGCAATATTATAAAACTCAGTGGGTAAACGATTGAATTTTATGTCACTATAATTAATTAGAAATGTTTAATTAATCAAGCGTTTCGTTTAACTGTAATAAATAAAATTCTAATGTAAATAAAATTAAAATCCCTTCGTTTTTCTTGGGTATGTAATGTATTTTGTTATGTTTTTATTTCTAAGATTACAAAAATTTAAGGAAATTAATGTGAAATAATTAACTACTTAAATAAAATGATATTATGTATGAAGTTGAATACCTAGGTACTGTTTTTATTTCGCTTTTTCAAAAACTTGGCTTCCAACGTGAAATATTAAAATATCGATGTTTAAGAACAATGCATTTTATACATCTTCCAGTTAAATTTTATTTCGCCTAATTTCTGTAAAAATAAGCCTTATGTGTTTTAAATTTAAAAATTATTGTAAGTCCGCGTATAATTTGTAGAATAGACCATGTTTTGTTTTAATTTAGAAAACAACCAAATTATAGTCATATTATTAATACAAATAGTTTTATTTATTATTTTAAGTACGAATAATTTATTTGGTTAAAATGCGTGTCTTATTTTATTGTAAAAATAATTTTATTTCAGTTAAGGCATTAGCATGTTTTAGCTTATTTATTAGTAGATAAGTAGCATTTTTAAACAGTGTGTTTTATAAATAAACTATTGTTTTATTTCTTACTAATTAATTCATTTTTTCAAATAACCTGTGTGAAGTTACGACAGAAAATTGGCGAAAAATTAATAGGTAACTCGCAATTTAGAATTTTACTTTAATTTTTTTTTATACGGTGCAAAATGATTAATTGATCGGTAAATTTTAAAAATCATACAGCACAAAAAATAATCGTCTTACTAATAATTATTATACAATTCTACATTAATAAAAATAAGAATGTTTTGCTAGTTAACCGTTTTCAAAAAATAGCGATTTATAATATTGAAAACCAGGTTATAGGTCCCACCACCTAGAGGTACTGACCCCAAGTTAGAGTACCTAGTGTGAAATAGATATACTTCGTTTTTTTAGCATTAGAAAGAAAGTAGGTAAACAATTTTGACATTAATTTATTTTTAACGAATAACACATTTTAAAAATCTGTAAATTGTAACTTTGTTGATATTTATAACTGTTTCAATAAAAAAGCATGTCAAGATTATTTACCTTTTTTCAAATGCTAAAAAAATAAAGTACTTATAGTTAGAGGTACTATACATATAAATAGGTTCATATGATGATGATGAGATGATGACTTAATGAGGGGGTTGTGTATGTTTAAGAATACCAAAAGAAAAAAAAAATAGTGGCAATAAATTTATTTTTCGGAAGTCAATTTACACAGTCTCGTTGTTTTCTTGGTTTCTCCCGTCGCGGACGATGACCTTGGACTGGGCGTAGAAGCCGATCTCGATCACTTCCCTGGACACCATGGTCTGCTGGAGGCCAGCGTTGGACATCACAGCGTTAATATCCAACGCCCAGAAGTAGTGGTCCCTGTAGCGGTTGCTGTAGTTCACAGCCACGGCTCCGCTCAAACTGGCCTCGTATTCAACCTCGATCTTAACGGTCGCTTTGGTTGTGTGCAGCTCAGCAACTACGGCTTCTCCTGGCTTCAGAACAACTTCCATAGCAGAAGTAGTTCCGATGGTAATCGTCTCAGATTTCTCTGTGCTCTGGCCCCATCCAGACGAATAGCTGAAGGTCGTGGAACCGCCCATTTTGACGAGCTCTATGTCGAAGCCGTAGTTGATATCTTGCGAGACGGTGAGGTCGCCACTTTTACTCCAAGAAGACGAAACGGTGTTGGCAACTTGGGTCGAGATAGCTACGTTGAAGGAAGCTTCTTTCGTGCTGTTGTTCTCGAAGACTTGCCTCATGGCGATCAAAGGTTTCGAGTTAATGCTTAAGATCTTTCCGCTCTTCGGCACTAAGGTCCTGGCGACCTGGCTCCATCCATTGGTCTTGTACAGGTCTCCCCAGGGCGTAGGGCTGCGGAGGTATGCATCATCAGGGCGGGCTCCGAAGTAGTTGTTGGCTCCGTTCTTCACGTTGTTGTCGGAGAGGCTGAAGGAATCCCTTTCTTGGTCTGAGATGATGTCGATCTGGTTGCCGGAGTAATAAACCTTCATGTCTGAGTCCTGGTCCAGGTATTTGCCGGATAGCTGGACGTCAATGCTGGCCATGGCCAAGGCTGGCAGCGCCAGGAGAAGGCATTTGAACGCCATCATGGTTTCTGGAATAATAAAAGGTTAGTTTTGTTAAATGTCTTAAAAAATATATCGGGGGCCAATTGCCACCAAGCTGATCTAGTGTCTAACTATGCACGGGTTTGTATGGTCACGTTCTTAAATTTAGCGTAAGAATTTAATTAGATCCATTGGAAAAAGCATGAGTAATTTTTTTTTAAATATGAATAGGAAGGCAAACGAGCAAGTGGGTTACCTGATGGTAAGCGATCACCACTGCCCATAGACACCCGCAACCCCGGAGGGATTGCAGATGCGTTGCCAACCTAGAGGAGTTAGATGAAATGCCTCTTGTGCCCGTAATTTCCCCGGCTGTCTTACTCTCCACACCGGAACACAGCAGTGCAAGCACTGCTGCTTAGCGGCAGGATTAGCGAGTAAGATGGTGGTAATTAATAAAATGTACTTAAAGAAAGTATTCGAGTGAAAAGTTAAAAAACAACTCGTTCTTTAGCGTTCGAGATAATGCAGAAGAGTGGGACACAAAGGCGGATTCAACATCGTTGGAATATTTTGAATACATGCGCAGGACGCTAATGCAGCACCGAGAGACTTCAATTAACCATAAATTAATCATCAACTGAGTCCCATATAAACCGTACAAGAGCCTTATCCAATTCCGATTCAGTTTAGATTATCACGCTGTCAGATCCATACAAAAATGACAGCTAATACCTGAACTGAGTCAGAATTGAAACGCATTAAGACGTCATGGTAAGGTCCCAGAAAATCGTCAGTTGATATAATAAATCACGTCTCTGAGTGCTGCAGACAACAATGTAATGAAAGTAGTTAAAATAGTTACTCAAAAAGTACTCACATTGTTAAAGTCGGATTAATGAAGTTAAATATACTTAAATTAAATAAAACCGCTCACTTTGGAGCGATTAGCTAAACTATGCTTTTCTCAATAATTCTCATGTATTTATACTAATTTAGCAAACATTTAAAAACGCGTATTGGACATTTAATTTAGCTTTACGCTTGCTACTTTTTGTGCTGATGGATCTACCTCTAAGTTGTTTGCGTTGTAATAAAGATAAGGCCGGCGCACACCAAATGCGTGCCGCGTGCTGCGTGACACTCATACGCAGCAGTTGTAATGTATGTATGATAGTTACTATGAGATAGGTGCCAGACCAGATGCGTGGCGTACGGGCACGTATTAAAATTCATAATGCTAAAATGTATAGGTAGGTATATAATGGGTTAAAATACATAACAGTTCAAAATATATACAGCGATTACATACATACATACATACATATCGTCACGCCTCTTTCCCACAGGGGTAGGCAGAGACTACTTTGTTCCACTTGCTACGATCCTGACATACCTCTTTCGCTTCATCCACATTCATCAATCTCTTCATACATGCTCGTCGATTTCGGGTACTCTTGACAGGTCAGGCCAGGGCCTTTTTCCAAAACCTCCCCAATTTGATCATGGAACGTCCGCCTAGGCCTACTGCGATTTACTTAGAAAATTGCAAATTAACAGAATTGCTATAAACTAAACCTAACCTAACCTAAACCAATCTATAGATCACTTTATAAGTAAAAAAAATTCGTATACCTAATAGTTTCACAGAAAATGGCATTATATATTTTGAACTATTATGCATTTTAACCCATTATACATTTTAAACTTTATATATTCTGATCCGCTCCCGTGGCGTACGTGTGCACGCGCGTGACCACGCATCTTGTCTGGCATCTATCTCATAGATTCATATATGCGAAAGTATGGATGGATGTTTGTTTGTTGCTCAATCACGCCAGAACAGCCCAACGAATCTGGATGAAATTCGGCACATAGATAGAGAAAAGTCTGGAATAGCACATAGGTTACTTTTTATCTCGGAAAATTCCCGCGGGATAGCGAATTCTTTGCAGACGAAGTCGTAGCGTAGGCAACAGCTATATTTATTTATTTATTTATTAGATTGTAATGTCATGTACATTTATATTAAAAGGTGTTAAGCATAAATTAGTCGGTCCATGACGCCCTGCAAGGGCACACAATAACAATTTATCACTAAAATCTAGGAATACAAAATTTAAATGTCAATAGTTCCGTTGCTTAATATGTTAATTTAAATCATGCAATTGTATCGTATTCATTAAATTAAATTTAAATTAGCTAATATTTATGTCAAGGAGTTTTATAAAAAAAGATAAAGACAATTAAATAAAACACACATGAGATGGTCTGATGACATTAAAAGTTACGCCGGACCGTACTGGCTCAGGAAGACAGAGAATAGGACGGAGTGGAGGATATTAGGAGAGGGTTACATCCAGCAGAGGATAGAGAAAAGAAGAGAAGAGAGAATTAAATAAAAAGTGTAAAATAAAAATACTTAATTTAATTTAGAATGAGAAACCACAACAACATTATATTGCCGCTCGTAAGCTGTAATCTCATTACAATTTGTACTAGAGTAACAATTAACGACACGCAAATAAAGTGACATTAAAACAATTTTATTTTGCGGCTCCCAGACTATTGCCCTGTACCAATGATATTTCATAGTATAGATATGTTACGTTCCTAGTAAATTGCGTTTGAAAAATGTTCTCTCTGTCAACTATCACATTGACTGTCACGGACTACTCATACTGTGGCTTGTTTGAGGTTAATTGATTGCGACATGAGACAATTGGGTCATTTATGAATCTTCAACTCGGACGCGGTAGTAACATATCTACTCCCTGTTTATATGTAATATCATTGCCCTGTATTATTTGCTAGGTAAGAAGTAATCGACCAGACGCAATATAGGTAATGTTATTGTGGTTTCTCATTCTAAATTAAATGAAGTATAGTTGATTCATACATTACAAATGGTGCGTGCGCGCGTCACGCAGCACGCAGTACGCAGCCCGCATTTGGTGTGCGCCGGCCTTTAGGTTCTAACGAAAGCAGAGCTACGGCGTTATAATATTGACTACATGTTGCTCGCGACTTCGTCCGCGCAGAATTCAAATTTGCATCCCTGGCCCCTATTCGCCAACTTGATAATTGTCGGCGACAAGTGACAATTCGAATTGCGATGCGAGGTCAATATGAAGCCTACCGGCGTAGATTCTCGTCGCGTTTGTAATGTAAACAGAATTGTCACTTTTCACCAACAATTGTCACGTAAATGACATTATCTTCCAAGTCTTGCAGGTGTCCATGGGCGATGGTGATTACTTTCCATCAGGTGACCCGTCTGCTCGTTTGCCCCCTCTTATATAAAAAAAAAAAAAAAAAAAAAAAAATTATGACACGGTCACTAATCTAACTAATATTATAAATGCGAAAGTATGGATGGATGGATGGATGGATGGATAGATGGATGGATATTTGTTTGTTACTCAATCACGCTAGAATGGCCCAAAGGATCTGGATGGAATTCGGCACATACCTAGATAGAGACAAGTCTGGAATAGCACATAGGCTACTTTTTATCCCGGAAAATTGCGTAGTTCCCGCGGGATAGAGATAAACAAATTCTTTGCAGACGAATTCGCTGGCAACAGCTAGTCAGTCATATATTTGTTCACACATGGTCTAAAAATAAGATGGTTAACAGACAATTTTGAGGTGCTATATGTTTATTACTAAGATATACAAATAGGTATTTTTAAAAAGTTATGTGTCACATATGCACAAACTACATTCTAATTAAACTTTTAGACTAGATATATTTTAAATAACGTTGTCGTTTAAAAACTCCTGAACTGAGTAGTAAGCCTTCGACACTATAAATTTACGCAGTGAACATTTAAACTTATTTCTTACGAAGGTATTACATAATTAGGCACATTGATACTATGTTTTATTGCAAGGTACACACAATTAATACCTCTTCAACCAACATGTATTTCCAGCTAAGAGGGCCAAGAAAAGCTTCATATATGTCAGTAATATCACTGGCTGTAGTAGCTGTCCTACTCTCCACGCCGGAACACAGCTGCTTGGCGGCAGGATTAAGGTGTAAGTTTGTGGTACAAGGCCTATGTGCTATTCCAGACTCTCATCAAAAATGTCAAGGGATATTTTTGTAGCTTCATAAAATAGGGCCCTGGTACAGTAAATTAAAACATAAGACTACTTTTTATCCCGGAAAATTGTATAGTTTCGGCGGGATAGCGATAAGTACATCTCAATAGCTCTATATTCTATGCGGACGAATTCGCGGGCAGAAGCTTGTTAGCTATATTTAGGTAGAAGATAAACATATTATAGAATCTACATATATACCAACGTCATAATATGTATCTTGCTGAATATACACAATACCAATTTAATTAAGAACCTTTCTATTGTCATATATTTTCGCGGCATCATCAGTATTCGAATCTCGTTTTGAAATTGATATTACATATTGCTTTTTGACTAAATGCAAAGTAATTAAGTAGTTTAGAAAGAGGTGACTATGCAAAAATAGTTACTAAGAAGTCTTTATAATGTTTAGGCACTGGTTTTGATCCGCGGTATCACTCGCGTAAACCGTTGAATTTACGGTATTTTACTGAATGGAAAACATGGCCATTGCCAAAAACACGAAGGCTGCGTGGTCAAACCCGATAAGTCGAAATAATTGACGGTTGAAAAAAGAACACTGTCTAAACGTGTCTTTCTTTTCAAAATTCCTGCCGAATGTTGTTGCATGCATGTATGAAGAGATTGATGAATGTGGATAAAGCGATAAGAGGTATGTCAGGATCGAAGCAAGTGGAACAAAGTAGTCTGCCTACCCCTGTGGGAAAGAGGCGTGACGTTATGTATGTATGTGTATGTAGAGTCAAAAATCAGGATAGTGTGTTAAATTAAAATTCAAACATGTATTTCAGACCAAGTCCATAGGTACATACTATAGGTACAAAGCAGATTAAGCTACTTTTAGGTTAGGATATCTTTGTTTTCTACTTTAGGTACCTTTGTTTTGGGTAGCTGTAATTACCAAAAAATGTAATAAAGTTGGTGGACCTTCATATTTAAATTTTCGGTTTTACGGCGCGCCCTAAATGTCAAAATTATAAACAGGCTCATACCGAATGAATGAAAACCAAGACACGCTAAAACTTTATCATTTTATTTTAAAAACACAGAAAAAAACACAATAACTTAACTAGGAAGTAAAAATGTTTGTACTTAGTAAAAGTGACAGACCAGCTGTGAAAACACTTATTAAATTAACGGCGTTGTGACAACATTTTGCTATATATTTTACTAACGACTTATAATCGTGAGAGAACAATAGATGTCTCACAAGAGCTTACTTACACTTACAACAGCTTAGTAAATTAGCTATTCAATTACCCAATGGTCCTCCCCGAACCGTCTGCCACAGAAACGTGTTCGTCAGCGTAAAACCCTATTGAAATCGTCTCCTTCGACCTGATGCTTGTAGGATGCCCAGCTGCCTGTAACACGGCATTGACATCATACGCCCAGAAATGATGACCTCTGTGTGTACTGCCGTAGTTACACGCCACAGACCCACTTAAAGTGGCTTCGTATTCCACCTCAACTTCCATCGTACCCTGGTTAGCGGTCAGAGTCGCTCTGGCCGACTGCCCCGGCTGGAGTTCCACGGATACAGAAGAACGAGAACGTAAGACTGATGACTGAGACTTGGTAGTACTTTCTCCCCAGGTATTTGTGAAGCTAAAAGAGGTGGAGCCACCAGCACTTCCGACGCCGAAGTTGATGTTGTAAGTGACCTCTTGTCCAACGGTGATGTCTCCGCCTTTGCTGATGGTTGTTGAAACGGTCCTCGCGATTTGCTGGGACACTTCTCCGCTATACTTTGCCGGGTAAGGGCTCTTGTTGGCAAAGTGTTTGTTGCCCACGATGACTGGCTTGGTTCGGACGCCGATCACGCGTGTGCTGATTGGTCTAAGCTTGGTCCTAACTTGGTCCCAGTTGTACTTCCTGTAAAGGTCTTCCCAGGGAGTAGGGCTGTGGAGGAAAGCGTCGTCAGGTCGGCGTCCAGCCATCTTTCCAACGGCGTCTTTGAGGGATCCGTCGCTGAGTCGGAAGGTGCCTCGTTCCCGATCGCTGATGACGTCTATTCTTTCGCCGAAGGCTTCGGCGAACGCGTTGCGTTGGTCTTTGTTGACGTTGATCTTGACGTTGATATTGGCGAAAGCCAAAGCTGGTAAAAGCACGAAGATGATTGGTGACACCATGATTATCTGAGGAAGAAGATTTTATTTGGAACTTTGTTAAGTGTAGAAACTTAAACAATAACCTCACTTGTTCAAGAATCTTTGCATTTACATAATCTAATTATCCATTAACTAAAATTTATTCGTTCTGCGCAGAATTCGGCGAACCCCAACCAAATTTACTGTCTTAGGAGTTGAATTTATAAGTTGATATAAACATTCTACCTATTGTTTAAAAATCAGCTTTCTAGGTTCAGCTGTTTGAGGATGGGCGTTTAATTAAAGTCAGTCAGTCAGGTCATACATAGTATAGGTACATAGAAAAGTAAGTAAACAAGTGATAGCGAAATTTTCTTTTTTTAAAGTATTACTTATGAATTTCGGTGTAAAGATTTCTTTCTCATAGATTTGACTGAGTTATAATTTAGCATGAAAATTTTATATTTAATGGCAATGAAGTTTAAAGTGCCATAAAATGTTATAATTTTAAGCAATTAAATATTTGTAACTTACAAGTTTGTTCTTAGCCAACAATTAACGGTTGAGAATCCAAGACTGCATGTGCTTTAGTATTTATATAATTTATATCACAATTAAGGACTTCGTGTTGACGTAAATAATGTACCTATTTGGACGTCAGTTCTCTTGTTCGCAATATTATTCACGTGCGAAATTAACTTAATATATTATTTTGATATCCTCAACAAACATAATGTCATAGGAAATACCTTTTATGTTTCAGGTTTTCCTCACCCCTCAGCTTCTATGTGTGAGCCATCATGTGATGATGATGTTGGGTTTGGTTCGTTGGTTATCAATATTATTAGAATGCCCAAACCCAAAGGGAAAAACGCCCGGAAACAGGAGCCCCATTTAGCGAGGTCTATTTGGCTATAATAATTAAATTAACCGCATTCGGTAAAAATAGATACCAATAAATAAACTGCGGTAAAACAAACGACTGGCAAATTTAAGATTGAATCAGAAAAAAAAATGTCTAAAATATCCTTTGATGTCCGTCCGTCTGTCAAGATCCTTTTTCTCATGAACGAGGTAAGGCATAAAGTTGAAAGTACCTACATAACACATAAATACTTAGGTCTACGGTCCTTTACAGCTGTGAAAAATCATCCATCTAACAATTATGTAAGTCAACTCTGTCAAAATCAAAATCAAAAGATTCTTATCTACAATTGCCGTGCTCCCAAAATTAGCAATATAAATATCTCTTATATCAGCCACGCTGTAATAATAGCATCTACAAAAGGAATAGTTATAATATGTGCATTCTAATTTTCAATAACTTACCTGACCAAATAAAATCACTCGAAGGCAATGGATTCAAACGAGCATTGAGATGTTGGCTCCTTGAACACTGTTTCTACAGTGTCAAGGAATTTACTAGTTATAAACTTAATACATGACATGAATTTGGAAATTATTGACTGCCTACTATTGTTGTTTTTTTTTTAAATGTTTTGACCATATGATTATGAATGTTTTGTTATTGATTTTATTATTGTTGATGCACGTTAACTACCTACTTTATATATTTGCATGCTGTATGAATGCAGCTGAAAAAGATGGAGCGATATCTAACCTAAAATTAAGACATGTAACTAACCCTTTTTCTGCAAAGAAACATTATCTTATCTTATCTTATCTTATCTTATCTTAGGGGGTAAGTTAGATAGGGGGTAGTTGTCTTAGAAAACTACTAATATTATAATTGCGAAAGTAACTGTCTGTCTGTCTGTTACGCTTTCACACCTAAACCACCGAACCGATTTTAATGAAAATTGGCACAGAGATAGTTTCAGTCCCGAGGAAGGACCTATAGGATATTTTTTATCCCAGAAAATGGCATAGTTCCCGCGGGATAGCGATAAGCAAATTCTACGCAGACGGAGCCGCGGGTAACCGTTTGTTTAGTATACAGGTAGCTCTTGTAGCACAACTAATGAAATGAGTTTAAAAATCTAAATTTGTTATGTCTGTGTATGTAATTAACCAATATAAAATGACCTCACACTGCATACATTTTGCTTAAGAGCAGGGCTCTGTTAACCCTGGATTTTATGACAACTTGGCGAATTTGTGTGGAACCTTCGGTGCGCGAGTCCGACTCGCACTTAGCCGTTTATTTGAGATCATCATCACCAGCCTATACTCGTCCCACTGCTGGGCACAGGCCTCCTCTCAGAATGAGAGGGCTTGGGCTATAGTTCCCACGCGGGCCCAATGCGGATTGGGAACTTCACACACCATTGAATTACTTCGCAGTTGTGTGCAGGTTTCCTCACGATGTTTTCCTTCACCGTAAAGCTCATGGTCAATTTCAAATGAGATATCGCAATTCGCACATAAATTCCGAAAAACTCAGAGGTGCGAGCCCGGGATTCGAACCCACGACCCTCTGCTTGAGAGGCCACAGGTCAAACCACTAGGCTACCACGGCTTTTTGATATGAATATTTGAGATAAGAAACAGGCCCCTCTTCTCCACTGGGCACTATGGGCACGTGCCCAGGGCCCCGCGATCGAATGGGGCCCCCTAGTTCCTGCCAGATTACCAAATGATAACCGATATTTAGGTCATAGGGGCCCCATGATCCTAATGTGCCCAGGGCCTCAAATAGTTTAAAGACGGCCCTGATAAGAAACCCTAAAAAAGCAAAAAAGCATAACTTTAACCAACTATTTATAAATAGAGGATTAAACAATACCTTCACGTTAAATTGATTAATTATTATTTGTCAAATCGTCTATTTAGATATTTAATGTGGAACACATATTATGTTGTTTCAGCATTTTGTCATGGTTTGCGTTAGTAAGTAATACTTTTTAAATAATGCAGTGTAGGTTTTGCTAAAAATCATTTTTAACGAAGGCTTTTGCTGACAGTTTCTATAAGCATTTGTTATACGAGCTCTACAATAATTGTTGTACCAAATTAAAGGTCAATCCGAATGGGAGGCAGGGAACCTCTTTTTAATATAAATATGTCCATGATCATCATCATCATCAAGTCCAAAATACCTTTAAAATAATTATGCAAAAATCTCTGTATTATTTAACACAAAAACGATTCGAATAAAAAGGGCAAGTATCGAGTTACATAAAGTTAAATGCATAATTGTTCGCAATGTGAATTGTAATTTTCCGTGACACTTAGAACTTTCTTGATCGCGTAATCTACAAATTCGATCAGGGGCCTTACCATGACGTCTTAATGCGATTCAGTTTAGGTTCGCTCGCTGTCAGATTCATACTAAAAGTGACAGCTGAAACTGGAACTGATTCGAAATTAGGACGTCATGGTGAGACCCCTGTGGTAATAAACGGGCTATCTATACATATGTTTTTCATAGAGTTTTAACTGGCAGTTTTTGTACAATAAAAGATTTTTGAAAGAAAAGAGAAATCATATTTTGATATTTTTAAAGAAGTCTCGTTTTTTTTGTATGTCAAGGTACAATTATCATTATCAAAATTGAATTCAGCATCTTTAAATTATCCGAAAATGATACCAGACACGATGCAGTTACATACTTTATTTACGAAGAAATTGAGCTTAGAGTGGAGCACGGCGGAGCCACTGTTCCTCCCCCTCCCCTGGCCCCCTGCACCATGGCTGCTCCTGGCTCCAGGTCAGCATCAACTCAGTTTACCTGTAGGTACCCTTGGGCGGAGTGGCTTCAAAAAGTGCAAGGTCCAAGCTCCGGGAGACTCCAGTAACTTAACTCAACGCGCGTATTTCGCTAAATTCTTAATTTTTCTTCAAAGACTATGGCGTATGTGTTCATAATTTCAGTAATATTATTAATGTACAAGATAGTTCACTTCTTAAACTAAGATACTGCTGTGCTAAATTATTGATTTTTTGGCGTGAAATCTAAAAAAAGGTGTTTCCTTGGGAGGGCTTTTAAAATTTTGCTCTAAAAGGTGAAGTTTCATTCTCAATTTCGAAGTGAAACGGAATCTCATTCTCGCCTAAAGTGAACTCAATTCAATTCAGTATATCTTGAACTAAAAAGTCATCGTGAAAAACTTGAAGATTCATCTTAATTAATAGATAGAATAGCTACTCAATGTTAGCTAGTTTTTTGATGAAAAAGAGGGTTACATTTTATTTGATTCTCGAAAACAGTGTTGATATTCTGCTCTAAAAATAATTATTTAGCAATGCTCAACTCTATTTTGACTCAGAAAAAAAAAAAACATTAGTATCGGTCTTGAATTAAATTCAGTATAAATTTTTAAATATCACCTATATATCACGGCGGACTGACGCCGCACCCTCATTCAGCGCCGATTACAGCAGTATCGTAGTTTAAGAAGTGAACTATCTTGTACATTAATAATATTACTGACATTATGAACACATACGCCATAGTCTTTGAAGAAAAATTAAGAATTTAGCTAAATTCGCTCTTTGAGCTTGTAAGGAGCCTTAAAGCAATATTTATTTTTTTATTGTCCATCTTCTTCCCTCCATATCTCATGAAATATTGATCCCAGAGAAAAAGTGTATACAATCTTTTTTGTAGAGAATTTTATTTAAATTAATTACGTTTTAGATTATTTTTTGCTATGGGCCACCGTTTACGAGTTATTAATGAAAAACTAAGAAAGGGACATTTGGACTCCCCTCCCACCGTTAGCTCCACCCCTAACCATCAGTACTTTTAGTATGTGGTTTAAAACACCATTCTCTACAAATTTGCCAAAATTCGCTTATACACGAGTTTTTTCCCCCGAGACTCTGTTTTTGGGCTTCATTTAAGTAAGTAGTAAGTAAGTAAGTAATCTTTATTTGCAATTAAATATGGTTTACAATAGATGTCAAAATGAGATACAGTTCACATATCGATACCTTTAGGTTCAATTGGCGTAAAGGACAAAATGCCGAAAATGAGTTAAATATACAGTTTTGTTCAGAATTTTAAGCTCTATCGAACTGTATACTTAAAATTTTGATATCTCGTAAAATTTGACCTTTACACCCCATATTTTTGGATCACTTATCACCAAAATGTGCTTTTTTGTGGGTGTAAGTAACAAACCTGAAATCACATGGAACGTAAAGGAAATCATGAAGTTATAAACAACGACGTATAAACCTAAATTTACCATATTGTCCTTTAAGACCTACTTTTATAGGACTGAATTTACTTATTTGTCCTTTACGACCTTTACTTTACTTTACTTGGGCTCGGCTTTTACGACAGATGGAAAGTGTGAAAGAGATATTGAAAGAAGAGTGAATGCAGGAAACATGGTCAATGGAGCGCTGCGCGCCTTTGTGAGCAGTGAGAAGGTGTCAAAGAAGGCGCGTCTGGCTGTTCACAGAGGGGTGCTCGTTCCAACACTAATGTACGGTAGCGAAAGTTGGGTATGGCAAAAGAAGCATGAAAGTAGAATAAATGCAGTAGAAATGAGAGCGTTAAGAAGTATGGAAGGTGTATCACTGAAAGATAGAATAAGGAATATTGTGATAAGGGAATGTGCTGGTGTGAAAGAAGATATAGTGACTAGGATAGAAAAAAGTATGCTTAGTTGGTTTGGTCACGTAGAGAGGATGGATGAAAGAAGATTAACTAAACAGATTTATATGGGGAGTGTGAATGGGTGCGTTGGGAGGGGAAGGCCTAGGCGGACGTTCCGTGATCAAATTGGGGACGTTTTGGAGAAAGGCCAGGTCATGAGTACCCGAAACCGACGAGCATGTATGAAGAGATTGATGAATGTGGATGAAGCGAAAGAGGTTTGTCAGGATCGTAGCAAGTGGAACAAAGTAGTCTCTGCCTACCCCTGTGGGAAAGAGGCGTGACGATATGTATGTATGTATGTATGACCTTTACTTCTATACATTATACTTTAATACCAAATCAAAACTACGGCGTAAAGGACGTATATACAAAAAGATATTTATTTCTTGAATTATACGACCTGATTAAGACACAAACATAAATCCTTAGGTCTAATTTTGATGAGAAAGTAAGTGTATCTCTATAAATTCGACACTTTAAGGTTCAATAAAATTTGTGTAAAGGACAAAAATGCTACTTTTCAGGAGAAGTAAAATATTTTTTTTAAGCTAAATATTTCTTTTATTTGGGGACCTATATCTTCGATGTATATGACAAAAGTGCTTAGAATTCATCACCCTACGCAGTAAAATGGTAACCACAACGATAAATAGCATATTTTAGAAGTTAAGTATCATTTACACCCCGGAAAAAAGCGTCGGTAGTCCCTTACGCCCCGACCTTTCTAAAGAACTCAAAAGTTTTGAGGTTGTAAAGGTCAGTTTTATATAAAATTATACAATTTTGGGGTGTATTCACTGTAACTTACTAAATAGTTCTTAAATAACTGTAATTGCTGATTCCCCTTTCCACCTATACCCACAATTATGCTGAACATGACCTTTAGGTCTTGTTACCTTAGGCTCTGTCTACGCTGTAAGGGATAAAACGTGATTTATGTATGTTATATATGTATTGTTCTTTATAAATATAAGTATTTATACGTGTCGTATAGATTAGCTAAATTTAAACGTTAGCAATCGTTATCTTAATAATATGTATGTTATTAGTTATGTAGCATTGAAATTTCGTTTAACATAAATGTTTTAAACAGTTTACTTATATTTATAAACGATTATTTATGTAATAAAACATGTAGATTTACCCAGGGTAGGACTATGTGTAGTAAATGAAAGCTCAATAGTCATAATTGTAACAAAATGTCCAAATATTATAAATCTTAAATCAAGTATAATCTAAGAGCTCACAAATATTAAGCACGTCACTTATTAATTACTAGCTGTCACCAGCGACTTCGTCTGCAAAGAATTCGTTTATCGCTATCCCGCGGGAACTGCGCAATTTTTCAGGATAAAAAGTAGCCTATGTGTGCTATTCCAGACTTTTTTCTATGTATGTGCCAAATTTCATCCAGATCCGTTTGACCGTTCTGGCGTGATTGAGTAACAAACCAACATCCATCCATCTATCCATCTATCCATCCATCCATCCATCCATCCATACTTTCGCATTTATAATATTAGTTAGATTAGATTAGTTAGATTAGATAGTTAGATTAGATTCAATCCAATTAAGTGGCATTGGAAGATTTCATGTACAATTTGTCATTAGTTATTGCTCACATAAACTGAAATCATTAATTGCCAACAAGTATAAACATAGATATACCTTATCAGACAGATTTTGAAAGCAATGTTCGTTTGTTAGCAATATTTAACAAAAAACACCAAAATACTTAATCTATAGGTACCTAAATGATACAAAAATTAACTTATAACGATCTCGTTTTGTGTATAGTTGCGTTGAATGATAAATATAAGTGACGTACTTATTAATGTGTATGATACCTGATTTAATACTTATAATGATCAAACATTTTGTTACAATTATTATAATTCGTGCTTTCATTTACAATATTCTTTTCTTTCTTCTTTTCTTCTTCTTTCTCAATGACTTTGAGCAGTGCCACTGTTCACACATATGGTTCGAGTGGTTGTTAGTGATAGAGAAGAAACTATTTAGGCAGCGTAGCGTGCGTCTAAAGTCTTTGCAAATAAGACACAAATGATTGTCAGCCTCTTAATGACATTTGAATGCTACATTACCAATAAAATAAAAATATAATAATACCCAAAGGTACATTTTAGCAAATAGTAAAATATTTTGCGTCATTGATACCTTTAATTACGGTTATGTATGGAAAATAACATAAAACGTCTAAATTATAGTGAGCTATACACCCGAAAATTGTATAATTTTATAAAAAACTGACCTTTACAACCTCAATACTTTTGAATTCTTTAAAAAGGTCGGGGCGTAAGGGACTATCGACGCTTTTTTCCGGGGTGTAAAGGAGACTTAACTTCTGAAGTATGCTATTTATCGTTGTGGTTACCATTCTACTGCGTAGAGAGAAGAATTCTAAGCACTTTTGTCATATGCATCGAAGAAATAGGTCCACGAATAAAAAAAATACAAAGGTTTTAAAAATAAAAAAAACGTTTTTTGCTTCTCCTGAAAAGTAGCATTTTGTCCTTTACGCCAATTGAACCTAAAGGTATCGATATTTAGTCAATAATATGACATGCAAATTATTGGACGGGCTACTAGGCAGCCCCACAGTATGCTCTTATATTTGTGTCTTGCAAAATGAATAAATGTTTTCTTTCTTTCTCTTCATGCTGGCCTCGGCCCCATAAATGTCTTTTCAAAAGACCGTGTCCCCATGGGCCCGTGATAGGAAAACCGTACCAACATAATAATACGAGTACTTATTTCTACAATTAGGGTACCTACGTACCTAAATAAGATAATGGCGTCCGTCAGTACTTGTATGACGTAACAATTCGTTTTCCTCGTTCGAACAAAATCCCGTTTCTATTCTCCGTCATAATGAAGAGGCATAAATACTGTAGCACTTCCTCAAGTGTATATTATTCTAAACGAAACCTCAGTGAGTTCAAGATCGTGCCTCCTGTTTTCAGACTCCAAAGACCATAGCCAGATACATAACAGGTAATTAGATAATTGATTATGTTCTACTGCTGTACATAAGTACGTACTAAGATCTTTTCATTCTTAACTATCCTATTTGGTAAACAAAATTCTAACCTCAATGTACAAATTTTAGTAAAGAATAAGGTGTATTATGTTATCAAATAAAAGTGAGGCAATATTTTGTACATAATTTTGCTGATATTTTATCTACAGTTCCTTTATTTACGATGAAATAGTTAAACAATAACAAAATGACACGTTTTGAGGTTAGAATTTTGTTTACCAAATAGGACAGTTAAGTATGAAAAGACCATATATTAGCTGTCGCCCGAGACTCCGTCTGCGCAGAAATCTGAGCAGGATCTCGCGGGAACTATGTGAATTTACGTAAAAGAGAGAGAGAGAGAGAGAGAGAGAAACATTTAAAAATAATAGAGCTTATCCTATGTCCTTCCCCGGGACTGAACCATATTTGTACCATATTTCATTAAAATCAGACAACGTGGAACAAAGTACTTTCTCGCGACGGTGTGACGATATGTATGTATGTATGTGTGTGTTTGGGGGGGGGGGGGGCTACTAATAGGACGAACATACATACGTTGCAAGTTAATATGAAGCTTGTAATAAAAAATCATTCTAAATCGTAACTGACTCATCATTTAGGCCTCAGCATCTGTGGCAGATGATTTAAGCATTGTCAGCGGCACCTCCGTTGATGGCTAAACAAGCCTATGCGGCAGCGGCATATCCGACCGCATGACGGGCATGTGAAAGCGACCGAGTTTGAAGGGACGATCGCACCCGCACATGGTCTGGTCCTTTTGCACGCCAAAGCTTGGAACCAAGCTTGGTCGTGCGTTTGTCGTCCATCCACCAGACGCCTCCGCCAGTCACTCCTCCTTCCCGCGAGCTCCTCCCAACTATCGTGCCGGATGCCAAACGCGGCCATATCCCTTTTGGTGCAGTCCTTGAAGCGAAGTCGCGGTCGGCCTACTCCTCGCGTTTCGTTCGCTATCGCACCAAGCATGACACGCCGAGGTAAACGACACGGCTCCATACGATGCACATGCCCCAACCAACGCAGCCGTCTTTGCTTGAGCAATGCTGTAAGACTGGGTAGCTGCGCGATCGCAAGAACCCCCTCGTTTGTGACTCTGTCACTCCAGATAATACCCAGGATAGTACGAAGACAGCGCATGTGGAAGGCATTCAGTCGACGTTCTTGTTTTGCATACGACGTCCAGGTTTCAGCTCCGTACAAGACTACGTAACTGACTACGTAACGGAAAACCACATTTCCCATTCCGAAGTAGTTACCAAAGTTCAAAAGGCTCCCCTCATACATTCTAACAAAAGTTCCAACCCCACAGATCTCAAAATGGGACCCTTCGTGTTCCTGCTCCTCCCAGCACTGAGCTACGCGAGCATCACAGTCACCATTAAAGCATCATCAACAAAAGACCAATCCTCCGTCACCCACTATGGCAATGTCACTGGCATCATCACAGACCTCGAACGAGAATCATTCAACATCACCAACGGTCCTCTGACGGCCGCTACTGCCGTCCACAATGGTGGCAAACCCACGAACGTTTACGTGAGGAGTCCAACCCCGTGGGGCGATTTGTACAAGACGTACAAATGGAGTGAAGTCCGCAGAGAAACGAAAGTGCAACTAGACAGGATTATATCAGTTGACCAACGAGAAGTGACTTTAGTTAAAGGGGTGTATACTAACAATAGTACTTTGGATAGCATTTTCAGCAGCAATTATGAACACGAGGTTAAGCACGAGATGAGCAATTCCTTTGCTGGCAAAAAGGTTTCTGCTAACGTTACGTATATTGTAGATTTAATACTAAGTCAGCAGACTATGATTCATTTCAAATTTGAGTCCCTCTTAGGCAATAATA
This sequence comes from Pandemis heparana, assembly GCA_963854515.1. Classification (NCBI taxonomy): domain Eukaryota; kingdom Metazoa; phylum Arthropoda; class Insecta; order Lepidoptera; family Tortricidae; genus Pandemis; species Pandemis heparana. Next base: position 2,029,246 of record OY978031.1, on the reverse strand, counting down.
CAATACTTGCTCATACCTCACAAATAAAACCTGTCAAAGACGTTAATTTTAAGCTCAAACCCTCTCAATCTGTTACAGCAGTATTAAATGCTACTAGAGTATTTGCGGTAGTACAGGTATCCTACTTATCCAGTTTAAGTGGACACTTGGCTGTGAACTACAACCCAAGGCATAAGGGTCACCATTTCTGGGCGTACGATGTCAATTCAGTTCTTAGTTCTGCTAAACAACCTTTAGTACAAAGAAGTACTGTTGTTTTCTTTATGTATTATTATATTGATCCTAAAATTATAGTGGTGGATAATGAAACTGGTAGCGTGATTAAAACAGAAAAGGCTAGATATGACTAGTACTGTTTTTTTATTTAACTACGCGACTACGGCAAATAGGTTCGAAAAAGGGTTATGATAAGAACTGCTAGTCACCTATATACTGATACTGTGTTTAATAATAGTTAACTCATCATTGTTATCGTATCGTCGTAACTGCGTTAGTTTTTGATGAATAAGGATAAGGTTTCCATTGGTCAGTCATTATGACTCTACTTTCTACTTATTTACTCCGTGTGACATTTCAAATAGTCGATCAAGAATTTTTGTTGCGTATTTTGTATATTTGATTAATGCAGGTATTATATAATTAATGTTAAATTATGTAATTAATATTAAAATATTCAAAAATTATTAGCAAGTCGTAAAAATAGTTGTGAACTCAATGCACAATTAAAAGCATTGGAGTATTAAAATAATGACAGCTTTTGCATAATTAAATTATGTACAATCAATAATAATTTATTTTAAATAAATAAGAAAACATATTTCGAAATATAAACAAGCCTTTTTATCCTTTTTAACCCTCGACGCTAAAATGTCTTTGGCATCGTAGCTCACAAACGGATGAACCGATTTGGATACGGTCTTTTACATTCGAAAGCCAATTTTCTTGCGGTGTTTCTAAGCTATGTTTGTTAAAAATCGGTCTAGTTAAATTATATGAAGAGTATCAGCAGTTTTCCAAAATGATGTAATGCATTTTACGTAGGCATAAAAGACTTATTAATTAATTAAACCTTCTTTATACTACTGGCTAGAAACTGGTGATATGTAATGATAATGTATACTCATAATTGACAATAACAATCTGTTACATTGCACGTCTATAACATTATCTGTTCGGACTGAAACGGGGGAAAGGGTGACCAGATGATGATGATTGATAAGTAAGATAGGGATTGATATTCTTATTTTGTTATAACTAATTGAGGCTGATGGGGAAAAGGCTGTCTGATAAAGTTAGAACTACAACCATAAAGAAGTAGGTACTATATAAAAACGAAAGATGTCACAACAAAAAAAAAACAATTAAAAACCGGCCAAGTGCGAGTCGGACTCGCGCACGAAAGGCTCCGTACCAATCGGTTCATGAGATACAGCAAAAAACGCCAACAACTACTTGTTGTACGGGAACCCCACTTAATTATTATCATTATTTTGTTTTTAGTATTTGTTGTTATAGTGGCAACAGAAATACACAATCTGTGAAAATTTCAACTGTCTAGCTCTCTAGCTATTACGGTTCTTGAGATCTAGCTCGGCGAGTGGTAGCCATTTTCAACTTTCTAGCTATTACGGTTCTTGAGATACAGCCTGGTGACAGACGGACGGACGGGCTTCCATCCACCGTGAACCCGCGGCTTTAACCAGGTCATCCGTCCACCTCATTTTACAGATGTAATTGCGTGCGTTTTTCCTCTTTTCCTTTCCTACATCTTTCCATGGTTTTTCATTGTTAGTCAACCAAGCATCACGGGAAATACAATTGGTCATTGAGGATTTGTTACCATTCATAGGTACCTGGTGTTTTTAATAATAATAATAAAGATAATAATAATAATTTTTACTGTTCCTTCCACGCTGGTATGAGAGCAAAAAAACACAGAATGTAGGTACCAGTGTCTCACTGTGTCTCTCTTCCCGCGCAGATGATAATAGTTATTGCAGTTATCGAGGAATGGGTGAAAATATCAGAAATCATGTTATTAGGCGTTGTGGCTAGCAACCCATTACTATTTTGATTCTTCTTTCCACCTATTCCGGCTCTGTCTACCCCGTAAGGGATTAAGACGTGATATTATGTATGTATATTTTTTTACTGAGGGGTCTACATAAGTATACATATATCTAAGTAAGAGAGAGCTTCCACGGGGCGGAGCGAGCGGACTCAGACCAAATAAAGTCAAATGGAATTGTGCTACCGGCAAAGTAGGAAAAAGGTCGATTCAAATTCAAACTACGCCTAAAGCTTAAGGGTGCGACCACACCGCCGCTTAAAAAACGGTGACGTTACGGAATTGCAACAAAATGTATGAAAACGGTGAGAAAACGTGACGCACACGTCATGGCACTTCGTATACGCGGCGGTTTGGTCGCACCCTAACTTAGCTGTGGTATCAACCAGTTTACGATATGTATCTACTTATTTGTTAGATATTGATCAATATCCCACTGCGAAATATCGCAAGATTATTTTCCTGTTGTGGATCTTTATATATTGTGTAGAGAACTAGTTCCTCTTGAGACCGAACTGACGCATTCAAGAAACAAGACGCGTCTTAATTGTAACAGGTAATTTAATTTGTTAAAGTTGTATTTATTTTCCAAGGGTATTATATGTACAGTCAACTGGGGTGACTTTGATTTACGAGGTGACTTTAAAAAGTAGTTTTAATGACAAAACCATTATTTTTTATTTGCGTTTACTGCTTCCAATCAATGTCTTCGTCGATCGCCTTTGCGTCTACATGCCAAACATTGACCGGATATGAATAATATCGATTTTATAGCAATTTTAAAACGATCAAAGTAGCCCCAAAATTACCAAAGTCATCCCAGTTGACGGTATTAAAAAACACGACACGAACCTAACACTCATGGTCGAAATTCCAACAGGCATTGTTAGATTACTAAATTTGATGAAAGTTTTAAATATTCTAGGCCGGCGGGATATTTCATTAAAAAGGTCCGTATTACCCGCTAAAAATCCACCATAAGAATAAATATAATATGTATGTTCCCGTAAGAATATTGCAATTTGACATAGGTACCTAAATCATTTTTTTGAACGATTTTTCATAACAATATGAAGTGTCACTGTCGCCCTCTGTTAGTTTGCTATCTCATCACGAAAAGAGCACCGGTCTTGTCGAAATTTGGCAGAAAGACAATTTTTTTTTAAACAGTATACTTTCTTTCAGACACGATGATTCTGCTCTTACTGCTGCTCCCTTTGGTTAGTGCTCGTATAGATCTAGTTGTCGATCTAGCTGATGAAGAAATCTTTATCAGCATCAAACCTGGTCCAACGGAAGCTGAAGTTACAATAGACCATAGAGACCCCAAAGACATCCAGCTGTTAACTGACAAAGAAAAAGAAACGTTTCATATAACAAAAGAAAACCTCAAGGAAGCAGTTGAGACACTCACCAACAAAAAACCGACAGATGTATACATAACCGCTGTGCCAGGAAACGATTTCTACATAATAAACAATTGGTACGAAGTTAAAAGAGATTTTAAACTGAAAAACATAAAGATAGTGAACGTGACTACTGTAGACGAAACTCAATCGGAGAACCTTTATGCTAATATTGGCACTGAAAAGAAAACTATTCAAGCGCACGTGTCAGAAGCTCATGTCAGTTTTAATTCGTCTCACCGTTGGAGTGGTGACGTCAAAATTTCAGCCACAGTTCGTTACGAACTTATAAGGCCTGCGAAAGAACATCTCAACTATCTGTACGGTTCGGTGGTCGGTGATCATTATTTTTCCAGTGGCCTTAATATAGTAAGTTTTGGTGATACCACTGCAAAATTTGATTTGAATGCAGGACAATCTGCCAAATTTATTATCAGTGCCAGAATTGTGACGTGTAACGTTGAAGCTAAATACGAAACTAAGTTAACTGGAGACGTAGTTGCGAGGTATGCTGATACATACAAAGGCAAAGAGTTTTGGTCTTACGATGTGAATGAAGTGCTTAGCGCTCTGAATGTGAGTGCTGTAGAGACGCGTGAATTGGTTACGATATCGTACATAAAAGATTATCTAGTCCAAGTGGTTGATGTGGTGACTGGAAAGGATATTCCGTACACTGATTTGGAAAAGCCAGATTATTAGAAAGTAGCAAAAACAGACTGATTTCTGAAATATCATTGAAATGCATTCAATAAATCGCGTTATGTGCGTACATTATATTATAATGTGCAGTGCCAATGTGAGATGGGTGCTGGAATAAATTTGTAATATTCCAATTTTTTATATTTCGTTGATTTCTTAGTCCTCTCCCGTCAAAAAGACATTGTGGTGATGTCTGATTAATTACCGGACCTGGGTCCCGATTTTTGAAAGCACATTTACGTGAAGATACCACACTAGAGAGAAAAGTTATGCTGAATTTAAAATGCGAGTAGATTAGATGGAAATTATAGCTTTTTCATCTATCTACTAGTCAACAAGACGAAAATTTAATTCAAGCTGTTTTGTAGCAATTCACAGATTTATATCACTTTCAAGTGATATGTTTTCTAACATCGGGCTGCCCACAGAATTTTACGAGAGTCGGCAGAGAAATGCGATCTAGATTTTCTACACGTGAAAAACTAATATGTAACTATAACCATAGTACTTACACTGAAACTTAATAATAAGATTAATTTAAATAGTATGAAATAATTTTTGTATTGTGTAGAAATTGAAATGAAATGAAATGAAATGAAATGAAATGAAATGAAATTTTTATTTGTCAAAGCGGGTGTACAAAATTGTTCTTAAGTTATGATAGGTTAACATTGGATCTCCACATTGTGCCTTTGGACAGGCGTACAAATATCTGATTTAGGTAGGTATTTAATGCATTACGACGATCGTATTCATATACATATAGTGACAAAACATGTGAAACTCTCTTTCCTTCATACCCCAACATTATGTACCATGTTTTATGCAAATAAATGATTATGATTATGATTATGATTAACTAAGACAAAACACCTCGATGGCGAAGTAAGCCCAATTTATAGAGAAAATAAAGGGATCTCATTATCTGCTAAAAAACTTTTCACAAATGCATCATTTCACAAACTCATCATTTGATAACCCTTTAATATCTGATGAGCCGTAAACTTTTTTAAAAATCGAAAAACCTTTATGCGTGGCTCACATTAGGTTGGCTTAGGTTTGTTTTGTAAATTTTCCAAAAAGTCTATATTTTCGTAGAAAATAAAAGGTTATCAAATGATGAGTTCGTGAAATGATGCAATTGTGAAAAGTTGTTTAGCAAAATGATGGTATACCAAAAATAAAGCAATAAGTATTTAATAACGAATAAACGATTAGGTATTGTTAAACAGATGATTAGTTATTCATTTTCATAAAATACCAACAGACAAAACGTAACAACAGGTAATGCAAATGTTTCCTGTAACATGCGGTTTGGTGGCTGGATACACTAAAAGGAAAACACACATTTTTAATCAGCAAAGTATTATTCAGTCATTCGACCGAGTTGTTCCTCAGAGAGTGGGTGAGTAAAATATCATATTCATTCCTATTTATATAATTCCCTTTATGATCAATAAGTTTTATACATAAAAGGGTAACGATGGCATACATCTAATCTAACTAATATTATAAATGCGAAAGTATGGACGGATGGATGTTTGTTTGTTTGTTCTGGCGTGATTGAGTAATCACGCCAGAACGGCCTAACGGATTTGGATGAAATTCGGCACATAGACAGAGAAAAGTCTGGAATAGCACATAGGCTACTTTTTATCCCGGAAAATTGCGTAGTTCCCGCGGGATAGCGATAAACGAATTCTTTGCAGACGAAGTCGCTGGCAGCAGCTAGTTACAACATAATGCTCATCGAAATCAGAGCAGGGGGCCTTACCAATTCAATTCCGATTCTATTTAGGTTCGCTCGCTGTCAGATCCAGGGCCAAGTGCGAGTCGGACTCGCGCAGCGAGGGTTCCGTACCATTATCTATAAATATCAATAAACCAGTGTAAGCAGAGCCCTGCTCCAAAGCAAAATGTACGCAGTGTAAGGCCACTTTATATTGGTCACTGATATATACAGACATACATACATATTTATGGTTTTCGCAATTATTCCTTAATCTGTGCTATAAGACCTACCTTCATACCAAATTTCAAGATTCTGCGTTCACGGGAGGTGCCCTGTAGGTTTTGATTCCCTTGAGAGTCGAAAATTTGCAGCATAAACGGCTGTATCTTTTGATTACGTTGGCTTAGAAGTTTGATTTTTTCACAGCTCCAAGGGGCAGTAGACCTGAGTATTTGATATAAATTTCAGCTTGATACCTCCACGCGTTCCTGAGAAAAAGGGTCTTGACAGACGGACGGACGGACAACAAAGTCATCCTATAAGGGTTCCGTTTTTTCCTTTTGAGGTACGGAACCCTAAAAATGACAGCTAAAACGAACCTGAGTCTGAATTGAATCGCATTAGAACGTCATTCCGATCCGCACTGGGCCCGCGTGGGAACTATAGCCCAATCCCTCTCGTTCTGAGAGGAGGCCTGTGCCCAGCAGTGGGACGTGTATAGGCTGGAGATGATGATGATGAGAACGTCATTAAGGCCCCAGGGCTCTGATTACACTGGATTTTTAATTAATCTTAGTTTAAGAGTTTTTAATGATTCACGGTTAAGTTCATTCGAAATATTATAAACGGGATGTGAACCGCGATTACCTTTATTGAGCTCCCCGTCTACCCGTGATCATGATGCATGCAACTGTATCGAAATATCGGGAGCTCAATAAAGGTAATCGCGGTTCACATCCCGTTTATAATATTTCAAATAACCTTAGTTTGACCAGGGGCCTGATTTTTGAAAGTACATATGTGAAAACGTCACTCGAAATTGGTGAAAATTCGTGCTTAACACGTTCACGGACAGTGCGTCGAGGGCCGTAAACTAAAACCCTCGTAATATGGCACTACGGCTGTAGACGGGAATTTAATTTTTATTAAAAGTGGCACTACGTCCACAGTCGAATATTTGTCGTAGTATTTATAAGAAGGGTATGTCTCTGTGCCGTTTTTGGATGTAACAAAAACCCGCCAGTGCCACAGCAAGCACTCATATTGTTGCACACAAGTTACCTCCGTCACGCACACATTGACAGGGTGTACTGCCGTTTGGCAAATTATTTTTCCCAAATATGACTTCCCAAACCACTTATCGCAATACTTACATTTGCCAAGTGAACCTTCAGCAAAGTTACATTTAGCATTTAGTTCATTTGGTCAAACTATCATTTGGCAAAGTTTCACTTCGTCAAGATTTTATTAAGCAAATGCTTCTTAAGCAAATGTTTTGTTTTGTCATGAGTTATATTCCAAAAATAAAATTCCCAAATATGACACTTTGCATTGTATACTTATAGCAAAAATCTGGCAAATGATAATTATTTTTTACTATTGCAGTAATACAATAGTAGGTACACTGCAGGAATTTTAAGTATAAAATGAACAAATGGCAGAAATTATATATTTAATTGCTTAAACAAAGAAATAGTTCGTACAATTTAGTATCAAAACAGTCAGGTATATTTTTCTGCAAATCATTTTTTTTCTTTTTTTTTCAATCATAATATTTATTCTTATAAACTAAAAAAAAGTACAAATAACAATGAGCTGTGTTTTTGGAATATTAATTGGTTACATAATTAACTTAAGGATCATTTTGTACAATTCAGCGTGAAAAGCTATTTATAACATTTTAATCAGAATTAGCACTTAAGAAAGTGTTTTTTGAATTTAAATTTTTAAATTACTCACGATACACATTAGTAATTTCAGCTCAGAATGTTCAGCTTTATGTTGCAAAATGGTTTCAATTCTTTCGTCCTTTTTGGCATATTTCGTTTTCTTTTTTTGAGATGGTGCGCCTGATAAAATTGCTTCTATATCACCGGTGTTTGCTAAAGTTTCTTTAATCAATGTTTTAATTAAGCTATACACACCCGGATGATTTTTATCAATTATGACATTTATTTTATGGTGCCAAGCTTCGGCTGAATTTGAAGTTCTGGGTATGTTCAGTACATTCATGTTATGGCAACTCCAATAATTGGGTGCATATTTTGGTTGCGTGTTCTCTGTGCCGCTGATGTAATTTTCTTCAAACCACAAAGCTATATCTTTCCAGTCCGAATCTTCTATACAATGTCGGAGCTTGTTAAAATATATAGGTATTTCTTCTTCCGGTAAGTAGCCTAGTGCTAATAAACATTTGACTTGCTTATTGAAAGTTGTGTCTGATGCGTACTTTTTTACACAACCCTTAGCTTGAACTTGCCTGAAACAAAAAACGTTTGTCATGAAAATATGGTAAGAAAATAAATGAAATGAGAAAAATGAATTTCGGGTTAAGTCGGTGTATAAGATTTATATGGACTAATTTCTTTTGACATAACAAACATTTAACCTCCTGAAACTGCTGCAAGACATTGTTGCTGCACAACATTAATTAATTTTTAGCGAGCGAGCGAAGCGAGCGAGCAAGACGGTACGCAGCGGAAGCGATTCAGATAGGTTAGGTTCAAAGGCTAATGCGGGAGCGTAGCGCAGCGAAGCTCCCGCATTAGCCTTTGGTGGTTAGATTTTTTTTTAAACAACTGGTGCATTATGCTTTTTGATATTAAATAATTGATTAATATATGTTATAAATCTTAGCTGTTACACATAGCTGTTGAACATTATATGCTTTGATCGTTATTTCAATTGATATTATGTATAAACAACGTTATACCTTACAAAATTAGTTATTTTAAGATTATTACTTACCCGGTGTGGTTTTGGATTTATATGAAAATTCTTACCTGAACAGTATTTGTCCCAGATGAAACAAACATCCATGTAGTACGATATTTTCAAAATTTGATCGTAGGCTTATAATACTGGCTTTTTCGAAATCCAATATGCAGACTTTTGGTGACATGTTCAAGTTGTGTTCGTTTCCGTATTCTATTATTAATTCGAACATGACGTCATAAGTACGTTTATCTTTATTTGTACATAAACAAAAACATAAAGGAAATGTCTTAGCATTATCACTGAAAATGTTTCCGTGTATGGTGTACAGTTGCTGGAATAAAGTAGGTGAGACTTTAAATGTACCATCTAATATCCAGTAATTGAATTTACTTAAAATGGTCATCAAATTCAATGTAGACATCAGTAGTACTCGCTTATTATCCTCAAAAATACAATCTTTTAATACGAAGTTATCACCGTTGATTGATGTTAGTGGCTCGTTTATCTTGAAAAAAATATCACTAGGTTCCTTAACGACATTCTGCTTCCTTCTGTGGCGGTAAATGGTTTGCTTTAGAGCGGAAGTCGATGGCAAAGTTTCCACTACAGAGGAAGGAACATTTGCTTTACACGTTTGTATTATATTACAAACCTTCATCTCGGACTCGGCTATACTTTTCATGTTTTGGATAAAGTCTTTTATACTTTTATAGGTTTCATATTAGGATCCGGACTATGATTGTGATTGTCACTGCTTTTCTGTACTATATGTTTTCCATGTTTGAATATAGTAGTCAATATGCGGTGCACTTTTTCACTTCTTCCCGCCGTAATTCACAATACCAGTAATATTTAGTTTCATTTTTTGTACTGTATTCATAAATAAAACCATTATGGCTTAATTTTAGACGCCCTTTACTAGACGCAACACTTTCACACTCGTCCTGATTAGATTCACTCGTCATTTTAGCAAGTAAAGAAGTAAATTCAGTTACTATAACAAACAGTAGACCACAGCAACGCGGAAACGAATGCAACTTATAAACGAATGACCTGTCAATAGTTATCGCCATGTCTCAGGCAAGCATTAGAAAACTACCCACTTACAAAATATAATAATATTGTTATGTTTATCCTACGCATTACTCACATTGCGATAGAAATCATATGCCATGCGATATTTTGGGTTTCGTACGTTATGCCAAACGATACATTTGCAAAAAAAATAATTGGGAAAATAAACTTGGCCAATTGATTATTTGGTAAATAATCACTTGCGGAAAAAAAAGGTTTGCTAATCGTAATATTGCGATAAGTAGTTTTGACACTTCAATTTTTGCCGAATAAAAATTTGGGAAACAAAATTTGCGATGTGATGCTTTGGGGAACATTATTTGCCAAACATCAGTAATCCATTGACAGACTGCGTGCTGTGACACTTCGTCTGTGGCCGGACGATTCGCATACATATTCCGCCGTTCAGACGCCGTGTGCCACAGCGGGAGGGATTACACGTATTTCATTGCGACAAGGTGCGGTATAAGAATTCTCGATGAACGGTACGTATCATTTTATTGATAATTTAACAAAATATTTACTTGTAGTTGTAAATGCTAGTTACTTAAGTGTGCTGGGAAAAAATTAGTTAAGGTTTTAGTGCTGATAAGTGCATCTGAATGAGAAATAGGTGCTTATAAAAACTGCCGAAATCTTACTAATATTTAAAATAAATAGTGAATGTTTGGTTTTAGGTACTCGTTAACATAGCATACGCTTAGTTTACAACTAGGATTAACACATAACATACTTCTTATTACGCTTCTAGGTGACCGAGCGTCACGGGCAGAACATTATGTAGATGTACCTAGGTAAGTTGTAATATGTTTTTTCCTATTGTTGCTACAATTAGAAACGTTCGTATTTCAAGCATGTAAACTTGTTGCAGATGGCATCTGGTAGAAGAACAATATTTGCTGTCAGCAATCGGCCTGAAACTAGAATAAATGCAGAAGAAATGAGAGCGTTACGAATTACGAAGTATGGAAGGTGTATCATTGAAAGATAGAATAAGGAATAGTGTGATAAGGGAACGTGCTGTGCCCTATTGCATAAAGCTACAAGTTACAATTTACAAGCGGAATATATAGATAGAAAAGATCATGCTAAGTTGGTTTGGTCACGTAGAGAGGATGGATGAAAGAAAATTAACTAAACAGATTTATATGGGGAGTGTAATGGGTGCGTTGGGAGGGGATGGCCTAGACGGACGTTTCGTGATCAAATTGGGGACGTTTTGGAAAAAGATCAGGTCAAGAGTACCCGAAACCAACAAGCATGTATGAAGAGATTGATGAATGTGGATGAAGCGAAAGAGGTGTTTCAGGATCGTAGCAAGTGGAACAAAGTATAGTCTCTGCCTACTCCTGCGCGATATCCTTGATTTTCGTTTCGATGCAGCTTCTTCCGGCCCTCGTGTCCACTTAGATCAAAACATGACAGCAGAAGAGGTATTTGATTTGTTGTTTCCAGCGAATATAATTGAGTATTTAGTTGCATGTACGTCTCACGTTACTACAAGGCCAAAAAACCATTATAGTTAATTGTTTATCTAAGAAGATTATTATGTTTGATTTCAAGAATAAATAAATATCATGTTGATTAATACACAAATTTTATATTGTACCCCGACCCGCCTGTGGCCATTATTAGTTTACTTGTTTATAACATGGTGATGATACGCTTGATGGCGGTCCATCTGTAGACGGTCACGTCTATAGTCGTACTGCCACAAGAAGCGTCATGCAACTCACATGATACGGCTATCGTCTATAGCCGATTTCGTCTGTAGCCGTTAATGTCGTATCACAGGTCATAGTAGTCGCTTGACATAAATACCCGTCTACAGGCGGTTACGCCTCTAGCCGTTAATGCCGCAACACAAACATTCAAACCTGAGCGATACGACAATCCGTCCACAGATGTCATGTCATTTTGTATGGAGAATTTCTGTGTCGTATCTCAAAAAAATCAAGATTGTTCTGTGTCCGTGAACGTGTTAATTTGAAAAACAAGTAGTTTATAAGATAATTACAGCTCTCATTGATCTTGTGAACTAGTCAATAATTAAATTCGAGCTGTAGTTTTGAAGATATCAGCAGATTTTCACCACTTCCGAGTGTGTTCTTTCAAAAATAGGGTCGCAGAATTTCTTTACCAAAGTCACACATGATTACATATCGTATTTGTCATTAATATACTTTTCATCCATTTAACAAATTGACGAAGGTCGCTTTTAATGCGTATCATAGACTATACCTACTGTAAAATACGCAAACGAGGTAAATGCAAATGACATAACAGATGATCGACGCAAGTAAATTACGGCAATGCGTGCAATGCATTCAAAGATTCAGACTTTATTTTGAAACTACCACTAGTCAGTACCACTATCGCGATAAAATGCGAATTAGGGCCTGTCTCACCACTCTGTTAAGTTCTAGTTAATGTTAAGTGTCAGTTGTCTATGATGACGTCTCTGTCTGTTTCGTAGTAATAAAGAGATGGAATCATAGCAGTGTTGTTATGGATATCCATATCCGTAACCGAAACTATCGGATGTCCGAAATAAAAAAATATCCGTAACCGTAACCGAATCCGAAATAAAAGTTTTGGATAGTTTCGGATAGTGCGGAGTCTAACTAAATACTACAACTCGTACGAAACGAATTAACTGTGCACTCCGCTGGAACGCGACACATCTCCCGCTACCTAATGACGTCACAGCGCGAGGTGCACAGCGCAATATCCGTAACCGTAACCGAAACTATCGGATAATCCGAAATAATTTAATATCCATAACCGTAACCGAAACCGATATTATATTTTACTAATATCCATATCCATATCCGGATCCGAAATTATATATCCATAACATCCCTGAATCATAGATAACTGATAGTTAAGATAACTGGAACTTAACAGAGAGCGTTGAAACAGGCCGTTAGTCTATCAAGCTTTCGATCTACTCGACTAACAGACCCCATCATCTTTTACAGTGGCCAACATGACTCCATTCTTCCTCCTCCTGCTTCCCGCACTTGTGTGTGCCAACATCGCCGTATACGTCGACCTAAGAATAGACCCACCGCTAATAGATGTCACTGGCCATTCTTCGGTACCCATCCCTGAAGAAGAGCGCGCATCTTTCAAACTAGACGAAAAAAATCTAAAAATATCAGTCGCCAACTACTCAAAAGCGGTACCCACCGACGTGTTCGTTAGAAACGGGAAGTTTGATCTGTACAAAAACTACGGCTGGCACGAAGTCAGAAGATCGATCAGACCAACGCTGAAAACTAAAACAATGGATGGTAACAAAATTTCATCAGAATGCAACCCTGTGAAGTCTGAAGAACTGGAGAATAGCTTGAAATTCTCAAGCGTTTGGAGTAACTTTACAGTTCCAACTAGCGAGATAATCGAGTACACTGTTATTAATCATGACAACAATGAGTTAACATTTAATTCGTCATGGGGTAAGGTGATACAGGAAAATCAGACGTACACTCTCCCAGCGAGCACGACGACTGTTACTCGTAAGTGTTTAGTCCATGTGTACTTGGAGTTCGAGGCTACACTATCAGGGGGTGTTGCTGCCAACTACCTGGGTAAGAGGAAGGGCTCCCATTTTTGGAAGTACGACGTCAACAATGTGCAGATTGAGGTTGATTGGCCCATTTCTTTGGTTCACCAGGAAAATGTAACCATTGTGTACTATAAATAAAATGTTCGAGTGGAAAATACCACGCATTAGCGACGTTCTGAGTCCAGCAAGCTTATTACGTAACTCGCTCACGATCACCATCGCGTTCATTTTGACAGTTCATGTATGGGCTGACAATTGGCATCGGAATCAGCTAGCTGTCACATTCATACAAGAACTGTCAAAATGAGCACGATCGCGATTGCGAGCGAGTTACGTAATAAGCATGCTGAGTCTATTCTCCACTTCTATCCATTGTACAGCCTTTGTAATAAACCGATATCTAAATTCCCACATAATTAAGGTTGGACCACACCGCCGCGTATACGCAGTGACGTGTCGTAGGCGTCACGTTTTCTCGCCGTTTCTTTTCTTCATACATTTTGTTGCGTATACGCACCGTCAACGTTTTTTACGCACCGGTGTGGTCGGACCTAATTAGCATCATATCCATCAGAATGTTGACTAATTAGCATCATATCCATCAGAATGTTGACGAGTCATACTTGTTATCTCATAACTTTTTTTTATACGACATGCAAAAGTTTGTATATACAAACCAACTAACTGGCAGGTAATGCTGCTAGTATTAAGTTGATTTTGGAATTTAAGATGTATCAAAAGAAACACTTTAGGGCATTACCTGACCAGCCGCCTATGAGCGCTGTCATATGATATATTGTAAAGTCTTTGAATGAAATAAAACAATTATAGTATCAAGTTATTATTAATTAGAGTTGTTCCAACCATTTATTTTCTCGATGACAGCTCCCGTAGAATGTAACTGCATTTAGTTACGCAAAAATTAACTTTAATGCGAGGTATAAAAAATACGACAATACTGCCTAATTTTGTTCCTTGATCCCCTCGGAGTTGATCCCATATAATACATATTCATCTAAGACAAATTGAGTCCATTATATGCAGTATTTTTTTTTAAGTACGATAAATTGTAAACGTTTTAATCTTATCGCAATACACATAGTGATGTTATAATTGAAATATCGATATTGTATCGGTATTGTGTATATTGAACTAGATGTGTTCCCACGACTTTGTACGCGTTGTATTTTTTCCCGGGATAAAAAATAGCCTATGTTACTCAGTAATGTAACGATGTAGCGTTCTAATGGTGAAATAATTTTTGTTTGTCCAGCACTTGAGTTTATTCATTACAAACCAATCTTTCCTCATTGTAATATAAGTAATGTAAGTATAGATAGGTAATCATAATCAACAATGAAATGAAATAATTATAATAACAGGTATTTTTTTTATTAGATCGATATCGTATCTACTGGTCACTTGTTTGGTTACAACACTATAACTATCAAATAGATCTATCATCGAGAAAATAAATGGTTGGAACAACTATAACAAAAATACGCAACGCTAAGATCTTCCGTATCGTTAAAATCCAGAAAGTGGGAAAAAAAAAGGTTTGCTCTAGTTGTGGTAGTGCTGGCTACAACTTTGCAGTAGGTACAGTATGTTAGGTACCAAGACGTCAAAAACATCTATACTATACACCTTTATGCTATAAACAATAATGAATGACACATATTGTCATTTTTTTTTAATGTGAATAGGAAGGCAAACGTGCAAGTGGGTCACCTGATGGTAAGCGATCACCACTGCCCATAGACACCCGCAACCCCGGAGGGATTGCAGATGCGTTGCCAACCTAGAGGACTTAGATGAAATGCCTCTTGTGCCCGTAATTTCCCCGGCTGTCTTACTCTCCACACCGGAACACAGCAGCGCAAGCACTGCTGCTTAGCGGCAGGATTAGCGAGTAAGATGGTGGTAGCGATCCGGACGAACCTTGCACAAGACCCTACCACCCGCAAGATGATGATGGCTGTATCGATATTAATGCCCTCGACTCGACTGTAGTTTATTTATTTTATTTATTTATTTACTATTCAATTTGTTTACATGGCATTACAGCGAACCAATACGCCTAGAAACCAGATTCCTTAATTAACAACAACACAATTAATCAACAAATACAAGAAAAAATGTGAGAAAAAAAAGAACATAAGTATCAAAAATAATTACTTACCTAAACTTATAAATGACTCACTTTATACATAATATATACAGTGGTCTGCGTATTCTCCATTGTCTCACAGAACCTCAAACATTCCCGGCACAGAGCTACTCATTTCCACGCAAACAGGGGCCTTACTATGACGTCTTAATGCGATTCAGTTTAGGTGTCTGCTCGCTGTCAGATTCATACTAAAAGTGACAGCCCCTGGGCCCCCGGGGCCTTACCATGACGTCCTGATTCCGACTAAGTTCAAGTTTTAGCTGTCACTTTTAATATGAATCTGACAGCACGCGAACCTAAACTGAAACGCAATAAGACGTCATGGTAAGGCCCCAGGTCACATTCAGTTACAGTGACGTGTTCTTTTTTACTTTACTAATTTTGTGTTTATACATTGTTAGGGGACCTATTACGAATCGATGGACTCTACCGTACTGTATGTGAGACCTATGCGGCCTCTCATGGCTTGACATATAATGTTCGGAAGACAGAGCTAATGGTCTTTAAGGCGGGAACCAAGTGTCCTAGTTCTGTTCCATCGGTGACACTATACAATGTTCCTCTTAAAAGAGTGTATCAGCTTCGATACCTGGGGCCCGATTTTTGAAAGCACATGTGTGAAAATACCACTCGAAAGTGGTGAAAAATTGTGCTGAATTTGAAATACGAGTAGCTTAGAAGACACCTACGGCTCTCATTAACCATGTGGACTAGTCAAAAATTTGATTAGAGCCGTAGTTTTAAAGATACAAACAGATTTATACCACTTTCGGGTGATGTGCTTTCAAAAATCGGGGCTCTGGGACATTTGGTAACCGACGACCTTAGGAACAACGCAGATATGGAAAGGGAGCGCAGAGCATTGTCAGTCCGGTCGAATATGCTGGCCCGAAGATTTGCTCGATGTACTGAACTGACGCTGTTAAGATCACTTTATTTAAAGCGTTCTGTACATCATTGTACTCGGCGAGTCTGTGGCTTAATTTTACCAAGAAGGCTAACAATGCTCTGCGCATCCAATTCAATAATGCGTTCAGGATGCTGCTGGGGCTGCCGCGATTCTGCAGCGCGTCATCAATGTTCGCGGAGGCGCGCGTGGACGGCTTCGACGCTGTCTGGCGCAAGAAGACGGCCTCGCTGCTCACCAAAGTGCGCGGCAGCAGCAACACCATCTTGCACGCAATAGCCAATAAGCCTGACTGTCCTTTGATGCACAAACTTGCGCAAAGAACAAAATCATTGTTTAGCATTAAGTATTAACGTAGTCTAGGTAACTTAATTAACATCAAAATGGACCTTATTGTTGTCTGAATAAAGAATTATAATTATTATTATTATCTAGGTACCTATTATTTTTAGGAAACTGAATAGGTATGCTTTCTGATTTAGATTTGGATTTAGATTACTTATTCATTCAACACAAATTAAGTACATCATAAATTGTACATTGTAAGACTTTATTTTTAACAATTTGTATGCTTTATTGTAAACTGTTATGTGTAAGTTTTAAGCTTTTAAGTCATATGAATAAATAAAAATGTAGCTTTATTATTGCAACAGGTGTAATTTTCATACAAATTTTAATCAAGCCACGTAATTGTATGAGGATATTCCATACTATAAGTACCTACCAAAGGAAAAAATTCTATTGATTGAAATAAAAGTATTATATTTATTGCTTAAAATTTGTTTTACATTGTCATATTTTATTTTCTTTTATTTTATTTATTTATTTATTACCTATAACGTCATCCCGGTCCAATGAAACAGCAACTTCAATTACCATCTTGGTTAGATATAAGCGGTTAAAAAAAGTGTACTTAGCTTTTTAAAAAATATTGGGTTTTCTGATTCATATATTCAGTAGTTAACTATATAAGGTGCGACCAAACCAAACCGCCGCGTATGTGACGTGTCGTATGCGTAACGTTTTCTCACCGTTTCTTCATACATTTTGTTGCGATTCCGTAACGTCACCGTTTTTTAAGCGGCGGTGTGGTCGCACCCTCATTCTATCTTAGCATTTTACGGCTGCAGGTGTCCTAAGATAGTTCACTTACCTACCGATGACCCACTTGGTCGTTTGCCTTACCTACGCGTCGTGTGAAAAAAACCGGCGAAGTGCGAGTCGGACTCGTGCATCGAGGGTTCCGCACAAATTTGCCAAGATATCATAAAATCCAGTGTTAGCAGAGCCCTGCTCTTATGCAAAATGTACGCAGTGTGAGGTCGTTTTATATTAGTTTTTACATACACAGACATAACAGATTTAGATTTTTAAACTCATTTCATTAGTTGTGCTACAAGAGCTACCTGTATACCAAACAAACGGTTACCCGCGGCTCCGTCTGCGCAGGAGTTGCTTATCGCTATCCCGCGGGAACTATGCAATTTTCCGGGATAAAAACTATCCTATGTCCTTCCCCGTGACTGAAACTATCTCTGTACCAAATTTCATTAAAATCAGTTCGGTGGTTTAGGCGTGAAAGCGTAACAGGCAGACAAACAGAGTTACTTTCGCAATTATAATATTAGTAGGTTTCTAGGTCTAGGACAACTGGAAGTACCCCCTATTTTTGGGAGCACGGCAATTTGTAGGTAGGTACAGTACGACACACTAAGATGGCGTTTTTTTATGAATAGGAAGGCAAACGAGCAAGTGGGTCACCTGATGGTGGAGACACCCGCAACCCCGGAGGGATCGCAGATGAGTTGCCAACCTAGAGAGCTCAGATGAAATGCCTCTTGTGCTCGTAATTTCCCCGGCTGTCTTACTCTCCACACTGGAACACAGCAGTGCAAGCACTGCTGCTTAGCGGCAGGATTAGCGAGTAAGATGGTGGTAGCGATCCGGACGGGCCTTGCACGAGGCCCTACCACCCGCAAAATAGAGAAAGAGAGCGTGCTGTAAATAGAGAAAGATTATAAAGTGAAGTAATAAAGCTACGTAGTTGTGAAACCTATAACCACGAATTTACACTGTATCCTATGTCAATCCAATTTGTTTAAAATGTAAACAACCCAATTTGATTTAAATTCTAGCTCAATCACCCACTAGATCAGTGATTCCCAACCTGTGGTCCGCGGACCCCTGGGGGTCCGCGAGTATATGTATAGGGGTCCGCGGTGTCATCTCTGGACCACACATAAATGCTAATAAGTCTCGTAATTTTGTATCTGTAATAACTAAAATAAATACCTAACCAGATTATTTTGCTGTTTATTTTATTAAGGGGGTCCTTGAAAACTGTGCTTGATTTCCTAGGGGTCCGTGGCTGAAAAAGATTGGGAAACGCTGCACTCGATGGAATCAATGGCAGATTGGCAGATAGTCTGTCTGTATTGACGACGTGCTATATTAGGTGTGTAGTACATCTTTTGATCGAGTTGACTTATTGTTAGATGGTTGATTTTTCACAGCTGTAAAGGATACCGTACACCTAAGTATTTGTGTGTTATGTTATGTGGTAGTTACTTTCAACTTTATGCCTTTACTCGTTCATGAGAAAAAGCGGTCTTGACAGACGGACGGACAAGCAAAGGATATTTTAGACATTTTTTTTCTGACAGCAATCTTTTACCAGTCGTTTTTAAAAACGGGACCCTATTACTAAGGCTTTGCTGTTCGTCCGTCCGTCCGTCTGTCATCAGGCTGTATCTCAAAAACCGTAATACAGTTGAAATTTTCACAGATTGTGTATTTCTGTTGCCGCTATAACAACAAATACTAAAAACAAAATAATAATAATGATTAAGAGGAGCTCCCATACAAAAAACGTGATATTTTAGCCCTTTTTCATGGCTACCACTCACCGAGCTTAGATCTCAAGAACCGTAATAGCTAGACAGTTGAAATTTGCACAGATTATGTATTTTTATTGTGGCTACAACAACAAATACTAAAATCAAAATAATATTAATAATTAACGGGGGCTCCCATACAACAGAGTATTTCTGGTACGGAACCCTTCGTGCGCGAGTCCGACTCGCAATTGGCCGGTTTTTCCTATCGTTTGTTTTACTGCAGTTTATTTTATTGGTTTATATTTTACCGAATGCGATTATAGCCAAATAGGCCCTTTGGGTTTGGGCATTCTGATGATATTGATAACCAACTAACCTAATTTTCAATTAGGGAATTTTGTGAATTCGCTGCGGTAAAAGATCACTAACATATGAAAAAAAAAGTTGTGCCCTATCTGTCTGTTGTTGTTTCTATTTAACAAAGTCCATTTAAAAATGTACAAAATGTAAAAATTTAATATTACAGTTTTAAGCTTGCTCGGTATTAAGTATGCATGTCCGACTCGCACTTGACACAGTATATATATAAGCTAAATCAGTAGGGAAGATAGGCCTACTTTTTGAAATAAGTACCTACGCTCCAATAAAGCGTTAGGGTTGTCGATTTAATTTTTGTTAAATTGAATAGTTTTTTTTAACCAAGGTTTGCCCTACCTATAGGTATTTGACAAGTTATCCTTCAAGTGTAGTTTTCTATAATATATTAGTATCTATACTATAGATGCAAGATGATAACAATGAAAGTCCGTAGAAATTTATATCACCAAAAACACGGTCTATAATATACGGCAACTACTTACTTATCATCTAAACAGCCAAACGTTTTATTTAACAGAAAAAGCATTTATCGGAGAAGTGACATCTGACATTTCTCGTTATAAAAATAATATATACATTTTATTTCATAATAATATAGTATCATTCTTACCTTTCAACATCAGCAGGGAGTTTAAAAAACGAAAGCTCCGGTTTTGAAGAAGCCGAGTTCAAGCAGCCGTACACTGCGCAATACGCTCTTGGCATGTTTAAAACGAACACGGCCGCTCGTCTCAATGCGCCACTTGCGACTGACGGTACCGCGAGATCCGCTTAGGGGCCGTGTAAAAGCGCGTGTCTATGTGTGCGTTCGTTTCGACCGATTTGTTCGTAGATTCCCTACTGCTTGTGCTTTTATGTACTGTGCACTTGACTTTGGGAAATAAAATAATTATCACAGTTATTTCAGTCATTTAGTCATATGGTGGCTCACACATAGAGACTGAGGGGTGAGGAAAACCTGAAACATAAAAGGTATTTCCTATGACAGTACGTTTGTTGAGGATATCAAAATGATACCTATAGGTATTAGGTTAATTTCGCACGTGAATAATATTGCGAACAACATAACTGACGTCCAAATACATTATTACGTCAGTACGAAGTCCTTATTAGTGATATAAATTAAATAAATACTAAAGCACATGCAGTTTATGACATACATTCAGTCTTGGCTTCTCAACCGTTACTTGTTGGCGCAGAACAAACTTGTAAGTTACAAATAATTGCTTAAAATTATAACATATGGCACTTTCAATTTCATTGCCGTTAAATATAAAATTTTCATGCTAAGTAGATATATAACTCAGTCAAATCTATGAGAAAGAAATCTTAACCCCGTAATTCATAAGTAATACTTTAACAAAAGAAAATTTCGCTATCACTTGTCAACCAGTTATATAATGTACCTACTTACCTATACTTAAATATGTATTTAAGTCTTGTACCTATGTATGTACCTACCTATATTTAAATGTGTATGGAAGTCTTGACTGACTGACTTTAATTAACGCCCACCCCAAACAGCTGAACCTAGAAAGCTGATTTTTTTAATAATAGGTAGAATATTTATATCAACTTATAAATTCAACTCCTAGGACAGTAAATTTGGGGTTCGCCGAATTCTGCGCAGAATGGATAAATTTAAGTTAATGGCTAATTAGATTATGTAAAGGCAAAGGTTCTTGAACAAGTGAGGTTATTGTTTAAGTTACTACACTTAACAATGTTCTAAATAAAATCTTCTTCCTCAGATAATCATGGTGTCACCGATCATCTTCGTGCTTTTGCCAGCTTTGGCTTTCGCCAATATCAACGTCAAGATCAACGTCAACAAAGACCAACGCAACGCGTTCGCTGAAGCCTTCGGCGAAAGAATAGACGTCATCAGCGACCGGGAACGAGGCACCTTTCGACTCAGCGACGGATCCCTCAAAGACGCCGTTGGAAAGATGGCTGGACGCCGACCTGACGACGCTTTCCTCCACAGCCCTACTCCCTGGGAAGACCTTTACAGGAAGTACAACTGGGACCAAGTTAGGACAAAGCTTAGACCAATCAGCACACGCGTGATCGGCGTCCGAACCAAGCCAGTCATCGTGGGCAACAAACACTTCGCCAACAAGAGCCCTTACCCGGCAAAGTATAGCGGAGAAGTATCCCAGCAAATCGCGAGGACCGTTTCAACGACCATCAGCAAAGGCGGAGACATCACCGTTGGACAAGAGGTCACTTACAACATCAACTTCGGCGTCGGAAGTGCTGGTGGCTCCACCTCCTTTAGCTTCACAAATACCTGGGGAGAAAGTACTACCAAGTCACAGTCATCAGTCTTAAATTCTGGTTCTTCTATATCCTTGGAACTCCAGCCGGGGCAGTCGGCCAGAGCGACTCTGACCGCTAACCAGGGTACGATGGATGTTGAGGTGGAATACGAAGCCACTTTAAGTGGGTCTGTGGCGTGTAACTACGGCAGTATACACAGAGGTCATCATTTCTGGGCGTATGATGTCAATGCCGTGTTACAGGCAGCTGGGCATCCTACAAGCATCAGGTCGAAGGAGACAATTTCAATAGGGTTTTACGCTGACGAACACGTCTCTGTGGTAGACGGTTCGGGAAGGACCATTGGGTAATTGAATAGCTAATTTACTAATGTATAAGCTCTTGTGACACATCTATTGTTCTCTCACGATTATAAGTCGTTAGTAAAATATATAGCGAAATGTTGTCACAACGCCGTTAATTTAATAAGTGTAAAGTTCACAGCTGGTCTGTCACTTCTACTACATAAGTATTTACTTCCTTGTTAATATATTGTGATGTTTTTTAAATAAAATGATAAAGTTTTAGCGTATCTTGGTTTTTATTCATTTGGTGTGAGCCTGTCTATAAATTTGTCATTTGTCTATAATTTTGATATTTATTTAAATAGGTAAAGGTCTACGGTAGCCAGCCTTACCACATTTTTTGGTAGTTACAGCTACCCAAAACAATGTACAAAACAAAGGTACCTAACCTAAAAGTAGCAAATTTTCTTTGTATAGTTTGTACCTATGGCCTTGGTCTAAAATAAATGTTTGAATTTTAATTTAACACCTCCTTGGTTTTGACTCTAATAGACACAAATATTACGATAAGTTTACACAGTGGCCCAGGGTTCCATTTGGTTGCCCGTAGCTGCGTAAGTATAAGATTTTTTAAACTGCTGGTAGACAACTACCCTCCTTGAAAAGAGTGCCATTTTATGAGAGAGAGTGAGATTGAAAGTGGCGAGGGCTGAGTGCGGTCAAACCCGATAAGTTGACCTAACAACATTCGGCAGGAATGTTTGAAAAGAAAGACACGTTTACACAGTGTTCTTTTTTCAACCGTCAATTATTTCGACTTATCGGGTTTACCACGCAGCCTTCGTGTTTTTGGCAATGGCCATGTTTTCCATTCAGTATATAAAATACCGTAAATTCAACGGTTCACGCGAGCGATACCGCGGGTCAAAACTACTACCTAAACACAATAAAGACTTTCTTAGTAAATATTTTTGCATAGTTACCACTTTCTAAACTACATAATTTACTTTGCATTTAGTCAAAAACGCAACATGTAATATTAATTTCAAAACGTGAGTCGAGTACTGATGATGCCGCGAAAATATATGACAATAAAACCGGCCAAGTGCTAGTCGGACTCGCGCACCGAGGGTTCCGTACAATTTCGTCAAGTTATTATAAAATCCGGTGTTAGCAGAGCCCTGCTCTTAAGCAAAATGTAGGCAGTGTGAGGTCATTTTATATTGGTTACTTATACAGACAGACAGAAATTATTAAAAAAAAAACTACTTACCTACTAGATCTCGTTCAAACCAATTTTCGGTGGAAGTTTGGATGGTAATCTACATCATATATTTTTTTTAGTTTTATCATTCTCTTATTTTAGAAGTTACAGGAGGGGGGACACACACATTTTACTACTTTGGAAGTCTCTCGCGCAAACTATTCAGTTTAGGAAAAACTGATATTATTAGAAACCTCAATAACATTTTTGAAGACCTATCTATAGATACTCCACACGTATGGGTTTGATGAAAAAAAAAAATGAGTTTCAGTTCTAAGTATGGGGAACCCCCAAAATTTATTGTTTTTTTCTAGTTTTGTGTGATATAATCTTAATGCGGTTCACAGAATACATATCTACTTACCAAGTTTCAACATTATAGGTTCTATAGTTTCGGAAAAGAGTGGCTGTGACATGCGGACGGACAGACAGACAGACAGACATGACGAATCTATAAGGGTTCCGTTTTTTGCCATTTGGCTTCGGAACCCTAAAAATACAACCAAATTGAGAACCTCCTCCTTTTTTGAAGCAACATCTACATCACCAGATAATCTAACTGAAGGATGGATGGATGGATGGATGGATGTTTGTTTGTTACTCAATCACGCCAGAACGGCCCAACGGATCTGGATGAAATTCGGCACATAGATAGAAAAAAGTCTGGAATAGCACATAGGCTACTTTTTATCCCGGAAAATTGGGTAGTTCCCGCGTGATAGCGATAAACGAATTCTTTGCAGACGAAGTCGCTGGCAACAGCTAGTTGACAATATATGCAACAAATAACAGTGTTAACCAAAAATGAGGCCTCAAATATCGTACGCACTTTCCTGCTTAACCTATAATACCTACCTATAGTGCATTAAAATATAAACAGGAAGTATGGCTATAATATTAATATGATTACGGCTATGTCGTGTGCTATTTTAGGTTCCCAGTTGACTTAACAGTGTCTTTGTACGTTCGCGTCTAATTAAAGACAAAATCTTTAATTTGTTGCAAAAAAATTAGGTAAGTAAGTTACAACAATTTTACTTGGTTTTCCGTACATTTCCGAAGATATCTTCGTAGCGAAATCGGTGGCAGCTACGTCTTTTTGTGTAAGTAGTTTTAGTGACATCTCCAACACTAAGTACCTTACCTAAAAGCCTGGGGACTCCTAGC
Source organism: Pandemis heparana (assembly GCA_963854515.1). Classification (NCBI taxonomy): domain Eukaryota; kingdom Metazoa; phylum Arthropoda; class Insecta; order Lepidoptera; family Tortricidae; genus Pandemis; species Pandemis heparana. The sequence continues at coordinate 2,004,463 of OY978031.1, read as the reverse complement.
ATAGCTCTCTCCATAGCTCGTTGTTTTGAAATCCACTATCCTATATTGAAATCCAGCATTACGACAATATTGACCGTCTAAAAAAATGCTATTAACTCCGGTCCACTGAGTTCGTCATTTCCGTACGTCATCCCCTTTTCTAGTGGAACTCGCTAATCATGCCGCTAAGCGGCAATGCTTGCACTGTGTTCCGGTGTGGAGAGTAAGACAGCCGGGGAAATTGCCTCTTGTGCATTTCATCTTAGTCTCTAGGTTGGCAACGTACCTGCAATCCCTCCGGAGTTGCGGTTGTCTATGGGCAGTGGTGATCACTTACCACCAGGCGACCCACTTGCTCGATTGCCTTCGTATTCATATAAAAAAAGGGCCAAGATCCCTTTAACTCATCCACCAATTAACATTTCCTTTTCAGCTCACCATGAAGTTGCTCCTATGCCTGTTACCTCTCGTTGCCGCACGAATTACCATCGACATTCGAGCATCCAAAACTATGCATGAATCTGACGTCACTTTCAGTGGCTTATCGCGCAACGTCATCACCCCACAAGAACAGGCAATATTCAAATTAGACGAAGAAGTCATCCAAAATGGAGTGTTACAATTAACTGGTCCTAGCAAGCGGCCTCCTTCAAACGTGTATCTAAGATCACCGACTCCGTGGAACGATCTCTACAAAAAAAACAACTGGTCACAAGTGTCCACGGTTACAAAACCAATGAAAGCTAGCATAATGAATGTCTTCAGGCAAGAAGTTATATTGAACCAAAAAGATGCCTCTAATACGGGCACATTGCCGACTCAAAATATAGCACTGGCAGCGAAACTCGAAAACCAATTTAAAACTTATTGGGAGGATACTAACAAAGAAATACACGCGGACATAGACTACAATTTTAGTTTTAAAGGGATAGGAAATGTTACGGAGTTGCACTTGAGTTCTAATTGGAGCAGTGAATTACGCGAAAAAGTTGTTGGCTTTGTCAGTAAGTCCACTCCTGTTCATTTAAAGCCCAAAGAAAATGTCACAGTTGTTCTATCAGCTACTAGAGTTACTGTGGCAGTTAAAATTGAATACTTGACTATTCTCGATGGAATTGTTGCTGCGAATAACGAAGAAACACTGAACGGACATCATTTTTATGGGTATGATATTGGGTCAGTTATGAAGGAAGCAAATAGGTCTGACAGCATAACGACATGCGAAGAAATCGTTGTGCAGTTCTATAACGATCTTGTGAGTATTGTTAAGGATAAATAGGATTTGTACTTTAAGTTTACTTTAAGTGAGAGGAGTCGCTCGCTGAGGATTCCGGGCAATATACCTACCTACCTCAAGTTAATATAGTTCAACACAAATAACTGTGTATTCTAAGATCTTTTACTTAATAATTATTAGCAATAATCTGTAATTTTACGAATAAAAAAATATTTCCGGTCCACAATTGACAGTCAAATCAGTGAACATACATTAGTTTAGTTTTTACTTTAATCATAGGTTATTTTTTTGTTAATTACTATTCGTATTTTTACATTAATAAAAACCACCTTGATACGTAAAAAAACTAATTTTTTGAAGTTTGGTTAAAATCGCTAATATTCATGACTTCATGAGGGTCTCAAAAACTTAGCCATGCTCAGAAATCTGACAGTCGCATTGACTGTGGCGCCCTCTTTTGATGTGTACTATTCAGTCGGATACACTTTAATACTCGTAAATGCAAGTTTTTGCCAACTGTACCTTTTGATAATTGAACGTGCATTGTCGCAGAGTACGGTCCAGAGACCCGCAGTGCGGGGCGCGCCTCCGTCGTGATCGCGCGCACACTTGAACAAGATCTTCAAAAAAGATCGAAACTAGTCGAGTCGCCCCCGACTTAGAATCGTGAGTTGAACCGTTTAATTTGTATTTTTTCATCGACCATTTGTAAATTATAATTTAAGAATAAGTTAAAGCAGAAATAAAACAATTCTTACAACTTATATTTTTATTTATTAAATTAACTAAAACTTATAATAAACTTCACACATCGCAGAGTATAGACAAATCACTTAAAATAAATTATAGTAATCATGTGCGATCAACGTCGCTTCTATTGCCATACAAAACAGTATTTATCTGGTACAAGTAACAGCCACCAGTTTCTGCTAGTAGGTGGCGCTAGTAGCGTAGCGACCTAACGGCAGCTCTTAGCTACCGATGACACACTAGATGTCACCACTTATGGCCCAGTGTGGCAGCTTGGACGAAATAATACTAGACAGAGAATCGCCATGCAAAAGCGCGAATACGGAAAATTTAGTGCAAACATTCGCGAAAGGCCACTACGCGGCTATAGTCTATTTTATTTTAGCTAGATACTAAAATGACATTGCCTGTGTTGCCTGTTTTTTGCAATTCAAATTAGTGATGTACCGCCACTATAGAAAGTTAACGATAAATTAAATTTATTATAGATTTTTGTATGTATAAGCTAGTGTAATAAACTAATATATGTTTAAATTTGCTTCATTATGATAAAATCGTATTTATTTCTTAAAATATAACATGACCAAACCTCTTGTATTCAGACCACAAACATTGTCGATGGTTTCGTGTACACCACTAAACAATAAAAGCTGGTATCATTTTTTCACAATTTGACATTTGCAATTGTCAATTTAGTATCTAGCTAAAATAAATAGACTATACAGTAGCCTATCGCACTTTTGTCTGGCGATTCTCAGCAGTCTTATTTCGTCTAGTGGCAGCTTTCAACCACCAATTTTAGCCACTAGGTGGCACTAGTAGCGACAAAGCGACAGCCTAGCCTCCAATAACACACACCAGATGTCGCTAGCTGTAGTTTAAAGTGGTATACTTGAGCATTGTTGCGGGGAGCGACTAGTCATAGGTATGTATATATATATTACTTCGTAAAGGTAGGCCCAACGCTCACGAGTAATTCGTCCAATGCGATGGTCCTAAAAGACCACCGTGCCTTAGTCTGTGGCAGGACGCCGTATCGTTCAGCTGTCAGTGTGTCAGAGAAAATGCCCAATTGCGCAGTAAGCGAAATGTCGGGACAGGCGTATCTTCACTTTTGATATCATTGACTAAAGTAGGTTTCGGTTCCGGAATACACAGCATGAAATACACGTCCTGATAATTCGTGTACTGTATACAAGTTTATAAGGGACACGAATTACAGGTAGTACTTTGTAGGTCACGCATTCCCGGTACATTTCGTGGTCATACATTGGTGGCACCAAATGTGTATTACATTATTGGGCTGGGAATACAGCTCGAAGCAAATTAACTACTGTTTTGCTACCATGCTAGAATAGCTTTCACCTGTATTTTATCTCGCTTGACTGCTCAATATCTCTTTTCTATGACATAGTGGCAAACGAGCAAGTGAATCTGATGGTAAGTGACCTATGGACCGCAACACCAAAAGATTGGATCTGCTTTGGCAGCCTAGAAGACAACCCCTTATTCATAAACGCTCTATAGGCCTCTGCTAACTTAGTAATCGTTTGTCCTTATGTCACCTTGACATTTACCTATCACAGATAAGGACAAACAATTGTCAAGTTAACAGAAGCCTATAGAGCGTTTATGGATAAGGGGGTAGTACTGTGTTAGCGATCCAAACGGACTTAGCACAGTGCACCCCACCCTATAAAGCTAGAAACTCTGGTGGCGTCCACTAGATGTCGCTACTGGTCTTTGCACAGAGTCCACCCCACCCTATAAGGCTAGAAACTCTGGTGGCGTCCACTAGATGTCGCTACTGGTCTTTGCACATAGTCCACCCCACCCTAATGTGAGGCTAGAAACTCTGGTGGCGTCCACTAGATGTCGCTACTGGTCTAATGTCAATCTCATTGTTTTATCAGCCGCAATAGCCAGTGTAACTAAGTATTAGAGCGCCATCTTGCGGCCCTCTATGGAGATATCGACGGCGCGTCGCGAGCCGCTGCGCAGGCGCTTCTGGTCAATGAACCGTTTCATTTGTTTCTCGTATCGCGTCATCTTTTTCTTACTCACCTGAGGGAAAGAGACGGGTTAATTTTAAATTCAAATTATTATTTATTATTAAAATAGTCAATGTACAAATCTAACTAATCTAACTAATATTATAAATGCGAAAGTTTGGATGGAAGGATGGATGTTTGTTACTCAATCACGCCAGAACGGCCCAACGAATCTGGATGAAATTCGGCACATAGATAGAGAAAAGTCTGGAATAGCACATAGGCTACTTTTTAACCCGGAAAATTCCCGCGGGATATCGATAAAAGAATTCTTCGCAGGCGAAGTCGCAGGCAACATCTAGTAGTAATAATAAAATCTCATTTACTCCTCAACCCCGCTCACTGCAGCGGCTACATTGTATTAAATGTGTTCTAAATAACATAATAATACTTACGCGAGACATATCAATGTCGCTTGTGGACTTGGGGCGTACTACGTAGTCCTTGCTGGAAGGTAAAGGCACGCGTGCCCGCGCTACCCATCCCTTTTCACCCGGCCGGACCGTCCTGCGAACATGATACAAAACTTAGATAAGTAAGTAATATGTATAAATTAAATGACAATAAGTGTTTTCACTTCTGCCAGCTCTCCCGCAGTGCAACCCGTTGTATTTAGGGTTTCGTACCTCAAAAGGAAATAACGGAACCCTTATAGGATCACTTTGTTGTCCGTCCGTCCGTCCGTCTATCAAGCTGAAATTTATATCGAATACTCAAGTTTAATGTCCCTTGGAGCTGTGAAAAAATCAGACTTCTAAGCCAACGCAATCACAATCAAAAGATAGAGCCGTTTATGCCGCAAATTTCCGCAAATTTTCGAAACTCGCAAGGGAATCAAAACCTCCCGTGAACTCAGAATCTTGAAATTTGGTACGAAGCAACGTGTCATGGCACAGATAAAGGTAAAATTGCGAAAACCGTAAATATAAATGTATGTCTGTAACCAATATAAAGTGACCCCACACTGTGCACATTTTGCTTTGGAGCAGGGCTCTGCTTACACTGGTTAATAGATATTTATAGAGAATGGTACGGAACACTTGACCGGATTTTTTTTCGAAGTCTATTGTGGGTGCCCCTCTTTTGTGGAGGCCCGGGGCAGCTACCCCCCCCAATCCCGGCCCTGCTGTCCACTCACTTGTCGGGCTCGTCTTGCCGCGCGCGCTTGGCCGGCGGCGGGCTGCCGGCGCGGCGCCGCGGCGCCATCGCCTCGTCTCGCGCCTGACGCTCCTCGCGGGTCATCGCTGGAACCAACAACGTCACTGACTTTCTCATCTTCACCGAACAAGGTGTTTTAAAATTAATTGAGAATATTTCGGCATTTGGTTGGGTTAGAGTGAATGAACACCCCTTTAAATGACTTTCAGGATTTTTGAAATGAAAACTTCTTTAGCGGCGTTGAGCACTTTTTGGGTTGGGAAACAAATGTTAAACTCGCGTCAGGCGTAAGACGGAGGGAGAGTTTAAGTACCGGGATATCAGATCCTCTAAGAGCTTATTTTCAAATACGAATGAATCGCGTTCAATTTTTGAAGTGTTTTTTGTTGAGTTGAGGAGCAAAAGTACTAGGGCATCAGCACATTGTTAGAGGTCTGTCAATATAGATAATATGTACGTTTTTTTTTTAAGCGGCTGGTACGGTACGCATCTTGAGCATCATGGAGGTTAATAATAATAATAATAATTTAGCCTTTTTGTTCCGAATTCGCTACAATTTTAGTAAATACATGTTGTTAGTTTTTTTTATTTATTAAATTGTCGCGTAATTTGGCGTGCCTCATGTCATGGCATAGGCCTCCTCCGTGTATTGGAGGGTTTGGGCTATAGTACCCACGCGCGCCCAGTGCGGATTGGGAACTTAAAACGCCATTGAATTTCTTCGCAGATGTGTGCAGGTTTCCTCACGGAGGAACATCATGATTAAAATTTACATTTTTGTACCGATGTTACATAGGAACTCCGTTCTTATCTCTAGTTAGTCTCTAAATGTCGGAGTAACTCTCTACCTAGTCCCTAAGATACAGGTATCTTTTACCTAGTTTAGGGGTCAGAATCTTGACAATCATCCGCGACTCAGTTGTACCAATCTAGCTTATAAAATATGCTTATGTATTACCTTTGTAACTTTGTACAATAAATCATTATTATTATTATTATGAACATTAAAATCTAATCTAAGCTGCTGTTTTCACTTCTGCCGGCACTCCCGGAGTGCTACTCGTCGCTTTTTTTTATCTATCTAAGTCAGAAGTAGTGCATACCTTTGAAATCCGTGGACAAGTTGAATATGGGTCTCGCCCACTCGGAGATGAGCCGGCCCGCGCGCTCCCGGTTGGCCTTGGTCTCCTTGGGGTGCTTGTAGAGGTACATCACAGCCTTGCCGATGCCAGACTGCTTGAGGAGCGACTTGTCTATCGACGGGAACTGTCGACAAGCAAAACCTTTATAAAAAAAAGATCCGTACAAATTCGCCAAGTTATTATAAAATCCGGTGTTAGCAGAGCCCTGCTCTTAAGCAAAATGTAGGCAGTGTGAGGTCATTTCATATTGGTTACTTATATAGACAGACAGATATTAAATAAAAAGAAAACTACGTAAGATCTAATTCAAACCAATTTTCGGTGAAGTTTGCATGGTAATCTACATAATATATTTTTTTAAGTTTATTATTCTCTTATTTTCGAAGTTACAGACACACACTTTACCACTTTGGAAATGTCTCTCGCGTAAACTATTTAGTTCAGAAAAAAAAGATATCAGAAACCTCAATATTATTTTCGAAGACCTATCCATAGATACTCACATGTATGGGCTCGATCAAAGGAAATTCGAGTTTCAGTTCTAAGTATGGGGAACCCCCAAAATTTATTGGTTTTTAGGGTTCCGTACCTCAAAAGGAAAAAACGGAACCCTTATAGGATCACTTTGTTGTCCGTCCGTCCGTCAAGACCCTTTTTCTCAGGAAAACGAGGAGGTATCAAGCTGAAATTTATATCAAATACTCAGGTCCACTGCCCCTTGGAGCTGTGAAAAAATCAAACTTCTAAGCCAACGCAATCAAAAGAAAAGATACAGCCGTTTATGCCGCAAATTTCCGCAAATTTTCGACTCTCAAGGGAATCAAAACTTATAGGGTACTTCCCGTGAACGCAGAATCTTGAAATTTGGTATGAAGGTAGGTCTTATAGCACAGATTAAAGAAAAATTGCGAAAACCGTAAATGTATATGTCTGTATATAGCAGTGACCAATATAAAGTGACCCCACACTGCGTACATTAATTGCTTTGGAGCAGGGCTCTGCTTACACTGGTATATAGATAACTAGCTGTTGCCAGCGACTTCGTCTGCAAAGAATTCGTTTATCGCTATCCCGCGGGAACTACGCAATTTTCCGGGATAAAAGTAGCCTATGTGCTATGCCAGGCTTTTCTCAAGCTATGTGCCGAATTTCATACAGATCCGTTGGGCCGCTCTGGCCTGGTTGAGTAACAAACAAACATCCATCCATCCATCCATACTTTCACATTTATAATATTAGTTAGATGTCATAGACCGGCACTGGCTCTACGATTCACTCACGTCTTGCAACAGCTTCAGTATAGAGTCCCTGATGAGCAGACACGGCAGCGCCCGGTTGGGCATCGGCGCCAGCCAGTCGCAGAGCACGTTCAGCGCGTTGTGCTCCAGGAACGCCAGCTGCAGGTCCTTCTTGATCAGCTGCGACATCGCCGACTTCAACATCGACACCTGCAATGATGACGACGACATCAGATCAAGGATAGCTAATTCGATTCGGGTTCGATTCCCGGCCATAGCTTTACTTTTCGGATTTTTCTATGTGTTTTAATTTTCAGTGTCGTTTAGAAATTAAATTTCTAACGGTAAAACGTAAAAAGTAAACATTAAAAATCAAGAAGTGAAATTTCTTGATTAATTTGATATTTCCTATCATTTGAAAAAAAAGCGCCTTCTCTCGTCCCTGGTGAGCAGTACATGTTCTACGGGAGTTTGTAATTGTGTCGAACAGACATATCATTCAAACAGATGACGCTTAGCGACAAATATTGGCATAGTAACAAGGTCACGTGACAGTTGGTAACAGATAGAAAAATTCGAAGGCTTACTCACCTGCTATGGGTGGTGTAGGGGTATAGCACGCGTCACGGAATGACGAGGACCAGGGTTCGATTCCCGGCCATAGCTTTACTTTTCGGATTTTTTTATGTGTTCTAATTTTCAGTGTCGTTTACAAATCAAGGATAGCTAAGTTAACAAATTTCTAAACGATCCTGAAAATTAGAACACAGAAAAATTCAAAAAGTAAAGCTATGGCCGGGAATCGAACCTGGATCGCCATAGCAGTATGCTTAGCGCAGGTTTTCGGTCACAAATACGTCTCGAACGCGTTTGCGTCAAAATGTCAGATACTATGAGAACAGTTTGTTGCCGTTTCGATCCGCAAGTGGCCTACTTCTGCCACCCCAAACTTGGTGATATTTCGTGATTATAACGCTACACCCTCCCCCCACACAGGCACAGGACCGGTCCGAGTGGAGTGCCTTGGGGGAGGCCTATGTCCAGCAGTGGACGACTTTCGGCTGATATGATGATGATGATGATGATGATGATGACCCTCCCCCCAATTCAAGATCACGTGTATTTTTCGGACTTAGTATGAATTAAGTTAGTTATAATTAGCTAATTAATTAATTAATTAAGTTAGTTAAGTAGAATTTAAGTACTTCCAAATGCAATGGTAGTTTAAAAAAAAGACGTATAAAAGAGCCCTTGGCGGCCTATTTGCAAAATAAACTTTTGATTTTGATTAGTTGCACAGCGTAGCTTCGCTAGATCCTCTTTTTTTATGTTAGAGGCCAGACAAACGAACTAGTGGGTCACCTGATGTTAAATGATCACCACTGTCCATAGACACCCGCAGCGCATTACGCGATGCCAGTGCGTTGTTGGCCCTCTACGAGAGCACCTCCAACGTCGCCGATGTCTTACAGCCTTATTCATAAAAAAATCTTAATTGAGCTTTGATCGGTCCATTAGTTAACAGACTGATTTTGTTTATTTGACAGTTGTTAAAAAGTATGATTCATAAACGCTTGCTAGCAGTCTGTTAGCTAATGAGCTGCTGATGGATGGATTAGACGCGTTATGTTGTCACCTTGCCAAATCATAGACCAAAAATGGCCTTTTAGTGAATTAAAAAAAAGAAATTGACAGCAGTGGCAGCGAATTAGCGGGAAACCAGCGAATTAACACGACAGACTAGGTAAGGCAGTGTGGATCTAGTTTCTTTTACCTTTCCCGGAGGGGATAAAAACTTAAAACAAAAAAAATCTGTCTTGCGTATGGTTTTGCTCTTGCCAAAATTAGCTGTTCACATTTGTGGCGGCCGTTTTCTAAGTTAGCAAAGAGATAAAGGAGGATCTACGGTCCGCTAACTTTCGGACTATTTAACAGACCCTTGAAGGACTGATTGACGTTTATGAATCATGTTTTTTTGCATCGGTCCTATAGCGAGCTCGCTGCCTTTAACTTTTTATGAATAAGGCTGTTAGCTACTTCCTAGACTGATTGACTACCTTCTTGACGGCGGGCTGGTTGCGCCGGTTGAGCTCGCGGTCCTGGTCGGCGGCGGCGCGCATCTGCTGCAGCAGCGCGGCGATGAGGTCGTCATTGTCGTTGATGATGTCTATGTCGCGCCGCCGCCGCCGGCCGCGCCGCTCCTCGCGCTTGCGCGCCAACATTATCTCGAAGTCGGACATGCCGCCGACCATCTCTTGCCTGCCGACGAAGCCGAGGTTAAGTTAAAAAAAACGGTTATCTATGAAGTCGGTTTACGGATGATAGTTTTACGTCATCTATCGGCACTTGGTTAAATCACTTAGTATCCTATCGATCCTCAAAGTGAGGTACGCAAAATGGTTGCGACAACAAGCAACAGATGTCGCTATTTGCGACACACACTGACGTCAGTAACGTTACGCGATGAGTCATGCTTTTTCGTGAGTGCAGCCGGCGTTCATCGATTAATAAGACGTTGTCACGTCAAAACAATCCTGAACGCGATTGATATGTCAACCGTACCTCTTTATACTAATTTTATCTAGAGCAACATTTATATAATACTAGCTGTTGCCTGCGACTTCGTCTGCAAAGAATTCGTTTATCGCCATCCCGCGGGAATTTTCAAAGTAGCCTATGTGCTATTCCAGACTTTCTCTATCTATGTGCCGAATTTCATCCAGATCCGTTGGGCCGTTCTGGCGTGATTAAGTTACAAACAAACATCCATCCATCCATCCCTCCATCCATCCATCCATCCATCCATCTATCCATCCATCCATACTTTCGAATTTATAATATTAGTTAGATTTGAATGCTTAGATCTTTAAAACTACGATTTTGATGCGGTTTTTTTAATAGATAGAGTAATTCAAGAGGAAGGTAATTTGTATAAATAGCTGTTGCCAGCAACTTCGTCTGCAAAGAATTCGTTTATCGCTATCCCGCGGGAACTACGAAATTTTCTGGGATAAAAAGTAGCCTATATCATCCAGATCCGTTAGGCCGTTCTGGCATGATTGAGTAACAAACAAACATCCATCCATCCATCCAGACTTTCGCATTTATAATATTAGTTAGATTAGATAATGTATAATTCTATGCAGACGAAGTCGCGGGCAGAAGCTAGTATTATAATACAACACAATGGTATTCACTGTGTTTTGTGTGTGTGTGTGTGTGTGTGTGTGTGTGTGTGTGTGTGTGTGTGTGTGTGTGTTCAGAAATGTTTCGCCAGCATTACTCACGATGTCTTGGAGTCGGGCCCCAGTTCGTCGTCAGAGGAGTCGTCAACGGCGGGCGCGGGCGGCGGCGGCTCCCCGCTCCCCTCCCCCTCGTCCGGCTTCCCCTCTTCCCCCTCGTCGTCGCTCTGCAGACGCACTGTACGACGTTTCTTTGCATCTTGACCTGATGGAAGGCAGTCTTGTAAGTTGACTAGCTTTGCCCGGGACTTCAACCGCGCTGATTGCGTCGTTACACACATCCACTCATGTCTTCGAATTATTGACTCTCGTCTATAATTTTATCGCATTCTTTTAGCCTTTGCTTGCACGCTAAATTTCAAGGCTCTTGTAATTATTCCACGTGCGAATTAACAAAAATCCTTAGTGCAAGTGTCAAGTTTCATGTCTGTATCTTTAGTGGTTGTCAGTCTGTCAGTCACCTAACTCTTTTATAGGTTTAGATAGATGATGGAGCGGTTGAAGCATCACGTACGGAGGACTTTCGAACACTTTGCATAAGGAATACTCCAGTCTTAATTGACGTTTAAGTGTACGACGGTTAGACGTACCTGTGCGAGGGGATCCAGAGCCGGAGCGCGAGCTAGAGCGAGAGCGCGACCGCGAGCGGGACCTGTAGACATTACAAAGGGATTGAAAAGGATTCCACATGACGCGGGATGCGGTTGCTTTGAGTTTCTTTTTACAAATATAACTCACCTCGATTTAGATTTGGCGGATCCAGAGCGAGAGCGGGACTTGGAACGGGACTTGGAACGAGACCTGGATTTAGACCGGGATCGGGACTTAGAACGCGAGCCGGAGCGCGAACGCGACCGCGAGCGACTGCCCGACCCAGAACGAGAGCGCGATCTCGACTTGGAACGGGATCTAGACTTGGATCGCGAGCGGGACTTCGATCGCGAACCGGACTTTGAACGGGAACGGGAATTAGATCTCGATTTGGAGCGAGATTTAGAGTGGGATTTTGAGCGAGACCTGGAATGGGATTTGGAACGGGACTTAGAGCGGGATTTGGAACGGGACTTAGAACGGGATTTGGAGCGAGACTTTGAGCGTGAAGCGGACTTGCGGCCAGCTGATTTGGAACGCGATCGGCTTTTTCTTGTGCTCTCTGAAAATAAAGCTCCGGGTGTAATCAAACTGTCAAACACTATCAAAAGCATATGTCGTCAAAAACGAAGTTATCAAAACAAAATTTAATTTTAATAGGATTAAAGTAACAAACGAAGTCACACATGCAACTTTTTAAGATAAAACACAAAAGGTACAAAATGAGGGATGATTTCTTTTTACTTGACGAAAATTTACATTCATCTCTTTTTTGTTTCACATAACTTTCTTCCCCGATGGTACTTACGTGCGGGCGCGTCTCCTGCATCCGGCTGCTGCTCCTCATCAACTTCCATCCTCACCGGGGACTTGCCAGCAGACTTGGGGCGCGAGCCGCTACGCGATCGTGACTTGCGCGGCGACCCGCTACGCGAACGGGACTTGCGCGGCGACCCGCTACGCGAACGGGACTTGCGCGGCGACCCGCTACGCGAACGGGACTTGCGCGGCGACCCGCTACGCGAACGGGACTTGCGCGGCGATCCGCTACGCGAACGGGACTTACGCGCGGAAGCGGCCGAACGCGCACCAGAACCGCTACGCGAACGAGACTTGCTACGCGAACGGGACTTCTTCGGTGAACCACTGCCCGAACGCGAGCGCGATTTTCGAGAAGCAACAGAGCGAGGTCCAGACCCGCTACGCGAACGTGACTTCCTTGGCGAACCGCTACGCGAGCGCGAGCGAGACGAACGACTACCAGAGCGCGATTTTACTGGTGAACCACTGCGCGAACGACTCTTAGACTTTGATTTGCTTCTAGATTTGGAACGCGCTGGAGAGGCCGAGGCGGCACGAGAGCCGCTGCGCGAACGAGAACGAGATTTAGCCGGCGATCCGCTACGTGAACGGGATTTGGCTGGCGATCCGCTACGTGAACGGGACTTAACTGGTGACCCGCTACGTGAACGGGACTTAGCTGGTGACCCGCTACGAGAACGGGACTTGGCGCGAGATCCGCTACGAGAACGGGATTTAACTGGCGACCCGCTACGGGATCGGGATTTAGCGCGAGATCCACTACGGGAACGGGATTTAGCGCGAGATCCACTACGGGAACGAGCGGAGCCCGAGGAGGAGGACGAAGCGGAGCGCGATCGAGAACGGGAACCATCGTGAGACATCTTCGATGCCGACTCCACCTGCACAGAAAGTGAAATTATGTTGACGAAAAGTAGATGGATGAAGACATAAATTTTAAGTAGTAAATGCTGTAATAATTATTGTTAGTCATCAAACAATTTGTTAAATTCATCCATGTGGGTTAAAATAAAATCTATCCATAGTACTAAATTCAAATAGTTGAGCAAGTTCTCAAGCTAAAATGGAAATGGGCAGGGCATGTTCAAAGGCTCCAGGACGAACGATCGACAAAGATAACCAGAAATTGGTACCCGATAAATAAAAAAACGAAGCCGAGGTAGACCATGCAAGAGATAGAGCGACGACATAACTGCCGTAGTGGGACGAACATGGAGCAGACTTGCCAAAGACAGAACGGGGTGGAAAGAAATGGAGGAGGCTTTTACTGCAATAGGTGGTCCTTACATTTAATTAGGATGAATAAAAATTTGTCAAATAAGTATATTTAACACAATTAATCATTAAAGCATGAAATAATTAAATTAATTCGATAATTGATAATTAATCACATACTTACAATGTTCAATTTAATTAAATATTTAATGTGTTAGCATAATTGGTAAGGAATCAATAAAAGGTATTTTTTTTATAGTACTAAATAAATAAATAAATGAATGTGTGATCATAATTTTATAAAAAAAGTTACCGATTTGCTGCGTGAGCGTGAACTACGACCTCCTGAAACAAAAACTCAATTAATTCAAGCCAATAATATGACGTGCGGTGCTTGCACAATATTTAGCAAATTGGGTGATTAACAACTGAAATATATAAATAGAGTAATCCATTCAACTGTCCATCCCCAGCCTATAAACGTCCCACTACTGGGCACAACCTCTCATAAATGAGAGGATTTGGGCTATAATTCCCACGCTGGCCCAGTGACATAATCATATACATTTAATTAAACGATATATATATGTATATATACAAGGTATTTTCATTCTTACCTAATAATGGCTCCAACGATTTTCATGAAATTTTGTATGCAGATGCAGGGGTATTTGGGGGCGATAAATCGATCTACTAGCTAGGTTTCATTTTTAGAAAACATACAAAGAGGAACCGAGCAACGGTCAGTCATCCATGTACTAAGAAATAAATGAAGTACATGTAAAGAAAATGATGGTAAAAAAAACAAAATGCGTATTTTATTATTAAGACACTGACAAGTGCCAATGACTCAAGTTATCTATTGCCTATGTAAATGAACAGTGCGGCTTGTTTTGGATCAAAAATACGGTTTATTTGGTACCTCATTTACATTATACAAATTTTCATTAGACACATATTAGACACTGACTTTACTTTACTTTTCAGTTAGTTGCCAGTCCGCAACATCCTCCCACTCGAAAGAAAAATGCATAAAACTGTGTTTAACAAACCAAAAACAGCAACACCCTCCCAACCAACAAAAAAAATAGACGACAAGTTCTCTTACTTTAACACACGTAGGTATCGAAACAAAAGACAAGCTACGAAAACAATAATATAATATTGTGTCTGACTGAATAGTCTCATTTACTAGAGTAGCCAAGCGTTCAGTCTCAATTTTGGCTCACCTGTAACTCCGGTACATTACTTGTCGCTATTTCCTGTGGGTATAACTTCTGGCTGGGTGTTATCTTGTCCCTGACGATGTTCTCAGCTTCATAACTTCTATACAACCAGCTGCTTATAAGTACATTTTGCTCATAGTACCTATCAACCGGCTAATCAATATTCTTTTCTCCAAAGTTGATAAGTGAACACCTACTTGCGGTTCTAAAGTTTTCTTTTTAACTCTACTAATTAATAACAACGAAATATACTTATTTCTAAATCGTTGTCTGAAATCGCCCCGCAACTTCTGTAAGTAACGATATTGCAGGCTAAGTGGGTCCAGTTTCAGCTGCATACCCGACAGTAAAACTCTTTTTGTCACTTGTAAATATGCCTTTTTACCAAGTCTCAACGCAATCAATAATCTTGGTATCAGCTCTATGATGTTGACGCCTCGATCGACACAGTTGTTGAGCGATACTCCATTTATGTCTTTAGCTGAAGCATAGCCTGTGTTCTTCAACTTCTTAGTCACGGAATGCAACTTGGACATCGCTTGCTCGTAGTTTGTGTCGATTTTAGGAGAATTTTCTGTCCACAAAAAACCAACTTCGTATCTTCCTTCCTTGTTTATTTTTATTTCGTCGTTGAAGGATTTCAAAAGCTCCGCTTCAATCACTTGTCGTTCCTTTTGCATGTAAGGATCTGTTATGCCCAGCGATTCCATATCCCATATTTCCTGCGGATAACAAAACAATGTATTGGTCTTAGTTCCTCCTGAAGTTGATTCTAATGGCCCTTGGAGAGTCCAGCCTAATTTAGTTTTCAGCGCTAAAAGACTATCGCCAAGAAGTACCGTTTGTGAATCTGTCATAATGGAACCCAAGTAGTCACACCCAATTAGTAGGCCTATCTCTGTCTCGTCCCAATCTACATCGCTCAAATGTATGTTCATACCGCGTAATTTATGGCATAAATCAGGATCATCTAATTTAGGTAGCTCGCCGCACAACTTATTTTGTTCGAGACACGTAACTAAGATACTGCATGAGTTATCGAGGCTACTAACTTTTAACTGTACACGCCGATGTGGTTGGCATTGCTTTTCCAACCCACCAAATAATGCATGCCCCAGCGTTTCAGTTCCAACGACTTTAAGTCTCAACTCCTCGACAACACTGCTCATCACGTAAGTGCGCTGTGAACCACTATCGAGTAGCGCACGAACCATCTTTGACTTACCATTATTTTCTATGCGTACAAACAATGTCTGTAGCAGTGTGGTTTTATTTTTAAGACACAAACATTGGTTTGTATTTGGCTTCGGAGTCTCGATTTTAGCCTTATTGTGTAATTCAGGACACATAATGACAAGGTGACGTTTTTGACATGACAGACATTTCAAAAATACTCGAGTTTTGCAAAACTTCGATATGTGACCTTTTTTAAGACAGTTATAACAGGCGGAGTGTTTTTTCAACGCATCTTTTTTCTCATCTAAAGACATACTGTGCGCCTTGTTGCACTCTAAAGTAGTATGAGAATTCTTATCGCAAAAATAGCAAACTTGCTCCTTACCTTCGAACTTTTTTGTTTCTTTCGCTTTCGACGACACGATGCAGGCTGCTGTAGGCGTAATCTTAGGCATGTTGTCGCGAGGGTTGTTGTATGCAGAGCTCGATGGCCCGGAGATGAATTCTGCCCTGGAAAGCCTTATTCGTTCTTCAGCTTCAACCTCGTTCCTTAAAAACTCTAAAAGATGACTTAGCTGATCTGAACGCTTGGGTTTCTGTACCTGAGACCTATTCCACGCTAACAAAATATATTCAGGAAGAGCAGACTCTACTAAAGGATACAACATAGCCTCATATTTGTCTTTTGTTACGCCTAACGCATCTAAAGCCTGTAAATAAGTCATTAGTTTATCATACAACGATCTAGTGTCCAATAAATATTCGCCCTTCGCTTGACACAACACTAGTCGCAGCAGCTCGCGCACGTAGGTCTCCACAAGTATCTCGTCCCTGGCAAAACGGCTCTTCAAATGTTCTAAAGCTTTGCGGTAGCTCGTGCCGGATGGCGGGAAACTCTCCACCAACTCACGCGCGTTTGAGTTCTCTTTCATCGCTTGTACGAGGTACTGGTACTTATCATCATTACTCAGCTCAGTATCCTCGTCAATCTTCTTGAACTGTCCCCAGAAGCCTAACCAGTTCTTGGGGTCGTCATCAAACTTCCTCAGTTCGAGTTTGGGTAGCTTAAGATTCCGACAACTGCGGACTGTTGCTGCTGACCCTATCTCTGACTGCTTATCTTCTTGACTGGCCTCTCGTATAGTTTGTTCATACCGTAGTCGTAGTGCCATCCACCTTCGTTTATAATTCTCCGCCTCATCAAAGAGCTTTTCTAAGTCCTTTTCGTCAAAAGCCTCTTTTGAGTCTAGCGCGAGATTCTGTATCGCACTATCGTTCACAAACATTAATTCAGCCACATCGTTGAGGTACTCGAAATCCGTTTTAAGCTCGATAGTTAGCACTCCTGTTTGAGCCTCTGACAGCCGCAACTGCTTCCTTTCTCGAAGATGTCGATCCATTTTGTCTGTTGTCACGGTCGCCACAAATGTAAATGAACAGTGCGGCTTGTTTTGGATCAAAAATACGGTTTATTTGGTACCTCATTTACATTATACAAATTTTCATTAGACACATATTAGACACTGACTTTACTTTACTTTTCAGTTAGTTGCCAGTCCGCAACAGCCTAAGATAATCAAACGTAATGAACGATCTTCAAAAGCTTTGCATCTTTTTTCAGTACTTTCCAGTAACATTGTGTCATTTGAGAATCTAAACTACTAGTTACATTATAAAGCAGTGAGACAATGTTAGCAATATTTTGCCTGGGTTTAGCTGCAGATGATAAGCAATTTTACGTTCTAGTTACGGTTAATCGTGATAGCAATTAATATTAGACAAATACCACGTAAACAAGTTCTTTAGATAATATCCAGCATTTTAAGAAACTCTTCCAGAGGTTATGTTCCGACTTTAACGTAAATCAAACAATAACATACCTGTATCCACGTCCATTGCTGATAAAACTAGTATCACACAGTAACGACGATTATACTTTCGAAATTAAATCATTAAAATAACAATTTCAAACGTTAAGACAACAAAAACGAAGCATTTTTACAATAAAACTGACAAGCAGTTAGCAGGTAAGATACATAATGCCTGCCTGCATATTTTCAGACTATTTGAGACACTGCTAAGAATTGCCCAACCCAGTAAATAACGCTAAAGTCACGGCTGTTTTTTAAGCACACTCGAATGATTCTCCTTAAATGTCAATGTCAGTTTGACAATAGATTCGGTCGTCCTTCAAATTTTACGAACACTGCTGATCTTTGTTGTTCTTGCTTTGCGCATTGGAAAGATAATGTAAAGTGAATTATTCAAAAAAGTGAAAAGAAGAAGTTGAAATAATGGACGAGGAGTATCAATTGCCTCTGAAGCGAGTGGAGCTCTCCCTCTCTAAATTTAACGACGTCGCAATACCGCACCATTTGGAATTATTACGACAACACAAGGCTAATATTATCAAGGTACCTACTCCGACCTATTTCGGAATATTAGTTAGATACATTCATAACTAATAGCTGACCCACTGTCTCAAATAAACCTCTTATCTAACAAATAAAATGTTTCTTCAGAAGTAATCTTTAGAACATTAGTGCGTAATATTTTTTGCTCATGTGACGTCGGTGCAGGTGTAAAAATAAAACGTAAAGAAACTATTTCGTGAGAGCGTTCCCCTGATCGCTTACCAGCTTACCACATTTTTGCACACTGTGTTTCTATAGGACAAAGGCATATACCAACAAAAGATAGACATGATTAATACAGAATTATGAACATCCTGTGATTTACAAAGATTATACAAAAATCAATCCTGAAAAAAAGTTAGATGAGTTTGCCAGTGGTAGGTATATTTGTTTGGTAATTTAAACACCTGAACAAACACCTTGTAGCATTCAAGCAGTGTAACTACTTATTGAAAACCAAACCAGATTAATTTTATTCAAGCAAATACATACAGTTCCCTATCATTTGCCATAATTTGATATTCCATAAATGTATTGTTTGTCATAATGACCATTTGCCATAACAATTTTTTCTCTTTAACTGTTAATTGTTCAGGATTATTATAAAACAAACCTAACCTAACCTATAGAGTTCTATAGAATTGTCGTTTCAATGCTCCTGAAAAAATTACAGTTTCAGAGAAAAAATTAAGTATGACAAAAATTACATTATGACATATGAATTTCGGGCCAATGAAAGAATTCAAATACATACATTCGTTTGCCCCCTCTTATATAAAAAAAACATGTTATACCCTCTCCCATAGGGGTAAGCAGAGACTACTTGGACAGAGCATAGAATTACAAGACCTAAAGGCCATGTTTAGTATCACTGTGAGCGTAAAGGTGGAAAGGGGAACATGATCCCTAAGATCTTTACGAGAAGAGAGGCAACTGGTACATTCAAAGTTTCTTTGCTTCCAGACCAACATGGAAGTTTACCTTAAAGTTGTTGTTGTAATGCCATGCAATATTAATGTTTTTGCTTTTTATTTAATGTTAGCAACACTGGTTATAGGTTGTCCAGTTTGTTCGTATGTTAGTACAGTTCACTCTTGTGTCAAAGTTTGAAAAATGGCTAGACGTTGTTCTGTATCATTATAATTTAAATAAAGTTGCTGTGATTATTTTGGGCTTTCACTGGTACATTCTCTTCAGGTTATGGGCCCATAAAAATAATCATTCAAGTAACATTTCCTGTTCCAGTATGAAGAATCGGGCGATATGTCCCTAGTCCGCGGAGAGGCTGTGGGCGCGGCGCGTGCGGCGTCCCGCCTGCGCGCTCTGCTGGCCGAGCTGGGAGCCCTGCGCGCGCGCGTGCGCCCGGCCGACCAGGCGGCCTTCGACGCTCGCACGCAGCGCTCCAGGGATCTCACGCTTAAGGCTATCATGGATTATTTAGGTACTGATTGGGTTGTGTTTGTATACAAGGTTAAACTTTAAATGACTGGGATATTTCTAGGGATTGGATTAGTGTGATTGAAATCAGTTCAAATTTTTATCATAGTTTTGGATTAAAAATTAAGTCATCCCTTTGTCGCCGTGCACTTTGAAAGTCGCCAAATGCAAGGTCCGTCCGGATCGCTACCACCATCTTAATCGCTAATCCTGCCGCTAAGCAGTAGTGCTTGCACTGCTGTGTTCCGGTGTGGAGAGAAAGACAGCCGGGGAAATTACGAGCACAAGAGGCATTTCATCTTAGCCCTCTATGTTAGCAACGCATCTGCGATCCCTCTGGGGTTGCAGGTGTCTATGGGCAGTGGCGATCACTTACCATCAGGTGACCCACTTGCTCGTTTGCCTTCCTATTCATATAAAAAAAAAATGTGTGGAAACATATGTTAACCACAGTTAAAAAACCTGAAAAAGTTAAATTAACCGAATACTGCTTTAAGTGGGTGTTCTGAATGGATTTTAAAACAAAATATTATATAATGATGTCTCTGGATATCCTTATGTGAGATGAGGACACAGAGGACACAGGATAGAAGCAGAAAATCTGGAGTTGCCTTAGGACACAATATAAAAGAAAAATGTCAATCAGAAATGCACAAATAGAGAAACTAAATCAATTTTAAGGTATTTTTAGTTGTGTGCCACATACACTATAACTCAGCAGATAGACTTATTTCATACAACTTATTTATTTATTTTTGTTACTTAGTTATATTTTCATTTACCCTATTTATTGTCTCTGTTGTACATTTTTACCTTTTACAAGATACAAGAATCATTTGACAGTTGCAATGTGGAAAACAGTAGGGGTTTATATGTATATGTTTTCAGGCTCTTATTTATCTATTTATTTTATTGTTTGTTCGTCATAGGGCTGATAGACAGAGGTTGTACCGCGCTCGCCAAACCTCGCGTTCGCGGTGAGAGACCTAACAGTATACTTATTGACACTTTCTTTAATATTTATTAATATTTTGAATAATATATAACATATGCCGAAAGTGTACTAATGTTTTCTTCATATATTCACAATTTGCTCTAATAAGCATTAATTTTTTCATTTTACTAACCATATTAATGTGTCGTGACTTGTGTATGTATGTGTAATTATGTGTCAGCATAATTCGAATAATTTCCAACAATTATTTTCATTACTTTCTTTATCCTGTAAGTTGGCTGCAACGCAAAGAGCACGTTTCCGTGTCGTTTTACCACGAACCTTCAACTTCCATAATTAGTTTTTTTGGTCTGGCAACACTTTTAGAAACGTCATCGCCATGAAGAATGCACACACCGTTAGAAAAAGAAACTACTAGCAATACAATAATACATACTCACTAAAGAAAGTCAGAAATGAGTCTTTTACCTTGCTACTCACTCCGTTACTTACTACTATGCTCGAGTGCTTCGCTTGAGTAGCAAGGTGAATGTTTTTGAAATGAAAACTTCTTTAGCGGCGTTGGGCACTTTTTGGGATGGGTGAAAAATCTTAAACTCGCGTCAGGCGTAAGACGGAGGCAGAGTTTAAGTACCAGGATATCAGATCCTCTAAGAGCTTATTTTTTGTTCATTGAAATGGACCTACGCAAAGTAACGCCTGATTCACTAAAAGAGTCTAATTTAATCATGATTAACCATGGCTCATTTGAAAATGCTTTATAATTTGAAAGCATGCATTTTTAGAATAAAAATAAGAATAAGATATCTTTCTTTCGCAGAATCACACCTACAGTAATGTTTATGTTAAAAATAATGCAAAACAGAAGTGGAAATAAAGTGTAAATGCGAAAAAGGAGCCCCTCAGCACTTGTCGGGTCACTTAAAGTGGCACTAAATGCCTTTTACAGAATCGGCTCCAATGAACATGTCCCGGACGCGCGATGAGGCCTCCGGTGCTGTGTGTGGCAGCGCCGTGTCTACCGAGTCTGTCGGGCTGGTGGCGCACGCAGGGAGAGAGGGAGACGACTGCGATGTACCCGTCATGCAGCTCCAGATTGATGACCGGGTGAGTTTAGGAAGATACACAGTCAAAGCTGCATCCAAGCAATATCATACGGTCAGTTCTTTCCTTCAATCAAGAGAGAGCATGGTCAAGGCGAGTATTACAGCCACACTAGATCTCTGCCTCCTTCGGTAGAGAAGAATCCCACACCAGGCGAGAGTGTGGGCGATAGGCATTAAGAGAACGTTGCAAATTGCAATGATTGGGTGGATAAATTAATTTACATCTTTGATGTCAATAAAACACAAGTTCCCAAGAGGATGAAAAGCATGTTTAATGGTTGAAAGTACGGCAATTGGCATCCCTTCACAAAACTAATACCTTCTCTCAGTTCCGTCTTTACTTTCGCATCGATTTCCGATCGATATGATCGGTTAATGTGAACACGTCCTAAGGCTAAAAAAAACAATTTTCGTTAAACATTTCCAACAGTTTATAGACAGTTCTCTCTGCGTTTAGTTCAGCTAGCTTATTACGTAACTCGCTTGCAATCGCCATCGTGTTAATTTTGACAGTTCTTGTACGAATGTGACAGCTAGCTGATTCCGATGCCAATTGTTAGCCCATACATGAGCTGTCAAATAAACACGATTACGATCGCGAGCGAGTTACGTAATAAGCCTGCTGGTTTATTTTTTCCTTTAGGAGCTGAGTCTATCAGAGCGCGAAGCAGCACTCCGCAGCTACAGTGCCCTGCAGTCCGAGTTACACGCGTTGCACGACGTGTGGACAGCCACACACACAGCGGCCACGGCGCAGCGCGAACAAGTAGCGCAAGTGGAGGCGCTAGTTGACACTGCCGCTGATAATGTGGTGGCTGGTAGGGCGCATCTGTCTGCTGCTGAGAAGTAAGTGAACGGCAGATGATGATGGTGCGATTGTACCGCTCCACAGTGTTTGCTTGGGGCGTGTGTGCTGGTGATGTGAAAAACGTTACGGTTCGAGTTACTCGCAATACCTGAGCTCGAGCTAACAAGTCGCGCAAGTGGAGACACTGCCGCTGTTAATGTGGCCGCCGGAAGGGCGCATCCGTCTGCTGTTGAAAAGTAAGTTTGATCGACGAGTGATGATGGTGCGGTTGTACCGCTCTACAATGTTTGCTTGGGGCTTGTAAGATGGTAGTGACGTGAGGTGGAGTTATGGTATACCGTCACTGGAGTCATAACTGTTGAGATTAGAGCTCTTTAAGTACAATGGCTCTTAGAATATTTCCGGTATATTTCAGCATGTGGTTGGGTTGGGTGACATGGACAAAGATTTTGCCCTTGACGCGGGTCATTTGAAACATCGATCAATGTATTGGAACGTGTGTCAACTATGATTCAGAAATCCTTAAAAACATTTATACGGCTAACTCAACCGTCTGATGAAACATTTCGTGAAAAATTTAAGAGGCCCTGTATACGGTTTCTTTTAAAGCAAAAAGGTGATTGCAATTTTATTTCTTCTGCAGGTTACGTGCTGGGGCTTATGGGGTTGGTGGAGCGGTCTTAGGAGCAGCTTTAGGTGGTCCGGTAGGATTAATTGTGGGAGCCAAAGCTGGCGCAGCAGCTGTGCTAGCCGGATCCTTCATAGGCTATTGTGGGGCCAGGTTGATTGGCCATAAAAGACAAGCTCAGCTAGCTATTGAGTACGTTCCCCAAGAACCAGAAGACAAGGGTGAGGATAAAAAGACGCAATAGCGAATGTACTGCGTCTGCTCATAAGCGGCGCAGCTAATTGGTGAATAGATCGTCATCATCATCATCTTCAGCATATATATGTCCAATGCTGGGCACAGGCCAGGATGGGCCTGGTGTGGATTGAAAGAAAGAAAGAAAGAAAGAAAGAAAAAGTGTATTTATGATAATCACAGCAACTAAAACATAAACATATTAAAGGCTACATAAAAATTTACATAAAATTGGATTTGATTGGATTGGGAACTTAAACACCATTAAATTGCTTGGTAAATACATATTTTTCTAAATTTCGATTTAAATGAAATCTAGGCCATTGTATATAGGGTCAAGTGCGTTGTAAATTATCCATAGTTATTTCTTTGGACTTGCCTTTATTATTATTATTATTATTATCAGCCTATTGTGTCCCACTGCTGAGCAAAGGCCTCTCCCCAACTCTTCCACTGCTCCCGGTCTGCTGCGGTAGGCATCCAGTCGTTCAAGAAGGCGTCTAACTCGTCCCGCCATCGCCGTCTAGGTCTACCGGGCCGCCGGTTTGAGTTAGTGGGACTCCACTTGGTGGTTATCTTGGCCCATAACTCATCCGGCATACGACAAATATGACCAGCCCAGTCCCACTTCAGCTTTGCCGCCTTTCGACCAACGTCTGTGACTTGAGTCATGGAGCGCAGGTGGACCGATGGTGTAGTAAATTATAATTATAATACAACACGAGTCCTTATAACATATCTGATCTTACCAGTGTTTTTGGAATGGATACAAACTTTAAACTTTTATGTTCTAGAGACAACGTTTTAAATGCCTACTTTGAGATGTTGTTACGCATGGGTAGTCCACTCTCAAGGTGGCTTTGTAATAGTTTTATTGTTTTATCGGCCTTGTAATAAAGTATTTCGAATAAATTATTATTTTACTTCACCCCGGGCTACGCGAGCGGAAATTTCCACTTACTGGCCAGGGGACGACGTAAAATTAAGTGCACACCTTGGGCGGTAACAAAGAAAGCTTCAGGTCGCATGTTAATCGCCTTCGCCTGGCTACAAGTTTCTGCGATCCAAGACATTCTTTATTTCAGCTCCCTCGGAGTTGTATTGTACTATAATGTATTAGTGGTTTTTAGTATAATGAAAGCAGTGAATCGTAATCGCTTAGTGGCTTGAGAATAAAGATTACTTGAAGCGAAAGTAATGGTTGCAGGTGTATAGGGATTCTCTCAAGGTTCAATATTAGGTACAATGTTTTATTTTCAATATTGTATTAGTAACATCGGATTTCCAAATGTTTCGAATTGTATTGAAATTGGGATAGTATGCTGGGCTTGGTGGAACAGTTATGAAACCATACAACAGTTGAAAAATTAAATTTGATATACTATTTTGTTCATAAATGACAAAGATTCTTAATTGTTCTGGAATAGTGCAGCATCTTATCAATGGTGTATTTGTTGGGTAAATTTAACTGAAGTTTTTCATCATACTTTTGTATTAGATTTAGTTATAGTAGCGTATGCATTAGTTTGCTTCTAATGATCTTTATTCTATTAGTAGATATAGATTTTTGTTATGCACAAAGTATATCTAGTCTCCGAAGAAGTGGTAGGTATGTGGAAATAATAATATATTAACATATGAATTATATTTTATAATAAGCCAGTTTTTTGCAATATGAGTTGTATTAAGTCATCTATGCTGTGATATTAGATTTTGATGATTAGGTACGAACTTGTATGCTGTATTTTAAAGATATAATTTGATCAGCCTTAGCGTAGAAACACTAACTGCTGTAATCAGAGACATCAATTAATAATAAAATATTTACATCGATTGAAAGAGGTCCTTACCTATTCACGAAGTTAAACCAAGTACTTACAGTAGGCTTATTGTCTAACTCGCTCGCAATCGCCATGGTGTTCATTTTGACAGTTCTTGTATGAATGTGACAGCTAGCTGATTCCGATGCCAATTGTCAGCCCATACATGAACTGTCAAAATGAACACGATGGCGATTGCGAGCGACTTAGACAATAAGCCTACTGGTCCGTTATCACAAGAGTAAGACAGCTGTAATTGTGTGAGACATGTCTACCTTCGGGTAGGATGGTAGGACTTTGCATGAAGACATGTGTCGCATGGATGTAGCTGATTTGCATGTGTGGTCGCGGAGTAGCAAGGTAACGAGTTGAAATTTCAATTTGAACCATTAGTTAAGTTAAGACTTCATGGAACGAAACTAGAATGTGTTTAGGGGGTCCATTACCACATCCGTAATTGGACGTTCGTATCATAGTTACCTTTCCTCTCGCTCTAATACTATCGACCATTAGTACGAGTGAGAGAGCACCAATTCGAAATTCGAATCTGCATCTCTTAACGGTTAATTGACATCTCTGAATGCGTTAAATATTGTTTTAATTCGACATCGTTTCGCCTTAGAATTAATAATTAATGAATAATAATATTAATATCATTAGTATTATTGACACAAATGTATAATAAACGTGGTGCTTTGTTCTTACAGGTGTATAAAATAATTATGCGTCATTATTGCGTTGTGCAATTTTGTATGATGGCTCATATGATCGAAACGCAATGTGTAGGTATGAATGACCGACAAGAAATTAATGGAAATTGAACGAGGGCGCAATATTCTTAAACAAAAAAAAACTGTATCTGACTCAAATTAGTTTTTGGTAAAGTATGAAAAATACATCTTTTACTTTCTAATTTTTCTTGTCGGAATAGAGTGAAGAACTTTCTATAAAGTTGCCCACTCTGAAGTAGGTAGGTAGTTAATTTTCCTTGGTTAAATCATAAATAGGCTTAAGTTATAAATAAAAGAATTTTCAGACACATTTTTGTTTAATGTTACCTATGTGACCCCCATGTCCCCTTCTACGGTCAGCTAGAAAAACTGGTCTAAACGTGGTCTTAATACATGTAATCCGTACTAATATTATAAATGCGAAAGTGACTGTCTGTCGGTCTGTCTGTCTGTTACGCTTTCACGCATAAACCAATGAACCAATTTTTATAAAATTTTATACTTCCCACGGGATAGCGATGCGATAAACGAATTCTACGCAGACGAAGTATTACAATACAGCCAGCCTTATACTCTGAAATTAGATTTTTGAAGTTCGTTTCGTGCCGTTTCGCTCTCGCTAATAGTCATTAATTTGAGAGTGAGAGCGACGGTGTGATATGGATTTCAAAAATCGAATTTCGGAGTAGACGTCCCGCTTCGAAACATCGTGGTATTTGAGTCACGATAAAATCTGCTACTGTCAAAATGTTCAAAATGCCTCATCACTTCACTTCACTTTGATTGAACGTGGCCATAACGGCTCGGTGGCATTTATGTTATCTGTGGATATTTTTCTGAAAAACATGGCCGCCTATTTGATAATCGTGGTGGCTGGTCGTTGAGTAAATTTTCAAAATTGTGAAAGAAGCTTTAACCTAGTGTTTAAGTTAGCGTAAACGTGTTAAAAGAAGCCGTAGCGTGTCCATAGTGTAGGTGATTGTTCGAATGTGGTATAGTGTTGAGTGTTGATTTTTGTGTTCGTGTTGTTGGGATGTCGTTTCCGCCGAGGCCGCCTCTCGTGCCGTACGGGCACGGCTTGCCGCCGGGCGTTGTTACCATGCCAATGGCAACGCACGTGAGTACTGCGGGAACCGCCGACACCACTCGGTTTGGTAGTTAGCGACTAGACCAGCTAACAAGAAGAATCCGCCGCTCGCACCAAGCCTAACCTCCTTGCTGTGTCTCCCTGTAATACTCTGGTATTTAAGTGAATGCTGGTGCGAGAGGCTTGAATTTAGTTTAGTTTGCGTCTTTGTAGTTCATTACGGAGTATCTGATACGTTTAATCCGATAGTTTTGACCTATCGGTCGAATATAGATCTAACAACTGTGGTTAGTTTTTGCCATGTAAAATTATTTAGATTAGTGTCGTAGGTGACTGTAAGTGTGACCAGTAGTCCTAGACGTTAGAAGTGGCTTCTCTGTGGTGCTAAGGGTGGTTTGTTCAATACTAGGGATTCACGTTGTTTACTTGTATTAGTTTTGGGGTCTGTTTTTGTGTTGCTTACACCGACTGTGTATACTGGGAGAGTTTTATCGTGTCTAAATCCAATATCAAAACATTTGATCCCTGTTGATCCTTGAGTGAGACAGATAGAAACCAAGAATTGCTTAAACATTATAATCTACAGTGATGCACTAAAATATAAACTAAAAACTGGTCACCGGTTTGCCACAACGACAATGTCAAAACTGGACACCATAATATCATACCCACTTGGAATCACATTTGCATCTACAAGTTCTTTCTGCCAAATGGCATGGGAATAAAACAGAAAGAGATGGCGAATGCGAAGTGGCCTCTGGTCCCACAGCAAGCATTATTTTTTCTAAACCTAATATTTTACAGAAGCTTATGCAAGTATCTATGTCAGCCTCCCCAAGGGACTTCAAAACTATGCATTGATTATGTAAATTTTTTTGTCCTATTAATTGTCAACTAAACAAATTTGGGAACCTCTGCTCTAACTGAAACAGTTTTGGTGATATTTTTGCTGCATTATCATTTTCCTCTCTTAATAAAAAGTTCTTACCCCCTTATTCATAAACGCACTATAGGCCTCTGCTAAGTTAGTAATCGTTTGTCCTTATCTGTGAAAGGTATGTCAAAGTGACAGAAAAGGACGAACGATTACTAAGTTAACAGAGGCCTATAGTGCGTTTATGAATAAGGGGCTGAATCTCTGTCTAAAGAGTGCCTCGCGTTCCAGGTAATGGTGGGAGCTTATGGTGGCATGGGTGGTCCTCGCACGGCGCTGCTGCCGGCCCCGGCGGCGCCCGCGGGCGGCGGCAAGGCCGTCATCTCCCGCCCGCCCACGCGCACCAATGGGGCTCGCGACTCGGACCCACCTCCTATAACAGTCTTCATTGGTAAGTTCATGCAAGTAAATTTGTAAGACAATAACAATATAAATTAAACTTAAGCTCCCCCAGCAGTCTCCACTTTCTGGCATGTGGCCACACTTGACTATCAGATATCTATATGAAAAACAAACATCAAAAACAAGGGAACTTTATCATTCTAACAGCAAAACGTGACAATTTATCTTCCTAAAGACGACACGGTTGGCCTAGTTGGTAGTGACCCTTTTTGTGAAGCCTTTACCCCGTGTTAGATGCTAACCCGGGGCTAAGTAGTGTCAAAATGTATGGAGCTGTCAAACTTAACCCCGAGTTAGCGATATAATTTTTTTAACTCTGGACTGTGCAAGTGGGCCTTAGCATCTTAAATTTAGCCAAGTGTATTACGCCTTTAATCTGTACCATTATGGTCCTTGCTTCGATCTGACATTTTGTTGCAGGCAACATAACCTCCCGCGCTCCGGACGCCATGATGAGGGCCCTCCTCGGCGCCTGCGGGCCGGTGCTCAGCTGGAAGCGTGTCGGCACGTTTGGCTTCTGCGAGTTTGCGTCCCCGGAGGCGGCGCTGCGCTGCGTGCGTCTGTTGCACGAGCGCGCGCTCGCTGACCGCAAGCTGCTGGCCAGGACCGACGGGAAGATGCAGCAGCTAGTTGATACGTACAAGAGTGAGTACTGCGGTTTCTGAATAGTAAGAGCTAGCTACGAAAATAGGTATACAATTTATAATGCAACAAGATCACTCTAGTTAGTATGCCATGTCATTCACTTTGGCACTTTTTCCTGTACTTTGGATGTCACCTGACACTACTTTTCCCCCAATTAAAACGCCTGGCAATGTTATATTCGAATTAAAAAGAAATTTCACACACACCCTCAATAGAGTGTGTAGCGAAGCAATTATTGCATGAATTGATATTACAAAAACGGATAACCCCTGTCCCTGCATGTTCTGCTGCCTCGGGGCGAGCGCTCCGTGAAGAAGGACTAAGGATTCGTCCGAAACATATGTCAAGCATCCGACATCCGACATCGAGCTATCCGTTTTTGTAATTATATCTAATCTACTTGATGTGAAATGAGCCGCTCCACAACACTGGCTGCAACCGAACGCAGCAAAGCCCACCCACCCAGTCTCGTTCCTTTATAAACTGAAAGCGTCAGTTTAGTTGTAAAGTAATATTGTTGGTTAACGTTCCAGCGGAGCAGCGTTCCCGGCTAACGGCCGAGGGCGGCACGGCGACCGGCGACGAGTACCTCGACGCCCGGCAGCGCGCGCTGGACGACGCCGCCGCGCGCCGGCTCGCGCAGGTCATGCGGGACTACCAGGACGACATCGCCAACTACGAGCAGCTGCAGCAAGGTACTGTGCTAACAGCTGATCCAGGCGAGGTGGTACGACGAGGGTTGATTGCCCAGAGTTGGCACGAATGGATTGTTTAAATAACGGAAACTTAGTCTGACATCTGTACAGCATAAAAAATGTTGGTTTCCCTGAAACGTCAAATTACGACAGCTGTCAGAATTCCACGGAATGAAAAATAAGAGTTTTATCATTCTACGACATAAATACGCATGTAAAGCCCGTCCAGGAAAATAAGAACACTCTGTACCACTCTGTCGCAGTGAGCCACCGCTGTACTTTTCAAGGAAACCACTGTGACGTGTATTGTAATATGGTTCTACTGCGGGTTCTTATTTTCCTGGTCGGGCTTTAACTTCTCCTTTCGGTAGTGGGTAAAGAATGACATATCTATCTTGTGTTAACAGATTAACGGTTAACATTAAGTTCTGATAAATATTCCGAAATTTAATCTTATTTTTTTTTTTATATAAATTTTTTACGAGGCTTAAGTGCACCTGTGTGACTATGCCAGCCTCATTGGATGTCTCTCAGTTCAATCTTTAGTGTAAAATTTGTAGAAATGTGTTACCCTCTTATTCATAAACGCTCTGTAGGCTTCTGCTAACTTAGCAATCGTTTGTCCTTATCTCTCACTTTGACATTTACCGTTCACTGATAAGGACAAACAATTGCTAAGTTAGCACTTCAGCAGAAGCCTATAGTGTTAATGAATAACTGGGCTAGAGTTTAACGAAGTTTACTACTGGATCAACCGTGCCTAGCTATAATTCTCTAGGTTGGCAACACTTGTCAATTTGAATAGCACTGGCAGTTGTGATACCATAGTTCCCTATGAAGTTACCGACTCATCTCCTTATTCATAAACGCTCTACAGGCCTCTGCTAACTTAGCAATTGTTTGTCCTTTTCTGTGAAAGGTAAAAGTCAAAGTGACATATAAGGACAAACGTTTGCCAAGTTAGCAGAGGCCCACAGAGCGTTTATAAATAAGAAAGTTAATCGTTAGTCTTATTCTTATTCTTAAAAAAAAAACTTGTTTCGCAGAGGAGGCGATCTCAAAAACGGCGCGCGCCCTCGAAGAAGCCGACATATCGGAGGAGAAGCGCGACGTGATACATCGCGAGATCGGCAAGTTCCGCGAAAGCATGAAGGTAACACCTCCGCCGCCGCTGTCTCCCTCGCCCCACGCGTTACCGCGGTGGAGTGAGTGAGATGGCTCGAACCATGTTTCGTTTTTGGAAGTAGATGCCTCCACCAGCTGTGCCGGCCGCCGGGACCCGCCGCCGCGCCGACGATACGTCGCTTTCTATAACGTTCTATTGTCAAACTTTATTTATTTTTATTAAAGTTATTTTTGTAAATGCTAGTAAAATGTACCACGGTTTGACGGTAGAATCATTTGGATGAGTTTAGTGACAGGATGAATTGGATTTCGTGTAGTTTTGTAGTCTTGAAAAGAAAAAGTCTTGGTTACTGTGATGGTTTAACACCAATCGCCTAGTCCCAAAGTAAGCAAAGCTTGTACTATTGTTACTAGGCAGCGAATAAACACTTAAATACTAATTAAATATTCAAAACTCGAGAACAAACATTCGTATTTTTCATACCTAATATCTGCTTTCATAGTCACGTTGTATGGTCGTCATGAGTCATGACTATAACAACTAAAATATAACTTTGAACTGTATTGTATGAGAGTTGTATGAGTGGACAGGATGTATGGTGTATTTTCAAAGCTATAGCAAACATAGCTGTTACTTTAAAAATGAACGACCCAAGTAGATCCAATGATTTGTATGTATGGGTGAATTTGAAGTATTTTTACGTGTGTGAGGGTTGTATGAGAGGTGAAAACGATGTATCTCGGAGGCGCGGGCGTGTAGCTGACTTCGGCACCCGTCCATCGGTGAGTCGCATATACATTAGACCAAGATTTTCTATGTGACAGTATACTATACTTTTTAGCTTGTATACACTTTGATGTATTGATCTAACGGACCAATGTAAGGCTGTTTGGCAGCTACGCAGGGCTCAGGGAATATATTTGAAAAAAAAAACCTTTTTACTCCCCACTGTTAAGTATAGGCCTCTTCAGGATGAGGCCCAGTCCGCCCAGTGCAGATTGGGAACTTCACACTCAATATCTATTGAGTTGTGTGGTTGTGTGTAGTGTTCCTTATGAAAAAAAGAAACAGAAATTAGGCTATGGTTGCAGTTACGCAGCACAGAAAAAGGTGACCTAATGTCAGAAAAAAACGCTTCCTTTTGCATGTGATTGGGGCTAATCTTTTATCTTTAAAAATTAAAACATACATTCTATGTGGATGATTTTGTTGTCTGAGTAAAGTTGATGTTTGATGATCAGAACAAACTAATTTTACCAATAGTTTTATTAATCTGGGGTTTAGCGTAGCTGCCTTTTTTTTTAATGTAAAAATCGCCGGAACTCGTTCTTGGATTGTGGCTGTTTGTATGGAAGTCGACTAATTAAACGAAATGGTCACGAATCTACATTTCTATATGTATTGATGTATTTATTATACTAATTTATAAGAGTGACAAAACGTTGCGGGGACCGCTCTTTGTTTACCTCTACTGTGTAAGAAACATTTATTATCAGCAATGTAATGACATTGGTCTATCCGCTTTGTAAATCCTACTAATATTATAAATGCGATAAGTAATAAATAAGCCTAAAAGTTGTTCCTGATATCTCAACTGTCAGATACCTATAGCGCCATCTCTATTTATTTCTCCGAAATAGACAGACAAGGCATCATTAATATCTGGCACTTAAGATATCAGAAATTTTATAGAGAGTGGAGGTCACAGGTTAGATTTTATCTATATTATTTGACCTGTGATCGCCGTCACGAAATAACGTCATTTTGTTTCTATTGACGTTTCAGTAACGTCATTTGACGTCTACTGAGCACTAGATGGCACATCTTTTAGAGGACATGCTAGCTTCAGACCAATAGTGATTACGTTGTTTTAGACAAGTTTACGTTTTAATTATGAGGATGGTTTAATAAAAAGAGCGGTGGTCGCGCGTTCGCCGCGCGCGCACGTGGTGAGTAGTGCCGCGCGGTCGCGTTGACTCGCTCGCGACCGTACAAACCCCTATATTCACACGCGACAGCAAATAATTTATAAGCAGAAGATTCGATTAATAATAGTCTAAATTGGCCGTAAAGCTATGTGAATCCGTTTTTTTGATTGGTTCACTGTGGACCACTCTTGTCGTTTTTTTTGCATGTCGCTCAGGTTGTTTTTTCTACTGAGCTTACGGCTTCACGCGATGTAGAGTTGAGATTGTTGTTTCAACAGTAGAGTATTTTCTCATTCTGATCGCGGACAAATTAGGGCACAACGACAAAGATAGTCGCGTTAATTTAACTTAGACGAATGCATTTGATTCGGTTTAATCCACGCGCCAGCTTGAAGGAATCTCAAGGTGTTCTTAAACGTTAAAGCAAGTGTGGTCTCGCGTTGAGCACAACGCTCCCGCAGGGCGGGTACGGGCTGTGAGCCAATCTGCCACAGTGGCTCACACCCACCCCGATTCCTTTGGCATGGACCAGACGGTCAAATTATCGCGTGATCCACGCATACGGTGGTTCATGAATTCGGTTGTTTTTAAATCGAGGATCCTATAATGACATACTAATATCACGATAATATTGTCGTCTAATCCGTGCCTCTGAACTCGCACGCGGACCGTAGTACTCGTAGTTGCTGAACTAATGTATTCTAGCAGCGTTGCTATCTTTGTCCCTTTTTATCTCAGTCGGAGACGTAAAGTTTGAGCGATATAGCAAACTGGCAAGCGTTTAGTCTGGGGAGGGCGGTCGCGGGCGGCGCGCGGGGGGGGGCGGCGCGGCGCGGGAGGCGGCGGCGGCGGCGGCGGCGGCGGCGGCGCGCCGGGACACGCGTAAGTGCGTCATCACAGGCCCAGCTGGCCCGGACCGGGACCGTATGCCAACCGCTTTGGCGCGGCCTCCATACCATACTTGTTAATGGTTGACTAGTCTGTCCATTAAAGCATCGATAAGCGTATCTTTCTGTCAGAATCATGTGACTTGGTATATCTGTCATTTTTGACAATGTGCCCATAGATGAGTCTGTTATAGAAATCGTTTTTTAATTGATCAAGAAAAAAACCATTACTTGTAACTTCTACTAAGTTTATGTTTATTTGATCATCATTCTATATAAAATTACATCATCACTTAAAATTAAATGTCAAAGAATTTATATTGAAATCGTCAGCTCAAAATAAAAATGTCAAAAATTAATTAATATAAATATAACTAAGTAAGTACATACTTACAAGTAAACTAAAATAAAAATATTTTCTCCATTAAGGTTCGTGATAAATAAAATACAAATGAAAAGTATGTCATAAATGCATGATTAAGAATTTTGTATACAAAAGTTTCCTCATTTAATTTCAGCTGATTCACTGTGTACAAGTATTTCAACCGATTTTTTTTTCGATTCGGTTTAAAATCAAATAAAAGATAATAATTTGAAATATTTTAATTTGGTATGGTGTGCCGCGCCTTATTCGGTCACCGTGTGATATCTATGTGTGCAAACTCTACGTTCCCGACGCTATGTCATACCTAGAACGCTAATCGCTCGTAGAGTTTGAATACAGAGGCATACTACTGTAGTGTATCTGTGAGCATATACGAAGCGAGGACCCAGAGCGATCGCCCGATTATCTTCATTCACACTCATTTTTTATTACAATTTTATGCACACTTACGGCACTGATTTATCCAGAGACAGACGGAATAAATGATTACTTGAATATGTATATACATTTGTCTTATTATCTACTACCTTAAATATACAATTTTGATGTTTGATCCATTTTGGACAAGTATTTTTTAACTAACTCCAGCTTTAGATTGCTTTAATACAGAGATTGATAACGTGACAAAATAAATAAGTGTTGTTTGTTAGAAATACTTTAGTAACGTAACAATTTTTTACCGTTAGTTGGTGAAGTAACGTTAAAATTATTTAACGTTATTTTTAACGAACGTTATCAATTTGTAATAACTGCTCTTTCTATATAAGCAAGCACATTGTAACATTGACTTAAACAAGTGCTCTTTATGTCTGTGGATTTATCAATGAAAATACATTCAATTTAAAAACACTCAAAAATTTCAGACACAACTTTGTTATGGGTTTTCGTACCTCCCTGTGTATATTTGACATGGCTAGCAGCGTGTGACTCTCCCGTTTGTCGCGTAGGACGAAGCAGAGGTCGTGGTGCGCCGCAAGCCGCCGCGCGACAAGGACAAAGATGGCAAAGACAAGGAGCGCGAAAGGGACAGAGATAAGGAACGGGATGAGAAGGACAGGGACAAGGAGAGGGAGCGGCCGGAGCCGAGGGAGCGCGAGCGCGACAGAGAGAGGGATCGCGAGAGAGAGAGGGATAAGGATAGGAAGGATGACAAGGAGAGGCGAAGGAGAAGTGTGTCCAGGTTAGTGCCCGACGTTAAGCATTTAAAAAATGATCATAGAAACGTGTCTGTTTTGTAGATAAACTCGCAAAGTAACGACTATAATCAGTTATTTTAAATTTAATCTTCTATTTCCATGCATCTCGCTGTGTTGACTTCAGTTTGCTGTAAGTATATGTCAGCTTATTGGCCAGTGATTTCCACAGAAAAGGTGAAGAATGAGACGTCTTTTTGCTAAAGTACACAATGAACTAGAATGGCCCACTGTGTACAGAGGGCAATGACGCGTGATGGGGGACAGTTGATGTCAACGCGCGTGGCTATTGGGCTCAATATGATTATTGATTCAATAATCAGACAAGAAAATAGCGTGGTTCTAAACCAACGGCATCCAAACTATTCCAGACATACATACTCACAATATATAATATTGACAGGATAGAAAGGTTTTACTTTACAGGGTCTCTTAACAATCATATAATATTATACGAATATTTCAGCATGTTGTTGAAATTGCTTTTCACAATTTTTAAATTATATACTCCGGAGCAAAGAAACCGGATCACTTCCCGTAGAAAGTTGTATGAAAAGTGATCCGGTTTATTTGCTCCCTAATATAGTTGACATAAGCTTCCATACAATGATCGATGGTCAAAGTGAACCGCGCCAAGGGCGGTACTAAATGAATCAAAAAATTAAATGAATAATCTTTGTAGGTGTGTTTAGTCGAACTAACCCAAACAACTGCTGAAATATTCCGGAACAATTCTGAGAGACTTTGTACAATTATATCTTAAAGGTTCGACCACACCGTCGCGTATACGCCGATGACGTGTCGTAGATGTCACGTTTTATCACCGTTTCTTCATACAATTTGTTGCGTATACAGGTGGCGGCACGTAAGTCTAACGTGGAGTACGCCCGCCCGCGTCCCCTGCGCTCCCCGCGATACCTTATTTTCGACTACTGCGCATCAACGGTCATCGCTAGACTTACGTGCCGGCACTTGTACGCACCGTCAACGTCTTTTACGCACTGGTGTGGTCGGACCTTTAATCTCAAGCTATAAATATCGTCGCAGGAGCAAGGAGCGGCGCGACGAGCGCGAGAAGGAGCGAGAGCGGGATAAGGAGCGCGAGCGCGAGCGGGAGCGGGAGCGGGAGGAGCGCGAGCGGGACAGGGAGCGGGAGCGGGAACGGGAGCGGGAGAGAGAGCGGTACGTATTACGTATACAAGGGTTTGTGGAGTTCGCTCAATCAATTCATAGATATATTATTTATTATGCAAACAGTAGGCTTATTGTCTAACTCGCTGGCAATCGCCATCGTGTATATTTTGACAGTTCATGTATGGGCTGACAATATGCATCGGAATCAGCTAGCTGTCACATTCATACAAGAACTGTCAAAATGAACACGATGACAATTGCGAGCGAGTTAGACCATAAGCCTGGCTTTCTGTCCGCGACTTCGTCTGCGTTTAGAATCACTATCTATGAAAAAAAATCGCATCAAAATCCGTTGCGTAGTTTGAAAGATCTAAGCATACATAGGGCCAGACAGTGGAAAGCGACTTTGTTTTATACTTAATTATGTAATGAAACAAATTTGAATATTTAAAATATCACGACGATATATCATTTGTGAATTTTACAGGGAAGCTCGCGAACGTGAAAGAGAACGCGAGATACGTGAAAGGGAACGAGAGAGGGAGCGCGACAGAGAAAGGTGAGTTCGTGTTCGTAATAGATAGTGCGGGTTGTACTCCGGATTTTTAAGTTGATTACTTACGGGCAGACAAAAAAAATTGATTTTTAGTACTTATTTGTTGTTATAGCGGCAACGGAAATACATCATCTGTGAAAATTTCAACTGTAGCTAATAATATAATATATGATGGGGGATATATAATGGGGTTCCGTTTTTAAACCTAAGAATAAAAAAAGCGACGGGTAGCACTCCGGGAGTGCCGTCAGAAGTGAAAACAGCAGCTTAGATTAGATTTTTATGTTGTAACCTCCATGACGCCCAAGACGCGTACCGTACTGGCCGCTTAAAAAAAGTATGTATTATCCATATTGACAGACCTCTAACAATGTGCTGATGCCCTAGTACTTTTGTTCCACGACTCAACAAAAAAACACTTCAAAAATCGAACGCGACTCATTCGTATTTCAAAATAAGCTCTTAGAGGATTCTGTTATCCTGGCACTTAAACTCTCCCACCGTCTTGCGCCTGACGCGAGTTTAACAT
Organism: Pandemis heparana; assembly: GCA_963854515.1. NCBI lineage: Eukaryota > Metazoa > Arthropoda > Insecta > Lepidoptera > Tortricidae > Pandemis > Pandemis heparana. The sequence continues at coordinate 1,967,002 of OY978031.1, read as the reverse complement.
TTTTTACCCATCCCAAAAAGCGCTCAACGCCGCTAAAGAAGTTTTCACTTTAAAAATCGTGATTGACTACGGCCCTATTTCACCAACTTGATTCGAAATGCAATGCGTATTCAATATGAAGCCAACCAGTGTTTTCTGTCGAGTTTGTAATAGAAATAGAATTGTCACTTGTCACCGACAACTGTCACGTTTTGACTTTTCTTAAGGCGCTGTCAACAGCAAATGACCTTGAGCAGCGCCACTCTTCACACATACGGTTCGCGTGCCTGTGACTGAAAGAGAAGAAACTATTCCGGCAGCTTGGCGCGCGTCTAAAATCTTGCAAATAAGACACAAATAATAAGAAATAAAAAAAAGTATGGATTATTTGTGAAATATGGCTCGTTAGCCGTGTAGGTATAAATATGTTGACTTCATGTTCTTAATTGCAGACCCATACGTCGAAAAAATATAGACATAGAACCGTTTAATGATGATTTTAAGACCAATCTTTACAATTATTTTCTATCGAGCCGATTTTGTTCAATTATGTATCGAGTCCGTCTAGCGTGTTTGAAATGTGATGAAAATTATCATTATATTTTTTTGTATTTTTTTTGTGTGTAGTTTTTCTTAAAAAAGTGCTTAAATAACATCAATTTCAACAAAATTAGGTGCTGTCAGCCTCTTAATAAACGTGCATTGCCCCCGTTATAGGCTTGCTGCAACGCGCGCTGAGGCCGTCGGCTCAGATTAGTAATAACAGTTACACGGCGATAACGCCTCGCTGTAAACTCTAATTAGTTTGTTTAATCACGTTAGCTCCTTCCATGCTGCTCGGGGGGGAAATAATAAGTTTTTTTTTTTTTTTTTTTTATATACAGTCGCCATCAGATATATCGTAGCGGGCGAGGTCCTCAAATATTTCGGAGCAGCATTAAATTTCAATAAATTCGTTACACTAAATATGGTTAATAACATCGGAACACGCAATCCGTCATAAATATAAGAGCAGCGACTTTTCAATAAATTCGGGACGTTACATGAGCTAAAAATATCAGGAAGCACATACCGTCAAAGGTATCGACGCAGTCAGGCTGATCTTAAATATCGGAACATATGTGGAAAATAAACCTTACGTATATGATGATAGATTCGAATTCCAAACAAAATACAAATAAGGCTCAAACGTCATGCCAAAATGAAAGATGTCACCTATATAGTGTACGCGTCTGCATGCATAATTCACTGTGTTAGTAACATAAAACCTTTTTTGTTGTATAAAGTGTAAATTGTTACTGGCCACTAAATTGCCATTATATTTTTTTAAGAATAAAATTTTTCTTCTTCTGCTGTTATAAGTCAAAACATGTATGTAGTTCTATTTTATAAAACTAGTTTTATCATAAACAACGTAATTTAAACTGTTTGCCACAAAGTTAAGGTATATTTTCCAAAAATGTTCCGATCTTTATGGTCAGCCTGTCTGCATCGATATCTTTGACGATCTGTGACGTCCCGATTTTATTGAAAAGTCGCTGCTATTATATTTATGACTAATTGCGTGTTCTGATGTTATTAACCTTACAGTTGTAATGAATTTATTGAAATTTAAGGCTGCTCCGAAGTATTTGAGGACCTCGCCCGCTACGATATATCTGATGGCGACTGTACAACAACTCTACAATAATTCTTTATTGAACACCACATATACCAATCAAAACAGAGAAAAGGTATAAAGAAGTAATAAGAACACAAACAAACAAACTACAAACTTTTACACAAACTTACTTACTATTTTTTTGTACACACTTTTTTGAAGTGAAAACTTTAGCGGCGCTGAGCGCTTTTTGGGATGTGTAAAAAATGTTAAACTCGCGTCAGGCGCAAGACGGTGGGAGAGTTTAAGTACCAGGATATCAGATCCTCTAAGAGCTTATTTTGGAATACGAATGAATCGCGTTCGATTTTTTAAGTGTTTTTTTGTCGAGTCGTGGAGCAGTACTAGGGCATCAGCACATTGTTAGAGGTCTGTCAATATAGATAATACGTACGTTTTTTTTTGTAAGCGGCCAGTACGCGCCTTGAGCGTCATGGAGGTTACAACATTAAAATCAAATCTAAGCTGAAGCTGCTGTTTTCACTTCTGCCGGCACTCCCGGAGTGCTACCCGTCGCTAGATCTTGATCTTGTTACTGAGGCTCTGACTACCCCGTATGGGATAAAGACGTTATATATACACACATACATAAATCACGTCTTTGTCACTTATGGGGTAGACAGCTGGTAACAAGAGCTAAAGGCCACGTTTAGCATGACTGTATATGTAGGGGTCACGAAGTTCTTGTTTGGATGTTGTTGAAAGATAGATAATAGTAGATTGGTAGATGATTGTTTATTAGGAAACTTATTCTAATGATACAATGTTAACGCGAATGCACCCGGCTGTTTTGCTAGTTCAAAGTGCACTGGCCGCGCGGTCCGCCTTTTGGTAAGGCGACGCGATGCGGTGTTCGGTTGCATTGCACCGAACATATTCCGGGGCAAAGAAAGTAACAAACTTACATAATAGTTATTTAAGAATATAAACGAGAAACTTAAGGTCTAATTCTAATTGTGTCTCCTTGCTATTGGAGAACTTGCTATATCCCTAGTCGTGTCCTGAGCGCTGGGTCCTGGTCCCGGGTTGATAGGCCTCGACCCGCGGTCGTTTACACTGCTGCGCCTGGATAGGAGCTCGATGTTCGGGGTGATAGCTGCATGTCTCGTCCGACGCCGCGACCGCCATAGGTATGCTGCAACTGCGGCGACTCCTCCGCCCACCAGCACGTATAGGATGACGTACTGGTGTATGTCATGTGGAGATATCTCATCTTCTAGTTGTGAGCTATTTTTCTTCATTTGTTTGATTTGTTGTTCGAGTTCACGCAAAGATTCATTCAACATTGGTGAATCACTTGTGTCGTTATAGTTGAAGTCGAATAGTAAACTCATATTAATCAGGTGGTTTATCTGATCAATATAGGGAATGTTGGCTGGAACATCCACCTGCAGCGTGTTTTCATGTTTTTTGTGTGAATATAAGGTGACGTCTTGACCTTTAATTATGCAGTTTTGATTCAAATTTACAACTCCAGCTTTTGTAAGACTTCGGGCTGTAACTTGATCGCCGCATATTATTTTCACAGAGTAAGAGTTACAACAGTAGTACAAGTATTCTGATGGTTGATTTAATGGTATCCATTTATTGTGACAAGTGTTTTTCTGAGTCTTACACTGCTTTGTTTTTTCATCGATCATACAAAAGTTGTTCTCTCCGTTCAGATGGTAGATTGGTTTTTGAAACTGACATAAGAATGATTCATCTTGCTTGAAACATGACGACAGCTCGTCTGCGTTAGTAAACAAGTAAGAGTCTCTCCTCAAGTTCACTGCCATGTAATCTGATATTGGCATTATGCTCAGCATTTTGTTATCAATTTGATGTGGTATCGGTAAAATTTGGTAAATCTTGAACTTGTCTCTGCTCGCAAGAGGAAATGTGACTTCAAATAGAAAGTATTGCTCTGTAACTCGAGCCTTAATCCGTAGTAATTTGTAAATTTTGTTAATATCTTTTTTTGTTAATTTCTTCCGATAATTGGCCGGCGATGACGTTTAATTCGTCCTTTAGCTGATTAGGTGTTAATAAATGTATGTTAAATTCTCCGTGTGAGACATCAGTGATGGTGTCCAATAACATTTCTTGGTTGCCTTTTAGATTTATTAACAGGTTGCTAGCCATCACAGCTGTAAGCGTAAAGTCTTGCATCTGGGCGATGTGATTTACTTCTCTTTGTAGTGTATTAGACGCTCTCTCAAGGTTAGTTAAATGTTTGCTTATAATTTTATGTTGTTTTGTCACATATTCTTCCGTTCGTTTCAGTACGTTGTATTCGGATTCCACTATGGATGTTTGGTTTTGCCATAAATTTGCTACATGGGCCTGGTTTCGTTTAATGAGGTCAATGTCCTTCGCGTATTTTTCTGCGAAGCGCTCGTCGAGTACTCCGAATAAACTGTTTGCTAAATAGCCTATGCCATTGACAAGGCCTCGACGCTGTCTGTTGAACCCGCTGAAACGCTGGCTAAGCAGTAGTTGATTGTAGTATTGTAGCTCGGCGTGCTCGTGGTTTAATTGAGTCAGGATCATGTTACAAATATTATTTGTTTCGAATGTAGCACAGGTACTATCTAAATAATTTGTTAATTTTTTGAATACAGCTGTTCCTTCCCAGTACGGTGACATGTTGTAATAGACGACTAGGATCCATTTATCTCTCACTAGTTGCATTTTTGCCAGCGGGTCAAAATAGAGCAACTGGTCGTCCTTCAGTTCTGTTATGTTATATGAGCCGTATGAGCTTGTTAGGAGATTCATAAAAAATGTCAAAGCAAGCGCTATCGAAACAAAGTTTGAGCGTTTTGTTCGATTATTCTTTCTCTTTTGTCTGTTTTGTTCACTTATAAATGTTGTTGCTTGATTTGTTTCGGGCTGCTCTTCTATTTTTTCTGAGTTAATGGGCAAAAGTGACAGTTTGGTGACTGGCCGCTTTAGGAGGCCTGTTTTTGTTCTTAGGGTTACCACACGGACGAACTTGTCTGCTCCTGGGTGTACTTCGATAACCCTGCCCATGGTCCATTTGTCTGCCAGCTGATTATCTTCTCGAATAACAACCAAGTCGCCTACTTTGAGGTTTTCTTTGGGTTCGCGCCATTTATTTCTTGCCGTTAACTGACAGAGGTATTCTGACTTCCACCTCTGCCATATTTGTTGAAATATCTGTTGTGTTAAATGCCATCTTGTTCTGGCGTCTTCCTTAGTTTCGATAACGGATAAACCTGACCTTCCCGTTAAAAAGTGTGCGGGCGTCAGGACATCCAGATCTTCGATGTCTTCCGTTAGTGGGCATAAGGGTCTTGAATTCAAGCAAGCTTCTAATTGCGCCAGAATGGTAGAATATTCTTCGAATGTTAATTTTTGTTGTCCCACTACTCGTTTTAAATGAAATTTGAGACTACGCACGGCCCGCTCCCAAAGTCCACCAGCACTTGCCCAGGAGGCAGCATTAAAATGCCACTCTATGTTCATTTCGGTTATTTTGGTTAAACACTTCTCATCGAATATTTGTTGGATTTGTTGAAATTCTTCCTGTAGAATTCTGTTTGCGCCGACAAAGTTTGTCCCATTGTCGCTATAGATGTTACGTGGGGCTCCTCGCCTAGCTGACATCCTTCGCAAGGCTGCCAAAAACGCAGAACTGCTGAGGTCCGAGACCAACTCCAGGTGCACTGCTTTAGTCACCATACAAATAAAAACAGCCACGTACCCTTTCGTTGTCTTAATTCCCTTTCCTTTGTTTGCTTTGACGTCCACAAATCCCGTGTAATCTACGCCCGTGTGATAAAATGGGCTGGCAGGATTGCTTCTCGCCGATGGTAGATCCCCCATCAGTTGACATTGTGTTCTACCTTCTTGTTTCTTGCAAGTGACACATTTACGAAGTTGTTTTTTAATCGCACTGTTTCCTCCAGTGATCCAGTATTGCTGTCTCAAGTGGCTAGCCGTCAGCCGTGCTCCGCCGTGGAACGTAAGCTGATGGGTTTGCTCGATGAGTAGGGTCGATAGCCTTGAATCACGAGGTATAATTTTTGGATGCTTCATTTCTGGGTTGATGTTAGAATGTCTTAGTCTTCCGCCCACGCGTAGAAGGCCGTCTGTGTCGATGAACGGTTGTAAATCGAGTAACTTGCTTTTAGAATGTACTTTTCCGTGTTTATTTATGCTTTCAAACTCGGTATCAAATTCACACCACTGCACGTGTTTCACAATCAAGTTTTTTGCTTGCCTCAGCTCTCGCAGGCTTAGATAACTTTGTTTTGGTTTTTGTTTATTAGTCGATAAAGCTCGCAAAATCCACGCTAGCACGCGCGTAACTTTATGAAATGAGCTATGTTTTTGTAACAATTCGTCAATAATACTTGTACTTTCTTGGTTGGTCACAGCTTGCACTATATGTGAATGTTTAATTTTTTCTTCTTCGTGTGTTATGTATTTGACTGTTTTATCTTGATTTGTTTCGTGTGACAACAACCACGGCGGACCCTGCCACCAGAGTGAATGCCCTTGTAGTTGAGATCCGTATAAACCTCTGCTTGCTGAGTCGGCGGGGTTATCCTGGGACTTCACATAATCCCAGCGGTCTTGTGGTATTATGGCTGTTGTAGTCTTTACTCTGTTCGCTACAAAGGGTTTCCATCTAGTCGGCTCTCCCTTTAACCAGCCTAGAACAACCTTGGAATCTGTCCACGCGTATATTTCTGTTCGATGTTGATCAAAAGTTTGTCGGACTTTTTTCATTAACATTCCGAGTAGGTGTGCTCCACTCAACTCTAGTTTTGGAAGTGTCAATGCTTTCTTGTGCGGAACCAGTTTCGATTTCGCTGCGACGATTGTTATTTTTTGTTGGTGTTTAACGCATGCATAGATAACACATGCATGGGCTTCGACGCTCGCGTCACAGAATCCATGCAATTCGATAACTTCATCTTGTTGTGACCCTGTCCACCTTGGGATTTCGCATTGCTTGATAAGTCCGATATCTGCTTTTATCTTAGTCCATTCTCGGTTTATCTCGTCTGGTACAATATCATCCCATTGTAGATTGGTTTTCCATAATTTTTGGAAAAGTAGCTTTAGTTTTGTTGATAATGGCGTTAATAAGCCTAGGGGGTCGAACAGCTTTGATATTTCTGATAAGAGAATGCGCTTTGTTGGTTTGTTTGTTTTATCTGAGATATCGTAATCAAATGTAAAAACGTCCTTATTCGGGTCCCAGCGTAACCCGAGAGTCTTTAATGTGTTTTCTGTTTTAAAATTAAATGAGCTTTCCAGTTGTTCTTGTTCTTTCTTTATGTCATCTAGTAATTCACTGTTGTTTGTGCGCCATTTTCTTAAGTTAAATCCTCCCGAACTTAATAAAGATGTTAAGTCCGCTATTTGCTTCTTTCCGTCTTCTATGGTGTCGGCGCCGTGTACAAGGTCATCCATATAAAACGAGTGTTCTAGAATGTTACATGCTTCTGGATACCGATTTCGTTCATCTGCAGCCAGTCTCTTTAGGGTCATCATCGCCAGGAACGGCGCTGCTTTCGTTCCGTAAGTTACTGTGGTTAACTGAAATATTTGAAGCGGATGTTGTGACTTCTCGCGCCAAATTATTTTCTGGAGATGTTGATCTTGATCGCTTACTAAAATTTGTCGGAACATCTTCTCCAAATCGGCTGTGTATGCATATTTGTGTTGTCTCCATTTTAACAACAAAGTTTGTAAGTCCTGTTGCAAATTGGGTCCCTTCTGCATTAAATCATTCAGACTGTGCCCAGTCGATGTTGGTGATGAAGCATTAAAGACGACTCTATAGCTAGTGGTAGTAGATTCCTCGCGCTTTACTCCATGATGTGGTAAAAAATTGTCTGGTTTTATCTTACTGTCCTTTTGTTCCATGTGTTGTAATTCTATGTACTCTTTCATAAATGTTTTATACTTGGCCGCAAGGTCATTTTGTCTCTCCATTTTTCTTTCTAAATTCATAAATTGTGCTATAGCTGTTTTCTTTGAGGCGCCCAATTTGTCTTCGAATCCAATTTTCATCGGAATCCTTACTTCATATCTGCCGTTATCTTTTCTTACTGTTGTTTGTTCATAAAATTGTATGCACTCTTGATCTTCGAGGGTCAAACTAGACTGTTCTGAGATGTCTTCCACTTCCCAGAACTTTTGTATGTCCTGTACATTGTTCAGCACAACATTGCATTGGAATGTTTGCACATTTCCGCACAATAACCACCCCAAGTGAGTTTGTTGAGCCAGGGGCTGCGAACCTCCATCTCCTCTGATAATTGCGCTCTGCATTATTTGTGCGTAGATCTCCGCGCCGAAGAGTATGTCTATCGGGCGACTGTTATAAAATTCAGGATCGGCTAGATTTATGTTTTGTACATGTGGCCATAATGGTTTGTTAAATGATTGGTTTGGTAAGTTTTTTATCAGATTGTTCATTATAAGTACTTCAGCGGTAAATGTGAAGTCGCTGTAAATCGAGGTACATGTTATTGTTAGCATGCCTTTGCAACTATTTTCTTGCTGCCCGACGCCGAAAATAACTCCTTTGCATTGCTGTCGTTTGATTCTAAGTAGTTGGGCAGCTTTCTCTGTTATCAAAGATATTTGTGATCCTTGATCAATTAACGCTCTTAACACGTTATAAGTTCCGTTGACATCTTTTACTTTTATCTGAGCTGTTGCGAGTAATATTTCTGATGCATCTTGAGACGCCAAGGATGTGTTTCCCGTAGTTTCATTATGTTTTTTCGCTGTCGACGGAATGTTTTGCGCGGTTTTAAATCGCACAAGAGCGTCATGTAACATAGTATTATGTTGTGCCGCGCAATTGCGGCATGTCTTTGTTGAAATACATTTATTCCCGTGGTGACTAAATAAGCAGTTTAAACAAAGTTGCAACTTATTTACGGTTTTCAATTTCAAGTCAGCATTCATTTCTTTGAATTGCTTGCAATTGTAGATGCCATGACTATCGTTGCAAAGCGGGCAAACAAAGGTTGATGCATGAAGTGATTTCGCAATCGGTATCTTGTTGATAGGGTTTTGCTGATATTGATTGTAGTTGGGTTGTTTTTTATAATAAGATGTATGTTGATGTTGGTGGTGTTGCGATGTAGTAGGTCTCTGCATTCCACTATCTTGTTTACGACGGGCTGTCTCCAGACTTGTAAATTTTGTTTCTAAATAATCCAAAAACTCCTGTAGTACTGGCAGGTCCTTTGAGTTTCTTAAAGATTCTATGTAATCAGAATGCGTTTCAGAGTCTAATTTTTGCGCAAGGATATGGACCAGCATAGGGTCCCATGTTCTTGTGTCAACACCCAAGTTTTTGATGGCGTTAAGACACTCTAGTGTTGTATCATGCAGTTTTTTTATTAGCGCTCCTGACTGTTGTTGAATGTTTGGCAACCCTAGCAACGTGTTCATGTGCGAGGAAAAAATAAGTTTCTTGTTATTAAAGCGATGATGCAGCATCTCCCAACAAGTAGCGTAGTTTTCAGAGCTTATGTGTAGATGTTGTAATAGTCGTTCTGCTTCTCCTTTTACTTTTGACTTTAAAAACTGCATCTTCTGGGCGTTGGAAAGAGATGGATTGTTGTGAATTGTTTCGGTGAACAGGTCCTTAAACGAGACCCATTGGTTATAATGACCAGTAAAAACTGGTATATCCATTGTTGGTGTTATTTTCTCTCTGTGCGCCACTGACCACATCTTTGAGTTAATAGCCTTTTTCAAATTGTTGTATTGTTGTTCGTGTTTGTTAAATAGAAATTCGTAAAATTCGTTTTCTCCGTTCAGTTCGCTGTCAATCTCCCAGTGTAGGGAGTCCACAGCTAACCAACGTGCTTGCAGCGTCTTCAAAGCGTCCTCGAATTCCCATTTGTCGGTAATGGTTTCAACGTTGATGTTCGCCACTGTTCGCGCAAAAGCTTTGAAGTTTGCTGTTTGTTTACGCATTATTTCATCTAGTTTGCTGTGAGTGCCTTGATTAATCAACTTATGTTGAAAATTATCTCCTTCTGTATTTCTGTTTCCATTGCCAGATGAACCTGGAATTTCCTCCGACTTCTCCGGCTGTTCTTTTGATGGCTCCTCTTCTGGTTTTGTATCTGCTGTGGTTGGTTGCGGTCTGCTTGCCATTACTTGCATTTGATTGCTAATGTCACTCCTCAATAGTTGGTAAAACCTTCTTACTTCTTCGTGCTCAGCCGTCGTAAAATACACGTGACTTCTGCTTAGTTCCGTACACAGACGTTCATGATTAAGTTGATAGTCTTCCCAATACTTGTCTAAGTTTTGGAGGTTCCGCTTGAAGTAATCGATATTTTTCCTACTCGATCCGTCTTTCTTCATGTTTCGTTCTATGTTCTTCATGCCATTGTATATAATATTTTGGATGTCGTATAATTCCTCCATCTTGAAGACAAAAATTGACTTCTTGCTGGTGTTGTTTGTGGTGAACTCCGCACTCCCTGATTCAGCTGTTTCTCTTTAGTGTCGAGATGGTCAGCGCGTGATGTTACGCCTTCTCAATCCAGTTGGTGAGACCCGCTTGTGGGAAGCCAACCGAACCGATTCGTTAACACACACTTTGCACTACACACACTAAATTGCTCGAAGGACCAATATGTAGGGGTCACGAAGTTCTTGTTTGGATGTTGTTGAAAGATAGATAATAGTAGATTGGTAGATGATTGTTTATTAGGAAACTTATTCTAATGATACAATGTTAACGCGAATGCACCCGGCTGTTTTGCTAGTTCAAAGTGCACTGGCCGCGCGGTCCGCCTTTTGGTAAGGCGACGCGATGCGGTGTTCGGTTGCATTGCACCGAACAGTATAAATAAATAAATAAATAAATAAATATAAATATAAATATCATGGGACAAATTACACCAATTGACCCAGTCCCAAACTAAGCTCAAAAACGACTACTACTAAGTATGTTTGTATATATGTAAATACACCGCCAGCTCTAAAAGCAAGCGTAAAATTACTACACGGCACGCGTTATCGCTGTTAGTACCGACGCGGCGGCCGCGAGTTTGTATGTTGCGAAATATTTATACAGCATTTTCTTAATATGTTAACAGTGTGAAAAAAGCAAGTAATTTTTTTTAATTGGTTCGGTTGGAATGATCCACTATCTGTGATAGCGATCGCGTTTATCCACTTGTGGCTTGATTGTTAACCCATGGTCTGTCAAGTAGAGTTCGTGGGGTTCGAAGCCAGATTGTGCGAATATTTTGGTGTTTTTTTTCTATCTTGAAGCAAGCATAGTGTGAAGTTTTTGAAGAATTTGAACCTGGCAACCTTAGGAACGTAATACCCTCCGTTCCAGTGTGACCTTTGTGTATATTAAGTACACTTGTGCTAGTTATGCTAGCTCTCTGCTCACTCTGTCCTTACATTCGTACGCGGTATGAGATAGCGCGCGACGTGAAAAGGGCCGCTGCCGCTTGTCAGCCTCAAAAGTAAATGTTTGTCTATTATCCACTCTAACCCATTGTAACGTTTTTGTAAACAAACAAATTTAAATTAAATTCCATACAGTTATGGTATATGCAATTAGCATCACGTCTACCGGAATGTTGAAGGATACATACATACATACATCTATCTCCAGCCTATATACGTCCCACTGCTGGGCACAGGCCTCCTCTCAGAATGAGAGGGCTTGGGCTATAGTTCCCACATACATACATCTAACTAATATTATAAATGCGAAAGTATGGATGGATGGATAGATGTTTGTTTGTTACTCAATGAAGCCAGAACGGCCCAACGGATCTGGATGAAATTTGGCAAATAGATAGAGAAAAGTCTGGAATAGCACATAGGCTACTTTTTATCCCGGAAAATTGCGTAGTTCCCGCGGGATAGCGATAAACGAATTCTTTGCAGACGAAGTCGCTGGCAACAGCTAGTACATACATAAATCACGTCTTTATCCCTAACAGGGTAGACAGAGCCTGAGGTAACGACCTTAAGGCCACGTTTAGCATGATTGTGGGCGTATAGGTAGAAAGGGGAATCAAAATAGTGATGGGTTGCTAGCATCGCCTTTATAACATGGGTACTAAGATTTTCGTCCATGTTGAAGGTTGATACTTGATATCTCACGACAGTTGGTAATAATTATATATACTATGATTATTATATTTTAATTTTACGTAAACTTGGGTTACTTGTTTGTTTACAAAAGCGTTATGTATTGGTATGGACTTTAGTAATAATAATAGTATTATTAGGGTAATTTGTTGCATTGCATTGCATTATGTTTGTTAGCGTTCAGATATTAGACATTTTTTCATAAAGAATGAAGACATTTTTTTTCATTCCTTTTTGCAAGACACACAATTTTATAAAATTAAAAAAAAACAACAAAATTAATTTATTTGTCAAAACATACAAAAGAAACAAAAAGCACAGACATGAAAAATAGATCATCAGTGTTGTGTGTCTTGGCAAAAGTGAAACGGTCGCTGGCTCAGCATTACGCTGAGGTGTTAGACACCTGGGCCCTATTTTACTAATCTACAAGTTACGTTAGAATTTACAAGCGGAAGTCTGTATCTAACACATAGGGTCAGAAAGAGACTTCCGCTTGTAGCTTTATAAAATAGGGCCCTGCAGCACTAATTTTCAGCCGGGAACCGTCTGTGACTCACGCAACGGTACACAAATAAAATAAGATATACTACTGTCCGATTAAATGAAATGTTTGTCCCTCAGAGAGCGGGACCGCGAGCGCGAACGCTCCCGCGATCGTGATCGCGAGCGTGACCGCGAACGTTCGCGCGGGCGCTCGCGCGGCGAGATCGATGGCAGTCGCGCGAGGGAGCTAGAGGAGGAGAATAAAGAGAAGAAACGGCTCGAGAAGAAGGCTAAGGAGAAGGAAGCTGCTTACCAGGAGAGGTTGGTGTTTACTGATATTTGAGTAGTTTCCAAAAAATATACATAAGGTATTTTCTTTCTTAACTGTCCAATTTGGTAAACAAAATTCTAACCTCAAAACGACTTACTATTGTAATTTTTTAACTATTTCATCGTAAATAAAGGAACTGGAGATAAAATATCAGCAAATTTATGTACAAAATATTGCCTCAGTTTTATTTTATAACATAATGCACCTTATTCTTTACAAAAAAATTGTACATTGAGGTTAGAATTTAGTTTACCAAGTAGGACAGTTAAAAATGAAAAGACCTTAGTTAAGGGCTTTAATTAAAACAAAAGTTAATTGATTTCTTTGTGTATATTATTGCAATGGAATGAGGGTCAAAAGGTAGTTATTCAAAGGAATCAGTTAGTTTTTGTTGTAATTAAGCCCTTAACCATGTATTTTTTTTAACTACTCATTTGCTATTATTATTAAGTTTATAAACCAATATTTATGTCCCATTGCTAGGCAAAAAATGTTGTAATATTATCCATTCTACGGCACACTAGGTGAAACGCCTTTGCTTTTTTCACGAGAAAAAATAAGCAGTCTTCACTGTATTTGACATGTTAATATGACCTTCAAGTTGGTATTGCCACCTTTATACACTCAGGGACATATTTAGCGGAACACAAAACAGTAAGTGAAACGCATACTTAATGCTTGACCAGAAAAAAATAAGGAAAATAAAAATAGTTACACTTTTTTTGTGTTCCGCTAAATAATGTCTCTGAGTGTATATAATAAAAGTTGCCAGATAAAGTATTTTTATAAAGATTATTTTGTAACTTGGACCTAAGCAAAGGTCGCAAATTGGCAACACTGCAGACCAGTTCAAAATATTGACATTTTGAACTTTTTTTTTCGATTGAGAAGAAGGCATGATGGTCTATTCTGTCGTATAACTGGAGTTCCGTGGTTTTAGAATAAGTACATGTTAAAAAAAATACAAGTCACAACGAAAAAAAATAAACCATCACCTTTTTTTTTTCAAAAAAGTACAGAGAACCAATTAATTAATAGCCTCAAATATATAAAATGTTGTCAATTGCTATATTGAATATTGAATTATTCGCTTTTTAAATGGTTTACATATTATTATGTAATTGTTAGGTTACGCGCATGGGAGACTCGGGAACGGCGCAAGGCAAAGGAATACGAGAAGGAGAAAGAGAGGGAGCGATGCCGCGAGGAGGAGAGAGAGCGAGAGGCTAAACGGCTGAAAGAGTTCCTAGAGGATTACGACGACGAGAGAGCGGACCACAAGTACTATAAGGGGAAGGTATGTTGAATAATATTTTTATGTATTATTTATGACGTCGATTATGTGTAATTTTGCTTCAGTGAGCTCGGACTTCAGCTAATTAAATTAATTCAACTGGCGTTCTGGTGGAAACGAAACGACGAATGAATGCAAGTGTTGCATTGAACTGTGTGGAATCAGGACAAACTGCAGAAATAGTAGATTAATGTCGAGGCTTGGGAAGTAGCCAATTGCTGGATGAGTAATTTGTTTAAAAACGAACCGCAGGGGAGTGCTTTTTATAGTTACGAATCGAGCAGCTGCTCTTCCAGCTGAGGCAGATTTAATGTTTTTCTCAAACATTGAGAAGAATATAAATTAAATAAATTTTTCATTAAACTAGCTCGTAACTCGGGTGGTTTTCTAGTTCCTGTCTTTTTTTTATGTTATCTGTCGATGTGAGATACATTAATATTTAATACTGTATTTTTGCACATTTCTTTATTCCCTCGTAATGTTTGAGAAAAGCACTATATAAACTTCGAGCTGGCGATCGCTCGACTCGCATAACGGGCCTCGCTGGCGCTCGGCCCGCCGCATACTCGTCCGGCATTGACTAACGCTCTCCCCAGGAGCTGCAGCGGCGGCTCGGCGCGCGCGTGCGCGAGGCGTCCGCGGACGGGCGCGAGCGCGCGCGGGAGCAGGACGAGCTGGCCGCGCTGCGCCGCGCCGTGTGGGGGGGGCGGCCCGCGGGGGACCAAGCCGCCGCCGCCGCATACGCGCGCGCCGCGCAGGACCTGGAGGCGCTCTACCAGCCGCGCCTGCTGGTGGACACCAGCCTGCAGGTGAACAAGCCGCCGCCGTCTCGGAACTCGCTTCACACGGAGTAGAACGTTCTCACAGTGAATGTCACTTGATTTTCTGTCATCTGACGTCACTATGACGTTTACTGTGACAGGGTTTCCACGATGAGTCAGATTCAGGATCAATTCTTCTTCTTCCCCTTTAATGACGGCTGAAAAATGTCACTAACGTATTAAAGTCAAAATACCCCCCCTGTCGGCTCTTTATCCCTCAGAAACTTCCAGGAAATCAATAGCCGATGCCCAGGGTGCACCGGACCAAGCACTGCTCCTCCCCCCGGAAAACGAACCGCAACTCTTGACCACGCGCGGAGGTAACCCGACTCGCACCCCCAGGATCAATTTGTGCGGATGTACTTACGACGGTTATTAACGAAAGGATTTCTTGACGTTGACAAGACGCGAATTCGCAATCTAAGCGCAGAAGCGTTGTCACTCGACATCACCAGAGGGCGTTACCAATTAATATTTTGTTTCGACTTTGGCAGGCGGAGCAACAGAGACAGAGAGAGCACGAGCGTGCCGCCCAGCGCGAAGAGGCTCGCAGACAGGTTCGTACATACATGACACTTGACACTTATAAGATCAATAAACTATGGACGAGATGAGACAAAGCATGTCCTCTAAGCCAATCCAGTTCGGGGCCCCGTAGAGAAATTTAATGTCACTGATATTCTAGATATTATTTTTAATTTGAACTTTAATACTATGACGATACCGTTTGTTTTTCAATATGAATGAAACGAGCTAACTCGGTAGCTTGCGGCTTTGTGATAATAAAGACAATGGCCTTTGTTTAAAAGACTAGGGCTCGAAGAGCAAAAATCACCTGGGAAGATTCATATTATACATCGTACGTGTTTTTTCGTTGCTCCCAGGAGTCCCCCAGGCCAGTATGGAAGTAATAAAATAACTGAGTATCATCAAAAAATTAATTGTATCTGTTTGATAGGCGCGTGAGAAAGCTGCGCGGGAACGAGAGAGGTACCTGCGCGCTGCCGCTAGTCGGCAATTACCCACAGAAGCCGAACCCATTGACTCTGACGACAGGTAACTATTATTAGAACCTTCAATGGTCAACCGCACTAATCGGACAACTTTGCCCACAAAGGGTTTATAATAGAAAAATATATAGGTTAGGCCAGTGGTAACTCTTCAGTTGCCCGAAACGATTTAAAAATGTCTGGACACGGAATTTAAAAAGATCACATTGCCGGCCTTGGCCTGCAATGTTGTGTGAAATCCCATTATAGGTTTCTCGTCTAGTTGCATTGCACCAGAAACGTTACACTTCGCAGCCTAATATAAGTAACATGAAATCAATATTTCATTGCATGTTTGAGAATAGTAACTCTGCGGCCTTTTGTTGATTATTATAATTATTATGTTGTCGTTTATAAGCAATGACGACCCTTACCGTTGAATTAGTTTGAACATACCTGATTGTTTTATTATTACTGCTTTCGATTTTGGAATTTTTGTAATATTCATTTGTTTTTTATTCTTTAATTTGATGTACTTATGTATTTGGTTTTTTAATGTGCAATAAAGAGTTTACGTACATATATGTATGTACATACATACATATGTACATACTCTTGACGATTTCAATCTAAATTTTCATAACTAAAATTTATGACGTAATTTTTGTTAAATGAATAAATAATCTAATATAATCTAACCAAAAACGGGTTAGGCAATGTTGGGAAGTGCAGGCAAAGTTGTAATGTGTGAAATGTGTTTGTAGTGGGGGCGGAGCGGACGCAGCGCTGGCGGGCTCCCCCGAGGGCTCGAGCACGCCGCCGCTGGACACGCCGCCCGCGCCCGCGCCCGCGCCGCCGCGCCGGCACAAGCATCATCACCATCACCACCACGAGCGCGAGCACCACCACACGCCGCAGGTACGCAGTCTGTGAGTCAGGGACACGCTAGGGGACAAATGTCCTGCGTCACGTGTCGTCAGATGCGTCTGGTGAAATGGCAGGACTGGCAGGGCTCAACGCAACATTGACTGTCGCTGTCGCTATTGACATGAGTCGCGCGATATCACCCGCGCGATGTCAAACGAAAAAGACATTACATTGGACATTAGTGCCTGTATCCCTGGCTTTGTTCATTCTCGTTGACCGAAATTGCATGAAGCGATTCCGGTTAAGTTTGGGCAGACTATACTTATATTATCTTATGTTTTGTTTATTGTAGAGCTCGGACGGCGCCACGACGCCGCCCCGGCCGCCCTCCGGCGCTGAACACGTGCACACACACACGCACACGCACACTAGGAGACACGTGAGTATACGCTACAACTTACTGTCATCTGAATTTATACCATATACTGTTCCGAGATATTTCCGCAGGTGCTGTAGTAAGTTTGACTAAATATCTCTGTTAAAGTTAATGTTCAGGATTTCTGAATCTTAGTTGATATGTTTCGCTGTACAAAGTGAATCGCGTCAAGGTCGGGACTAAATTTTGAGTGAATAATTTATGAAAAAATCTTTGTTGGGGTGTTCTGTCGAACTAACCCAATCCAATTGGAAATAAGGTAGAGTACTTAGGATTCATACGGGGCCAAAGTCTGTTAGTGCGAAATGAACTAATGTTACCTCATTTTGACATGGCGTACATGTGTGTAAGATGGATGACAACGCAATTGCAGTCAAATACAAAATATACTCTGGAGCAAAAAAGTGTGTCACTTTTTATACGACTTTCTACGGGAAGTGAGGCGATTTTTTTGCTCTCGAATATAGAATGTTTTATTTTTAACAAAGCCTCTGTTTTCGCGTCGTTCTTAACGTTAATAACGTTTATTTTTCTGTTATTTAGTGCTGGGGCCTTACCATGACGTCTTAATGCGTTTCAGTTTAGGTTCGCGCGCTGTCAGATTCATACTAAAAGTGACAGCTAAAACTTGAACTGAGTCGGAATTAGGACGTCATAGTAAGGACCCAGTTAACAAACTATCGATCGTTTTGGGCTTGTTCCCCTTGTTCTTTATTCTTCTGTTGTTCTCTGTCTCAGTAGTAATTCTAATTTAATTTAATTTAAAAAAAATAACAAAAAAAGAAAAGGTTACGTGTGTTGAGGTTGTATTTTGTTTTGCAGTCCGGTGCGGGCGGCGCGTCGGAAGGCAGCTCCCCCATCACCATCAGCTTCAAAGCTGGCCGCGATGCACACAGTCCCAACGGTCAGTACACACACAACTGTTACAACTTTGCCACCGTGACAACATTGCCCACACAGATGACTTGGGAAAATTGCTTATAAAAATCGGCTCTAGCTAACTTACTTAAAACAGGTCAAGGCAATATTGGAATTGGTGCCTTTTTAGTTGGTTGTATTCTCAGACGAAAAAATCTCAAGAAATTGCTTCGTTTTTTACTACTACTGTTGCTATGGTATTTTTTAAAACGACGTTAAGTTATAGTTTGATTTACTACCTAGTATAATTTGTAAGCCATTTATATTGTGGTGTAATTTTATATGTATGTTTGTGTTTAGCGGAGGCGGGCGGCGGCATGCGGAGAGTGCACGCCGCCTTCGCGGGGGACGACGACGAAGCGCCGCCGCCGCCGCAGCATCATCACAGGGGTAACGCACGCACACACACACACTGACATACTCGCCATTGACACTTACACACACTGTCGCACCCACTGACATATTTGTATCGATAAAAAAAGATTGTCAAGCTTCTTGTGGCGCAATCTTAGCAATCTTAGTTTAAAAAAAACATGAACACAAAATATTTACCTTGCTACTCCGCTACTTACGTGCAAGATAACCAAGCTTGTGCGAAATATGTACGTTTTGCATGCAAGCCCTCCCACCACTACTACCACACAAAACGCACACAAATCCCACAAACTTAATTAATCCTAACACCACACAAACACTGACGCGCGTTTCGATCCCTCTACGGGATCATTCTCAAAGTTAGAGCACAACCGATGCACATGCGAACCAACGTCGTACTAATTTGTAAAACTATAAATAAACTAAATGTACCCACATTCGTATATTATCAAACTACCCTCTTATTTATAATTTTAATTAGCCATCAACAACTACCTTCATAAATTTTTCCGACTACAACAAAAACAAAGAGGGTTATGTATTTAACAAAACAATTTTACTATTCATCAAAATGGACACGCAACAAAGGTGACGACACCAAGTTCACCTGTTCGTTAATCCATTCTTGTCCATTTTGATGAATAGTAAAATTGTTTTGTTAAATACATAACCCTCTTTGTTTTTGTTGTACTCGGAAAAATTTATGAAGGTAGTTGTTGATGGCTAATTAAAATTATAAACAAGAGGGTAGTTTGATAATATACGAATGTGGGTATATTTAGTTTATTTATAGTTTTACAAATTAGTACGACGTTGGTTCGCATGTGCATCGGTTGTGCTCTAACTTTGAGAATGATCCCGTAGAGGGATCGAAACGCGCGTCAGTGTTTGTGTGGTGTTAGGATTAATTAAGTTTGTGGGATTTGTGTGCGTTTTGTGTGGTAGTAGTGGTGGGAGGGCTTGCATGCAAAACGTACATATTTCGCACAAGCTTGGTTATCTTGCACGTAAGTAGCGGAGTAGCAAGGTAAATATTTTGTGTTCATTGAAATGGACCTCCGCAAAGTAACGCCTGATTCAATAAAATATTTAAAAAAAACATGTTAAAGACTAAAGCAATCCTATTGATTTTTTTGATTTTGACACTCTAAATTCTAACTCAAAAACTTTATTTTTCAAATAGGCCGCCAAGGGCTCTTTTTACATGTCGTTTTTTGAAACTACCAGCGCAATCGGAAATACCATCATTGCCAAGAAGAATGTGTCGTAAGAAACTTGGCAGAAAATCAGTCTGCTGAAAAATTAGTTTTTTTTTTAAATAAAACACTATTTTCCAGGTAAAGACAAGAAAGATAAGGAAAAATCAAAGAAAGGCGACAAGGACAAAGAGAAAGACAGGGACAAGGATAAAGCCGAGGCCGGGGAGGACAAAGCCACCGCCGAAGAGAAGCGGAGACACATCAAAAGCCTCATAGACAAAATACCCACGCAGAAGGATCAGCTGTTCCAATACAAACTTGACACGGCGCAGGTATGGCTTGTAGAGTCTATTTAAAGTTATAGAGTCTAAACATGTGTTTAAACAAGTTGTAGAGTCTAAACAAGTTGTAGAGTCTAAACAAGTTGTAGAGTCTAAACAAGTTGTAGTCTAAACATGTTTTAGAGTTTAAACATGTTGTAGAGTCTAAACATGTTGTAGAGTCTAAACAAGTTTTAGAGTCTAAAGAAGTTGTAGTCTAAACATGCTGTAGAGTCTAAACATGTTGTAGAGTCTAAACAAGTTGTAGAGTCTATACAAGTAGTAGAGTCTAAACAAGTTTTAGAGTCTAAAGAAGTTGTAGTCTAAACATGTTGTAGAGTCTAAACAAGCTGTAGAGTCCAAACAAGTTGTAGAGTTAACAAATTGTAGAGTCTAAACAAGTTGTAGAGTCTCCGCATGGTCGAGTTTCCCTATCGATAGTTTTGATTGGAAAATGCTATAATATCAATACCATGGATAGTATCGATCTCTTCACTACATAGTATAAAACATAGTCGCTTTCCGCTGTCTGTCCCTATGTATGCTTAGATCTTTAAAACTGGATTTTGATGCGTTTTTTTTAATAGACAGTGATTCAAGATTCACACATACATACATAAATCACGTCTGTATCACTTACGGGGTAGTCAGCCGAAAATAACAAAACCTAAAGGCCACGTTTAGCATGATTCCACAATCACGCCCGCGCGTGTAGGTGTAGGTGGAAAGGGGAAAATAATAGTGATGGGTTGCTAGCCGCATAGCCTATAACATGATTTCTAAAATTTGTAACAGGTTCCTTTTAGAATAATAATTTGTAGATTTAATAACAATATTGTTCGCTATTACAGATCGATAGCGTCCTAATGGAGAAGAAAATCCGTCCGTGGATAAATAAAAAGATAATAGAATATATCGGCGAGCCGGAGCCGACGCTCGTCGACTTTATATGCAGCAAGGTGCTAGCCGGCGCTGCGCCTGCGCGCATACTGGACGACGTGCAGATGGTATACTCATACTCATTATACTTATACTCATAATACTCATACTCATAATACTTGTACTTATAATACGTATACTCATAATACGTATACTCATAATACTCATACTCATAATATTTGTACTTATAATAAGTATACTCATAATATTTATACTCATAATACTTATACTCATAATACTCATACTCATAATACTTGTACTTATAATACTATACTCATAATACTTATACTCATAATACTCATACTCATGAAAAGCACTAGTACAGTCACGGGCATAAATATAATATAATACGTACCATGTAATACGTACCAATACCAAGACTTTATAGACATCTGCTCGGTGACAGTTAATTTGACATGATTGCGATAGATATTTATGCCGTCAACTGTACACAGTAGACCGCTATGGCTCTTGTTGTAGATTGTTTTTAAGTGTTTGTGTGTTAAGTATAGATGGAAAGGGGAATTAAAATAGTGATATAATTGTTTTTTGTAATTGTTGTTTGTGGCAATAAATCATCTTTTTTATCTTTATCTTTATCTTTATGAGTTACTAGCCGCATCGCCTATTATGATTTTCGCCTATTCCCTCGATGGGTTTTTATCATCTGCGCGGGGAGAGAAGCAGCTGGTATACTCTGTTTATTTTCAATGCTTCCAGACCAACATGGAAGCTTTTTGATTATTATTTAAATTAGTGATGGGCCGACTACGGGTTTTGCTAACTACCCGATTAGTCGGTTCCAAAAATGCCGAATAGTCGGCCGACTATTCGGCATTGCTGATCATTGTGTTGTGTGGCCGTTCGTCAACTCGCTTTATTTCTGCAGCCGTTCCCATAAAATTGTACGCCTTCGGCTAATTTACAGCACTCGCGGTTACTGTGGGTTAATGTAGCTCATTTTGTTACATTTGATTTCAAGTTACCATGTTTTTGCAAATTTTTCCAAGTAATTTTTTACCTAGCTTACAATCATTGCTTTAGAAGACAATTGATTTAGTCATCGTGGTTTTACTATGCACCCTTTTAAAAAAAAAAATAACCGACTAGTCGTCATTTTTTGCCGAATAGTCGCCGACTATTCGCCGACTACAAATAATGCCGAATAGTTGGTTTCCCCGACTAGTCGGCAAGTAGTCGGCCCATATCTCATCATCATCATCATCATCATCAGCCTATATTCGTCCACTGCTGGACATAGGCCCATATCTATTTTAAATTAAACAAATTGTTCACAGGTATTAGATGAAGAAGCGGAAGTGTTCGTTGTGAAGATGTGGCGTCTGCTGATTTACGAGTTGGAGGCGAAACGCGCCGGCCTGCACAAGTGACCCGAGCCCCTTACCCGTAGCGCTCACAAACGATAATTTAAGTACAGCCGGCCGGTGGAAATGTTAAGCGTTACTGGCAAAGTTCTAGAAGTTGAAAACTTATGTCAAGACTTGTGAGTTATGTTATATTTATTTCTTACAACAAATTATCAATCGTTTTAATTATAGAAATGACTCTAATATTTGTTTGGCAATTGATACTTTCCATTTCCGATGTAAAAAAAAACATAGTCACACTAACGAATAACTCAAGTATAAAAGTCGAGTAATGCTCTACGCTGCGAATTTTATACGTGAGTTATCCGTTTTTGTGTAATAATGTTTCGGAATCGTCTGTGTTCGTGTCGCTGCCGAGCGAGCGCTCCAAGAAGGACTACGGATTAGTCCGAAACATGTTGACTATTTTAAGTGAGTTATCCGTTTGTGTGACTATGATGCAGTAGTATCGCGGTAGTTTCATGTTGATAGCAAATCTACGGTCTGATAATGTACAGTAATGCTAAAGATTCCGACCACTACACCTGACTGTAATGCAATGACTGATGACGCGACGAATGTCGACTATAAGTGGCGGCACGTAAGTCTAGCGAAGACCTTGTATGCGCAGAAGTATAAAATACGGTATCCGTGGGTGCGCAGATCCCCTCCACGTGACTCGTCATCGCTAGACTTACGTGCCGGCACGTATAACTGCATTGCACCAACTTTAACAATAACTATACCTATGATTTTGACATACAGTCATCATGAGATGTTGATTTGCCGAAGAGCTCAAAATGATCTACACACGACTATTGGACAAGGTAATAAGAGGGTGTGTAGTAATTTTGAGCAATTCGATTGCTGACTGTACATTTGACGGATAATCTATGAAATTCTATGTCAAAATCTCTGGTTATGGTTATAGTAAATTGGTGCAACTAGCGCTAAGTGTTTTCCTACGTTTTATAATTTCATAATGAAAACTACAAAGTTTAAGGGGTTGTAGGAAAGAGGCCTAGCTTTTTGAAGGTCTTTGGATGACTTCATAATTTTTTAAAACCGAGCGCTTGTATAGTTGCCGGCAAACATCTTGAGCATGACCTTGAATGCGCAGAAGTGAATTTAGCGTCTCTTTGGTACAAAAGTACATGCGCGAACTAACCCCTTCCACGTCGTTCTTGCTCAAGACCACAAAGTTTAATTTGTACAGTTTGTATGTCTTACAAGCAAAGTCTTACACCAAATGTGGATGGGTGAATATTCAGCGTTTTTTGGCGTTTTTTTTCGTCGTTATCGTCTCGAGACTAAATATTTTATGACAACGAAACAGCATGGATGCTGCGTTTAGCTTGTCCAAAGTTGTTACTTGTCCTTCTGTTAGGATAATAATCGTGGGGCGACAATGACGCATGAGCCGAGCGGTCGAAACGGTTGAATATTGACCCGGATGCTGCCGATTGTATAGTATGAATCTTCCCAGGTGATTTTTTTGCTTCGAGCAAACAAAGGCCATTGTCTCTATTATCGCAAAACCGCAAGCTACCGTACGCTCGTACCACTACAACATTCTTATTGAAAAACAAACGGTATCGTCTTAGTATCAAGGTTCAAATTAAAAATAATATCTAGAATATCAGTGACATTAAATTTGAACCTTAATACTATGACGATACCGTTTGTTTTTCAATATTAATGTTGTAGTGGCACGAGCGTACGGTAGCTTGCGGTTTTGCGATAATAGAGACAATGGCATTTGTTTGAAAGATTAGTGCTTGAAGCGAAAAATTCACCTGCGAAGATTCATACTATTAGCATTTGTAAATTTTGCGGTATAGAGGGGGGGCCTCGGATTGTATATACTTGACGGTGAGCTAAGGGGCGTGTCTAAAAGATACACTGTTGCGAATAGTAATAATAGCTAACATGCTTTTAGGTACTGGGGGTCAAGTTTTTATGTTTATAAATTCAATATTGGTTTGATTATGACAGCTGTCGTTTTTGTAAAAAAAAAATGTAAAAACCACTAAATTGTTTACATTTGACAGATGTCACAGTCCAAGCTCCGGCTTCGAGCTTTTTTTGTGAGCCAATGTTTGGGCGTGGGAACTATAGCCGAAGCCCTCTCATTCTGAGAGGAGGCTTGTGCCCAGCAGTGGGACGTATATAGGCTAGAGAGAGAGAGAGAGAATGTTATGTTCGAGGTACAAAAATGATAAACGAAGTTGATAATGTGAACTCAACGAAATGTCACGGGAAAACTTTATTCACTACATCTGTAAAATGGTTAGTGTCAGTCCTTGAGAACTGGGGGTTACCATGACGTCTTAATGTGATTCAGTTTAGGTTCGCTCGCTGTCAAATCCATACTAAAAATGATAGCTAAAAACTGAACTGAGTCGGAATTCAGACGTCATGGTAAGGGCCCTGGCCGGACAAAGCTCAGATCAGGGCGAGTGGACAGAATGGGGGGAGACCTTTGCCCAGCAGTGGGACACCTATCCAGGCTAATAATAATAAGGAATAAAGTCATTTCTTTTTATGCGAAAATAGGCTTGCGTTTGACCAACCTACTGTTCAAAATATAGAGGTACCTAAAGGCATGATAATGATGATATATCAAGTTGTAAATTATTACTAATGTTGTGCTAGAGAGAGAGTTTCATGAAAGAGCGAGTGCGAGACGATTGCAATTAATTAAGTCTAATGATTACTAATACCTCTAGTGAATAATAATAAAGTATATTACAGAATATGATGTTTTTTATTGACGAACTGTAGGCTTATTATCTAACTCGCTCGCAATCGCCATCGTGTTCATTTTGACAGTTCTTGTATGAATGTGACAGCTAGCTGATTCCGATGCCAATTGTCAGCCCATACATGAACTGTCAAAATGAACACGATGGCGATTGCGAGCGAGTTAGACAAATAAGCCTACGGGATGGGGTTCTCTCTCTTCGCGGCACCTTTTTTTAATGTGCAATAAAGAATTTACATACATACATACCTTTGAGCATATAATATGTATGTACCGTAAACCAGGATGACTTTGATTTACTGGGTGACTTTAAAAAGTAGTTATAATGACGAAATCATTAATTTTTATTTGCGTTACTGCTTCCAATCGATGTCTTCATCGACCGCCTTTGCGTCTACATGCCAAACATTGACTGCATATGGACAATATCGATTTTATAGCAATTTTAAAACAATCAAAGTAGCACCAAACACTATCAAGTCACTCCGGTTAACGTTATTTAGTGATGCAACGAATACGAATACGAATATTCGTATTCGCAGAATATAGACTAACGAATATTCGTATTCGCCGGATATTGAAAAGGCATTCGTAAAGAGCGCTGTTGGTTTAAATGGATCGTTCCTACTTAATCTTCAGTTCGTGTATTACACACACATACACACACTTAAATTTCACAATTTTTCGACTAGTTGACTAGATTAATTAGAGCAGCAATTTTCTTATCTTCTTTCGTTAGTGGGTATAAATGTGCTTTCAAAAATCGAGCGTAATGTTTTTTTTAACAAAATTTTATCAGCAGTTTATTTTGATTATTATTAAAAACAAGGGTAATTAGATTAAGTATGTTATGTTTGTATACAGCATAAATTGCTCTATATGCGTTGGATTGATCATGTTTACATATTCGTTTTGATATTCGTATTCGCAGAATAATAAAACCGTTATTCGTATTCGTATTCGTAAAAGTAGTATTCGTTGCATCACTAGTTATTATGTATAGGTACTGTCTTAAAATTAATTCAGAGTATTTTTGCAAGGTGGTTGATTCAAGTATCAAACCCATAAGTGTGAATGAGATAGCAAGACACCCGATTGGCATTCTAAGACCTCACGGACGGTACATAATAGCCAATTGGCTCACAATGTAGTTTGTACAAACGAAGGCACATAGTAAAAGTTCCTTAGTAACTTTCTCGTACCGCTACATTGTTCCCCGCAAATAGTGCATACAATGTACATTGCTCGGTAATTAGGTCGCGAACTAGTTTTACACCCTTGTGGTGGAACAATGGACCGCAAGCTGCAGAAAATAGAGCTGCAGGTTAATATTAGGTTGTTGAATAGGCCAGTTAACTCTCAAAATGTATTGAAACACTTCATCCTACTAATATTATAAATGCGAAAGTTTGTGAGTGACGATGTGACGATTTGAGTGAGTGAGTGTGTATGTTTGTTCCATCTTCACACTAAAACAACTGGACGGATTTGGATAAAATTTGAAACGAAGATAGCTGGTACCCTACATTAGAACATAGGCTACTTTTTATCCCGCAAAATTGTATAGTTCCCGCGGGATAGCGATAAACATACCAATTGCTAATTCTACGCGGATAAAGTCGCAGGCAGAAGCTGGTGGTTTCATAAGGGTTAACTGGAAGAAATCCTTTTTAAGGCTGTTGTGCTGTATTCATCTTTTTCCTGTGTTTTATGTGGAGTTATACATACTCGTACATACATTCATACAGTAGGGTGATGGCACCAGTGTTAGACACTTTCAAGCTGACAAGCACCAGTAATGGACACTTGATTCTTAATTTAACATAATAATGGTTATGAAATGACTTGTAAAAGAAAATATACTGGTGCTGTTACCGTATTTCGGTTATGGATTTTAAGTAATACACAAAAAAATCTTAGCGAACCGTAAAACTACCCTACTTCAGTACTACACCCCCTTGCAAAAAAATCGGGCACTTTTTGGCAGTAAAGCTTAGAAAGTAAGCTTTTATGCACATAAAATTCAAAAACCATGGGTGCCCGTTTTTTTGCAAGGGGGTATATAACCATGATCCATAACTTCAAGACCACTAAGTATCCATAGCAATATTCTTTTTTGTTTTGTCCAAGTTTTTCCTTTGGTTAATAAACACATTTAAAAGATTTGAGTCAGATTTCAACCATAGTTGGGTGATTTTGGACTACAGTTGTGTAGTTTTACGGAACCAAAGTTAGAAAGGGCTTGGAAATGTAATTTATAAATATCTTATTTTATCTTTTATTTTCAAACTTTAAAAACGATACACTTATCAGAAGAAACCTTTCATATTTTATTGAATCAGGCGTTACCTTGCGGAGGTCCATTTCAATGAACACAAAATATTTTTCAATACAGTTGCTCAAAAAGTGCCCTTTTTTTGGCTGTTTTGCGTGCGAAAGGTTCGTTTTTGCGCACTAGTACGATTTACTTTTCCATTTTTTTTTAATTTGTATTTGTTCCAATTCACGCCTACTTACCAAAGAGTTATTTATAATGCTAGTCTTACCAAGACGTAATAAAAATAAAAACCCATTATTGATGTAAAAATATCAAAATATTGAGAATTTATATTTTATTACTAGCCTTTTCATCATTATTATTATAAAATATTGAATTCCTAAAAACAGTTCTTATTAAGGTGTCTGAATGGAACGGAATTTTAGCTGCCGAAACGCCTGTCAAATTGGAGGCGTTTTTCCAACTGCAACCATGGTTTTTAAGGTTCTAAAGGCAACAGTAGTTGTGTTTATACAATTCAAATAAATAATCGAACATAATGATACTAAGATAATAATAGTAAAGTGTTTATATGTCGGAGATTAACTGAGGCAGAGATAATTTTATTGTATTGACATTACAATTAATACTATCTGTTAAAATGAGTTGTAGCTTCAACGCCATCTGTCGGACAAATTCCAAACTGTTGTTGAGTAAACGCGGGCGGTACGCCTGGGTAGAGTCGGTAAAGCAGACTGTCATGGCGGCGCTCGGTGGTTAAAGCAGTCGAGGTAAGAGACTGGGAGGGAGTCTGCTCGTAGAACTGGAGCGGCTGAGCGGCGGGAAAGAGATTTTTGAGGTTAAGTGAGTTTTATTTTGTTTACTTGAAATGAAAAGCGCGAATGACGAGATTTGTGGACTAAAACTACCGGTTTGCTCAATTAACAGCATTTTGTTAAAGTTAAGCTTAGTGTTAGTGACATTTGTTGACAAAGTGTTGTGAATTAGTTATTTCAAATTATTCTGTGTTGTATTTTTTTTCGCAACTGTATTGAAAATCGTCGTTCGATACACGCGCGGAAATGTCATTCTTCACTCGTCTCGAGTCTTGCCAACTCGCCTCTCGGCTCGTGGCAAGATATCTCAAGACTCGTGAAGTAATGACATTCTTTCCGCACTAGCATCGAAATGTACTATACCTTGCTACTCCGCTACTTACGCGGAAGTAAGTAAGTAAGTCTTATAAGTAGCGGAGTAGCAAGGTAAATATTTTGTGTTCATTGAAACCTTTCATAACGCGAACCGCGGATGAGATAATTTTGGACAGGGTTTTGAGTGTTTTTAGCACTTGTACTATATTGTACCTACTGGTTAGCATTGTGGTCAATTTAATAAGTGCGTGTCGTGCGCGATGCGTGCGTCGTGCGCTCGTTGTGCGTGCGTGGCGTGCGTCGTGCGTCATTCGCAGCCGAGGACGGATTTGCGGCAACAGTTGCAACATCTTGGCAACAAAAATGTTGGCGGCTTGGTTTGGTGGAAATCGACTACTTTCCTCGTACCCAAAAGGCGTGGCTTAAATCTGAAAATAATTATGTATTAACACTTGTTGACAGTTAAAGAAATAGGTAGAGTCCCAATTCAGGACAAAAATATGAATTTTTGGAGATGTACTTAAGTAATAAATGAAATACCGTACTTAAAAAATATAGGTACCTAATCTGAAATTAATTCTGTATTAACACTTGTTGACAGTTAAAGAAATAGGTAAAGAGTCCCAATTCAGGACAAAAATATGAATTTTGGTGATGTACTTAATATTATAACTTTAAATTAAGAATGAAGTGTCCATTACTAGTGCTTCTCACCTTAAAGTGTCTAAAACTGGTGCCGTCACCCTACTTCCAGTGTTCTGATTGCCTTGAAATTTGGTACCCTGTATTAGAACTTCGAACATTAATAGTAGTTATAATAAATAGGCACTGTCAACAAAAAGGTACCTACCTACCTATTAATAAATATTGGAATGCTTACCGTGGCATGTATGTTCCGCCTTTGCTGTCGTACTTTGGCCCTTCGTTCAACATTACAGAGCGCTGACATAGTTTATTCTGTAAAAAAAAACTCAAATTCAGCTTTTAATTTGCAGCTCGGATTTCCAGCCATAATAGGAAACGTCCGTCCGTCCGTCTGTCACCAGGCTCTAGGTATCTCATGAACTATGATAGCAAGACAGTTAAAATTTTCAGAGACGATGTTGCAGCTATAACAACAAATACTACTATGATCAATATAAAGTGACCCCACACTGCGTACAGTTTGCTTTGGAGCAGGGCTCTGCTTACACTGGATTATAAATATTTATAGATAATGGTACGGTTTTTTGCAAGTTCTTTTCTACGCTAAGCAGTAGGTAGGTACCTTCATTCGCATAGCGTGCACACGAGGTCCTATCGCCGGCCACAGATCCAGGAGATGCCCTGGCGGCAGCGAAGATAGCTTTATACCCTCGCGCAGTTTCGACCTCAGTTCGTTAATCCTATTCACGTTTGAGGACTTCTGCCTTAACTTTGTCTTCTCCGAACTTCCTGTCTTCGCTTCAGCTTTAGGCTTGCCCGCTGGCAACTTGGGTTTGCTTGCTTCTTTGGTTGTAACCGATCGCAATACTGGCATCTGTTCTGATGATTGTTTCTTCAACGCCACTCGATTGAAAAGCCCCCTTGTCGTTTCTAGTCGTGGTATCTCCCACGGGGCTTGTGGTTCCTCGATTGATGACTCTATTGTAACTGTTGGTTTTTGCTTTAGTGGCGCCACCATTGGTGCCTCGTTTATTTTGCTCATAGCCAGAGCCATTCTTTGTTGTTTGTCCTCTTTTGTCGTCGCTTGTGTCTCCGAGCGCGTCAATACTTCCTGTAATTCTGGTATCTGCTTCATTGCCTGTCCTTCCTTCTCCTCGAGTTCTCTCAAAAAACCTTGTACTCTCTTCAACTCGTCATCGCTTTCGGAAACTCTTCGTACTTCTACTAATGTACTCGGTATTGTTTTGAGCTTAAATGTCTTCCTCTGAGGTTCGTATAGGTCGTTCTTTCTGCCCATTCCTTTTTTTTTGAAATTTCTTGTGAATTGAGTCTGTTTCGATTCAGATGCAGGTATTGTAATTAGATATTGTGCTGGATCTATTTTCTTATGCCAGTGCTTGGGTTTATCAGTGATAGGTTCTAATTTTATTGATTGGAAAGTGCGACGAAACGGCGCAGGCGGATTAAGAGTAGTTTTTACGTTGTTTGTTGTTTTAATATTGATAGGAGTCAATAAATTTTTAGTTTCCAGGGTTACTGATGCTTGGCTGGTGCTGGGTGGTTTTTGTTTGGATGATGCAAAGGTTTGTTCTGAGACGGCTTGTACAGTGGACTCCACGTAGTCGTCGTTGTTACGTCGTAAGTCTTGGCGGATGACTGCCAGCAAATCTGTACAAACCGTTTTAAGTCAGCATAAGTAAGCATAATAAACCAAATAAAAATATCAAGGAACTAATAGGAAGAAATAAAATAAATTGTCACGAAATGGTTCCAATGCAGCATAACGTAATGCTGGCTTGGAATTGCCATAGACCAGTACCTTTCACTGTGGCCATCAGCTCCTATGACCCAGGTTTTTACATTAAAAAGTGATGGATATAGAAGGGACTTCATGACTTTTAGTCGTGGTGCGTATATAGGGAATCTTAGGAATCAAGTTATAAACGATGCAGCTAGCAACCGATCTCTATTTGATCCCCCTTTCCACACGCCCACCATCACTGTTACGGTTGTTACCTTAGGCTCTGTTTGACTCGCCCTCGGTACCGCTCTGCTTTCAGAGCATGACATGAGCGCGTGTGAGCCAACATTGGGGGCGGCAGACGTAAGCTTGCCTTCGGAATCCAAAAGCTTATCAGTTACTTACTTGACATGAAATGCATATTTCATATTTTTTATTATAAATAATATATTTTTTTTGCTCTATTTCTCATCGACATTGGAGATATCTCCAATTAACTTATTTGACGGTGGAGGCGTTTTACACCTCCACTGAACTTAGATTATTTTTATTCACTTTTTGCTTTCTCCTTCTTATCATTATCGCATATTTTGTTTCGCTTTGACCAGTAGAGACTTTATACATCTCTACTATAGACCAATGTAATTTAAGGTACGGACTTAACTTAGGGACCTTTTACATCCCTTTTATAAAATGTATTAATTGTATTAGGTAAGTTAAGTAGAATTTAAGTACTATTGTAAATCTATTTTATTTTGAAAAAATGACTTTCTGTCAAGTTTCTTGCGGCGCATTCTTCTTGGCAATGATGGTCTTTCCGAATGCGCTGGTAGATTCAAAAAAAGACATGTAAAAGAGCCCTCAGCGGCCTATTTGCAAAATAAACTTTTGACTTTGACTTTGACTTTGACTCGTAAAGGTGACAAAGCTTATGGGCTAAACAAAAGTAAATTAATTATACATAATGTTAAATGCCAGTCTTACCAGTATTTGTAGTGAGCACGGAGCCACAAAACACTTCAGAAGTAAACAAGATCAACATGTAAGCCAAATGGTGCATGTTGCTAAAGTCCAAATATTTTCTAGTCGTTATTTCAGCGACATTCTACTCGCGACCAGAAGCAAGATTATGGAAATAAATTTTATGGTCGAACAATAAAGTTTGCGTTTCGTAATGCTGGCGACACTGCCATCAATTTTGCACCTAAACATCATCATATCAGTCGGGAGACGTCAACTGCCGGACCTAGCCTTCCTTAAATTTTTATAGTTATAGCTCCATCGATACTGTCGATGATTCTGCCAATGTCGAGGTTGAGAAAGACACTGCTTGTTTTTAATCAGCCGTTGTTCGGTACCTTCGGCGTGCGGTACTCTGATGAGAATCTAAAATAGACAACACATACATAAATTGTTAGACTACCTACAAATATAATTTGTTAATTTACACAGAACAGTTACAAGGGAGGTGTGTGATAGTGTGAGAAAGAAATTTAAGTTAACAGGGCGAGGAATTTTGGATGGAAGGAGGTCATATAGGGCTAGCCTTCCTTAAAGGATCTCCGCGACAGTGTCGTGCTACCCACATTCAATGGCTTTCCGCGATCTTAACCAGTAGGCTTATTGTCTAACTCGCTCGCAATCGCCATCGTGTTCATTTTGACAGTTCATGTATGGGCTGACAATTGGAATCGGAATCAGCTAGCTGTCGCATTCATACAAGAACTGTCAAATGAACACGATGGCGATTGCGAGCGAGTTAGACAATAAGCCTGCATATCGTCCGTCCTTGCGGGAGGCACCGACATTTCGCCCGCGGTCGCCACTCTAGAACCTTTCGGCCCTAACGGCAATCGGCTATAGAGCAAATTTTGCACCTCTTAGTTTATATCTAATAGGGTTTGCAACGGCTTACGCCTGGAGTTAGAAGAGGTTGTCCCAAACCAACATGGTAGCGTTCTATTGAAAGGGAATTGCAATCCACACAACATTAAATTTCTTTAAAGGTATATTACTGGTTTTCTCGTGATTTCCGAAGACTTGATGTTCATATCGTGCTGTTCCGCTCACACTTACGGCCATAGGAGAGAGGGGGACGGTATGACACCACCTTCTATTTTCGAATTTAGGAGTAGCTGTTTGGTTCTATTTGGTTGGTGGTTAAGAAAAATCCGAGTTACTTACAGTAATTTAATGTTATAAATAAACTAAAATTAACATAAAGTTTCTTTTATGAACTTGCCACACTCAACAGCCTTAGGATGAGCTTCCATAAAACAGACAGGCGGGGCCAAGGCCCTATTTCATAAAGCTACAAGCTACAATTTACAAGCGGAAGTCTCTTTCTGACCCTACGTGTTAGATAGAGACTTCCGCTTGTAAATTATATCTTGTAACTTTATAAAACAGGGCCCAGGCAGACCTTTCCAACCCGTCTTGTCTTTTTCATCA
Source organism: Pandemis heparana (assembly GCA_963854515.1). Lineage (NCBI taxonomy): Eukaryota > Metazoa > Arthropoda > Insecta > Lepidoptera > Tortricidae > Pandemis > Pandemis heparana. The sequence continues at coordinate 1,933,896 of OY978031.1, read as the reverse complement.
TTGGCTTCGTCCGCGCACTAATAAAATTTACATGCGAAACTACCAATAATTATCGTTATATTTTCAATCAATTTACACAAAACCTTGACAATTTACCTATATCTAATCTACCTCTGTCTGGTAAAAACCGCACGAAAATCCCTTCAAGAGTTTTTGAGTTTATCGCGAACAGACGTGCTGCCATGTTATGACGAAACACTGTATCTCGAGTTACAGTGTTTTGTGGTAACATCAATAATTGCGCTTCTAAGGCTATTTATTCTACATTGACAGTTGACTCATTTTGTATCAGGAATGTTGAAAATCATCATAACAAAAGGTAGTTTTAGGGTTCTTTCAAGTTGGTATGAAAGCGCTTGCTTTTGCACTTGAGACTTGAAACTTGGATTCTTCCCAAAGTCCCCCTAATTTTTTTAAAACTAAAAAAACGTGAAATTCAGATCTTTTGCAGTATGGCTGCAATGAGTACAACGTCATCTTCAATTGATCCAAGTTTCATTGAAATCACATGATTAACCACGGTTTTATGACCAAATTACTAATAAACAGTTTATTGCGATTTCTAGAAATTAGCTGTTTTCAAGATACAGGGGCCTTACCATGACGTCTTAATGCGATTCAGTTTAGGTTCGCTCGCTGTCAGATTCATACTAAAAATGATAGCTAAAATTTGAACCGAGTCGGAATTAGGACGTCATTATTGCCTTAGCCACAGTGTTTTGTCATATCGCGGCAGCGTGGCGGAGGACTTCGTTTTATGATAATATGGTGATGCTAATCAATCCAATCCTCGGAGAAACTATCCTTGACGGCCTGGTACTGCCTCCGAGCTGATGGCAGCTGGAACTCGGGGAAGGGCGCTCCATCCACACTGAGTAAGGAGACCCCGTCGGCGCCGACTTCTTCGACGAAGCGCGGCGCGGCAGCACCCGCGCGCCGCGATAGCAAAGATGGCTGAAACAATGGCGGCTATTGTCTGCCTTTTCTTTTCTTGTAGGTACTAAGTATCCCTGTCTCTGTGCAGTGGCGTAACTACAACGTCAGGGGCCCGCGGCAAGTTGATCAGATGGGGCCCTTCCTCACTATAAAGAAGTGCATCATCTTCCCTTCTGTGCTCAAGGCCAAGCCAGTTCGGGGCCCCGTAGAGCTAGAGGCTCATTTTGCCAGCCTTGCCACTAGTTGCCACCCTATGGTTACGCCACTGTCCCTGTTTATTTTAGGGACAAGTTCGTCTTTCAGCATTTGTACATTACATACACATACACATATCACGTCTATAACCCTTAAGGTAGATAGAGCCTATGGTGACAAGACTTAAGGGCCACGGTTAGCATAAATTGTTGGCATGATTGTGGAAAGGGGAATCATAACAGTCATGGGTTGCTAGCCGCATCGCCTATAACATACCTGTATGACTTTGTAGCTGACATTCTTCTTTGCATCAGGACTAGGCTCTAAGACCTGCCTCTTCGAGTCGCTCATGTATACCTGTAACTAGGGATGTCGACATTAAAAAAATATGTGTGAGTGAAGTGTGAGATGATAAAATTGACGTTCCAAACCCATAATTAGTTTCTGTACACTACTAGGTACATACATTATTAGTACCAAGCGATCATTCTTCACAAATCATTAACAATCCTCATGTCACTCGAAATCATTACGTAACATCACCGACCTTAAGTCATATTAGTTTATTTTAATTACAGCACTAACACCCTTGTCCATTAGTTCATGGAATCGCAGCCGCCCGTACCTCTCGCGAGAACTGAGATTTGTTAATCATCGTACAATAAATAAATAAAAAAACTACATACAACTGGTCATTTCTTAAGTTTTTCACCTGTACAGACAAACTAACTGAGCCACCTGCTAGAACATTCCGGAATAATTCTTATATAAATACCTTGTATTTTTTCAACAAGCCTATACGTGCCGGCACGTAAGTCTAACGATGACGAGTCACGTGGAGGGGATCAGCTAGCTTATTACGTAACTCGCTCGCAATCGCCATCGTGTTCATTTTGACAGTCATGAACTGTCAAAATGAACACGATGGTGATCGCGATCGAGTTACGTAACAAGCTAGCTGCGCACCCACGGATACCGTATTTTATACTTCTGCGCATACAAGGCCAGATAAGACTTACGTGCCGGCACTTATACCTGTAAGTCATTCCTCGAAATCCCATGTTCGACATCCTCATTTTCTATAGAGTTCCGCGGGACAGCGGGAGTCAAATCGACATCAGCGTGCGTCATATAAAGGTTCCGGATGGTAGCAAGGTCAAAAGTCGAATTGTCATCATCGATGCTCTCCTTCTCCTTGTCCTCGTATACCGATTGCATTTCTCTGTCCAGATGGTTTTGCGTGTCCAGAGGCGGTGGGCTCGTGGTTGTGGTTGCGGGTGCTTCTGTTTTGTCCACCGCTCGCAGCGCTATCTCATTGCTGGATGGCTGATAGTCGTAGTTGTCCGTCATCAGACGTCTCTTTAGGTTCTCTAACCATCCCTTTGGGCTGTTTTTGGTTTCGTCTAAACAGATAAAGTCAGTTAGTGTAGATGCACCATAACTTATTTTTTTTTTAATAATTGATCCTCAATCAGTCGCGTCTTTTATCGGACTTATTGAGGGTGGGTTAAGGCTATAGATATAGTCGCAGCCCGCAGCAGCATCTCGAAGCAGCAGCTACCAACAGTCTCAACAACACAACAGCCACACAACACAACACCACACACCACACCAACAGTGCTCCCAGACCAGCATGGAAGCAAATTTTCCAAATACATATTACAAAAGTATCAAAACAATACATACATACATACATACCGTCACGCATCTTTCCACAGGGGTAGGCAGAACAAAATACAAACTATATGTATATACGCGAAAAACTTAAATAAATGTCATGTTGTAAGTGTGGGTACCTAGGTAATGTGCGAATAGACAATTGACGTTTCAAATTAGAAAAATTACTTAAGTCCCATAACAGGAGGCCTAACCATGACGTCCTAAGGGTGCGACCAAACCGCCGCGTATACGCAGTGACGTGTCGTATCCGTCACGTTTTCTCACCGTTTCTTCATACATTTTGTTGCGATTCCGTAACGTCACCGTTTTTTAAGCGGCGGTGTGGTCGCACCCTGACGTCCTAATTCCGACTCAGTTCAAGTTTTAGCTGTCACTTTTAGTATGAATCTGACAGCGACCTAAAGTGAATCGCATTAAGACGTCATGGTAAGGCCCCAGGTCATTTACTTAAGTTTTTCACCTATAATACCGCCAAAAGACCGCCTATTGTATACTTTATTCTTTGTTTCTGTATTATTTTGTACTGATTTGTGGTGTTCAATAAAGACTATTTGTATTGTATTGTATTGTATTGTATTGTATAATTGACATTACCGCTGTCCCAAACTTCAGCCCTGACGACGCACACAACCAACATCAAAGTTCGGAACATAATCCAGAAATCCACTCCTACTCATCCATGTTGAATATGTTCATAATCTTAGCTAAAGCAAGATAAAGATCAATTCAACTCAGGATACAAAGAACCTTCAAAACTTGAAGACTAGACTAAGTACAATTTTGTATTGTTCGTGAGTGAATTGGTAGGATGTTAAAAATATCGTTATGTCGTAAAAAGAGCGATAAAATCTCGATAAGAAGAGATATGGCGCAATCAAGTAACGAATGGTTAGCACAAATGTAGGTTTTGTCGAAGTGTAGGCTACGCCTCTTTTTAACCCTTTATTTCGCAAGTCGGACCAAGGCCCCGATTTTTGAAAGCACATCACTGGAAAGTAACACTCGAAAGTGGTATAAATCTGTTTATATCTTCAAAACTACGGCTCTAATCAAATTTTTGACTAGTCCACATGATTAATGAGATCCGTAAGTATCTTCTAAGCTACTCGTATTTCAAATTCAGCACAATTTTTCACCACTTTCGAGTGATATTTTCACACATTGTGCTTTCAAAAATCAGGCCCCAAGTGTATAGTAGGCGGCAAATAAGTAAAACGTGGAGGGGATACGCGCAGTATGAAAAACAACATAATTTTCATACGTTTTACTTATTTGCCGCCTACTATACCTACTCAGTTCAAGCCTCATTAGATTCTTATTAAGGTGACTAGTGCCTTCAAATGCTGTAAATTAGGTAGGTACTTTCTAAATGTACTCCTCTTAAACGGCTGAGCCAAAAAGTTTGAGAAAAAATGAATTATCAACTCTTGTACAATAATTTACAACGTAGGTCGTTTAGGTATCAGCAAAGGTTCGGTATTTAAATAAAGTTCAACCGAATGGTGTTTTTTAAGCGGTAACGACTTTATGTAAATATTTAAATGTTAAAAAATAAAGAATCCGATGTACTTTAAACACAACGTAGCATTTGTAAATCAATAAACTTTCTCATCACGAATAACAACAAAAACACCGAAAATTTGGAAAAGTGTATGATTTTCTTTACTCCTCACATGTAAAGAAAAAGACAAAGCTTTAAAGTAACAAAAAAATAATTATTATACACAAAAATACCATCTTAAAGTATCTGTGTTGATATATAAGCAACACAGTGGGGTCGAGAGCGGCGAACGACATCATTACCTACGTAAATAAGTTACTGTCAAAAATGTCATTTTGAATAGGATCGATTTTTACCGAACATGACTAACCACCGCAAGTAAACTGGCTCTGGAATGAAAACCGCGTCGAAATCGGTCCATCCTTTGAAGAGCTATGATGCCAGAGACAGACACACACACAGACATCGACGTGAAACTCTCAACACCCCTCTTTTTGCGTGGGGGTTAAGCAACTGCTGCTGACGTGTACTTATTTAATGGAACCAACAACCACTAACTTTCCATCCGTCCTCCACTGCAACTCGGATTACCGGTAACCCCACTCGCCAAACTATTTAGGGCAGGTCACACTGAGCGAGCTACTAGCCTGACAGTAGACAGTTAGTCGTTCCACCATGTTATTTTATTTATACATACACTAGCGACCCGCCCCGGCTTCGCACGGTATATTTTGCATGTATTATACATATTAAACCTTCTCTTGATTCACTCTATCAATTAAAAAAAACCGCATCAAAATCCGTTGCGTAGTTTTAAACATTTACGCATACATAGGGACATAGAGACAGAAAAAGCGACATTGTTTTATACTATGTAGTGATAGTGACATATCCCATCGCATTAGCGCGCTGAAGTGGCAATGGGCCGGTCATCTAACCCGAAGAACCGATAACCGTTGGGGTAGACGAGTTCTTGAGTGGAGACCACGGATCGGCAAACGTAGCGTAGGACGTCCTCAAACTCGGTGGAGCGAGGATCTTCGCAAGGCGCTGACAAGAGCTGGATGAGAGTGGCCGAGGATCGTGCTCAGTGGCGTGCCATGGGAGAGGCCTATGTCCAGCAGTGGACGAATATAGGCTGATGATGATGATGATGATGATGAGTGATAGTGATACATAAGTCACGTGTTTATCCCTGACGGGGTAAGCCTAGTGTAACAAGTTAGGCTACGTTTAGCATGATTGTGAGTGTAAAGTTGGAAAGGGTTTCTGTTCTTGAAAGGGCCGGCAACGCACCTGTGATTCCCCAAGTCTTGCAGGTGTCCTTGGGCGATGGTGATTACTTTCCATCAGGTGACCCGTCTGCTCGTTTGCCCCCTCTTATATATATATATAAAAAAGGGGAATCAAAATAGTGACGGGTTGCTAGCCGCATCGCCTATAACATGATTCCTAAGACTCGCCCATTCCCTCGATGGGCTTTTACCATCTGCGCTGCAACTACATTGATAAAAAAGAAAGAAAGAAAGAAAGAAAACATTTATTGACACAAAACGACACATAAAAAATAAAATAAAAAACAAAAAAGAACATTTCAAAAAACAAATCATGTGCCGCAAGTGCCAAAAGGGCCACACTCAGCATATTGCTGCGGCAGGCCGCAGCGCTGATTTTCAGTGTGACCCTTTTGCCTAAAACTAAACCTAAAAACTAAAAAATTCCGACGACGTCACGAACGTCAGATACATACTTACATACTTAGATACTAAGGGTGCGACCACACCGCCGCTTAAAAATAAAATGTATGAAGAAACGGTAAGAAAACGTGACGCATACGGCACGTCACTGCGTATATACGCGGCGGTTAGGTCGCACCCTTAAGCTGTATATTTATTTATTTATTTTCGCAGCCATGAATGCATACACATAATGTCAATCTTATTTTCCGTAGCGCACTGCACTTAATGCACTTTACTACCGTCGCACTATAAATTTGTATGTCATAATTATACACTACGTAATTATGTAGCGTAATTAATTGGGTTGGGCGCTGCTATGCCGAGGGCCATTATCTGTGAAAAACTAATTAAAATACTAAAGGCCGCATAAGTTGGCCGAATATTTTTGCACGCGTCTGCCAATGTTAAAACCCCAACTAAATCATCTGGCGTTTTATTTTATTTTTTAAACATTAAACTACAATACATACAAACAAAACCGGGGAAATTACGGGCACAAGAGGCATTTCATCTAAGTCCTCTAGGTTGGCAACGCATTTGCAATCCCTCCGGGGTTGCGGGTGTCTATGGGCAGTGGTGATCGCTTACCATCAGGTGACCCACTTGCTCGTTTGCCTTCCTATTCACATAAAAAAAAAAAAAACTGCATATTGCCTCAAATATATGTATTATGGGAAAAAATGTTTTTGAAAATTTTGGGGTTGATTTAGGCCCGTTACTCGATAACCAGCCAGGTCTGCAGTTCCATAACAATAAGAATAAGAATCATTTATTTGCCAGAATACACAATTATAATAATATTATAATAATCGTACTAATAATACAAATGCGAAAGTTTGTGACGATGTGAGTGAGTGAGTGTGTATGTTTGTTCCTTCTTCACGCTAAAACGACTGAACGGATTTGGATAAAATTTGGAACGAAGATAGCTGGTACCCTAGGTTGAAACATAGGCTACTTTTTATCCCGGAAAATTTCATAGATCCCGCGGGATAGCGATAAACATGCCAATTGCTAATTCTACGCGGACGAAGTCGCGGGCAAAAGCTAGTACAAGATATTGATGTATTTCAAGTAGGTATAATAATCAGTCGTGAGAGAACATGCAAATCTTTATTTTAATTAAATGTCAAAACCGCACAAAAATGCCATGTTGGCATAGTAGGAGAGCCATATGACAAATTTTCAGCTTGCCTCAAATACCCACCCAAAAATTGGTGCCAGCTCTCTTGCTTACTTCAAACGTTTTCAAAACAGTCAACTGGGGTGACTTTGATTTACGGGGTGACTTTAAAAAGTAGTTTTAATGACAGGACCATTATTTTTTATTTGCGTTTACTGCTTCCAATCAATGTCTTCGTCGATCGCCTTTGCGTCTACATGCCAAACATTCACCGGATATTAATAATATCGATTTTATAGCAATTTTAAAACGATCAAAGTAGCCCCAAAATTACCAAAGTCACCCCAGTTGACGTAATAAATGCCAGTGCATTTCATTTACACATTTACGTGCAAGTAAGTATTTTTATTATTTTTCATGACAGCAAATATCAAATGAATCAAGAAATTTTACTTCTTATTAATGGTTTTATTCAATCAATATACATATTTACAAGATCATAAAAAATTATACCTATATATAAAACCTTAAACTACTTTAATCTAAACCTAAATACCTATATTTACAAATATCGCCCAGATCGTTGTCATTGGGCAAGGTGCCCATAATGATGGCTGCGTTTCCTCGTTGGATAGCAATACTTATGCGTTGCCCGAGGAAAGAGCCAGCCCTATGGTCACCTGTGGTTTTTTTTTTTTTTTTTAAAGTTTTAAATAAGTTATATGCTTCGGGTCCCCACGGTCCCAGGGTCTCCACAGCAAAAGCCGCAAATACGTAACTGTCAGCCAAATTAGCGTATTTGCGGCGTTTCGCGGTTTCGGCTGTTGCAGCCGCTGCGCCCGCTCTCAATGATGTCGAAGGCAAGTGGGACAGTGCTAGAGAGTCCACGCACGTGGCATCCCAAATGAGGGACCGTCCCATTTTACTTCTTGATTTTTTAATGTATACTTTTTACGTTTTACCGTTAGAAATTTAATTTCTAAACGACACTGAAAATTAGAACACATAGAAAAATCCGAAAAGTAAAGCTATATGGCCGGAAATCGAACCCGGGTCCTCGTCATTCCGTGACGCGTGCTTTATCCCTACACCACCCATAGCAGGGGCCGTACCATGACGTCTTAATGCGTTTCAGTTTAGGTCCGCTCGCTGTCAGATTCATACTAAAAGTGACAGCTAAAACTTGAACTGCGTCGGAATTAGGACGTCATGGTAAGGCTCTTTCTATGTGCTCTAATTTTCAGTGTCGTTTAGAAATTTTATGACAGCTACAAACGAGCTGGGCTAGTAACTAACTAAACTGAATTAGCTACTCGCACAGTGTAGCCAGGTCTTTACCCACGAAACTTTAAAAATTACCACTCAAAGGAGGTCTCGCGCTCGCGATATTGCACCTTACGCTTGCAGTGTTAAGGTGTACAGTGTGATAAATTCTTACAAGTTTTTAAGTTGTTAAAATCCAGGAAGGAGTACGGTACTGAAGGTACCGAAGAGTGAAGTAAAACTTTTCAGAAGCCAAAAACAAACTGAATTATACAAAATATCTACATTCGAGTATTTTGAGGGTTAAAATTTTGTAAAGAAAAGGTAAAAATTCATTTATTAAAAGTACCTAAGGAAGAAAATGCTTTATTTGTAAAAAAAAACAAACATTGATAAAAACGAATAGATAATGCACATCTGCGAACTTATCACGAGTCCAATCCGGCTTGGTCGGTTATTATATTCATAAAAAGTCCGAAGTAGGTTCTTAAATATGTTGATGATGAAGCCGTGGAAATATCATCATTAATATTATCATCTCCAGCCCGTATAAGCTAGCCATACATGTACAGTCGCCATCAGATATATCGTAGCGGGCGAGGTCCTCAAATAATTCGGAACAACCTTGAATTTCAATAAATTCGTTACACTAGATATGATTAATAACATCAGAACACGCAATTAGTCATAAATAAAGTAGCAGCGACTTTCCAATAAAATCGGGACGTCACAGATCGTCAAAGGTATCGATGCAGACAGGCTGACCATAAAGATCGGAACATTTTTGGAAAATATACCTTAACTTTGTGACAAACAGTTTAAATTACAGTGTGTTTATAATTAAATTAGTTTTATAAAATAGAACTACATGCTTTGACTTATAACAGCAGAAGAAGAAAAATTTTATTCGTAAAAAAAGTATAATGGCAATTTAGTGGCCAGTAACAATTTACACTTTATACAACAAAAAAGGTTTTATGTTACTAACACAGTGAATTATACATGCAGACGCGTACACTATATAGGTGACATATCTTTCATTTTGGCATGACGTTTGAGCCTTATTTGTATTTTGTTTGGAATTCGAATCTATTATTATATACGTAAGGTTTATTTTCCACATATGTTCCGATATTTGTGATCAGCCTGACTGTGTCGATACCTTTGACGATATGTGCTTGATGATATTTTTAGCTCATTGAACGTCCCGAATTTATTGAAAAAAGTCTCTGTTCTTATATTTATGACGGATTGCGTGTTCTGATGTTATTAACCATATCTGTGTAACGAATTTATTGAAATTTAACGCTGCTCCGAAATATTTGAGGACCTCGCCCGCTACGATATATCTGATGGCGACTGTACGGATTTGTCCGTCGGATCTGCCTGACCGATGTGTCTGGTGGACGCATCCGTTAATGTGAGGCGAGAAATAGACACAGATTTGTCCGCCGGATATCTGGCCGCTGACCATGCTCAAAGATCACATCTGTCAGGCAGATCCGACGAACAAATCCGTACGTGGGGTGCGAGTCGGGTAACCTTCGCGTGTGGTCAAGAGCTGCGGTTCGTTTTTGGATCCGTCCGAGGGGAAGAGCAGTGCTTGGTCCGATGCACCCTGGGCTTCGGTTAATGATTTCCTGGCGGTCTCCGTGGAATATCATTGTCCGTTGGCTAAGAGCCCGACAGGGGGGAGGGGGTCGTTTGACCGTGTTCTACCGTACAACGTTGCCGACATTTTTATGTCACAAGATTTTTGAATACTGTATTTTTGACATTGACATTTGTCGCCGGCTAGCGGAGAACAGGAAAGGAAAACAAGGCGTGGGTGTAAAAAATATAATACAAAATAAATATGTACAAAGTCGTTTCAGTCAGCACTGCTCTTGAAAGGATAATAAGCACTGGCCTGAGACTTCGGGTAGGCAGGAAAGCAGGCAGGGCAGGGTGTCGTGTCAGGATGGCCTCGGACTGCTCCGAGGCGTCAGAGTGGAGAGTTGGAGGAGCGGAAGTGTGGTGTAGGTAGTAGACGGGAAAGGAAGGGCTGTAATCAAACACCCTGCTTAAAGCTCGTAAAGCCTATCCAAGCCTCGTTTCAGTGTAGCCTAGGCCAGTGAGAAAAACTAAACGAGACTTGGATTAGGTTTCACAAAATAATTAAACTCTAGAAACAGTAAAGCTAATATTTACAGTACCTGCGTTAGTGGCAGCCCTTTTATAATTATATACAAGTAGTTTACACAAGCAATCTTCAGTCTAATAAAATATAATTGGAATAAAGTACCGAAATGCGGCTTATTCCTTGCCAAATAATCGAGCGAGTCCCAGGAAAAAACAAAAGCCGATCGTAAATTTAGAATTTTGAATTTAGTTTTTATTTGTAAGCGGCCAGTGCGCTTTTGGTGCGTCGCGGAGGTTTACCATGTTACAGTACCCCGCGCGCCCAGAAGAATTTTCCAAACACAAACGGTGGAGGAAAATTCGGTACAAGTAAAGAAGAGAAATATACAATATTTACAACTTAAAGTCTTTAATATGCCACCTTCCAATAGCGCGACCATTATGATCAGCTAATTCATATACAAGAGGTGACAATTTCTTTAACACTGTACACTTTACAAACTTAGGTGCCAATTTGGCGCTAAAATATTTACCAGCGTCGCTAAGCTGGTAGTTACGACGCCAAACAACATCACCCTCATTGAACTCAGCTTGCTTACGCCTCAAGTTATAATATTTACAGTTTTTTACATGTGCATCCCAAAGTGCAGCTTGCACGTTGTCAAATATAGGCGACAAGTGGCCTAAGTTTTCCGCGTAAATATCGCGGGGCGCGAAAATTAAGTCGTCGTAGTCGACGTCGGTAGAGTCGGCGACGCCGTACAGCGACCCGCACGGCACGAGCTCGCGCCCGAACACCAGCAGCGCAGGGCTGAAGCCCGTCACCTCGTTGACACTCGAGTTCATGGCAAACTGAATTTTAGATATATTTAAATCCCAATTTCTGTGATCGTTTTCTACAAAAGAACTTATAGCGGATATTAAAGTACGATTATAACGTTCAACAGAATTTATATGCGGACTAAATTTAGGCGTAAAATGGACGTGAGGAATTTTATAACTAGCAAATAATTCTTGCATTTCATGACTTATAAACTGGCTACCGTTGTCCATGATAAGAGTTTGAGGAATACCATATACGAGGAATACGTATTCTTCTAAAATTTTAGAAATAATTTTGGTTGTAGCCTTTTTAATTGGAAATATTAAACAGTACTTAGTAAAACAGCAATTCACAACCAAAATGAAACGATTTTGAGTTCGAGTCATAGGTAATGGACCAACCAAATCGATAGACAGACATTGAAAAGGCCTACAACACTCCTTTGGTTTCCCCATCACACCTAAAGTTTGATGATTTTGATACTTGTAAGCCAAACAAGTTTCGCAATTAGAAATGTATTTACAAACGTCCCTATACATGCCAGGCCAAGTATAGCGCAGAGATAGCCTTTTGTAAGTTTTAAAAATGCCGAAGTGTCCGGCAGTAGGCTGGGCATGATTTTCGTGAATAATATCATCCCTCATCTCCTTTGGAATAACGAGCTTCCAATCATATTCAGAAGTTAGAATACAGCTACTTCGCTTAAATTTGTACAAGTTATTATTTACAATTTTAAAATCAGGAAATGAGGAAGGATTGTCCTGACAACCTTTATACACTTTATTGAACCACTCGTCGTTTGACTGTACATAGACTATGTCGACTGGCACTGAACGTGACAAAACATCAGGTACAACGTGTTCTTTACCCTTCTTGTGCCTGATCTCAAAGTTAAACGCAGACAAACGAACACTCCAACGAGCTAGTCTACCAGTAGGGTTGTCTAAGTTTAAGAACCATTTTAATGCCGAATGATCTGTGTATATAATAAATTTTTGGCCATTGTCTAAATAACACCGCCAGTGTTCCAAAGAAACTATAACACTAAGCAATTCGCGTTCAGTGATAGAATAATTCTGTTGCTGTTTCGATAAAGATCGGCTAAAGTACGCAATCGGTTTTTCAATGCCATTTTCTTCCTGAGTCAGCATGGCACCAATCCCATAATTAGAGGCATCAGCATGTACCGAGAAAGTTTTAGTAAAATCAGGACAAGCTAAAACCGGACTGGATACTAGAGCTTGCTTAATGTTCCTAAATGAAACGTCAGCCTCTTCGTTCCATTTAAAAGGAGGCGCCTTCTTACCCGTAGACGTAAGTAAATTAAGAGGCGCAGCCAATGTACTGAAATTGGGTACAAAACGCCTGTACCAACTGGCGGTACCTAAGAATTTCTTTAAGTCACGCTTAGAAGCAGGTGTGGGGATATCAAGTATGGCTCGAACTTTCTCGGGATCCGTACGTAAACCCTTGTGATCAACAATGTAGCCGAGGTATTTAAGTTCGCGCCTAAAGAAACAAGACTTTTCAAAATTAATCGTTAATTTGGCGTATTTAAGTTTATCTAATACGCGAGATAATAAAGAAAGGTGATCCTCGAACGTATTAGAAATTACAATTACATCGTCTAAATACCAGAAAACACGGTTTTCAAACTCAGGTGTAAATAGTAAGTCCATTAAACGCTGTTGCGTAGCGGGAGCATTAGTCAAGCCAAAAGGTGTGACCTTAAATCTATACATACCGCGGCCCGGGACGTAGAACGCAGTTTTGTCTCTATCTTCCTCACAAAGAGGTATCTCCCAGAAGGCTTTCGCGATATCTATGCTAGATAGATATTTAGCGTCTCGCAAGTTATCAAGAATTTCGTTAATAAATGGTAGTTTATACGCGTCTTTTTTAGTAACAGAGTTCAGTTTCCGACTGTCCAAACAAAAGCGCCAACTACCATCTTTTTTAGGCGTAACAAGAACAGGACTCAACCAGGGACTCTCGCACGGTTCTATAATATCTAAAGATAGCATCTTATCTACCTCTTCTACCAGCACTTTCTGTTTCTCTGGCGAAAGACGATAACACCTCTGCCTAATAGGTTCGTGATCACCGGTATCTATGTGGTGAGAGATTAGATGCGTTCTACCAAGCGGGAGAGACTCAGTAGAAGCTTCTCGAAACTGCGCTATTATTTTATTCGATTGAGTCCGTTGAGTGTCAGATAATTCCTCAAAAGGAAGAACCTGTTTAGGAGTGTCGTTAATAGTCAAAGATGTACAGTTCGACGGTCGTTTAAGCTCTACATTTTTCAGACAACTTGGCAGCAAATTAAATCTCTTCCAAAAATCGATACCGAGTATGAAATGAGACGAGATATCAGGAATAACATGTGCATTTATGATAAAAGATTTACCATTAAACTGCACAGGTAATTCTATAAAGCCAATAGAATGAGCTGGCTGTCCATTCGCAGCTCGCACGGAGATTTTATATGACGAGTTAAGTACAAATCCCCGATTAAGTAAGTCTACATGCGAGTTATTACCTAGAATGGTAATAGAACTGCCGCTGTCAAGTAAGCCACAGAGAGTAAAATTATTTACATTAATATTTACATAAGGACGTTCGCCGTCAATTTGGTCATCGAAGAGGATCAAAGAAGTTTTATAGGAGAGCATAAAGAGTTTAACTACGGAGAGCCAGTCCTCCCACTCTTTACGCGAATATTTACAATCTTTCTTTACATCTTTATTTACAATATTTCTTTGACCCTCATTTACTCGTTTTTTGGAACAGATTTAGTTTTACTATTTACAGGTTTATTGGGCGCCACTGTCGCCGGCTAGCGGAGAACAGGAAAGGAAAACAAGGCGTGGGTGTAAAAAATATAATACAAAATAAATATGTACAAAGTCGTTTCAGTCAGCACTGCTCTTGAAAGGATAATAAGCACTGGCCTGAGACTTCGGGTAGGCAGGAAAGCAGGCAGGGCAGGGTGTCGTGTCAGGATGGCCTCGGACTGCTCCGAGGCGTCAGAGTGGAGAGTTGGAGGAGCGGAAGTGTGGTGTAGGTAGTAGACGGGAAAGGAAGGGCTGTAATCAAACACCCTGCTTAAAGCTCGTAAAGCCTATCCAAGCCTCGTTTCAGTGTAGCCTCGGCCAGTGAGAAAAACTAAACGAGACTTGGATTAGGTTTCACAAAATAATTAAACTCTAGAAACAGTAAAGCTAATATTTACAGTACCTGCGTTAGTGGCAGCCCTTTTATAATTATATACAAGTAGTTTACACAAGCAATCTTCAGTCTAATAAAATATAATTGGAATAAAGTACCGAAATGCGGCTTATTCCTTGCCAAATAATCGAGCGAGTCCCAGGAAAAAACAAAAGCCGATCGTAAATTTAGAATTTTGAATTTAGTTTTTATTTGTAAGCGGCCAGTGCGCTTTTGGTGCGTCGCGGAGGTTTACCATGTTACACATTGGCGAAATCATCGCATCGATCGATGGGGCCATATTATTAAAAAAAGAAGAAATCCGTACGTGTATGGCTAGCTATAGGTCCCGTTGTTGGGCACAGGCCTCCTTACACTTGTCCCGCGTGGGAACTATAAACCCAAGCCCGTGGAAATATACCAGCAATAAATAAAATTGCGTCAGAGGCTGTACGGCCTTAGTTCCTTTACCAAGAGTATAAAAAATATGAATAAATTTTGACCTCTTGAGCTCTGCAAGCATTTAGGTTATATTATAATCTGCATGAGTCGTTTAAGGCGGTTTGAGCCGGTATGCTGTAGTTATTGTCGGCGAGTAATCTGCAAATGGCTGTCGTTGGCCATTGTCTTCGCGGAGCGGCTGCCGTGATGCTGGAAGTGGCTACTCAGTCAAATCGGGAGACGTAGGTACTGTACTTCTTCTTCTTCTTTTATTTCTGGCGTTCCAAGTCGTTATAGCGACGACAACTACGCCAACGAGGCAAAATTTTCTTAAAATAAAATCTTGTGACAAAATGTCGGCAACGTTGTACGGTAACACGGTCAAAGACCCCTCTCCCTCCCTGTCGGGCTCTTAGCCAACGGTCAATGATATCCCTCAGATACTGCCAGGAAATCATTAGCCGTTGCCCAGGGTGCACCGGACCAAGCACTGCTCTTCCCCCCGGACGGATCCGAAAACGAACCGCAGCTCTTGTTCACACGTGGAGGTAACCCGACTCGCACCCCGTAGGTACTGTAAAGATGCTCTATAGGCTTCTGCTAACTTAGCAGTTTGTCCTTATCTGTCACTTTGACATTTACCTTTCACAGATAAGGACAAACGATTGCTAAGTTAGCAGAAGTATATATAGAGCGTTTATGAATAAGGGGGTTCTTCTTTACTCCTATTTGAATTCTTGATTTGAATATTTAAAAATAACGTTAAAATTAAAAAGAAAAATAATTCAAAAACAAGGAGAAAGAAACAGTCGGCTTAGGGCTTCCGCTGGAAGCGGTTGTATTAGTCTTGAATTTAAATATACCGAAGTTACAATCTAAAGTGCATTTTATTTTGTGAGGATGTATGTATGTATGTAAACGCTTTATTGTGCAAAATAAACATAAAACAAATACAAAATTGACAAACACTGAGATCCGTGTACAAAGGCGGACTTATCCCTTTAAGGATATATTTACGGAACGGGTATCCAGATCTGATTGAAATTTGCCAGAGATTGAATATAGGCTCAAATAACACGAGTCAATTGTCATACTACTAACATATTTATTTATTCGGTACAATTACATATTGTAAACAACAACATAGCAAAACAAATCATACAGAGAAAAAAGTATTGTGTTTACAACACAATTACAATTGTACACAACATTCAGCACACAAATTACTTTTCTACGGAAAAAGAAAAAAAATCACTGACGTTATAGTGCGACTAAATATAGTGGGGTTACAGTTTCGAGTAAGAAGTCTAAATTGGGTTTAAGAACTGGCACTAGCACTGGAACTTGGCTGGGTTTGGTTCCGCGGCCATAGCTTTACTTTTCGGATTTTTCTATGTGTTCTAATTTTCAGCGTCGTTTAGAAATTGGGTTTAAGAAGTCGCTTCCAGAGCGACTACATCTTTCAGAGGTCAGGGGTGGCCGCAGACGGTCTTGGCATTAATATTCTTTATTTTTCGAATCGTTGGAAATAAAGCGAAACAAGACGGCGTGCTCGGCGCAATCTTACAATCTCGCAGGCTCCTTAATGGAGGCTTTGTCCCCAGGCCCCAGTGCCTAGTGCTGCGAGGGATGGGTACAAGCCCGATACTAAAACATACTAGTAATAATAATAAAATACTAGCTGTTGCCCGCGACTTCGTATGCAGAGAATTCGTTTATCGCTACTCCGCGGAAACTACGCAATTTTTCGGGATAAAAAGTAGCTAATGTGTTTTTCCAGACCATTATCTATCCGTGTTTCAAATATCATCCAGATCCGTTAAGCCGTACTGACGTGAAAGAGTAACAAACATCCATACATCCTCACAAACTCGCATTTATAATATTGGTAGGATATTTCAAATTGGATCTTTTTTACGGCAAGGAGGTCTTACTCTCCACGCTGGAACACAGTAGCGCTAGTACTGCTGCTTGGCGGCAAGATCAGCGAGTAAGACGGTGGTAGCGATCCAGAGCAACCTTGCACTTTGTCCTACCACCAAACACCAGTATTCCGGTGTGGAAAGAAATTTCGCCCTCTAGACTAGCAATGTACTAATTCCCAAACCTGCATTGCACAGGTGCCGCGAAGAGAGAACCCCATCCCGTAGGCTTATTTGTCTAACTCGCTCACAATTGCCATCGTCTTCATTTTGACAGTTCATGTATGGGCTGACAATTGGCATCGGAATCAGCTAGCTGTCACATTCGTACAAGAACTGTCAAAATGAACACGATGGCGACTGCGAGCGAGTTAGACAATAAGCCTACCGGGGTGATCGCGGGGCGTCGCGGTGACACCGAGTGCTCCCGTAACGCCTCACATACGACTGAGGGAATCCGTGTGGTTATTAGTGGTGCCTTCCGTCGTGGGAAAGCCCCACATACCCCCGGTAACCCCGTACCAGGCGGATGCATGAGGCGCATTTCCCACACCATAAAAAACCGGCCAAGTGCGAGTCGGACTCGCGCACCGAGGGTTCCGTATCATTATCTATAAAATATGTATAAACCAGTGTAAGCAGAGCCCTGCTCCAAAGCAAAATGTACGCAGTGTGGGGTCACTTTATATTGGTCACTGATATATACAGACATAGGCACATACATATTTACGGTTTTCGCAATTATTCCTTAATCTGTGTTATAAAACCTACCTTCATACCAAATTTCAAGATTCTGCGTTCACGGGAAGTACCCTGTAGATTTTGATTCCCTTGAGAGTTCCGGAAATTTGCGGCACAAACGGCTGTATTTTTTGATTGCGTTGGCTTAGAAGTTTGATTTTTTCACAGCTCCCAGGGGCAGTGAACCTGAGTATTTGATATAAATTTCAGCTTGATACCTCTATGCATTCCACGGACGGACGGACAACAAAGTGATCCTATAAGGGTTCCGTTTTTTTCCTTTTGAAGTACGGAACCCTAAAAAGGCTAGCAGTGTATCTGCAATCCTCTAGTGCTGCGGGTGTCCATGGGTGGTGCTCGCTTACCATCAGGGCAACTTGTTCGTTTCCCTTCCTCGACGTATAAAAAAAACTTTTATTTTTTATTTTTTGGGATTCTTACGAATTTTTTGGCAAAATCCCAGGATTTCAACTGTCACATAAAGGTTCACGCGAGCAAAGCTGCTGCGGTTAAAAGCTAGTTATTGTCATAGTCATAGTTATCTAACTAATATTATAAATGCGAAAGTATGGATCGATGGATGGATGTTTGTTTGTTACTCCATCACGCCAGAAAGGCCCAACGGATCTGGATGAAATTCGGTACATAGATAGAGAAAATATATAAAATTAGTAAAATATTGTACGGTTTTGCCCATCCCTAGTCGCGTATTGAACGCTAGCACTAACAGTTAAGGAGTCAATCGGTTTTGTAATAATAAATGGACCTCAATTGTTACTGTACCTATAGTCATTTAATCGATCATTTTTGTCTCGAGTAATATTGTGAGTTCTTGTCACCCTGAGCTCTGTCTACCCTTTAACTATAAGGTGTTCAAAGGAATCCGATGTGATTAACTATTCCGGAGTACCTAATTCTAAGAGGCAGGGTATCGTCTTTTCTTTATTCCTAAAACAATGAAACACATTCACTCAAAGCAATCCAAGAAAAAATGTACATAAAAATGTTTCCCTCAGTCCGTAGCGCTCGTAGACGGCCTACGCCGTAGAGGCTCTACGCGCTGATGGAGGTCGTATTTGCAGTTAATACTGAATGAATAATGAACTTTTCTAATTAGGTTTGTTGTTTGTGAGTTGTTCGATAACCCGCTAGTTGGGTTCACGCGATTGGCTACACACACATAAGCATAAAACTTGTACTGTTGTGTGTGTAAAGTAAAATAAAATATGCTGGACATGGTTATTTACTGGGTGGTTATTTTGCTGGGCATTTGCACTTCGTTATAATGAACTTGTACATACTTCACTTGTAAGTATCAAATATATGGTACCTTGTGTGGGTCCGTCCGGGTTACCACCGTCTTACTCGCTAATCCTGCCGCCAAGCAGTGCTAGCGCTGTGTTTCGGCGTGGGGAGTAAGACAGCCGGAGAAATTACTGGCACAAGAGGTATTCTATCCTAGCCCTCTAGGCTGGCAACGCATCTGCAATCCTCTAGTGTTGTGGGTATCCATGGGTGGCAGTGCTCGCTTACCACTAGGTGACCCACTTGTTTGTTTGCCGTCCTTGTCGTGTATATAAAAATATAGCTGTTGCCAGCGACTTCGTCTGCAAAGAATTCGTGTATCGCTATTTCACGAAAATTTTCCGGGATAAAAAGTAGCCTATGTGCTATTCCAGACTTTTTTCTATATGTGTGCCGAATTTCATCCAGATCCGTTGGGCCGTTCTGGCGTGATTGAGTAATAAACATCCATCCATCCATACTTTCGCATTTATAATATTAAAGTCGTCACAATTTAAAAGGCCCGTTTTGACAGTTCACGCCCATGAAGTTCTCTATTTTTTACCGATCAAAATGTTCTGAAGGTAATTGTATTTTTCATTGATGGGTATCGCTCACTCAGCTAACTTGTCCACAGACAATTAATAATCGGTTAAGGAAAAAATAAATCGATCTAGATATTTTTTTAAGGCCGACTCGTACTTGCCCGGTTTTATTTATGTTATTTAGACCAATTAATTACTGAATTTCACCAGCTGTGTAGTGATCTTTACTGAAAATTATGACCTTGGAGCTCAAAGCCGTAAACAATGGCAACACTGATTTCAATAGAATGGCTCGTCTTCATCATCTGAAGAAAATTATTAACTGAAGATTCACTTTCTAATCAGAACTTTAATCCAATGCCACTTTACAATACATATTTAAGTCGATCAAATACTCATGCAAACTGGAATCGATTTATCGTGAGTATCGAGTACCGAGTCGTATGGTTACTCCACTAGTTACGTCAGGAAGACAAATGTCAAAACGGGCCTTTTAAATTGTGACGACTTTAGTTAGA
This sequence comes from Pandemis heparana, assembly GCA_963854515.1. Taxonomy (NCBI): domain Eukaryota; kingdom Metazoa; phylum Arthropoda; class Insecta; order Lepidoptera; family Tortricidae; genus Pandemis; species Pandemis heparana. The sequence continues at coordinate 1,913,857 of OY978031.1, read as the reverse complement.
TTAGATAACTTTGCGTCTGGATTTTTATCCACTTCGAATGGCTTGATAGACTTTTGATTAAGTATATTATGATGTTTGGAGGGGACGTCACTAATTTTGCGAACATTTTACATCTCAATTTTGTTTTTATTTTTATGGTTAATCCTTAGCAACTATCAACTAAATCAGTTCAGCAGTTTCAGCGCGAATCGGCTGTGACAAACGCACAGAACAGGCCCCTTCGAATTACGATGCGTGGTCTATATGAAGGCAATCGGCGTAGATTGTCGAGTTTGTGATGTACGGTTCTGGCTGAAAATCAGTGCTGCAGGTGTCTAACACCTCAGCGTAATGCTGAGCCAGCGACCGTTTCACTTTTGCGAAGACACGCAATTCATTTTTCATGCGTGTATTTTTTTTTGTTTATTTTTTCTATTCAATTTTGTATTATGCTCTTATAATTGTGTGTTATGCAAAAAGGAATAAATGTTTTCTTATTCTTATTCTCATTCTTAAACAGAATTGTCACTTGTCACCCATTGACAAGGTGAAATAGGGGCCAGATGTGATCCTAAAAGGGTTCAATTTTTCCTTTAGATGCCTCTAAACGGGACCCTAAAAGAGTAGTTTTCGATTAAGCGTAACATTAAATCGTGTTCGATTGATAAGCTAAAAGTGATGACTGCTGCAACTCCAACAAAAGTCCGAGGAAGCTTGCCAATAGACTAATCGCCGTTTGTTGCAAACTAAGTTGTTAAATCAGAGGAGTTATGAACAAAATGGTCAGCAATTGGGAGCTTATTTCACCATTAACAGCAAAACCGTGGATTTCCGTGTAGAGTCCATAAAAAACTTTATTTATTTATTTACTAGCTTCTGCTCGCGACTTCGTCCGCGTAGAATTAGTAATTGATATGTTTATCGCTATCCCGCGGGAACTATACAATTTTCTGGGTTAAAAAGTAGCCTATGTTTTAATCTAGGGGTACCTATGCTATGTTCGTACCAAATTTTATCCAAATCCGTCCAGTCGTTTTAGCGTGAAGAAGGAACAAACATACACACTCACTCACTCACATCGTCACATTGTCACATCGTCACATCATCACATCGTCACATCGTCACAAACTTTCGCATTTATAATATTAGTAGGATTCAGCGATGGAATCGCTTATCGCTTTCCCGCGGGAATTATGCGATTTTTCGGGATAAAAATTTATAATTGTGGGCGTATGGATGGAAAATGGAATCAAAATAGTGATAAGTGCTAGCCACGTCGCCTATAACATGATTCCTAAGATTTCCCCGTCTGCGCGGGAAGAGAAGCAACTGGTACATTTTTAACCGACTTCAAAAAAAAAGGAGGAGGTTCTCAATTCGGTTGTATTTTTTTATATTTTTTTTTTATATTTGTTACTTCATAACTTCGTCAGTTGTGAACCGATTTGGAAAATTCTTTTTTTGTTGGAAAGGGAATACTTCCAGTTTGGTTCCATTGCCACCAAATCAAGATCTGATAATGAGATCCTGGAGAAATCGAAGGCAACCCTCAAATTTTATAAGCACACCTATAGCGATTTTAACATTTTTGACACCAAATCAAGTATTTACATTCAAAAAGTATAATTTGGTGGACTGGACCTGATGAAGAAGACTGCTGATGGCCAACGGAACTCGCAAAAACTAAGTAATGCTCGCGCGGCTATAAGTGATCTCGATTTATATAGATAAGCAACTAAGAAGAAGAGGCTTTAAGCTGATGATTTTTTCGAACTGATCTGATGCTGAAGCCAACGGAACTCTGTTATAAAACAATGTAACTAAGCCGTGTTTGGGCTTAATGGAATCGTTGTGAGATGCACTTTGGCTACAACCACTAAAAAGTGAGAAATAAAGTGAGCACGTATACCGTGTTTTGCATATTTTTTAGAAACTTCTAACGGTTAGGAATATTTAGACGATACTTTTAAGTACCTAATATTTAGTAAATAGTGATGAACAGATTGCATTAGAGCTTAGAGCGTATTAATCGTGGTCCCACTGTTTTAAAAATACTCACTAGGAATAATAAAATTAGGTTAGGTTCGTTAGGTATCTTCATATGGTGGAGTGTAATTCGACATTTTTATAAGTGGGACCACAAGTCCCTAGCGGGTATTAGGTTTATACATACATACATACATACATACCGTCACGCCTCTTTCCCACAGGGGTAGGTAGAGACTACTTTGTTCCACTTGCTACGATCCTGACATACCTACCTCTTTCGCTTCATCTACATAAATTGGTGTTAAAAATTGGATAAATTACAAAACGATTCACTAAAAAGCGTGAAAAAAAAATTTAAAAATAAAAAATAGAACCGCCTTCAATTCGCTACTTTAAAAATGTCAAATTAAAATTATTTTTCGGTAAGTGCTACCTAATTATTTATATTGTGTGAAGTCGGTGCCTCAGCTCAAATAGTTCCAAGCCGAATATACTTATAGGTACTATAATAGGCAGATAGACTAGGTCCACTTCTGCCACGCTTATCACACATAAATATAACAGTGGCGCGGACTGAGGCACCGACTTTAACATATAAATAATTAGGTAGCACTTACCGAAAAATAATTTTAATTTGACATTTTTAAAGTAGCGAATTGAAGGCGGTTCTATTTTTTATTTTTAAATTTTTCTTAATTAAGTAATAATAATTATAAATTTTATAACGCTATTTAGTCAAATATTATTTTTATTAATTTATCTACATTACATTATTCTTATACATACGTAGATTTAATGCTGTTTTAGACAAAAAATAAGAAAAAAATACATTGTAAATGTCAATCTGTAAAATACCTACTTTATCTACAGTCTTTCTCTAATCATTATATAAAACATTTTAAATGTTGTTTATGGGTAAATATTGAAATATTTGACAATAACCACATTGACCTATGTTTTAAAAAAACTTGATTTGCTGCATAATGCAACTAGTTTAGAAAAAGCGAGCTCGAATTTGGCGCGAAAGCATACTTCATTTGGTAAAACTTTAAATAAAAATATAAATAAAAAATGAGTAAATTCCTGGAAAACGTGACTTTTTCCTTTATGAACTGTACAAATGTCTGAATTATTTTAGTATTTTTTTTATTTAATACATTTTTTCTCATATACTTACTTATATTATGTATATATTTTTTTACTTTCCTTGTAGTCGAAATGAAAAGTAGTGTTTAACTCGGGAAAAAAACCAATATCACACTCGAAGTTACCTCGTGTGTTATTGGTTTTTTCCTCCCTTGTTGAACAATCTACTATTTCATGCGTGTATTTTTTTTTGTTTTATTTTTTCTATTAAGTTATAATTAAAATAAATAATAAATAAGTTTATGGTTTATGTAGTATATTAATTTATTTAATCTACACTGTGTATCGTTTCTTGTGTCACTGACGGTTCTGGCTGAAAATCAGTGCTGCAGGTGTCTAACACCTCAGCGTAATGCTGAGCCAGCGACCGTTTCACTTTTGCGAAGACACAACACAACGCTGATGATCAAATTTTCATGTCTGGTTTTTTTATTGTTGTTTTTTTTCTATAAAATTGTGTGTATATGCTCTTATATTTGTGTGTCTTGCAAAATGAATAAATGTCTTCTTTCTTTCTTTATTCAATTTTGTAAATATTATGCTCTTATAATTGTGTGTTATGCAAAAAGGAATAAATGTCTTCTTATTCTTATTTTTATTCTTATTCTTAAACAGAATTGTCACTTGTCACCCATTGACAAGGTGAAATAGGGGCTAGATGTGATCCTAAAAGGGTTCCATTTTTCAAAGAACACGAAATATTTACCTTGCTACTCCGCTACTTACGTGCAAGATAACCAAGCCTGTGCGAAATATATACGTTTTGCATGCAAGCCCTCCCACCACTACTGCCACACAAAACGCACACACACACATTAGATGCCTCTAAACGGGACCCTAAAAGAGTAGTTTTCGACTAAGCGTAACATTAAATCGTGTTCGATTGATAAGCTAAAAGTGATGACTGCTGCAACTCCAACAAAAGTCCGAGGAAGCTTGCCAATAGACTAATCGCCGTTTGTTGCAAACTAAGTTGTTAAATCAGAGGAGTTATGAACAAAGTGGTCAGCAATTGGGGGCTTATTTCACCATTTACAGCAAAACCGTGGATTTCCATGTAGAGTCCATAAAAAACTTGGTTTATTTATTTATTCAGCGATGGCCCGCAATTAACTAAACAGATTTATATGGGAAGTGTGAATGGGTGCGTTGTGAGGGGAAGGCCTAGGCGGACGTTCCATGATCAAATTGGGGACGTCTTGGAAAAAGGTCAGGACAAGAATACCCGAAACCGACGAGCATGTATGAAGAGATTGAATGTGGATGAAGCGAAAGAGGTATGTCAGGATCGTGGCAAATGGAACAAGGTAGTCTCTGCCTACCCCTGTGGGAAAGAGGCGTGACGATATGTATGGCCCGCGACTACGTCTGCGCAGAATCGCTTATCGCTTTCCCGCGGGAATTATGCGATTTTTCGGGATAAAAATTTATGATTGTGGACGTATGGATGGAAAATGGAATCAAAATAGTGATGAGATGCTAGCCACGTCGCTTATAATATGATTCCTAAGATTTTCCCATGTGCGCGGGAAGAGAAGCAACTGGTACATTTTGTATTTTCTTTTTTCCTAGACCAGCACGGAAGTATTGATAAACAAATGTCCAATAAGCAATTGGCCGTTGACATGATCGGTACAGTTTTAGGTCTTGGTGTTGCCAGCAATGCATGCCCCTACGAAAATGCCCCCTTACTGTCTCAATGTCGCTGCAGTGGAAGCCCGCCCTTACTCAAGCGTAAGAGCCATTAGCGATTCCAAGAACGGCAATGCAATCAAGTCGCCTGATGAGTTCAGATTTCGATCGTTGATTAAACCTCTATATTAAACGACAAACTGGTCAACTCGACGAGTCAAACATGTTTTTTTACAAGCTTCATTTAATTACTAGCTGTTGCCAGCGACTTCATCTGCAAAGAATTCGTTTATCGCTATCCCGCGGGAATTTTCCGGGATAAAAAGTAGCCTATGTGCTATTCCAGACTTTTCTCTACCTATGTGCCGAATTTCATCCAGATTCGTTGGGCCGTTCTTGCGTGATTGAGTAACAAACAAACATCCATCCATCCATCCATCCATCCATACTTTCGCATTTTTAATATTAGTTAGATATAGTTAGATTAGATTACAAGCTATTATATTAAACTCCGAAACCCCCTGCATACTAAATTTCACTAAACCGTTGGAGCTGTTTCCGGGATTCAGATTGCGGGGACAAGAACTGTTCGTTTGAAGGTATTAACTGGGTATTAACTTTTGAATTTAAGTTGTTAATTGCCACGATTGTTGGGAAAAAATCAAAACATTGACAGCTGTTATTTCCAGGATTAAAATTTCATACGTGGCAATGCGAGTCATTACTGCAATTAATTTAATTGGGAATCGGAAACGTTAAATTTATTGAAACGGCCCATTTACAATGAAATAAATTATCAATTATTTAACTGAATTATACCAATAAATAGCACACCGTGTACTACGAAGGCTTAGACAAGTGTTAAATTAGAATTGTTAGTCAGTTGGTTTAAAAGGGGGCTACGTTTGCTACGAAACAATTTTACACAATGATTTTCTATAAACTGTTTCAGTAAACAAAATGACAAAAATTACAGTGTATTCAAAATTGCTTCATTATATTTTTTTATTTTATTTCTTTTTTTTTTATTTCTTAGTTTAATTTGTTTTTTGTAAATATTTATTCAGTATATATATCAGTGACCAATATAAAGTGACCCCTCTTAAATATATGTACAAAATATCCGAAGGTCAAATTAATCTGTAACGTAGTTTGGCTAAAAAAAAATTTTATTAAATAATAAACTGAAATGAATATTTTAAAATACAAATTAAATACAATATTAATTTAAGTATACCTTAGACTATACTCATACTGATAACCTATCTCTTGCATCACTATACCTATTAATGAAAATATCATTAAAATGTTGTGTAGTTTAAAATATCTAAGTTTCCATACATACAGACAGCGTGAAGAGATTTTATTTTACCATGCGTAAAGATCTTAACCGCAGTGAAACGTACATACAGAATAAAATGGAGCCACAAGTACGAGTATCATTATTTTCCACTAAATCGCTCGTCAATAGTATAACGGCGCTCGCGGCAGACAGCCGCGGCGCGACGCCGCCGCGACGTCGGCACGACACGACAACGCACTCTCCGTGTCGCGGGTACGTAGAGGTGTGATTTGTGATGCCAGATACCACAGCCAGCCTCCTGGGTCCCACTAACATTCCTATTCTCTATTCCGTGTCGAATTAAAGAAGGTTTTTATGAAACAATTTTTGAAATGTCTTTTAGAGAGTCCATGAATGGAGACCCAGAGCGGATACTCGAGGGCGCGGCAGACCACCCCAGCACTGGATGGACGACATTCGACGGCACGGAGGTTGACTGGATGAGACGGCCACAAGATCGCCAAGAGTGGAAGAAGAGGGAAGAGGCCTACATCCAAGATTGGATCACCAAAAGGCCACGATGATGATAAAGATTTAACAAGTAACAGTGAGTCTCCAAACTCAGTGAAAAGTAAAATATCAAATCTAATCTAACTAATATTATAAATGCGAAAGTATGGATGGATGGATGGATGGATGTTTGTTTGTTACTCAATCACGCCAGAGCGGCCCAACGGATCTGGATGAAATTTGGCATAGAGATGGAGAAAAGTCTGCAATAGTACATAGGCTACTTTTTATCCCGGAAAATTGCGTAGTTCCCGCGGGATAGCGATAAACGAATTCTTTGCAGACGAAGTCGCTGGCAACAGCTAGTATTAAAAGTACTTTAAGGCCACCTATTGTTACCTTATTACTTCTGTATGTACCTTTTTTCTATTTTGATTTTTATATGTGGAGTTCAATAAAGAGATTGTGTTGTATTGTATACTTATACGCCCACAATCATGCTAAACGTGGCCTTTAGATCTTGTTACCATAGGGTCTGTCTACACCGTAAGGGGTAAAGACGAGATTTGTGTATATATGTGTGTGTAGTAAAATTATCTATAAGTTAAAATTGGTTTCAACGGAAACCGGAATGAACCTGATCTTTCCATCTCTAAGGCGCACTGTTCACGTTTGCATTTGTTTTGACAGCTGACGCCTGACACCTGACGCATTTGTCAACGCCTGACGTGAAGAATAAAACAACATAAAACCACAACTCACTCATTACAAATTGGAGCTTGACGTGTGACGATAGAGTTTAAATTCAAACTGAGGTGTTTTTAGACTTGTGTCTTTTGAATTTTGGACGGCTAAAGCATCGAAATTTAGTGCCCAGTCTATTTTGAAACGTACTTCGTTTTGCGGTGCGTTTAAAATTGAATGTTAGCAGTTCTATTCCCAGATGATATGGAATGCTACTGTAAATGTCAAGAGATTTGAAATGACGGTATTTGACGGGTAGTAAGTGCAGAGCTTTAGGGTGGGCTTTTATTGGCGTGCAAAATAAATCTCATACATAATGCATACATACATGTCGTCACGCTTCTTTCCCATAAGGGTAGGTAGAGGGTTCTTAGTTCCACTTGCTACGATTCAGCCTTGCTTGATGCCTCCACACTTGTCAATATCTTCATACATGCTCGTCAGTTTAGGGCAGTGTTTTTCAAAGTGTGGGTCGCGACCCCCCGGGGGGTCGCGAGACCTATCCAGGGGGGTCGCGAGGCTCAGCTGAAAGTATTGTGACTAGATGGAATGTTTTTTTTTTCAAGGATGTACATTTTAATCAATCAATCTTAGACAAATAACAACATTGTGGTTTGTCGTCCGTAACAGAAAAACCGGTATTTTAAATAGTTTTAGTCATATTTTCCAGACGTTGTAGGCATCGATTATCTTTTTAGATACTACTTTTCCATTTCGTCGCAAAATAATCTCCAAAATAACAGCTGCCTTTTAATATTTAAAAATGGGTAGGTACTAGGTAGGTTGCGAAACAATAAGTATCTTCTGAATACTTATGATAAATATAGTTTGCGTTCCAAAACGCATGAATGATTGAATATTAGAAGGGTGCGTTCCAAATCTGTTAAAATAAGAGTTGGGTTCTAAGGTTAATCGTACAAATTGGGTTTTGGGGGGTCGCGAAGGAATTTTGATGGTCATTAAGGGCCGTGACGCCAAAAAGTTTGAAAAACACTGGTTTAGGGTGTTGTCTTGACACGTCCCCATTTTGTTATTTGGTTGTAGCGTTGAAAATTTCTGGAAAAACCCCGTTTCTTTCCAAACGGCTTGTTTTTTTTTTGTTTTTTTACGGAAAAAATCATGAAATTTTTCGCTTCAATTTTTCGGAACAAAAAATGATTTAAACAGGTTTCAATCGGTTATTTTTTTTAATACTGGTGGGTAGGTGAATGATAATAGACTTACTTTGAAATTAACATGGTCACAGTTGTGTCATTTCGCTATGTGGCTTTTTTTGTAAAAAATCCGAAAAAACGAAAAAAACTAAAATTTCATAAATTTCCGAAAAATCCGATTTTTTCCGAAATTTTCAACGCTATTTGGTTGGTTGTTTTTCAATAGGCATGACTGCGTTCATGATAGAAGCAAAAGAACGCACGTACGGAACCCTGAACGTGTAGCCCGACACACTCTTGATGCTTTTTAAGTGTAGCCCCGCATTCCCAAAACCACTGACAGACAAATCAAATTAATTGTTTAATTCCGCCCTCCTGTAATGCGGTCTACATTGTACCAATATTAGGGTAGCGCGTCGGCCTACCGCGACCGCCGATCAACGTTTGTGCAAATGTTTGCCCCAACTTTCCTGTTGTTCTTTTGTTTTAATCAGCCCTATAACAATACAAGCATCATCGTATTTGATACATCGGAGATACATTGATGTGCTCAAATATAATGTGAAGACGTGTCGAAAGTGTATGTTTTTTTTTTTGTGTTCGCCGACCAAGGTCCTATTGTATGTATAATGACATTAAGTTTCAACACGTTTAGTGCTGGCCACAGGTGACCCTAGGGCTGGCGTTTACCTCTCTCAAAGGTTAGGAATAGCAGTTCAGAGAGGCAATGCGGCCAGCGTCTTGGGGTCGATGCCCGTGGAATGATGCGGCTGGCAACCCATCACTATTTTGATTCCCCTTTCCACCTGTAGGCCCACAATTATGCTAAACGTGGCCTTTGTAAGCCATCTATCATCGACGACAATGTCTGCAAATCGTATTAATTTTCTTTCTCGCACCGTCAAATTGATCTTAGAAAATGAAAAAATTACAGCTTTGTGCTAATTTCAAGTTTATTTAATATTACGCGTTTGACGTTGACACCCGGCACACCATTTGAATTTACTATTTATCATTAAATTTCGATTCATCCGACCCTATTCTCAAATGCCTAACTCCTAGTTTCTCATAAGGATTCTTCGTCGGTTCTGATGCCTCAATCTGTCCTTCCCTGTTATTTTCCTCATCAGCTTTTTCTGCGCTGTCACCAGTTGCTTTATCTGTGCTCTCAATATTTTCCTTGACCTTGGTAGCTGTTCTATCAGAATTTCTACTCGTATAATGCTTCCATGTGCGCCAGGTATTGTAATCTGTTTGCTTACTGGCGTCTTCAGAGGCTTCTGCTTGACTGGTAGCCATAGTAGCTTCATCTGTATTTTTCTTAGAAGTTTCGGTAGCTTCACTTATGTCCGATTCATCTGAATCAAAGCGCAAAGAATCACTATCATCAGTGGTTTTACTAGTTTCTGCATCATCTGAATCCAGACGTCCGATGTTTTGATACTCTGGCTTCACAGATACGCTGGATTCCTCAACTGGTTCAAAGGTCCTCCAAGTATGTATATATTCTTTTTTCCTAATCGTCGTGTCTTTTAAAACTTCTGCACCAAACGTAGACAAAGTGTTTTGGGTATTCAGATTTTCATTCCAAGTCGTCGTATCGTCAACACTTTCAACAGTTTCTGGTTCATCAGTTAATTCTGAATTGTTCTCAACACTCTCTGGCTTCCCTGGTATTCTCGTGGCCTCATAATCACGTGAATCTAAGCGCCAATAGTTCTGATCACTTACATTTGCCAAGGATTTAGTGACTGAAGGTTCCAAGTGCCATTTTTTAGATTGTCTGCCCTGTAAGTTAGTGTCTGTTGTTGTCTGTGTTGTGGCTTTTGGCCGGCTTTTGTGATGTCTTTTCTTTTTCCATTTTAGAGTGCCTGCTGAAGGCTCTATGGTGTGATGTTGATTGTCTATGATCTTGAAGCGAGGAGCGTTGGTTGATATCCGTAAGGGGGTATATTCGGCGAACATGTCATAATCTTCGTTGTTTGATTTCATTTTGCGCAGCGTTAATAGTTCTTTGGATTGTTTTCGTTTCACTGAAACAATAATAATACAGTCGGCTAAGTAAACAACTTTATTGAACATCAATTCGCCGCTATCTGCCGCTTTTTGTTGTTTCCTGGTTTCTGTTATTATTGTAATTTCACGAAAGGTTTACAATCGCTGATTCTAGAGTCTAATGTTATCCTGAACGAAGTATAACTAATATAAAGCATGTATTGTAATACCATACATTTTCCGTGCCCCATCATTACTGTGTTCAGTTGCAATATCATCAATGTAAATAACGTCATCTGCATCATACATGGGTTTCATTGGAGTCTCCTCATACTGAGACCACTGGAAAAATTATAATTATTAAAACTTTACGTATTACAAGTGAAAGACACGCACAATAAAATTACCCTCTTATTCATAAACGCTTTTTAGGCTTCTGCTAACTTAGCAATCGTTGGTCCTTATCTGTGAAAGGTAAATGTCAGAGTGACAGATAAGGACAAGCGATTTCTAAGTTAGCAGAAGCCTACAGAGCATTAATGAATAAGGAGGTAAGCTATTAAGGCGATACCAGCCGCTAAACTAGTACCACTTCGGATATCGAAGGTTAGATACTAGGGAAACACCTATAATATGTATTAAATCAGTGTATACAATTTGTCGTTCTGTAGTTGTAACAAAAAACTTGCACAAAACTTAAAAGGCCGCTTTTTGTCTTCCTGTCCGTCTGTCTGTCTTTATGTATGTCAGCCTGTCTGTCTGTCACCAGGCTGTATCCAAGGAACCATGATAGCTTGAAAGTTGAAATTTTCACAGATGTTATGTTAGTGTTGCCGCTATAACAATAAAAATACTAAAAATATAACTTTTATATGTCTTGTCTATGTAAGTAATCAATATAAAATGACCTCACACTGCCTACATTTTGCTTAAGAGAAGGGCTTTACTAACTCAGTATTTTGGGCACTCTCTATCGGACTTTGTGCGGAACTCTCGGTGCTCGAGTCTGACTCGCACTTCTTATATGTTATAAACTTACTTGTTTTCGTAATTATTTCGTTTGTGTACCGTGAAATATAATATAAGTTTTCAGTGTTCAGCGCATAGTTGTAGTTATAACTAGAGCAGTGTTCATAGCATGTCGTAAACAGAATAATAGTTTAGTGCCGCCATAAACTGGTTATGTCTTCAATGCGTTGTATTTTCCATTACTTGGGCAGCTCACGCAATTCCAATGTGCAGCGAGTGCATGGAAATTGCATTTTTAACCGACTTCAGAAAAATAAGGTTCTATACATTTTTTTTTGTTTTCACACCTCTCATTCTGAAAGCTTTGCTCCCTGTCGAGAGGGATCAAAGTGAAATTTTTCTGTTCAAAGCTTTTCTAAGGGTTTTTTTTCAAATGCAATGTTTAAAATTCATAACTATAAAACCACGCCATTTTCTATGCTCTTTAATTATATTAAAAAAAACAGTTTTTTTTTAATGTTTGGTGTGAAAAGTTGTATGAGCCACTCGGGAGCAAAATTATTTTCATCTTGGGCATTAACATTTGAATCCTGAGCGTAGCGAGTAACACAATGAAAATAACTATTGTAGAATCCTTCGCTACATTGTGGATTCAATGTAGCGCCCTCGCCGTAAATACATTATTTTGGTCCCTTGTGACACAAATAACAACAGAACTATTGTTACAGTGGGACGTGTTAGGATAATTTGAGATCCGAGCCTATTAATTTCTTAAAGGGCTGGCAACACTCTTAACGGCTTTCGTTATGAGTGTCTATGGGCGTTAGTGATTGCTTTCCATCAGGTGACCCGCATGCTCGTTTCCCTCCTATCGAAAAAATAAAAAAAATACTAAAAAAATCCCTAACGGTTACAATTTTACTTACTAGATGGGGCAACTGTTGATTGTATGTTGACGATATTATCACCAATAGTGGACCGATTTAAAAAAATATTTTTTCATTCAAAAAGCCTGAGGTGGTCCTATTACCACCAAGTCTGAATTTGATGATGGGATTTCTTAGAAATCAAGGGTAACGCTTAAATTTATATACACACATAATGTGTTTCGTTTAGGTACTGATGTCAAAGGTATTAAGCAGTAGACATTATTAGGCTAGGGGAGGCCTATGTCCAGCCAGTGGACGTCTTTCGCCTGACATGATGATGATGATCATGATGATTGTTGGTGACTGGCTGGGTTAGAGCTTCCTTTTAGTATATATTTCTTATTCTTAAGTTGTTCCATTTTTAAAAACACCTTCCTTTGTGACGACATGAACTCTTCAATCAGTCGCTCTGCACGATTGTAGCTGAAAACAGCTGATTATTATTTATTTAGGCTCCTAGTTATTTCGTTTGTGTGTTAGTGTGTATAGTTTACGTTATTAAACCCTTTTATCCAAAGCCGAGCGCGACTTTAAATTCCGTCGTCAACAAGATTTTTAGGCTAACTAGTAAACTCATTTTTTTAGAAACACGGGTACTTTCATTTTATTTTGAGTTTTAGGAAATAAGGTAACTTCAATTGACTTCTTCCTTTATTTACTCCTTTATATCGAGCGATGATAAGTTGTAGGTGTCTGTCAAATGGGTTTATGTCTGTGTGTGTATGTGTGCGTGTCTGTGTGTGTAGGTGCCTAGGTGTACCTATTTCTTTAGTTTAAACTAAAAATTAAACAGCACACGATTGCGATTACGAACGTGTGTAGAGATGTCGTTTCCGCGGCCATTTCCCGCCGCAGCGAATTAGGGCTCTAGGGCTGGGTGTGATTGAACCATACCGCGACAATAGGGTACAAGAATACAAGGTCTCTCAGAAGTTTATCGTAATAATTAAAGAAAGAAAGAAAGAAGTCATTTATTCATTTTACAAGACACACAAATATAAGAGCGCATATACACAATTTTATAGAAAAGAAACAACAAAAACAAAAAAAAAATACAGATATGAAAATTAGATCATCAGCGTTGTGTGTGTCTTCGCAAAAGTGGAACGGTCGCTGGCTCAGCATTACGCTGAGGTGTTAGACACCTGCAGCACTGATTTTCAGCCAGAACCGTCTGTGACTCGAACGATACACAGATGAAAAATGTACTATATAAACCATAAACTTTTACGTAGGTAAAGTAATAAATAGAACCCGACTTATGTATAACTCACACTCACACTCTCGTGTGTGTGTGTGTGTGTGTGTGTGTGTGTGTGTGTGTGTGTGTGTTATATGTGTGTGATGTTGTGTGTATTGTATTAGGGTTATTTTGACTGAATACTTACTATAATAATAATAATAATTAATAATAATTTATTTGCTTTTACAAAAGATCTTAAATGCAACGGAGTTGAGTCCTCCTATTAAGTTAAAAACTTGTGTCAGGAGGCCTCGCTCTTCCAAAAACTAGAAACAGTTCATGCATGAAATTATACTAGTTTGGTACTTAAGCTAGTTATACTTAAGCTAGTTATTTAACCTAAAATACTTACTGACTATTATATTTTATCCATACAAACACTTTCATTTAAATTTTTGATTCGAAATTTAGTCACGGCCTTTCACGCGGTTCCCTTTGAATATAGATCACACTTTGAATAGATCGTTATGTATGAAAACTTTTTGTCATGAATTAAAAAATCCCGAAAATCATTTACAGTAATTTAGCTTCAGTTAACATCTGACAGTAAAAAGTACGTTCCGCCAAAAAATCTAATCTAACTAATATTATAAATGCGAAAGTATGAATGGATGGATGTTTGTTTGTTACTCAATCACGCCAGAACGGCCCAACGAATCTGGATGAAATTCGGCACATAGATAGAGAAAAGTCTAGAATAGCACATAGGCTACTTTTTATCCCGGAAAATTGCGTGGCTCCTACGGGATAGCGATAAACGAATTCTTTGCAGACGAAGTCGCTAGCAACAGCTAGTAACTTATAATTAAGTGGGAAAGTTAAATAAAGCTTGGAATATGTCAAACGACGAATGCCCCTTCACTATTACCTCTATAATCGAGCCCCACTTGCATCGCGTCCTCATCTCCAACGAATTAAACCTCAATCCCATTGAATAAACCTAGAAATTCCAGGTCTAGCAGAATTTTGATATAGCTATGGGAAGCAAGACTACTTCTTGCGGAAGCGCTAAAGTAATGATTTAAGGAGCTGATCTGATCACGCTCTTATTTTTTTTTAAATAGGAAAACAACGATCTATAGTCCAATGAATTTATTTTAAATGTAAACTTATTATATTGTCATTTTTAAATTATTCTTGTTTATTTTAGTCATTAAAAATAATTTTATTTTAGAGTGAAATCCTTTTCGTTAATTGTTGATAATGGTAATTAACGTTTTAAACCATTGAACCGATTTTAATGAAATTTGGTACGGAGGTTTTAGTCCCGGGGTCACCGACCTTAAGTTATATTAGTTTATTTTAATTACAGCACTAACAGCCTTGTCTATTAGTTCATGGAATCGCAGCCGCCCGTACCTCTCGCGAGAACTGAGATTTGTTAATTCATCGAACAATAAAAAAAAAGTCCCGGGGAAGGACATACCTACCTATAGTTTTTATCCCGGAAAATTGCACATTTGCCACAGGATAGCGATAAACGAATTCAGCGTAGACGTAGTTGTAGTGTTAGTATGATAATTTGATAATAAAATAATTATTACAAAATCGCTCGTATAAAGTACTTAGGTACTTAATAGAACTAAAATATCTTTGCAATATACCTCAAGGCTGTCTAAAATCCATGGAAAAAAGCACAAACTGAAGGTTCAAGGTTTTTGTGCAGAAAAAATTTAATAAGACACGAGTTTTATTAAGTTACATTTTGTTTTCTAATAAAATTCGGATTCAATCAAAGATTTATGAAATGGAAGGGTGAAGTTCGGTTTCTGTTATTGGTATTGTTTGTGGGAATTGAATTTATTCTGCACACGTTCATTTGAAAAATGTAGCTGATTTACTGCTGTAGTTAGATCACTAAACAATAAGCGTTTCTTATTTCTTACTAGCTGTTGCCAGCGACTTCGTCTTAAAAAAAATCGCGGGAACTACGCAATTTTCCGGGATAAAAAGTAGCCTATGTGCTATTACAGACTTTTCTCCATCTATGTGCCGAATTTCATCCAGATTCGTTGGGCCGTTCTGGCGTGATTGAGTAACAAACAAACATCCATCCATTCATCCATCCATCCATCCATACATACTTTCGCATTTATAATATTAGTTAGATTAGATTATGCTATAATTAATGCTGTACTACCCTCGGGCGTATAATGCAGTTACGTTAACGCGATTGTGTGACATGCCGGTGTTTGCATCCTTCGACGCGTTAGTTATTAGAGAACTAACACCTGCGGGTTGTATTCGCGTTGCGGACGACGCGTTACATGCCTTGCAATTAATAAAACTCAATCAATCAATTCCAATGTTTAATGGGATCATGTCAAGTGTCCACATGATATCATTATTAAATCCATGAGTCATGGATGTTTCTATCTAATTAAGTATATATTTCTCTATATAAGTATGTATATCGTTGTCTGCAGGTCTTGTCACCTTAGGCTCTGTCTACCCCGTAAGGGATAAAGACGTGATTTTTGTATGTACGTACGTATCGTTGTCTAGTACCCGTAAAACAAGCCTTACTATCGCTTACTTTGGGGTCTCTAGGTCAATTTTTGTGAATTTAATATATAAATTTTAAATTATTATTTAAATCGTACAAAAATAACATTGGAAACTTAGTTATGTGAACTTACGATAAATTCTCGTGTATTAAGTTTCGGGGTATTTGTCAGGTAGTTATTAGTGGTTTCCACTCCGTGAAAAAAAGGCTCTGTTTATCCCGTAAGGATAAACGTGTTTTATGTAGGTCAGCATGATTTTTTTTTTTTTTTTTTTTTATGTGAAAAAAGGCAAACGAGCAAGTGGGTCACCTGATGGTAAGCGATCACCACTGCCCATAGACACCCGCAACCCCAGAGGGATTGCAGATGCGTTGCCAACCTAGAGGACTTAGATGAAATGCCTCTTGTGCCCGTAATTTCCCCGGCTGTCTTACTCTCCACACCGGAACACAGCAGTGCAAGCACTGCTGCTTAGCGGCAGGATTAGCGAGTAAGATGGTGGTAGCGATCCGGACGGACCTTGCACAAGGCCCTACCACCCGGAAGTGTGGAATGTGAGGGTTGAAAGTTGTCACCATAATTGGAACACTCCTAGCAGCCGGAGGCGGGTCAACAGCTAATGCGATATGCGAACAATACACAGCGTTGCCAAATGCCTCTAATCATTTAATTAATATTAGTATGACAAACATAACATAGAGGTTAAAGTAAGCGGTTAATTTTCGTTATTTACCTGTTTTTGAAGCGATAACTTCTTATGGGAGGGTAAGGGTGCGACCACACCGCCGCTTAAAAAACGGTGACGTTACGGAATCGCAACAAAATGTATGAAGAAACGGTGAGAAAACGTGACGCATACGACACGTCACTGCGTATACGCGGCGGTTTGGTCGCACCCTAAACAGCTTCGTAACGTAACGCGTTACGGTGCCAGCCTGTCTGGCTTCCCTTTCTCTGACACATACGGCAGCGGTAGGCAGGCTCTTCCTCTCACTCTAACCTACAGCACTAGTCGTATTTCGGACAGACGCTTCCCCCTCTCTCTACTCAGTGTTAAGTGTGCGATAGACTGTTAGTAACTTAGATTAGTTTAAGTTATCACTTCTGTCGGGCGTCCCGAGACGCACCACGATTCTTTTTTGTATTGTTGATTTCTGTCTTGCACGTGACTAGCGGAGCAAGGTAATTTTGTTCATTGTAACATAAACTATGGCCCAAAGCCATCTTTATTTATAGTACAAGATTGTTTGTCCTCGTTTCTTCAAGCAAGCTTAATCCCTTGCAAGATAAGGTTGCGAACAGCGCCATCTGTCGACGGCGTCCGATCAACATTAGTTTGGATTCTTTCGGTGCGCGCGCGCTATCGCGGTATTGACGATGCGGTTGGGGAAAAGTTTGAGATGCATTGGGAGGAATGATTTTTCAATCTACGGTGGCTGCAATCTAACTTAATCTAACTAATATTATAAATGCGAAAGTATGGATGGATGGATGGATGGATGGATGGATGGATGGATGGATGGATCTTTGTTTGTTACTTAATCACGCCAGAACGGCCCAACGGGTCTGGATGAAATTTGGCACATAGATAGAGAAAAGTCTGTAATAGCACATAGGCTACTTTTCATCCTGGAAAATTGCGTAGTTCCCGCGGGATAGCGATAAACGAATTCTTTGCAGACGAAGTCGCTGTCAACAGCTAGTATTGTAATTGCGAAAGTTTGGATGGATGGATTGATGGATGGATGTTTGTTTGTTACTCAATCACGCCAGAACGGCCCAACGGGTCTGGATGAAATTTGGCACATAGATAGAAAAAAGTCTGGAATAACACATAGGCTACTTCTTATCCCGGAAAATTCCCGCGGGATAGCGATAAACGAATTCTTTGCAGACGAAGTCGCGGGCAATAGGTGGACAATAAATATCATGGGACCTAGTCTCAAATGAAACAAAGCTTATATTAACGTAATTATTGAGCCACTTCCACACTGGTCCGGGAGCAAAGAAAAAACATAGAATGTACCAATTGCTTCTCTTCCCGCGCAGATGGTAAAAGCCCATCGAGGGAATGGGCGAAAATCGTAGGAATCATGTTATAGGCGATGCGGCTAGCAACCCATCACTATTTTGATTCCCTTTTCCACCACTCCCACAATCATGCTAAACGTGGCCTTTAGGTCTTGTTATCCTAAGCTCTGTCTATCCCGTAAGGGACAAAGACGTGATTTAGTACTTATGTATGTAGGTACGTTGTTTAAGACAAGTAGGCTTATTGTTTTACTCGCTCGCGATCGCCATCGTGTTCATTTTGACAGTTCTTGTATGAATGTGACAGCTAGCTGATTCCGATGCCAATTGTCAGCCCATACACGAACTGTCAAAATGAACACGATGGCGATTGCGAGCGAGTTAGACAATAGGCCTACAGTTTGTTTGTTTGGGCCAAACGGTCCTACCCCAAAAATCAAAAACTGCATTAATAGAACCGTCGTCTCCCGGTGCGCTCGCACCCGATACCAACAAATGCCCTGCCCCGCTATCTTAACTGCCCCTTCTGATTTATCCCCAGTTGCCCCAATCGAGATTTATCCCCAAGTGGGGCAAATTGTCCTTAGCGCGACATCGTCTGCCTAATGTCCTCTGATAGCAGCATAATGTCCACCTCCGGTTTTTAAGAGTAAGACGTTTGACGTGATAGGCCTCGAATAAGACTGAATAAGTGGGATTGTTTGGTAAAAAAATCATTTTTACTCGAAAGGAAAAAGCGGAACCCTTATAGGATCACTATGTTGTCCGTCCGTCCGTCTGTCAAGGCCCTTTTTCTCAGGAACGCGTGGAGGTATCAAGCTGAAATGTATATCAAATACTCAAGTCTACTGTCCATTGGACCTGTGAAAAAATCAAACTTCTAAGCCAACGCAATCAAAAAATAAGTACAGCCGTTTATGCCGCAAATTTCAACAAATTTTCGAAACTCGCAAGGGAATCAAAAGCTACTCCCCGTGAACTCGGAATATTGAAATTTGGTACGAAGCAACGTCTCATAGCACAGATAAAGGAAAAATTGCGAAAACCTTAAATTTATTATGTCTGCTGTCTACGTAAGTAACCAATATAAAATTACCTCACACTGCATACATTTTGCTTAGGGTTCTGCTAACACTGGATTTTATGTTTACAGGGCAAATTTTTGCGGAGCCCTCGGTGGGCGAGCCCAACTCGCACTAGGCCGGATTTTTGTTCACTATACTTCCATTGTTATCTCCAACAAGATGGACGCCCTAGGCTGCGCTTGCTGATCCGCGGTCTCCACTCTAGAACCTTTCGGATCGTTTTCATTTGTCATCGACCTTGGCGCTAGAAAACTCAATGGACAGTAGGTATTAGTTTTGTTGATGAAGTGAAATATTAACGCTTTATGTTCTACGCAAAGCCCTAGGGCGGCAAAGTAATTTCTTGGCTATACGTTTGGGGTGATTTGGGAGAAAAGCAGCTCCTTGTCGGGGCCTAATTCCTCATTACGACACCATTCATCTCGGCCAGCTCCACAGAAATAGACCACTAGACAGGTCTCGGAAACAGTTATATTTTTCAAACCCCCTAGTCCAAACACTAATAATAATGTATTGTATTGTATGTACAGCTGGTACTGTAGGTGTCTACGAGCTGCGGTGTAATTCCTAATCTGCATTGGGCCCGTGTGGCAACTACTTATAGCCCAAGGCCTCCTGATAGGATGCCTATGCCCAGTAGTGGGACGTATATAGGCTGCATGCTGCGCGTGTGAAGTTTCTAACTGAACTGGACCACAGATTACTTAATAGTTACTATCTGGGGCCTTACCATGACGTCTTAATTCCGACTCAGTTCAGATTTTAACTGTCATTTTTAGTATGGATCTGACAGCGAGCGAACCAAAATTGAGTCGCATTAAGACGGAACCCCCCAGTATTCTTCACTGGGTTCTGGAGTGGAGACCGCGTGTTGGCAAACGCTGTGTAGGGCGTCCTGTATGCTTAGTGTAAGTTTTCGGTCACAAAATACTTCTCGAATGCGTTTGCGTTAAGGTGCGACCACACCGCCGCTTAAAAAACGGTGACGTTACGGAATCGCAACAAAATGTATGAAGAAACGGTGAGAAAACGTGACGCCTACGACACGTCACTGCGTATACGCGGCGGTTTGGTCGCATCCTTAAACTGTCAAATACTATGAGAACAGTTTGTTGCCGTTTCGATCCGCAAGTGGCGCTGCCTATTATTCCATAGTAATTGTGACGTTTGCGTGAACGCGTTCGAGACGATTGTTCGTGTGAAAACTTACGCTAGAGGCTCAGTAGCCAGATGGGGCGATGATATTTGCAAGGCAGCGGGCAGGAATTGGAGAGCTGAAGATCGAGCCCAGTGGCGTGCTGGAGTGGCCTATGTCCAGCAGTGGACTGACACGGCTGATGATGATGATTGTTTACACGCCCTTCTTCGTGTGCCTCTTCAGCCCTGAAGGTTGGCCGTTAGCTTTTTGTATTCCCTGTCAATAGACAAACGGAACAGCTGTTCTACCGAGGCAATACCATAATGACGACCTGGGCCCTGTTTCTTGAAACTTATTAGACTAGTAATATTAGTGTTTTGTCTCGTAAATTAAACAAAAGAATGAAACAAAACATATTATTATTACTCTAATTAAGCTTCGAGAAACGGGGCCCTGATACGCCACAAACAAGAAGAAGAAGAAGAAGACTTTATATTATACTTTTCTTTTTTGTTTTCTCTCTCTTTACTATGTATAATACTAAGTGAGTTTTGCTGTGGTGTTTTTGTGTGTTTGCGTAGTGCATCTTTGCGACCATGCGCGTACTTTGTTTTTCTTAATTGTATACAATTTGTGTCTAGTTGTGAGATCCTGTAATTGGCTTTATTGATACTATAGAAGTAATCTATTTTGCAATTTATAGCTGTTGGTTCTCCGAAAATAAATAAATAAATAAATAAATAAATAAATATGACAGTTGTTTCGTTACGGCATCTAGGGCCGCTCTTGAATAAAAGAGCCGATTGTCACTTTGACAATTATGTCACATAGAGTAAGTAGGAGCGTGCATCCTGTATAATAAACTAGCTGTTGCCCGCGACTTCGTCTGCAAAGAATTCATTTATCGCTATCCCGTGGGAACTTTGCGGGATAAAAAGTAGCCTTGTGTTATTCCAGACTATAATCTATCTCTGTGTTAAATATGGTCCAGATTTGTCCAGCCGTTCTGGCATGAAAGAGTAACAAACATCTATCCATGCTCACAAACTTTCGCATTTATAACATTACTAGCTGTTGCTAGCGACTTCGCCTGCAAAGAATTCGTTTATCGCTATCCCGCGGGAACTACGCAATGTTCCGAGATAAAAAGTAGCCTATGTGCTATTCCAGACTTTTCTCTAACTATGTGCCAAATTTCATCCAGATCCGTTGGGCCGTTCTGGCGTGATTGAGTAACAAACAAACATCCATCCATCCATACTTTCCAATTTATAATATTAGCTAGAAGTGTGATTGTCGCATCCAGTAAAGAACATAGGGCAACGATCACCACTGGCTTAAATCTTGGCCTGATATTCTGTCGACATACTATACTTCGCAAAAGTATATATATATTACAGTAAGCAAATAAATACACACATGGTTGCGTCACGATTTATTCGTGTGTCTAAAGACTTACGTCTTATATGACCATTTTAACATACATGTAACATATTAACAGCCTTATTCGTAAAAAGTTAGAGGCTCGCTATAAGCTCGCTATAGGACCGATGCAAAAAAACATGATTCATAAACGTCAATTAGCGCTAAGCAGTCCATCAAGGGTCTGTTAAGTCTTCCGAAAGTTAGCGGACCGTAGACCCTACTTTATCTCTCTGCTAACTCACAAAATGGCCGCCACACATGTGAACAGCTGATTTTGGCAAGAGCAAAACCATACGCAAGACAGTTTTTTTGTTTTAGTTTTTATTCTTTCCGGGAAAGGTAAAGGAAACTAGATCCACACTGCCTAGTTTGTCGTGTTAATTCGCTGGTTTCCCGCTAATTCGCTGCCACTGCTGTCAATTTTTTTTTAATTCACTAAAAAGCCATTTATGGTCTATGATTTGTCAAGGTGACAACATAACGCGTCTAATCCATCCATCAACAGCTCATTAGCTAACAGACTGCTAGCAAGCGTTTATGAATCATACTTTTTAACAACTGTCAAATAAGCTTAATCAGTCTGTTAACTAATGGAACGATCAAAGCTCAATTAAGGTTTTTTTATGAATAAGGCTGTAAGTCTTTATCCCTTAGGTATGGGATAGACTGAGCGTAGGGTAACAAGACTAAAGGCCATGTTTAGCATGATGGTCGGCGTGTAGGTGTAAAGAGGAATTAAAACAGGGATGGGTTAGCCGCATCGCCTATAACATGAAACATCATTCCTAAGCTTTGCCCATTCCCTCGATGGGCTTTACCATCTGCGCGGGAAGACAAGAAGCAGTTACGTCACTCCCAAAAATACTGAAAAATATTAACAGGGCTATTTAGTCAAAATAAGCTGATCTACTAAAATATTCTTGGGAGTTACCATAACGTCTTAATGTGATTCAATTCAGATTCAGTTTGGGTTCGCTAGCTGTCAGATCCGTAATCAAAATTTTTTTTTTATGTGAATAGGAAGGCAAACGAGCAAGTGGGTCACCTGATGGTAAGCGATCACTACTGCCCATAGACACCTACAACCCCGGAGGGATTGCAGATGTGTTGCCAACCTAGAGGACTTAGATGAAATGCCTCTTGTGCCCGTAATTTCCCCGGCTGTCTTACTCTACACACCGGAACACAGCAGTGCAAGCACTGCTGCTTAGCGGCAGGATTAGCGAGTAAGATGGTGGTAGCGATCCGGACGGACCTTGCACAAGGCCCTACCACCCGCAAATTACAGCTAAAACCTAAACTAAGTCGGAATTGGATCGCATAATACTAATAATAATAATAATATTTGCATGCTAAAACTGGCTAAGTATGTGTATCTACTAATTGAGATTTAAACTAAGACCATTTTAATCCATACTTTTTGCGAATAAATAAATCTGAATCTGAATCTGAATCATTAAGACGACTTACCATGACGTCTTAGTGTGACTCAATCCCGATTCAGTTTAGGCTCGGTCGCTGTCAGATCCACATTAAAATGACAGTCTATACTGAGTCAACATTGAATCACATTTAAGACGTCATGCGTGGTTAACGTGACCGTTTTTTTTGTCAGAGCGGGACATCTGCGGAATTAAGTAATAAAAAAAAGTTAGGTATTAGTGTTGTACAAGTTTTTTTAATATAGAACATAGAATAACTCAAAATAATCAAAGCAAATAAGTAGTGACGTGATTTCTAGTTTGTTGTAGAAGGGGTTTATCTATCCTGCTCGCACGCAATAGCGCGACACCGCTCGGCGGGTGACGCGCTGTCTCCGTGCCGTGCCGTGCCACGCATTTCGAGCGAGAAAAATACATTTTAAATTATTATTTGGTGTGTTTGCAAAAGCGGGACAATTTCAGCCTCGCGGGGACACCGGGGCAGACTGCCTGAAAGCGGGACTGTCCCGCCCAAAGCGGGACGTATGGTCACGTCATGCATGGTGCACTGAAAAAAATAATTTGCTAAATGAAACCGAGCTTTCGACAGCCTGGGGCCTTACCATGACAGTTCAAGTTTTAGCTGTCACTTTTAGTATCAATCTGACAGCGAGCGAACCTAAACTGAATCGCATTAAGACGTCATGGTAAGGCCCCTGTATCTAACTTAAGAAAAGTGACTATAAATTAGGGTCATTGCTCTTCTAGCTTTCTAGTATGTCTACTCTCTATACTCTGATTTCTGTTGTCCTGTCAATCGTTCGAAGGTTAACTGGAAGAGATCCCTTTAAGGGATAAGTTCGCCTTTGTACATCTATTTGTCTCATTATCTGTAAAATTAATGTGTTTTATGTACAATAAAGAGTTATACATACATACATACATACTAACGCAATATCTTACCAAAATGTTTGGTTATGTTTTGCTTGGTTTTGCATGGAACAGATCTGCTAAAAGTGAATGCACTGATTGCAGATGCAAAATATTAAAAAAAAAAAAAAAAATGTTTTGCTCTTTATAGGTAAACCTGTCTGTTAAATCAGTATGCTTAGTGTAAGTTTTCGGTGACAGAACACCGTCTCGAAAGCGTTTGCGTTAAAATATCAAATACTATGAGAACAGTTTGTTGCCGTTTCGATCCGCAAGTGGCGCTGCCAAATTTTTCCATAGTAATTGAGACGTTTACGTGAACGCGTTCGAGACGTTTGTTCGTGTGAAAACTTACACTAGAGGCTCTGATTAACTTTAATAACGCCTTACCGAATTATGGTTATTGATGAAATAGCCTAAGTAGTTTCGTTAATTTTCTTTTTCAGTGTTAAGCCCCTAAACAATTTTAAGATTCCCTGTATACCCCACGCTACAGTATGAGTAATAATGTACACACAGCAAAGCTATTCGGTAAGCAGGTTTAAAGCGGCGCGTGCATGTAAAGGTGCTTACCGAATAGCTTTGCTGTGTGTACGTTACCGTACGTACGGACAGCAGGGTACCATCTATTGTACTTCGACACGTTCGCGCGCTACGTCGGCGGTACGTGACTGCCTGCCACCTGCCTGCATTACCTACTATACTACCCCGGCTTATATCGGCAAATTGAAAGAAAGAACACCAATTCATAATTTCAACACATTTATAACACACATAAGATAACACACTAACACAACACACATAACATGTGTAATCACTAGCTGCCAGCGACTTGGGGCCCAATTTTTAGGGTTCCGTACCCAAAGGGTAAAAACGGGACCCTATTACTAAGTGTTGGCGACTGGCTGGGTTACAGCCTCCTTCTAGCATATATTTATCTTTTACTCGTATTCTTGTTCGATTCTTAAAAATACCTTGACTGACAACGACATGGACTTTTACGGCAGTTGCGTTGTCAGTTTGGAACGGTTCACTAGGCTCCTAGTTGTATATTTATTATTGTGTTTAGTTTATGTGATTGATTAAACCCCTGTAATCCACCAAGCGTGTTTTTAAGTTCGCTCGTCAACATTTTGGTCCTTTTCGAACCGTAAGTAAAAAATTCTAAATCTTTTCCCCTTTGGTTTGACGTTTTTCTCCGCTATGGTATTAACTAGGAGCCAAAGTTCAGCCAATCTGACAACCGGAGAAGTCGAGCGGACGCAGCGCGAGCGCGACGTACCGTCCTCGCGCGGCGTCCGGCCGATTTCCGCAGCAACTCAAGGAAGTGTTTTAGCACTGCCAACTAGCTCGGGCACACGACCTGTGGGCGACAACTCTAGCGAAGTACTACCGTGCTCCGCCACCCGTCCTAGTGCCCGTGCTTACCCGCCTCAAGAAGGCGGCGCAAAAACACCCCTTCTAAGTGTTTGCAGCACACAATCCTCGCGTTCGTCTGCAACCGTCCGTGCACAGAAGTTGGCCGCTGAAGCGGACGCCCTGCGGCGCCGCGTGCAGCGTGAGCAGCAGCAAGCGGAGCGCGAGCGCGAACTCGCTCAGCAGCAAGCCGAGCGCGAGCGCGAACTAGCTCAGCAGCAGTTAGAACGCGAGCGTGAACTCGCTCGGCTGGAGGCGGAAGCAGAGCAAGCGGAGCTTCAGGCTACACTCGCCGCTTTAGAAGCTAAGTCAAATTCATGTCATAGTTATAAATGTTACTCCGACAAACGAACTGCGTCGTGGGTTTGCGCACAAAATGCGAACATGCCCTCGGGGGCACTCGCGAACATACCTGATGGAGCACCGACTGTCACTTTGGGTAACTACACCCAAGGACACTCTCTACAGCCGGCCGTCCCCATCAACACGGTCAAGTTTGCAGCACCCAATGACAACCATGCTAACTGTGCTAAACCTACGCATGTCGTTAGTAAAAACGTCACCTCGACACAACGCTTATTAACTAATGAACATCAAACAGACCCGATAGCTCAACTAGCTCAAGCAATCACTTCCCTATCCGACCGCCCCAAGAAACCCGAACTAATTTCTTTCACAGGCGACGTAAGTCAATGGATAGCATTCAAATCGGTTTACGATCGGACTAAAGCAATGTTTTCCCCAGCAGATAACTTAACGCGATTGAATAACGCTATTCGTGGTCCGGCGTACCAGTCCGTGGCGTCACTACTGTGGTCGGCGCGTGATCCCCAGGACGTCATCGACGCGCTGGAGCAAACCTACGGCCGCCCCGAAGTCCTGGTGGCCCGGGAGGTCGCCGAGTTGCGCAACAGCGCCAAGTTAAGTTCCCCTGAACTTTTAAATGCCCTTGCGAATAAATTACGTAACTTTGTTACAACTATAAAACTACTTAATCAGAATGATTACTTATATTCTCCGGAGCTTTTTCGCTGCATTTTGCTTAAGCTTAGCGAACATACAAGAGCCCGTTTTACGGATTTTGCCGCAACTCACATGCCCATAGAACAAAACGTTCCAAAACTAGAAATATTGTCACGTTTTCTACTCATTGAGGCCGACAAACAACTTAAATACAGTTTTGTATCTGACGGTACAGTGAAGCCGCAAAGTCCTTCTACTTTTTTGAAGACTTTTACAAAAAAGGAAAGCGTTCATGCTACTATTTCTAATAAATCGCCTGAATGCATTTACTGCAAACAAGGGACTCACAACATTAAAACATGTAAAACTTTCTTAGGTCTTAGCGTGGACGATAGATGGCGTTGGATTCGAGAAAATAAAGCGTGTTATCGCTGCCTAAAGTCGAACCTACATACGTGGAGCAAATGTCGAAGTAAAAATTGCGGAGTTAACGGATGCACTAGACGTCACAACTCGCTTTTACACGGGATGTCAGCAACCGAAACTAACGTAAACTCCACTTTCGCAACCCAGTGTAACGACAACGCTCAAACATCGTCAAACTGCGCGACCACTTCTTTCAACGGCATTAATAGTATGAACGAAACCTCTGTAAAAGTCGCTAACACCGCTGACATCTCATTAAATCTAACAGGATCGTCAAAGTCAACTTCACAACTACGTGGCTTACTAAAAGTACTCCCGATAGTGCTCGAGGGTCCAGATGGCGAGTTCGAAACCACGGCGTTACTCGACGAGGGCAGCACGGCGACATTGATCGACGGCGAGGTCGCGGCGCGCATCGGCGCTAAGCCCATACGTCAAGAGCGTCTTCGAATTGAAGGCGTAGGTGGTATGAACAAAGTAGTCGACATAAGTTACGTAAATTTCCACATACGAGGACGTAACCGAGTGGACCGCCACTTAGTGGAAAACGCGAGAGCGATCGCACCGCTGGGCCGTCACACAACAATACGCCGCTCACCGTCCTTATCGGAGCCCCCGACTGGCATTTGTCTTTGAGCCGCGAAACACGCTGCGGAAAGAAGAACGAGCCTGTCGCGTCTAACACACCGTTGGGATGGGTTCTGCATGGAGCGTATTCGGTTTCATCTAAAAAACTCGAATTTGTAAACCACGTTTGCGACGACTTAGACGCTCTTATAAAACGTCAATACGACACTGATTCATTAGGAATTACAAAGAGCGTACCGAACCCTAACGAAAATGATAAGAGAGCAATAGACATCATCGACACTTCTGCTCGAAGGTTGAACGATGGCCGTTTCGAAGTCGGTCTCCCTTGGAAGAAAAATTTGCCTCAGTTAATACCCGACAGCTACCCGCAGGCGCTTTCACGTTTGAGAGCACTCGAAAGACAGATGTCTAAAGATGCATCGTTTGCCGCAGCCTACGAAAAGTTTATCAACGATATTGTAAGCAAAGGCTACGCGGAAGAATGCAATCCCGAGACATACCACAAACGCCTACCATCGAACGTTTCTTGCGTTGACCCAGACGGTGCCATTCGCTGGTACTTGCCAACGTTCGGTGTTTTTCACCCACAAAAAAAGAAGCTTCGCGTGGTACACGATGCAGCCGCAGTAACAAAGGGTGTGAGCCTTAATAGTTTACTTTTACAAGGACCCGACCTACTTTGCTCACTACTAGACATCCTGTTTCGTTTCAGAGAAGGTGCTGTAGCCTTAAATGCAGACATAAGGGAAATGTTTCCGCAAGTAAAAATTGCCGAGAAGGACAGAGATGCCCAACGATTCCTTTGGCGTAACAAAGATGGCGCTGTTATAGAATACCGCA
This sequence comes from Pandemis heparana, assembly GCA_963854515.1. NCBI lineage: Eukaryota > Metazoa > Arthropoda > Insecta > Lepidoptera > Tortricidae > Pandemis > Pandemis heparana. Next base: position 1,885,512 of record OY978031.1, on the reverse strand, counting down.
TGGCTTCTATGATTTTTGGCGCGATATCTAGCCCTTTCATTGCGTTGCACATAAAAAATAAAAATGCGGAGACATTCAAGACTAGCCACCCTATGGCCTATAAGGCAATACTTGAAGACCACTATATGGACGATTATTTGGGTAGTCATTCCAGCCAGGCGGACGCCGCAAAGATAGCCGCCGACATAGCGACAGTACATAAGGCGTGCTGCTTCGAGATGCGTGCATGGACGTCAAACAACCCAGCGGCACTCTCTCTTGTTCCAAAGGAACTAAGAAGCGATGCCAGCTCTGACGTCTACCTGCCACCCAACAACGAAGTCGGCGTTCTGGGAGTCAAGTGGAACCCGTGTCAAGATTCGCTTACTTTTCGTTCCGTACCTCGTCTGGCAACCGAAGTTTTAACGAAACGTAGCTTGTTATCAAGCGTTATGAAAGTTTACGACCCGCTTGGTTTGCTGATGCCCGTCGTTATCTGGGGCCGCATCTTAATTCAAAAGTTGTGGCGAGCAGGGATCGATTGGGACACACCAATACCAGAAAAATACCTTGTCGAATGCCAAGATTGGTTTATTCAGTTGCAGAGTACAGTCAGCATCAAAATTCCACGTTGGTACATGTCCAAGTCGGATCCAGCGGACATCCAACTCCATGTAGTAGCCGATGGCGGCGAACAGGCGTACGCATGCGTCGCATATTGGCGTTTCAGTTATGATGACGGCTCCGTGTCTACAGCTCTCATTGGCAGCAAAGCGCGAGTAACTCCACTGAAACCACTCTCTATTCCCCGTTTAGAGTTACAAGCGGCACTTATTGCTTCCCGATTTGCTCAGACTATAATTCACGCTCATCGTTTGAAACCCTCCGCAACCATTTTCTGGACCGATTCAACCACCGTCTTAAAGTGGATCCGGAGCGACGCTCGAACTTTTAAACCATTCGTAGCTCACAGGTTGGGAGAGATACTGGAATCCACCAACCCGTCAAATTGGAGGTGGATTCCTACCTCTCTCAACGTTGCGGACGACGCCACTAAACCGAAAAAACTTAACCTTACTTGTTCTCACCGGTGGTTTAGTGGCCCGTCGTTCCTTGTAGACCCGCCGTGTACTTGGCCAACCGAAGTACAAGTCCCAGACGTAGACGAGACTTCAACTGATTCCGAACTTAGGTCGGATTCCGTGGGGTTGCTCGTCGACGTCCCTTTAATTGAACCACCTGTTCCTAAACCGACGCGTTTTAGTTCGTGGCTACGCTTAGTGCGCACTACCGCCCGCGTTTTACAGGGCGCGCGCTTATTTCGTTTAAAACTGTCGCGAACAATAACTACAGAATCTAAATTGTACACAGATGGCGCCACATCTCCCTTCCGTCTTCGAGCATCGGACATCGCGCAAGCCGAGAAGATACTACTTCAACGAGCGCAAGTTGACAACTTCTCCGAGGAGCTGAAAGCCCTCACAGCCTCGCAGCCCGTGCCCAAAAACAGTCGTATCGCCTCACTCGCACCGGTACTAGATGAAGATTGCTTGCTAAGACTGGATACCCGCATAAGCTCTGCCCCAGGAATACCTGAACACACAAAAGCACCTGTCATCCTGGACGGCCGCCATCACATCGTACGACTTTTGATTCTTGACCGTCACATACAAGCATCGCACGCCTTCAACGAGCTTGTTCTAAATGAACTTAGACAGAGATATTGGATACTTAAAGCAAGGAATGCTATTCGCAGCGTAGCAAAAGCCTGCTCACAGTGCCGAAGATGGAAAGGTCAAGCAATAAAGCCTCAGACTGGTAACTTACCTGCGGAAAGACTCGATCATCACAAGAGGCCGTTTACTCACGTGGGTCTCGACTATTTTGGCCCGTTAACGATAAATATTTATCGACGTCAAGAGAAGCGCTACGTGGCTCTTTATACATGCTTAGTAACCAGAGCTATCCACCTAGAAATTGTTACTTCGCTATCTTCGGACGCTGCCATCATGAGCCTGAGGCGGTTCATAGCTCGTCGCGGCTCCCCGTGTACTATTTTCTCCGACAACGGAACCAATTTCATCGGCGCTTCTCGTGAACTTCGGTCGTTACACAACGAGTCAGTTGAAGAGTTCGCTACAAATCATCAAATTGAATGGCGCTTTATCCCTCCTGCGTCTCCATTCATGGGCGGGGCCTGGGAAAGGCTAGTACGTTCCGTGAAGACAGCTCTAAGATCCTGCCTCCACGACAGAACCCTCAAGGAAGACGTACTGACGACGCTGCTACTCGAAGCGGAAGCGATCGTCAACTCCAGGCCACTCACATACGTACCATCCTCACCCGACGCACCTGAAGCGATAACGCCCTTCCACTTTTTACTGGGCACGTCCTCAGTCGTTCCATGGACCTGCTCACTGACTGATGCCGACATGCTACGGAGATGTGACTGGCGAAGAGTACTACGCCTCGCCGATCACTTTTGGGCACGCTGGCTGCGGGAATACTTGCCAACTCTGCGATCAAGAGGCCCAGCCAGCAACGCACCAACGATACGTGAGGGAGATGTGGTGCTCATCGCGGACGCCGCCCTCCCTCGCGGTCTCTGGCCCCTAGGAAGGGTCGTGAAGGCCTACCGTGGCCCAGACGGAGTGGTCCGCGTAGTTGACGTACGCACAAGAGGCGGAACGCTACGCCGACCAGTCCGCAAGCTCATTTTATTAGAGGCTGAGCCACAGCCAGTTGCCACCAGCTCTTAGTGATCCACTGGGGGTCCGGTATGTTGGCGACTGGCTGGGTTACAGCCTCCTTCTAGCATATATTTATCTTTTACTCGTATTCTTGTTCGATTCTTAAAAATACCTTGACTGACAACGACATGGACTTTTACGGCAGTTGCGTTGTCAGTTTGGAACGGTTCACTAGGCTCCTAGTTGTATATTTATTATTGTGTTTAGTTTATGTGATTGATTAAACCCCTGTAATCCACCAAGCGTGTTTTTAAGTTCGCTCGTCAACACTAAGACTTCGCTGTTTGTCCGTCCGTCCGTCCGTCCGTCTGTCACCAGGCTGTATCTCAAGAACCGTAATAGGTAGAGAGTTGAAATTTGCCCAGATTATGTATTTTTATTGTGGCTACAACAACAAATACTAAAATTAAGGGGGCTCTCAATCTCCCATACAACAGAGTATTTCTGGTACGGAACCCTTGGTGCGCGAGTCCGACTCGCACTTGGCCGCTTTTTGAAAGCACATGCGTGAAAATACCACTGGAAAGTGGTGAAAAATTGTGCTGAATTTGAAACACGAGCAGCTTAGAAAATACTCACGGCTCTCATTAATCTTGTAAACTAGTAAAAAATTTGTTTACAGCCGTAGTTTTGAAGATATAAACAGATTTATAACACTTACGGGTGGTAGGACCTTGTGCAAGGTCCGTCCGGATCGCTACCACCATCTTACTTGCTAATCCTGCCGCTAAGCAACAATGCTTGCATGCTGTGTTCCGGTGTGGAGAGTACGACAGCCGGGGAAATTACGAGCACAAGAGGCATTTCATCTTAGCCCTCTAGGTTGGCAACGCATCTGCAATCCCTCCGGGGTTGCGGGGGTCTATGGGCAGTGGTGATCGCTTACTATCAGGTGACGCACTTGCTCGTTTGCCTTCCTATTCATATAAAAAAAACTTTCGAGTGATTTGCTTTAAAAAATCGGGGCCTTGGTCTGCAAGGAATTTGTTTATCTTCATCTGCGTAATAAGTGTTGAAGTTTAACCTTTTCGTCGGCACGTTGAATACAAGAGACGTCACCCATACGTTACGTCCGACTTCTTTATTGCGATCTTTATTTATTCGTGGGTATCATAGAGGTCTACCAAAAAGGCCGTTTTCAAATTTCCTCGGTGTTATAATTAATAGATTCCCGTCCATAGCTTTACTTTTCGGATTTTTTTATGTGTTCTAATTTTCAGTGTCGTTTAGAAATTCAATTCCTAACGGTAAAACGTAAAAAGTAAACATTAAAAATCAAGAAATTTCTTGATAATTTGATATTTCCTATCATTTGAAAAACAGCGCCTTCTCTCGTCCCTGGTGAGCAGTACATGTTCCACGGGAGTTTGTAATTGTGTCGTACAGACACATGTCATCATTCAAACAGATGACGCTTAGCGACAAATATTCGCATAGTAACAAGGTCACGTGACAGTTGGTAACAGATAGAAAAATTCGGAGGCTTACTCACCTGCTATGGGTGGTGTAGGGGTATAGCACGCGTCACGGAATGACGAGGACCCGGGTTCGATTCCCGGCCATAGCTTTACTTTTAGGATTTTCTATGTGTTCTAATTTTCAGTGTCGTTTAGAAATTAAATTAATAGAGTCTTGAAATTGGGCATGCAACGGAATCACGAATGCTAAAAACAGATTTCACGATTATCAAAATTGCCGCGGGATACGGAATAAAGACTGTGTGCCTGTCTGTAGCATCACAATTTTCTACGGAAGGACCTATTTTGATGCGTTTTTTTCATTCGAAAACCAGTTTCCTTGTGGTGTGTAGTTATGTCCAGTAAATATCGGTCCGGCAGTTTGAAGAGTATATCCGCTCTTTTCCAAAATGGTGTCAGGCATTTTTGGCATAAAATTGTTTTCATTTTTTTATTTACGTATTATTATGCGATTAATGCGTGGGGATGTTTTCGTTATTTACTCTCTGGTTACCCACCTCAAAACCCTTACGCGAGTCTCAGCGGATCCAGCGACCGGACTCGATATTTCCTCCGCCCCTCATTTAGATAAAGTCCCTTCATTATTCTCGTAATGAGGACCGAAGTGGGCGCAAATTATCTACAACCAGACGTCTCTTATCCCGCTCTAACTTGTACGATGTCCTTAGGTGGAAGGGGGATGGAAGGTGTATTTTTTGGGAGGCGATCGTTGAGATTGCGCCGTTAGGAGTAATCTTCGTCTCCGTGTAAGTAATGCGGCTTGTACTTACGTAATAAAGCAAGATGAATGTCGGGTCTTTATGGGGATTGTATAGACTCCACTATTTATTTTGTAAGAAACAATGCACCGTAAATGATGCGGGTGGTAGGGCCTTGTGCAAGGTCCGTTCGGATCGCTACCACCATCTTACTCGCTAATCCTGCCGCTAAGCAGCAGTGCTTGCGCTGCTGTGTTCCGGTGTGGAGAGTGAGACAGCCGGGGAAATTACGGGCACAAGAGGCATTTCATCTAAGTCCTCTAGGTTGGCAACGCATCTGCAATCCCCTGGGTTGCGGGTGTCTATGGGCAGTGGTGATCGCTTACCATCAGGTGACCCACTTGTTCGTTTGCCTTCCTATTCACATAAAAAAAAGGTATTATTAAAACTTACGTCTTCGTCTGGGAGCAAAGGAAAACTTAAAATTTACCGTCTGCTTCTCTTCCCGCGCTGGTAAAAGCTCATCGAGGCAATGAGCGAAAATCTTAGGAATCATGTTATAGGCAGTGCTAGCAACCCATCACTATTTTGACTCCTTCCACCTATACACCCATAATCATGCTAAACGTGGTCTTTAGGTTTTGCCACCTTAGGTTCTGTCTGCCCCGTAAGGGATACAGACATGATTTATGTACGAGTTTTACGCGATAACCTTAGAGTACAATTGTATATTCTAAGGTGATAACGATAAATGGTCGCTTTTGGCGGTAGGCTAAGTTACGCCATCTAGCGGCACTTGGTTAAATCGCTTAGTATGTAGCAAATCAATCTATCGACCCTCAAAGTGAGGAACGCAAAGTGGTTGCGGCAACAAGCAACAGATGTCGCTATTTGCGACACACACGACGTCAGTAACGTTACGCGATGAGTCATGCTCTTTCGTGTACGGCCGGCGCTCAGCAATTTAATAATAATAATAATAAGAATAGGTTTTTATAATGTTTTTATATTTTGTATTAATATTGCTTTATTACTTTTTATTTGAATATTGTAAAAACCTAACTTAAGATGAAGGATAAATATACAGAACTAGCTTTTTCCCGCGACTTCGTCCGCGTAGACTTCATTTATTGACAAATAGCTTTTGGCCACGGCTTCGCTTGTGTGTACCAGGAGTATTTCGAAATTTGCTCTCTTAATGCTCCCTACACTCCCCAAAGAACCCACTTGCCAAATTTCCGCTTTATACGGCCAGTAAAACGAAAAATCCCGTTTTTTCCCGTCCCCGTGGGAATTTTGGAAATTTCTCTCTTAATGCTTCTTTATACTCTCCAAACAACCTAAATGCCGAATTTCAGCGTTCTACAACCAGTAAAACGAAAAGTTCCGTTTTCCCGTTCCCGTGGGAATTTTGAAAAATTATCTTTTATAGCTTCTCTACACTCTTCAAGCAACCTACATGCCAAGTTTCAGCTTTCTACGACGAATAAGACGAAAAATCCCGTTTTTTCCCGTCCCCGTGGGTATTTTGGAAATTTCTCTCTTAATGCTTCTTTATACTCTCCAAACAACCTAAATGCCGAATTTCAGCGTTCTACAACCAGTAAAACGAAAAGTTCCGTTTTCCCGTTCCCGTGGGAATTTTGAAAAATTATCTTTTATAGCTTCTCTACACTCTTCAAGCAACCTACATGCCAAGTTTCAGCTTCCTACGACGAATAAGACGAAAAATCCCGTTTTTTCCCGTTCCCGTGGGAATTTTGGCAAGTCCTCTCTTAATACTTCTCTACACTCCCCAAGCAACCTACATTTCGAATTTCAGCTTTCTACAACCAGTAAAACGAAAAGTCCCGTTTTTCCCATTCCCGTGGGAATTTCAGGAAATTGTCTCTTAGTGCTTCCCTACACTCATCAAGCAACCTACATGCCAAGTTTCAGCTTTCTACGACCAGTAAAACGAAAAATCCAGTTTTTCCCGTTCCCGTGGGAATTTTGGAAAGTCCTCTCTAAATGCTTCTCTACACTACCCAAGCAACCTACATGTCGAATTTCAGCTTTCTACAACCTGCACTGCAGTATAACAAAAAATCCCGTTCTTTCCCGTTCATTTCCGTCAGAATTTTGGGAAATCCTTTCGGTAGTGCTCCCCTATACTCCCCAAGGAACCTGAAGGCCAAATTTCAGTTTTCTACGATCATTAAAAAACGAAAACTCGATCAAAAACGAATAAACGATAAATCCTTAAAACGGTTTTTTACTATTATAATCACCTACTTACTTCTATGCCAAATTTGAAGTCTAGTAATTATAGTTCATAGGATTTCGTTGAACTGAATATATAAATCCCGTTTTTTCCTTATCCCGTGAGAATTTCCAAAAATCCTGAAATTATTTTCTTACTTTTGTAATCATCTACTTGTGTACGAAATTTTAGATAGGGTCACTCGGAATCGAATATAATAAATCCCGTTTTTTCCCGTTACCGTGGAAATTTGTGTGTGTGTGTGTGTGTGTGTGTGTGTGTGTGTGTGTGTGTGTGTCAGGTAGGTATGTTGTTGTTTTCGTAATCAGCGACCCGATAAACCGTACAAACAATAATACCCACTATAATATAATTGATGATTAAACGAACTTACCATAAGTGAAGTTCTATCATAATTATACGAAGCGCCTCGTCCGAAGAGATCAGTATTAGTAGGTTATATATATACACATGTAGTTACACATAAGTGATACCACTCTCACCACAATAGTTGAGAAATTATTTCCCTTTTTTTTTTTTTTTTTTTTTTGCGGGTAATTTTAACCCAATATCTCCTTTTAATCTGTTACTGGCCCGCGCTCGCGTCATTAAGTTTAGAGTTCAAGTTTGACTGTGGTTGATATTACCGAATTTCTAAAAGCTGGGGACCGGGCGGGCGGGTGACTGATCTCTTCGGACGAGGCGCTTCGTATAATTATGATAGAACTTCACTTATGGTAAGTTCGTTTAATCATCAATTATACTCGCGCCTCGTCCTCGAGATCAGTATTAGTAGGTTATATATATACACATGTAGACTTTGAGAGTTACGTATTTCGGGAATATCAATAAATCAGTCGTAACGCCAGATTTCTGTATGTAAATATGTTTAATCAGAAAACCAAACAAAGAATACAGGTTCTTATAAGTAACTGAATATAATTATTCTAGATTATATGATTAAATATAACAGTCTAATAACTATATCAGTCATTTGTCACTTAAATATAGCTATTGCTTATAAATCTTAATTGTTAATTAATAATAGCTCTAGCTAATGAACAATCATCGTTTTCAACAATAACTCTGTTGTAAAAATTAGCAAAAGTGCTGGAGCCTCCGCTCCAGCCCGCGGTCTTTCTTATGAGGTCGATGTTGACCCCCGCACAGCGCGCGCGCGACGTGCTGGCGTGCCGCGTGCTGTGCGCGGTGAACATCGACACGTCCACGCCGCTGTCGCTTAGCGTGGACTTAATCCAGCGACTTAGTGTCTGCGTGGATACCGCATTGTGCGGTTTCTTTGACCCAATAAATAAATTATCAGATTTACGAAGGTTTTTCGTTATATTTATATAAGCCAGCAAGGTTTTTGCGGGGCAAATTTCGGGCTTGTCTTCAAGAAATGGTAAGGAAAGCATTGGCTGTACGGAACCGATACGTGATGTTTTTATTAGGTCAGGAATTTTTATTAGAATTTTTCCTGTTAAAATCTCTACATTTTTTACATTTATTTTGGAAAAAGTTTGCACTCTATGAGCTGTAACGAGGGCTATTAATGTAATGCACTTTTTTGATAGATTCTCTAGAGAAAGATTTTCGTTCGGGTATAATGAACTTAAGAAATCTAGGACGCAATTTGGGTTCCAGGTGCAATCATACTTGGGTAGGGGTGGCCGTAGGCGAAAAACTCCTTTAAAAAACCTGGTTATTCTATCGTCTTGTGACATATTGGTTCCCATAATCAGAGACAAAGCAGATCTGCTCGAATTCAGTGTCCCGTACTGAGCACCATTTTGGAAAAGATGAGTGAAGAAACTTAAGATATTTGGGACTGACGCTTTAAATATGTCTACAGAATTTGTCCTACAAAACTGCCACCATTTTTTAATAGCACAATCGTACTGCTTAAGGGAGTTTTCGGATAGTGAGGCGCAAGCGATGTCTAATGCCGGCGCTGGGATGCCTCTGCGCTCGAATGACTCCCGGATAACACTCCGGCCACCAGGGTAAGCGTCGACCGGATACGCTTGGTGCTGGAATGAGAAATAAGTACATCTTTCTCTGGTTCAAATGTAATCATGTCTGATATAAGAAGAGATCTGAATATAGGGAACCAAGGCTGTGCTGGCCACATAGGTACAATCATAATTCCTTTTGCTTTTTCTGCGATAATTTTTCTTAATGTTTTCAGAATTATGGAAAAAGGCGGAAAGGCGTAAAAATAGGCATCAGACCACTTTACAGTAAATGAATTTACGGCAAATGCATCCGGGTCTCTTTGCCAAGATATGTATTTTGGGCATTTTTTGTTTATCCTGCTGGCAAATAGGTCTATTTGAGGTTTACCAAAACAATATGTTAGATGTTGGAAAGCCCAATCTTTTAATTCAAATTCTATGTCAGGATGAGAGCGCCGAGATTCCGCATCTGCTATAGAGTTGTCGCAAGACTTTATATAAGATGCAAATACAAAGATCCGGCGACTCTCACACCATTGCCAGATGTGTCTTGCAACCTGTGTTAGGTGGGGGTATTGTATACCCCCCATACGATTTATGTAAGAAATTGCTGTTGAATTATCCACACGTAACAGTACTTGACAATTATACAGATCTTTAGCAAAGATTTTTAGGGCTATAAACGCGGCTAAGAGTTCGAGATAATTGATATGCCTCTCTCTTTCACTCTCTGACCACTGGCCGCTTGCCGTCTCGTTGAAGCATGCCGCTCCCCAACCCGTAGTTGAGGAATCAGTAAATATTTCCCTACAGTATTCATCACTTCTAATAGGATGAACTGAGCCTTCAATGTTGTCTGACCACCACTGCAAATCCGGGCGTAAGGTGTCTGGCAAAGTCATGAACTTGTCATAGTTGTTACTACCGTCAAGATTTAAGAATTTGCAGCGTTCTAGTGCCTTAGTGTAGAGCCAGCCGTATTCTATCGCAGGACACGCTGATACCAGTAAACCAACTAATTGTGCAAAAGCTCTTATTTTGCAACGTTGCATTGTCATGAATTTACTGACTAGGCATTTGATTCTTAATCTTTTGTCTGAGGGTAGGCTGACTTGAAACCGCTTTGAGTCCAAAATAACCCCGAGAAATTTACAGGACGTAGACGGTTTTAACATGCTTTTATCTTCATTTATAATGAAACCTAACGCGACCAAAAATTTCTTGGTCGTTTCAATGTTAAGTAAACATTGTTCATAAGTGTGACCTATAAGACACCAATCGTCTAAATATAGGGTAGAGATGAAACCAGCGGTACGTAGTATCTTAAGAACTGGTTTCATAAGTTTGGTAAAGGTGAATGGAGCAGTGCATAAGCCAAAAGGTAAGACGTTAAATTCATATAAGACTCCATCAAACATAAACCTGAGATATTTCTTCGAATCTTCGTGAATTTTTAATAAAAAATATGCATCTTTCAGGTCTAATGTGGCCATGAAGCAGTTGCGGGTTATAAGTTTTGTTGCGGTTCTCAAATCCTCTAATTTAAAATGTACGGTCTGAATGAAATAATTTAATTTTTTTAAATTTAATATAAAGCGCGTCTTGCCGTTTGGCTTAGGCACAAGAAATATGCTAGAGATAAATTGGCCAGAACATGGTTCACATTCCGAAACTGCTCCAATTTGTACTAAATTTTGGATTGCTTCATAGAATTGCGATTTTTCTGTATCCGTATAATCAGGTGGTGTCGGTATAGAAGTTTGGCTAACTGGTTGCGAAAACTGGATCTTATGTCCTCTTATCCATGAAAGAATTGTGCGGTCATTCGTAATGAGCGACCATTGTTCATAGAAGTTAGCCAATCTACCTGCGTACTTAACTGTATCTAGCGGCGCCAGGAGCGCGTCGTCGGCGGCTGAGAGTGCGACGACGTCCTCGAGTAGGGCTGCGGCTGCGGCAGGGGAGGCGGCGCTCGCGGCGCTGCAGGCGCGCGGCTCCTCGGCGGCGGCCCGGGCGGCCTGCGCGCGGGGGCGGGAGCTCGACGGTTTAAAGGCTTCGGAGTTGAGGTCTTAGGGGCTTTCTTCTGGTTAGGTTTTAGTTCAGTGCCTGACTTCGATACTGCCTTTGCTGACTTCAAAGCCTCAGGTAGATTCTCACTAAATAGTAATTTATCAATTTTTGTATTTGATAAATGTTCCTTCATTTCTTTTTTCAAATTAGAGAAAATGAAATTCCGGCGAGTAATGGAGTCGCGGTGCTGAATATCGCAAAGCAGGCGCCCCATATCCATCAGTTTGGATAACATGTCGTTATTTTTCTCTTGGCAATTTAAATGATGCGACAGCACCTCAGCTAAGCAGGACAGAGCACTTGCCATTTGAGTCTGTTTTGATTCAATTGCTTTGTCTCGTTTGACATTATCTTCTAGCAGCGCGGCTTTTATCTCTGGATTTAGGCCGGGGGCACCAATATGAGGACAATTTTCTGGAGTCAAATATTTGGTGGTTAGTTCTTTACGTTTTTCTTTGTTAAGGCCCTGAGTAGCAATGTGCTCGAAACGTCTTGCAATTTCGATGTGTACATCAGGGGCAAATATGTTCGGTTTTGAAGGATCTTCGCCCAATATTTCTAGTACATCATTTTCCAGTTGGGCCGCGGCACTTTGCTCTTGAGCTGGTGCTGAAGACGTACCTGGTTCATTTTGGGCCACCTCTGACTCGTTGTTAACTTCTAAAACGTTTACGTCGATTGGTAACGGCTCCTCAACGTCTTGTGCGTCTTGGTGAAGCCAATCTTGTGGTCCGAGAGCGGCCATAACTGAAAAAACGTAATAAAACGTATGCTAAAAAATCGTATTTTAATCGTAGTTTTTGACGCAGAGTTAATATACATACTGCAATCAGTACACTACAAATATTATGTGGGTAACCATGTAAATACAAGACCCAATATTTGTTTAAGGTGCGTAGAAAAGAGTGCGGCACATAAGTTGCACACTTTCTGTTGAAAACCTAAATAGGTTCTTGCACCCTGCTGCATACCTAATTATGTCACGTTTATATGGCATTAAAACAAATATTACGTGGGTAATCATGTAAATACAAGACCCAATATTTGTTTAAGGTGCGTAGAAAAGAGTGTTGCTCATAACTTGCACACTTTGTGTTTAAAACCTAAATAGGTTTTTGCACCCTGCTGCATGCCTAATTATGTCACGTTTATATGCCATTAATTAAAACAAATATTACGTTATTAGTCTTGTAATTACAAGACTCAAATATTTGTGCATGGAAGAAAGTGCATAGATTACACACTTTTAGTTTAAAACCTAAAATAGGATTTTGCATGTTGCAGCATAAATTGTATCGCGTCTATGACCTACATAGGTAGGTACTAGAAAATATTATTAAATTTATTACAGGTAAGAGATGATAACCGTTTTATTTGAGTTTTGGGTTGAATACCTTGAATACCCCCAATGTTTGTCATGAAAGCAAACGGTTTTTACGGTTACAACGGTTATGGTTATTTCGAAAGATTATTGTTTCTGGTACATACCTGAATCTTCTGATTCTCTGCTTGATGAACACGAACGTGGTGGACGCACTGAATAGTCTTCGTCCGACGACGAAGAAATGGTACGCTTACGGTTTACCTGGCGTTCCAATTTCTTAATTTTATTTAAAAGGTGCTTATAATTATCTTCTGGCTTCCGTTTCGACATCTTTGGCGTGTAATGAACACTTTTATTACCGTTGAATATTTAGAACAGGTATTGAGTGGTTGAGCACTAAAATGTGAATGACGCGAGCGCGGGCCAGTAACAGATTAAAAGGAGATATTGGGTTAAAATTACCCGCAAAAAAAAAAAAAAAAAAAAAAGGGAAATAATTTCTCAACTATTGTGGTGAGAGTGGTATCACTTATGTGTAACTACATGTGTATATATATAACCTACTAATACTGATCTCGAGGACGAGGCGCGAGTATAATAATAATAATACCCACGTTGATTTTCAGACTTTGTCACCCCCTTTCCCCTTTTAGGGGTTGAATTTTCAAAAAACCTGAAACAGGTGTTTACTCATTTATTGTTAGGAATACTCCTGTGAAGTTTCGAATAAAATAGTCTAACTAATCTTGTTTCCCCATACAAACTTTGGACCCCCATTTAACCCCTTTAGAGGTCGAATTTTGAAAAATCCTTTCTTAGTGCACCCCTAGACCTTATAAGGAACCTACGTGCCAAATTTGGAATCTCTAGAACCAGCGGTTTGGGCTGTGCGTTGATATGTCAGTCAGTCAGTCAGTCAGTCAGTTTCTTCTTTTATATATTTAGATAATAATAATAATATTCATTTATTGCAGATAAAAAATCCATAGTTTGTTAGTTACAATGTCTTATTATTATGTTAGTAAGCACATACACATTAAAGAAAAAGGAAAAAAAAAGAAAAAAGGCGTTGAAGACGTTATCTCGTCAAAAACCATCTGTGTACCACATTTTAATTTAACCACTCAAGTACTTAGATTTGAGACAAAACTTTTCCTAAAACCCAACTATCAGGTAGAGTTCCGAACAAGTTTGGTAACAAGTAGCAAGTAGGGTAACTGGCCCGGCAGTAGAACTTGTAATGAAGCCACTGTCATGAATGCTGATGTGAGACGGATAGGGTTTACGTGTAGTCTACATACACACCGACACGCCTCTTCCCCGTAGGGGTAGGCAGAGACTTAGTAGTTCCACTTTCTCCGATCTTGACATACCTCTCTCATACAAAGATGCGTGAAGGTATCTCTCAAGCATAGTTTTGGGTTCAGTTAAAGAAAGAAATAGATAAAAAGTTTATTTATGACGATCACAAAAGTAGTTAAAAAAACACAAAAATATAATAAAAAGCTACAGAAAAATACATTGCTACAAAATGGGTCACATGGGTCTTGACTGACAGACGAACGGACCGATAAAAAGCAAAGTGACTCTATAAGGGTTCCTTTTTTTATTTTGATAAACGGAACTCTAAAAATGGAGAAATGTCCGCTATGATCCGCTTATAATCGAGATCTATGAATTTTCATCCCAAATAACAGATATCACTCACTCACGTGAATGTCAGTTATTCCATTCAACCCGTGGCAAAAGACCGGGCTATTCCGAAAATATAAATTCCAACTTCGTATCATAATCATACCGTCCTTTTTACTCTCCCATTAAGGGGGTTGCTCTTCCATACAAATCTTCCGTGCAGCTGCATTTCGTCCACAGGCTTAATTTTAATGCGGTTTTTTGAGGATAGTTAGATATGGATAAATTGTGTGCGCAAATTACAAAAAGGTGTGCATTTATCATACCTAAATTGCAGTACGATGCAGTAAATTTCGATGCATTTTACAATAGTGTGAGTAGCTAGTGTCAAATAAAAATAGTTGTAAAAACCAATCGACTATTTCGAATAGTCACGTGACCACTAATGTGGCTCAGTGGTTATGACTCAAAGAACTGAATAGTTAGTGACCAAGTTCAAATCCCGAGGCCGCATTTGCTTTTTTTATATTTTCTAAACATTTTTTTTAATAATTTACAAATTTAAAGTGAGTAAGTCCATCTCATTGAGATGTAGGAAACTTTAAGTTAAATTCAATATTTTTCTTGTCAAACCAAATCAAAGAAGCTAGGTACTACCTAAGTGGTTTTAAAACAACCACAAACTTAGCAGGTTGATTTAGGGCAATTTATGCCCATTATCAAACCTAAACTTGGCTAAGCTTTCATAGTACTTTAGTATTAGGATCACACGTGCTTATTACTTTGGCATAGATGGTGGCGCCTCGCAGTCATATTGCCACCTTATAACATGTTTTGCCCTATGTACTAAGAAAAGGTACTCAACTACAGAAATTACACCTATTAAAATAAAAAAGTTCTTCTAGTTAATTACACGAATGCTTCTCACGAGAATCGAACCCTAAACCTCTGCATCAAAACACAGCCATACACCACGGCAATGATTTTAAAATCCGACAGGTGCTAAATACAAAATAGGCCGAGTAAATAGGTTTTCTCAATTATAGAACATTAAAAAAAAAACATGCGAGTCAAAAACCTGGCTAGACGGGTAATTAAAAAAACAATGACATGAAATTGTCATAAACTAATGATTGGCAGAACGTGGTGTCTCAAAATAAAAATAATCATTTTATTCGAAATAAATTGAAGTCAATTGGAAGTAAAAGATGTTACGAGTTACGATATTGTACGCAGCGTAGGCATTTATTTGGACGTACAGGTATGTACTTATCAATTAATCATAATATTTTTTAAGATACAATACTTCAACGTTTGTGTCAGATTGGCACAAAATATTTTGTAAACGCAATTAAAGTGCACAGTCCCGGTGTCTGCATGTAATCAAATCTTGGAAGTGAATTTTGACCCACTTCTAATTGATCAGATTGACGTGAAATCTGGCATAAGTACTTGTAAGTCAGACTTGTAAGAAGTACTACAGTAATCTTGAAGTGAAATTCTGGTATCGTTCCCGCTGTTGGAAACTCATCAACAGAAAGAGTAACAACCATCCATGCATTACGTTTACGTCTAATTATAACTTTTAGAACTCAGAGGAATCTGTAGTGCTCTAATCGAACTTGCTATTGACCAGGTTTTTTAGGGTTCCGTACCCAAAGGGTGAAAACGGGACTCTAATTACCTACTAAGATTCCACTGTCCGTCTGTCTGTCTGTATGTACCGTTTGTCTGTCACCAAGCTGTATAGTATCTCATGAACCGTGATAGATGAAATTTTCACAGATGATGTATTTCTGTGGCAGCTATCAACAAATACTAAAACAATATATTTTTGTCCATCTCTCTATGTAAGTAAAGTAACCAATGTAAAATAAATAAATAAATAAATATCATGGGACAAATTACACCAATTGACCCAGTCCCAAAATAAGCACAAGGCTTGTACTATGGGTACCAGGCAACGGATAAACATACTTATATAATGTAGGTCAATACATACTTAAATACATACAACCCAAATGACCTCACACTGCTTACATTTTGCTTAGAAGCCACGCCGTCTGTCTGTTTGTCTGTCTGTCTGTCTGTGTCACCAAGCTGTATCTCATGA
The DNA here is from genome assembly GCA_963854515.1 of Pandemis heparana. Classification (NCBI taxonomy): domain Eukaryota; kingdom Metazoa; phylum Arthropoda; class Insecta; order Lepidoptera; family Tortricidae; genus Pandemis; species Pandemis heparana. Next base: position 1,869,268 of record OY978031.1, on the reverse strand, counting down.
ACCGTGATATGGCTGTCAGCTATCATGATTGTCTAGCGACAGTTGAAATTTTCACAAATTACGTTTCTCTGTTGCCGCTCTAACATCAAATACTAAAAACAGAATATTTTTGTGAGTCTAAGTATGTAAATAAAAAAATATAAAATTACCTCATAAAGAGTACATCTTGCTTAGGAGGCAGGGCTCTGCTAACACTGGATTTTATATTTACTTGCCGAATTTGTACGAATCCCTCGGTACGAGAGTCCGACCCACACTATTACCAAGTTCATGCTGTACCATGGTTTATTTTATGGCCACATTGTTCAAATTCGTCCATCTATGGCTGTCTATCTGTCCGTCTGTCCTAACTTTATAGTTTTTTTACCCATATTAGGTAGTTATATTTTACTCATTTTCATGCTGGTCTGGAATGTACCAGTTGCTTCGCTTCTCGCGCAGATGGTAAATGCAAGAATCTTAGGAATCATATTATTATTATAGGCGATACGGCAATCCGTCACTTAGCTTGATTCCGCTTTCCACCTATACGCCCACAATCATGCTTGTTCTTGATGGACTTAAGGTTTTGTAACCTTAGGCTCTGTCTACCTCGTAAGGGATAGACGTGATTTGTGTATGTATGTACAAATTTTACAGAGTATCCGACCGGCGTCCGAATACCGAATTTGCCGTCAAAATGATAATTAAAAACTATACGTACGTATGTATACATTATAGAAAGGTATAAGAAAGGTAAGTAAAATAAACAAATAGAAAAAAAGGAACCATTGTAGAAGCACTTATTTTGTCTGTCTGTCTTTCCGTCTGTCCATTCTTCTGGACCATTTTGTGACAATTTATTTATCTGTAGGTTTTTATTTTTAGCTTTGTATGTTTATATAGGTACTTACTTTTGTTTTTTAACTACTTTTGTGATTGTCATAAATAAACTTTTTCTTTATTTCTTTCTGTCTGCCTGTCTGTCTATCTGTTCGTCTGTTTGTCTGTATGTATGTATGTCTGTCTGTCTGTCTGTTCGTTTGTCTGTTTGTCTATGCGTTTGTCTGTTGTCTAACCATCCATCCGGCAGTCCATCCGTTCGTTTGACTGTCTGTCTTCTATGCGTCCGACGATCCATCCGGCTGTCTGTTTGTCTGTGCATCCGAACAACCGTCCGTCCATCCGTCCATCTGCTTGTTAATCTGTGCGTCTAATCATCCGTCCGTCCGTCCGTCTGTCTGTCTGTCTGTTTGTATGTGCGTCCAATCATCCGTCCGTTCGTCCGTTCATATGTCTGTCTGTGCGTCCGACCCTCTATCCGTTCGTCACTGTCCATCTTTTTGTATGTGAACCTGTCTGTCTGTTTGTCTGTCATTATAAATATTATTCATCCATTCGTCTGCCCATCCATCTGTATCCTTTTGTAGTACTGACTGTAGAATAATTTTTCAGATTCACATTGGATTCGGAAGGTACTTAATTTTTGTCTCCAGTAACAGGAAATAAGTGAAGCAAACATCCACTGGACGCGAGCGTATCTTACTTGCTACTATTGCGCAAGAAGAGCAAAAAGTTTACTGCTGGTGTGATGTTAAAAAAAAATTGTTGGTTCTAAAAACACATGAAACATTCTGTAGATTTTTATTGGCGTAATTTGTAATAACATAACATAATGAGATAAAAATAACTAGGGAAAATATCAAGACCGTGAAATGCCAGATGTCCAACAGCGGAGTTTTGTCAACCCTGTTCTGAAGACTTGAATACTTTTCGGCCGTCTTTTATGTTCTCATTACCTATGACCAGTAAAGCAAAAGGAAACTGTATGATACAGGTGATATTAATATCACCGTCCAAGTTTTTACGTAGGTATCATACGCAATCGTATAGGTACCTACCGTAAGTCGCAGGTTCACGGTGGATGTAAGCCGCTTCCAACCGAGGCAACTGGAGCTGTATGAAGGAGGCCTATGGCCAACAGTGGACGTCCTACAGCTGATATGATGATGATGATGATGATGATGATGATGATAATGATGACAGGTATCATTTAATGATACTATTTGCAATATTTTAATACCAAACTGAAAAATAATGCTTGTATTTGTTGTGTTGTTGCTTTCGACGGTGATAAAAAAAGTCAGCCTATATAATGCCAAGTAGGAAAATAAGTTATGATTGTTTTTTGTATGCATGTAAAAAATATTATTTTGTGAACAATAAATAATAAGTGGCAAATTTCCATTACATGCAATTCAATTATGAAACTTGAATGAATGAATGATCTGTCGTGTAAAATTTTATTTATTGAATATGTTACGTGATCTACAGTCACCAGCATAAATAAGTGATCACTTTTGTACCTTGTCACTTCAAAGTCATGTTTGAAAAACCATGCGAAATCATGTAACGACTGAAAGCGACAAGGTACAAAAATGATCACTTATGCTGGTGACTGTACAAACTACAATTTCGTGACATCTTTTAATAAATTATTAAATATTTTGAGTTTCGTATTGAGAGACTCGTGTATTTGAAAATGCTTGTATTTTTCCTCTTATTTCCCTAGGTATTGACTATACGTGGGACTGCCTATACAACGGGTTCCATTTCGTACCTTCTAACAATAGTTTGATCATTTGTTCATAGGTATATATGTATATACTATCAATCAACAGGCTAGCAACCCATCGCTCGATTTTGATTCTCCTTTCCACCTATACGCCCACAATCATACTAAACGTGGCCTTTAGGTCTTGTTACCTTAGGCTTTGTCTACACCGTAAGGGATAAAGACGTGATTTAAGTATGCATGTATGTACTATCAATAAAAGAGCCCTGCAGGAAAACTTGAGGAAAAAGTAGTTTCAGTAGGTAGTTACTTCTCACAAAATTTTAGTATGAATTTTCAGTATCTTGGTATGGTTTTTGTAGGAGCATAACTCTCTCAGAATTATAATTAGTTAGGCATAATTATCAATAACTAGTCAGTGTGTGTTATTTCAAAGAAGTTATCGCGTTTAAAAAACATAATAGAAATAGACAAATATAAATTTGATCATTACTGGAAGCATGTAATTCTGAGGAAGTTATGCCCAAATGAAAAAATTAGGTATCAAGAGACTTGAATCTCCATCAAACTAAAATTTCGTGAAATTTGACTGAAAACGCTTTTACTCCAAGTTTCCTCCGGGTCGGGTTCCTATATAAAACCTACAGTAGAACGTTTTCACGATCAACGCGGTCAACAGCACAGTGAATTTTCTTGTCAGTTCAATCAAAATGAAACTTCACTAAGACATTTGCAGTGAAAAAGTTCAACAATGTGTCAGGACTTGATTTGTCACTACCCAGGAATAAGTACATACTTAGTACGGATAAAACTATTCGTATACCTGTTACAGCGTGTCAAATGTTTATGAATACTGAATAGAATAGTGATACAAATTATTTCAAAAGTGACATCTCACTGGTATTTGGTTTCAAATCAAATTGAAAGTTTTATTTGAAAAATATATCTTTTTTTTAACTACCAGCGCTTTGATAAATTAGCCCTTGTGTGCGCATACCACATGTTGCGTGGCGCATTTACTTATGAGTCGAATGATTTCGTTCGTAGTAGCCATTACGCCATAGGTACTATGGCAGCGTGCACGTTTTTTCGACTTTAGATATCAAACACAAAGTCGAATATCTACCTACTATAAAAAAATATAGAAAAATATAGGGACTTACCCGTGGCCCACCTAATTTGTCCACCCGGAAAACCAATACCCAGCTTCCAATACCCAGAAAAAAGGAGCTCCGCCCCAGAGCGGAGAATTTCACTCCTCCGTAAGGTCGACCGCGGGGTTCCTATTTCTATTCAGTTTGCCCTTCGGGCATTTGAAAATACCTAATGAACCTAACCTAATTTTACTATCTCAAATGAGAATTCTTATTTTTATTGACCCGAAATTCCTAATGGCACAACCAGTTGCGCACAACATACAATGTAGAGTAGGCTCATGAGGAAAGCGCGGATATAATACGCGTCGAGCTGCAATTTTATTTTTTCGCGTGTGGACTAGACACCGCAGTACTCTGCTTTATCCCACTCTAGGTAACGCTAATCAAAACCATCGACGGATGAAGTTGGACTTTTGTGGAAGTAAGTATTATAGTAAGTAAAAGCGAGTTCAGATGGATTAGATTTGTTTTGGAGTTGTCATTATTTTATTTGACGTACCTACCTATTGCAAAGTCATCATAATTATCTAATATTATTTTTTCCTTTTATGCGCTATACGATGAATTATTATAAATATGAATTATGATGACATAAGGACATAACTTAAAAAAGGCAGCTCACAACTCTGGAACAAAATTATCTAACCAAACCCCTAACTAAACCCTTAGGCCAAGAAGCATTCAGACGTAGTCCCTACCCGCTATGCGTAATTATTTTCTTTGTCTGAACCTATACTGCAATGCATTTTGGTGAAAGGATCCGAATGGCTAGCACGAGTGACTTCGTCTCATCGCTGCAACCAGGTTCATTCTCAAGTTACCTATTTACGAAAGGCGCGCCTGACTCGAAACCTTACGGCGCTAGCTGTTTAGATGCCCCAGACGAAACGCTTATAAGTTATAATGCATAAGAGTATTAATAAATGTCAGACGATGGTGATGATGATGTCTCTACGTGTGAACGAATATCAAATATGAATCGCAGGTTCCTACATACTGATAGGTACTTTGAAGATACTAGCAATGACGGCATATGAATTTGCCGCTAGAGGCGCTATTGTAAATGAGGTATTATACAGAAACATAAAATTAGTAGTACCTACAAGTTGCATATTCCGGCTTTACATAACGGATTTTTAGTGTTATTAAGATTGTTTCCTTCCGATTATTATCGCAGACATATCTACGACAGGTTTATTAAAAGAGAAAAGAAGAGTTATGAAAATTAGGAGCCAAATTAAGCAGGCAAATAAAATGGCAGCTAATTTAGAAGATAAGATAGGACTGTGCAACACTGTGGGTAATAAATAGCTTGCTATTAAATATTAATTAAAAGAAATCCTGAATAATGTGATATACCTTACTCTACAGTGGCGCCAACTAGTGAGTACAAATACGATAGCCCTCATTCTAACAAAGTACAAAAAAATTGACTCCCTGGTATTCAAAAAGGGTTAAAGGTGGCATTGATTCACATATTTGCATCTGCTAGACTCATATGTAATATTTATAACTAGCTGAGCTAGTAAAAAATATTTCGCCTTAAAGTCAGTTTTTGTCTGAGATGGCGCTGCATACGAAAAATTAAAGTTTTTTTGTGCATTTTTCATATTTTTGATTAGATATTCAGCTATTCGTGGAAGAGAGAAAGCCAACAAATCAATAATCATAAAAATCCGTGCAGCTATTCCAAAGTTATCAATAGTTAAAATAACACGACTTACTTTTGTACGTATAGATTTGTAAAATTTCTGGTAAAAGTAAAGTTGATATAAAAACGTAAATATAACGTGAAAAGTTACGCTAACAGCTTAGCAAGGTGTTGCAATATTTTTCCACCCGCCAGTGCCTCCTATTTGCATGTGTGTGTAAGACCTAGTATCTGTATAAGGCCGTTAATGACACCAGCGTTTGTGCAGCTATTCTCCGAATTGGTGCATAATTACCATTTGAGTGTAGTCTCAAAAAATCGGCCGTATTGAATTGTGTGCGCAAATTAATTGATAATCTATAAATGTATTAAGAATTTTCTAAAAACTACAAAAAACCGACAAAATTGATTATAGCGCCATCTAACGGGACTTTTACAATGAGCTAACGCGAGCATCCGCCTTAAAGGCTAATAGTGCGAGCACGACGGCACGAAATTAAGTTTGAGACCGTAACTTCAGAATAGGCTAGGACCGTTCCGAACACAGCCGACAACAGCCGAATGCACTTTGAGAATTATGCATAGGTACTATCTTTATTCATAGACTAGACGACACAAAGCTTTGCACTATATATCGTAGCTTCCCGAACTTGATTGTCCGTCAATTACTTTTTTATTGAGCTTTTGAGATACAAGATACAAGAACAAACCCTGTAAGGGCACTGCAATTAAAAAAACCGGCCAAGTGCGAGTCGGACTCGCGCACGAAAAGTTCCGTACCATTATCTATAAATATTAGTGTCCGACCGAAGTTTCGGTTTCGGTTTCGGTTTCGGCCAATTTCGGCTAAAAAAGTGATTTCGGCCGAATTACTTCGCGGCCTCTCGCGGCTCTCGCATCGGGAGCGCTTGGCTTAATTCGGGCACGCTCGGCCGGGTAGGTATAGGTAATACACAGGCGGCCGGCCCAGCTGAGACCAGCGTCAGTAGTATGCATGCAGTTTTTTTATTTTGTTTAACAAAAAAAGTAACTTCTCATATAAGAAATCCTTGCAATAACATTTTCCTTACGATTTGTACAGTAATTTTGAATATTTTGTTTGATATGATAGGTCTTCAAAAATTTCGGTTCGGTTTCGGTTTCGGCCGAAATCAGAAAAAAACCGAATACTTATTCGGTTTCGGTTTGGGTTTCGGCTAAAAATCGTGTTTCGGTCGGACACTAATAAATATCTATAAACCAGTTGCTTATCGTTATCCCGCGGGGTAAAAATTATCCTATTTCCTTCCCCAGAACTGAAACTATCTCTAAATCAAATTCCAAATGAATCCGTTCAGTGGTTTAGGCGTGAAAGTGTAAGACAGACAGACAGAGTTACTATCCCATTTATCATATTAGTAAGGAAGATCCGATGGGGAATTTCAGAAATAGGGTACAATTTTCGCTACAATTCGCTACAATTTCAATAAGTACATGTTGTTGTTGTTGTTATTGTCGTTTATTTATTAAATTGTCGCGTAATTTGGCGAGCCTCATGGCCTTGGCCTCCTCCGTGTATACATTGGAGGGTTTGGGCTATAGTTCCCACGCGCGCCTTTGCGGATTGGGAACTTAATACACACCATTGAATTTCTTCGCAGATGTGTGCAGGTTTCCTCACGATGTTTTCCTTCACCGAAAAGCTCATGGCAAATTACAAATGCAATTTGCGCACATAAATTCCGAAAAACTCAGAGGTGCGAGCCCGGTATTTCAACCCACGACGCTCTGCTTAAGAGGCCACAGGTCAAACCACTAGGCTACCACGGCTTTTAATTGATATGTTTATATATTATTTATTTACTTATTTTCGGAGAACCAACAGCTATAAATTACAGAGTAGATTCCTTCTCTAGTAACAATGAAGCCAATTATAGGATCTCACAACTAGAAATTGTATGCATTAAGAAAAAAAAAGTACGCGCATAGTCGCAAAGATGCACCACGCAAACGCACATAAAAACACCACAGCAAAACTCACTCAGTACTACATAGTAAAAAAATACCCAATGAAACCGCAGTGATCACATCACCATGATACAGTACCCGTGCTCAATCAAACCACCTCCTCGCCAGACGCCGTCTCATGTTTATCGCTATCCCGCGGGAACTATGCAATTATCCGGGATAAAAAGTAGCCTATGTTTTAATCTAGGGTACCAGCTATCTTCGTTCCAAATTTTATCCAAATCCGTCTATTCGTTTTACCGTGAAGAAGGAACAAACATTACATTCACTCACTCACATCGTCACAAACTTTCGCATTTATAATATTAGTGATAACGGCCGATGGAGCCGGAAGGTTCTCGAGTGGCGACCGCGTCCCGCTGAGTATGAAGGCCTCAAGATGTACTGATGAAATGCAGGTCTCAGGATGACCGCTCTTTGTCGCGCTCTTTGAGGGAGGCCTCCACCTGTGGACGTTTTGGCCGATGATGACTCTTTAAAACGAAATTTTAGTCATACACACCATAAGAAACAAAATATGTCTCTCTTGTGGGCATAAAATTAGCGACTCCGAGTCGGCAAACTTAAGGTTTATTTAAATGGGGCGAAAGGTCGGGTTTTGCGGGTGGTAGGGCCTTGTGCAAGGTCCGTCCGGATCGCTACCACCATCTTACTTGCTAATCCTGCCGCTATGATATAATCCGAATGCGCTGGTAGATTCAAAAAAAGACATGTAAAAGAGCCCTCGGCGGCCTATTTGCAAAATAGACTTTTGACTTTGACTTTGCTAAGCAGCAGTGCTTGCACTGCTGTGTTCCGGTGTGGAGAGTAAGACAGCCGGGGAAATTACGGGCACAAGAGGCATTTCATGTAAGTCCTCTAGGTTGGCAACGCATCTGCAATCCCTCCGGGGTTGCGGGTGTCTATGGGCAGTGGTGATCGCTTACCATTAGGTGACCCACTTGCTCGTTTGCCTTCTATTCACATAAAAAAAGGCCAGGCGTCCCACACGCCGATGTAAGACTTGACTTAAAAATATTGACTATAGACTTAATTTTTGCCATGTCCACAGGAGAGACGCGAAAAAAAAAGTGTATGACCCATTTAGTAACTTGTTTCAACCTGTCCGTTAACCTCTGTATCCGCCATTTTGATCAGCTGATGCGGTGTTCGCGATAACAGGCTCGAGTTAGATACCGATCGCTAACGGGCCGAGTGGGTCGAATGCGCTGGCACTCACGAATGTAATTAGTAGGTATGTTAATTTAAAATGTTGTGATTAGGTTTTTGTTTTTTTTAGGTTGCAAATAGGTGTCTAGGAATAAAATTGATAAAATTTCAGCAACTGGTTAGGTTGGCTCGATTGAACCCCACTGATAATATTTTTTAAGATTTTCTTAGGGTGCTCTCCGTCCGTCTGTCCGTCTGTCAACAGCCTGTATATTTCAAGAACCGTGATACAGTTCAAATTTTCACAGATGATGTATTTCTGTTGCCGCTAACAACAAATACCAAAAACAGAATAATTTTGTGTGTCTGTCTACGTAAGTAACGAATTTAAAATGATCGCGTAACTACTACGCATAAGTAGCTAGCGCCAGTAATATCTTACTGTTTTACATCGCGCCAACGCAGTTTCTTCAAAAATCGAACGCGATTCATTCGTATTTCAAAATAAGCTCTTAGAGGATCTGATATCCTGGGGCCGTACCATGACGTCTTAATGCGTTTCAGTTTGGGTCCGCTCGCTGTCAGATTCATACTAAAAGTGACAGCTACAACTTGAACTGCGTCGGAATTAGGACGTCATGGTAAGCCCCCTGTACACGTAACTCGCTCGCGATCACCATCGTTTTCATTTTGACAGACCATGTATGGGCTGCTGTCACATTCATTATAAGAACTGTCAAAAGGCGATTGCGAGCGAGTTACGTACCTCGGCCATTCTCAGAGCAGGCAATTATTGGACGTCCGAGCAAATATTGCAGGCTTCCTTAGGCTTTTTAGACATTTTATTATTTTTCATAGTTAGTATGCGTCCCATTCTAGCTCGCACAATAAGTTTTTGCACGATAATATGGTTATAACTATTTAAAAAAAAATACTAAAACCCCATTCTCCTAAGCTCCGTTTAGCGAGCGGACTCCAAAATTGAGAACAAAACCTTGTGTAACTTTGTAAAAACTGTCGGTAGCCTATGTTAGGTGTTTTGTTATTCAAGTCAACTAGTTGGACTACATATTAATTATAATTAACAATAGCGGCAAGGTCTTACTCATATAATTTTGACTTTTTTACCGCGCGAGCGAACTTCCATCTAAACTCCGTCAATGGACATAAAACCACAAATTACACCACTATTTGTAAGCTTACGCGCAACCCAATAGGGCTGAACGCTAGTGTTCTGCCTGGTCCCCGTCGACGTCTAGGTCGGGTGCAGGCATGGCGCTTAGGGCCAAAATTACGAACAAATATATCTAAACTCCGTTTTGTGTTTCCCGTCTCTGCTAAACTCCGTTTAGTTGTTTTATTTTTTACTGGTATTCTTCTGTATCTATTTGTCTTGCTATCATTATAGCTCGTTATCCTATGTTAACGACATGTTTGCTGCTATTCCCTTAAATGCATCCATCACTAAACAAAAAATCGAAAATGGCTTTCTCCCTAAGCTCCGTAGACTAAACTCCGTCGTATTTTTGATAAGAATTTAGAAAATTATACAAAATCTGATTGTTTTTGTACATAAAAACGTTTATTATAGCACTCACTTTTGAGTACCGATGTTTTCGTGTTCAAGAAGTACACATTTTTGAAAATAATTATTTATGGTTTCTATTGACATGATTTTCATGTTCCAGTGAATTATGACACGGGGTTCGCGTTACATGCTGTACATCTTATTTTTCGATCATAATGTTTGCTTTTTATTTAATTTAAACAAATAAGTAATATTTTATTCATATTTAATGTATATCGATGTCTCAACTCCGTCTTGATGAAAAATCAATGTGTTATAAATCATAAACTAATTGGTTTATTTAATGGCCAAAAGCACAGAAAAGCTTCTTGTAGCATAGATTTTCACATTGTACTTCAATTATGTTCATAAATGTAAAACTCAAAATCAACACGGAGTTTAGGCTGAGAACACGTTTTCCTGAGAATGACCGACCTAATAGGCTAGGTGGTACTTAAACTCTCCCTCCGATTTACATATTTTACCGATCCCAAAAAGTGCTCAATGACGCGTTTTCACTACAAAAATACCTTAGGCCTTACGAGGATAAACTTATGTGAACAAGCTCCTCTAGGATTATTCATTAATTCGGCACAGCATATGTAGCTCGCGTAGTGGCCCGTAACACCTCCTTATGTGGTTCCAGACCGAATGCAGCCAAAACCGTATGATGCTGTGGCGCAATATACAGCTTCTAGCGTCTAAAAAGATTTAATAATATATTTATGGTGCACTAGCTTCTGCCCGCGACTGCGTCTGCGTAGAATTAGCAATTGATATGTTTATCACTATTTCCTATAAATAGCCTGTTTTAATCTAGGGTAGTTACCAGCTATCTCCGTTCCAAATTTGAAGCAAATCCGTCCAGTCGTTTCAGCGTGAATAAGGAACAAACATACACACTCACTCACATCGTCACATCGTCACAAACTTTCGCATTTATAATATTAGTAGGATTTTCATACTGGTCTGCATACATACATACAGTCACGCCTCTTTCCCATTAGGGGTAGGCAGAGACTACTTTGTTCTACTTGCTACGATTCTGACATACCTCTTTCGCTTCATTCACATTCATCAATCTCTTCATATAAAGCTCGCCGGTTTTGGGGTCTCCTGACCTGGGGCTGTACCATGACGTCTTAATGCGTTTCAGTTTGGGTCCGCTCGCTGTCAGATTCATACTAAAAGTGACAGCTAAAACTTGAACTGAGTCGGAATTAGGACGTCATGGTAAGGCCCCTGCCCTTTTTCCAAAACGTCTCTTACTTGGTCTCGGAACGTCCGTCGGCCAGCTCTATTGCATATTGGAGTATTTAAAACCAAGTTCGGTCGCATGCCACATTAGGGCTCATGATAGAAAATCCTACTAATATTATAAATGCGAAAGTTTGTGAGAATGGATGGATGGATGGATGTGACGATGTGAGTGTGTATGTTTGTTCCTTCTTCACGCTGAAACGACAGGACGGATTTGGATTGAATTTTGAACGGAGATAGCTGGTACCCTAGATTAACACATAGGCTACTTTTTATTCCGGAAAATTACATAGTTCCCGCGAAATAGCGATGAACATGTCAAAGATCGTGCCTGCCTAAGTAAGTCTGATTTTACGCGGACGCAGTCGCGGGCAGAAGCTAGTTGTTACATGCATGTGTATAATTGTTATTTTTTAGTCAGGGTCGCCGTCGTCAAAACCGATAAGGAGGACTATCAACATGAAACTACCGTGAGACTCAAACATAATTACAAAAACAGATAACTCACGTATAAGTGCCGAACAATGCCCGACATATGTTTAGTACTATGACTACGGAATAATCCGAAATATGTATAGCATTGTCATGTATGTCGAGCGTTGTTCGGCTTTTAGAAGGAGGACTATATCCGCGACCGCTAGCAACATGTAGCTGATGGTATCTGGTAATGAAGTGCTCGCGCGCGTATTCATTCCGCGTTGCTGACCGCACCCGCCATCAGATACCGGCTGATACCGGTTTAATTCTAACTAATGCTGTAGTTAGCTGGCTTGTTAACGTCGCTGACTTAAAACTATCCCTTTTATTCATAAACGCTATGACGTCTTAATGCGAATCAGTTTAGGTTCGCTCGCTGTCAGATTCATAACAACGTCGTACACGACGACGACGACGGTTGGTTCGCATGTGCATCGGTTGTGCTCTGACTTTGAGAATGATCCCGTAGAGGGATCGAAACGCGCCTCAGTGTTTGTGTGGTGATAGGATTAATCAAGTTTGTGCGATTTGTGTGCGTTTTGTGTGGCAGTAGTGGTGGGAGGGCTTGCATGCAAAACGTATATATATATTTTGCACAGGCTTGGTTATCTTGCACGTAAGTAGCGGAGTAGCAAGGTAAATATTTTGTGTTCATTTATATACCTTCAGTGACGGTCATGGTTAGCAGGAAAGCCGTAGCCATTTCCTTCATAAGTATTTATACCAAGAAACAATCTTACCTCGCTAGCAACCCATCACTATTTTGATTCCTCTTTCCACCTATACGCCCACATGCTAAGCGTCGCCTTTAGGTCTTGCCTTAGGCCCTGTCTACCCCGTAAGGGATAAAGACGTGATTTATGTATGTAGGTATGTATGTATGTACGTTTTTTTTATGTGAATAGGAAGGGAAACGAGCAAGTGGGTCACCTGATGGTAAGTGATCACCTCTGCCCATAGACACCCGCAACCCCGTACGGATTGCAGATGCATTGCCAACCTAGAGGACTTAGATGAAATGCTTCTTGTGCCCGTAATTTCCCCGGCTGTTTTACTCTCCACACCGGAACATAGCAGTGCAAGCACTGCTGCTTAGCGGCAGGATTAGCGAGTAAGATGGTGGTAGCGATCCGGCCGGACCTTGCACAAGGCCCTACCACCCGCAACACTCTTACCGTACCGTAACAATCTTACCGACACAAAACATGTGTATACAGCATATTATTATTATTATTATAAGCCTTTTTATTCCGAATACAGCATAATGTAAGTATAAATAGAGACGTAATTAATTTAAGAACAAATGGAATCAAAGCGGCATAGTAAGAGAAACATCAATTGAAACACAAATTCCTTGGGGCCGTTCTCGGAAAGTCGTTTGCAATTAATAGTAAACTCAATAGTCAAACCAACGAAGCGTGGCTTTAATCTTAGTAAAATAATCACGGTAGTGATGGGATTTATGTCTTTTTTTTCGGCGAAAGTTTCGGCGATACGTCAAACGTTATTTGTCTAAAAGAACCAGGGACTTTACCACGACGCATGGTCCTTACCACGACGTCCTAATTCCGGCTCAGTCCAAGTTTTAGCTGTCACTTTTAGTATGAATCTGACAGCGAGCGAACCTAAACTGAATCGCATTAAGACGTCATGGTAAGGTCCCTGATCTGAATAATACCTACTTGAAACTTCGAGTCAAGCAGACAAATACTAAAGTAGGTATAAAAGAAAAACAAAGATAAAAGTGAGTCAAAGACAAACACAATACAATGTGACCTTTTTAAAAACAAAGTAAACGTAAACGATCTTTTGCTTTATATATATTTTTTAACAGTTTGTTGGCATAACTCGCGCTTGTTTCTCATTAATTTAATTGCAGGAGTGAAAAATACTGTGCAATGTGGTAAAAACTAGACAACGTGAATTGTATATTCCGACACGCAGAAGTCCAGATATTTATTGTGCGAAAATCTTAGGAATCATTATAGGCGAAGCAGCTACTCGTACTAACCTATTTTACTGTTTTGATTCCCCTTTTGCACCTACATACCCATTATCATGTTAAATATGGCCTATAGGTCTTGTTACCTTAGGCTCTGTCTACCCCGTAAGGGATAAAGACGTGATTTATGTATGTATGTATTGTGCGGGGGAGCGGATCAGAATATATAAAGTTTAAAATGTATAATGGGTTAAAAATGCATAATAGATCAAAATGTATAATGCCATTTTCTGCGAAACTATTAGATATATGATTTTTTTATAGCGTGATCTATAGATTGGTTTAGGTTAGGTTAGATTTAGTTTATAAAAATTCTGTTAATTCGCAATTTTCTGAATAAATCGCATTATATATTTTGAACCATTATGTATTTTAACCCATGATACATTTTAAACTTTATGGATTTTAATACGTATCCATTGTGCGGGCTTCGTGGCCGAATAAAATAACAAGGCAAAAGCATTGCTATGGCGATTAAAAACCAAAGCTGAATAATAACAGAAATCATTTTTGGCGTATAGCCATGACACAGTTGTAGATACCATGATTGAAAACTGTACCACCTTATTCATAAATGCTCTGTAAGCTTGTGCTAACTTAGCATTCGTTTGTCCTGACTGTCACTTTGACATTTACCTTTCGCAGATAAGGACAAACGATTGCTAAGTTAGCAGACGCTTATAGAACGTTTATGAATAAGGGGGTTACAGTTTGCAATCACGTTTTTGTAATGCACAGTTAGCATAAAAAGTTGATAAATATTCGAAAAACTCAAAATGAACACACTCTGGGTAACTATGATGGTGTTTAGATCATTTTGAGCTCTCCGATTGATCAATATACTGACTGTCAACAGTCTTTTGAAAAATGCTGTTTCTAATCCGGAAAAATTCGGCCTTGTCCCAGAGCCGAAAGACTTACATCGGCACATCACTACCCGCGCACAAAACTACAAAGAGCCATGCTCGTGACAGCGCTGTGTGTAGTTGTGTGGGCCACCGCCGCGGTAAGCGCTTACACAAATACAATACAAATACAATTTATTCAGCCCCACTCCAGCCTATCCGTCCTACTGCTAGGCACACCCTAGGCTTGAGCTATATCCCACGCGAACCCTGGGGCCTTACCATGACATCTTAATGCGATTCAGTTTAGGTTCGCTCGCTGTCAGATCCATACTAAAAGTGACAGCTAAAACTTGAACTGAGTCGGAATTAGGACGTCATTGGTAAGGCCCCAGTTAGTAACTATTAAGTAATCTGTAGCCCAGTTCAGATTAGAAACTTCATACACGCAGTATTTAGCCTATATACGTACGTCCCACTGTTGGGCGTAGGCATCCTATCAGGAGGCCTTGAGCTACAAATAGTTGCCACACGGGCCCAGTGCGGGTTAGGAATTTCACCGCAGCTCATAGACATCTACAGTACCAGCTGCACGTACTTCATTTTCGGATTATATAAAATTTGAGAGGTCTTGGCCGCTAGTATATTATATGCCTTAAATGAGTAGGTACTTACACTGGGTCGTTATGAAAAAGCGACGGGCAGTACTCCGGGAGTGTCGGCAGAAGTGAAAACAGCAGCTTAGATTAGATTAGATTTGACGACGCGGTTGGCCTAGTTGGTAGTGACCCTGCCTGCGAAGCAAGCGTCCTGGGTTCGAATTTTTCCTGAGTTATGGATGTTTGTATCTATATAAGTATGTATTTCTGTATATAAGTATGTATATCGTTGTCTAGTACCCATAACACAAGCCTTACTTGCGCTTACTTTGGGACTAGGTCAATTTGTGTGAATTGTTCCGAAATATTTATTTATTTATTTATTTTAATGTTGTAACCTCCATGAAGCTCAAGACGCGTACCGTACTGGCCGCTTACAAAAAAACGTACGTATTATCTATATTGACAGACCTCTAACAATGTGCTGATGCCTTAGTACTTTTGCTCCACAATCCAACAAAAAAAAAACACTTCAAAAATCGAACGCGATTCATTCGTATTTCAAAATAGGCTCTTATAGGATCTGATGTTCTGGTGCTTAAACTCTCCCTCCGTCTTGCGCCTGACGCGAGTTTAACATTTTTTAGTCATCCCAAAAAGTGCCCAACGCCGCTAAGTTTTCACTTCAATAAACGTTCTTAAAATATATATTAGGCCTTACAAGGCTACGGCAGGCAGTGCCGGGTACGCGTACTTGTGTTGTGTCACTTTTTCTCTACCTACCGCTGACTACCCTGTGTTCCACTGCACGCTGCTCTCATCACACGGTTGTTACAGGAATGCACTCACATCTTCACGTTGGACAGAGATTTCAGCAGGTTGAACTCAGATACGGAACTCTCTGCTAGCGTAAGTATTCTAAGGGCTGCAGATAGACTGCAATCTGACTGCAACTTAACTGTCAACTGCCGTTTGCCCATACATTTCGATCGCAGCGTGCCTTTGGCCTTACCATGACGTCTTAATGCGATTCAGTTTAGGTTCGCTCGCTGTCAGATTCATACTAAAAGTTCTAGAGTCTTGGGTGTTTAATATGTATAAAGTATGTATTTATCCTATAAGTATGTTTATCCGTTGTCTAGTACCCATAGCTTGGCTTTGCCTAGTTTGGGACTAGGTCAATTGGTGTCGATTGTCCCATGATATTTTATTTATTTAATGGCGATAGATTTAATGATGATGAGATGGAGCGACGACCTGATCAGGATCGCGGGATCGCGGTGGATGCGGAAGGCACAGGACCGGTCCCAGTGGAGAGCCTTGGGGGAGGTCTATGTCCAGCAGTGGACCTCTTTCGGCTGATATGATGATAGATTTAATGATGTGACCAGGTTAGCGAGATCCTTGACCGGCTGAAGACTTTCAAGATCCCGATACACCCGCGGGTGCGTTTGTTCTACCGACTGTTGCGACGAGGTATAGTAAAAAGAAACGTTTTTTATTTTATTTAATATTGCACCTATATCTATTGCACCTATTTCTCAGATTTTTAGGCCTTAAAGCATAAAAGTAAGCTTTTATACACATAAAATACACAAACCATGGCTGCCCGTTTTTTTTTTGTTAGCGGGTGTACTAAATATTATTAACACTACACATAGTATAAAACAAAGTCGCTTTCCGCTGTCTGTCCGTCCCTATGTATGCTTAGATCTTTAAAACGGATTTTGATCCGTTTCTTTTAATAGATAGAGTGATTCAAGAGGAAGATTTATATGTACGAAGTTGCGGGCAGAAGCTAGTTATTAATAAGTCTTTCTTTTTTTAGGAATGGAACGGCACTCACAACGCGTAGCTGATTCGCTTTACGTACCTGACAAGTACAATATCAAGAACTCATAGGACATTACATCAATACGATAAAGCCGGGTATTCATCTGCGAGCTGTGACCGTAACTGGTGCACAAAAACCCTAGTGTACCCGTAGCCGTATGCCACGAGCGGTACATCACACCACACTTAGCACTATATTTACTATGACATTTACTGGGAGAAGGTTCCACAGTGTGTCAAGAATCAACTTGTTTGATATTACATACATTATATTTTTTTAATTAATTAATCACGTTGTAGCGACACTAGCGCCACCTAATTGGCCGCTACATAACTACTACGACGCACGAGTAGCTAGCGCCAGCTCTAGTGACAGCTGTCACATTGTTCTACATCGCGCTAACGAAGTTTCTCAACACGGATGCATAAATACAACTTCCAACTCTCTTCCTTCGGACTTCGGTCCCCAGGCATAACATCTGCCTGGAGAGAGATCTCTACTGGCTCAACCCCCAAAACGTCATACTTAGTTAAAGTCTTCTTAGCCTATCCTAGTCATATCCAGTCAGCTTCTTGTGTAAAGAGACTTGGATGCTTAGAATATAATGTACCAGTTTCTCTCTTCCCGCGCAGATGGTAAAAATCCACCGAGGGGGGGAAAATAGGAATCATGTTACAGGCGATGCGGCTAGCAACCCATGACTCTTTTGTTTCCCCTTTCCCATATTCCCACAATCATACTAAACGTGGCCTTTAGCTCTTGTTAGGTACCTTAGGCTTTCTTCTGTAAGGATATCGTGATTTGATTTGTATATTCTTCCGTAAAGCTTTTATTCATTATATCCGCTTCGTTATTGAATAAAAACTTGATTATCGGCTCATTTAGGTATAAATTATGCAGTAAGCGATAGCTATCATAAACGCGGCAAGTCCGGTGACGCCAAAACTGAGTTATCAATATTTAAGAGCGGATAAATTTGATCGCTGCGGGGACATCGCGAGTTCCGACGCCTACCATCGGACAACTTTGCGTCTTTCAGTAATCAGTAATCAGTAGGCTTATTGTCTAACTCGCTCGCAATCGCCATCGCGTTCATTTTGACAGTTCTTGTATGAATGTGACAGCTAGCTGATTCCGATGCCAATTGTCAGCCCATACATGAACTGTCAAAATGAACACGAAGGCGATTGCGAGCGAGTTAAACAATAAGCCTACAGTAATCAATCATTTATTTGTTCAAACATTGTCTAAAAATAAAATGGTTAACAGACAATTTTGAGGCGCTACATGTTTACTTAATTTTTAAAAAAGTTATTATGTACTACATGCACAAACTATATTCCAACTAAAACTATAATTTTAAATAACGTTGTCGTTTAAAAACTCCTGAACTGAGTAGTAAGCCTTCGACACTAAAAAATTACGCAGTGAACATTCAAACTCGTTTATATTCTCCAGCTTAACAATCGCTGTCGGTAATTTATTGAATACCTATCTTGGGTGCCATCCCAAAAATACTTTTTGATAAAAAAGCAGTTCTTGATGGCCTAAAACTGATTTTACCATGCTGAAGTATACTATTAAATTTTCCGAATTAGTGCAAGTTACATTTGACATAACACGATATGATATCTTGTCGCCGGCTAGCGGAGAACAGCAAAGAAAACAAGGCGTGGGTGTAAAAAATATAATACAAAATAAATATGTACAAAGTCGTTTCAGTCAGCACTGCTCTTGAAAGGATAATAAGCACTGGCCTGAGACTTCGGGTAGGCAGGAAAGCAGGCAGGGCAGGGTGTCGTGTCAGGATGGCCTCGGACTGCTCCGAGGCGTCAGAGCGGAGAGTTGGAGGAGCGGAAGTGTGGTGTAGGTAGTAGACGGGAAAGGAAGGGCTGCGTTAGTGGCAGCCCTTTTATAATTATATACAAGTAGTTTTACACAAGCAATCTTCAGTCTTATAAAATATAATTCGAATAAAGTACCGAAATGCGGCTTATTCCTTGCCAAATAATCGAGCGAGTCCCAGGAAAAAACAAAAGCCGATCGTAAATTTAGAATGTAGAATTTAGTTTTTATTTGTAAGCGGCCAGTGCGCTTTTGGTGCGTCGCGGAGGTTTACCATGTTACAATCTCATAAACATAAAGGCACGGCAGAGTTAATATTTTCAATTTTCCTATTCATAAACGCTCTATAAGCATCTGCTAACTTGGTAATCGTTTGTCCTTATGTCACTTTGACATTGACTTTTCACGGATAAGGACAAACGATTGCTAAGTTAGCAGAAGCCTATAGAGCTTTTATGAATAGGAGGTTTATCTTTAGTGCGTTTCACTGAAAACTGCAGAGGTTAGTTCATGGTCCGACTAGGTATTACAAAAATACTGGCTAGTGATAATAAAGTAACCTTTTTTTTTTAACATTAAAATTTCATTTTATATACAAGTTTTATTGCTGACTGTACTTTTGTTGACTGCGCTGTACTGCATTATGTGCGAAATTACATTTGAAATTTACCATGAGCTTTTCGATGTAGGAAAACATCGTGAGGAAACCGGACCAATAAGGCTTACCCTTCTGGGTTGAAAGGTCAGATGGCAGTCGCTTCTGTAATATTATAAAAAGTAGCCTATGTGCTATTCCAGACTTTTCTCTATCTATGTGTCGAATTTCATCCAGATACGTTGGGTCGTTCTGGCGTTATTGAGTAACAAACAAACATCCATTCATACTTTCGCATTTATAATATTAGTTAGATAGGATCCCCGCGAACGGGCTTCCGTCGACCTTATGGTTTTTTTTATGTGAATAGGAAGGCAAACGAGCAAGTGGGTCACCTGATGGTAAGCGATCACCACTGCCCATAGACACCCGCAACCCCGGTGAGATTGCAGATGCGTTGCCAACCTAGAGGACTTAGATGAAATGCCTCTTGTGCCCGTAATTTCCCCGGCTGTCTTACTCTCCACACCGGAACACAGTAGTGCAAGCACTGCTGCTTAGCGGCAGGATTAGCGAGTAAGATGGTGGAGTGAAATTCCTAATGGCACAACTAGTGCATAGATTTGGTCCATGAAGAAAGCGTGGCCGTGGAAGTGGATTGCTTCTTCAGTCGTGAGTAAAGAAACTGTAGTAGTACTGTTCTTTAACTTTTCAAGATTACATTTCGTTCACCGATCCAAGTTTCGAGCACTGAACTCTGGATCAGAGTTGTGACTCTGTCTGCTGTTTAAATTTTGTAAAATAGTACAAATATAAGCTTGTACCTACTCGAAATTATCATTTTTTTGTGTTTAATTTTTAATTTTAAAATAATTTTTTTTTGCCGCAACATTATGCTGAGTGGGGTTCATTTTACACAATACCGGTACTATTCCTTAGTATATTGTATTTCTTTGTATTTTTTTGTTCATAATCATAACGAAACCGTGCATTTTTCAGAAGTTTTGGAAAAGCCATCAGAATTTACAATACAATAACTCTTTATATAACAATCAAAACAGAAAAAAGGTGTACAGAAGTAATAAGGTAATAGGCGGCCTTATCGCTATAGAGCGATCTCTACCACGCCACCATGACGGACTGGAATGTAGTAGTAAGTTAGTTTACTATCAATTCTGAAAAAAATATTTACTGTTTCAGAAATAAAACGCTTTATGACTAACGAAAATTGTGGCAAACCAATTCGGAAATTCAATTTTATGGGACAAAATATAGGCATGATGATGATGATGATTCTTCCTTTAACTCCTCGTGGAGCATAGGGCCTCGACAGTCTTTCTCCAGACTTCTCCATTCTGAGCCCTCTCTTTGGCGTCGGCCCAGGTCATCCCGGCAGCTTTGAGTTCCGCCGTGATGGACCTCTTCCAGGATTCAGTGGGACGGCCCTGTCTTCTTCTTCCGCCAACGGGGTTCCACTCCATGGCTACTCTGCTAATGCTCGCGTCAGGACCCCTTAGGCAATGGCCTATCCATCCCCATTTTCTATGGAGGATTTCAACATATATATATATATATAGGAAATATAGACATGTCTGTGTGTAACCATTACTCGCAATACGCTACAACCAGTCCCTCGGCATTTGACTCTGCATCTGCATAATCTCTGTGCAAGGTGCGCAGTGACACCCGTCGCTAACATGCGGCCGCCTGACCGTGACTGCGCAGGGAGGACAGACCGGGCAATGTGTGAAAACGAGCGTTTTTGATGATCGAATAGCCTAGTTACCCTGAGCCTCTAGTGTAAGTTTTCGCATTTAAAAACGTCTTGAACGCTTTCACGTAAACGTCTCAATGACTATGAAAGAATTGGCAGCGCCACTTGCGGATCGAAACAGCAACAAACTGTTCTCATAGTATCTGACATTTTAACGCAAACGCGTACGAGACGTATTTTGTGACCGAAAACCTAAGCATACTGATCATATAAAGAACTATCGTAAAGAGAATGTACCAGCTGCTTCTCTCCACGCGCAGACCCTAAAGGCCCGTTATAGAAATAGGCGAGGATCTTAGAAATGTTATAGGCGCGGCTAGCAACCCAACCCTATTTTTGATTCCCCTTTCCACCTGTAGGTACGCTCACAATCACGCTAAATGTGGCCTTTAGGTCTTGTTACCCTAGCCTCTGTCTACCCCGCAGGGAAAACACGTGATTAATGTAGTTAGTAGTGGTTAGTGACCCTGACTATAAAGCTAGAGGTCCGGGGTCGAACAAAGAGACGCGAATACGAGTGTTTGACCCGAGTGAAGGAGGTTATACCTATGTATTTAAGTATGTATGTATTTATCTACATAATTTAGTATGTTTATTTATTGACTAGTAGCTTTGCTTAGTTCGGGACTTGGTCAATTGGTATCAATTGTCTCAAGATATTTATTTACTAAACAAATTGAACCACAACAAATAAAGACACCTCATAATATAGAACTAAGGCCCACTTGCACAGTCCAGAGTTAAAAAATTAAATCGCTAACTCGGGGTTAGGTTTGACAGTTGCATACATTTTGACACTACTTAGCCCCGGTTTAGCACTTAACACGGGGTTAAGTCGTTAACCCTGGTCCGTGCAAGTGGCCCTAAGTCTCACTCAACTTACGTTGGCTCATGAAACGCAGCAGTTTCAACCGTAATGACCAGTGTGTTCTACCTGGATACAACGATTTTCCGTATATACATACTAATGCTATAGCTTGCCGTTTCGACGGACACACGGCCACGGAGCGACGGGCGGCACGGGGCAATGGACAGCGTGCTGAACCATCAACTATGCATTGCGGGCCTGACACTTGTTCAATGGAACATGACGTTTAAATGATAACTCGACCATTAAATTACATTGTAAGCTGCTATGGAACCTTTACTCAACTCTACTAATATTATAAATGCGAAAGTTTGTGAGGATGGATGGATGTGAGTGTGAATGTTTGTTTCTTCTTCACGCTGAAACGACTGGATGGATTTACTTCAAATTTGGAACGGTGATAGCTGGTGACCTAGATTAACACATTGGCTACTTTTTATCCCGGAAAATAGCATAGTTCTCGCGGTATAGCGATAAACAGGTCAATTGCTAATTCTACGCGAACGCAGTCGAAAGTCGTGAATTGAAATAATTCGATAAAATCTTCACGGAACATCATATATATGTATAGCTGAGTAACGAGGACAAAGCTGGGCGAGCTAGTAAAAAAAAAGCATTAAATTGACAACAATTCAAATTTGCTAAGGTGAAAATACCGTTTGTAGATTTTACACTGCTCATTACAGTAAAAATATTTTTGGATTTTTTTATGCAGTAGTTTTTTTTTATATTCAGGAAAAACAGTAAAAAAAGTTGGATTGTGAATGTTAGGGATATACTCATAGTGCCGTTAGTCCATTTATTACCGTAGAAATTTAAAAAAATATAGAACAGTCATGGTGTCAAATGTCATGTTCATTTTTTATCAGTCCGACGGATTAGGTACTTGATTCTAACGACACGTTTTCAATTCTCGTAAATGTCGTAATATTTAATTAATGGTTTGATAGACGCTTTAATAACATGAAAGTGGTTGACTGATTAGTGATAGCGGATAGCCGCAATCTGCCCAAAGTCGACGAATTTATCTTGTGTTGTGTATCTTGTGTTCATGTGCTTATAGTGCTTATTTTTTTCCATTAACACCGTGTTTCCGTAACTTGGGACGATACAAATTATTAAAGGATCTTGGTGATACTTTCTTCCGGTCGTCATTATATAGAAATAAACTCAAAGCATGCACAGTATTGCAAAGCAGCAAACGCAAAATAACAAATTCGTGAACGAACGACAATGAATGGTTGATAAACAAAGCAAGTGACATGACATGACAGTTCTGTTTGAAAGTTACTTTTTTAATTTTATATCATGCTAAGTTCACGACATCAGTATACCTATCTTTGTATATACGGTCTTTTTAATGACCATTTCTCTAATAAATTATTAACGACGAATTTAAGTAAACAAAAGGAAAACCGAGAAACACGGGTAGTCTAATTTTTAACCAGCTATTATAAACGCGAAAAGAACTTAAATGCTTTTTTTTTTAAATGTTGTCAATTCATAAAAAAGTAATGTCAACCTAAAAACTCATGCTTACAGAATATCTTCACCTAATCCATATTAAAAAAACCCGTTACACCTCTGTCTGTCTGTCCGTAAATCTCTACTAACTCCGTCTTAAACTACCCAGCACTCGCAATAAAGGCGCCATTACATTCTTCTTTGAATTCTCGATTTGTTAACACGTTGCTTTATTTATCACTACCCTCTTATCCCAGTGCCACGATTCCCGGTTTTAGGGTGACTATGTTTAAGGAAAAGCTGGGACTAGTCTCAAATCAAAGGATACCGCAAAGACGCCAGGACCGCCCTCTTCGCTGATTAATACGCTCTGGGTACCTGGGCCCCGTTTCTCGAAGCTTATTAGACTAATAATATTAGTGTTTTGTTTCACACCCGACTACTAGTCATAGGAATGTTTTGTTGCTTTTTAGTTTGTTTCATGGTTTATCGAGGGTTATGTGATACATTACAATATCAAAACTATTGAAATTGATAATTAATTCACTGCAATAGCCAAATCAACGTCTGGCGTGACTTGTTTCGGTTTGATTGGTTTAATGCGATTAAACTGATCGAGTGTTGCCATACATACTTCCGTATATTTGGCAGCTTGTTAGTGAAATGCTTGCCACTGGCGTTCGTGTCGCCACAGTGTATGTGTTTTTTGTTTTTTGTGTTTAGTCTTTAAATTTATCTGGGTCCCACTGAAAAGCAGCGTTGCGGTCTGCCGCAACATTATGCTGAGTGGGGCCCATTTTACACCATATCGGTACACCACCACCATATCATTCTTTCGTTTCATTTACGAGACAAAACACTAATATTATTTATTAGTCTACGAGTAATAAGCTTCGAGAAACGGGGCCCTGTGGTTTACCTTTACAATATTAAATATTGTAGGTGCATACCTACGCATATCTAAACTGCAAGGTGCAGGTAAATAGATAGTTGTAAAATACAATATCACTCCACTTTAATACCCCCGACGCAAAAAAGGGGTATAAGTTTGATGTCGATGGCTGTGTGTGTGTGTATCTGTCTGAGGCATCGTAGCACTCAAACGAATAGATCGATTTCGATGCAGTTTTTAATTCGAAAGCCAGTTTCCTTGCGGTGGTTCTTATCTATGTTTGGTAGAAATCGGTCTCGTATTTTGAACAGTATCAGCTCTTTTCCAAATGATGTAAGGCATTTTTGGTATTAAATTGAATTATTTTGTATTTACGTGCCTATGATTACTCGATCAATGCGTAGGTTTCGTAGGTGGTGGGTTTTTAAATTTTTAAATTTTATGTTATTCGTTCTTTACTATGGATCTCCGCAAACTATCGTTGATACAATCGATTATAATATCTTTGGCATTTCACTACATATAATATAAAAACAAAATCCTCCGTTTATCTTGTGTGTGTGTGTGTGTGTGTGTGTGTGTGTGTGTGTGTGTGTGTGAGTGAGTGTGACGCTATTATAATGCGGGTCGCTACTCCAATAATTTTACATTTCGCCTATTTCAGCATATTGGAAGGAAAGTCCCAGGTAACACCGAAAACCTGGTAACCCTTGCGCAGTCCTTTCAAATCTTATAACAGTTCCAACGCGCGAGGAAATCCCAACTTTGTCATCTGGCACGAAAGGTCATTTTGCCGTGATATCAAAATGTCATTTCTAGTAGAAAATTTGGAATGGTCGTATTTAGGTTTTTTATAAGAAGTTACGGTTATATGTAACGCTTTAAGGTTAAGTTAACTCGTTGTGATAAAAATGATTTTTTTATCCCATGAATTATGGCTTTTTGCTCTGTTACCATCTAAAATAGGATTGAGGACGATGGTTAAGACGCTGGCAACACTAAAAGGCTTCTTTTAAAAAGATTTTGCTGCAAATTATTGGTTCATTATGTGCCATTGAAAAAATAAACACTAACGTTGATCGTATTCCTTAATAAGTAATTATTGTTAAAATATGATTAGGTCAAGTTAGTTACGATATAATTTAACGCCATCTTACTGCACTTTGTAAAGAAAAATATATTAATTAATTTAAACGCTACATAATACAAAAGTCCAACTTATAAACAAATCAAGACGAAAGAAAACCGATGAAAAAGAAACATTACGTTACATTTTAAATTATTTTTCACATGAAAAACTAAGAAATCCCTAAAATCAAGAATCAATTTCCTCGACTAATCTATATTTTTAGGTACGTATTTTAATGTAATTCAACGAATAAAAACGCCTAATTAAGCTTGAAACCAACAAAAACGTTTAGCTTAGTACATGGAAACTAATTAACGCGACGTTACAGAAAATACTGAAATAATTAATTCAGTCTAAAAACATTTCATAATATAGCCCGCTAGGAGACACACGGGCACTCAGTTTATAAAACAAAATAATGTTTGTTTTACCTAACCTACGATCCTTATATTCAAATCGCTACATAGTATAAAACAAAGTCGTTTTCTCTGTCCTTATGTCCCTATGTATGCTTAAGTCTTTAAAACTACGCAACGGATTTTGATGCGGTTTTTTTTAATAGATAGAGTGAATCAAGAGGAAGGTTTATATGTATATATAATACATGCGTAATATACCGTGCGAAGCTGGGGCGGGTCGTTAGTCATAAGTAAATGTAAAAAAAAAAAAAAAAAATTATGAAATAAATAAATGAAAATAAATGAAATGAAATGAAATTGTTGAAATAACTTTGTGGCCTAACATAACGTTTGGTCAAATAATTTCTCTCCTGTGCCTTGTGTATTGGTGGATTGATCGCCAGCCATTCCTGTCATCAGTTTCTGTTTCATAAGTTATACATACATACATTCATCACGTCTTTATCCCTTACGATGTAGACAGAGCCAATGATAACAAGACCTAAAGCCCACGTTTAGCATGATTGTGGGCGTAAAAGTGGAAATTGGAGAGTATCATGTGCTGTGCTGTGATTGACCACTAGCTAATTAATATCTCTAAAGGACACTGTGACCATCGTAATTGTGGTATCTTCATTATTTCCAAAGGCACATTTTATTATTACCAATTTAATATAAAAAAAATACAACCGAATTGAGGACCTCCTCCGCTTTGAAGTCCGTTAATAAAAGGTTCCACGATGGTTCGCGATTCAGTTTATTTCACTGTACATATATTTAGTTAATCTAGTTTATTTTAAAACTAGCTTCTGCCCGCGACTTCGTCCGCGTAGAATTAGATTTAAGAAATGATGTTGATAGTATGTTCTGCAACAATTTATTTACATTAAGACTAGGCAGCTACGACTTTTGACACGTTTATCGCTATCCTGCGGGAACTGTGCAATTTTCCGGGATAAAAAGCAGCCGATGTGTTAATCTAGGGTACCAGCTATCTCCATCCCAAATTTTATCCAAATCCATCCAGCCATTTGCGCGTGAAGAAGTAACAACACACACACATACTCACAAACTTTCGTCATTATAATTTTAGTGTGATATGATGTGAAGAAAGAAAAGAAAGAAAAAAAGATTATTTACGACAATCACAAACAACAAATAAATAAACACGTATTTAAAACGACATATATTTTAGTCTTAGGCAAAAGGGTCACACTGAAAATCAGCGCTGCGGCCTGCCGCAGCAACATGCTGAGTGTGGCCCTTTTGGCACTTGCGGCACATGATATATTTTTTGAAATGTTCTTTTTTGTTTTTTATTTTATTTTTTGTGTCGTTTAGTGTCAATAAATGTTTTCTTTCTTTCTTTCTTTATATACATAAATTGTCACAAATTGATTGTTGTTGTTGTTGTTGCGGGTGTGACGTGATGTTTTTAAGCGCCCCATCCTAGACGTCCATGATTCCCGGAACCCCTTCGAGATGAAAGTACAGCCACCGGCGTGGATCAGATACCCGCACTTTGAACCCCCACCCGGGATAAAGAGATCCGCGATACTCGCAAGTGATAATGAATTAGCCAGGATTATATTTGGGTTCCGGGAAAGATAGCGTCGCAGGCTTAGAGCACTTTTCAGAGGAGGCGACGAAGCTATCACCAGTGGCGTAACAACGTCAGGGACCTGCGGCAAATTCATGGGGCCCTTCCTCACTATAAAGAAGTGCATCATCTTACCTGTGCTCAAGGTCAAGCCAGGCTTTGTCTAACTCGCTCGCGATCACCACCGTGTTCATTTCGACAGTTCATGTATGGGCTGACAATTGGCATCGGAATCAGCTAGCTGTCACATTCATACAAGAACTGTCAAAATGAACACGATGGCGATTGCGAGCGAGTTAGACAATAAGCCTACAGTTCGGGGCCCCGTAGAGCTGGGGGCCCCCGGCATTTTGCCAGCCCTGCCACCCTTTAGTTACGCCACTGGCTACCATCTCTGCCGATATAGGTACCACCTGACGTCTACTTTAGTATACAACTGAAGCTAAGTATAATTATGATGTAGTTAGTATAAAACACAGTCGCTTTCCCCTGTCTGTCTATCGTCCATAGGTATTTATGCTTAGATCTTTAAAAGTATGCAACGTATTTTGATGCGGTTTTTTTTTATAGTGTGATTCAAGAGGAAGGTTTATAATTATTATGTATAATTCTACGCAGACGAAGTCGCGTGCAGAATCTGTTAGTAATACACGTCACGCTCGCTCCATGATAAATATCATCAAAGAGTCGCTACTCTTATGAAGAGAGAGCGAGAAAAAGAACTAAAGGCAACTCCTGTCGTAAATACTTTATGGGCAAGACGAGCATGGCAACATATTACGTAACCAAGTAAAACTTCAGCCCAAAGATGGAAATCTGGTCGAGATTTTTTCTATATGAATAGAATCCTGTTAATCCTACTAATAAATACTAAATCCACACTCCTGTGTGTAAATAAATGTTTCTCTCTCTCTCTCTCTCTCTAATATTATTAATGCGAAAGTTTGTGAGCATAGATGGATGGATGGATCAAAAGTCAAAGTCCAAAGTTTATTTTGCAAATAGGCCGCCAAGGGCTCTTTTACATGTCTTTTTTGAATCTACCAGCTGTCCCGTGGCTCGGATGTGGCGATGATTTAGATTTATTTATACATCAACAAAAATTACATTATATAAAAACATGCATGGCACAAATATAAGCATTTCTGTTGAGATCGTCAAAAATGTATAATAATAAGAGCATATTAAATTATAAATAATAAAACAATAAACTAAAATACAATGTAAAAAATAATACGTTGTGTAAAAAATGAAGTCAATTTTATAATTCTAATAACATTTGAATAAAATGTGTCTCCAATAGGGATCGTCAAAGCATATTAAATTAATTACAACAAACCGGATAACTCACGTATAAAAGTCACACGTGTCGCACGTTTACAAAGTGACGTGATCAATGTTGTGTGCTGCCCTACCTTGGACTATAATAAAAATGACGATAAAAATGAGGGTAGTTGTGCGCTGATGTCAGCTGCGCCGAGTAGCCGCGCGAGCAGAGCGCTGGCGCGCAGTGTTCGTTTCGCTGCCGCCGGGGCGAGCGCTCTCTGATGAAGGACTACGGAATAGTCCGAAACAATTGTCGGAGCATTCCTTCGGCTTTTATACGTGAGTTATCCGGTTTGTTGTAATTATGTGTGAGTCTCACGGTAGTTTCATGTTGAAAGCATATTAAATTAAATTAAATAAATCATATATCAGATGTGAGTGTGTATGTTTGTTCCTTTTTCACGCTGAAACGACTGGACGGATTTGCTTCAAATTTAGAAGGTAGATGGCTGGTACCCTAGATTAAAACAAGGCTACTATTTATCCCGAAAAATTGCATAGTTCCTGCGGGATAGCGATAGGTAAACATGTCAAAGGTCGTAGCTGCCTAATGTTAATCTAATCTACGCGGACGAAGACGCGGGCAGAAGCTAGTATCATAAATGCGGAGGTTTGTGAGTGAGGATGGATGTATGGATCGATGTGACGGTGTGTGTGTATGTTTGTTCCTTCTTCACGCTGAAACGACTGCATGGATTTGAATGCAAACTTTACTAATATGTCCAGAAAATCTAGGGCCAGGTAGCTTATTACGTAACTCGCTCGCGATCACCATCGTCTTCATTTTGACAGTTCATGTATGGGCTGACAATTGGCATCGGAATCAGCTAGCTGTCACATTCATACAAGAACTGTCAAAATGAACACGATGGCGATTGCGAGCGAGTTACGTAATAAGCCTGCAGGTTATATTTAGGTTATTTTTAATCCCGGAAAATTCCTTGATTCCCGCGGGATAGCGATAAACATTGTAATTGCTAATTCTACGCGGACGAAGTCGCTGGCAGAAGCTAGTCACTACATAGTATAAAACAAAGTCACTTTCCGCCATCTGTCTGTCTATCTGTCCCTATGTATGCTTAGTCTTTAAAGATAAAGATACAAGATGATTTATTGCCACAAACAACAATTACAAAAACAGATATGTTAAATACAGCTTTAACCTAATTTTTACTAAGTACATTATTAATTTTATATGAAAAAAACATAAAACAAATGTGGCAAAGGGGATGTACCTACTCAGCATTTGGTGTGGGTTATACTTCATTTGATTTAGGATGAGAAACCACAACAACATTATTTAGCGGCTCGTGAACTGTAATCTCTTTACAATTTGTACTAGAGTAACAATTGACGACACGCAAATAAAGTGAAATTAAAACAATTTTATGTTGCGACTGCCAAACTGTTGCACTGTACTGATTGCTAGGTAAGATATAGTTGACCAGACGCAATATTATGTTATTGTGGTTTCTCATTCTAAATTAAATGAAGTATAGAGCTCGCACAGGAGCCTCCAACTACGCGACGGATTTTGATGCGGTTTTTTTTAAATAGATAGAGTGATTCAAGAAGGTATATGTCTAATTCTACGCAAACGAAGTCGCGGGTAGAAACTATATAGTTACTAGCTGTTGCCAGCGACTTCGTCTGCAAAGAATTCTTTTATCGCTATCTCGCGGGAACTACGCAATTTTCCGGAATAAAAAGTAGCCTATGTGCTATTTCAGACTTTTCTCTACCTATGTGCCGAATTTCATCAAGATCCGTTGGGCCGTTCTGGCGTGATTGAGTAACAAACAAACATCCATCCATCCATACTTTCGCATTTATAATATTAGTTAGATTAAATAAGTAAGAACATTGTATGTTAGGTACATATTGTTATCGTGCGGTGTGGCAACACTACTCAGTGAGAACAAATTTTAATGTATTACTCGCCCGCGCCGCGACCGCACTCGTTTATACAGCCTGTAGGGTGGGGACGGGTCGGTAGCGATATCGATAATAAAAACCAGAATGCTTGTTGTACGGCCGAAGAAATCGAAGAACGTACCTCTTTTGAACCTTTACCCATTTAGCAATAATTATAAATGCGAAAGTATGGATGGATGGATGTTTGTTTGTTACTCAATCACGCCAGAACGGCCCAACGAATCTGGATGAAATTTGGAAATTAATTACTACGAAAAAGTTGTGAAGTCAGTCTATCAATCAAAGTAAAGTGCTCTTATATTTTGTACGTCCAAAAAGGAATCTTCTTTTTTCTTTCTAAATGTCGCGATGTATTGTTGTTGATCGATGTGTTGTTGTTGTTGTTATATTGTTTTGGCATGAAAGAAAATAAAATAATGATAAAAATTACATACATACATACATACATATCGTCACGCCTCTTTCCCACAGGGGTAGGCAGAGACTACTTTGTTCCACTTGCTACGATCCTGACATACCTCTTTCGCTTTATCTATATTCATCAATCTCTTCATACATGCTCGTCAGTTTCGGGTACTCTTGACCTGGCCTTTTTCCAAAACGTCCCCAATTGAAAAATTACATGCAATAACTATAATTATTATGAATGAGTATGAGTATGAGTATTTATTTATTTCTGAACCATCGATATCGATACGTCGTGTCCCCTCCCTGGCTGTCGCGTATCCGTCGTGTGTGTAATTTCTCGCTCGAGTACATCTCTGATTACTTTAAACCCGTATCAGACGAGTTTCAAGATGTGGAAATTAAAGTTTAAATAAAAATAAATAAATAGTGTGACTATTTTACAGTGACAGACGGACAGACAGATGGACGGACAGCGAGGTCTTAGTAACAAAAAGTGGGATCCTTTGTTTTTACCCTTTGGGCAGGGAACCTTAAAAAACCGGCCAAGTGCGAGTCGGACTCGCGCACCGAGGGTTCCGTACAAACCTGTAGAAAATTTACGGTTTTCGCAATTTTTCCTTTATCTGTGCTATGAGACGTTGCTTCATACCAAATTTGAAGATTCTAAGTTCTATAGGTTTTGATTCCCTCGCGAGTTTCAAAAATTTGCGGCATAAACGGCTGTATCTTTTGATTGCGTTGGCTTAAAAGTTTTATTTTTTCACAGCTCCAAGGGGCAGTAGACCTGAGTATCCTACTAATATTATAAATGCGAAAGTATGGATGGATGGATGAATGTTTGTTTGTTACTCAATCACGCCAGAACGGCCCAACGGATTTGCATGAAATTCGGAACATAGATAGAAAAAGGTCTGGAATAGCACATAGGTTACTTTTTATCCCGGAAAATTGCGTAGTTCCCGCGGGATAGCGATAAACGAATTCTTTGCAGACGAAGTCGCTGGCAGCAGCTAGTTTGATATAAATTTCAGCTTGATACCTCCACGCGTTCCTGAGAAAAAGGGTCTTGACAGACGGACGGACAGACGAACGGACAAAAAATTGATCCTATAATAAGTGTTCCGCTTTTTCCTTTCGAGGTACGGAATCCTAAAAAAACTCATGAACCTTAAGCTTATACCTCACAAAGAAATAACAAAACTTGAAACGCACGTAAACCCGGGTAGCAAAGACAAACACACATAGAAGGGCTTTGATGAAGTTTGTCAAGTGGCCTGCTTGTTTAGGCCCGGGTTCGATTCTGTACGTTGCCTTTTGTAACTTTTATTTCGTAAGTTTGCGTTGCGAGAGGTGCTAGAGCTCCCTTTTACGGAAGGGTCGGTAACGCACCCTTAATAACTTCATGGTTGCGGGTGTACGTATTGACGGTTTTAGTTGTCTATCAGGTGATTCTTATCTCATTTCTAGTCTTTATACGTCCCACTGCTGGATATACGCCTCCTTTCAGAATGAGAGGGCTAAAGCTGTAGTTCCTATTGGGTACTTCACACTCACCATTGAATTGTTTCTCGAGTGTGTGCAGCTTTCCTCATGATGTTTTGCTCCACCGAAAAGCTCACGGTAAAATTCCGAAAAACAGCGGTAGAGCCCGGTAGGTATCTTGCTAAACGGTGCCTGTAGTATTGTTGCCTTAGGCTCTGTCTACCCGGTAAGGAAAAAAGACGTGATTTATGTATGTATGTATGAACCCAGGATTTGAACCCACAACTCTCTGCTTGAGGGACCATAGTTTAAACCACTAGTCTTTTTTTTAGGTTCCGTACCCAAAGGGTAAAAATGGAAACCCTATTCGTGTGGCTCCACTGTCCGTCCGTCCGTCTGTCACCAGGCTGTATCTCCTGAACCGTGGTAGCTAGACAGTTGAAATTTTCACAGATGATGTATTTCTGTTGCCGCTATAACAACAAATACTAAAAACCAGAATGATGTATGTATGTCTGTGTATATCAGTGACCTATATAAAGTGACCCCACACTGCGTACATTTTGCTTTGGAGCAGGGCTCTGCTTACACTGGTTTTTGATATTTATAGATAACTAGCTGTTGCACGCGCCTTCGTCTGCGAAGAATTCGTTTATCGTTATCCCGCGGGAACTACGCAATTTTCCGGAGTAAAAAGTAGCCTATGCGCTATTCCAGACTTTTCTCTATCTATGTGCCGAATTTCATCCAGATTCGTTGGGCCGTTCTGGCGTGATTGAGTGAAAAACAAATATCCATCCATCCATCCATCCATCCATACTTTCGCATTTATAATATTAGTTAGATGCGGAACCCTTCATGAGCGAGTCCGACTCGCACTTGGCCGGTTTTCCATCAGGTGATTGAACATAGATAGCAATCTATAGGTATGCATACATAAAACAAAGTCGCTACGCAAACACTTTAATAACAATTACCAAATATTTTTCGTCTCTTTCTATAAGCTTTATGTTTCGAGTGTGAGGGAGATGACAACGGCGGTGACGATTGTTTGATTTCCGTGGAATACCTGTCGGATAAGTTTGTTAATAGTGGTGGTGTGATGTCGATAAAATAACTATCGATATTTACGCTAGAGTAATAAAGTTAAGTTTTCTTTGAAGCAGAAGAAGAAGAAGAAAAAAGTTTATTCATGACAATCAACACATCAAAAAAAAAACACATAAAACAACAAATAAATAAATAAATTAATTGTTGTAGCGGATAAAATCTGGAAATAATTAACCGATTCTAAAAATAGTTAATATTTATAAAATTATATTTATCTCGGGAAAATATAGTTCCCACAGAAATAAATGACCTTTTGTCAAAACGTCCCCAATTTAGAATTAGAACCAAAAGAGTCAAAATAGTGATGGGTTGCTAGTGGCATCGCCTTCATGATTCCTAAGATTTTCGCCCATTCCCTCGACGGGCTTTTACATCTGCGCGGGAAGAGAAGCAACTGGTAACATTCTATATTTTTTCTTTACTTCCAGAGCAGCATCGAAAAAATAATCTTGCTATATTATAAATGCGAAAGTTTGTGAAGATGTATGGATGTTTGTTACTCTTTCACGCCAGAACGGCTCAACGGATCTGGATGAAATTTGGAACAGATATAGTTTATGGTCTGGAGTAACACATAGGCTACTTCGCGACTAATTGCGTAGTTCCCGCGGGATATCAATAAACGAATTCTTTGCAGACGAAGTCGAGGGGAATAGCTTGTAAAAATATATACCTATCGATATCGTTTTCCGTCCCGGATCTCTTCTTCTTCTTCTTCTTCAGCCTGTGATCACCCATTGTTGGGTATTGGCCTCTTCATGAGTACGCCAAGTAGTGCGGTCCCGTGTCATTCGCATCCAGCCGTTTCCCGCTATCTTCACGATGTCATCAACCCATCGAGCAGGCTGTCTCCCGACCCTGCGTTTTCCTACCCGGGGTCTCCACTCAGCAACCTTAAGTGGCCATCTGCCATCTTTTTTTTTTTTTTTTATGCGAATAGGAAGGCAAACGAGCAAGCGGGTCACCTGATGGTAAGCGATCACCACTGCCCATAGACACCCGCAACCCCGGAGGGATTCAGATGCGTTGCCAACCTAGAGGGCTAAGATGAAATGCCTCTTGTGCCCGTAATTTCCCCGGCTGTCTTACTCTCCACACCGGAACACAGCAGTGCAAGCACTGTATGCTTAGTGTAAGTTTTCGGTGACAGAACACCGTCTCGAAAGCGTTTGCGTTAAAATGTCATATACTATGAGAACAGTTTGTTGCCGTTTCGATCCGCAAGTGGCGCTGCCAAATTTTTCCATAGTAATTGAGATGTTTACGTGAACGCGTTCGAGACGTCTGTTCGTGTGAAAACTTACACTAGAGGCTCTGTTCTGCGACTAATGTGGCCGTCCCGGATATCGATAGTAAACTATCGTGGCGCCGTCCGACCCTTTGTTTCCATTTCCGCCGAGGACACAGGTGACGCCGCATTTGCGGAAATTACGCGACCGGAAGTTACGCTGCTGTTCTTACGAATTGGCGTAACTTTTACACTGTGACTGTGTCCCTGCCGAAACTTCTATAAACAACAAGCGTATACTTTCAACATGAAACTACCGTGAGACTCACACATAATTACAACACACCGGATAACTCACGTATAAAAGCCGAAGGATTGCTCCGACAATTGTTTCGGACTATTTCGTAGCCCTTCATCAGAGAGCGCTCGCCCCGGCGGCAGCGAAACGAACACTGCGTGCCAACGCTCTGCTCGCGCGGCTACTCGGCGCAGCTGACATCGGCGCACAACTACCCTCATTTTTATCGTCATTTTTATTATAGTCCAAAGTAGGGCAGCACACAAATCGCTCACACTCACCGTTTGGTCAATATTTAAAACAGTTTTCCAACTGGGGGGCACCGACCATCCGCTGTCACGATTATGTCGGAGGAATCCTTCGGCTTTTAAACGTGAGTTATCCGGTGTGTTGTAATTAACAAGCGTATAGGTGAAAAACTTAAGTAAACGACCAGTATGCTTAGTGTAGGTTTTCGGTCACAAAATACGTCACAAACGCGTTAAAATGTCAAATACTATGGGATGTTTGTTGCCGTTTCGATCCGCAAGTGGCGCTGCCAATTTACGTGAACGCGTTCGAGACGTATTTATATGCGAAAACTTGCACTAGAGGCTCTGTTGTATACATGTACTTCATTTAATTTAGAATGAGAAACCACAATAACGTTATATTGCGTCTGGTCAAGTATTTCTTACCTAGCAAATAGTAAAGTAGGTACAATAGTCTTGGCAGCCGCAAAATATAATTGTTTTATTATTATTATTATTATTATCAGCCTATTGTGTCCCACTGCTGAGCAAAGGCCTCTCCCCAACTCTTCCACTGCTCCGGGTCTGCTGCGGTAAGTATCCAGTCGTTCAAGAAGGCGTCTGACTCGTCCCGCCATCGCCGTCTAGGTCTA
Source organism: Pandemis heparana (assembly GCA_963854515.1). Classification (NCBI taxonomy): domain Eukaryota; kingdom Metazoa; phylum Arthropoda; class Insecta; order Lepidoptera; family Tortricidae; genus Pandemis; species Pandemis heparana. The sequence goes on along the minus strand of OY978031.1, from coordinate 1,832,931 downwards.
CCGGGCCGCCGCTTTGTGTTAGTGGGACTCCACTTGGTGGTTATCTTGGCCCATAACTCATCCGGCATACGGCAAACATGTCCAGCCCAGTCCTACTTCAGCTTTGCGGCCTTCCGACCAACGTCTGTGACTTGAGTCATGGAGCGCAGGTCGGTGTTCCGGATTCGATCCACTAGTTTTACACCTAAAAAAAAAAAAAAAAATTTTAATGTCACTTTATTTGCGTGTCGTTAATTGTTATTCTAGAACAAATTGTAAAGAGATTACAGTTCACGAGCCGCAATATAATGTTGTTGTGGTTTCTCAGTCTAAAGTAGTATTTGTTGGTAGTGTACAGAACTGAAATGGGATTTAAGTGTCATTTTTAGGGTTCCGTAACCAAAGGGTAAAAACGGAAAGCCTATTCCTGAGGCTCCGCTGTGCGTCCGTCCGTCTGTCACCAGGCTGATCTCATGAACCGTGATAGCTAGACAGTTGAAAATGTCACAGATGATGTATTTCCGTTGCCGCTAGAATACAACAACAAATTCTAAATATCTATTATTTTTATGTCTGTCTGAACCGCATAGGTAAGATAAGATAAGATAAGATAATATAAGATAAAAGATGATTTATTGCCACAAACAACAATTACAAAAAACAATTATGTAAAGCCCCTGGGGGGTTAAATGACGTCAATGAAATTCAATTCTGATTCAGTTTAGTTTGCTCGCTGTCAGATCCATACTAAAAATGACAGCTAAAACCTGAACTGAGTCGAAATTGAAACGCAACAAGGGGTATTATTGAGACGTCGTGGTAAGTCCCCTGAACTGATTTTTCTGTGGAGTCAATGTTTGTAGTTAGATCTTGAGATTTAATGATAAAACTCTTGTAAGCAACAAAAGAGTGGGCGGGCGGGAGTTGCCGTGTCAACACTGGACGGCTGGCGACAAAAAACGGCGACAACGGTACTGGTACACTGTGGACGTTGGGCACGATAAAAAGGTGATGATTCCTCCTTTAACTCCTCGTGGAGCACAGGGCCTCGACAGTCTTTCTCCAGACTTCTCTATTCTGAGCCCTCTCTTTGGCGTCGGCCCAGGTCATCCCGGCAGCTTTGAGTTCCGCCGTGATGGATCTCTTCCAGGACTCAGTGGGACGACCCTGTCTTCTTCCGCCAACGGGGTTCCACTCCAAGGCTACTCTGCTGATGCTCGCGTCAGGACCCCTTAGGCAATGGCCTATCCATCCCCATTTTCTATGGAGGATTTCGAGTGAGATGTGCCTTTGACTCGTTATTTCCCAAAGTTCGTCGTCGATAAAAAGGTAAGTTTAATTAAAAACGACATTTCATTTAAGAACGTCGAGACAGCGGGTCCCTGAGGCTCTGAGGTAATTGAGCTATTCAGGGAGCTGGGCCGCAGACTAACAGACAAGGGCTGCGAATATCATATAATGCAGTTCATGTATGGGCTGACAATCGGCATCGGAATCAGCTAGCTGTCATATTCATACAAGAACTGTCAAAATGAACACGATGGCGATTGCGAGCGAGTTAGACAATAAGCCTACTGGTTCGTGGCTGGCTCAAAGGGTTGCCATTGCAGTTCAAAGAGGCAACGCGACCAGCGTAATGGGAACCTTTGAACCAGGCACGAAACAGGGAGGGGATTTTTTAGGTTAAATTAAAAAAAAAAAACTTACTTTACTCTGAACTTTCCTATTTAAAAAGAAATACATTTATTGAGAGAAATACGATAAAGCTGAAGAGGGTCGAAAGTCTGTACATGGAAGATATTTAAAAAGAATTGGCTGGGGATACTTAATATCGATAACCAAACACGTTCCAACAGTTTTTAGAATATTTGTCTGTTTGTCTGTATATTTGCGAGCGCAATTTTATCACGACCGGTTGAGTAGTTTTCAAACGCGTGAAATCTTAACAAACAAACACACTGTCGCATTTATAATTATTATAATTAGGATGGTTAGTTACTGTTATATACCTGCCGGTACGCAAGTCTAGCGATGACGAGTCACGTGGAGGGGATCTGCGCACCCACGGATACCGTATTTTATACTTCTGCGCATACAAGGTCATCGCTAGACTTACGTGCCGGCACTTATACGTTGCCGTAGCCTAGTGGTTTGACCTATGGTCTCAAACAGAGGGTCGTGGGTTCAAATCCCGGGCTCGCAACTCTGTGTGTTATGTGCGAAATTACCTTTGCTTACCATAAGCTTCTCGGTGAAGGAAAACATTGTGAGGAAACCCGCACACATCGGCGAAGCAATTCAATGGTGTGTGTGAAGTTTCCAATCCGCACTGGGCCCGCGTGGAATCTATAGCTCAAGCCCTCTCGTTCTAAGGGGAAGCCTGTCCAGCTAGCAGTGGGACGTATATAGGCTGCATGATTATGATGATGATGATGATGATGATAGGTTGGCAGTGTAAGATGTTCTGTACAAAGTAACTTGTTTAAGAGGTAACTGTCCGTGAACAAGTCTGTACACCTGTTGTGCAGTCCGAAAACTACAACGAGACCGTAATAGCTAAGGAATAAGAGGCAATATGGTTTGGCGCGTCCGCAAAACAATCGTCCTTTCGAAACCATTGTTCACTTGTAGAAAAACTTGTAGATAGTTCTTGTTTTTTTATGGCGTTTGTTAAAAGAATCGTTTTAAAAAAAGTTTTTTTTTTAGCAAACACGTAACGGCTTCAAGTACCTACTAAATATTAAATTTAAGAAAGCTGGATACTCATCTGTGAGCTGGGGCTTTGCTATGACGTCTTAATGCTATTCAATTTCGACTCAGTTCAGGGGCCTCACTGTAACGTCTTAATGCGATTCAGTTTAAAACCGGAACTGAGTCCGAATTAAGACGCCATGGTAAGGCCCCAGGCACAGAATATATAATAGTACTAACGTACAGAATGGCCACGCTCCGCCCCGCACCTATTCGAGTTACCCCACCCCTCAAGCGCAGTCTGCCGGAAAGCTGCTGGCAACTAGTAGGGCTCGCGACGCGATGTATGTCGGCCGCACGTCACAAGTTCGGGAACCTATCCTACCTACTTCATTTTATAAAACATTAGAAAATTAATGCTTTCTGAAATTATCGCGATTAATACATGAAATAACTACAGAATCATTCGCTTAAGTTTGTTGTCGTGCATCTATTGTAATTGAAAATAATAATGCTTAAATACACAGACAGACACATTTTAAGTAAGTTTAAATAAATAGATAACGATTAAGTACATTTATTTGCACACATCTAAGCCATATCTTTAGTATATTTATGTCATTGGTAGTACTTATAGTACTAGGTTTTTGCGATAGACAGCCCTGTGTATCTTACGCACACATTGACGCGTGTACGGACGACGTCGTGCCTGTGTTCATTTCAGAACGCGGATTTTGTACGTCGTGGCCGCCGTGTGCCCCAGGTTTGAGCTGTCATTTTTAGTAGGAATCTGACAGCGAGCGAACCTAAACTGAATCGTAATTGAATCGCATTAACACGTCATGGTAACCCCTCTCATTCCCTCGATGGGCTTTTACCATTTACGCGGGAAGAGATGCAACTTTTTGGTGTGTGTTTTCATTTTTATGGTTATTTTTGTACGGTTTTTGTATATAATATTGCACCAAATAAAGATTTTTCATTTTTCTTTCTTTCTTTTCTTAACTAGTACATTCTGTCCCCCTTATTCATAAACGCTGACAGGCTTCTGCTAACTTAACAATCGTTTGTCCTTATCTGTGAAAGGTAAATGTCTAAGTGACAGATAAGGACAAACGATTGCTAAGTTAGCAGAAGCCTATAGATGGAAACACATTATTAACACGCGACGCGAATGTATGCGCATGGCGTCGCGTCGGATGTTCATAGTGTGGTTCTGGTCATAGAAAATAATACAATTTGATTCGACTCAACACGCGTCGCGTTGCATCGGGTGGCGTCGCGTGTTAACAATATGTTTCCACCTTATAGAGCGTTTATTAATGAAGGGGTATGAGTTTTCTTTACCAGAGCAGCATAGGCCTTAAGTGAATTTGTAATATGTAATTTTTTTAATTTTTTAACAGAGACCAATATAAAAAGGCTTTGCCATCAGCCATCACTCAGCCGCCGGAAACGGTCACCGGAAGTGTAGCCGACCACTTCCGGTCCAGGCCGCGGACTAATTAGGCCTAGTACCACGCAAGAACCTTTTCATATTATGTTACTAGCTTCTACCCGCGACCTCGTCCGCGTAGAATTAGCAATTGACATGTTTATCGTTATACCGCGGGAACTATCCTATTTTCCGGGATAAAAAGTAGCCTATGTTTTAATCTAGGGTACCAGCTATCTCCGTTCCAAATTTGAAGCAAATCCATCCAGTCGTTTCAGCGTGAAGAAGGAACAAACATACACACTCACTCACATCGTCACACACTTTCGCATTTATAATGTAGGAGTAGGATTGCTAGACTAGCTTACGCCTGGCTTTGCCTGTAGCAAAAATTTTTATCTAGTGGGGTGATGGTGCACCAAGAAGTTACTAAATTTGCTAAATTTTCTAATTAAATGTTCTCAGATATTTGAATTGATTAATTATTTATGGGAACATGTTAAGTGTTCACAGGATATCATTATAACTTGTTTCGACTGGTTATCTAATGACAATACGAGTACTATTAAAAATAACATTAATTAAGAAGTTTTAAGATTCCCATTGGTAACTACCCGTGATCATGACGCATGCAACTGCGTCGAAATATCGGGAGCTCAATAAAGGTAATGGCGATTCATATCCCGCCTATAATATTTCGCATATTCTAAAAATTTATAATAAACTAAAAGAGATATTTAAAAGTGTTTTGGTGGTCCAAAAAAAAACTCAAAAAAATATTTAAAAGTATTTCCAAAGGTCATGCGCCACTGAATTTACTTGTGGTACTTTTACGACCCTTAGGGCCTGTCTCACCACTCCTTGACTGTCAGTTATCTATGATGACGTCTCTGTCTGTCTCGTAGTAATAAATAGAGACGGAATCATAGATAACTGACACTTAAGGAGTGGTGAGACAGGCCCTTAGACTGTCTGTGCTATTTAATCTCTATTTATCTAAAATAGGGCTGCACTGCAATTGTATTTTTTTATCGACAACATTTTTTATCTTGTTGTAATTAATTGGTCATTGTCCATGGACTTACAAGAAACAATTCAACCCCCCTTCGACTCTTCCTATTTAATTATTTAAATCTTATTAGACCCACTGCTGGGCAAACGCCTCTCAATATTTTTGCAACACTGTTATATACATTTTTTATAAGGGGGGGGGGAAAACGAGCAGACGGGTCACCTGATGGAAAGTGATCACCATCGCCCAGGGACACCTGCAAGACGTGGGGAATCACAGGTGCGTTGCCGGCCCTTTCAGGAACAGTTAGGCTCGCTTTTTAAAGATCCCTAAGTTGTACCTTGTAATAATTTTTGCTCGATAAAAATTTTAAATTTACATTTCCATAAAAGTTGGCAATTTATCTTCAGAGCAAACCAAGCCCCACAAAGACTAATTACTGCCTTTGTGTTTGCCTGCTAGCGTTGTTTAAGTTTGTTTAGGACGGGAACGGTGTGTGATGTATATATCGCAATAGTAATTATATTATATGCGGTATTCGTTAAACGAAGACGTGGACATCCGTTTTTAGGGTTCTGAATTTACCATAACTAACGATTTTGACGTTGTCGAAATCGTCGGTTATCGAGTTATAAGTAACTAGCTTCTTCTCGCGACTTCGTGCGCATAGAATTATACATATTATAGGTAACCTTCCTCTTGAATCACTCTATCTATTAAAAAAACGCATCAAAATCCGTTGCGTAGTTGTAAAGATATAAGCATAGATAGGGACAGACAGACTGCGGAAAGGGACTTGTTTTATACTATGTAGTGAACTAACTTAATAAGATATGAACTAAATGCAGATAATATGTATGTATTTTATTGAATCAGGCGTTACTTTGCGGAGGTCCATTTCAATGAACACAAAATATTTACCTTGCTACTCCGCTACTTACGTGCAAGATAACCAAGCTTGTGCGAAATGTTTACGTTCTGCATGCAAGCCCTCCCTCCACTACTGCCACACAAAACGCATACAAATCCCACAAACTTAATTTTATCCTATCACCACACAAACACTGACGCGCGTTTCGATCCCTCTACGGGATCATTATCAAAGTTAGAGCACAACCGATGTACACACAGCAAAACTATTCGGTATGCACCCTAGATGTCCATGTGTGTCATTCTATACACACACATCCGCACTTACTCGCTGCCTTAATTACACACCACTATGTATGCTAATCGTGTTTTCAGACTACCTTCATAGATTTCGAATGTATAATTTGTTCAATGGAAGCATAATTTCGTCTTGTCAGATAGTTAGCGCGGTGGCTTAGTCGTAATAACCTAGGACTATGAATCTAAAGACCTCGGTTCAAATCTTGCTCCTCCGGTTAATATGTTTCTATTTTTTATTTTTTTTTATATAATTTTAAACTTCTTAAAATAAAATCATGTTAACAACAAGAAAAAGAGGAAGTAAAAGAACAAAATAATGCAATCCAATTATTTTTTCAAATTGTTTATTTATGTAACAACAATTTAATCAATTTATTATCACCATTAATTAAATTACCAAAATAAAACTGCATGATTTTCCTTATAACAGAAGAAGAACAACATTTATTCGTAATACAAATTAAGTTAGGTATGACTCTTTAGTGGCCAGTATGACTTTAGGGTAAATTAAAAAGATTTATGTCACAAACATAAATTTTAAAATATTTATCTGGAAAATTGAATACACAACTACAAAAGGGTTTTTTAAGATGTGATTTACTTGAATTAACATGGGTTTTGAAAAGAGTATCACTGCTAAGAAGAAATGCCGAACCACACAGTTACTAATATTATATTCTGATTTATTAAGTTTAAATCTGATAAAGATGAACGAAATATTTTATTTGCGAACAAGTAAGTCAGTGGTGAAATGAATCGACATGTTAAATGACAGCATTTAACAATAGCATCATTGCACACTGAATTAAATCTACACTAATTTGTGGTAGGGGAACGGAATAGGGACTAAAAATAATACTTACACCAATTCATTGTTAATACAAGGTTTCATAAAATTGTTACGGAATATTTCAGCAGGTTTTTGGGTTAGTTTGACTTACTTAATAGCTCTGTAAATAGTTTTTAAGATTTTTAAATCATAGTTGACAAATGTTTTTATAATTTGATCGCGTTCAAAGTGACTAAATTTTGAATCAAAAAATTAAATGTAAAATCTTGGTAGGGCTGAATACCCTGTCAAACTAACCGAACTACTCTTGCTAAAATATTCCAGGAGAACAATTTTAAAAGACGTTTTGTAATGACGGGTTTACTTACTAGGTTTACATATAGGTATTAATAACGAATTGGTGCTCCATCACTATCTATGACCTGTTGTAGTCTATTTCTCATTCCGCTAACCATATTCCAGCAAAGGTCCGTCCCACGGATTGAATCCCAAGTTGAAGTTACCAAGCTATCTAAATTTGCTTTGGATTTTACATCCGATGGATCCCAGTTGAGAATCATTTGACCCCATAGATTTTCTATGGGGTTTAAGTCGGGACTTTTAGCAGGCCAGTCAATAACAGTCAAGGAATCTTGTTGGGTGCTCAGCCAGTCTTTGACTATGCGACCACGATGCACGGCGCAATTGTCGTGCACGAAATATATGTGCGAGTCTGGGTATGCGGCCCGCACCGTAGGGAGCATCACGTCTCTTAGCACTTCCAAGTATCCTTGACTGTTATTACGACTCCCAACTTCCACTAACTCACCAGGACCCATCGATGACATCCAACCCCAATAGCCTAAAGTAATACGGCCACTCGTTCGGCACGGTAAAATGTTACTATAATTGTAGCGTTCCCCGTTTTTTCTCCACAATATCTTTCTTCCATCTTTATCAGACTTAAATGCTTTTTCGTCACTAAAAATTACTACATTATTACACCAATCAAAGTCAATATATTGACGAGCAAAACGCACTCTATTTCTTCTATGTTGTTCCGTTAATGCAATTTTTTTTGCTGGTCTTCGGCAATGCAATCCTGCAGCATGCAAATGGTTTCGCACAGTTTGCAATGTAACGTTATGTCTCGTTGCTGTAGACCGTGTGCTGAGAAATGGGTCACTAGCGTGTGCGGCAACTATGTCCAAATGACGTGTAGAAGACGCTTCCGCTTTTGGTCCAGGACGTATATTATTAACGTGCCCGGAGTCAGCGTGACGATGAACCCATAATTGCACAGTCTTTCGCTGCAAAATAAATTAATTTTAATTAATAATATTTTTCGTGAAAGAAATTGATTTAAAAACATTACCGATAAAATAAAAAAACATTGTTTTTTAAACCACGAAGAAATTTTATGGAAAATAGGAAGTAATTATTATATCACATACTTATTCTACTTACCGATATCAATAAACGCCTTGCGATTTCCTTTATGGAAATATTTTGTTCGTAAAGAACAACAATTTCTGCTCTTTTCAACAAAGATAAATGATTATCCATGTTTGTAAATCACAAAGTAGATAGGTATTCGAAAGGCAAAATAAACGATTCGGAGGTGTAACACACGAAGGGTTTAAGTATAGCGTAACGAATGGCGGCTGGCATTGAAAGTTGTTCACAAATTCATATTACTAATAAATTGAGGGTAGAATACACTATATTGTTTTAGACAATAACGAACAAAATGCCCATCAGCTAGCAAATTTCAAACTCGAACTAGTAAGAAGAATCATATTATTAGTAAAAATGTTAAAAGAAAACGCAATGCGTTTGTCGTTTTTAACATATATCAATAAGAGTAAAATTAAACATACAGCAAGATTGCAAACAATAAGTTAAACAGTTATCTTTCCGAGGAAAAAATGTAATTCTAATTTCAACTTTATTTCAAAGCCTATTAAACACTATTTACACATTGCAATGCAGTAGTCAAAAGATTGGACATAATTCATAAATTCACCGATCACCTTAAGTTCCCCGTGGCTCAGCTGTGAAAGGCGGGTCGAGGATTTGATTGTGCTCTAGTGGACCGAGTTCGTATCCGGTGAAAACGGAAAAAAATACAAAAATGTTGTTTTTGATGTTCTTAGAATGGCGATGCTGGTTGTGAGGAATATTGGTTAGATAGATGGAATCCTCAGACTTGTTGAGAAATAAAAATATAACACGGCGGATCAGTGAAATGGCAACTACTTACTACTACGTTAGTAATAATAGTTCAATGCGTCGGATTGTATGAATTTGAAGATTCAGGGTCGAAGGAAGATTCTCTCAGTTACACTTGCGATGACGGTATCCAATGCAAGATAATAATATAGATACCTACCTACTTAAAAAATACTTAGGACAGTGTGTAAATAAAAGTAAGAAAAAACTTGTAGTAGAATTCATTGACACTGGACTGAAGATGTTTCAACCTTTAAGTTAGGCAGGGGATGTTTTTAGTTTAATCTGTAATTCTTTTTAACCTAGTTTATTCTAACTTAACTTATTTTTGACATTTTTTTAATTGTTATTTTATTATTGTTGTTTGATTCAATAAATAATTTACAGCGGCATTACTCATTAATCTTATTGCTTAAAACAATCGGGGCAGTATTTAGTGGGTAGATAGACATACGATCGAACTCACTCACACATTCACACGTGGATTCTACGCAATGTTCGTGTCGGTACTCAACACGTATAGACACACATAGACGACGTTTGTGTGCGTGCCTATGCTTACCGAATTATTTTGCCGTGTGTACATGCGAACCAACGTCGTACTAATTTGTAAAACTATAAATAAACTAAATGTACCCACATTCGTATATTTCCAAACTACCCTCTTATTTATAATTTTTATTGTCCATCAACAACTACCTTCATAAAATTTTCCGACTACAGCAAAAACAAAGAGGGTTACGTATTTAACAAAACAATTTTTCTATTCATCAAAATGGACACGCAACAAAGGTGATGACACCAAGTTCACCTGTTCGTTAATTATTGAACCATTATTGTTTTACCTAATTATTTCCAACTGCTCCAAAACATCCAACCGTAAACTTTTTTCACAAAAATGTAAAACATCGAATGTAGCTGAATCTGGTAATGAATGATTTGCTTGTAACAAGTGTTTTGCAAAATTTGATCTATCTGGATGATTAAGCCTAAACGAGGCAACATGTTCCTTAAATCTTGTATTAAAACCACGACCCGTTTACCTCACATACACACTATTGCAATCACGACATGTTTGTACACACTCACTACTAGCGCTCCATAATCGACAATACCAGAAATATATTTGACCACAGATGCAGAACTGTTGGAATTCTGAAATTCAAATAGTTGGATAGGTACGTGGTTGCAAAATTCTGATGATGTATCGATACATTTTGTCGACGCTTTGCCAGCATTTTGTGTAACGTTCCGTGTTAATTTGTTCTAGAAACATCGCGTATAACGTGATTCCTAAGATTTATGCCCATTCCCTCGATGGGCTTTTACCATCTGCGCGAAGAGAAGCAACAGGTACATTCTGTGTTTTTTCTTTGCTCCCAGATCAGCTAGCTTATTACGTAACTCGCTCGCAATCGCCATCGTCATCGTTTTGACAGTTTTTGTATGAATGTGACAGCTAGCTGATTCCGATGTTAATTTGTCATAAGTCATTTATTCGTCGCTTTCATGTGTACATTGGATCTTACAAGCTAATAAATTGCCCAACATGATACCCTGTAATAGGGCACTGCAACAAAACTTAACATAGTAATGCGATTGACCAACTAACTATTATTATTATATACTTGACAACTTATTTATTCATTTTAATTATAATCACTATACTATCATATCATTGCTTGTTTTAATCTACCACTCGAAATTTAAAATTTAAAATTTTTAATGTCAGCCCATACATGAACAGAACTGTCAAAATGAACACGATTACGATTGTGGGCAAGTTACGTAATAAGCTAGCTGCTTGGAAACTTTTATTAAAAAAAAAAAAACAAATTACTTGTTCGACGGAAATTAAGGTCACTGGCAGAAGTCTAGTGTGTATGTCATGTAGATAGAATCGATCTGGTGTGGCCAAGCGCGGGTCGCTCGTCCACCGCACTAATTGCACTCCCGGTAATGGCGTCTCGGACGACGCGTCCCAAGCCCTATTCTGATCCAGACCTGGGAACTTTTGGGGCAAAATGGACAAAAACGGTGTAGCGATAGCGACCCTAGCGAAGGGTATGTATTAAAGTTTAAAAATACACAATTGGTACCAAATTGAAAAAAGCGGCTACCTGTCGCCGGGGGGTACGTATTAAAATCCATAAAGTTTAAAATGTATAATGGGTTAAAATGCATAGTGGTTCAAAATATATAATGCGATTTTCTCAGAAAATTGCAAATTAACAGAATTGCTATAAACTAAACCTAACCTAACCTAAACCAATCTATAGATCACGCTATAAAAAAAAAAAACATTTACCTAATAATTTCACAGAAAATTGAATTATATATTTTGAACTGTTATACATTTTAACCCATTATACATTTTAAACTTTATAAATTCTGATCCGCTCCCGTTGCCGGGTGTGGCGGCAGAAGTGAAAACAGCAGCTTAGATTAGATTTGAATGTTGTAAACTCCATGACGCTCAAGACGCGTACCGTACTGGCCGCTTACAAAAAAAAAAACGTACGTATTATCTATATGGACAGACCGTTTGCTCCAAGACTCAACAAAAAAAACTTCAAAAATCGAACGCGATTCATTAGTATTTCAAAATAAGCTCTTAGAGGCTCTGATATCCTGGTACTTAAACTCTCCCTCCGCCTTACGCCTGACGCGAGTTAAACATTTTTTACCCATCTTAAAAAGTGCCCAACGCCGCTAAAGAAGATTTTACTTCAAAATTAATACATGTAGCGTCTAGCAACAAAAACGAACAGAAATTAATGCGTCCGAAGAAATAACCTAATGTAACATACCAATAAGTATAACTGCATAGAAAAATAAAAAAGTGGGTAAAAACGCGAATGGAACTAAAAATACTGGGAAACGATATGGGTAGCTAATCTATACCGACCAAAAAAGGCGACAGCAGGGGCCATACCATGACGTCTTAATGCAAGTCCATTTAAGTTCGCTCGCTGTCAGATTCATACTAAAAGTGACAGCTAAAACTTGAATTGAGTCGGAATTAGGGGTACACTACATAAATACGAAAAACTAAATTCCGATTATCGGAATCACGAATTTCATAATTACGATTATTATAATTCCGACGGTTTTAAAATTCCGAATTATAAGTATTCCGATTTTCATTATTCCGATTGTTATAAATCCGAAAATTCAAAATGCCTTACATTTACAATCACGTTTTCAAAATTCCGAATTTCAATACACCGAACAATAAGAAGTCCGAATGAATAATAATACGAAATATCAAAAATACGAATCCCGATTATTATAACTCCGAATATTATTGGAGTAAAACAAACATGTTCGCGGCTGAGGGGTGGCCCAAGGGCCACCCCCGCCGCACCTAAACCTAAATTAATCCAATTCCTAATAAACAAAATTCCGACTATCGAAAACACGAATTTTATTATCCCGAATATCAAATTTCCGAATTAGTAATGAAGTATCGGAAAATTAATAATCGGAATTTTGTTTTCCGGGCCAATGACACTTCGGGCTTTTCATTATTCGGAGTTATTAAAAATCGGAATAGTATACAATCGGAATTTTGAAATTCGGTTTAATAAATTTCGTGTTTTTTAGTAATCGGAATTTTATTCCTTAGGAATTATGAAATTCGGATTTTTAAAAATCGGAATTAGTAAATTCGGAATAAAATATTTCGGAGTATTTGGGTGTTCCCCGGAATTAGAACGTCATGGTGAGGCCCCTGTATTGTGTTTGCGTGGAATGTTTCGGAATACGGCCGGGGGTCTCAATCAAGCGGTGGGCCACTTCGGGATGTAATCGCTTGTCCATGGCGTTTGTAATTTCGTTCCTGTCCGCAACCGAGAGATGGCGCTGTTAGCCTGTGCAACTGACATACGAAACAAAGTCTAGACAAGACAAAGTCTACCCGTTATGAGCAAGTTTCTTGCGGCGCATTCTTCTTGGCAATGATGGTCTTTCCGAATGCGCTAGTAGTTTAAAAATAAAGATATGTAAAAGAGCCTTTGGCGGCCTATTTGCAGAATAAAATTTGTTTTTTTTTGTTAATTATTTTTTTGTAGAGCCTAAGGTAATAAAAGCTAAGAGCCAGGTTTTGTATTATTGTGGACGTAAAAGTGGAAAGGGGAATCAAAATAGTGGCATGTACCACAGTTATTGAATTTTTCCAGAATATCTCAGCAAATGGTTGAAAAATTGAAAAATTTTAAAAAAAATCGATGGTTGGGTTCGAACACCCCTAAAAAGATTTATCATTTTAATTTTTGGTTTAAAAATATACTCCCGCCCTTGGGGCTCGTCCAGAAATCATGTGATCATATTTGGTCATATTTGGTGATTATATCTAACGTTACCCCCTCCTCCAGAGCACGTGTATTTTTCGGACATAGTATGAATTAAGTTAGTTAATCAAAAAAACAGCATTAACTTGATTTTTTCCGTTATTTTTTGACTTTCCTGCTGTGTAAAAAAATTACGCGTGATGTGTTCTCGGACACCGCCTCCCCCATCGTGGTCATTCGTGATATTTTGCTGACCCCCCTCATAAACGATCACATGATTTCTGGATGAGTCCATGACGCGGGTTCATGATGAATCACTTTGATCAATGTAGGAACGATTGTTAACTATGATTTAATAAATCCTGAATAACACAGGACTAATTTTACTCAAACTGACCCAAATATCTGCTGAAATATTCTGGAATATTTTCAGGAGAGCCAGTATGCACGTTTATTTAATGTGTTTGAATTTGGAATCGAGTTCCTATTTTCAATTTGTAAGTAAGTAATGCTTTATTGTACAAACCAGCTTCTGCCCGCGACTTCGTCCGCGTAAAATTAGCAATTGACATGTTTATCGCTATCCCGCGGGAACTATGCAATTTTCCGGGATAAAAAGTAGCCTATGTTTCAATCTAGGGTACCAGCTATCTCCGTTCCAAATTTTATCCAAATCCGTTCAGTCGTTTCAGCGTGAAGAAGGAACAAACATACACACCACTCACATCGTCACATCGTCACTCACAAACTTTCGCATTTATAATATTAGTAGGATATAAAGAAACAGATACAATTCACAAAATAATACAAATAACAATAATATATGCTCAAAGGCGAACTTATCCCTATAAGGGATCTCTACCAGTTAACCTTATTTGTTGCCAAAATATTTTTTTTTCTTCGTTATTCGATGTCCAGTATTCTTTTATATAACAAGGAAAGCTAACCAGCAAGTTGGTATTTAGACGTAATAATCAAATAGAACGCAAAATGTTGTAATTTGAAAACCTGAACGCAAAAATGGACTTTAATGAGGTAATCCAATATAACTCCATCAATCCTGACAACAAATTTCCTGACCTTTAATATCTCTTAAACCTTTTAAAACTAATAAAATTAAATAGCAATCTCGATAAATCGAACGTAAATTTTAATCGACTCTACTAAATTATCGATGATTCGCATCACTCTCGATTAGTGTTGTGATGGAATAAATTTTAGTAACAAAATTAAATGGCAAGTCAGTGATGAATCGAGGAATCGATTAATGCCTAATCGAATAAAGTCTGTTGTCGATGAAGGCGCGTCTCTATAGATTAGTGCTGCACTCCGATAATTCGATTATCGCATGGCGGTTAAATCTCGTTTGAATATCGCGGCTTTTAATTTTGGAGCCACGAATTTTGTTTTCTGTATTACGACAAAAAAAGCAAGTTTTTTTAGTATTAGTATAATACATATTGTTTTAGTTTTAGTAAGTATTTTTAACAGGTTAAATTGCGTAGTTATAGAATACAAAATGTAGTGCAATTATGAGCTTTTTCTTAAAAAAACTTTCTTTGAACCAGTTTTGCATGCGAAAAAACAACAATCAAGTTTTTTTTTTACAATTAATCATCATTTCCAACTAAAAGACGTTCCACAGGCACAGGCCTTCTTTCAGAATGAAAGCCTTCTCTCAAAACTCTCGGGGGTTAAAACGTATCACTTAATCTCCGTAAAAAGTTGCGGGAAACCGGTGGATGCAGGTGGCGAGTTGTTGTTCATTATGGTGTGCTAAGGGGGCTTTGTTCAACAGTGGACGTGTTCAGGCTGATGATCATGATGATGATGACTTAATTTCCGCTCTTAGTCATCTGTGGAAACGCTAGTTTTGTGGCCCCACCGCCTCATTCTGTGAACGTACTGATTTGGGAGCATTAAAGATTTCCTAACGAACTACCCTTTACAACTGACGATTACTGTACGATAGGAGTAGTGATGAACATACATACATGAAATTTCTAAACGACACTGAAAATTAGAACACATAGAAAAATCCGAAAAGTAAAGCTATGGCCGGGAATCGAACCCGGGTCCTCGTCATTCCGTGACGCGTGCTATACCCCTACACCACCCATAGCAGGTGAGTAAGCCTCTGAATTTTTCTATCTGTTACCAACTTTCACGTGACCTTGTGCTATAGGTGGTGTAGGGGTATAGCACGCGTCACGGAATGACGAGGACCCGGGTTCGATTCCCGGCCATAGCTTTACTTTTCGGATTTTTCTATGTGTTCTAATTTTCAGTGTCGTTTAGAAATTAAATTTCTAACGGTAAAACGTAAAAAGTAAACATTATAAATCAAGAAGTAAATTTCTTGATTAATTTGATATTTCCTATACATACATGAATCACGTTTTTATCTCTTACAGGGTGGACAGAGCTCAGGGTAACAATTATGGGCGTATAGCTTCTGCCCGCGACTTCGTCCGCGTAGAATTAGCAATTGACATGTTTATCGCTATGAACTGGCGCTAGGAACTACACAATTTTTCGGGATAAAAAGTAGCCTATGTTTTAATCTAGGGTAGCAGCTATCTTCGTACCAAATTTTGTCCAAATCCGTTCTGTCGTTTTAGCGTGAAGAAGGAACAAACATACACACTCACTCACTCACATCGTCACAAACTCTCGCATTTATAATAGTAGGATATGAAGAATGGGATATCCATAGTATAATGGGGAATGGGAACCGGGTTAGCTGGAGAGTTGAAATTTTCACAGACTGACAACGCATCTGTAATGCTCCGGTGCTGCGGATGTCCATATTCGGTGGTCATTGCTTACCATCAATTAAACCACTTGCGCGTTTGCCTTCGAACTAACGAACCAGCTGTTGCCCGAACTTCAGCAGCAAAGAATTCGTTTATCGCTATCCCGCGGGAACCACGCAGTTTTCCGGGATAAAAAGTAGCCTACGTGTTATTCCCGATCACAATCTATCTTTGTTCCAAATTTCATCCAGATTAGTAAATCCGTTCTGTCGTGAATGAGTAACAAACATCCATTCCCACAAACTTTCGCATTTATAATATTACTAGCTGTTGCCCGCGACTTCGTCTGCAAAGAATTCGTTTATCGCTATCCCGCGGGAACTACGCAATTTTCCGGGATAAAAAGTAGCCTATGTGCTATTCCAGACTTTTCTCTATCTATGTGCCGAATTTCATCCAGATCCGTTGGGCCGTTCTGGCGTGATTGAGTAGGTAACAAACAATCATCCATCCATCCATCCATCCATCCATACTTTCGCATTTATAATATTAGTTAGATTAGATTAGGATTGTGCAAGGTCCTATCACATACAATACAATACAATACAATACAAATACTCTCACATAATTACCAATTATACCTAATGTATGTATGTATGTAGGTATCTCCATGTGTATCGAATGTCTGTAAATAAATGTTCCTCTCTCTCTCTCTCTCTAACAAGGTGTTGATGCACGTACTCTTCCACTGCTAGTTTTTGAATGTGAACTGATAGGCAAAACGTTGCAGCTCGCGTCGCTCCGAGTTACAACTGCAGGTGATTCAGGCCAAGACGTAGGGCTGACAAAAATACTATAGTATCTGAAAAATCAAGTAGCGAGTTAGGCCATTCATCATAGGAGTCATGCTATCTCTTTCGCACCTGCACTGCTTTAGGAGCGAGCCGCGCAACAATAGCAGTTAGCGTTAGGCATAATCATCATGATCATAAGTTATCGACATGTTACCCTACGGTAACTGACGTTTATGCTTGACTCGCCACTTGGTTTTTCGGATACTATAATATTGTGTTTTTGGACCATTTGTATTTATTGGATCAGGTGAAAGAGAGGGTAGAAGTCGTGTCGTTACAGGAAGTCAAAGAAAAGGCTCTGGAAAGGACCACATGGAAATTGCTCCACTGTCAAGAGCTCCGCTCTTAAGTTTAAGAAGAAGATAATATTGTGTAATTACAAAAACGGATAACTCACGTATGAAAGTCGAGAAATACTCGACATGTTTCGGACTAATTCGTAGTCCTTCCTCATGGAGCGCTCGCCCCGGCGGCAGCGAAATGAACACTGCGCGCAAACGCTCTGCTTGCGCGGCTACTCGACGCAGCTGACAGCGGCGCACAACTACCCTCGTTTTCATCGTCATTTTTATTATTGTCAAAAGTATGGCAGCACACACAATAAAAAGCTTGTAAAATGAAATCTTTTGTAAATAATAAAGTCATTATTTAAATGAGCTATTTTATCTTATATTTCCGTTCATTTTAAACTGAAAATGCTCGTTTACCTACCCTACCTTCATTTGTGCACCCTGAGCGTTGAAATTGATTCACCCTCTTTTTATAGCCTTAGTTGTCTTTGTTTTTATTTAAGTAAGTAAATAAATTGTGTGAAAGTACCCCGAATCCGGTTGCCACGTGACAGGCCTAGCCTAGTGTGGAACCATCAGTAAGCTCTTTTTGTAAACATTTCTTCTTTTGAATAAATTATTTTTATTTATTATTTAAAAGATGGGTGCCCATGGGTGGTGTTGACCCACTCACTCGTAGCCTTCCTTGTGGTACAAAAAAAACGGAGTTAATAAGGATATATTTCGTCAGTGCTGACAGCCCGTACTCTCAGCGGGCGTAAGTCGCGCATTACCCGCAAGTGTCTCCGGCAAGTGGGGCATCGATGGATGTGGCCCGGGACGAGCGGAGCGGGGAGCGGGAAGAGGAGCGGAAGAGATCGTGTACCATACTATCAGCGGGCGTAAGTCGCGCATTACCCGCAAGAGTGTCTCCGGCAAGTGGGGCATCGTTGGATGTGGCCAGGGACGAGCGGAGCGGGGAGCGGGAAGAGGAGCGGAAGAGATCGTGTACCATACTATCAGCGGGCGTAAGTCGCGCATTACCCGCAAGAGTGTCTCCGGCAAGTGGGGCATCGTTGGATGTGGCCCGGGACGAGCGGAGCGGGGAGCGGGAAGAGGAGCGGAAGAGATCGTGTACCATACTATCAGCGGGCGTAAGTCGCGCATTACCCGCAAGAGTGTCTCCGGCAAGTGGGGCATCGTTGGATGTGGCCAGGGACGAGCGGAGCGGGGAGCGGGAAGAGGAGCGGAAGAGATCGTGTACCATACTATCAGCGGGCGTAAGTCGCGCATTACCCGCAAGAGTGTCTCCGGCAAGTGGGGCATCGTTGGATGTGGCCAGGGACGAGCGGAGCGGGGAGCGGGAAGAGGAGCGGAAGAGATCGTGTACCGTACTCTCAGCGGGCGTAAGTCGCGCATTACCCGCAAGTGTCTCCGGCAAGTGGGGCATCGATGGATGTGGCCTGGGACGAGCGGAGCGGGGAGCGGGAAGAGGAGCGGAAGAGATCGTGTACCATACTATCAGCGGGCGTAAGTCGCGCATTACCCGCAAGAGTGTCTCCGGCAAGTGGGGCATCGTTGGATGTGGCCAGGGACGAGCGGAGCGGGGAGCGGGAAGAGGAGCGGAAGAGATCGTGTACCGTACTATCAGCGGGCGTAAGTCGCGCATTACCCGCAAGTGTCTCCGGCAAGTGGGGCATCGATGGATGTGGCCCGGGACGAGCGGAGCGGGGAGCGGGAAGAGGAGCGGAAGAGATCGTGTACCGTACTATCAGCGGGCGTAAGTCGCGCATTACCCGCAAGTGTCTCCGGCAAGTGGGGCATCGATGGATGTGGCCCGGGACGAGCGGAGCGGGGAGCGGGAAGAGGAGCGGAAGAGATCGTGTACCGTACTATCAGCGGGCGTAAGTCGCGCATTACCCGCAAGTGTCTCCGGCAAGTGGGGCATCGATGGATGTGGCCCGGGACGAGCGGAGCGGGGAGCGGGAAGAGGAGCGGAAGAGATCGTGTACCGTACTATCAGCGGGCGTAAGTCGCGCATTACCCGCAAGTGTCTCCGGCAAGTGGGGCATCGATGGATGTGGCCCGGGACGAGCGGAGCGGGGAGCGGGAAGAGGAGCGGAAGAGATCGTGTACCGTACTATCAGCGGGCGTAAGTCGCGCATTACCCGCAAGAGTGTCTCCGGCAAGTGGGGCATCGTTGGATGTGGCCAGGGACGAGCGGAGCGGGGAGCGGGAAGAGGAGCGGAAGAGATCATTTACCGTACTATCAGCGGGCGTAAGTCGCGCATTACCCGCAAGTGTCTCCGGCAAGTGGGGCATCGATGGATGTGGCCTGGGACGAGCGAAGCGGGGAGCGGGAAGAGGAGCGGAAGAGATCGTGTACCGTACTATCAGCGGGCGTAAGTCGCGCATTACCCGCAAGTGTCTCCAGCAAGTGGGGCATCGATGGATGTGGCCTGGGACGAGCGAAGCGGGGAGCGGGAAGAGGAGCGGAAGAGATCGTGTACCGTACTATCAGCGGGCGTAAGTCGCGCATTACCCGCAAGTGTCTCCAGCAAGTGGGGCATCGATGGATGTGGCCTGGGACGAGCGAAGCGGGGAGCGGGAAGAGGAGCGGAAGAGATCGTGTACCGTACTATCAGCGGGCGTAAGTCGCGCATTACCCGCAAGTGTCTCCAGCAAGTGGGGCATCGATGGATGTGGCCTGGGACGAGCGAAGCGGGGAGCGGGAAGAGGAGCGGAAGAGATCGTGTACCGTACTATCAGCGGGCGTAAGTCGCGCATTACCCGCAAGTGTCTCCGGCAAGTGGGGCATCGATGGATGTGGCCCGGGACGAGCGGAGCGGGGAGCGGGAAGAGGAGCGGAAGAGATCGTGTACCGTACTATCAGCGGGCGTAAGTCGCGCATTACCCGCAAGTGTCTCCGGCAAGTGGGGCATCGATGGATGTGGCCCGGGACGAGCGGAGCGGGGAGCGAGAAGAGGAGCGGAAGAGATCGTGTACCGTACTATCAGCGGGCGTAAGTCGCGCATTACCCGCAAGTGTCTCCGGCAAGTGGGGCATCGATGGATGTGGCCCGGGACGAGCGGAGCGGGGAGCGAGAAGAGGAGCGGAAGAGATCGTGTACCGTACTATCAGCGGGCGTAAGTCGCGCATTACCCGCAAGTGTCTCCGGCAAGTGGGGCATCGATGGATGTGGCCCGGGACGAGCGGAGCGGGGAGCGGGAAGAGGAGCGGAAGAGATCGTGTACCGTACTATTAGCGGGCGTAAGTCGCGCATTACCCGCAAGTGTCTCCGGCAAGTGGGGCATCGATGGATGTGGCCTGGGACGAGCGAAGCGGGGAGCGGGAAGAGGAGCGGAAGAGATCGTGTACCGTACTATCAGCGGGCGTAAGTCGCGCATTACCCGCAAGTGTCTCCGGCAAGTGGGGCATCGATGGATGTGGCCCGGGACGAGCGGAGCGGGGAGCGGGAAGAGGAGCGGAAGAGATCATGTACCGTACTATCAGCAGGCGTAAGTCGCGCATTACCCGCAAGTGTCTCCGGCAAGTGGGGCATCGATGGATGTGGCCCGGGACGAGCGGAGCGGGGAGCGGGAAGAGGAGCGGAAGAGATCATGTACCGTACTATCAGCAGGCGTAAGTCGCGCATTACCCGCAAGTGTCTCCGGCAAGTGGGGCATCGTTGGATGTGGCCCGGGACGAGCGGAGCGGGGAGCGGGAAGAGGAGCGGAAGAGATCATGTACCGTACTATCAGCAGGCGTAAGTCGCGCATTACCCGCAAGTGTCTCCGGCAAGTGGGGCATCGATGGATGTGGCCCGGGACGAGCGGAGCGGGGAGCGGGAAGAGGAGCGGAAGAGATCATTTACCGTACTATCAGCGGGCGTAAGTCGCGCATTACCCGCAAGTGTCTCCGGCAAGTGGGGCATCGTTGGATGTGGCCCGGGACGAGCGGAGCGGGGAGCGGGAAGAGGAGCGGAAGAGATCATGTACCGTACTATCAGCAGGCGTAAGTCGCGCATTACCCGCAAGTGTCTCCGGCAAGTGGGGCATCGATGGATGTGGCCCGGGACGAGCGGAGCGGGGAGCGGGAAGAGGAGCGGAAGAGATCGTGTACCATACTATCAGCGGGCGTAAGTCGCGCATTACCCGCAAGAGTGTCTCCGGCAAGTGGGGCATCGATGGATGTGGCCCGGGACGAGCGGAGCGGGGAGCGGGAAGAGGAGCGGAAGAGATCGTGTACCATACTATCAGCGGGCGTAAGTCGCGCATTACCCGCAAGAGTGTCTCCGGCAAGTGGGGCATCGATGGATGTGGCCCGGGACGAGCGGAGCGGGGAGCGGGAAGAGGAGCGGAAGAGATCGTGTACCATACTATCAGCGGGCGTAAGTCGCGCATTACCCGCAAGTGTCTCCGGCAAGTGGGGCATCGATGGATGTGGCCCGGGACGAGCGGAGCGGGGAGCGGGAAGAGGAGCGGAAGAGATCATTTACCGTACTATCAGCGGGCGTAAGTCGCGCATTACCCGCAAGTGTCTCCGGCAAGTGGGGCGTCGATGGATGTGGCCCGGGACGAGCGGAGCGGGGAGCGGGAAGAGGAGCGGAAGAGATCGTGTACCGTACTAGCAGCGGGCGTAAGTCGCGCATTACCCGCAAGTGTCTCCGGCAAGTGGGGCATCGATGGATGTGGCCCGGGACGAGCGGAGCGGGGAGCGGGAAGAGGAGCGGAAGAGATCATTTACCGTACTATCAGCGGGCGTAAGTCGCGCATTACCCGCAAGTGTCTCCGGCAAGTGGGGCATCGACGGATGTGGCCGAGCGGAGCGGGGAGCGGGAAGAGGAGCGGAAGAGATCGTGTACCATACTATCAGCGGGCGTAAGTCGCGCATTACCCGCAAGAGTGTCTCCGGCAAGTGGGGCATCGATGGATGTGGCCCGGGACGAGCGGAGCGGGGAGCGGGAAGAGGAGCGGAAGAGATCGTGTACCATACTATCAGCGGGCGTAAGTCGCGCATTACCCGCAAGAGTGTCTCCGGCAAGTGGGGCATCGATGGATGTGGCCCGGGACGAGCGGAGCGGGGAGCGGGAAGAGGAGCGGAAGAGATCGTGTACCATACTATCAGCGGGCGTAAGTCGCGCATTACCCGCAAGTGTCTCCGGCAAGTGGGGCATCGATGGATGTGGCCCGGGACGAGCGGAGCGGGGAGCGGGAAGAGGAGCGGAAGAGATCATTTACCGTACTATCAGCGGGCGTAAGTCGCGCATTACCCGCAAGTGTCTCCGGCAAGTGGGGCGTCGATGGATGTGGCCCGGGACGAGCGGAGCGGGGAGCGGGAAGAGGAGCGGAAGAGATCGTGTACCGTACTATCAGCGGGCGTAAGTCGCGCATTACCCGCAAGTGTCTCCGGCAAGTGGGGCGTCGATGGATGTGGCCCGGGACGAGCGGAGCGGGGAGCGGGAAGAGGAGCGGAAGAGATCATTTACCGTACTATCAGCGGGCGTAAGTCGCGCATTACCCGCAAGTGTCTCCGGCAAGTGGGGCATCGACGGATGTGGCCGAGCGGAGCGGGGAGCGGGAAGAGGAGCGGAAGAGATCAATTCACACCACTTACTAATCCTAAAATAAGCACTTGTATATACATACTGTGGGTTATATTGCTGCACGAATATACATAATACCTAACCTAAAATTGAATAAAATAACCTAGCCTAAATCCAGACAAGAAAAGAGTAAATATTACTTATCCGCTGTTGGTTTGACCACAGCCTTACGTACAAAACGCGTTAGCGCAACGCGATAAGCGCAGTCATGACGGTAATGGCGGGGTTTCACTCGCGGGTGAGATGCGAGCGAGTTTGAGATGAGAGCCTTGTGGTACCACTGCAAGGAAGGAGTCGACAACCTTTGTTTGTGTGGAATTAGTTTAATTAATTATATTATATCATCCTAACTAAGACGTGCTAATTCGAAAACATTCAAAGTAAACTTAACAATTTTATCATTTTAATATTATTTTCCGGATTACCCTTTCATAGGAAATATCAAATGAATCAAGAAATTTTACTTCTTGATTTTTAATGTTTACTTTTTACGTTTTACCGTTAGAAATTTAATTTCTAAACGACACTGAAAATTAGAACACATAGAAAAATCCGAAAAGTAAAGCTATGGCCGGGAATCGAACCCGGGTCCTCGTCATTCCGTGACGCGTGCTATACCCCTACACCACCAGGTGAGTAAGACTTGGAATTTTTCTATCTGTTACCGACTGTCATTGTGACCTTGTTACTATGCGAATATTTGTCGCTAAGCGTCATCTGTTTGCATGACGTGTCTGTACGACACAATTACAAACTCCCGTGGAACATGTACTGCTCACCAGAGACGAGAGAAGGCGCTGTTTTTCAAATGATAGGAAATACCAAATGAATCAAGAAATTTTACTTCTTGATTTTTAATGTTTACTTTTTACGTTACGCACACTCGCGCAAAAAGAAAAAAAGAAAAAAATACACGAAATTCGAACTGCGGTCACCTGAGAGAAAACTGTTATTCCAAACCTTATAGGTACCACTAGGTCAAACGCACATACGTTATAGCGACGAAATTTACGACTTCAAAAATCGAACGCGACTAGCTTCATTCGTATTTCAAAATAAGTTCTTAGTGGATCCTAATATCCTGGTACTTAAACTCTCCATCCGTCTGACGCCTGACGCGAGTTTAACATTTTTTACCCATCCCAAAAAGTGCTCAACGACGCTAAAGAAGTTTTCACACCAAAAAAAGCTTATGTGCTTTGTCCGTGGTAAGGGACAAGGAGTGTCCGCGGTAAGGGACAACGAGTGTCCCAGCTGATAAAAAGATGGCGTCTTCGAGGTCGCCAATCATTATATTCATAATATCCCCCAAGGTTGGTGTTCCCTGCATAATATGCCTGTGAGATTTTAAAGACATTCTTGATGGAAATTAAAATGTTTTTAACCCTCGACGAAAAAAGAGGAGTGTATGTATGTATGTATAACTCTTTATTGTAGGTACGTAAAACACATGAAGAAGGTAAATACAGGACAACACAAATGTACAAAGGCGAACTTATCCCTACAAGGGATATGGTATGTAAACTCTTTATTGAGTGTGACAGTTTCAGTATGTAACGAATGTGTAAGTCTATATACGTTTCAGTTAGTTACTTATGTACGATTTCAATGAAAATAATAATTATGTTTAATATTAATTTAACATATAGGTAAATAGTTTTACTCTATATTTCAAATTAATCTTTACTGATCACTGAGGCGGATAAATCTACTAGAAAATCTAACTAATCTAACTAATATTATAAATGCGAAAGTATGGATGGATGGATGTTTGTTTGTTACTCAATCACGCCAGAACGGCCCAACGGATCTGGATGAAATTCGGCACTTAGATAGGGAAAAGTCTGGAATAGCACATAGGCTACGTTTTATCCCGGAAAATTGCGTAGTTCCCGCGGGAGAGCGATAAACGAATTCTTTGCAGACGAAGTCGCTGGCAACAGCTAGTATTAAATAAATAGAAGCCTTCGTTTTAATATAACTCTAAACTCTTGCAAAACTGAGCCTTGTCAAATTCATAATATTCTCAGTCGTTTTATTGGCAGTCGTAAAATACGTTCTGAATTGAAATAGCAGAGTATGGAAAGGTGAAACCGTTGGCTGAATTATGGTAAGTAACTTGTATAAGGAAGGCAAACGAGTTAGGTACCAAATGGTAAGTGAGCAAAAGCCTTGGTAGCCTAATGGCCTGTGGCCTCTCAAGCAGAGGGTCGTGGGTTCAAGCCTGAGCACCTCTACGTGGTAAGGTCCAAAAGTTTCCGGCCTAATAATGAAAATTAACGTTTAGGTTAAAAAAATTATTTTTATTTTTCAATGTAGTCTCATCCTATTGTTATACATTTTTCAGATCGTTTGATTAACATTTCTATGCCTTTAAAATAATATTCGGAAGTTTTGTCTTCGAAATGCTCGAAAACTGCAGCAGCGACCTCATCATCGGACGAAAATTTTCTCCCCCTTAAGTCCGATTTAAGTTTAGAAAATAAAAAATAGTCACTTGGGGCTAGATCAGGGCTGTAAGGTGGGTGACGGATTGTTTTAAATCCACATTTAGATATAGCCGCCTTTACAACTGCAGCCGTGTGGACAGGCGCATTGTCATGAAGAAGACGGACACCCCTGCTGAGTTTTCCTCGACGTTTAAGCTTTATTGCTTCTCGCAACTGGTCTATAAGGCAAGCATAGTAACTGCCGTTTACTGTCTGATTGCGTTCTTTGATATCTATAAGCAATATCCCTTCGCAATCCCAAAATATTGTGGCCATTATCTTTTTGGTAGATTGGCACACCTTTGCCTTTCGAGGGGGTGCTTCCCCAGAACGACGCCACTCCATCGACTCTCTTTTCGAAAGAGGATCATAGTATAAGACCATAGTTTCGTCTCCGGTAACAATGGACTGGATAAATTCACTCTCACGTGACTTGAACTCCTCTAAAAGTTCCTTGGAGCACGCCACTCGTTCAGCTCGCTGAGCACTCGAGAGAAGTTTCGGGACCCATCTTGCACTAACCTTATTCATGTTTAGATGGTCGTGTAGAATCCTAAGGACTGTTATTTTCGTAAGTCCCGTTCTTGACGCTATTTCCTTCGTCTTTAGTCTTCTGTCCTTCAGTACCTCTTGTTCGACTAAATCGACGTTATCTTGCGTAAGAACCTCAACAGGGCGGCCTGGTCGGGGTTCGTCATCGATGGACTCACGCCCTAAACGAAACTGCTTACACCAATCCTTAACAGTCGAAAACGAAGGGGAGGAATTCCCGTACACGTTATCTAACCTTTCTTTGATTATAGTTGGACTTATGCCTTCCTTTGTCAGAAATTTTATCACTGATCGATACTCCAATTTGAACATTGTACAAATTACACCGCTTTTTATATTTAAATCAAAGAAAATTTTATGAAAACGAAAGTTACAAACCACGAAATTATCCACACAATAGCTGAATAAATGACAAATAAAATGACATTCATTTGTTTCTTGTTTTCTTCTTTTAAATATATACGGCCAGGAACTTTTGAACCTTACTGGTAAGTTTTTAGGAATTTACGTGTCCAAGTCAGGAGGACTATATTCTTTTCAGTCTGTCTCTGCTTCTACGGTCTTTCCATGACACCTCTTCTACTAATAAACTTTTGATGATCTCCATTTCAACCGATGATGCTAAAACTATTGTCATTTTACTCAAAAACGCTTCTTCATCTGTATTCACCACGACATTTTTTGCAAATAAATATTCTTGTTCTTATTCTTATTCTTTAACCTTTACAGATTTCACTAATCTCCAATTCGATATTTCTTTGGTATGTGGTGACAGTAGCATCAAAATCTATAAACACGATAGAAGTAAATGCCACAGATGTAAAGGAATTGGAACAAAAAATAGATGCGTTAGAGAAAGAAAAGGACGAACTATTAAATAAAATAAACGTCGCCATCGACGAAAGCATTAAAGCTTTAGAACATGTCAATGATTCAGACTCTATCGAGGGTCGCCAGTATTTGATGGAACTTAAAAAACAAATGAAAGAACTCGATGAAGCAGATTTAGACGAAGATAGTGACGAAAATAATGTAACCAACTCGGGTAACTATACTAAAGAGGGCAATGCTACAGACGCTGAATTTAGAAGATTCGGTAAATTCGGTAGAAAGAGGAGAAAGCCAAGCGTAGAGTCTCTTTTGTCCGAAAGGATGGAAATCAAGAAGACCTACAAAAAACCAACGGCGTTTATGCATACGGCACAGCATGTGAAGGTTGAGAAAGATATACGAGATTGGCTTGATATGAAAGCTGAAGAGAAGAGGAGGATCAGAGAATACAGGTAATGCTGTTGCATCCAAACGCGTTTCCGTAGAGTTTGAGCTGAATAGAGAATCGTAGAAGAATGATTGGTGAGATTTAGATTTCAGCTGTTGCGATTGGTCAATTCCTATAAATCAAGTTTAATAATGACCCATTATCAAAGCAATAACAAGTTTCACTAAGCCCCTATTATTGCACATTTCTGCCACGGCATGCAGTGTGATCGTTTACTATACCCTTCCCGCGTTTCCAATACATGATTATAGGATAGATGAAAATGCAAATACAGTCAAGGAAAAGTGCAGTTAGTAAAAGCTTGTAAAAGAAGATTGTTTGTTACTGTATAGGTCTGTGTTATTGTGTTTTTTTTTTTTTTTTTTTTCTTAACCAGAGCCAAAAATTATTTACTTTTTATAAAATTCATCCCTTGTGGGATAAGTAAAGGAATCACTGTCTATTCAGACATATCAAAGATGTAATGCCGGTTCACTATTTTTGAATTTATATATATATTTTAATATGTGCTTTCAGTAGCACTTGATGGTCCCATCGGAAGACCAGCGCTGGCTGCAAGGCCAGCATTATGCTGAGATGGGACCATTTCATGATGCATGTTTTTATGTTTTTTTTGCTCCTTTTCTTCTTTTGTCTGTTATCATGAATAAATGTTTTCTTTCTTTCTTTCTTTCTTTGTATTTTTTAGTTGAGTTTGTTATTTCAAAATAAAGACGTTTACTAAAATATTTATTCAGTAAGTTGCGATCTGGCTTACCATGACGTCCTAATTCCGAATCAGTTCAAGTTTTAGCTGTCACTTTTAGTATGAATGTGACGGCGAGCGAACCTAAACTGAATTGCATTAAGACGTCATGGTAAGGCCACAGGAGAGATGTACTTAGAATTTAGGAAGTATGGTTAAATAAGTTGTGATTGAATCTCTATTTTACTTACTTAATTAGCTATTCAGAGAGTAAATGCTGCCAGTATCTTCGGAACCATACCCAAGGATAGATACTTCTTTGAATAATGTATCTATTTCATTTACTTCATACATACATACACAAATCACGTCTTCATCCCTTACGGGGTAGACAGAGCTCTAAGGTAACAAGACTTACCCCCTTAGGGTGCGACCACACCGCCGCGTATACGCAGTGACGTGTCGTATGCGTCACGTTTTCTCACCGTTTCTTCATACATTTTGTTGCGATTCCGTAACGTCACCGTTTTTTAAGCGGCGGTGTGGTCGCACCCTTATTCATAAACGCCCTATAGGCTTCTGCTAAGTTAACAATCGTTTGTCCTTATCTGTCACTTTGACATTTACCTTTCACAGATAAGGACAAACGATTACTAAGTTAGAAGAAGCTTATAGAGCAGTTATGAATATGGGTTAGAATATTGCTAGTTTACGTACTGGCAGGTTTGCGAACTGGCTGGTTTGCGGTTAAGTCCAAGTTTCATAAATCGAACACTCGTTTGATTATTTTGAGGGGGTTACATGCCACGTTTAGCAAGACTGTGGGCGACGTAGAAAGTGGAATCAAAATAGTGGTGGGTTACACTTACTACTTAACATATATTATACCTATATATTATACGGTCAACGAGTTTTTAAACGATGAGACTGCAAGATTTTATGGAATAATTTCAATTAAGACTGAATTTTTTATATTTAAATCTTGACATTTGATTACTATGAATTATATATTATTACTAGCTGTTGCCAGCGACTTCGTCTGCAAAGAATTCGTTTATCGCTATCCTGCGGGAATTTTCCGGGATAAAAAGTAGCCTATGTGCTATTCCAGACTTTTCTCTATCTATGTGCCGAATTTCATCCAGATTCGTTCGGCCGTTCTGGCGTGATTGAGTAACAAACAAACATCCATCCATCCATCCATCCATCCATCCATCCATACTTTCGCATTTATAATATTAGTTAGATTATTAATGTAATGGTTGACATGTGGATTTTACCTATTTCATTTTACACTTCTTATTTAATTGTCTTTACCTTTTTTATAAAACTCCTTGACATAAATATTAGCCAATTTAAATTTAATTTAATGAATACGATGCAATTGCATGATTTAAATTAACATATTAACTATTGTCATTTAAATTTTATATTCCTAGATTTTAGTGATAAACTGTTATTGTGTGCCCTTGCAGGGCGTCATGGACCGACTAATTTATGCTTAAGACCTTTTAATATAGATGTACATGACATTACAATCTAAATAAATAAATAAATAAACATTTTCAGGTTGAAAAGGAAACTGGAAAATACCTACTATGAGATATGCCCAAGGTTTGGAGAAAAGAAGAAGAAAAAGAGGGACAAGAAGAGTAAAAATAAAGGCAGACCCAAGAAAAATTTGTTGCCGTGCTGTCGGAAGTGCTGCAAGAGGTCGTACCTGGGGTGCTTGAAATAATGAACACACATTCATACTACTAGCTGTTGCCTGCGACTTCGTCTGCAAAGAATTCGTTTATCACTATCCCGCGGGAAAAATTACCCTATGTGCTATTTCAGACTTTTCTCTATCTATACTCAGCGGGATATTTAGCGGAACACAAAAAAAGTTAGCAAGACGCATACTTAATACTTGACCAGAAAAAAAAAATTGTTACCTACCTACACTTTTTTCCTATGCCGCTGAGTGTATGTGTCGAATTTCATCCAGATTCGTTGGGCCGTTGTATAAATAGTAAATAATAATTAATAATAAATAAATAAATATCTTGGGACAAATTACAGCAATTGACCCAGTCCCAAACTAAGCAAAGCTGGTACTATGGGTACCAGGCAACGGATAAACATACTTGTATAATGTAGATAAATCATATTAAATACATCCATGACTCGGGCACAAACATTCGTATTCATCATACAAATGTCTGTTGTAGGGAGCGGGATTCGAACCCGGGACCTCTAGCGTCATAGTCAGCGTCACTAACCACTAGGCTATCCGGCCGTCATAGTATAGTTCTCATGACATCACTCAATTAGGCACTTGTCCACCGCCGGCGAGTAGCGAGAAGCGAGTGTTGTTTAGTACGGAACTTTTGTCGCCGGGCGACAAAAGCGACAAAATTTCCATACTAAAAAACGCTCGCTTCTCGCTACTCGGCGGTGGGACAAGGTGCCTCAAATGCACAGATGTATCCGAATATACGTATACGATATAGATGTATACGATAAAGCAATCAGTTAGTCGGCGAATTTTGTCGGCGAATATATTTGGTCGGCAAGCCAGCTTCTTTTATATCGTATTCCGTATCATCTCTGAGCGTAAGTCTGAGGGAATTCTTAAAAACATCCCTGGATAATCCCCCTTTAATATCTTAAAATGTCAATTTGGGTGACTCACTGTCGCGGCGTGTAGATTAAGAATAATTTTTTCATCTCTCATACTCTGAAAGTAGGTCATTGATTATCTGGATATAGGGTTGAAAGTGACTCATCGCGACCCTTGGGTTGAAAGTTTTTTTTTTTCTAGCTAATCCAAATGAGGTACATAGCAATGGAAATACGTATACAGCCTCAGTTCCTTTTTAATTGTAAAAGGCTAAATAATCTTAAAATAATATTCCCGCTATTATATAAGCTTATGTAGGCGTATACGAGAATTGGTAGAAATTATTACGTTCGGTAATTTTTTTAGCTTGTCGACAATTAATTGATAGCGACCTCCGTGTCTGCAAGTTTAAAAAAAAACTAGCCGGCCGCCATTGGTGCGCAGAAGAAATGCGCAATGCGCGCAAATCGCGCAATAGAAAAAAGAGCGGGAAGAGAATGACGCAACAAATATTAAATGCGACCTCAACTCGGATGAAATTACCCATTTCACCCTCGAACTATTGGCGCCCTCACTTCGTTCGGGCGCCAGAAATATCTCAGGTGAAACGAGTATATTTCAACCCTTGATTATCAATCTACTATTATTTAGGGGGAATTTTTGAGTGTAATCGAGGAAGCAATTCAATGGTGTGTGTGAGTGTGAAGATCCCGATCCGAAGGCTGGAGGTATGATGATGATGATGACTAGAAGAAGGAAATGCGTGTGTCATAGGTATGAGACTCAAATGAAGGTTTTTGCTTTTTACAAGCTATTACATATTTAACTTGAATTTATATGCATGTAACCCACACAATACTATTATGTAGACACGAATGTGTGTTCACAAGTATTTCATTATTGTAACCATAACATTATAATCATATTTTAAAACGTCAATTCCGAAATTCCCTTTCCGTGCTAGTTTGGGAGCGAAGAAAAACTTAGAATGCATCAACTGCTTGTCTTCCTGCGCAGAAGGAAGAAGCCCATCGAGGTAATAGTTGATACGGCTAGCAACCCATCACTGCTTTTATCCCCCTTAAGGCGCTGTCAACAGCAAATGACCTGGAGCAGCGCCACTCTTCACACATACGGTTCGCGTGCCTGTGAGTGAAAGAGAAGAAACTATTTCGGCAGCTTGGCGCGCGTCTAAAATCTTGCAAATAAGACACAAATAAGAAGAAATAAAAAAAGTATGGATTATTTGTGAAATATAACTCGTTAGCCGTGTAGGTATGAATACGTTGATTTCATGTTCTTAATTGCAGACCCATACGTCGAAAAAATAAAGACATAGAACCGTTTAATGATGATTTTAAGACCAATCTTTGCAATTATTTTCTATCGAGCCGATTTTGTTCAATTATGTATCGAGTCCGTCTAGCGTGTTTGAAATATAATGAAAATTAACATTATATTTTTTTTGTATTTTTTTTGTGTGTAGTTTTTCTTAAAAAAGTGCTTAAATAACATCAATTTCAACAAAATTAGTTGTTGTCAGCCTCTTAATTTCTACCACTACGCCCACAAGCATGCTAAACGTGGCCCTTAGAGGTCTTGTTACCTTGTGCCTACCCTGTAAGGAATAAAGACGTGATTTATGTATGTCTGTACGTAAAGAAACTTCTCTAAGTATTTTTTTTCGAATAGATCTTACCGTCAGTGAGTATTATTCCCAAAAGGCACAATAGCAGATCAAATATTAACACAGTTCGCTAATTACTTACGAGGTTGACTCGGCTTTTTACTCAGAACAGCGCGAGGAGGCTGACGAAACGAAATAATGGACACTTTAAGCACGTAATTT
The DNA here is from genome assembly GCA_963854515.1 of Pandemis heparana. NCBI lineage: Eukaryota > Metazoa > Arthropoda > Insecta > Lepidoptera > Tortricidae > Pandemis > Pandemis heparana. The sequence goes on along the minus strand of OY978031.1, from coordinate 1,800,408 downwards.
GTCCCACGGGATAAGGTGTTTTGTAGAATTTAAAATATTAATAAAAAGCCCAGGTAGCCTAGTGGTTTGACCTGTGGCCTCTCAAGCAGAGGGGCTCCTCTCAGGACTCAATCTTTGCGCTCAGGATGCAAAATCGCGCCCGTGATATATAATACAGTGCTTTATCCCCTCGCTGTACAATCTACTATTTGTAAATACCTCGACGTTTCGGACGCGACTTTGCATCCAAGGTCTCGAGAGGACTGAAGAAACGGGTATCAACATCTTCTAGCTGCACGGGTTTTCCTAACTACCGCACTTGGGTTTTTATTTACGTGATTTAGTGCCGTTTTTCTTATAATAAGGTGACAAAATGTACGGAAATTAACGGTTTATTCTTTGTAACCGAAGCAGGCCTTTAATTAAACAGATGTAAACATTACCAACAGTGGAACTAATTCGTCACCCGTCAAAAAAGGTTTCCGCGTGCCGTCACGGCGCACCGGCTCCTATTACAGAGCCGCTTACACGCGTAATCCGGTCACCGGAACCCGGATCAGGATTACGACTCAATCTGAATGGACATCGATCGACGACATCCAAAAAGAAACATAACAATTATACTAAACTAAACGTCTGTGCGTAGAGAAGGTGCACAGAATGGAGCCCTCCCTATCACAATGTCGTAGCGCAGTAGCGCATGCAAAAATAAAGAAAGAAGAAAGAAAGAAAGAAGATATTTATTCATTTTGCAAGACACACAAAGTGTAAGAGCATAAGTATACACAATTTTATAGAAAAGCAACAACAAAGAAACAGACATGAAAATTAGATCTGTGTGGTCTTCGCAAAAGTGAAAAGATCGCTGGCTCAGCATTACGCTGAGGTGTAAAAATAGGTGCTGGGACGTTTCTTCGTTTTAAAGACTGCGCCAAACGGGACATTACCATGACGTGCTAATTCCGACTCAGTTCGAGTTTCAGCTGACACTTTTAGTGTCAGAGGCGTCTTTACCTATAGTGCAGGGTGTGCGGCGCACACGGGCGCCGGGTCTAACGGGGCGCCAAGCGCGCTCTAATGCGACACCTCCAAAGATGCGTCGCTCGCGGCGCCGGCGCTCTCAAAGACCCTGCGCCCGTGTTATGGCGCCAGGGTACTAGTTGCACACGGGCGCCACACGGGCTAGAGACGCCTCTGTTTAGTATGGATCTGACAGCGAGCGAACCTAAACTGAATCGCTTTAAGACGAAACGTGCAGTGGAGGGCCGCAAACATTGCGGTAAAGCCCGGTTGGAGGCACTTGCTGACAAGAGACAGAAGCGACATCAAGGCGTTTAGTCACAATCATCTTCCTAGTGTTCTGCCTGGTAAATTACTTCATCATCATCAGCCTGAAGACGTCCACTGCTGAACAAAGGCCTCCCCCTTAGCACACCATAATGAACGACAAGTCGCCTCCTGCATCCACCGGTTTCCCTCAACTTTTATGATATCGTCAGTCCACCTAGTGGGAGGCCTGCCAACACTACGTCTTCCGGTTCGCTAAATTCGGTTCGGTAAATTACCTACTTAAATACATATTAAACATCCAAGACACGAGAACAAACATTCGTATTTTCATATAAATCGATCGATTTCATATAGAGATCGAACCCGGGACCTCAAGCTTCATAGTCAGATGTCGCACTGGCTTACAGGCAATCGAGACTTAGATCTTCCTAGAGGATTTGAGTCAAAGAAAAACGTTCTTAAGATAAGAGTTTCCTGCTGCGGCGGCAACCCTTCAGATAAGGAGGGATGGCGATGTGCTCCAAGTAAAGTTTATAAAATTCGTAAAAATAAAATGTAAGATAATTATTTATTTTATTTTGAAGCCATAAATTGTGTGTATAAAAGGTACACGCTGATGTTGTGCAATACAGATTGTATCAATACAATATTACCCAGTGGGTGTAGCTACATAGTTTCCTTGATGACTAACAGTTAATATTAAAATATTCATTTAAGCTATAGGGATATTATATCGATGACAAACTTTTTCTGCGCTGACATAAATGTTGAGCGTTTGAGTAACTTAATCTCCAGAGGCAATTTAGCTCAAGCAAATAAGAATCCATTGTATGGGAAATCTGGCAAAATATATGGAGAACATTTATCTATTGGGATGGATACCTTATGGGGTGAAGTCAAAATTTATCAACTCTCCCCCCTCCTCCGGGGGGCGCGTCCCCCCACCACGCCCCCCGAAATGTCCCGAAACACGGTTTTTTGAAGTTTTTGAGAAAACTGTTCGCGATACAGAAAAAGTGTGTAGGAATGAAATAATATACAATAAATTTACTATAAATCTACCATACACATAAAAGCGGTATCTCTTATGGTTTTGACGCAAGAAGACGCAGAAAATCATAATTTTTTGTTTTTTTACAATAAATTTTATTAAAACTTCAGTTTTCTCAGAAAATACTCATTTTACACCTAAAAAATGTATCATTTAAATAAACAATGGAATATTCCCTTTAAAAAGAGGTATAATTTATTTATATATTAGTTAAATTGACCATTTTATGATAGTTTAAATATTTAATTTGTCATGAACAATTTTTTTTTACTTGAAGATTAGGTATGTTTAAAATGTTTTTTATATAGTTTAAAGTTAATTATAAACCATTCTAGTGTAATTTTGTTTATTTATTCTCAGTTATCTGCAAATAATTAGTGTGAATAAATTCATTCATTTCCAAAAAGGGACTAAGATGTTTATTTAATATAATCAACTATTTATTTAAGTATACCCTTTTATTTAAGTACTTACATTAAAATAAACAATGTTAACACTCTTATTATCTGGGGGCACGGCAGTGCCCCAGCTAAGATAGCCAAGTGAAGCGCAAGAAGTGCACTAGTTACCTTTCCTCGAACCGCTTTGTCGTTATTTTGTACTCTCATAACTTGGTTTTGGACTGTACCAGATAACTAAAATTCTCGGGATATGATGTGAATAGTGGACTTATTACAAGTGTAAAGTTTCAATTGCATAGCTCTTATATTTAAAATTTTATTGATATCTAAAAAACTAGTGGTCGTCACTAGTGATCATCATATTAAATTCCTAGAATGCTCAAATTTGGTTTGTAAGCTAGATTAGTATACAATCAACAGCAAAAATCTAAAATTTGGAACTTTAACTTTTCCTTCAATCGGTCAAACAAACTAGCGAATGGATATTTTGTACGAAACTTCGCAAATTTTGATGCCCAGCGGTCTGAAAATTGATAAAGAGAGTTGTTAAAAATAATAAACTGTATATTTCAGAATTTTCAGTAAATTAAACTGAATTAGTGGATGAAATTAAGCGTGTGCAAATGTGGTGTTTTCTGAAGGCACTTGTCATAAGCAACAACTTACAAACTTTTTACGTTCTAACTCTACAAGTGTTTAAGAGTTTGTGAAGTCTACAATTTAGTAAAAATAATGTCGTTGGCCGTTTTGCTACCGTCATATAGGCGTAGTAAAATAATAAGTATAATAATACTTTATTTACTTTATTTGTAATATATGATCGTTTCTCTGCCGCCGGGGCAAGCGGTCCAGGAATAAAGACTACGAACTAGTCTGGAATATGTCGAGCATCACTCGATTTTTATACGTGAGTTATTCGTTTGTGTGATTATAATTATCATTACAATAGTTCTTATAGTTACGAATTTCAACTTTATAGGACGTAAATTTGTTGACTACCACTGAGTGAGTCAGTGACGAAATCAGAGTTTTTTAGATATCTATAAAATTTAAAATATAAGAGCTTGTAATAAATCCATTATTCACATCATATCCCGAGAATTTTAGTTATCTGGTACAGTCCAAAACCAAGTTATGAGAGTACAAAATAACGACAAAGCGGTTCGAGGAAAGGTAACTAGTGCACTTCTTGCGCTTCACTTGGCTATCTTAGCTGGGGCACTGCCGTGCCCCCAGATAATAAGAGTGTTAACATTGTTTATTTTAATGTAAGTACTTAAATAAAAGGGTATACTTAAATAAATAGTTGATTATATTAAATAAACATCTCCCTTTTTGGAAATGAATGAATTTATTCACACTAATTATTTGCAGATAACTGAGAATAAATAAACAAAATTACACTAGAATGGTTTATAATTAACTTTAAACTATATAAAAAACATTTTAAACATACCTAATCTTCAAGTAAAAAAAAATTGTTCATGACAAATTAAATATTTAAACTATCATAAAATGGTCAATTTAACTAATATATAAATAAATTATACCTCTTTTTAAAGGGAATATTCCATTGTTTATTTAAATGATACATTTTTTAGGTGTAAAATGAGTATTTTCTGAGAAAACTGAAGTTTTAATAAAATTTATTGTAAAAAAACAAAAAAATATGATTTTCTGTGTCTTCTTGCGTCAAAACCATACGAGATACCGCTTTTATGTGTATAGTAGATTTATAGTAAATTTATTGTACATTATTTCATTCCTCCACACTTTTTCTGTATCGCGAACAGTTTTCTCAAAAAGTTCAAAAAACCGCGTTTCGGGACATTTCGGGGGCCTGGGGGGGGGACGCGCACCCCGGAGGAGGGGGGAGAGTTGATAAATTTTGACTTCACCCCATAAGGTATCCATCCCAATAGATAAATGTTCTCCATATATTTTGCCACGTTTTGAGCTATTTTTACTGAATTAATTGGTTGTACCCTGCAGTTTTTTTCAAAAACGTCGGTTTCTGGAAAAAAGGAATAAAAAAACAGTAGCTGTTGCTTGCGACTTTGTCTGCAAAGAGTTCGTTTATCGCTATCCCGCGGGAATTTTCCGGGATAAAAAGTAGCCTATGTGCTATTCCAGACTTTTCTCTATCTAAGTGCCGAATTTCATCCAGATCCGTTGGGCCGTTCTGGCGTGATTGAGTAACAAACAAACATCCATCCATCCATACTTTCGCATTTATAATATTAGTAAGATGCAAACAAACAAACTTACATACTTCAAAATTAGTTATCACCTACTTTAAGTAGGATTATTCCAAAACACTGTTTCCCAACCATACTTCGCGCATAGACGGAACATTTGTAACATTTTACCCCTAAAACGGGGTAAATCTTCCCCGAGCCCGAGGCCATGATAAGATAGGCTCTCCGTTCCTTACACATTTGTATTATTGGCAGCTAGGGAGTTACTACAGGAAATTCGTTGTGTATTCATTATTTATTCGTGTATTTGTCTGAAAACAATGGCGTCGATAGTTCAATGACCTTTCACCAATTAGACAAATGTCGGCGATATGTCACAACTAGCTTCTGCCTGCGACTGCGTCCGCGTAGAATAAGCAATCGACACGCCGCGCTATACCGCGGGAACTATGTAATTTTCCGGGATAAAAAGTAGTCTATGTTTTAACCTAGGGTACTAGCTATCTCCGTTCCAAATTTGAAGCAAATCCATGCAGCCGTTTCAGCGTGAAGAAGGAACAAACATCGTCACATCGTCACAAACTTTCGCATTTATAATACTAGCTTCTGCCCGCAACTTCGTCCGCGTATAATTAGACTTACCTTAGGCAGCTACATCCTTTGACATGTTTATCGCTATCCCGCAGGAACTTTGCAATTGTCCGAGATAGAGAGTAGCCTATGTGTTAATCTAGGGTACCAGCTATCTCCTTTCCAAATTTCATTCAAATACGTCTAGTTGTTTCAGCGTGAAGAAGGAACAAACATACACACTCACATCGTCACATCCATCCATCCTCACAAACTTTCGCATTTATAATATTAGTAGGATAAGTAGGATACAACATGTAAGGCGTAGTCAATAATGAAGCCAACCAGCGTAGATTCTGGTCAAGTTTGTAATGTAAACGGAGTTGTCACTTGTCACCGACAATTGTCACGTTGGGGCGATAAGTAATAATCGGGAATTGGAGTCAAGCCGACTTCGTAATTTCAAATGTATTTCTTTTCTATTCTTTTTCGCATTATATTTCTTCCATGCTGGTCTTTAGAATGTAGCTTGCTTCTCATCCCGCGCAGATATGGCAGAAATCGGCGAAAATCTTAGGAATCATTGTTATAGCGATGAGGCTAAATCATCACTATTTGGATTCCCCTTTTACACCTATCCTACCTATGCCTAAATAAATAAAAATAAATAAATATCTTGGGACAATTGACATCTATTGAAACTAAGCAAAGCTTGTAATTTGGGCATTAGACAACGGATAAACATTCTTAACTGATGAATACATACTTAAATACATATAAAACATCCGAGACTCGAGAACAAACATTCGTATTTTCATACAAATATCTGCCTCGACCGGGGATCGAACCCGGGACCTCAAGCTTCATAGTCAGGTTCTCTAACCACTAGGCCATTCGGTCGTCCTTCGTGGCCTTTAGGTCTTGATACCTTGACCTTTGTCTACCCCGTAAGGGATAAAGGCGTGACATTATACATACATATATAAATATATATATATATACATATATATCTACATCTACATCTACATCTACACTAATATTATAAAGAGGAAAGATTTGTACCTATTTTTGTATGTTTGTATGTTTGTAATGAATAGGCTCAAAAAGTACTGGGCCGATTTAAAAAATTCTTTCACCAATAGAATGCTACATTCTTCCAATTTGACATAGGCTACATTTCATTTTGAAAAAAATTAGGGATCCTTGGTAAAATTTGAACAATGTAACCGAAGGTGTAGAAAAATGAGTCTTAAAATGTCTTTCGTCGAATGCGCTGCCGAAACTATTAGCGATAGAACAAAATAATATATAACAATATTGAAGAACATCATAATGTCTACAAAAAACTCCGCGGTAGCATATGTCCAACTATTGTAGTTATGTCACTACAACAACTTTTTTCATTTTAAACATTAATGAAAATGCTAACCAAATTCAAACCATGCTATTTATGTGTTAATATTAATCCTTATCCAAATAAATTATTTTAGGGTCAAGACCATTTAACTACCTATAAAATAGTTTTTAAATTATTTAAATTGGACTTTCCATTCAAAAGATATTACGAATTAAAAAATTCAAACAGTAAACAAAACCGCCAAATCGCCGTGGCCGTTGTTTGCGATGCAGTCTGAAAAATAGACTTACATACAAATATAACTGTGGGATTTTTTTTAATACAAATAAAAATATTTGTGAAAAAAAGTGTTTTATATCCAAATTTCCAAAAATAAATAATTGTCTACCCCGTGCGAAGCCGGGACGGGCTGCTAGTATGTTTATAAAACTGTGAGATGTAAATTTGTACCCCTTTGAGATATCTCTGCCAAACCCGGAACGAAGTCGGTCGTGTATTGTTTTAAATTCAGTGCATACAGTAAACGCAAACAGTTTATTTACAGACTATTTGTTTACTAGTCGCCGTGCGACTGCTTGTTCTGATATTGTGAATAGAGTCTGGCAAACGAAAGCGTGACCTGAGAAAACGCGACAAATTAAAAAAAATTACATGTGGTATTACTAACTGTTTTACATTTCGCACATTCCTTGAATATCTTCAAGATTATCATCAAAAGTATCATCATCATCATAATTATGGTCAATATATCAAATAATCAGCCAACAAGGATTAAGATTACATAGTCATAGGTACTAACCTAAAAAATCCGACATCGCATGTAAACATTGTTGTTTCTCTTGGAAAACAACTTCTTTCTCCTCTTGATTTTGCTTGAACTTACTGATGGTATGTAGCAGCTTTCGTACAATACTTTTTATTGTTTTACCCATATATTACGGCAATTATAGATGAAAAATAACTGAGTTCACAAAATACTGACAAGACTGACTTGCCTTTGACAGAGAAATAATGTTGCCATATTAAAACTTAAAAAAAATCCAGGTCACGCCTTTGTTTGCCAGGCATTATACAAACGCGGAAAAACATTTGTTATGAATAGGTTTAAATTCAATGTTGACATCAAACATGGTGGTGTAGCATTTTGGGATTTTTATTCACGCAACATTATTTTTAAACCCCTGATACAAATACTGTCATAATCATAAGTTAAACGTCGATGTCAGTGTGTATGTGGCATAGAAGCTCTCAAACGGACGGACCGATTTCGATGCGGTTCTTATCATTCGAAAGCGAGAATCCTTGCGGTGATTTTAGCCATGTTTAGTAAAAATCGATGTAAATCCTGCCGCCAAGTAGGTTAAAGAAATGTTATAAAACACTTTTAGAGTAAGTAAATGATTATTGGAAGTGTTTCTGTATGTACCTAAGAATTCAATTTAAACCTTTTAAGTATATCACGTTTCAAATTAATAGGAAATTTCGTCTGCGGAGAATCCTTTTAAAGCGCGCCCGCGGGAACTATACACTTTTCCGGGATGAAAACTATCCTACATCCTTTCCAGGGACTCAAACTATCCCCATACCAAATTGTATCACGATCGGTTGAGTAGTTTACGCGTGAAAGCGTAACAAACGAAACAAACATTCTAATTCATAGTATTACTTTTACATACATACATACATATCGTCACGCCTCTTTCCCACAGGGGTAGGCAGAGACTACTAAACCCACGAAACGTGATCAAAGTCTGTCAAATCACCTTAGAATCATCTCGCTTCACGTGAGTTACCGTCGAGTTATATTAGTACCGCCTATCAAAGGGTTGGGTCCACGAGTGGGGTAGTGGGACAGTGGGCATTACCCTAATTGGGCGAGGGTAGATACGGAGTTCGAGGTTGGATTGGGGACAGAAATTGGATGACTTTCATACTAAGACTGAGATGATTTTCCTTAATGCCTTGAACAAGTTAAATCGTCGTATGCAGTTCTATTATTACACACCTATGGTGAAGTGAGTTTCTCCCTCTCTCCCTATTAAAAAATATGTCAAGCAATGACCAATTTATTTAACACTAGCGGCCCGTCCCGGCTTCGCACGGGTGCAGTAAGCAATAAATATAGCCTATGTCACTCAGGGCGACTGTAGCTCTCAAATGGTGAAAGAATTTTTGAAATCGGCACAGTAGTTTTTGAGTTTATTCAATACAAACATACACGCACACAAAAATACAAATCTTTCCTCTTTATAATATTAGTATAGATAATCAATTGTGTAATAGCACCCCTCTTTTGCGTGGGAGGTTAAAATGCATGCCAGTCACAGTATAGTTTGATGTGGGTACAAAAACCCCACACGAAACCTTTTTTTCACGCCAAAACGCTATGTAAATCTTTCGACTATTACTCTGAGCTTTTGATAGAAGCTTTGCCCAACCAATTGTCCCACGATCTTTGAGACTAACCTGCCCTCCGGCTCTGCCCCTTTGATGTGAGGGTCGAGATTCTTACCGAGAACAAATAATATTTAGCCATGGTAAACGCGATACGGCTTTGTTTGTGTGATATGTTTTGCTTTTTGGGAAAGAGATTATTTAGGCTGCAGAGATGCCCTTGTCGTTTGCAAGCAGTATGGGATTGGTATGGTTTTGAATGGGTGCGTTGGGGGGTTTCTTACGGGAGAAATAAATGCAATTTCTGGTACCATCAACAAAAATGTGGTCTACTACCCTAAGGTTAAAATTCCTTTGCACGTCACAATACATAACGTCGATAAGACAGGCTGTCAACTTGAAAGTTCGACTTTAACGACATTTTCATTTGATAGGAAGTTGGATGGAAAGTGGTAGACCACTTATTTGGGCAACCGTACCTAATTCTTATCATCATAATCATCATCCCCAGCCTATATACGTCCCACTGCTGTGCACAGCCTCATACAATTATACAAGACTAGCTGTTGCCAGCAACTTCGTCTGCAAAGAACTCATTTATCACTATCCCACGGGAACTACGCAATTTTCCGGGATAAAAAGTAGCCTATGTGCTATTCCAGACTTTTCTCTATCTATGTGCCAAATTTCATTCAGATTCGTTGGGCCGTTCTGGCGTGATTGAGTAACAAACAAACATCCATCCATCCATACTTTCGCATTTATAATATTAGTTAGATTAGTAGGATCAACAGTTACTTAATTGGTAAAAAAAAAATACAAAATAAATATTCGCACCAGGTTTCGTCAAAATAAACAAGTGAAATCTGTTACAAGCTCTACTAACTACTAACTAGTTTTATGTAGTAGATGATGATGTGTGGGTGTGCTGTGTGTGTAGTAGTGTAGTGCTTAGTGTAGTTTGTCAACTATGATTCTGAAGTCCTGAAAATTTACAAGGCTATTTACTCAAACTAACCAAATATCAAATTAATCAAGAAATTTACTTCTTGATTTTTTATGTTTACTTTTTACGTTTTACCGTTAGAAATTTAATTTCTAAACGTCACTGAAAATTATTTTACGACACTGAGGATTTTTCTACCAGATAGAAAAATTCGGAGGCTTACTCACCTGCTATGGGTGGTGTAGGGGTATAGCACGCGTCACGGAATGACGAGGACCCGGGTTCGATTCCCGGCCATAGCTTTACTTTTCGGATTTTTCTATGTGTTCTAATTTTCAGTGTCGTTTAGAAATCAAACTAACCACCTGATGAAATATTACGGAACGATTTTAAGAGACCTATATAATTTCAGAGATCGAATTAATTTTTATTTTTTTTTGGATATTAATCTGGAAATAAAATATTATTATTATTATTATTATTAATTATTGAGTCTATCCTTTTCTACACTGAAGAACAAGACAAAAGGTCACTGTTCATGCAATGTTCTAAAAGTACACTATATTTTCTTACACTTTAGTATACTATATTTTCGTAGCTGCAATCCAAACCAATGGATATATAACAGAGGTAACGCGCAGGGTGTCCGTAAAGGCCCTATTTATACATTCATCCCTTCGTGGTTAGGGACAAAAGGGCCTTGTTCCTAATGGGATACTGAAAATGTAAAAAATGGAGGTTTGACCCGATTTGGGGTCACATATTTTAACGCGTTCGCTGCCGTTGACGCTTATATGCGTGACTTTTGTCCAATGAAGGCTATCGCGTATGGATTTGCCGCTAGAGGCGCTAGTATAGTGTAGAGTGTTTCATTTTCCGACTTTACATCGCGGATTTTTTGTGTCGTAAACTTTAGCGCGTTGGGCACTTTTTGGGGTGGCTAAATAATGTTATCCCATGGACAGCGCGCCGTGCAAATACATCAATCCTTGGGTGGATTTTTGACGTTGTAATTTGTGTGCCATGCTAAACGTATTGCACACAAATTACAACGTCAAAAATCCACCCTCTTGCTGAATTAAAAATCAAGCACCGCCTTTCCACTACCTGGGGCCTTACCATGACGTCCTAATACCGACGCAGTTCAAGTTTTAGCTGTCACTTTTAGTATGAATCTGACAGCGAGCGGATCTAAACTGTAACGCATTAAGACGTCATGGTACGGCCCCTGTATGCAACGCTTCTCCAATACTTCGGACACGTGGCCAGACGTGAACCTGACAACCTAGAGAAACTCATTGTTGGTCACGTGGAAGGAAAGAGGAGTAGTGGAAGATTTCCAACCCGATGGACTGATGCGGTGAAGGAAGTCTGCAAATGCGACTTGCAGACCTCCATCCGGATGGCCGAGAACTGCTGCCTGGAGAGAGCTGGTGCGCCGCAACGACCTCGCATGGTCACGGCCCTCGGTCATGAGGAAACGACAGAGAAGAAAAGAAAAAAAATGTTAAACTCGCGTCAGTGTCGTGTACAAAAAGGTTTTTCTTTTTTTTTTTCTTTTACGTGTGTAGTTTTCACTTCTGCCGGCATTTTCGGCGTGCAACCCGTCCGTTTTTTAATTTCCCTTTTAATATATCCGCCATTAAAATAACGGGTGCTTGTTTTTCCTCCCCACTCTGCGGCGATTTAGCCGTTTCCGGTTGGAAATGAGCTTGTGGCGTAATTAGGAGGCCGCTAATTAATTATTTCAATGTTATTTTATGGGTTCTAAATAAATATACACAATTGCGGGCCGTCGCAATGTAGGAAGTTTTGATTGCTATGTGTTACCGTATGCTTCTGTGGGTATTAATGTTTCACCGAAAATGGTTTCGTCGAATGCATCATTTGACTACCCTTTATTTTACATACATACATACCATAATAATCACGTCTTTATTCCTTTGGTCCGGCGTAGAGAGAGCCTAATGATTTTGGGCGTAAGTACAGGTAGAAGAGGAACCAATATAGTGATGGTTTTTTTTTAAATTATTTTTTATTACAGAACCTCAAACGTGATTGGAGCCTAGTTTTACTTTCCTAGTTTTCACTTTCATACCAGTTCTCGCTTATATGCTTCTCGCACTTCCGTTCTTAATACTATTCTTTCTTATTTTTCCAGGTCGGGACGAGATCTTCTACTCTGCTTCTGAGTCTACTGGTGTATCAGTTTGTTTATTTTTATGGGGTGTTTTGGGTGTGAGGTGATATTTAAACATTATATAATGATGGGTTGCTAGCATCGCCTATTAGTTAACATAATTCCTAAGATTTTCGTCCATTCCCTCTATGGGCTTTTATCATCTGCGCAGGAAGAGAGGCAAATGTTACAATCAGATATATTTATGTTTCTACTATATCAACATGACAAATACTTTATTTACTTACTTCAATTCATCCTACTTCTTACTAATACCATAAATGCGAAAATTTAAGAGTATGGAGGTATGGATGTTTCTTACTCTTTCACACCAGAACGACTGAACAGATCTGGATGAAATTTAAGACATATAGATAGATTATAGTCTGGAATAACACAAAAGCTATTTTGCATCCCAGAAAATTGCACAGTTCCCGCGGGATAGTGACTAATGAATTCTTTGCACACGAAGTCGCGAGCAACAGCTCGTAAATAATAATAATTTCAAAACACCTCATCACTCAATTTCCTCAAAACAGACTGCAGGCAGAAGTTTGCAATTTCCTCATTTTTTTTTAATTTGAGTTTTCCATTCAATTTCCTTGAAAACCCAAACAATACAGGCATCCAGACAAAGGGCTTGTTTCCCTATTTATTCCCGTTTTGTCATTTCGGGGCGACAATTGGGACGGAAAATCGGAAATTGAGTAATAGGGTGCAGACCGAGTTGTGTGCATAACGTATGCTTAGGAGTTCAAAAATATTAATGGTAAATATATTTAACTTTATAATTTAAATTTTGAAATTTTGACGGACATTAACATTGCATCTAACACAAAATTAACCTCATTTGAACTACTTTTTAAGTTTAAATGTTTGAAAATAACTTCCATTTCTGTACAACATTTCATCATCATCATCATCAGCCTGTGTCAGTCCATTGCTGGACATGGGCCTCTCCCATATCATAACCATTGGGCTCGTAGGTACAACATTTGTTACGAATAAATTATTTAATTCAATTTAATTGTATCGATATGTAATTTTTTAAGTAAAATTTGTCTGCTTTATACGTTAGATAAATGGGTGAGGACCAAAAAGTTACACATCGTTAAAGTTGCGTTAGTTAAAATTAAAGTATCATTCTATGGAAATTTGTAACTGTAATAAACAATCGTACATAACTAGTAAATTTATCATTCAGAAACAATTTAAATATGGTGGTTTGTTGAAGAATTATCCATACCATTTCACGACTAATTTGCGTGTCACAATGGAAAAAGTTAAATGGTAATTTTACCTACCTATAGTAACGCACCGAAACCGACGAGCATGTATAAAGGGATTGATGAATGTGGATGAAGCGAAAGAGGTATGGCAGGATCGTAGCAAGCGGAACAAAGTAGTCTCTGCCTACCCCTGAGGGAAAGAGGCGTGACGATATGTATGTATGAATGTATAGTAACTTTGACGGTGTGTAACTTTTTGGTCCCTACCCAAATACCATAATAATATCAATAGATAAAATGAGTTAAACGCGACGTGTTTTTAATTTGCTGTCAGTTGCATAATACATTAGATTTATAATATTAAGGTGCTAACAAATTAGTATAAATAATATTTTTATTTAACAAAACTCCTAAAATACAACTTAAAAATAAATAACAACATAAATTAATTTAACTAAAACTAAAATAAATCTAAAACGTACTCCCCCGCGGCAGTGAGCCAAAGATGCTGGCAGCATTTCCCCGCTGTATTGCAATACTGATACGCTGAGCGAGGAAGCTGCCAGCTCTTTGGTCTCCGTTGCAGTCGATCAGCCTCTTAGTCATTTCCTTCATGAACACATGTGCGCTGGGACCCCACGGACCTAAGGTCTCATCCCCGAATGGCAGGAAGTAGTATTATAACAAATTAGTTAGTTTACATTTTGAGATATCAAGTTAAATTGTTTACGATGTACCAAGTTCACAATATACAGGGTCGCGGGAGCGCATCGATAGGAAATGAAAAAAATTGAAGACAAAACAGCCAGATGTTATTATAAATTCGGAGATGTACTGTGGCTGGATATATCATTGGTTTTTGTCTAACCGAACTAAGTTTCATGAGACGTTTTCATTTTTCAATGAACAATAAATAATTATCTTATCTGCTATCGTTCGTCATTTAATGATGACTCACGTAAACAAAAATAATGTATCCAGATGAGACACTTCTCAGCTACTTGTGTCGGTAAGATGTGAAGTGAGAATATTCATGACATGTTATTGAATATTAGTTTTATTGGTATATTTTATTTAATTTTCTTTAAATTTATTGTAATTTATTGTGTATACTAAACTAACAAAAGCGTAAATTTCGTTTTACTAACAAACTATGGACCATCAATGATGTCTGAAATAAACGATTTTTATTTTATTTTATTTTAAGGAAAACCGGATATGACGACCGGGGCCCTATTTTATAAAGGTGCAAGTTACAATTTAAAAGCGGAAGTCTCTATCTAACACATAGGGTCAGAAAGAGACTTCCGCTTGTAAATAACTTGTAGCTTTATAAAATAGGGCCCGGGTAGCCTAGTGGTTAATGACCCTGACTATGAAGCTAGAGGTCGCAGGTTCGAATCCCGGTAGGGGCAGACAGTTGTATGATGAATACGGATGTTTGCGCCCGAATCATGCGTGTTGTATGTATATTTATCTATATTATATAAGTATGTTTATCCGTTGCCTGGTACCCATAATACAAGCTTTGCTTAGTTTGGGGCTAGGTCGATTGGTGTAATTTGTCCCAAGATATTTATTTATTTATTTAAAAGATGATATAGATAGCAAAGCCTGTGCGAAATATATATAGGTTTCTACACGCAATCCTTCCCTCCTCTGCTGCCACATAATATTCATCCAAACTCATCCAAAACTTTCAATTTGAAAGAGATACAAACACGGACAGACACACTCGCAAACTTTCCCATATTTTGAAATTAGTAGGATATATTCCCAACGTTTCCCTAATACAGAATTATAATCAATCCAATCCACATTGTTCATCAATTAAATTCCAGCACAAAATAGCCCCCCACATCGACCTCACAATAACACCATCACAATATTTGTGTGAAGTTTATTGTGTGAAGTGACTGGCTACCCCGCTTGCGATACGAGTCGCGATGAAATCGGCTCGCGTCAGGCAACCAATTAAAAGCCAAGAGCAGGACTATGGGGTCGGAAAGAGAAGAATACTTACTTTTTTATATTTATTTAACGCAAGCTTTATGCTGAAATTTAATTATTTATTTATTAATTATTAGATTGTAATGTCATGTACATTTATATTAAAAGGTGTTAAGCATAAATTTAGTCGGTCCATGACACATCACTAAAATCTAGGAATATAAAACTGAAATGGCAATAGTTAATAATGTTAATTTAAATCATGCAATTGTATCGTTTTTCATTAAATTAAATTAAATAAATTAATATAAAATAAAATTAAATTTAAACCGCCCCGACGCAAAAAGAGAGGTGTTACAAGACGTTGATGTCAGTGAGTGTCTGACTGTGGAATCCTAGCTGTTAAGCGGATGTATTGATTTCGATGCGGTTTTTTTCGGCCTAGTAGTTTGAAGAATATCAGCTCTTTTCCAAAATGGTGTAGGTAAGGCATGTTTTTAATTACGTATTACTGGATTAAAATGCGTTGGTTTTTTTTTATTTTATGTTGTGAAGATATCTTCAACGGATTGGTTGTAATGGCATACTCGTGTAAGTCGGATAACAATAAACAATCTGGTAGTAGAATTCTGGTGGTCCTGCCAGGAATGTTTCCGCATGAAGGAACTCTTTAACGATTGGTGCAATTGACCTGAAATTTGGACAATAGAAAGAAGTCAAGGTCAATAGAAGTCAATAAAAAGCACAGTCAGTAAAAAAATTATAAGTTAAGTGGAATTTAAGTATTGTTGTACTTAAATTTATTTTGTTCTGAAAAAAAATTGGTTGCCTGTAAAGTCGGTATACGGGCGAAAGTTTTACGTGACAACGACTTTGAGTGGTAAAATAATTTTAATGTGAATATTCATTCGTATAGTAGGAAGAAGGACGTGTAAACTTGTATGCAGGCGCCTAAGCGAAATAGAAGCGCAAGACATGAACCGGTGTGTATGCCTATCTCTCTCACTCTCTCTCTCTCTCGCTCTGTCTCTCTCGCTCTTAGGCGGGCTAACTGTGCTCGAGTGGAAGGGACGCGTGCCTTTCACTTTTTATGTCTGTCTCTCTCGCTCTTAGGCGGGCTAACCATGCCCGCGTGCCTCTCACTCGCTCTCATTGTGAGCGCATAACGTGAGCGGAGCGTAACGCAGTTTCTTGAAGTGTCACCCGGCAAACCAATTTATAAGACGTTGTCACGTCAAAATGACTTTCTGCCAAGTTTTTTGCGGCGCATTCTTCTTGGCAATTTGTCTTTCCGAATGCGCTGGTAGCTTAAAAAAAGACATGTAAAACAGCCCTTGGCGGCTTATTTGCGAAATAAACTTTTCATTTTCGTTTTAGGTTAGGTTACTTTAATTTTGTCGGCTATTCCTTTATTTGTGAACCTCATCGCACACGGAAGCGAGAAACTCTGAAACAAAAGCCAATCGAGTACAAATTGACGTACAGCGCTTGCACTGTTGTTTAACCTTCCTGCTCTGTCCCAGGCCGTCCCTGCGTGCTAGAAAGAGACGAAAGACCCGTGCACAATGACATTTTGAATTTCCAAGCAAGTTGTTGTGAATTTGTCGAGAGCTCGAGTGCGGGAGCTTTTTTCGTATTTTTAAGCACTGTTCTTGATTATGTCATTTGTTGGAAACGAAGTTGACGCAATGATACTTCTTCACTTTTTTATTTGTACACATAAATCACATCTTTATTCCTTACGGGGTAGACAGGGCCTAAGGCAAGACCTAAAGACCACGTTTAGCGTGATTGTGGGCATATAGGTGGAAAGGAGAATCAAAATAGTGATGGGTTGCTAGTCGCATCGAATATAATTATGATTGCTAAGATTTTCGCCTCCCTCGCCGGTCTTTTACCATCTGCGCGGGAAGAGAAGCAACTGGTACATTCTATGTTTTTTCTTTACTCCCAGACCAGCATGGAAGAGGGATTTGTTGGCAAAATGACAGTAATAGAGCCTCTATATTTTTATTCTGTCCGTTATCTACAGACAATTGAGATACCCATTCAGAACCCACTTGCTCGTTTGCCTTCCTATTCACATAAAAAAAAACTGTTTATTCTTTATTGTCTTATTTGGTAGGTAAACAAAATTATAACCTCAAAACGCCTTATTAACCGACTTCAAATAAAGAAACTGGATATAAAAATGTGTTGGTATCAATCAGCATAATGTACAATCCCGCACGAATCTAAAAGCACCGGAATCGTCAAAGGGATCATTGGACAATAATGCGATTTAGTTTTAATTTGAATGCCGTGAACACAGCCACGTCGATGTGCAAGCGACGCATCGTAATTTTTCACATGCATTGCGTGCTTTGGTAGCTAACCGATATGCGCTCGGGGTTTCAGCTACGCGATGTATCGCGAATCCGTTTCGACATCGCCAGTGATAGTTGCACTTTGTTCTAATTAGATTTCTGCAAATTCTGCATCGAACAATAGGAAGCGATACATTATTTAATACTAGCAACCCGCTTTGGTTTGACACAGGTTATTGAACTATACAACGTGTTACAAAATACCCCGGAAAATATCAAATCCAAAAATATTGTCAACCGTAGTAAACTGTCATCTCAGGTAACCATACTGGGGTTCTTAAGGCGCTGTCAACAGCAAATGACCTGGAGCAGCGCCACTCTTCACACATACGGTTCACGTGCCTGTTAGTGAAAGAGAAGAAACTATTCCGGCAGCTTGGCGCGCATGTAAAATCTTGCAAATAAGACACAAATCATAAGAAATAAACAAAAGTATGGATTATTTGTGAAATATGACTCGTTAGCCGTTTAGGTATGAATATGTTGACTTTATGTTTTTAATTGCAGACCCATACGTCGAAAAAATAATGACCAGAACCGTTTAATGATGATTTTAAGACCAATCTTTGCAATTATTTTCTATCGAGCCGATTTTGTTCAATTATGTATCGAGTCCGTCTAGCGTGTTTGAAATATGATGAAAATTAACATTATATTTTTTTTGTGTGCGGTTTTTCTTAAAAAAGTGTTTAAATAACATCAATTTCAACAAAATTAGGTGTTGTCAGCCTCTTAAATATTGTCAATTGACTTGTTATAAGGTCACATTTAAGGTGGTTGCAGAGCTGTCATTTTCATACAAAACGTTTGACCAATACACGCTTAAACTGTTATTGCTTCAAGTTATCAAACAATATCAAAAAAATCCTTAAAAAATCTTATTTTCGCCAATGAAATCAGATTTGATATAAATCGTACAATTACAAAGTTATTAAAGCTTTAAAACCCGTTTAAATATTGTCTATCTTATGTATGTGTGCGTTACTTTTACACAACATGTAAACGTAAGTGCACGTAAAGCTATTCACATGGACGTAATACATAAACACCATTCATGAACAGTGCGTTCTGAAATATAATACTACTTTACCTACTTGTGTTTTAACATAGTAAAATATAAATTGGTTTTTCGATGCGAATGCAAAACAGTTAATTTTAATTTATCACTTTTATCATACCTTTCAATATACATGTAAAAAATATTATAAACATTTAGTTTTTTAAAGATACTAATTGTGCTTTTTGTTCATGATTTCAAAGTTGCTCCCATAATGAAATTCGTTCAGAAAAAAACTTCACAATTTTTAGGGTGCCGTACCTCAAAAGGAAAAACGGAACCCTTGTAGGATCACTGAGCCCGACTCGCACTTGGCCGGTTTAAAAAAAATATTTTCAATTCATCATCAAAATCAAATATATGCCTGTTTTTATTCTACTTACCAGCAATCTGACACTGACAGATAATACGCTACTTTTAATGAATGAATCACCCACACACACACTCACAATTTGTGTCTCTTAGTGTGCATGCTTCTTGATTTTCTACAATTGACCAATACATGGAAGAATAAAACAATTTATGACCTGATACTAATACTACACCAGTAAAAGACAAATACGTGGACTCGCCAATATACAAATTTTGATTAAAACTAAAATAACTTACGAAATAATTGACAAAAACTACAAATCTTGTTCCTCAGCGCCATCTATCGTGATATGTTCATTTTTGTTTCCTCTGCAACCACCTTAACCTCGTTCCGGCTTTACGGGTAGTTTTGTAATGTAAAAGCCTGTATAAGTATAAACCTTTCTCGTATCTCTGAATGATAACATTAAACTAAAAATTTTACGTCGCCCTGGGCAGTAAGTAGCCAGCAGTAGTAGTGGGTAGCTGGGTAGTAGTAGTGGGCTGGGTAGTAGTATTATTACGAATAAATGAGTATGAGTATGAGTAGCAATTTACTGCCCGCTACGCGAGCATTCTTTAATTCATTCTGAGGCATTCTTTAATTCACCACCCTCGGGGTGTAATGTAAATAAACAACCCCTACGCATCAATCGAGTGATCGTAGTACGTAAAATATAAAAATAATAAAATTCAACTTTGACATATACCTCCTTATTCATAAAGGCACTATAGGCCTCTGCTAAGTTAGTAATCGTTTGTCCTTATCTGTGAAAGGTAAATGTCATAGTGACAGATAAGGACAAAAGATTACTAAGTTAACAGAGGCCTATAGTGCGTTTATGAATAAGGGGGATAAAATCCACCGTGTTCATTCGTAATACTTTCTACAAACAATTACTTTGGCTTCACACAACATTAGGTACATAAATACGCATGCATATCTGCATTTGTCGATATCTAAAACCCACCCGCCGATAAACACTAGTGATGTCCAATATATCGTATTAAAATACGTGCATCCCAACCGCAGGACTCCAATCACTACAATTCTAATTTTCATTAGCGCTCGACCGCGGCCGCATCGTTTGATGATCGCGTTGTGTTTGCCGACGGTATTTGTAGCGACGCATTTTGTGTGCCGACGCTACACTAGTGATGGGACATACTTATCGATATGTATTTACCACTGGTTTAAATTAAACGAGTTTTTGAGTGACTGCGGATCGGCAAGCGCAGTATAGCGCCCTCAGATTAGGTGGAGCTATGATCTTCGCAAGGTTGTAAGAGCAGCCGTAGATCGTTCACAATGACGTGGACCTAGTGGAAGAGGCCTATGTCCAACTCTGGACTGGTACAGTCACCAGCATAAATAAGTGATCACTTTTGTACCTTGTCACTTTTATTTCGTGTTTGAAAAACCATAAGAAATCATGTAACGACTGAAAGCGACAAGGTACAAAAATGATCAGTTATTTATGCTAGTGACTGTACAGGCTGATGATGACGATGATTATATTTATACTTCGTTTTTTGGTAAGTTTGAAAAATGTCACCAATTTTGACTAGTTTTTTTATTCAATATCTAACTGAACCGGCCAACTTCGTTCCACTTTAGAATCAATTTTTGTTATGTCACCACAAACTTCGCAAGAAGTAATTTTTAGTGGACGGTATTAATCTATATATTGTGTAGGATATTAAATAAAACTAGACTACAGAAAAAGATCAAATAAAAATTACAGTCAAACAAAAAACTAGTAACAAAAAGTTAGCATGCATAATTATAATGTATGTATGTAGGTATTTAAAATTAACAACCAAGTAACAATCAGGTCATCACAACAATGAAGTAGGTAACAAAAATGAAGTTTCGTCTCAATACTTATTTCAAAACGAAAACGTTTAAATACGACTCAACGAATTAAATTAAAATGTACAATAAAAGTATCGATATTGCTGCAATTTATTATCGAGCACTGACGCGTCACTAAAACATTTCAATAATTAAGCAGAGATGGAAGCAGTGACGTCATCTGCGCAATGCCAACGATTTACATGCACTTGCTCAGTATTTAGAAATGATCGCTCCAAAGGTATTTGAGTGAACCTGGCTTCGAAAACCCTAGCATGCTTTATAAAGAACTAGCTTCTGCCTGCGACTTCGTCCGCGTAGAATTAGCAATTGACATGTTTATCCCTATCCCTCGGGAACTGTAAAATTTTCCGGGATAAAAAGTAGCCTATGTTTCAATCTAGGGTACCAGCTATCTTCGTTGACTAGTGACTAGTGACTGTGTCCGCGTACAATTAAATAATAAACATACATACATAAATCACGTCTTTATCCCTTAGGTACGGGGTAGATAGAGTCTAAAGTAACAAAGTTTGTGACCTACAGGCCACGTTTAGGAAAATTGTGGGCGTACAGGTGGAAAATGGAATCAAAATAGTGATCGGGTTGCTAACCGCATCGCCTATAACATGGATCCTATGATTTTCGCCCATCAAATGTAAAATCGCTCATAAATTCCGAAAAACAGAGGTATGAGTCCGGGATTCGAAGCCACGACCTTGAGAGGCCACAAGTCAAACCACTAAGCTACCAAGGCTTTTACATATATTAAAAAAAAATACAAAAGTTAAATTTGTAACATCCGAATGTTTCTGTAGCACTACAAATATCCTGAAAGGCCACGTAATACATGTCCAGCTGTGGGCATTGTGGGCAACGTGGCATGAGCATCTCCGAAGTACGCCGAGTCAAGAGTATTTAGTTATCACAGTTAGGGGCTAGCTCACAGGAGGCAGCGGGAGCGATTTGATAAATCAATGCTTCCGTGCTATGACAAAACACTGTATCTCGAGTTACAGTGTTTTGTGGGAACACCAATAATTGAGCTTCTAGGGCTGCCAATGGTTTCAACCAGCACGTCTAGCACGACAGCGCACAAGAGACGCGTCGCGCGCGAGATAGATTGCCCGTCTTTTTCTTACTGTTCGTTCTAGAAAGGGACGGGAAATCTATCTCGCGCGACGCGACTCTTGTGCGCTGTCGTGCTAGCCGAGCAGTGATGGGCAAACTACGGCCCGCGGACCAGCTCCGACCCGCAAAGGAATTTAATGCGGCCCGCCGGCGTTCCTTCGAAATGGAGTGTTATGGCGCAGGATGACGATGTTTAGACGGTCCTGCTGTATAAAATAGAATAATAGATGCAAAGGCAAAGGAGCTAGCTAGACTAGCCACGTAGTTCGTGCGTCACGTGTCAAAATGGTACCTATAATTTTGGCCCTGCTTTGAAATATCTGTAATTTTCTGGGCCGCCATGAAAAAAGTTTGCCCGAGAAACATACGATGTAGGTAGGTACCTGCCGATTGCTTCTCTTCCCGCGCAGATGGTAAAAATTCATCGAGGGAATCGGCGTAAATCTTAGGAATCAGATTCAGTACAATACAATAAAATACAGTAACTCTTTATTGAACACCACATAATAACAATCAAAACAGAAAAAAGGTATACTCTTAGGTAGGTTCTTGTATATTCTCGGCTGGCAACGCATCTGCAATCCTCTAGTGTTGCGGGTGTCCATGGGTGGTGCTCGCTTACCATCAGGTGACTTGCTCGTTTGCCTTCCTTGTCGAAAAAAAATATGACGCTAACTGTACGGATACTTTGTTGAACGAGCCCGACTCGCACTTGGTTTTTAAACGTTTTCTTAGGTCACACTATCGCCAAAATCGCAGCACCGCTCCCGCTAGCACAACAGACCACCGGCTAGCGTCCGAGGCCGATATATGACGGGCACATAAATCAGGCTTTGTTTCTTGCACTGCACTACGCTACAACCTTTGTTTTGGTGGTCAACGTGTCTGTTTTACGCAACACAGCAAAGGGGGGGATTGTGTTTAACGGTCTTTTTACGAGCTGTCTCAAAATTTATTGGGAATATATCAACAGGTGATTGAATTAATCCAGCGGGTCCCTTTTTGTCCTAATCTTCATTGATTATAATAATCATTAATCACATTTGTACAAGTTGCGGGTGGTAGGGCCTTGTGCAAGGTCTGTCCGGATCGCTACCACCATCTTATTCGCTAATCCTGCCGCTAAGCAGCAGTGCTTGCACTGCTGTGTTCCGGTGTGAAGAGTAAGACAGCCGGGGAAATTACGGGCACAAGAGGCATTTCATCTAAGTCCTCTAGGTTGGCAACGCATCTGCAATCCCTCCGGGGTTGCGGGTGTCTATGGGCAGTGGTGATCGCTTACCATCAGGTGACCCACTTGCTCGTTTTCCTTCCTATTCACATAAAAAAAAAAGTTATTACGAGTATTTATTACAACTTTCAACATGAAACTACCGTGAGACTCAAACATAATTACAACAACCCGGATAACTCACGCATCGGCGCACAACTACCCTCATTTTTATCCCTTATTTTTATGTCAGCTGCGCCGAGCGCGAGCAGAGCGTTGGCCAGTGTTCGTTTCGCTGCCGCCGGGGCGAGCGCTCTCTGATGAAGGACTACGGAATAGTCCGAAACAATTGTCGGAGCATTTCTTCAGCTTTTATACGTGAGTCATCCGCTTTGTTGTAATTATATTTATTACAAGCTTTATATTAACTTGCAATGTATGTATAGTATACAATACGTGTATAATGAAGTCGCGGGCAAAAGCTACTATCTAATGATTTGCCATAAGTTATTTTATCCAAATTTAAGGGCTATCGGTTCCGTACCTAAGCGGAATCGAATCAGTATTGTTAGCGAGAGCCTTTATTCGACAGTGACTAAGTGATATCACTATCCCGTGTTTTAGGGCTCTATCGAAATGAAAATGTGTCGTATAAAATCACTAAATGGGCGAATATTCAGCGTTTTTTCGGCGTTTAATTTCGTCATTATCGTCTCAGCATATACCATTAAAAGAGATGATGCTGGGACAACTTTTTATGACAACAAAACACAGTATCGATGCTGCATTTAGCTTATCCAAAGTTGTTGCTTGTCCTTCTGTTAGGATAATATTTGTGGGACGACAATGACGCATGAACCGAGCGGTCGAAACGCTTGAATCATGGACCAAGTACGCTCCATTGGTTTGGTCACGTGGAGAGGATGGATGAAAGAAGATTAACAAAACAGATTATACGGGGAGTGTGAATGGGTGCGTTGGGGGGGAGGCATTTGGTCAACAATGGACGTCTGACTGATGATGATGATGATTTATATTAACCTCCGCATAGTTACGTCTCAATCAAGTTTAAATTATGTACCTAATATTAAAAAGCCGGGGGCGTTACCATGACGTCTTAATGCGATTCAGTTTAGGTTCGCTCGCTGTCAGATTCATACTAAAAGTGACAGCTAAAACTTGAACTGAGTCGGAATTAGGACGTCATGGTAAGGCCCCAGGTCTGTCATCCATGTACTGTGAAAAACTAAGTTTCCGAGTTCATGCGATCAAAAAAACTACTTTTTGAAAGTGTCATACAACAGTGTACAAGTAAAAACTTAGCTTCAAGTTAGGCAATATGAGAGTGAGATGTAAACTAGGCTGATGCGATATCACTTCGAGTTTCAGAATAGGTCGTAAGATGGTCGCTTCATCGGACCCGACCAAAGCCCTTCCGTTGGATTCAGATAATTGATATTGCTCTGAATGGTACCCTTAATTGGATACAGTAAAGATATGTATGTTATGAGCTCGGGTTGGCCAGTGAATGAAATAACTAAGATATATAAATATACTAGCTGTTGCCAGCGACTTCGTCTGCAAAGAATTCGTTTATCGCTATCCCGCGGGAACTACGCAATTTTCCGAGATAAAAAGTAGCCTACGTGCTATTCCAGACTTTTTTCTATCTATGTGCCGATTTTCATCCAGATCCGTTGGGTCGTTCTGACGTGATTGAGTAACAAACAAACATCCATCCATCCATCCATCCATACTTTCGCATTTATAATATTAGTAAGACTAGCTGTTGCCAGCGACTTCGTCTGCAAAGAATTCGTTTATCGCTATCCCGCGGTAACTACGCAATTTTCCGGGATAAAAAGTAGCCTATGTGCTATTCCAGACTTTTTTCTATCTATGTGCCGAATTTCATCCAGATCCGTTGGGCCGTTCTGGCGTGATTGAGTAACAAACAAACATCCATCCATCCATACTTTCGCATTTATAATATTAGTTAGATTAGATAAATATAAATATATAAATATATAACTATATACAACTTCCATGCCGGTCCGGTAGCAAAGAAATAACATAGAATGTACCAGTTGCTTCTCTTCCCGCGCAGATGGTAAAAGCCCTTTGAGGGAATGGGCGAAAATCTAAGAAATCATGTTATAGGCGAAGCCGCTAGCAACCCAACACTATTTTGATTCCCCTTTCCACCTATAAGCTCACTAAACAATTCATGCTAAATGTGGCATCATCATCAGAAAAATATCACCTGGGGGGGTTAACATGGCGTCTTAATGCGATGCAGTTTAGGTTCGCTCGCTGTCAGATTCATACTAAAAGTGACAGCTAAAACTTGAACTGAGTCGGAATTAGGACGTCATGGTAAGGCCCCTGTACTAAAATACGTCACTTACGGCAGCGACACCGAATTTCCGGGGTCTGTTGATGAGAAATATTTATTTTTGTAAAACTGTTTTACAACAGTTGTGTTGTTTTGTGTTTGTTTTTGTTGTAAAGAGTTATACATACATACTGTGTGTATGTTCTATTTGTCTTTGAAAAGATAAATGTCTTCTCTCTTTTATTTTCTTCCTTTCAAAATGAAGTGATTGATTCTTTCGAAGACGGTAGCATTTCTTGTACCCTATTTTACTTTCAAAGTTGCAAGAATAGCGCACAAGTTAAAACCAACTGCACTGAACTTAGCTACAACACTAACTATGCGGTTAGTAACTTGTTACTTGTTACTTGCTCGTCAAGTGCTAAGGGGTCGTATTGATTGCAAATAAGTTAGGTTACGATGGGGTCAGAAGGTTCTCGAATGGCGTCCGCGGACCGGGAGACGAGCTTTCGGTAAGCCTCCAACAAGATGGAGCGACGACCAGATCAGGATCGCGGGACCGCGGTGGATGCGGGAGGCACAGGACCGGTCCGAGTGGAGAGCCTTGGGGGAGGCCTATGTCCAGCAGTGTACGTTTATCGGCTGATATGATGATGATGATGATGACGAAGTTATGTTACGTAGGAGTTTTAAGGTGGAAACACATTATTAACACGCGACGCGACCCGATGCAACGAATGTATGCGCATGGCGTCGCGTCGGATGTTCATAGTGTGGTTCTCGTCATAGAAAATAATACAATTTGATTCGACTCAACATGCGTCGCGTGTTAACAATGTGTTTCCACCTTTAGTAGTTTTTATTTGTAATGGATTTGAAAACTGTTGATTGTATATTGTTGCTGATTAAGTTAGTTGATACTAGTGTTAAGTTACTGAGGCCTTACCATGACGTCTTAATGGGATTCAGTTTAGGTGCGCTCGCTGTCAGATTCATACTAAAAGTGACAGCTAAAACTTGAACTGCGTCGGAATTAGGACGTCATGGTAAGGCCCCTGGTTCTTGTAGCTAGTTTCAACTAAGGGCTCGTCCAGAAATCATTGTGATCATATATTATTACTAGCTGTTGCCAGCGACTTCGTCTGCAAAGAATTCGTTTATCGCTATCCCGCGGGAACTACGCAATTTTCCGGGATAAAAAGTAGCCTATGTGCTATTCCAGACTTTTTTCTATCTATGTGCCAAATTTCATCCAGATCCTTTGGGCTGTTCTGGCGTGATTGAGTAACAAACAAACATCCATCCATCCATCCATCCATACTTTCGCATTTATAATATTAGTTAGATTAGTTACACTAGGATTAGTAGGATAGGATAACTATAGTATTTACTGAGGAAACAAATCTGATTCCACCTACCTACACTATACATACACGTTGTATATTGTTTGTTCGCACATAACTCCGTACACGGAAGACGCAATCAATTTGTACAATATTGTGGAGTACCCTCGATCGGTGTATGTGTGTGAAACGTGATTATACACACACACAGCAACATAACGAACACGGCTCTAGCGTAACAAGGTTTTAGTTGGGATTTTGTAACTGTAACATAAATTTAGTATTTTCAATGAAAATTTGATGTCAGTAAGTATGGAGAAGCTCGTGGAGCACTCTCTAAAACGGGACGGTGTAGTACGGATCACGTACAGTGTGCCTAACCAAACTAGAGAGCTTAAGGCTTAACCACTTTGAGTAAAAAATGCAAACATTACGTTATTACATACATACATACATATCGTCACGCCTCTTTCCCACAGGGGTAGGCAGAGACTACTTTGTTCCCCTTGCTACGATCCTGACATACCTCTTTCGCTTCATCCACATTCATCAATCTCTTCATACATGCTCGTCGGTTTCGGGTACTCTTGACCTGGCCTTTTTCCAAAACGTCCCCAATTTGATCATAGAACGTCCGCCTAGGCCTTCCCCACGCACCCATTCACACTCCCCGTATAAGTCTGTTTAGTTAATCTTCTTCCATCAATCTTTTCATTGCGTTATTACTTGGATTTATTCAGTTTATGAGTTTCAACGTTACTAACATAAAGGGAAAAGGTTTGGTTCCCGGTCCAAGCTGATCTGAGGCCGTTCTAAGTTCCAAACAAAAGACTCAAAATAATCGAACGAGTGTTCGATTTATGAAACTTGGACTTAACCGCAAACCAGCCAGTTCGCAAACCTGCCAGTACGTAAACTAGCAATACTCTAACTCTATAGTAGATACCTATTTTGAATTAAGACAGAGAAAGGTTTTTGATAGAAAAGTACCACCTTATTCATAAACGCTCTCTAGGCATCTGCTAACTTAACAATCGTTTGTCCTTATCTGTCACATTGACATTTACATTTCACAGATAAGGACAAACGATTGCTAAGTTAGTAGAAGCCTATAGATCGTTTATGAATAAGGAGGGTAGTTTTTACGTAGAGTACTTAATTATCTCTTCCATGCTGTTCTGGGAGCAAAGGAAAACAGAATGTACCATCGTAAAAGCCCATCGAGGGAATGGGTGAAAATCTTAGGAATCATGTTATAGGTGATGCGGCTAGCAACCCACCATTTTGATATCCCTTTCCACTTAAACTTCCAAAATCACGCTAAACGTGGTTCTTAGGTTTTGTTACCATAAGAATAAGAATTAGAATAAGAATCATTTATTTTCCAGAATACAAGATATTTTATTTCTTGATTATTTTGAATCTACGTGTATCAAATGTGTGTAAGTAAATAAAATTTTTCTCTCTCTCTGATACAAATTGACAAATTGAAATTGATGACGAGGGCAACAACTAGTTGATATAGTACACAGAGTCATACAAATTCATTGTACACCAAGATTAACCCATACACCTTGATCAAAGCGGTGAATAAAACAATATTCATCAAACGCCACCATTTTGCAGTCACGGCACGTTCCGTATGGCGCGCGAATGTGGATATTACACGGCATCGTCACGCCCCGTGGGTTTGTTTGGGTCTTGACTAAATAAAATGTGAGGAGGCAAAATACTCGATTGCAAAAACATTTAAGTAGGTAACTGAAAAAGAAAAATAAGCCCTGGGGCCTTACCATGACGTCTTAATGCGATTCAGTTTAGGTTCGCTGTCAGATTCGTACCAAAAGTGACAGCTAAAACTTGAACTGAGTCGGAATTAGGACGTCATGGTAAGGCCCCTGAATCTCAAGAGAGACTATTAATTTTTAACAGGTTTTGTAATTTAGATTCGTTCCCAACCAAAATAGTCTCGAATACTGTATTTAATTTAAAAAAAAGTCTTCATTACGACACCACACTCGATGGCCCTTTTTTTCAGGACTGACAAACGTGGCACATTACATTCCAAGGGTGGTGTTAGCGACGCAGACGACAGAGGAAAGAGGGGCGCGGGGGGCAGGGCGGGCCGCCCGCGCCGCCAGATCTCCAATGCGAATCGAACCTACCGCACGCACAATTTGTCAATTTTTTTTTTGTTTTTATGTTTTCTCCTTTCACTGTACTTTCTTTTTAATAAATTCAGTTTTCTCATAATTTGGATTACTTTCTTGCTGAACATACAAAGACCCTTTACAAAGTGGTCTTCGAACCGGATATTTATGTATAGAACACCAGCGAAAATGGTCAGCACCCGAAGTACCGCTAAAAAGGAGCAGAATCAACAAAACATAAGCCAGCAACAACAAACGCCGCAAGTTGATGATAATGAACAAAAGAAAAATCCCGAGAGACCAATTATTTTGAATGAGGGTAGTATAAAATCCGAGCAAAAAAAGAATGCAGACACAAAACCTCATTGTTCTCGCAAAACTGCCGAATCTGGATCAAAGAAATCATCATCGTCAGCAGTGGCACGCCGGAAGATGCTGGAACTGGAAGCTGCGGAGGCAAAGGCGCGCATTCAAATAGAATTGATTGATAAAAAGTTACAATTAGATCTCGAAAAAATTAATGAAGAATACAGTTCACATGCGGAATCGGATCGAGTATCCACTAGAAGTGAAGTGGAGAGGTGGCTGGAGCGCAGTCAGCTAGAACTGGAGGCACCGCACACCCACGTTCATGGAACGGGTTCACGGTGTCCGCCGGAGGCACCGTACACCGGCACTGATGGTCCAGTACAACAGCTAGTGGCGGCACTGAAGGAATTGGTCTCCACCTCGTCCACTGACAACCAACAAGTAAAATTGCTTAGCCGCATCAGCACGCCGAGAGAACTGCCCGTGTTCGCCGGCGACGCCATGGAATGGCTGCAATTCAAACAAGCTTTCGAAGAATCAACTAGAGTGTGTAGTTTCAGTGACATTGAAAACATGTGGCGGTTGAGGAAATGCCTACGTGGTCCAGCTAAAGATTGCGTCGCAGCTCTGCTCATGAGCGGCACATCACCTGGAACTGTGATGTCAACATTGGAGCTGCAGTATGGAAACCCAGATGTAATTCTCACAAAAATTCAATTCGAAATAAAAAAACTACATCCTCTGCAACCGGAATATCACAAAGAAATTGTGACGTTTGCCATTAAAGTAAAAAATTATGTGGCAGCTATTCGTGCCCTTAACCGCGCAGAATACCTACACGGAATGAATATAGTATCTATACTACTATCAAAGTTGCCTACAGTACTACTACCTAAATGGACAGATTACAGTTACCCTTTAATTAAGGCTGGGACTAAATCTAAACTGGACATACTCGCCGACTTTCTCCACGAAGAAGCTGTGAAAGTGTCAACATGTAGTGCTACGCTAATTCAATCGCGTTCAGACTTTAAACGAAAGAACTATGATAATAATAGTGCCTACCAATCACAAACTGTTTTGGTGCAAAATGGACAGAAATTTGATAAGTGTCAGTATTGTCGTATATCGAAACATAAACTAACCGAATGCAAGAAGTTTAAAAAATCACTACGTAAAGATAGATGGCAACATGTGAAACGATTTGGTTTATGTTACAAATGTTTGTTGTCACATCATGACAGACAGACATGCCCCGCCGCGGCTTGCGACGCGGAGGGTTGCGGCCAACCTCACCACCGACTTCTACATTACGTGCCTTCTCAAAATTCGCAACAAGAAACCAACAATACAGAGCAAGTGTTAGAACAAGACAATCAGACTGAAACAGTGACGCACATAAACATTACTAAGTGTCAAGTGTTATTAAAAGTCGTGCCAGTAAATATATATGGACCTAACGGCGTAATTCGCACGACAGCTCTTTTAGACGATGGTTCATCAGTGTCACTAATAAGTGCAACGTTAGCAGCTCAGGTCGGAGTGCGCGGGCGCCGCGAGTGTTTACGAGTGCGCGGCGCCTGGGACAGTAATGAACTTGTTTGTGATACTCAGCTGTTAGATCTCTCGATATCAAATAACGATGGGACAATGTTTACAATTAGTGCACGCAGTGTTAACAATCTTAACTTGCCAAAACAAAACTCGAACTTAGTGAATTGTGATACCTACCCACATTTGCAAAAAATAAAAGGTCACTTAAATAACAGACTCTTTAAGCCCGAATTGCTTATAGGGCAAGACAATTATCATTTAATTGTACCGCTGGAAGTTGTCATGGGGAACCCACGAGAGCCCTGCGCCACGCGCACACCACTCGGTTGGTGCGTGCACGGAATGGTACCAGCGCGCGCCTCGTCATCCAGGGATGAACAACACTCAACAATGTTTATTACAAATAACTATGAAAATGACCTGAAGTCTCACAATGATCAAATCCTACACGAGATTCACGATGATCTTCGTCGATTTTTCTCCATCAATTCAATGGGCGTATCTGCCAAAATACGGCAGAACTCGGAGGACGTACGGGCCCAGGAACACCTGGAACAAACCTCTGAACTTATCGATGGGCAATGGTATGTCAGCTTACCGTGGAAAGACGAACAAAGTGTTACGGTTGACTCCTACGCTACGGCATTGACGAGACTAAAAGGAGTTGAGCAAAAAATGAAGAAGGATCCAAATTATGCACAAAGGTATGAAGAACGCATACACCATCTATTCGACAACGAATATGCCAAGCCATTAGAAAACCTGACTGTCACACCTAAAACTTGGTATTTACCCCATTTCGGAGTCGACAACCCTAACAAGAAAAAACTAAGACTGGTGTATGACGCTGCAGCAAAAACAAAAGGCTTATCACTGAACGATTACCTGCTGAGAGGACCCGATCTTTTGATGTCACTAATGGGAATAATGCTACGTTTCCGTGAAAATAAAATAGCTATTACTGGAGACATAAGAGACATGTATCTAAGAGTTAAAATTAAATCTGAAGATCAGCACGCTTTTCGATTTTTGTATCGAAGTGGACCCAACGAACCTGTTAATACCTACATAATGACATCGCTAATATTCGGCGCGAACTGCTCACCTTTCATTGCGCAGTTTATTAAAAACAAGAATGCACAGCGTTTCGCAACATCGATGCCGGCTGCCACTAATGCCATATATACACAACATTATATGGACGATTACATTGACAGCCTGCCTAACGAGCAAGAAGCAGAACAGCTGATTCGTGACGTCACATTTATACATAAACAAGGCAACTTTGAAATCCGCAACTGGAACTGCAACAGCAAAACTGTACTAAAACACGTCCCAAAAGAGACTCTCGGTGCAATTGCAGTAGAGTTCAAAGTCGACCAACAATATAAAGGCGAACGAACACTTGGATTATTATGGCATCCCGCGGAAGATACTCTCGGTTTTGATATTTCTTTGAAGAAAATACCAGAAAATATCATTAATGGAAAACAAAGGCCAACGAAAAGAGATATTTTACGGGTCGTAATGTCAATTTTTGATGTTTATGGACTTTTATCGCCGTTCACAATTAACGGAAAAATAATATTGCAAGAAGCTTGGAAATCAAACATTACTTGGGATGAGCCCGTACCGGAAGTTATTCATAACAAATGGATAAAATGGATTAGTCAACTAAAATCAATGAATGAAGTGAGACTACCCAGGCATTACCACGCCGCTGCAAGTGCGAGCAGGACAAGCAGCGAGTCAGTTAGCAACGAGCCGAGTGGCGGCGCGCCCACTCTTGCGCCGCTAAAACCTGTTGTTGACTGCTATACGAACCTACAGCTACACATATTTTGCGATGCATCATTGAAAGCAATATGCAGCGTCGCGTACTGGAGATGGATTGATAACAATAACAGTGTTTGCCTGGCATTTGTAGCGAGTAAATGTCGTGTTGCAACTGTGAAACCTACCTCTGTGCCGCGAATGGAATTACAAGCAGCTGTTTTAGCTGCTAGATTGGCTGAAACAATAATAAAAGAACACAGAATAAAAACAGATAGTCGAACATTTTGGAGCGACTCGACCACAGTTCTTCATTGGATAAAAAATGACTCGCGTAACTATAAAACTTACGTGGCGAATCGTTTAGGAGAAATTGACGAATTCACACAAATAAATGAGTGGAGGTATGTACCTACTCGCCTGAATGTTGCCGATATTGCTACCAGAGAAGCATATTCGTCTACTTTGACGAGCGAATGGATTTATGGACCTTCATTTTTGCGCAATGACGAGAGCGAGTGGCCACAAGACAAAATTAACCCTGAAATAAATAAAGAACAATTAGAATGCGTGTCTGTGATAAACACAAACATGACGGATTTACCTATTCCGGAACCGACACGATTCTCATCTTGGTTGCGCTTATTACGAGCTACTTACATGGTGCTGAAGTTTATAAATAAATGTAAACAACTTACCGATGAAGAAAATGCTTCTATGATGGAGAAGGCGGAGAACCTGCTTCTGAAAAATTGTCAAGCACAGTCATTCTATGAAGAAATATCGTTATTAAAAAATGGAAAAAACATACCTAAAACTAGTAAAATACTTACGTTGTCACCTTACCTGGACGAACACGAAGTTATGCGAGCTGGCGGCCGGATAGATGTCGCTGCTGACGTTGCACCTGAAACAAAAAGACCTATTATATTAGACGGGCGCGATTATATTGTACGACTGTTGGTGAAACATTACCATGTCCTCGCCGCACATGGAAACCAAGAGGCTATTGTGAATAACCTGAAACAGAAGTACTGGATAACTAGAATTAGACCAACAGTTAAAAATGTTACTTCAAAATGCATGTTATGCAGAATAAGAAAATGTACTCAGGAAATCCCTAGAATGGGCGACTTACCCAAGGCGCGGGTTGCTCACCATCAGCGTCCCTTCACGTTCTGCGGGGTGGACTTATTTGGCCCCATGGAAGTCACGGTCAAAAGGCGAAGAGAAAAAAGATACGGAGTGTTATTTACGTGCATGACCGTGAGGGCAATTCACATAGAAGTTGTCAGCACGCTTACATCTGACTCTTTCATAATGGCTCTAAGACGTATGGCTGCTCGACGTGGCTGGCCTCAGAAACTGTTCTCAGATAACGGCACCAACCTGAAAGGCGCTAATACCGAACTGAAAAGGTCAATTCAGGATTTGGATGAAAATCATTTAAAAAATGAAGCCATGAAGAATGGCACAAACTGGACATTTATACCAGCAGCTAGCCCCCACTGGGGTGGGGCGTGGGAGAGGCTTATTCGTAATGTTAAGACTAGCCTGAAAACCATACTGAAAGAGCGAGCCCCACGAGATGAAACGTTGAATACGTTATTAGCTGAAGTGGAAAACATTGTAAATAGTCGACCGTTATCTCACGTCTCTGTAGAGCCCGGCAGCACTGAAACGCTCACCCCGAACCACTTCCTCATTGGATCATCCTCTAACTTACCTCATTTGGGCACGTTTAATGACACAGAGTTCTATTTGCGAAAGCAGTGGAGAATTGCCCAACGACTGGCAGATATGTTTTGGAGTAGGTGGACTAAGGAAGTACTCCCTGATTTAATACCACGCAGAAAGTGGAACCAGGAAGTGAGGCCCTTGCAAGTGGGGGACCTCGTGTTTATTGTTGACCCGGATGGACCCCGAAGCACCTGGCCGCGAGGCGTTATCACAGAAGTACTGCCAGGGCGTGATGGTAGAGTGAGAGCTGTTAAGGTTAAAACCAAGAACGGTGAACTTTCGCGGTCGGCTGCACGTGTCGCTCGTTTAGCCATTGCTGAAGAGTCCTGCTAAGCAGCACTGGGGTGGGGCATGTTAGCGACGCAGACGACAGAGGAAAGAGGGGCGCGGGGGGCAGGGCGGGCCGCCCGCGCCGCCAGATCTCCAATGCGAATCGAACCTACCGCACGCACAATTTGTCAATTTTTTTTTTGTTTTTATGTTTTCTCCTTTCACTGTACTTTCTTTTTAATAAATTCAGTTTTCTCATAATTTGGATTACTTTCTTGCTGAACATACAAAGACCCTTTACAGGTGGTGAAATAAAGAATGTCTCAGATCGCAGGAACTTGGCGCACGAGTCAAAGGCGAAGGCGAGAAACATGCGGTCTAAGGCTTTCTTTATTGCCGCCCTGTGTGTACATAATTTTACGTCTTCCCCTGGCCAGGAAGTGGATATTTGCGCGTAGCGGGCGGTAAATTGTCACTTACGACCCGGGGCCGCGTAAAATAAGATACATGCGAACTTATACTTCTAAGGGATCTTTACTCAACATCTGAGTGGAACTCGACTTGCAGAGATAGGAGCTTGAAGGCAGTGGACTTGTATACAGGAAATAATGTGCTGTTTTTATTATCCAAGCAATAAAAGACAATGTGAAAGATTAAATTGTAACAACAATGTCGTCTATGTATGTCGTCGCCATCACCCGTAAAGTTACTTTGTCAGCTTGCAATCCCAATGGGAAAGTCGTAAAACTGTCCTAGGTACATGGTGTGGTCAGTCACGACATCCCACATACAGGGTGTCTTGAAAAACTGGAATTTCAGCGGGTTTCCGTGAAGGCTTTCATCATTATCTGGTCTAACTTAACCCTTAACCACCTAAGCAAGGTCTCTCAGACCTTTGCAAATACAAAATAGTGAATAACTTCTTGCGGGTTCATTGCACGGACCTCTGTGGCCTTGTACCTTCCCCCCCAGCCCTCGCAGTGCCAGCCATGCGATCGACGCGTTCGGACGCGTGTCTCAGTGAATTTGGTGAGCATAAAACTATCGTCAATGGTCTCAGCGACCTTGCCTAGGTGGTTACAAACTATAACTTGCTGGTCTGCGAGACCTTGCCTAGGTGGTTGTGTTTATTTTTATGAGCATGTAATTTTTAATACTCTAACTCATTTCATGTTTTTTTGTTTTTTTTTTTAATGTTTTAGGTTTCCGTACCTCAAAAGAAAAAAACGGAACCCTTATAGGATCACTTTGTTGTCCGTCCGTCCGTCCGTCCGTCTGTCAAGACCCTTTTTCTCAAGAACGCGTGAAGGTATTAAGCTGAAATTTATATCAAATACTCAAGTCTACTGTCCCTTAAAGCTGTGAAAAAATCAAACTTCTAAGCCAACGCAATCAAAAGATACAGCCGTTTTCCGCAAAGTTCCTAAACTCTCAAGGGAATCAAAACCTACAGGGTTCTTCCCGTAAACTCCGAATCTTGGAATTTGGTACGAAGCAACGTCTCATAGCACAGATAAAAGAAAAATTGCTAAAACCGTAAATATGTGTGTATGTCTGTATATATCAGTGACCAATATAAAGCGTACATTTTGCGTTGGAGCAGGGCTCTGCTAACACTGGATTTAGATATATTTTATATAGATATTGTCAGATTGTCACGGATCCCTTAGTCCGCGAGTCCGACTCGCTCTTGGCCGATTTTTTTTAAGTAGGTTCAAGTTCATGAAGAAACCGGCTGAACAATTGGTAAGACCACATCTCGAACGTCGATCCAAAATCATTCATCTAACGCGGGACCTAGTAATAAGTATCAACCATATCCTCATCAAAGACACCAACTTACCAGTACTGCCAGGTCCCAGTTATACTGAAGAACGATTGTAAGTTCGGAAATGTTGCTCAACTTGTGACCTCAAAAAGCAATGGAAGACGCAATACGTACCTATGTATTGAATGTGAGAAACCAATCTGCGTTCAATGCTCGAATAAACTGTGTATTGGCTGCCGCGAAAAATGGCTCTTTTAGTAGTTCGCAATTTTATATTTTTTACGACTTTTTATAAAAAAAAAATAGGTGATTATCTTGACTGATTATTATTCTTTAAGATTTAATAATAATAAAATATTATAATGTATGAATATTTTCTGATTTCATGTTCCAAAGGGATTAAAGTGTTTTTGTTTGTTAAACGATAGAATAATGTGAAATATTAATTTTAAACAACATGTTGTTGATTAATGTTGAATCTGTATTAATTAATAAATGCTTAAAACCATTAAAAAGGTAAATTTTATTTAAATACTAGCTGTTGCCAGCGACTTCGTCTGCAAAGAATTCGTTTATCGCTATCCCGCGGGAACTACGCAATTTTCCGGGATAAAAAGTAGCCTATGTGCTATTCCAGACTTTTCTCTATCTATGTGCCGAATTTCATCCAGATTCGTTGGGCCGTTCTGGCGTGATTGAGTAACAAACAAACATACATCCATCCATCCATCCATCCATCCATCCATACTTTCGCATTTATAATATTAGTTAGATACCTCTAACATACATTCTTATAACTATTATGGACCCATTTTAAGTAGAGGTCTCCAAGACCGTTTGTAGGTGGTTATGCTATAGAAATTGGACGTAGGTAGTCAAGGGTAAATATTATAAATGCGAAAGTATGGATGGATGGATGGATGGATGTTTGTTTTTAGTCAATCACGCCAGAACGGCCCAACGTATCTGGATGAAATTCGGCACATAGATAGAGAAAAGTCTGGAATAGCACATAGGCTACTTTTTATCCTGGAAAATTGCGTAGTTCCCGCGGGATAGCGATAAACGAATTCTTTGCAGACGAAGTCGCTGGCAACAGCTAGTAATATTATAAAAGCGAAAGTATGGATGGATGGATGGATGGATGTTTGTTTGTTACTCAATCACGCCAGAACGGCCCAACGGATCTGGATGAAATTCGGCACATAGATAGAGAAAAGTCTGGAATAGCACATAGGCTACTTTTTATCCCGGAAAATTGCGTAGTTCCCGCGGGATAGCGATAAACGAATTCTTTGCAGACGAAGTCGCTGGCAACAGCTAGTAATATTATAAAAGCGAAAGTATGGATGGATGGATGGATGGATGTTTGTTTGTTACTCAATCACGCCAGAACGGTCCAACGGATCTGGATGGAATTCGGCACATAGATAGAGAAAAGTCTGGAATAGCACATAGGCTACTTTTTATCCTGGAAAATTGCGTAGTTCCCGCGGGGTAGCGATAAACGAATTCTTTGCAGACGAAGTCGCTGGCAACAGCTAGTACTTACATAAATCACGTCTTTATCCCTTACGGGGTAGACAGTGCCTAAGGTAAGACCTACATGTCAGGTTTAGCATGATTACGGGGGTATAGGTGGAAAATCCCTGTTCCGCCCACAATCATGCTAAACGTGGCCATTTGGTCTTATTACCTTAGGCTCTGTCTACCCCGTAAGGGACATAGACGTGATTTATGTATGTATTGTAGAGCTGCCTCGAAGAGGTGCTTACTAAAAACGTAACGTTGTAGCTCAATATTGCATTCCTGACCAAACTGTTGACAGTAGGCCGGTTAATTAAAAATACATAAATAATAACGTATTAAGTACCTACTTTCTTTTATGTATTTTTTATTCATAATAAAAAAAACATTTTTTTTGGCTCAGCCGTTTAAGAGGAGTAGGCTTTAGAAAGTACCTACCTAATTAACATCATTTGAAGGCACTATAGTCGCCTTAAACGATTATAATACATGGGGAAAACGGATTGCTTCCCGGAGGCTTATTGTCTAACTCACTCGCAATCGCCATCGTGTTCATTTTGACAGTTCATGTATGTGCTGACAATTGGCATTGGAATCAGCTAGCTGTCACATTCGTACAAGAACTGTCAAAATGAACACGATGGCGATTGCGAGCTAGTTAGACAATAAGCTTACCGGTCCAAGCTGATGTGAGGCCCGTCTCAGAGTACTTGAAAAACAATTGAAACGTCAAACCGAACGAATGTTCCATTTATGAAGATAGAACCTCCTCTTACCAGCCAGCCCGAAGCGCTATACTACCTAGTCCTTCACCTACCCCCTTATTCATAAATGCTCTATAGGCTTCTGCTAACTTAGCAATCGTTTGTCCTTACCTGTAAAACGTAAATGTCAAAGTGACAGATAAGGACAAACGATTGCTAAGTTAGCAGAAGCCTACAGAGCGATTATGAATAAGGGGGGTATGTGATTTCCCTAAAGTCGATAGTTCAGGACACTAGGGGTCCTTTTTCGTACGGCCGCGCTGATGGGGCGGCGATTCTCAAAGCGTGCGATATCGGCGTCGTTATTTTCACGCTCAGTTTTACATATATAATGGGCTCTTTTCGCTCTATTTGCTAGTTGGAAAGTGGAGATCTAGTGTATTACATTAAAAGGTTTATTTATTTTTATAGCTCAGGTATTTTATTAAACACGGGCCTCTTTATACCCCATTTATCATTAGACAGTATTAAAATGTACGTTATAATAAACCCATTTGCAAAAAAATGGGCACCCAAAAGGTTTTGATCGGTTCTTTTATTTATTCTGTGTGTCTACTCTTGCCTTATACCTGCACTAACTGAGCATCTAACTAATAATTATAAATGCGAAAGCATGGATGGATGGATGGATGGATGTTTGTTTATTGTTACTCAATCACGCCAGAACGGCCCAACGGATCTGGATGAAATTCGGCACATAGATAGAGAACGTTTTATCCCGGAAAAATCCCGCGGATTAAACGAACTCTTTGCAGACGAAGTCGCAGGCAACAGCTAGTAAAACATAAATTAATTATTGTTCACGTTAAGTTTAACCCTGTATAGATAATCTTGTATGGAGACTTGGCCAAAGTCGCTCAGTGTATTAGCCTAATTAGTGAAATTCCTGAGACCTATGCTATTTTCCGGGATAAAAACTATCCTATGTCCTTCCCCGGGACTATAACTATCTCTGTACCAAATTTCAATAAAATTGGCTTAGCCGTTTAGCGATAAAGGAGCAACAAACATCCAAACATCCAAACTTACAAACTTTCGCCTTAGTTATAATATTAGTAATATTTTAAGAGACAGAGCGAAAGCCTCTAAGTGTCATCATCATCATCATCATCAGCCTGGAGACGTCCACTGTTGAACAAACCTGCATCCACTCTAAGTGTATTAAAGCCTAATTAGTGAAATTCCTGAGGCCTATTATACAACTACTATATTACAGTTACAAAGTGCCAACCGCAGTAGGCTGAACCTGCAATTGCACAAGCCACGACACAGCAAACATGTCTCTGCACACAAAGCAGTGAATCAGTCTATTCGAGCCAGTTGGCACCTGACATGTCACCAATCAAAGCAACTAACATACAGTCACAAAATCAAAACATGATTGACGATTCGACAACCTTAATCTTAATCTTCTATACCTACATATTTATTACTTTACTTACCTAAAAGTTTATGGTTTATTTATGCTGTATATTTTATCTGTGTAGGGTTTCGTGGGTCACAGACGGTTCTGGCTGAAAATCAGTGCTGCAGGTGTCTAACACCTCAGCGTAATGCTGAGCCAGCGACCGTTTCACTTTTGCGGAGACACACAACGCTGAAGATCTAATTATCATATATCTGTGATTTTTTTTTTGTTTCTTGTCTATAAATTTGTGTGTATGCTCTTATATTTGTGTGGCTTGTAAATTCCTATCCTACTAATATTATAAAAAATGCGAAAGTTTGTGACGATGTGACGATGTGACGATGTGACGATGTGATGATGAGACGATGTGAGTGAGTGGGTATGCTTGTTCCTTCTTCACGCTAAAACGACTGGACGGATTTGGATAAAATTTGGAACGAAGATAGCTGGTACCCTAGATTGAAACATAGGCTACTTTTTATCCCGGAAAATTGCACAGTTCCCGAGGGATAGCGATAAACATGTCAATTGCTAATTCTACGCGGACGAAGTCGCGGGCAGAAGCTAGTGAATAAATATCTTCTTTCTTTCTTTCTTTTTTATATAAATAACCTAACCTAACTTAAAAAAAAAAACAATTTAGATACAAGCTTTTTTGCTGACTGTACTTTCCGTTGACTGTACTTGCATTTGATTGTCATCCGTCCTACATTATGTGTACCAAATTTCAAGTCAAACGGACCAACCATTGGAGAGTTCCCTCCTGCGGAGACAGTCCTGGCCGGACCACCAGAATTCTACAACCAGATTATTTTGTATAATATATTGATGACTCACACAAGTATGCAAAATTACAGAATCGAATGAAGATATTAATATCTCTGCTTCAGAATTGAGTCGCAAAATTCCGTCCGGCCGTACATACTTACATATTATGTACATAAATTACATAGCGTGCCTAGGGCAGCCATAAAGATTGCTTCTTTTACAAAAATAGCTTTATTTTTGACTCTTGACTGTGAAGCTCGAGATCCCCGGTTCGAATCCCGGTAGAGGCAGGCATTTGAAAGATATGTACGAATGTTTAACCCGAGTTATGGATGTTGTATGTAGTTAAGTATTTATTTGACGACGCGGTTGGCCTAGTTGGTAGTGACCCTGCCTGCGAAGCAAGCGTCCTGGGTTCGAATCCTGGTAAGGGCATATATTTGTGTGATGAGCACGAATATTTGTTCCTGAGTTATGGATGTTTCTATCTATATACGTATGTATTTCTCTATATAAGTATGTATATCGTTGTCTAGTACCCATAACACAAGCCTTACTTGCGCTTACTTTGGGACTAGGTCAATTTGTGTGAATTGTTCCCAAATATTTATTTATTTATTATTTATTTATTTATCAACATGTATAATAAGTAGGTAATTTTGTCCGTTGCCTGGTACCCGTATAACAAGCTTTGCTTAGTTTGGGACTAGGTCATCATCATCATATCAGCCGTAGGACGTTCACTGTTGGACATAAGCCTCCCCCATAGGCCTACAGTTGCCTCGGTTGGAAACGGCTTACACTAGTGGGAGCCTGCGACTTTAACCAGTAGGTTTATTACGTAACTCGCTCGCAATCGCCATCGTGTTCATTTTGACAGTTCTTGTATGAATGTGACAGCTAGCTGATTCCAATGCCAATTGTCAGCCCATACATGAACTTTGTAAGATCAAATTTGCGACGCTAAATTAATAATAATATTATATCGTATGCAAAGCTACCTTTTGGTCAACATGCCGTGAACTAAAATCTTGAAGTAGCTCTTCAAACAAAACAAAATGGAAATATACAAAACATTTCTTACAGCCACTCGAAAAAGCGACCTTTTCGAGTGCTCTCAAAAAGGGGAATAAATTAGACATCGAACAACTCTTTATTTGGGTATATCTTGTAGTAGGAGAGACGCCACGGTTTTCCTTAAGTCACTTAGGCATGACTATTTTGAATTACCGCCATCAGGCAACAATACTTCGTAGTGTCGTTCAAGG
The DNA here is from genome assembly GCA_963854515.1 of Pandemis heparana. NCBI lineage: Eukaryota > Metazoa > Arthropoda > Insecta > Lepidoptera > Tortricidae > Pandemis > Pandemis heparana. The sequence goes on along the minus strand of OY978031.1, from coordinate 1,757,917 downwards.
AAGGTCTGAAAAAGACGTCGCCACCATCTCATAGTTTATGTATTAAAGAAATGTGTTGTGGCTTTCAGTATATGTAAATTTAAGCTTACTTGTGTTTGGTCACTAATTTATAATGCTCCACTCATCCACTCAAAGGTTAACTGGAAAAAAATCCCTTAAAGAGACAAGTTCGTTTTCTTAAGCTTATCTTATTACTAGCTGTTGCCAGCGACTTCGTCTGCAAAGAATTCGTTTATCGCTATCCCGCGGGAACTACGCAATTTTCCGGGATAAAATGTAGCCTATGTGCTATTCCAGACTTTTTTCTAACTATGTGCCAAATTTCATCCAGATCCGTTGGGCCGTTCTGGCGTGATTGAGAAACAAAAAAACATCCATCCATCCATCCATCTATGATTTCGCATTTATAATATTAGTTAGATTAAAATTTGTCAGTAGGTAGTGTTTGTTGATTATTTTTGTACAATGAAGTTTACATACTACATACAAAACTATTTGGGCCCAGAATATAGCATCATTCAAAATCAACACCGCATAAAAATGTTGTCACATTTAAACCAGTTTTGTTCGTTTCGATATTTAATAAAATAAAGTTCTGGATATCTGTGGTTTGGCTTTAAAAATTGTTAAACGTGAAAGCAAACATTTTATTAATTAACAACGTTACTTTGCTTTAAAATGAAATATCATGCATAAGTTTTCTAGGTAAATAAAATTATTGAATTTTATTTATGAATCATGATATTCGGGACAAAAAAATGTGTCAAATAGGTTTTAATATTGAAAGTAACTCCGATAAAACTTCATTCATTACCTATGACTAGAAAATTTTCTCACTATCTAATGCTTGAATGACTTGAAAAAATCAACATTTGGCTTCCTTACTATGTTTTCCATGTCTTGTAGAAAACGAGTTAAATGATACAAAGGATTTTTGGGATAGGGAAATATCTTCTATTTGTAGACATATTTATTAATGGACGCTTGAAAGCAGATTTATACATTTTTACTTTACTGTATTGTGTACCTCAAACCAAGTAAAAAGTATTAACTGAGTTCTGTGAACAGAAAAGTACCACTTTTCATTTGAAATCTGGGGAATTTCAGAAATAGGGTTATTATGTTTTTTTTCTCCGATTTTAGAATGTTTCATGGATTTGCTCAGGATCAATTGATTAATTAATTTATAATTGGTTTAAAAACGTGTCCCGAGTTTTTGCTACAAAAATTAGCGTCGGTTTTGTTACCTTCAAACATTAAGGCTCCTTACAAGCTCAAAGAGCGAATTTAGCTAAATTCTTAATTTTTCTTCAAAGACTATGGCGTATGTGTTCATAATGTCAGTAATATTATTAATGTACAAGATAGTTCACTTCTTAAACTACGATACTGCTGTAATCGGCGCTGAATGAGGGTGCGGCGTCAGTCCGCCGTGATATATAGGTGATATTTAAAAATTTATACTGAATTTAATTCAAGACCGATACTAATGTTTTTTTTTCTGAGTCAAAATAGAGTTGAGCATTGCTAAATAATTATTTTTAGAGCAGAATATCAACACTGTTTTCGAGAATCAAATAAAATGTAACCCTCTTTTTCATCAAAAAACTAGCTAACATTGAGTAGCTATTCTATCTATTAATTAAGATGAATCTTCAAGTTTTTCACGATGACTTTTTAGTTCAAGATATACGGAATTGAATTGAGTTCACTTTAGGCGAGAATGAGATTCCGTTTCACTTCGAAATTGAGAATGAAACTTCACCTTTTAGAGCAAAATTTTAAAAGCCCTCCCAAGGAAACACCTTTTTTTAGATTTCACGCCAAAAAATCAATAATTTAGCACAGCAGTATCTTAGTTTAAGAAGTGAACTATCTTGTACATTAATAATATTACTGAAATTATGAACACATACGCCATAGTCTTTGAAGAAAAATTAAGAATTTAGCGAAATACGCGCGTTGAGCTTGTAAGGACCCTTAATGTAAGTATGAAAAGTAACAAAAGTGATCTCGGGACACTTTTTTCCCCTATACCTATACAATCGCTAGTGCTATTGATTCTGATCTACTCGAAAATTTCTAAAATCCGAGAAAAAAAACGTAATCACTTTTATGGCCTTGTTATACTTTTCGTTACCTATTGCATTCTCATATTTATTATATCTTAAGTATTATTATAAAATAATGGTATGTGTGTATGTATATATGTATTATTTTATTTATTTAGCTATGTATTTATATTTATGTAAGTATGTTTTATTAAAATTTAAAAGCCGTGGTAGCCTAGTGGTTTGACCTGTGGCCTCTCAAGCAGAGCGTCGTGGGTTCAAATCCCGGGCTCGCACCTCTGAGTTTTTCGGAATTTATGTGCGAAAATTACGTTTGTAATTTGCCATGAGCTTTTCGGTGAAGGAAAACATCGTGAGGAAACCTGCACAGATCTGCGAAGAAATTCAATGGTGTGTGTTAAGTTCCCAATCCGCACTGGGCGCGCGTGGGAACTATAGCCCAAACCCTCCAACACACGGAGGAGGCCTATGCCATGAGGCACGCCGAATTACGCGACAATTTAATAAATAAAACGACAATAACATCAACAACAACATGTACTTACTGAAATTGTAGCGGATTCGGAATAAAAAGGCTTATAAATAAAAAGAAAATATATAAAAAAAAAGTATTGTTTTATTATCCCTGCGTTTCTCCTGTCTATTTGTTTCGGCCACCTACTTAAACTGTCTCCAACTTATTTCTCTATCTTAATGGTTGTTTGGTAGACATCGCTACTAAGCGATAAGACCGCCTATTGTATACTTTGTTCTTAGTTTCTGTATTGTTTTGTACTGATTTGTGGTGTTCAATAAAGAGTATTTGTATTGTATTGTATTTGTACCTACCCTATTTCTGAAATTCCCCATCTACACGAATATTATAAAGAAAGATTTGATTGTTTGCTTGTTTAAAACAGAATGTAACAGCTGCTTCTCTTCCCGTGCAGATAGTACCCAGCGAGGGAGTGGGCGAAGATAGAAATCTGTATGCTTAGTGTAAGTTTTCGGTCACAGAACACGTCTCGAACGCGTTTGCGTTAAAATGTCAAATACTATGGGAACAGTTTGTTGCCGTTTCGATCCGCAGGTGGCGCTGCCATTTTTTCCATAGTAATTGAGACGTTTACGTGAACGCGTTCGAGACGTTTGTTCGTGTGAAAACTTACACTGGAGGCTCTGTAAGCTTATTGTCTAACTCGCTCGCAATTGCCATCGTGTTCATTTTGACAGTTCATGTATGGGCTGACAGTTGGCATCGGAATCAGCTAGCTGTCACATTCATACAAGAACTGTCAAAATGAACACGATGGCGATTGCGAGCGAGTTAGACAATAACCCCCTTATTCATAAACGCACTATAGGCCTCTGCTAAGTTAGTAATCGTTTGTCCTTATCTGTGAAAGGTAAATGTCAAAGTGACAGATAAGGACAAACGATTACTAAGTTAACAGAGGCCTATAGTGCGTTTATGAATAAGGGGGTAAGACTACAGTATGTCACGCGGCTAGCAACACTATTTTGATTCCACTTTCCACCTATACCTAGTTGTATTACTAACCCGATATGATCCTTAATGTCCGAAATAAATGTTTTTTTTTTTTATTTTATACGCCCACAATCATGCTAAGCGTGGCCTTCAGGTTTTGTTACCTCCGGCTCGTCTACCCTGTAAGGGATTAAGACGTGATATATGTATCTACTAGCTGTTGCCAGCAACTTCGTCTGCAAAGAATTCGTTTAACGCTATCCCGCGGTAACTACGCAATTTTCCGGGATAAAAAGTAGCCTATGTGCTATTCCAGACTTTTCTCTATCTATGTGCCGAATTTCATCCAGATCCGTTGGGCCGTAACAAACATCCATCCATCCATCCATCCCATCTATCCATCCATCCATACTTTCGCATTTATAATATTAGTTAGATGTATGCTATGACCTCGTACTGGGTCACAGTCATATTATATTATATGATGGAAGGCACTTTATTACATACACGCGCCGCCACATAAAGCATCGGTATTAACTCTTCTCGGTATAAAATAATAATGAACAATTCTTCTGCGAAAAGCTTCCACTCGCTATGGTAGGGTGTTTGACAGATCAAGTTAAATAATCAAGAAATAGAAATTAATTGTGTACAAGAATGACGATAAATCCCTACTAATATTACAAATGCGAAAATAACTCTGTCTATCTGTTAGTTTTCATTCCTAAATCTATTCTCTAATTCTAGTGAAATTTTGTACAGAGATAGTTGCAGTCTTCGAGAAGGATAATAGTTTTTATCCCGGAAAATTGCATAGTTCCCGGGGGATAGATAAGCGAATTTTGCGCAGCCCGAGTCGCGGGCAACCACCAGTTTCGCTATGATATGTATAACAGAAAAATAACGAAAGAAAAATTACCATAAATACTGAAAAAGCTCTTCAAATTAACTAAAATCAATTAAATAATTTTTACCTTGCTGATTAATCGAAATAAACCTTTAACAACACAGTAATAAGACCCACAATAAGCGTCAACCATAAGTAGCATCTACTAAGTAGGTATAGCGTGGTAGTTGGGTAGTAGTACCGTTAACGATAACACCTACCGAGGTTCTTTATTGCATTCTTAAAAATCTATAGTTGTCAAATAAATATTTAAATTAGACGGTTATCGTCATTTATGGTTGAAAAGTATGTAGGTATGTATGTAAACTCTTTATTGTGCAAAATAAACAAGACAAATACAATTGACAAACAATGAGATGCATGCACAAAGGCGGACTTATCCCTTTAAGGCATCTCTTCCAGTATCGATTTTATGTCATAAATATAGATAGTTTTTAATCCACTTTTTCAAAGTTTTCGTTCAGTGTCAAATTGATTTACACCCTTTTACCATAGTCGATAACAAGTCATTTTTGTCATGAAAACAGGTACCAAGTCAAGTACCCTATTTTCAATTGTTAGGCATGTGGGTGTTAACGTTGTAATAAAACGTTTCATAGGACTCCTGGTGTTGGGATCGCGGTCGGCCCAACAGTGGGCCGGTATCATGTTTAAATACCAACATATTTCACGATTCCCCCCTCTTGCTTTTGCCTTTTAGGGATAAGTTCGACTTAGTGCAATTTTTTCCTGTGTTCATCTTTTTCATGTGTTTTATGTAGAACTATCTATTGGCCGCGACTCCGTCTGCGCAGAAGTCGCTTATCGCTATCCCGCGGGAATTACGCAATTTTCCGGGATAAATGCTGTCCTACGTCCTTCCCCGGGACTCACACTATAATAATAATAATAATAAGCCCAGGCGATGCGGGCTGATACCGCCGCCGACACGGATGGCTGTGCGAATATGAGTGTAAGTACCCAGGCTGATGAGCAATTGAGGAGGGCTTTGGAGGATGCGGTTCTACAGTATCGCTCCACACCCGATTCTAGACCACGTCTACCTCGCTTGCCTACAAATAAACGCAACCTAGCGCTAATGGGAGCCCTGAATGACCTCCTAGTACCGTACATGCAAGATAGTAGAGACCTACGTGATACTCATTCGATCATGTACTGTGGGGCCATCGCGGCTTGTCGCGTCGCTCGGGTCAAGTTTCCGGACACTGAGCGAGCACCGCGACCCGCCGGAGATATCCCTGCGTGGCAAGTGCGGATCCAACAACGTATCACAACATTCAGGACTCTCATTGCTAAGCTAATTTGCTTTAGAGGGGGCAATACTCGCCCCCGAGTAATGCGTTTTGTGAATCAAGCCTTTGTTGGGACTGGGATTGAACCCTGGAATTATTTGGCTTGTGTCACAGAACGGATCGACTTTCTAAAGCAAAAGATTTATGCGTGGGCAAGCCGTATTCGGCGTTACAGGATGCGTGTGGATCGATATCACCAGAATTGTCTCTTCCAAAGTGACCAAAGGAAGGTATACAGAAAATGGGAGGGAACCGACCAACGTGTGGATAGCGGGCAGCTGCCTGATGCTGCCACCATGATTAATTTCTGGCGTGGGATTTGGTCGATGCCCGTAGCACACACGGAAGGTGAATGGATGAATGTAGTTGAACGTGATTGTGAACCCATCGAACCCATGGAAGCTGTTACTATCAGCCCAAATGACGTAAGCTGTGCCATTCGTGCGGCCCAAAATTGGAAAAGTCCTGGATCGGACGGGTTACACAACTTTTGGATCAAATGGTTTCGGTGCTCGCACGAACGTTTGGCTACACAATTCCAACAAGCTGTAGAGCTTGGTTCCCTACCATCTTTCCTGACAACAGGTATCACCTCCTTGCTCCACAAATCTGGTAGTACTACGGAAGCTGAGAACTACCGACCCATTACATGCTTGCCTACTATGTACAAGCTCCTTACATCCATTTTAAGAGCAAAAATTAATTCGCATTGTTGCCAATAACATCATGGCCCACGCTCAGAATGGATGCAGGGTGGGGTCCCGTGGTACTAAGGAGCTCCTCCTCGTGGACATAACCATTTGCCAACAAATCAGACGGAACAAGGGCGCCTTGTCGGTCGCCTGGATAGATTATAAGAAGGCTTATGATTCGGTGCCTCACTCGTGGCTGAGAAGGATCTTAGAACTGTATAAAGTTAATACAACTTTAAGATCCTTTTTAAGTGCGTGTATGGGACAGTGGACCACAGTCCTTCGTCTACCAGGTGGTCGGGATGGCTTGTTTGATCCGCAGGATTTTATCAAGATTGAGCGAGGCATTTTCCAGGGTGACAGTTTGAGCCCTTTATGGTTTTGTCTTGCTCTGAATCCTCTCAGCACTATGCTCAGAGATTCCGGACTAGGCTGCCAACTCCGGAGAGAGGGTGAGGCCATTTCTCATCTCCTGTACATGGATGACCTCAAGCTGTTTGCACCGAAACGTCAAGACCTCATAGAGTTACTAAAAATCACAGAAATTTTTAGTAGCGCTATCAACATGGAGTTTGGTGTTGATAAGTGTGCAGTCATGCATGTACAACGAGGGAAGATTGTGAATTCGACGAATTTGCAACTTTCCGAGACCATGTCCCTCAAGTCTCTCTCCGAAGAGGAAACTTACAAATACCTTGGTATGTCACAGTCGTTGGGTATTGTGGACGCCGACATCAAACAGGCGGTGAGGGAGCGCTTCTTTTGTCGCCTGACTAAAGTACTTGACAGTCTTTTGTCGGGTGGCAACAAGGTGCGTGCCGTCAATGCCTGGGTGATGCCGCTGCTCATTTACTCCTTTGGCATACTAAGGTGGACTCAAACCGAGCTGGACGCCTTGGATAGGAGGGTCCGTCATATGCTAACAATGCATCGCATGTTGCATCCACGCTCGTCTGTAATGAGACTTTACATTCCGCGGAAGTGTGGTGGTCGAGGCCTTCTGAACGCCAAAAACCTCCATAACAGCGAGGTGTGTAGTCTCAGGGACTATTTCCTTCGCAGTGAATGCTGCATGCACTGCGATGTCGTGGCAGTTGACCGGAACCTCACGCCGCTCTCCTTGGCAAACGAGAACTGGCGCAGACCCACGGTGTTGAGCACTGAGGACCGCAGGGACATATGGAAGAGCAAGGAGCTACACGGGCGGTTCTACCGGGCCTTGAATGGGCCCGATGTAGACCTGCTCGCGTCGGTGAACTGGCTACGCTTTGGTAACCTTTTTGGGGAAACCGAGGGTTTTGTGTGTGCAATCGCAGACGAGGTCATGATGACGAACAATTACCGGAAATATATCCTGAAGGACGGTACGGTCGACATATGTCGGGCATGCCGCCGCCCCGGAGAGTCACTCAGGCATATCATTTCCGGTTGTTCTCATCTGGCTAACGGTGAGTACTTGCACAGACACAACCTAGTAGCCAGGATTATCCATCAGCAACTTGCTCTTTTATATGGCCTTGTTGACTCCGAGGTGCCGTACTATAAGTACACACCCGCGCCCGTTCTCGAAAATGGTCGTGCCACGCTCTACTGGGATAGGTCTGTTATCACGGACAGGACTATTGTTGCCAATAAGCCTGATATTGTGCTAACAGACCGATCCCAGCGCCAGGCAGTGCTTGTTGATATCACCATCCCCCATGACGAGAACCTCGTGAAAGCCGAGAAGGACAAACTCAGCAAGTACCTTGACTTGGCTCACGAGGTAACCGCCATGTGGGATGTTGACTCAACAATCACTGTCCCGATAGTAGTTTCGGCGAACGGTCTGATAGCGAAGAGCCTTGACCATCACCTTAAAAGGCTCTCGCTAGGTGGTTGGGTCAAGGGTCAGATACAGAAGGCGGTACTCCTGGACACGGCCCGCATAGTCAGGAGGTTCCTCTCTTTGTCGCCCTGACCACCGGCAGCTTAGGCCCCGCCTCGCTGCCGGCGGCACCCTAGGTTAGGTTTTTATAATGTTTTTATATTTTGTATTAATATTGCTTTATTACTTTTTATTTCAATATTGTAAAAACCTAACTTAAGATAAAAGATAAATATACCGAATAATAATAATAAGAATATAGCCTTTTTTTTTTTTTTTTAATTGAGCCATTTCGATCCCACGAGTAGCTAGGGAATGGATGTCCATCCTGTCAGAGCCCCGCATGCGAATGTGGATGAAGCGAAAGAGGTATGTCAGGATCGTAGCAAGTGGAACAAAGTAGTCTCTGCCTACCCCTGTGGGAAAGAGGCGTGACGATATGTATGTATGTATGTAGCCTTTTTATTCCGAATTCGCTACAATTTCAGTAAGTACGTTGATTTTTTTTATTTTTTTATTTAACTGTCGCGTACTTCGGCGTGCCTCATGGCATAGGCCTCCTCAGTGTATTGGAGGGTTTGGGCTATCCACCGCGCCCAGTGCGGATTGGGAACTTAACACACACCACTGAATTTCTTCGCAGATGTTTGCAGGTTTCCTCACGATGTTTTCCTTCACCGAAAAGCTCATGGCAAATTTCAAATGTAATTTTCGCACATAAATTCCGAAAAACTCAGAGATGCGAGCCCGGGATTTGAAACCACGACGCTCTGCTTGAGAGGCCACAGGTCAAACCACTAGGCTACCACGGCTTTTTTACGAAAACTATGTTTATTACCTAGCCTAGGCCGGCACCGTATCTGTAGTCAGTCTAGTGCGGCAGACGTCTATACTTAGATATACCTAATTAAAAAAATCGAAATATTATAAACGGGATTATGAACCGCGATTACCTTTATTGAGCTCCCGATATTTCGACGCAACCTACCCGTTATCATGATGCATGCAACTGCGTCGAAAAATCGGGACCTCAATAAAGGTACCTAATCGCGGTTCATATCCCACTTATAATATTTCGAATGAACTCAATCGTGAATCATTGAAAACTTTCAATTAAAAAGTTACCAAACATCAAGGGCGGGGTCAGGTTTGGCCCAGCGTTAGTTTGCGACCGGTCGCCAGCTGGATCGGGTCTGGCTCTATATTAATTGCCTGTCCGGCAGTTAACTTGGCGAATGGTCTGGGATGGAGCTCACAGTTGCAATGATATCCCCGACAAGACTGTTTGGACTCCTTCCCGAGGTTGCCGCCCGTTAACTGCCTGGTTCCATCGGACGAAACAGGTAGAACAGAAACAAGCAGTCGTTTCCTGGAACATCCGCTAACCATTCCCATCCCGTTTTTCCCTTCTAAGTCAGCTGCAGGCGATGATGTGGCATGTCGCCGCGGGCTTTATATCCGAAATACAAGGATGTAAAGCGGTAGAATGCCACCTGCGTGTTTGTGCCGTGCGCAGGGACCCGTACGAGCGGAGAACGAGATCCTGGTAGGCTGAGCCAGAAGGGGGTTGGTTGTCGTAGCCCTCTGAAGGCAACACGCCACTTTGGCTCGGGATTCGCTTCACACGGGCGGTCGAGACCTAGCCAGTCGAGATCAATCGGCTGTCGTGTCCAGGAGGCTGGATGCGGGCGAGGATCCTGGGGTGGTGAGGTCGGTAGTCGGCGGGGCACAAACCCAATGCCGACCGCAACAAGCGGCAGAGGGGGAGGCAACGTGCGGACTCACTGGCAGCTCACTCTGGGAACCTATATCTTGCTGGTAGCCCTGATGGGTCAAACCATTCCAAATGTGAGGCTCCGTGGTGGGTGGGGAGCTAGCAAGATGAATCTTTGTACAAAATCCATGGATCCCAGGGGTTGTTGTACGCGAAGGGAGGCCGGACCCGTAGGGGATGAGGCGCAAAAGGACTGTGGGAAGGCGCGACGTGAAACTGCCACTGGCAGGGACGCGGGAGCCGGACCCAGTTCCAAAAGTAGACCCGCAAGGGTTCCCAAGGCGCCTGGCGCCACATCGAAAAGCGAAAGGCGCGGCGGAGCTGCTCACCCGAAAGGCACTGTCCGATCTCTTCCCGAAGGGTCGAAGAGGGGACGCACTACTCACCCTGCAAAGGGACCGAGCGGTGTCGGTGCCGGTAAGGTGAAAAGCGTAGCTGCGCCAAGTAGCAGTAAAACGGCAGCCCCAACGAAACCGAATCCGGTTCAACGGAGTCAGGCCCCTGTGGGGGGGGAGCGAACACCGGAAGGTGTGAGCGCCCCATCCTACGAAGGCTGGACAAAGATGAGCAGGAGGAGGAAGAGGAGGGGTCAGGCGATTCTGAGGGCGCTGGAGGGCCTGGAGGACAGCCCGTCCGAAGGCACACTCTCGGCAGGTTCCTCGGAAAAGCCTGCGCCGCAAAAAAGGCCACTGGCGACGACCGGTGAGCCCTCACACTCCGCTAAGGACGCCAAGAGGACGAAGGTGGCAGGATCGTATGCGGAGGTCCTGGCGGGTGAGAGGGCTGCTGTTGTGCCGGTGGACTTTCCCGCCGACAGGGTCCTGATGGGGCATGTTGGGGCCATACAGGAGGCCGTGATTACACGCCTGCTGGATGCTCCCGACCCGCTTCCTCAGTTGACCTTCGGCAACATCGTGGGTGGGGCGCTGCACGTCAACTGCGCCAATGCAGAGTCGTTTGCGTGGCTCAGCTCAGCAATTAGGGAGGGGGAAATTGCTGGGTTGAGCCTAAAAGTCATGTACGCCAAGGATCTTCCGAAACCGGTCAAAATGGCCTGGAAGACGAAGATAGTTGGCGTGCAGGACAGCAGGACTCTGCTGCGGCTGCTGCAGCGCTTTAACCCGCGGCTGCACACAGAGCAGTGGAAGGTGGTCGACACCGTGGTGGCAGAGGCCAGCGCCCGGCGAATCATTCTGATGGACCGGGAGTCGGCCGATGTCATCAAGGAGGCCGGCTACTGTCTGCACTTAGGGATCGACGTCAGCTCCTTTAAGCTCCTGGAAGACGTGGAGAGGACGCTTGAGGGGGCTGGCGACGACCTGGGTACTGCTCGCGGCAAGGCCAAGGCTGATCCCAGAGACCCTGGTGCTGCTGCCGCTGATACCGTGGAAGCTCCCGAGAAAGCTGAGGAAGCTCCCGGAGATGCCAGGAGGGCTCCCGGTGACACCGAAGCGAGTACCGGTGACACCACGGATCATGCGGTTGGCACCCAGGCCGTGTCTGGAGACGCCGAGGCCGGGGGGGCGGCGACTTGGAGGGGGGTGGGCGTCGAGGATGTGGGGTCGGACGGGCACAGCGAGGATGACGTGGTGCGCGGGGTGCGGGGATCATCTGCGGCATCGTCGCAGATTTCCCTCGCAGATCTGCGCGCTATGTCGGAGCTGTACCTGGACGGCCGCTCGTCCCCGGCGTCGGAAGACCAAGAGCCGCAGGAAAGGGCTGCTGATCTCAGCATGCCGAAATAACGACGTCCCCATGGAGCAACTAAGGTACGTTCAAATTAATCTTCAACATAATAAGGCTGCCACTGCCATTCTGGCGAGACAGTTAAAAAGCGAGAGATTCGATATCGCCCTCATACAAGAACCTTATGTTTATAAGGGAGAAATCAGAGGCCTAGGCGGGACAGGAGGCACATTGTTTTACTTCTGCCCCGAACACAACATGAGGACATGCATATATGTTAGAAATGGCATCAATGCCATGCCCTTGAATGCTTTATGTTCCAGGGATCTCACGACCATCAAGATCCCGGGGAGGGGGGGAGGCAAGGCACTCATCATCTCATCAGCCTACCTTCCCTACGAGGCGACGGACCCGATCACACCACTGTTTCGGCGTCTCGTAGAGAACAGCATCGAGGCGAACACCGGCCTAATCATTGGCTGTGACGCCAATGCACACCATGTCATCTGGGGTAGCTCGGATGTCAATAGGAGGGGAGAGAAGTTACTGGACTTTCTGGTGAGCTCTTCTTTACAAATAATTAATAAAGGCAATGACCCAACTTTTGTTAACGCAAGAAGAGGTGAGGTTATTGATATAACGTTAGCATCAAATAACATTTGTAATAACATATCCACATGGCATGTATCTAATGAAACCTCTCTGTCGGATCATAGGTATATATGCTTTAGGCACAGTACTAACACACCCGTAGAAACCGTGCGTAAAAGGAACCCTAGGAACACGAACTGGACAGACTTTAAGACTGACCTAAAAGCGGAACTAGGTGACCCAATAGGAAAGCTCAATTCCATAATAGATATTGAATTTGAAGCGGACAACATGGTAAGGGCAATTAACAACGCCTGGACCAAGAACTGCCTGGAGAAGAAGGTTGTAACAATGCCGAAACCCGGCAAAGGGGACTACAATGATGCCAAATCATACAGGCCAATAAGTCTATCATCATTTTTCCTCAAAACACTGGAAAAGATGGTGGATAGATACATAAGGGATGGACCATTGAAACGGCATCCACTGCACAAAATGCAGTGTGCCTATCAACCTGGTAAATCTACAGACTCAGCACTACACCTGGTGGTAAGTAAAGCGGAGCAGGCAATAGAGAACAAAGAACTCTGTCTTGCTGCGTTTCTTGATGTGGAGGGAGCATTCGATCGCACCACATATCAGGCCATCAGACACGCTGCGGGTCAACACGGCATAGAACCCACCATCTGTAGATGGATGGACAACATGCTTAACAGCAGATTAATAAGATCAACCCTGCTAGGGGAAGAAATATTAGCAACTGCTACGAAAGGATGCCCACAGGGAGGAGTCCTATCACCAACGCTATGGAGCCTGGTTGTGGACTCACTTCTGGTGGAGCTCAACACAGGCCCAGTACACACAGTAGGGTATGCAGATGACCTGGTAATACTTGTCAACGGGAAGTTCCCAAGTACGGTAGCAGGTATCATGGACGATGCTCTGAATAAAGTAGAGGTATGGTGCAACAGACACCAACTCTCCATAAATCCGAGCAAAACGGTGATAGTACCTTTCACAAGGAAAAGGGACCTTAAAAACATGCAAACTCTAAAATTGTATGGCAAGGAACTGAAACTGTCCAGTGAGGCAAAGTATCTCGGCGTTATTTTAGACAAAGAGCTCAACTGGAAGAAACAGGTGGAACACACGATGACAAAGGCAACAAGAGTCTTTGGCATGTATAGATCCGCATATGGAAAAACATGGGGTCTTAACCCAAAGGTACTGAGATGGATATATACCATGATGGTAAAACCCATCATACTGTACGGTTGCCTGGCCTGGTGGCCAAGGACAAAACTGACGACATGCAGGAACTCACTGGCTAAAATCCAGAGAATGGCCTGCATGGCTATCTCGGGGGCGTTCAGGACAACGCCAACGGCGGCAATGGAGGTCTTACTGGATCTACCACCACTGCATATTGCTATCCAATCTGAGGCGCGCAAATCACTGCACAGAATGAGGATGAGTGGTCTGTGGAATGATTGGGCTCCAAGGACGAAGCACACTAAAATGGAACAAAATAAAATCCTTGACAGAATAACAACGATGAGCTGCGACAAAATGCAGCCGAAGTATATATTTCGGAGAAACTTCAAGGTACACGTTCCCACAAGGGCCGAATGGGCCGAAGGACTAACACTACCTGAGGGTAGCGACAACTTATGGTACACGGATGGATCCAAAATGGAATCCGGTACGGGAGCAGGCATTCATGCGAAAGACTTTAATAGTAGCGTAAGCATGGGGAACTACGCAACCGTCTTCCAAGCAGAGACGTATGCGATAATCGCCTGTGCGCAGGAGAATATAGACAGGAACGTCAGAGACACAACCATCTATATACTCAGTGACAGCCAAGCAGCACTGAAAGCACTCACAGCGTCGAAAGTTGACTCAAGGCTGGTCTACAATGGAGTTCAAGCACTAAATAAGCTTGGAAGACACAACAAAGTGAGACTGGTATGGATTCCAGGACACAAAGGGTTCGACGAACTAGCAAGAGAAGGGTCAAACAACGAGTACATCGGACCCGAACCATTTGTGGGACTCTCGCAGGGTACCATAAAAACGGCGATTAATGACCAGACCAAAGCCAAACACCAACAAGAGTGGAAAGCAATGGCAGGTCTAAAGCACTCAAAGCGTTTCATAGGAAACGTCAACTCAAGCTGGTCCAATAAACTCTGGACACTCAGCAGAAGACAACTCCAACACATAATGGGGGCGTTTACAGGTCACTTCGGAACTAAATATTTATTAGCAAAGATGGGACTACAGGACAATAACGACAACGATTGTAGAATATGTGGCGAAGAGGTTGAAACGATGGAGCACATTGTGTGTGAATGTGATGCCCTCGCCAGACTAAGAATGAAACTCCTCGGCAGGGGATACCCGGAACCAGGAGATTTCAAGGCACTACCACTGCGCCAAATCACCCAACTCATGAATGAGGTGGTAAAAGCAATGGAATAGTGCGAAGGAGGGGTAATTACACAAAAGATCCACAGATGGGTCGAAGTGTATCCGTAAGGGCCCCTAATTAGTAAGATAAGATAAGATAAGATAAGATACCAAACATCAAGAAAAAATAAAAGTTTAACAATTAAAAACACTTACACAAAATAATTAAAAAGTTCATCAAACACAACTTAATAACATCAAAGATTACTTGTATCTAAAAAAACCGCGCAAACATTTCACTCCGCAGCGAGGTCAGTTTACGATTTTCAAATAGTCTGCTCTGTTATGTTTAAAATGTGAATGCAAATACTTGGCACGGCCGTAATAAACCGGGTAACCCGCGGGTCGCTATGCAAACTGTTAATCGTGGCTGACATTCCTGGGCACAGCAGCATTCGGAGGACAGAGGGTGCACTTATATTTAAAAACGCTCGGAATTAGACGTGGATAAAATTAAGTACAGTAAATAATTAAATAAGTATCTGAATAAATAAATATAAATTAAGAGTAAATTATTCTTATTCTACATACATACATACATACACATACATATCGTCACGCCTCTTTCCCACAGGGGTAGGCAGAGACTACTTTGTTCCACTTGCTACGATCCTGACAAACCTCTTTCGCTTCATCCACATTCATCAATCTCTTCATACATGCTCGTCGGTTTCGGGTACTCTTGACCTAGCCTTTCTCCAAAACGTCCCCAATTTGATCACGGAACGTCCGCCTAGGCCTTCCCCTCCCAACGCACCCATTCACACTCCCCATATAAATCTGTCTATTCTTATTCTTATTCTTAATAATAATAATTTTAATTTAATATCTATATTAGGTACCTAATTATATTATTATATCTATGTGAAGAAATTCCTTTTAGGGATAAGTTCGCCTCCATGTGTTGTCCTGTCTTCATCATTTCCATGTGTTTTATGTACAATAAAGAGTTATACATACAAATACTCGTATACTAGAAAAGTAGTACTGTCGGAAGTTTTTCAAATTATTTAAGTTTATCTTTGAATAAGTGATTCTAATATTATATTACAAAAATACACTAGAAAACGGTATAGTGACTTTATGAATAATTTTAACAGGATAATCAATAGGCGGTCAGATAACTTAAAAGTGAACACTTCCAATGCACTTTACAATACATATTCAAATCGATCAAATACTCATGCAAACTTGAATCGATTTATCGTGAGTATCGAGTACCGAGTCATATGGTTACATCACTTGTTACGTCGGGAAGACAAATGTCAAAACGGGCCTTTTATTTTGCGACGACTTTAGTTTCAATATTGTGCATTGTGTGGGTTGTCAAACGCATGTTACATATAAATACAACTCGTCACCTGCATTCATCAATTGCCTGCAACACTCGCGATGACTGTTGATTTAGTAGGCAGCCAACGCTGTGTCTTTTCAGTTCGAGATGGCAACTCTAGAATCTTTCTCTTTTCAACTCTCGTTGTGTTCAATTTTAGCGTTAATGAAAATACGCGTTTTTTTCTACCAAATGGCGACGCTGCTGCCCTCTATGTCCACTATGTGTTCAGCTTAAACTGATACAAAAGCTTAATGCTAAAATGGCGGCAATCCGTGATTATAACATGGTTCTATGCCCACGTTTTTATCGTAAAATATTAACATTTAATTTTTTAATCAGGATTGAATTTAAGTGTCAAATTTAACGTGTTAATGCCATTTATCTAAATACTAGCATCTGCCGGCGACTTCGTCCGCGTAGAAATAGAATTAAAAACTGTATTTTGATAGTATATACTGCAATAATTATTTTATTAACGTTGTGTCTACGACCTTTGACATGTACACATTTACCGCTATTTCGCGGCAACTATGCAATTTTCCGGGATAAAAAGTAGCCTATGTGTTAATCTAGGGTACCAGCTATCTCCGTTCCAAATTTTATCCAAATACGTCCAGCCGTTTTAGCGTAGAGGAACAAACATACACACTGTAGTAGTAGGGTAGTCGCTCGTACAGTCTAGAGTCTATAAATTATATGACAAATGCGATCATAAATTAGACGGACAGGCAGCTTCAGTTTCCGACTGTACCAATAAACATATTCCGTCACGTTAGCACATTGTATATCTTGACAGTTAACTGATTAAGGACCTGTAGGCTTATTGTCTAACTCGCTCGCAATCACCA
The DNA here is from genome assembly GCA_963854515.1 of Pandemis heparana. Taxonomy (NCBI): domain Eukaryota; kingdom Metazoa; phylum Arthropoda; class Insecta; order Lepidoptera; family Tortricidae; genus Pandemis; species Pandemis heparana. Next base: position 1,740,912 of record OY978031.1, on the reverse strand, counting down.
TCGTCTTCATTTTGACAGTTCTTGTATGAGCTGACAATTGGCATCGGAATCAGCTAGCTGTCACATTCATACAAGAACTGTCAAAATGAACACGATGGCGATTGCGAGCGAGTTAGACAATAAGCCTGACTGTTTGTTTCACCATTTCTAGGGCCTTGCCACGACGTTTTAAGGCAATACAGCCGCGAAACTAGCGCCACTTTGGGATTATTCTTATATCACCTAATTAGATAAATTTTCAATAATTTCCGAAGGTTAGATACTAGGGAAACACCTTTAATATGTATACTATACTAGCTGTTGCCAGCGACTTCGTCTGCAAAGAATTCGTTTATCGCTATCCCGCGGGAACTACTCAATTTTCCGGAATAAAAAGTAGCCTATGTGCTATTCCAGACTTTATTCTATATATGTGCCGAATTTCATCCAGATCCGTTGGGCCGTTCTGGCGTGAATGAGTAACAAACAAACATCCATCCATCCATCCATACTTTCGCATTTATAATATTAGTTAGATTCTAGACAATATTTTTATCACTACATTGTATAAAACAAAGTCGCTTTACGCTGTCCGTCTGTCCCTTTGTATGCTTAGATCTTTAAAACTACGCAACGGATTTTGATGCGGTTTTTTATAGATAGAGTGATGCAAGAGGAAGGTTTATAGATTTGGAAGGGTTAAGGCGCTCCGTGAAGAAGGACTACGGATTAGTGCGAAACATTATGTCGAGCATTACTCGGCTTTTATGCGTGAGTTATCCGTTTTTATAATTATAATTAGGAAGCTTTATATGTATAACTAGCTGTTGCCAGCGACTTCGTCTGCAAAGAATTCGTTTATCGTTATCCCGCGGGAACTACGCAATCTTCCGGGATAAAAAGTAGCCTATGTGCTATTCCAGACTTTTCTCTATATATGTGCCGAATTTTATCCAGATCCGTTGGGCCGTTCTGGCGTGATTGAGTAACAAACAAACATCCATCCATCCATCCATACTTTCGCATTTATAATATTAGTTAGATTCTACGAAGACCAAGTCGCGAGCAGAACCTAGTAGCCTATAATGTCTACCATAGAGATACAGTTGACTTGGATCTTTAACGTCCGTTTAAAAACTTAAAGCAACTCCAGTAGTGAAGTGCTTGATGGCGTATGAATATTGCACGAGGCCGCCTGCTAAATAACTAAAGTACGTTTTACAGTAATTAGGGTATAATCTCTTTCGCTGAAATTCGTGTAAATAAACTCTGTAGCTTTTGGTACAGTTCGTTTAGAGGCGTTTAAACGGGTTTTAAAATTTGGATAAGTCTGTTGTCAAAAATTACCATCTACTGAATAAATGCGAAGGTAACTCTGTCTGTTACGCTTTCACGCCTAAACCATTAAACCGATTTTTATGAAATTTGGTATTGAGATAGTTTTCTTCTCGGGGAAGGACATGGGATAGTTTTTATCCCGGAATCTCATAGTTCCAGAGGGATAGCGATGAACGAATTCTACGCAGACGGAGTCGCAGGCAACCGCTAGTCTAGGATAATGTTTGTACATGTTTTAATTTAATAAGCGATGTTTGTTTTGTTCGTGTCTAATATATTATATGAGTTATAATCCTACTTGAAAAATAATTATACTACTAACTACTAAGCTCATCAGACAGACGGACAGAGCTACTTTCGCATTTATAATATTAGTAGGCATTGCAGACCCATATTAGACACAAACAAAACAAACACTACTTAATTAAAACCTGTACAAAATATGTCCTAGCTCAGATCGTAATTGAACCCCAACCCCAAGAGCGAAAGAGACAACAACACCTGACATTCAACACAGCAGGTGTAGAAAACCGTTGAATTACCTTAACAAAGTAACTTCAATCCCGTGACAAACGAATTTGACTCCTAACAGTCAGCCTTAAAGTTCATATCATCCGCATTTTTAAATCGGTTCAGAATGCCACAGATAAATTTGTTACCATGTATGAAGTTTGATATCTGTAAGTTGTACGGTGTTTTTGTATGGATAGTTTTTATGTACCTATTTAAGCGACAGATGGCCGGCGCGTGCGGCGATGCGTGAATAACCTTTTTTAGTCACATGTAAGAGCCTCAGGTGTATTTTTAAAAGCTTAGCTTTTATTATAACGGTGTGAGAAGGCTGTTCTGAGTTTGACTGGCTTCGTGTTTCTAGCATTGTGGGGCCAACCACCACTACTATACTAAAAAAAAAAGAAAAGAAAAAAATAGTTTATTTATGACAATCACATATTAAATAAACAAACACATTAAACATTCAGATTAATAAATTGTCACAAAATGGTCCCAACTCAGCATGTGCTGGCCTTGCAGCCAGCGCTGGTCTTCCGTTGGGACCTACTACTATACTTTGATAGGTCTGGGAAGACCACCATCTAAGATCCTACTTTCTGCTAATATGTATAAAGCTAATAACAACACAATAAAAAAGGTGAATTTAGAGTCTTTGTGATTTTTTTTTATAAATGAAATAGAGTGGAATACGAGCAATCGGCTCGCCTGATGGTAAGTGAGCACCACCCTTGAATACCCACAACACACATGTACAAAGTATTGCACACTAGCTGTTGCCAGCGACTTCGTCTGCAAAGAATCCGTTTATCGCTATCCCGTGGGAACTACGCAATTTTCCGGGATAAAAAGTAGCCTATGTGCTATTCCAGACTTTTCTCTATCTATGTGCCGAATTTCATCCAGATCCGTAGGGCCGTTCTGGCGTGATTGAGTAACAAACAAACATCCATCCATCCATCCATCCATACTTTCGCATTTATAATATTAGTTAGATTTGTTGCCATTCACCTATTTATATGTTTGTTAGTAAGTACGTGAGGGCTAACTTATGTAACTAATAAACTGATTTTAAAAGTACTTTCAATACTTAATAGAATGCTTCACTATACAATACAATACAAATACTCTTTATTGAACACCACAAATCAGTACAAAACAATACAGAAACAAAGAACAAAGTATACAATAGGCGGACAATTGAATAACTACTTTGCTATCTATATTTTATTATAATTATAATCCATAATTGTGAAGTCAAGTCGTTTGGATTGGTGCACTATCCCGGATAGGCTTTTTATCCCGGGAAAATCCAAAATTCCCGCGGCCAACTAATTCTAACCCAGTATAAATATAAAATAGTCACTAGAAGTGGACACTGCTGCAATAATCAAGGTAGGTAAAACAGTGTCCATTCCGACTATTCAAAATTCAACCTTACTGTGTCAATTTCAAAGTTGAAATTTGACTACGGACAAGTGATCCTTAGGACTTTGTGTGATGGTGTGCAGCAAATGGACATGTCAGTCGGGTTACCACTGTGACGGGTTGGACGAGACAGGGCGACAGGCGATTGGGAGATTCGGAGCTGGCCAAAATCCGGTTCGAAGGACCATGTGGAAAGCGCCAAGCGCAAGTCGGATGCGCACTGAGGGTACGTACCAATTTCATAATTCTCGACTCGAGTAGCATAAGGTCTGATGTGTGATTTGTTAACTTTTCAGGAGAGCAGTAATAGAATTGATAAATGAATCTGCCTATAATTATTGAATTATCATAGTTAGGATTACGAAACTTTTTGCATCTTTGAAAGATTACTTTTTACGTATATTTTCATTATACTTAATTAATTTTCTTTTTGCGGTTCATATATGAATAGAATTAGACAAAAAGTAGCCTATGTGTTAATCTAGGGTAGGTACCAGCTATTTTCGTTCCAAATTTTATCCACATCCGTCCAGTCGTTTGAGCGTGAAGAAGGAACAAACATACACACTCACATCGTCACATCCATCCATCCATCCTCACAAATTTACCTACGCATTAATAATATTAGTAGTAGTAGTATATGTATAATAGTATGATCAGAATGTATACCACGATTTTCCATCAATCTAAAGATTATATTCAAACCCGTATAATTTGACATAGTGACGATTACGCAATCTATCAACTTAGCTGCCAGATAATACATCTATTGGTTAACTGTGTTAATCTCAGATATCTCGATTAGTGATTAGTCTAGCTTAATTGGTAAAGGCTATACAGTGGCGTGGCGTCCATAGAACTCGATTCCCACCGGCTTGCCTATTTTAAGGCAGTTGGGCAATTTATTGTGCAGCATTAGAGGAAAAGGCTAGTTAAGTTCCCTTCGGCTTGCCTTCTGATATACTTGACGCCACGCCACTGAAGGCTAAGGACAATTTAGCGTAAGGGCACGATTTGATTAAGACAGCCGGGGAAATTACGGGCACAAGAGGCATTTCATCTAAGTCCTCTAGGTTGGAAACGCATCTGCAATCCCTCCGGGGTTGTGGGTGTCTATGGGCAGTGGTGATCGCTTACCATCAGGTGACCCACTTGCTCGTTTGCCTTCCTATTCACATAAAAAAAAAAATAAAAAAAAAAAAAGTAGCAAGGCTCTTTATTAAGCTTTCTCATTTCTCACTAATTAATAACACTAAAGGTCTTCAAAAATGATATTTAGGTTTCTAATATATTTTTTTTCTAAACTGAATAGTTTGCGCGAGAGACTTCCAAAGTGTACATTTTTAACAATCTTTATTCACCATAGGTTGGAAACTATAAATTGTACCAAAATGAATGTAATACTTATTTGTAGGTAATTTAATGACAAATGACAGTCTGCGATTATTTTGTCCTAGCTTATGTAGTTTTCCTGAAAATTGAGAAAACCTGTAAAATGGGACACTTCAATCGGGGGAGGGGTGAAGCGGCTTGCGGAGGGGGCGGGAGAGTCGTGTATTTTAATGTACTCGTATATAGGTATAACACAGCAGCTGTTTGAATAAATTATAAATTTTGCTGCTAAAAAATTTAGAATTGACAACATTTCATTTTTATAACACCTGAAAATGTATATATGGTTTGAAAGCATTTTGCCTCCTGATCACTGCAGTATGTTTATATAATTTTAATATCGCTTATTTAAAAAAATAAAAATTAATTAAAAATATGTTCTTATTTTACCAAAACTACCACAGGATAGGTGAAACGCCTTTGCTTTTTTCACGAGAAAAAATAAGCGATCATAATTTTGTATTTTTGACAACTTCAAAGTACAAGGGAGGCAACTCTGAAATTCTATTTTCGAAGTTTGTTGCATACCTTCTCTCGCACTCTTAAGATAATGAATATTTGTATGAGCGGAACAGCACGAAGCGACCCTCGAAAATCGAATATTGGCGAATAGGGCCTGACATTGACAATTTGAAATTGACGTGAGTTTTTTTTTTCTATAGAGAAAAAACAAAGGGATAAGTGTTTATTCTGTGATAGTATCGGACTTACGCCCTTTTAGAATAAGCACAAATTAATAAATTAATTATAAATTAAATACAAGCCCTAGCGAAAAAATTAAACTGTCAGCAAGTTCATCTTTTCAAACAAAATACAGAGAACCATTAAAATTATAGGCTCAGAAATATGAAATGTTGTCAATTAATACAATCCTTCAAACAGCAGTCAAATCTTATCTCATCTTAAGCCTATGTACGTCCCACTGCTCTGCCGTCATAGTATAGAAGGCGGCAAAGGGACTTTTGCGGCTTTTTTACTTTTTGATACAGGCATACTAAGCAAAAAATTCTGCGTCGAACGGTATCGACTTTTTTTTTCTAGCACTGTTAGTTCTCAAGATAGCCAGCAGTTAAACGACACGTCTTTTGCTTTTTGTTGCGGTATTATAATCTAAAAAGCCATGAATGGTATTTAATAAGCTAAAATGACGTTATATCACATTAGCGGCTTTATATCATACTTTAAATGTGATACCTTTCTAAGCTAAAAAGCGTTTTTTGATTATTCATAGACTAAAAAGAAGTTAAAGTCATGTAACTAGGTTGTAACGTATTACCATGGCCGAAGTTCAATACTCATTTATAGATTTAAAGGCGGTATACTTCAAATTATACTCTATAATTACGTTATGGGAGCCTAACCGCATTTTTAGACATAACCCAAAAATGTATTATGTAGCGCATAATAGTCAATAAAGCGGTGACCGCTTTTTTACTTCAGTGACAAAGGGTTAATTTTTTGTTCAATATTGACTATAATGCGGTTATATAACAATAATAAGCTAAAAAGCGGCTAGGTTTTTGTCACACCCGTAGCCCCTCACCACCCCACCGCTCGCAAGTCGGAGGATGACGCCGCCCAAAGGACATTTTATTATTATTAGTGCGCGTGAAGCCTTTGCGTTGGGTTGACTTGACTCGTGCGCGAGCTGCGCAGGAGTTTACGACGCGCACTGATTGTTGTCAGCGCCCGTATCAACATATTTCAAGGTAAGTGTACCTAGACGCAAAAGTATAATATACTAGCTGTTGCCTGCGACTTTGTCTGCAAAGAATTCGTTTATCGCTATCCCGCGGGAATTTTCCGGGATAAAAATAAATAAATAAAATAAATAAATATCTTGGGACAATTGACACCAATTAACCTAGTCCCAAATATTAAACATCCAAGACTCGAGAACAAACATTCGTATTTTTCATACAAATATCTGCCCCGACCGGGGATCGAACCCGGGACCTCAAGCTTCATAGTCAGGTTCTCTAACCACTTGGCCATCCGGTCATCATAGCCTTTTTTTTTTTTTTTTTTTTTTATGTGAATAGGAAGGCAAACGAGCAAGTGGGTCACCTGATGGTAAGCGAGCACCACTGCCCATAGACACCCGCAACCCCGGAGGGATTGCAGATGCGTTGCCAACCTAGAGGACTTAGATGAAATGCCTTTTGTGCCCGTAATTTCCCCGGCTATGTGCTATTCCAGACTTTTCTCTATCTATGTGTCGAATTTCATCCAGATTCGTTGGGCCATTCTGGCGTGGTTGAGTAACAAACAAACATCCATCCATACTTTCGCATTTATAATATTAGTTAGATTATTTCGAGAATAACGAACTGAAATTAGTAATGAAAATAGTAGTGTACTCGTAAGTAATAAAAGTGGCCGTAGATGTTTTCTGTGTATTTGAGTATGTGCTTCTCTATAACGTTGTCTTGTAAGTACCCACAAACTAGATTTTAAGTTTAAGGCAGGCGTCCACACGTCCGTATCGTGGGCATCGGACGCATGGCATCCAGCGTATCGTAGTATTATTTGTAAAGAAAGTCATACAAGTGCGTCCACGGATCCGCATTGTACGGATTGCTGGACAGTGTACGCTCTTGTCGGACTGGCATGATGCTTACTATACGGACATGTAGAGAGGCCTGCCTTTGGAATAGGATATTATTGTGTGTAGGATTATCTCTCAATATTTATTCATTTATTTATTTCAGCTGGACAAAATGAAATAATCGAGGGCCTTGGACTTCCAATATAAGACTGGTTGTTCCATTTTCTTTGCGTGAGCCGGATATATGGAAGGATCCATATTCCTTAAATTTGCCTGTAATGGATAACTTCGATGAACACCGGAATACATTTGATACCCTCGATAAGGCAGATTTATATAAATCCTGTAGGTAGCCTTGGTTTGTTTCAAGAGAAATATCACCGATTTATTTTACAAGAAGAAAAGAAGGCGTGTGTCTGGCTGTTCACAACAGAGGGGTGCTCGTTCCAACACTAATGTACGGTAGCGAAAGTTGGGTATGGCAAAAGAAGCATGAAAGGAGAATCAACGCAGTAGAAATGTGAGCGTTAAGAAGTATGGAAGGCGTATCACTGAAAGATAGAATAATGAATAGTGTGATAAGGGAACGTGCTGGTCTGAAAGAGGATATAGCACAGTGACTAGGATAGAAAAAGGTATGCTTAGTTGGTTTGGTCACGTAGAGAGGATGGATGAAAGAAGGTTAACTGAACAGATTCATATGGGGAGTGTGAATAGGTGCGTTGGGAGGGGAAGGCCTAGACGGACGTTCCGTGATCAAATTGGGGACGTTTTGGAAATAGGTCAGGTCAAGAGTACCCGAAACCGACGAGCATGTATGAAGAGATTGATGAATGTGAGTGAAGCGAAAGATGTATGTCGGGATCGTAGCAAGTGGCACAAAGTAGTCTCTGCCTACCCCTGTGGGAAAGAGGCGTGACGGTATATATGTTTGTATGTATTATTTTACAAAAATAACTTTGACGAAGAGGAACTCCAATTTTGCTTCATAAAAGATGCTTTCCTAAAAAATCGGCGCAGTATGTTGTTTGTAGTTTACGATTCTTATTTTAATTTTTATTTTGATTACATGTATTAAAATTGAAAGTGACAATTAAAAAAATGTTACATTTGAAGAATATAATGTTGATTTTAGTAAGAAATGCCTTTTGATTTCTTGTGATTACCGCTTCTCAGACCGCATAACTCCCAATAGTTGTAGTCCCATCATAAACTATAATGCCGTTACGTACAGATTAATGGACACATTGCGGCTTTTTAATAAATTAAAAGTAAAAAATTCTGTTGCTTAATAAATTGGTGTAAAAAGTTAAAGGAATAGCTAAGCTTTAAAACGGCTATGACACTTTAACTTCATTTTAATTTCCAACACAACATGCATATTCCATTAGCAAAAATAAACTATAATGCGGCTATCCGTAATAACGATTTTTTAGTGTATTACTGGTACCTAACTTTTATTTAAAATAATAGGACTAAAAAAGTAATGTCCAAAACTAAGCTTAAAAGGCGTTGGTGTTCAGCCAACTGCTTTTTAGTTTATTAATCTTTGTATAATAATATTCCCTTATCCTAAGCTATAACATAAAATGCTGTAAAATTAATACTATTTATAATTATTCTACGATCGAATTAGATCAATAAAAAAACGTAATTTTTTGTCTAAATTTGTGTGTAAACAGAATTTTGGTAAACCATTTTTTGCCTAAAATACAAGCATTTGAAATATTTAAAAGTTTTTGCCGTTTATCTCGAAAGTTGCTTTTGTCAGTTTGCCGCCTTCTGTACTATGACGGCAGTGCTGGGCTCTGGCCACCTCTCGAAACCAGAGGGCTTGGGCTATAGTTCCCACGCGGGCCCAGTGTGGATTGGGAACTTCACACACACTATTGAATTGGTTCGCAGATGTGTGCAGGTTTCTTGGTGTAAAAGCCGTGGTAGCTTAGTGGTTTGGCATGAGGCCTCTCTAGCAGAGGGTCCTAGGTTCAGGCCCGGGCTCGCACCTCTGAGTTTTTCGGTTTTGTGCGATATTTACATTTGAAATTTACTATGAGCTTTTCGGTGAAGGAAAACTCTTCAATGGTTGGTCCGATTCACTTGAAATTTTTTACACATTATGTCGAAAAGATGACAATGCAGTCACAGTCAAAAAAAGCCGCAAAAAAACACCGGGTAGCACTCCGGGAGAGCCGGCAGAAATGAAAACTACACACGCACACTCGCACAAAAAGAAAAAAAAAACTTTTTCTACACGAGATTCGAACTGCGGTCACTTGACAGAACGCACTGTTATTCCACACCTTATACCACTAAGCCAAACGCACATACGGTAAAGCGACGAAATTAAGTACACTTCAAAAATCTAACGCGATTCTAGCTTCATTCGTATTTCAAAGTAAGCTCTTAGAAGATCCTGATTGAACATAAAACTAGCGTGAGACTCAAAAATAATTATAACAAACCGGATAACTCACGTATAAAAAGCGGACAGAATGCTCCGACATTGTTTCGGACTATTCCGTAGTGCTTCATCAGAGAGCGCTCGCCCCGGCGGCAGCGAAACGAACACCCGCGTGTATACGTGAGTTATCCGGTTTGTTGTAATGTAATTAAGATACTGATTGATATCTTAGTACTCTCCCTCCGTCTTGCGTCTGACGCGAGTCTAACATTTTTTACCCACCCCAAGAAAACCTACTTAAAACGAACAGGTAATTACGTGTAAAATAAATAATATTACACACGGTGCTGCTTGCTAGTTCTGTTAGCTTGAACTTGGATTGACACGCAACCGCGTGTCTAGATAAAAATAACCATTTTATTGGGAATTTAACTAAAATGCACGGGCACATGAGGCATTTCATCTAAGTCCTCTAAGTTGGCAACGCATCTGCAATCCCTCCGGGGTTGTGGGTGTCTATGGGCAGTGGTGATCGCTTACCATCAGGTGACCTACTTGCTCGTTTGCCTTCCTATTCATATAAAAAAAAAACATTTTAACATTTTTTACCCATTCCAAAAAGTGCCCAACGTCGCCAAGGAAGTTTTCGCTTCAAAAAGCATGTATCAAACATGAAATTTTTAATGTCCTTTTTAAAGTACATTGGAACCTAAGAGGCTAAGAGGTTACCTTCCGCGTAATTCCCATTAAATCCCCTCCCGCCACTAGTGCCCTAGTTCGTGGTAATTTGTTTAATGTGTATTTTAAAAGATTGGGCGTTAGCTTTACATTTTTGCGATGTGAGGCGAGCGCGGCGGCGCGGAACTGAGCGCTAATATGGCGCTACGAAAATATTTCTAGAATATATTTTAACCTTTCTTCCAAACTGATCTAGGAGTAAAGAAAAAACATTGAATGTACATTGTTTCTCTTCCCGCGCACGTAAAAGTCCACTTGATTTGCAATTTGTTTGTAACTTTTCTATAGTAATATTATAAAGAGGAAAGATTTGTATTTTTGTGTATATGTAATGAATGTATGTTTGTAATGAATAAACTCAAAAACTACTGTGCCGATTTCAAAAATTCTTTCTCCATTGAAAAGCTACATTCACCCTGAGTGTCATAGGTTATATATTTATTGCTAGAAAAGATCTTATGCCCACCCGTGCGAAGCCGGGACGGGCCGCTAGTTATTAATAAAATGGGTAAGTCGTGGCTAGTTATTCTTCCAACAAAACGGCTTTACGTGATTTATTAAAAAACATACTGCTACCAAAATACAATAAAATTCTCAACTTATCTTTATCTTCCTCGCAGATAACCAAGTTAGCTACCCAGCTGCCAAGAGGGAAGAAATTTTATTCCCAGATAACTGATTTTTTAACGGGAAAGGTTTTTTCCTGCACGATAACCAACATAACCGGCACTGGTAAAACCAATGTAGGATGATTAATTTGGATTAATTTAGGTTTAGGTGCGGCGGGGGTGGCTCCTGGGCCACCCCTAAGCCGCGAACATGTTTGTTTTAATTTAGAAATAGTCATTATTTTACCTTATAGTTATGTACGGGAACAAATCTTTCCGGTTAAAAAACCAGTTATCTGGGAAGAAAATTTCTACCTCCTTGGCTGCTGGTTATCTAACTTGTTTATCTGCGAGGAACAAAGGAACTTATCCTAGCATGTCCTTAAAAAAGCACAGTGAGCGTGATTTTTTTTATAGCCTGTTTATTCCGAATTCGCTACTATTTCAGTAAGTACATATTGTTGTTTTTTTATTATTATAATCGCGCAATTCGGCGTGCCTCAGGCGTAGGCCTCCTACGTGTATTGGAGGGTTTGGGCTATAGTTCTCACGCGCGCCCAGTGCGGATTAGGAACTTAACACACACCATTGAATTTCTTCGCAGATGTGTGCAGGTTTCCTCGCGATGTTTTCCTTCACCGAAAAGCTCATGGCAAATTTCAAATGTAGTAATTTTCGCACATAAATTCCGAACGCACGGGATTTGAACCCACGACGCTCTGCTTAAGAGGCCACAAGTTACACCACTAGGCTACCACGGCTTGATTATTCACTAATAAATACCCAAGTGTAAAGCGCCTTCTTAAGGCCGGATCCTCCAAATCTGTCCCTTGGTATTGACACTTCCATTTTCTGCGCCAAACAATGCCAGCCATTTGTAATCATTACCAACTTAAATACACCCCCAAAATCACTCTTACTTAGTCCGGATAAAGTCGAACATTGGATAATTGGACGGCAAAGCTTAAGTTGGTATTGGCATAGATTTTTCTTGAAGGAAAATTTCGTTGGTATAATTCGGTGTGATTTTTATGCCCTTTTTGTATTGTTTTATTTTATGGGGCTATTTTCTATTTATTTGGAGGCGTTATGGGTTGAGAGTGTTTATGGTAAGGTTCGGCAAGGTGGCGTGCGGAGGTTTTTGTAAGGATTTATTTGATAGGGCTACGGGTCAGCCGTTTGCACTAGGCGATAATGATAACGAAGTCCTTTTTAAAGGACGGAAGGAAAGGTGTGATTTTTAAAGCACTGGAATTTTTTTAAATTTACGTCATAAGGTTATGTCAGAGAAGTAATAATAATAATAAAAAATTGCAGGTGTGGTACCCATAGTTACAAAAAATAAAATACAAAATACATGATGTCGGTTAAAAAGTAGGATGACAGTAAAGTTAGAGTACAAGGTGTCCTCAAGTCCCGTTCTGGTGCACAGATAACCAGTACTTGACTATGGGGCTCCCATGCCACGGTACACCGTCTCCAATATAGTATTGCGTGAGTAGTAATGATGTATCGAACTGTGAATAGAAAGAAAGAAAAGAAAGAAGACATTTATCCCTTTTTGCAAGACACAAAATATAAGAGCATACACACAATTTTATAGAAAAGAAACAAAAAACAGACATGAAAAATAGATTGTGTGTGTCTTCATAATAGTGAAACGATCGCTAGCTCAGCATTACGCTAGCTTACGTAGCGTCATGATTGCATGTCTTTTTATATATTTTTGAAGTGGAAACTTCTTTAGATAAAAACTGATAAATTCGCAACAGACATAAGACGGAGGGAGAGTTTAAGTGGATACAGCTTATTTTGAAATATGAATGAATCGCGTTCGAGTTTTGATGTGTTTTTTTGTTGAGTCGTGGAGCAAAAGTACTAGGGCATCAGCACATTGTTAGAGGTCTGTCAATATAGATAATACGTAGGTACCTACGTTTTTTTTTGTAAGCGGCCAGTACGGTACGTGTATTGAGCGTCATGGAGGTTACAACATTAAAATCTAATCTAAGCTGCTGTTTTTACTTCTGCCGGCACTCCCGGAGTGCTACCCGTCGCTTTTTTTATATCACTACGTTGGCGTGGGAACTAAAGTCCAAGTCTCATTATAAGAGGATGCCTGTGCCCAGCAGTGGGACGTGCTATGGAGATGATAAATTCCGTGTAATTTTTCGACCCTGACCTGCCTTTACTTACTGAAATTTGATCGCAATTTTCAATTTCCCATTCAAAGAAATCATCTCCTTTGATGTAGCGATTCCTTGAAACCTGTAGTCGGTAATAAATTATTTCTAATTATTACATGACGCCAATTCAGCTTCAAGCGTTTTTAATTTAAACATTGGTAACTGCTGCACTCGGAGACCTCATTTAAGCTAAGCTTTAAACAAGCAATCTTTTTTATCACTACATACGTAGACCTACTTAATATAAAACAGAGTCGCTTTCCGCTTTCCTTTCCACCCTATGATATCTAACTAATATTATAAATGTTTGTTTGTTACTCAATCACGCCAGAACCGCCAAACAGATCTGGATGAAATTCGGCACACAGATAGAGAAAAGTCTGGAATAGCAGCTGCGCAGCACATAGGCTACTTTTTATCCCGGAAAATTGCGTAGTTCCCGCGGGATAGCGATAGACGAATTCTTTGCAGACGAAGTCGCTGACAACAGCTAGTACTATATAAAACTGAGGTAGATACGTCATGGGCAATCTCCCCGTGGCAAGCGAAAAGTGAGGTAATTGCCTGACCTGTGTTGAGTCGCTGTCGGCGCGCGCAGAGGTCCTTATATGTCAAGTAACGGCAATAACGTTGCCATGCCCGAAAGGAGTTTTGTTCAGCTATAACGCGTATATTAATAATTATGTCATTCTTTCCACCTATACGGCCTCGATCAAGCTGAACGTGGCCAGATCTTGTTACCTTAGGCTCTGTCTACCCCATAAAGACGTGATTTATGTATGTACTAGCGACCCGCCCCGGCTTCGCCCGGTATATTATGCATTTATTATACATATAAACCTTTCTCTTGATTCACTCTATCTATTAAAGAAACCGCATCAAAATCCGTTGCGTAGTTTTAAAGATTTAATCATACATAGGGACAGGGACATAGGGACAGAGAAAGCGACTTTGTTTTATACTATGTAGTGATGATATATGCATATTTCATGTGAGTGATTTACTACGACACCGACCTTCGAGAAACCCCCTGCCGCTATCAACGGGGCTCAAAAATATATTTTCGTCATAATTCTAAAAGAAAACTTATTAAAGGTGAGCGTTGATTAATTAAAGACCGTTTAATTAAGGGATCATTAATTTTTAACGTTAGGTACATTGTGGGGTGAGGTTTTACTTGAGGTTCAAATATCTATAATAACCTGATAATCCTTGTATAATAAATACATGTATGTATGTATGTATAACTCTTTATTTTTTCTTTCTCTTTTTTTATTTTTCTTTTTTTTCTTTTTTTTTAAGTACCTATATTAAAACCGGCCAAGTTAACAAAAATGTCACGGAAAAATAAGCATCCTGTTTTGATCTCTACGTTTAATGAAAGTTGCATCAAGCTATAAAGTCCTTTCCAAAAAAACGGTCACTTTTGTATATTTAGGAAATTACTCATTTTCCCAAAAATATAAGGCAACTTCATTTGAATGCAATGTTAGCAGGGCTCTGCTAACACTGGGTTTTATATTAACTTTGCGAATTTGCACGGAAGCCTTCGTGCGCGAGTCCGACTCGCACTTGGCCGGTTTTTTTATTTTCATTTTCTGACGACTTCAATATGAATTATTTTTGCTTGACATTTTATTAGGTACTCATACTCATACTCATACTTATTTATTCGTAATAATTACTGTTATTACATGTCATTGTATTACTGGTAAGCCAAACCTAAGCATACATAGGGACAGACATACAGACAGACAGACAGAGAGCGGATAGTGACGTTGTTTTATATATATTATACTATGTAGTAATCACTACATAGTATAAAACAAAGTCGCTTTCTCTGTCCCTATGTCCCTATGTCCCTATGTATGCTTAAATCTTTAAAACTACGCAACGGATTTTGATGCGATTTTTTTTAATAGATAGAGTAAATCAAGAGGAAGGTTTATATGTATAATACGTGCATAATATACCGTGCGAAGCCGGGGCGGGTCGCTAGTGAATAATAAACTAGACTAAACTAAACTATCAATTGAAGACGCATATAACTTCCTTTTAGGGCCGATTTTTCAACTGACAGACACCAACAGAGTTGTTCGTCAAATAGGCCCTATCTGACGATTGAAAAATCAGCCCTTAATCGTTTTAACCCTCAGTACATTTTTACTAGTAGGATTGACCGATTCAAAACTAAAAATGTCTGATACGAGCCTTAAGCCCCTAAAATGGGGCATAGTACTTCACGCCTGTCTTGCTCTGACCTGGACGCACACACGCGCGAAACCACCCTTGCACACCCACACATAGCAACGCCATCCCGGCCGAGTCAGTATCCGTGAGGACGGCGCCGCGCGCGGACGACTCTGCGACTCGAACGACTGACGACTCACATTCGAGTGTTATAACGTGTGTGATAGTGATTTTTAAACGTGTATATTTTGTGATGTTGTGTGTATCAGTGTACATCGAATACTAAGGATCCGAGGGATGTTTCTCGAAAGGTATTTTGGGTTTTTGTGTGCTGTATGTAACGTGACCCGATGGAGTCCATACAAATTTTTCGTAAGAGATATTGCGGAGGCAATACGCGAAACGTTTCGGTTGCGGGAGTTTTAGCGCGAAATTTGCTATCGGAAAGTGTTCGCGAAAATTTTTGATGGAAATTTCAATTTTGATGCGATTTTTTATGTTGATTATAATTAAAAGAGACTAGAAAATTAACTGACGCAATTGTAATAAAAACAGTTTATTAAATAACGGGCTAATGATAGAGTTTAGAAATGTGTTGTGTGTGTGTGTGTGTTAGTGTTATAAATAAGCTACAAATACACTGTTTAGGTATGTTTATGTCAAACTACAGTGAACACAGAACGTCTAAACATCAGTCTGAAAGCGAGCCAAAAGCTAACCATAAAGTATCCAAAATGAACCATTAAAATACCTAAAAATAAACTCCGTTATTCATATTGTCGACAGTAAACTTCGATGTTAAAGGAATACTACGTCTATCTCATTTTGAAAACATATTTTTCTAACTATTTTTATTCGCATTTTTTTATCAATCAATGACTACATATAGTATAGAACAAAGTCGCTTTCCACTGTCTGTCTCTCTGTCCCTATGTATGCTTAGATCTTTAAAACTTCGCAACGGATTTTGATACGGTCTTTTAAAATAGATACCAGTGATTCTAGAAGAAGGTTTATATATTACTAGCTTCTGCCCGCGACTTCGTCCGCTTAGAATTAGATTATAAACTGATGTTGATAGTTATATATTCTGCTATATTTATTTACGTTGCGACTCTAGGCAGCTACGACCTTTGACATGTTTATCGCTATCCCGCGGGAACTATGCCATTTTCCGGGATAAAAAGTAGCATATGTGTTAATCTAGGGTACCAGCTACCTCTGTTCTAAATTTTTAAGCTCTGAAAGTTCAGAACTAAAAAAAAAAATCATTAATAAAAAGTTATATTCTCCTTGATTAATATAGGCTACGTTTTCCCGGGGAAATGCACTATTTCCGTGGGATAAAAGTTCCGACTAATAGGTAGTAGTAATGGATAATGCCACAAGGAATAACAACAGACTCTTTCATCTTCAATGAATTATAGATTCTAGGTGAAGTAGAGTCCTTGTGGTAGAGTCTTTATAAAAATTACAAAAAATTGCAATCCAATTAATATTTTATGTTTGGTATTTCAATGAACATAAAATATTTACCTTGCTACTCCGCTACTCACATGCAAGATAACCAAGCTTGTGCGAAATATATATGTTTTGCATGCAAACCCCCCTCCACTACTGCCACATAAAACATATAATAAATCCCACAAACTTAATTATCCCTTAACCACACAAACACTGACGCGCGTTTACAACACATACATGTTTCGCACAAGCTTGGTTATCTTGCACGTGAGTTGCGGAGTGGCAAGGTATATATTTTATGTTCATTGAAATGGACCTCCGCATAGTAAAGCCTGATTCAATAAAATATTATATATTTAAAGCGATGCGGCTAGCAACTCATCAATATTTTGATTCCCCTTTCCATTCATACGCCCTCAATCCTAAACGTGGCCTTCAAGTCTTGTTACTTTAGGATCTGTCTACCCCGTAAGGGAAAAAGACGTGATTTATGTATTTCTTCTCTAGTGTTAATTGCATTAGCGTTGCATAGTTTCATTACTTTATCAAATCGCACATTATTACATTGAGTATTTTAGTATTATAGTTAGTAGGGTTCGCTGTTGGCAAATACGTCAAGGAAGACATCATGATGATGATGATGTTCGACCTACAACCATCACGAGGGTTTTACGTAGTTCGTAATTAACATCTGTAATAATATTTTAACATCGCTATTTCAGTTATTTAGTCAGAGGCAGGTCAACAGTTAAAATAGATTTCCTTCAACGAAACTCGGCGTTTCTGTTCACATCACCTAGCCTTCTTTGCTCTAAAATTCGTTTCGTACAATTTTAGTATGGTCTAATTGTTTAAACTTCCAATTTTTTTATTTATATAGATTACTATATAGATCGACCGCTTAGTTGAGTCCTCGCCCGTGCGGGTACAGGCATAGAATAGATAATAACAGGGTAGAACGGAATCTCTTTTGACCGCGTCCAAAACGCCGCCATTTATATACCTACTTCCCCCTTCACGTCGTTACACCCCTCTGTCGTCCAGGCGTATTGCTAGGGTTGCTTACCGTTAAATATTATACTTACGTCTAAAGATAATATCGCAAAAAAATAAGTTTTTATTTACTTCGAAATCATTATTTTATTCTAGTTTTACAAAATATGAAATTTATAAATCATTAGGTACGTACCTACATATTATAGATAGGTACTTCTAAATAAGAAGTTATTACGAGTGCCATACCAAATGAAGCCATTTAATATGATTTAAGTAAGTATTACTTAACGGCAAATATAAAATAAAATACATTGAGGCTCACGTAAATCTAGTAGTAGTCTAGTAGCAGTATGCACAAACGCGCGTGCGGCGACGCCGGCCGTGGCAGCCTGACTGAGTCGTTCGCTTAACGAGTACTGTAATATCGTGACCTTGAGTCCGGCCGGAGCGGGAGATTCCGTTCTACTATGTTCTTACTTATTCTATGGTACAGGGGCGAAGGGTAGGAAGACCGAGGGCGGTGCGGGCGGGTGGTGCGCCTGCCGCCCGCACCTCTCTCGGCCCCCTTTGTCGTCCTACCCCGCACCCGTGTTCCGCACGGGCGAGGACTTAGTCAAACGGTTAGTATATATTAAGCCAGGTTTATTGTGAAACAGTTCCACAGTGAACGTTAGGCTACAACACTTCCGGCTACCGGACGCCGCAGACAACGTTTATGTAAATATTCAACTACCCTCGCGTTGTGAATATAATTACTTCAGTGCCTTCATTAATCATCCCGGTGCCAACATAATAGATTTTCGCGTAATGAAAAACTTGGAAAAAGTATTCATTTTTGCTGAGGGTTCTGTAGGATATTAAAGAAAATAAAATATCATTATAGTAATATAAAAGTAAATAAAATATATTATCAAATTCCTAGCTTCTGCTCGCGACTTCATCTGCGTAAAATACATAATAAAACCTTCCTCTCAAATCACTCTATCTATAAAAAAAAACGCTTCAAAATCCGTTGCGTAGTTTTAAACATCTACCCATACATAGGGACTGACAGACATACAGCAGAAAGCGACTTTGTTTTATACTATGCTGTGATTAATTGATGCCCCTAAAGTTTGAATCCCGGGCTCGCATCTAAGTTTTTCGTTATTTATGTGCGAAATTTCATTCGAAATGTATTACGAATTTTTTGGTGAAGAAAAATGTGAGAAAACCAGCATTTTAAATGTGTGAGAAGTTTCCAATCCACACCGGGCCCACATGGTGACTATGGCCCAAGTTCTCCCATTGTAAAAAGAGGCCTGTCCTCGGATGTGTAATTATACTAGCTTTTGCCCGCGACTTCGTCTGCAAAGAAATCGTTTGTCGCTATCCCGCGGGAATTTTCCGGGATAAAAAGTAGCCTATGTGCTATTCCAGACTTTTCTCTATCTATGTGCTGATTTTCATCCGGATTCGTTAGGCCGTTCCGGCGTGATTGAGTAACAAACAAACATCCATCCATCCATCCATCCATCCATCCATACTTTCGCATTTATAATATTAGTTAGATATGCTGGAGATGATCATGATTATTGCTATTTCAATAGGTCTGATTTTAAAAATTGTAATCGGATTAATTTAATCTTATTCATGAATCTAACTAATATTATAAATGCGAAAGTTTGGATGGATGGATGGATGGATGTTTGTTTGTTACCCAATCACGGCCCAACGAATCTGAATGAAATTCGGCACATAGATAGAGAAAAGTCTGGAATAGCACCGAGGCTACATTTTATCCCGGAAAATTTCCGCGGGATAGCGATAAACGAATTCTTTGCAGACGAAGTCGCGGGCAACAGCTAGTTTTATATAATTGTATTAATGTTGATAAGATAACAAAGAAACGAATTGAATATTTTGAAACATACGTATACCGTTACGCGTCTTTCCCATAGAGGTAGACTAGACTACTTTGTTCCATAATTCTTAAACAAAATCTTAAAATGTTTGAACACTGTCGTGACGTTATTGACGCGGCGTCAGAAACGTCGCTTTGCTCGGAATCCCATCGTTGTGTCGCGGAACCCTGCCGGCCGTGGCACAATATCGGGGTCAGCAAAAGGCCAGGCTTGCCTCGGTTGGTAAAAAACGTCTTTTACCGTACTATGAAAAACTATACTTCCATGCTAGTCTGGGAGCAAAGAAAAAACATAGGATGTACCAGCTGCTTCTCTTCTCGTGCAGATGGTAAAAGCCCATCGAGGGAGGCGGAGATCTTAGGAATCATGTTATAGGCGATGCTAGCAACCCATCACTATTTTGATTCCCCTTTCCACCTATACCCCCACAATCATGCTAGGTGACCTTTAAGTATTGTTGCCTTACCGTAATGGATAAATACGAGATTTATGTAAGTACTAGCTGTTGCCAGCGACTTTGTCTGCAAAGAATACGTTTATCGCTATCCCGCGGGAACTACGCAATTTTCCGGGATAAAAAGTAGCCTATGTGCTATTCCAGACTTGTCTCTATCTATGTGCCGAATTTCATCCAGATCCATTGGGCCATTCTGGCGTGATTGAGTAACAAACATCCGTCCATCCATCCATCCATACTTTCGCATTTATAATTATTAGTTAGATGTGTGATGTAGATGACCTACATACATACATACATATATCACGTCTTTATCCTTTACGGGGTAGACAAAGCCTAAGATAACAAAACCTTAAGGCCACGATTAGCATGATTAGCGTAAAGATGGAAAATGAAACCAAAATAGTGATCGGTTGCTAGCTGGATCGCCTATATCATAATTCCTAAGATTTTTCGCCTATTCCTTCGACGGGCTGCGGGGTGGGGGGTGTAGATGACATACTGTCAACAAAAAGTATAGGCAGCGAAATTTTTGTTTTAAAGATTAAATTATTGGGTTGGGTATTCCCTAACCATTAGGCTTATTGTCTAACTCGCTCGCAATCTCCATCGTGTTCATTTTGACAGTTCATGTATGGGCTGACAATTGGCATCGGAATCAGCTAGCTGTCACATACATACAAGAACTGTCAAAATGAACACGATAGCGATTGCGAGCTAGTTAGACAATAAGCCTACAGTTTTACGGAACCCTGGTAGCTGTGACACAATATCGGGATGTGGGTCAGCTTTGAAGGCCACGCTTTGCGCTTCGTTTTCATAACTGACATTTACCTCACTATGAAAAACTATGTGCCGTGGCAATTAAACTCATTTTCAGCAACTGTTCGGAACCAGTAGGCTTATTGTCTAACTCGCTCGCGATCACCATCGCGTTCATTTTGACAGTTCATGTATGAATGTGACAGCTAGCCGATTCCGATGCCAATTGTCAGCCCATACATGAACTGTCAAAATGGACACGATGGTGATCGCGAGCGAGTTAGACAATAAGCCTGGGGTGCGAGTCGGGTTACCTCCACGTGTGAACAAGAGCTGCGGTTCGTTTTCGGATCCGTCCGGGGGGAAGAGCAGTGCTTGGTCCGGTGCACCCTGGGCAACGGTTAATGATTTCCTGGCAGTATCTGAGGGATATCATTGACCGTTAGCTAAGAGCCCGACAGGGGGGGGAGGGGGGTCTTTGACCGTGTTACCGTACAACGTTGCCGACATTTTGTCACAAGATTTCAAAATTAAATTTTTTAACCCTGACATTGGCGAAGTTGTCGTCGCTATAACGACTTGGAACGCCAGAAATAAAAAAAGAAGAAGAAAGAATAAGCCTACAGCTTTTAAAGAAAAGAAAGAAAGAAAGAAAGAAAACATTTATTCATGATAACATTACAGACAAAAGAAGAAAAGGAGCAAAAAAACATAAAAACATGCATCATGAAATGGTTTTGACCGTCTCTTCTTCATCGATTAATAGGAAACGCTTTATTGAAGGCGTTACTATGCGGAGGTCTATTTCAATGAACGAAAAGTGAAATTAAAAGTGATATCGGTCAAGAAATAAATAATGGAAAATATAAGATTTTCAAACTACTAACTAAACAGGAATTAGAAAGAGAGATCTGACAAGTCTTAAACTGTCTCCAACTTATTTCTCTGTCTCAAAGGTTGTCTGGTAGAGATCGCTATTAAGCGATAAGACCGCCTATTGTATACTTTGTTCTATGTTTCTGTATTGTTTTGTACTGATTTGTGGTGTTCAATAAAGAGTATTTGTATTTGTATTGTATTGTAAGTCTCATGTAAACTTCATTATTAAATTCCGTATATCTAGAAAGAGAAGACAAATCTTCGCAAACCCTCTAGGTTGGCAACGCATTGGCAATTCTTTAGATGTTGCCTTGCTACTTACCATCAGGTGACCCACTTGCCTGTTACATCTTTGCAAAACAATGTTCACCTACATTAGAATGTTTAAAACAGAATAGAAAATGTGAACAGTTTTTTCAAATCGAAAAGTCAAATGAATAAAATAATGATTCATTGGTTCTAATTTAGAACGAGGCCACGTACTCGCGTTTCCGAGATTCTGAAACATACATACATTTAGATCATTAGGGTTCCGTACTCTGACACTATAATCATTTGCGGGTGGTAGGGCCTTGTGCAAGGTCCGTCCGGATCGCTACCACCATCTTACTCGCTCATCCTGCCTAGTAGTGCTTGCACTGCTGTGTTCCGGTGTGGAGAGTAAGAAAGCTGGGAAAATTACGGGCACAAGAGGCATTTCATCTAAGTCCTCTAGGTTGGCAACGCATCTGCAATCCCTCCGGGGTTGCGCGTGTCTATGTGCAGTGGTGATCGCTTACCATCAGGTGACCCACTTGCTCGTTTGCCTTCCTATTCACATTAAAAAAAAACATCATCTGGAAGATGTACTCTGTTGAACAATGGGTTCCCCCCCTCCTCCTGGTGATACGTGTGGTACCTTTAGTAGCTTAGTAGTATCTTATCTTACTAATATTATAAAGGCGAAAGTTTGTAAGTTGGGATATTTGGATGTTTGTTGTTCTTTCATGCCAAAACGGCTAAACCAATTTTATTGAAAACTATAGTGATAGATACAATCCCGGGAAAGGACATAGGATAGTTTTTATCCCGGAATATCGCATAGTTCCCGCGGGATAGCGATAAGCGAATTATTCGCGGTTGGAGTCGCGGGCAACAGCTAGTCTTAAATATTTTCAAAATATTATCTTACAATACAGGTACAATCTAATTTTGAAATCGCGAGTTCAGCGAAAATATACTCGTGATACTAATATCTACACCTCCCACCCCTTGTGACATTTCGTGATTTTCTTCGAATTCCTTCCCCCCTTTCGAGCCTCACGTGATATATAGGCGACTCCTTAGAACGCCACAATGATCGACTTGCCACCTCCACCGGCTGCGCGGTAGCTCGCGACTGGAATCACCGACAGGTCTACAATCGCAGGCCAAACGTTGCGTCTTCCAGTCCGTGGTCATCAGTAAGCGTAAATTATTGTCATACTAGCTTCTGCCCGACGAAGGTCTGCGTAGAATTAGCAATTGACATATTTATGGCTATCCCCCGGGAACTATGCTATTTTCCGGGATGAAAAGTAGCCTATGTTTTAATCTAGAGTACCTATATTCGTTCCAAATGTTATCCAAATCCGTCCAGTCGTTTTAGCGTGAAGAAGGAACAAACATACACACTCACTTACATCGTCACAACGTCACAAACTTTCGCATTTATAATATTAGTAGGAAGTAGGATCACCGAAAGAATAAAATAGTAGAAGAGTCAGATATTGAACTTACCTTTTCAGCATAATTTGGTTCGTTTTCAAAATGTTATTTCTTCAGTGCGGAACCACTCGCGTTCTAATTCGACTCACGATTGACCGAAATATGTGCGAATGATACTTTTTATATGAACGTTAGTCTATCGTCGAGATCGGCCCATTTAGCGCCAGCAAAATTCGAAAAATGTGTTATTTAGGAATCATTGATCTTCTGTTCTGATGATTCTTAGTTATTCTAAGACCAATACATATAGAATATAGGTTATAGATCGGCAACGCAAGATAAAGAGCGATGTAACGCGTATGTCAGAGAGAGATAGATAGACGAGACTATTTTTCTTACACGCTGTGAGTTTAATTGAAGCCAGTGACATTCTTAATTAAACAGAATAATGTTTGTTTTTCTTTAACATTTGCTGCTAGCAGTCAAGGTTTTCGGTTCCTGGTGTCATGATTGACCTTCAACCGGTCAAATAGAGTGCAGCAATCACAGTAATGGCTATTTTAGGGTTTTACTTCAAAAACTTTAGTTCCATGCTGAGTTGGGAGTAAAGAATAAACATTAAATGTACCAGTTGCATCTGTTCCTGCGCAGATGGTAAAAGCTCATAGAGGGAATGAGCGAAAATCTTAGGAATCATGTTATAGACGATGCGGCTAGCAATATTTTATTTATTCCTCTTTTTATCCATACACCTACAATCATGCTAAACCTGGCCTTTAGATCTTGATACCTTAGGCTCTGTCTACCCCGTAAGGGATAAAGACGTGATTTATGTATGTACTAGCTTCTGCCCGCGACTTCGTCCGCGTGAATTAGCAATTGATATGTTAACGCTATCCGGGGAACTATACAATTTTCCGGGATAAAAAGTAGCCTATGTTTCAATCTAGGGTACCAGCTACCTTCGTACCAAATTTTATCCAAATCCGTCCAATCGTTTTAGCGTGAAGAAGGAACAAACATACACACTCACTCACATCGTCACACGTCACATCCTCACATCGTCACATCGTCACAAACTTTCGCATTTATAATATTAGTAGGATGTACTTCAAAAGGAAAAAAGGGTACCTTTTTAGGATCACTTTGTTGTATACCTTATACTTACCACTAGGCCAAACGCACGTTACGTTAAAGCGACGAAATCAACGTACACTTCAAAAAGGATTCTGATATCTTGATACTTAAACTCTCCCTCCGCCTTACGCCTGACACGACTATATAAAAAAAAAATTACCATTCCAAAAAAGTGCTCAGCGGCGCTAAAGGAGTTTTCACTTCACAAAATTAAGTCCGGCTGTGTCCAAGCAACCAATATTAAATGACTTCACACTGCCTAAATTTTGTATAGAAGCAGAGCTCGGCTAACAATGGTTTGTGTACTCATTTTCCTGGTCAGCCAATTCAGTACACCAAAGAAATAGGGTATAGTAAACGCGATGAACTGAAGACTAGCCAGCCGGTTACCATTCACTACCATTATGTCAACGGAGTGCTCGAGCGCATTCATTGTACGCGAGGTTTCACCGCTAAGATCGGCTATAATAAACCAGTCACGTAATAAGCCTGCTGAACCCTCGATACCGTTTTCAGTATGTACCTTAGCGAATTCCTTTGACCTAAGTACACCTGTCATACGCCAAAGTGACTAACTTCAAATATAAATGAATCAAGCAAGTTCAAGGAAGTTTCATACGTTGGCTGTTATAAACCCCTGTTACGAGTATCCCCCCCTTGTATATATCCCCCCTTGTATTGTTAAGTGCCTCGAGAATATTCATTATAGAAGTTTTGGAAGTTTTATACGCGCACGATTTCAACTTGGAAGTAGCTTGTTTAAAAGTAAATTTAATTTAGTATTACATCTTGTTTTGTTTTGAAGAGCCGTGGTAGCCTAGTGGTTTGACCTCTGGCCTCTCAAACAGAGGGTCGCGGGTTCGAATCCCGGGCTTGCACCTCTGATTTTTCCGGAATTAATGTGAAAAATGACATTTGAAATTTACCATGAGCTTTTCGGTGAAGGATAACATCGTGAGGAAACCGGACCAATCCCTAAAAGGCTTAGTTTCCCTTCTGGGTTGGAAGGTCAGATGGCAGTCGCTTCTGTAAAAACTAGTGCCTACGCCAAATCACGTCTTTGTCCCATACGGGGTAGATAGAGCCTAAGGTAACACCTAAAGGCCACGTTTAGCATAATCGTGGGCGTATTTTTTTTTTAATGCGAATAGGAAGGCAAACGAGCAAGTGGGTCACCTGATGGTTAGCGATCACCACTGCCCATAGACACCCGCAACCCCCGAGGGATTGCAGATGCGTTGCCAACCTAGAGGGCTATAATGAAATGCCTCTTGTGCCCGTAATTTCCCCGGCTGTCTTACTCTCCACACCGGAACACAGCAGTGCAAGCACTGCTGCTTAGCGGCAGGGTTAGCGAGTAAGATGGTGGTAGCTATCCGGACGGACCTTGCACAAGGCCCTACCACCCGCAATAAGTGGAAAGGGGAATGAAAAGAGTAAAAGTCTACTAACTGTGGGACGCTAAAAGTGACACAGAACAAAGACAGCAAGAGCATTATTACTCGGAGCCTATCTGAATATTTTAATACGAAAGAGTTTGTATCAAGATAAATGAGTTTACAGGGTTGATGAACGACTCTGCTTAATTATATCACTGGCGTAGCCCTTTGAGCAGCCATGGAGGAAGTAACCCAGAGAGTGGTAATACCAATGATATTACATATAAACTGGGAGTAGATATGTCACTACCGCGCCCGAGTTGAAGATTCATTAATGACCCAATTGTCTCATTTACCTCAAACAAGCCACAGTATGAGTAGTCCGTGACAGTCAATGTGACAGTTGACAGAGGGAACGTTTTTCAAACGCAATTTACTAGGAACGTAACATATCTATGGGTAATACATACATATTAGACACTATCAAATGAATGCAGAATTTTACATCTTGTTTTTTGAAGTGAATACTTCTTTACCGGCGCTGAGCGCTTTTTGGGACGGGTAAAAAATGTAAACTCGCGTCAGGCGTAAGACGGAGGGAGAGTTTAAGTACCAGGATATCAGGATCCTTTAAGAGCTTATTTTGAAATACGAATGAAGTTGGAGTCGCGTTAGATTTTTGAAGTGTACGTTGATTTCGTATGTGCGTTTGGCCTAGTGGTATAAGGTGAGGAATAACAGTGCGTTCTCTCAGGTGACCGCAGTTCGAATCTCGTGTAGAAGAAGTTATTTTTTTTCTTTTTGCGCGAGTGTGCGTGTGTGTAGTTTTCACTTCTGCCGGCACTCCCAGAGTGCTACTCGGTGTTATTTTTTTGTATTTATTTTTACGGTTTTAGGTACCCGTTACAAATTAAATTTCTAAACGACACTGAAAATTAGAACACCTAGGAAAATCCGAAAAGTAAAGCTATGGCTGGGAATCAAACCCGGAACCTTATCATTCCGTGATGCGTGCTATACCGCTACATCACCCATACTAAATATTATAAACGGGATGTGAACCGCGATTACCTTTATTGAGCTCCCGATATTTCGATACAGTCCCGTTTATAATATTTCGAATGAACTTAACCGTGAATCATTAAAAACTCTTATCACCCTACTGCAGGTCACCTGCTATAATTATAGCACGCATCACGGAATGACAAGGATCCGGGCTCAATTCCCGGCCATAGCTTTACTTTTCGGGTTTTTCTATGTGTTCTAATTTTCAATTTTACATGATATTAATTAATATTTTTATTCCCTTTTTCCAAAGACATTACATAAAAACATTACCCTTTGTTTGAGCAGGCGGATAAATTCTTTTTCATTATGCAAAAAGTCGAAATACTTTTACTCATTGTATTGGTGGTATAAAATAAGCCCATGCAAGTAGCGAGTAGCTTCCGGGTGAATGTGGGTCGAGCTTTCGGGTCGAGCTCCAGTATCAGCGGAAGCTTTTGGGTAAAAGCTCCAGAATTATAACTTAAAACATCGCTGTTAGATAATAGATATCAAAACTTTAAAGCACAAATTGTAACAGTTGAAAATTACAGTGTTTTTTCTTGTAAAATGAGGTACTATCTTCGTCTGTAAGTTTTCCTACGTCAATGAATTCTTTAGGGTAAGGCCTGAGTGGACGCTTGAGTTGGGAGTGTGGCATGGCGAGGCGTGCGACGTGCATGTTAAACAAATTAAACTCATAACTGGTGTCCTGAGTCGACGCTGCAGAGCCCGCCACCGCTACTCGCCACGCTGCACGCTCCGTCGAACGCTCCGCTTCGAGCGTCCACTCAGGCCTCACACTTATAGTTTGGTCATATCAAACTGTCCGACTGTGGTCTAACTCAGAGACTCTTGTTAAGAACGCTGAAATTTGGGATGATTGTACATTCATCCATGCGCATGGGCCGTAAGTTCAGACGAATTGAAACATTTCAGACACTCTTTAACTCACTGGTCCGCTCGCGTCTTGAATACTGCAGTCAGGTTTGGAGTCCTTTGTATCAAGTGCACATAGATCGCTTGGAGAGAGTGCAGCGCTCGTTCACTAGATTCCTAGTATTTAAGGCTCAAGGTAATGGCATAAATCGACGTGCCAGTTACGAGGAAAGGCTCAAGTTCTTTAAAATGAATTCTCTTTTGGAGAGACGCTCCTTTCTCGACATTGCACTTCTACATAAAATTGTAAATGGAACCGTTTCTGACAGTCACCTGCTACATAAAATAAACTTCACGGTGCCTAAGGCCAGCACGCGGGCCTGTCGACGAATTACATTTCGCCCAGCTGGAACCAGGACAAAATTAGGAAAGGCCCTTCCACTTTATCGTATTCAAAAGTCATTCAACGACCTAGACCTAGCAAATCAATTCCAATTCGACATCTTTCAGGATTCAATACGGTCAATTAAGCGTAAAATGCTGATTCCATCACACATCTCTCAAAATTAGCCCTCTCTTTAGCTCTTTTTTGCCTAATCTTAGTTTTGTTATAAACAGGATGCTCATTTCACTTACTTAATCCTGTTTGTTTTATGTTATTTTAGTTAGTTTTACTTGTAGTGTAAGTCCCTAAACATGATAAATGCTGGTGCATGCCTGTTATTGGTGCATGAACATGGACTGTAACTTGTAATTTTTATGAATATTAATGTTTTGTTTATGTACTGTTGGCATGTCTAAATAAATAAATAAATAAATAAATAAATAAATCCCGTCGATAAAATTTGCTTATCTTCACATTCGGTTACGAATATGGAGTTAAGATTTCCACTTACACCCACATCTGGTTGTTTTATGTGACTGGGGGAAAACGAGCATACGGGTCATCTAATGGAAACCAATCACCGCCACGTAAATTTGTACCGAACTCTCAGTTCGCAAGTCCGACTCGTTCTTGGCCGTCGCTTGGACATTTACGGCGTCTCAAACGCGCGTTTAGAAAACGTCGTCAGCGATGTGTAAAAAATACACTTCAAAATTCCGCCAGAACTAGCACACTACCTCGTTTCATAATAGCAATGGCCGGACTAAATATGGCCGGCGCACTGCGGCCATGCTAGGCCGGCTCTTTACAGTGGCTTATTGCATCTGTGTCTTAATGATAGTACTTCATAACAAAGACCGCAAACCGGTTAATTTTTGAAACCGGTATTGTGCACGCCCGAGAACGAAAAGGATTTCGTTTCCGTTCGCGGTTACCGGTTAAAGAACTGTTCAATTAAGATACCGGTTTGTGCGCTTTTCGTTCGTCATTCGTTTTTGGGGAACGAAACTAACCGGTTAAATTGAAAATTACGAGACAAGAGCAAGATAGAACTTGTATTGTTATCTCATTTTACCCACGACTGAACGGAGAAGTAATATGCGTTTAGGGTGATAGGTTGTTTGTTTGTTTGTTTGTGTGTTTGTCCGCAAACGTAATATGTTCCCATTTATCTCGAGAACGGCCGGACCGATTTAGATGCGGATTTTTTACATCACTACTGGAGCGTCTGGAGCAACTGGGTTTAACCGGTATAATTTCGCTAACGCGAACGTTCAAATTACGTTCTCTGTCTTAACGGTAAGCAAGACCATTTAGATTTTTTTTGTAAGTTTCTTCAATTAACCGGTATATTATCGAACGAAATAAAATAACGATATTGGAACCATATTAACAGGTATTTCATAACCGGTCCCTGCTTCATAATGAAATGAATAGGCTATCTTCGATGCTGTTCTGGGAGCAAAGAAAAAACATAGAATGTACCAGTTGCTTCTCTTCCCGCGCAGATGGTAAAAGCCCATCGAGTCAATGGGCGATAATCTTAGGAATCATGTTATAGGCGATGCTAGCAACCCGTCACTATTTTAATGAACACAAAATATTTACCTTGCTACTCCGCTACTTAAAGTAACGGATCTTAAAGTGACGGGCTTAAGTAGCGGAGTAGCAAGGTAAATATTTTGTGTACATCGAGATATTTGAAATGGACCTCCGCAAAGTAACGCCTGATTCAATAAAACATCACTATTTTGATTCCCCTTTCCACCTATGGGCCCGCAATCATGCTAAACGTGGCCTGTAGGTCTTTATGTATGTATTCCTTCAGGGTCATAGAGGTGCATCTAAGAAGGATTTCTCGAAATTACCTCGAAATAGATTCTTATTTCATCGGGATAAAGCTTGGGAGCTATGGTGTTCCGACAAGCAACAGATATGTATGCCTAGCGGGAAAACATGGAGAGTCCTTAATGTCATAAAATTTTGTAATCTACACTGAGGAGCAAAAATCACTTCCCATAGAAAGTTGTTAAAAAGTGACCTGTTATATTTGCTTGACTATACCTGTTTATCTTGGGGTCGATGCCTGGCCTTATACTCCGAAATTCGATTTTCGAAGCTCGTTTCGTGCCGTACTGTTCCCATTAATAGTTATTAATTTGAGAGTGAGAGGGAAGGCGTGATACGAAAATCGAATTTTGGAGTAGCCCCCCTGTGGCGGAATATTTTGACGACGTATTTACCTTACAGTTTTAGTTAGTTTAATTTTTTTTTTGTTTTGTTTTAATATTTATTAGGTAGGTAAGTAGTCAATGTCCCTTTATTTATTGAGTTTAACAAATAAAAATATTTTATTCTATTCTATTCTATGGACATTAAGATAGTGAGAAAATAGAAATGTACTAACGCATGTTCGTGGCTGCTCAGATCTTAGCAGATGATATCATGTCATTCTATTAATACAGCGTGTCTGTCATGTAGTAGCTATTAATATTGATTCTGTCACGAAAGTAAATAGGTTTCACAGAGGTGTACCACGAATATAAACATACCTACTAGTACATAAATAAATCACGTCTTTATTCCCATACGGGGTAGACAGTGCGTTACGGGGTAACCAGACCTAAAGGCCACAGCATGATTGTGGGCGTATAGAAAGAAAGAAGACATTTATTAATTTTACAAAACACACAAATATAAGAGCATACTTACACACTATTTAATAGAAAAGAAACAACAAAAAAACTCGTGTTCGCAAAAGTGAAACGGTCGGTATAGGTGGAAAGGAAGGGGAATGGGGTTGCTAGCATCGCCTATAACATGATTCCTAAGATTTTCGCCCATTCCCTCGATGGGCTTCTACCATCTGCGCCGGAAGAGAAGCAACTGGTACATTCTATTGTTTTTTCTTTACTCCGGCATGGATGGCATTTTAAATTTTGCGATGTAATAAACTTGCGATGTAATAGCCCGTCTTTTTCTTACTGTTCGTTTTAGAAAGAGACGGGTAGTCTATCTCGCGCGCGACGCGACTCTTGGGCGCTCCCGTGCTAGCCGGGCTGTTCGGTGAAGGAAAACATCGTGAGAAAACATTCAAAAGTGTGCGTGTGGACTTTCCCAATCTACAAATCTACACTGAGCCCGCGTGTATAGCCCTAAGCCTTCTCATTCTGAGAGGAGGCCTGTGGCAATTGGGACGTACCTATATAGGCTGGACATGATAAAAAAAACGCTTCAAAAATCGAACGCGATTCATTCGTATTTCAAAATAAGCTCTTAGAGGAGTAGACTTATTGTCTAACTCGCTCGCGATCGCCATCGTGTTCATTTTGACAGTTCTTGTATGAATGTGACAGCTAGCTGATTCCGATTCCAATTGTCAGCCCATACATGAACTATCAAAATGAACACGATGGCGATTGCGAGCCAGTTAGACAATAAGCCTGTAGGCCTACACTCAGATTGAAAGGGCTTGAGCCAAAGTTCCCACGGTCAGGTGTGGATTAGGAATTTCACACACACCTGGTACTTAAACTCTCCCTCCCTCTCCCTCCTTACGTCTGACGCGAAATTATCATTTTTTACCTATCCCAAAAAGCGCTCACCGCCGCGAAAGAAGTTTTCAGTTCAAAAATCCTCATTCCATAATCCGACGAGCTTCTGTACTATTGACCTTGGCCATCTCGGCGCTCGGACTAGCTTCTAGGAATCTGAGCGCCGCGGTATTTATAATACCTGACCTATTTCTCCGCGTCGTGGGTTCATATCCCGACGTGGTTATAAGCTACTGTGTTTATACTGCAATTAAATTGAATAAAATGCACGGCTCATTTACGTAGTAGTCGGAGATATGCACGTGTTTCGAACCAATCCGCGGGTCATATTCAAATTAAGCTCGAACTGCCACTATTTTTACTACCTACTTCTATTTTTATGTGCAATAAAGAGTTTACATACATAGGTATATACTACCAGCCAACCGTAAGCTTAGGTACCCTGAAAATGAGCCAGGGCATTGTTCGAAACATGTTGAGCTTACCTTGACTAAAAGTTTTATTTAGGTCGGTATTTCAGTTTATTATAGGTTATGTTTTGAGTTTGGGCAAAAATGCTATCGTTATAATGTTCGGTTGTCTGTTCTTTTCTCTATAAGTCGCATTTCTAAACTCATTATGATACCTATGATTTTCTCGTCGATTCGGTTTCATTTCAGTAGAGCCACGGGGAAAGAAACGTAAAAATGACGTTTCAGCCATTTCGAAAAATTTAGAAAAAAACACCGGGTAGCACCCCGGGAGCGCCGGCAGAAGTGAAAACAGCAGCTTAGATTTGATATTAATGTTGTAACCTCCATGACGCCCCAGACGCGTACCGTACTGGCCGCTTACAAAAAAACGTACGTATTATCTATACTGACAGACCTCTAACAATGTGCTGTTGCCCTAGTACTGCTCCACGACTCAACAAAAAAACACTTCAAAAATCGAACGCGATTCATTCTTATTTCAAAATAAGCTTTTAAAGGATCCGATATCATGGTACTTAAACTCTCCCTCCGTCTTACGCCTGACTCGAGTTTAACATTTTTTACCCATCCCAAAAAGTGCTTAACTTAAAAATTGTTACTAAGCCTTATTAATTTGTCCAACCTTTTTTTATCCGATTAACTTCGCGGGTCATTGTAATTAGTTCACTGATTCATTGAATTTATCAAACGTAACTATTACGACGAAACAAACACAACAATGGCGGACTTTGAAGACTCAACTGACACACTGTTCCAAAAATATCTATACTTCATTTCAGGTAACGATAGAAAAAACACATTTATCTAAGCCCGTGCGACATGAACCTCCTTATTCATAAACGCCCTATAGGCTTCTGCTAACTTAGCAATCGTTTGTCCTTATCTGTGAAAGGTAAATGTCAAAGTGATAGGTAAGGACAAACGATTGCTAAGTTAGCAGAAGCCTACAGAGCGTTTATGAATAAGGGGTAGTCTTTTACAATTGTTCCAGAACATTTCAGCAGGCCCATTACCATCTGGACAATAGTCGGTTGCAAGTGACAATTCTGTTTACATTAGGTACAAACTCGATAAGAATCTACGCCGATTGTCTTCATATTGACCACGCAACGCTATTCGAATTGTCACTTGTCGCCGACAAATTGTCGAGTTGTAGAAATAGGGGTTAGATTGACTTAATAGCCCTGTAATTTTTTTCAGAACTTTTGAATCATAGTTGACAAATCCTACTAATATTATAATTGCGAAAGTTAGTGAGGATGTATGGATGTTTGTTACTCTTTCACGCCTGAACAGCTGAACAGATTTGACAGCAATTTGTAACAGAGATAGATTGTAGTCTGGAATAATATATAGGCTACTTTTTATCCCGGAAAATAACGTAGTTCCCTCGGGATATCGATAAACAACTTAAAGTAGCGGGTTCATAGTATTGCTAGCTACTTCCAACCGAGGCAATTGGAGGTCTATCTTCTTCTTATTATTCTGGTGCCATCTTCTATCGAAGGTTGGCGATCATTACGGCGACTTGAACCTTCGACACAACAGCTCTGAACAAAGAACGGGTGCTTTTATTGTACCACTGGCGTAGATTTGTAAGCCAAGATGTTCTTCTTCCTGAAACTCTATGGGGGAGGCCTATTTCTAACAGTGGACGTCCTATGACTGATATGATGATGCTCAATTTTAAGAGATCTTCGTCTATCGTTATATGGAATTATATATGTAATGGCTGCCTCACTAACTGACCGTCCCCAAAATACCTATGCGTAATCATTGGCGCGTCAGAATTAAGTAAATCGTGGAAATAATACCGGACTGGCGCCATGCCAGGACCGTAAAGCGGTGCAAAATGGCGGCGGATAGCGGTTCTTCTCTTATACCACTGTTGGCCATCGGTTAAGAGGCTGACAACACCTAATTTTGTTGAAATTGATGTTATTTAAGCACTTTTTTAAGAAAAACTACACACAAAAAAAATATAATGTTAATTTTCATCATATTTCAAACACGCTAGACGGACTCGATACATAATTGAACAAAATCGGCTCGATAGAAAATAATTGCAAAAATTGGTCTTAAAATCATCATTAAACGGTTCTATGTCTTTATTTTTTCGACGTATGGGTCTGCAACTAAAAACATGAAGTCAACATATTTATACCTACACGGCTAACGAGTCATATTTCGCAAATAATCCACACTTTTTTTTATTTCTTCTTATTTGCAAGATTTTAGACGCGCGCCAAGCTGCCGGAATAGTTTCTTCTCTTTCACTCACAGGCACGCGAACCGTATGTGTGAAGAGTGGCGCTGCTCAAGGTCATTTGCTGTTGACAGCGCCTTAAGACAGTGAGGCTTGACCATAGACCGGCTGCTTAAATGAGTGCTCACCCGCGCGGTGCAGGGGCGCGGGGACGACAAAGGGGGCGAGGAAGGTGCGGGCGGGTAGTGCGCCTGCATAAAGTTTTAAATGTGTAATGGGAAAAAAATGGTTCAAAATATATAATGCGATTTTTCTCAGAAAATTGCGAATAAAGAATTGTTATAAACTAAACATAACCTAAAAAAAGCCGTGGTAGCCTAGTGGTTTGACCAGTGGCCTCTCAAGCAGAGGGTCGCGGGTTCGAATCCCGGGCTCGCACCTCTGAGTTTTTCGGAATTTATGTGCGATATCTCATTTGAAATTTACCATGAGCTTTTCGGTGAAGGAAAACATCGTGACACAACTGCGAAGCAATTCAATGGTGTGTGTGAAGTTCCCAATCCGCACTGGGCCCGCGTGGGAACTATAGCCCAAGCCCTCTCATTCTGAGAGGAGGCCTGTGCCCAGCAGTGGGACGTATATAGGCTGGAGAGAGAGAGAGAAACATAACCTAACCTAAATCAATCAATCTAAGTTCATCTAGCTAATAGCTACACAGAAAATACCATTATATATTTTAACCCATTATACATTTTAAACTTTATGTATTCTGATCCGCACCCTCGTTTCGATAAATAAATCTGCATCAGCAATTCCAAGTATTTATGTGGGTGTCCATCCATTTGTCAATTTTAGTATAATAATAATTAATAACGCAAAAAATACTTGTATTGCAAGAAACAACTCTTGGGAAGCTCTTGGGGCAAACGAGCAGACGGGTCACCTGATGGAAAGTAATCACATCGCCCAGGGTCACCTGCAAGACTTGGGGAATCACAGGTGCGTTGGTGAGAAATTAAAAATAATTCAATTTTATGCCAAAAAAATTCACATTATCTTAGAAAAAGGGCTGATACTATTCAAACTACTGGACGGATTTTTACTCAACATATTTTTTATATGAATAGGAAGGCAAACGAGCAACTGGGTCGCCTGATAGTAAGCGATCACCTCTGCCCATAGACACCCGCAACCCCGGAGGGATTGCAGATGCATTGCCAACCTAGAGGGCTAAGATTAAATGCCTCTTGTGCCTGTAATTTCCCCGACCGTCTTACTCTCCACACCGGAACACAGCATGCAAGCATTGCTGCTTAGCGGCAGGATTAGCGAACATAGCGACATAGCTAAAAGGCACCGCAAGGAAACTGGCTTTCGAATGAAAGATTCGCTTGAGAGCTACGATGCCACAGACAGACTGACACACACACACACACACACAGAGAGAGAGAGAGACATTGAAGTTAAATAATTATAACACCCCAGTTTTTGTGACGGGGTTAAAAATATAAAAATCGAGTCAGATTTAAGTCGTTCTCAAAGCAAGTAAATCTAAACAACTCTGATCGCCCATTAAGTCTAAACGCTGCCTGAAAGACAGAGACACAAGATGCAACATTAAAAAAGAAAAACAGGGACACAAATACGATATTAAGAGAGATAAATGTTCGTCACTTAAACCAACACATAAAACAAACATGCCACCAAAATGAAGTTGGGAAAGAAATGAAAACTCACCTTCGGGCAATAAGAGCTTTTATCTTCTGCGGATAAGGTTGAAATTAGCCAAACCAGGTTTGAAACTGCAAGGCGATTTACTTTTCAGTGGCACCAAGATGATAATATTTAATTCCGAGTGATATTTTTAAATGGAATTTATAATTAATCATACGAGAGACGGTTTAAGTGGTTATACGTGTCTTTAACGTCCCACTGTTGGCCACAGGCCTACACTCAGAATGAAAGGGCTTGAGCTAAAGTTCCCAAGGTCAGGTGTGGATTAGGTACTTCACACACACCATTAAAAATTGCTTCGTAGTTATATGTAGGTTTCTTCACGATGTTTTTCTTCACCTAGCTTGGTTATTTCAAACGTACCTAAGTAATTCTGTATACCTTTTTCTGTTGTGATTGTTATATTATTATGTGGTTTATTAATAAAGAGTTATTTTATTGTAATTTCGCACATGAATTTTGGCTTTCCATCTTAGAATGTACCAATTGCTTCTCTTCCCGCACAGATGGTAAAAGTCCATCGAGGGAATGGGCGAAAATCTTAGGAATCGTGTTATAGGCGATGCGGCTAGCAACCCATCACTATTTCGTTTCCCCTTTCCACCTATACGCCCACAATCATGCTAAATGTGGCCTTTAGGTCTTGTTACTTCACGCTCTGTCGACCCCGTAAGGGATCAAAACGAAATTTAAATAATATATGTGTTGTAAGTATGTAATTCGACTAAGGTTTGTAACCCCAAAAAATTAAAAAAGTATATAGAAAGGTACCTACCTAACTAAAATTCACACAAGACATTTAATTCGTAAATTTTACTCTTTTGTCATATTTACTTCGAAATATTATAATATAATTAAATTTCAATACGGGCTTCTAGTATATTAAAGAGTATTAATAGGATTAGAAGTCACAAAGGGCACATAAAAGTTACTTAATTTAGTAAAAACCTTGTATGAAAACTTCGTGTATATCGCAGGGAAAATTTTAAAGTTGCTAAAAAAATTAATCAGTACCTATGCAAAGAAAAATAATATTATAACAAATTAGCTTTTGCCTGCGACTTTGTCCCCTTAGACTTAATTTACCGGAAATAAAATAAATAAACAATTATTTATTGCCACATTAAAAAAAGGAAAAATAAAAATATAACTAAGCCATCAACCAACGAGGTGGAAGGATGACTAAATCGCAGGTTCACGGTGGATGCAAGCCACTTCCAACAAAGTTGTTAAACTGACATTTGATTTTTTACTAGCTGTTGCCAGCAACTTCGTCTGCAAAGAAGTAACAAACAAACATCCATCCACCCATCCATCCATCCATACTTTCGCATTTATTATATTAGTTAGATGCATAGTAACAAGGTCACGTGACAATTGGTAACAGATAGAAAAGTTATGCTTACTCACCTGTTATGGGTGGTGTAGCACGCGTCACGGAATGACGAGGATCCGGGTTCGATTCCCAGTCATAGCTTTACTTACAACAACACAATAACACACTCAACAATACACACAACAACATACATAGTATAAGCTTTGCTTAGTTTGGGACTGGGTCAATTGGTGTAATTTATTTTGTCCGATGATATATATATATTTTTTATTTATTTACTTTTCGGATTTTTTATGTGTTTTAATTTTCAGTATCGTTTAGAAATTTCAGGGCTATTAAGGGCCTGTCTTACCACTCCTTAACTGTCAGTTATCTATGATGACGTCTCTGTCTGTCTCGTAGTAATAAATAGAGACGGAATCATAGATAACTGACAGTCAAACTAACCTAACCTCCTGCTGAAATATACCGGGACAACTGTAAGTGTGTTTGTATTTAACACCGATCTGTTCCAACATCCTGTGACAAAGTTTCTGCGTGCCATATTCCGGCTGAGTACATCGACAGAAAAGTTTTTTTTTTATCGTGGTCGCAACCACAGAATGAAGAGCTAACAGAGACTCAGCTTTACACGATGGCCACTCGATAAATATGATTCTCAGATGGAGTCTGGTGTTTTAGTAGGTTTCGTGGCGACGTTGACAATAAGACCCCTGACTATTGTTAAACTGAATAAAAACACTGAACACCATATATCCTCAAAATCTTTCGCATTTATAATATTAGTAGGATGTATCGAATGTATATAAATACACGAGTGACTATTTAATCTAAGGTTAGCAAGGGCCACTTGCACGGACCAGGGTTAACGACTTAACCCCGTGTTAGATGCTAACCCGGGGCAAAATAGTGTCAAAATGTATGGAACTGTCAAACCTAACCCAGAGTTAGCTATTTATTTTTTTAACTCTGGACTGTGCAAGTAGGCCTAAAGAGTTTGTGAATGAAGGTTTGCCTCTGTTGAATCATTACACTATGGCTGAAACCAACTCCCGCTATCTATTTTGGCTGAGCCTCAAGTATTGACCACAATAATGAAAACACAACGTGACTCTTAATCCGCCAGAAATAAAGGCGATTTCAGTTCGTTTTAACCCACTTTTTTACTTGGCAGCTCAAACGATGTCCAATTTATTTAAAGCTGTTACAACACTCCTACGTCGTACAGAATAAGGGTGATTTTTGGTTGTTTTATGGTTCATATAGTTTGACAGGTGGTCGCGTAAATGGTGGCATCACACGCACGAATAGACGTGGTCATAATCGCATTATGGCACGTAACCGCTTAACAATAAGTGTTATTTTCGAATATAGGTTAACTCAGTGGTGTAAGCGAGTGTTATTATGTATTTTTAGTGATGTTCATGTATTTAAATAAAGATTTTTGAAGCTACAGTTATTAGAGTTTCGTATCCAAGTAGAACCGTGTAATAATGCTGTTCCGATTTTCAAATTTTAATTTACTTAGGCGCGTTACAGTGGCCATTTATTTTGTTAAAACTGTTTCATAAGGAATACAATTGATTCTATCATTATTATGATCAAAGCATCACAAAGAAAGTAAAAATGAAAAAACAATGTAAGAAAGTAGAAATACTTAAGTAAAAATGTTACAAAGTAAATGGCATTAAAAATAGTTGATCGAACTTGGCCAGCACTATAGAGCCCCTTAATTGTTACCGTTTCATAATGTTCGGAATGGCTGCAATAATAAATTGATGCTCGCCGTCGGAACAATTAACACTGCCACCTGGTGCCAAAGCCATAAACTAACCTTTCCGAGACGGTGCTTAGAAGATATTGTGCCGGTTCATAATTTTTAAGACTTGGCCTTTTTATACTCCTTCGTAAATTCGCAATT
This sequence comes from Pandemis heparana, assembly GCA_963854515.1. Classification (NCBI taxonomy): domain Eukaryota; kingdom Metazoa; phylum Arthropoda; class Insecta; order Lepidoptera; family Tortricidae; genus Pandemis; species Pandemis heparana. The sequence continues at coordinate 1,701,398 of OY978031.1, read as the reverse complement.
TAAGAAAGCGATACTAATTGGGGACGAAAAAGATATTAAATACTTAACATTTTTAAAACTGGTTTTTCCAAAGACTAACTTAGCTTTTGCGGCTTCATTAGGATAAAAGTTAATTTTGTTTCTTAATTTATCGAACACGGGAATTTACTTTAGAGAGAAAAAGTATGTTAAGGTGTTAAGTTTTGTCAAAATCCATTCAGTTATTTACGTGCGATTGAGTAACAGAAAAACTTTAACATTCAACGTGTCGCAATTCGACTAACCACCTTATTTTGGGAATTATATAGGTTATAATTTAGAAAAAATATATAAATAAAATAATATTGTGTATTTGAAGTTTTAAGATTTATGTTTATAGTGGCTAATAACTACTAAGTACGAAATCCATGATTTTTATTCCAAAGTTCATTAAGTACCTGAAAAAAAAAACTTGCCACTGACTTTGTATCACTAGCCATACAACATACAACCCGAGACACCGTTTCCAATTAGAAGAGATTTAAAAAAAAATCTGAACACTAAAATATTTTTATCTTGAACTTGGCCCACCTTTCACAATCATATCAGAGATATCGTTCTGAATTCCCGTAAATTCCCGAACGTTCCCGAACGCTTCCGAACAAATAAATATAATAGCCCCGACACAGAACAGAACCTTAGTATTACAAATGAATCAAAAATATCTGGTAAATGTTATCCTCGAATTTTGATAATTGTGGCTTAAATTCAAAGTAAACTAGGCCCTTTGTGGACGGGTTATGGTCTTCAGCTGTGTTATTCCGGTTTGCATGTTTTTGACAGTTGAAAGCACTTGTAATTTGGACGAGGGTAGGGTGACAAGATACTCGCTTGAAGGTAGGATAGGACTGTTGAAGTCTCGTCGGTGCTTTATAAAGCACTTTGCATTATTTACTACGTAATGGGTTAGGTTGAGTTAATTCTAGTATCATTGTAGTATGATAGGACGTCAATGTAGGCATTGTCTAGAAATTAATTAAATTATCTAAGTACCTAACATGGGAATGATGACATCAAAAGATTTACATACATACATAGAGTCACGCCTCTTTCCCATAGGGGTAGGCAGAGACTAACTTCCACCTTGCTCGTATTCTGACATAACTGTTTTGCTTCTTCCACATTCATCAATCTCTTCAAGAAAAAAAAAGAAGAATAATAGGAGACGTTTTGAAAAATGGGCAGGTCAGGAGTACCTAAAACCGGCGAGCATGTATGAATATGATCTACGAAGATACAATACAACTAAAAAAGCATGAAATCCAATGTCTTAAAACAGACTTCCAAAAGTATTATACGTTTTAATATTAGTTAACTTTAATTTATGGTGAAAATTTGATCGTAAATTATCGAAACTGTAACATAATTTTGGTCGAACTTAATGCATGAAACTACTTTGCTAAATTTTGCTTTGCGTGATTTAGGTACGTACCTGCTTTGGGAATAACAGACAAAAAAATATTATATATAAATTCCTAAGGAAGGAATACAAACAAGTCCAGCTCCACTTCAAAAAAAGAAAATTGGATATAAAGTAAAAATCTGTTTAAAATAGCTCTGCTGGGACTCATTTCCTAAATACCTAGAAAATAATGTGGCGGAATTTTCTGAGTTAAACCAATAAACTGAATTATTCAATTCCGTATTTCCACATCACGGAAAAGAATTTTTGCTAAAAGCTTTTTACTTTTGCGATATATTTTTTAAATTTGCCTTTTCACATTCAGCTTTTATTCAACTTGAACCATGCTGAAAAACATAGTTTCGGCTAAAATTTTATGTAATGACGTTTTAGACACAGTTATGTTAGCTTTTTTCTTAAATCAGAAAAAATATCAGTTAATGTAACCACCAACCAAATAATAAATAGGCGCAGGCATAATGCTGAGTCGTTTACTTTTTTGGTAGTTTGTGCATTTACTAACTGTGTTCATATGAAACTGCAAAAAAACTTAAATAAATCTCTTTTATTTTCACTTTTTTATAATTCTAGCTGTTGCCAGCGACTTCGTCTGCAAAGAATTCGTTTATCGCTATCCCGCGGGAACTACGCAATTTTCCGTGATAAAAAGTAGCCTATGTGCTATTCCAGACTTTTTTCTATCTATGTGGCCAATTTCATTCAGATCTGTTGGGCCGTTCTGGCGTGATTGAGTAACTAACAAACATCCATCCATCCATCCATCCATTCAGTTAGATAGGTAGTACACTTATCGTCATGATAGGCTTTTTTTGAGTACCTAACATTGAAATGTTATATTATTGCTCATTTGCACTAAAAATTAAAAAATACTAAGTAGCTCACGCCTGTAGCTTTACACCCTTTGCTAAACCTTACCCCTAAATTCTGCAACATCAATTCTTTTCCTTGTCTAAATATGAATGATAGAAGAAAATTCTGTGCAAAAAAAAACTGCTTCCTAGATACAAGAATTTGAGCGTTAGTGAATAAGTCAGAACTTTTCTATTTATTATATTACGATCGTTAAATTAGTTCATCCAAGAAGTGAATAATTACTTCGCCAAGTTGAAATGGTAAGTTTCTTGTATCATTTCGACATTAAACATTGGCGTATTTGGCCTCAGCAATTTCTTAGAAATGTATAAAGCCTTTCGCAATGATAAATAATAACTGTCCTTCAAGACCCTCTGAATGATCTAAGTACCTAGCTCAAACGTTCATTAACATTTAATTACAGGCCTCTGTACTTTGTAAAAGACAGAGTGAGAGTGTCCTAGATTTTTTAATATAATCTGTGGTGTTATGATACATCACACCATGTTGCTAAAAATCGCTTGGGGCCGTAACTTTATACAAAAAAACATGGATTAGAAATTAGATATTGAATTGCAATCATATGAGTTAGAATGTGCGGCATTTATAACTTTAATAGATTCTGGTTTGATAATTTTTCTCAGGACAAAACACTTAATTTAGCAAGTAAATTCTTAAAAAATAAAAAAAAATGTGTTCTTCCACGCTGGTCTAGCACAGGAAAAACATAGAATCTATCAGTTGCTCTTCCCGCGCAGATGGTAAAATATCGACGGAATGGGTGAAAATCTTAGGAGTCATGTTTTAGGCGATGCGGCTAGCAACCCATCACTAGTTTGATTTTCTTTTCCACCTTTACGCTAAACGTGGCCTTTATGTCCTGTTACCTAAGGCTCTATCTACCCTGTAAGGGAAAAAGGCGTGATTTATGATGTATTATTATGAAAAAATGAAAAAAAAAACGCATTCATACATACATATCGTAACGCCTCTTTCTCACAGGTAGGCAGAGACTACTTTGTTCGACTTGCTACGCAGAGACTACTAGGTAGAGACTACTTTGTTACACTTGCTTCTACTTGCTATATTATGTTAAAAAACATACATACATACATATCGTAACGCCTCTTTCCTACAGGGGTAGGCAGAGACTACTAGGCAGAGACTACTTTGTTACACTTGCTTCTACTTGCTATATTATGTTAAAAACATACATACATACATACATATCGTAACGCCTCTTTCCCACAGGGGTAGGCAGAGACTACTTTGTTCCACTTGCTACGCAGAGACTACTAGGCAGAGACTACTTTGTTACACTTGCTTCTACTTGCTATATTATGTTAAAAAATAATATAAGCTATATCTTTGTGTTATTGACAAACATTGAGAGAGAGAAATAATCCATTTACACACATTCGATACACGTAGACATAAGAAATACTTACATTGCATAGAAGCACGGCTCTTTTAACACTGGATTTTACATTAACTTACCGATTTTCTACGGAACCCTCGGTGTGCGAGTCCGACTCGCACTTGGCCGGTTTTTTAAGCTTAGTGGTTATCACTAAGTTATTCGATCGTTTATAGATAACACGTATCTTTTGTAAATCTCTTTCTATTCCCGCTAAGCAGCAGTGCTTCCACTGCTGTGTTCCGGTGTGGAGAGTAAGACAGCCTGGGAAATTACGAGCACAAGAGGCATTTCATCTTAGCCCTCTAGGTTGGCAACGCATCTGCGATCCCTCCGGGGTTGCGGGTGTCTATGGGCAGTGGTGATCACTTACCATCAGGTGACCCACTTGCTCGTTTTCCTTCCTATTCATATATAAAAAAAAAACCTATTGTCTAGACGAAGCCCTCCAAGACTTTGATGTCATAAAAACTCCGAAAAGCTTTCCAAGTCTGGCAAAGCTGTTGAACGAGGCAAACTTGTTTAAAATAAATCGAATGTTTTTAATTTTGTCACTCCATTAAACTTCAATGAGCTAAGGTCACTCGAGCTTGCTTTTTATACCCCATTATGTTTTTCAAAAGAGTAAGATTTTCTCAATAGGAGTGACTGAATGTTGCCTGAAATTTTTCAATTTTTCAATATTTTGGTAAGTACAATATTATTTCGCATCGGTGATCTGATGCTGAAGAGTTGCGAAACTGAAGTGGCAGTGGGCGGGGCACATTGCTCGCAGGACCGATGGCCGATGGGGTCAGAAGGTTCTCAGAATGTCAGAATGTTTTTACAAACTATAATCTATTTTAAAGACTTTCTTTCTTCTCCTTCTTCTTTTTGTCGCATTCTATACTAAACTTCAATGTAACTTTTATTTTCGTATTAAAGCGATAAAATACTATATCTCATTTAATATGACGACCGTATGGCCTAGTGGTTAGAGAACCTGACTATGAAGCTGGAGGTCCCGGGTTCGATCCCCGGTCGGGGTAGATATTTGTATGAAAAATACGAATGTTTGTTCTCGAGTCTTGGATGTTTCATATGTATTTAAGTATGTTTATCCGTTGTCTAGTGCCCATATCACAAGCTTTGCTTAGTTTGGGACTAGGTCAATTGGTGTCAATTGTCCCAAGATAATTATTTAATTATTTTATTTAATAAGGAAATAAAAGTCCGTCATGATGAATTATTGCATTAGACACATTAATACACTAAAATCGAAGTGCACTACAGACGGATATTTGATAATTTCATTCAATTTCTGTGAAATAATCGCAAAAAATCACCAAAAATGCGACGTTGCGAGCTCAGCACGGATGCAGCCTCTTAAGCCTCTAGTGTAGTGTAAGTTTTCACACAGTATGTATTTTTGGTAAAAATTCCATTTAGATACAGGGAGAAATATTATACCCCCACGACCTCCACCCACAAAACCACGTCTTTATGTATGTTTTTACAAACTATAATCTATTTTAAAGACTTTCTTTCTTCTCCTTCTTCTTTTTGTCGCATTCTATACTAAACTTCAATGTTTAAATATTAAAATTAAAAAGATATAGAATTCGGAACAAGGGGAAAGTCAGAGTCTGCTTAGGGCTTCCGCTGGAAGCAGATGTATTGTTTCAATTAGTTTAAAAGATTAATGAATTAATGATCAAAATATTCAAGAAAATGCGGTTTAATTGAAGGAATTAATAGTAGATTGTGCTATCTCAGCTACATCATCTCGTTTTAAAGTGCTCCTAAGAGCCTCTCCAGTCACCATCTAACTAATATTATAAATGCGAAAGTATGGATGGATGGATGGATGGATGTTTGTTTGTTACTCAATCACGCCAGAACGGCCCAACGGATCTGGATGAAATTCGGCACATAGATAGAGAAAAGTCTGGAATAGCACATAGGCTACTTTTTATCCCGGATAATTGCGTAGTTCCCGCGGGATAACGATAAACGAATTCTTTGCAGACGAAGTCGCAGGCAACAGCTAGTACTATCGAAGTTCTAAAATTTTGCCCAGAACTGTGAAGCCCTTCTGGGCCCCGTTTCTCGAAGCTTATTAGACTAATAATATTAGTGTTTTGTTTCATTCTTTCGTTTAATTTACGAGACATGACACTAATATTATTAGTCTGATAAGCTTCGAGTCCGCGGACCGGGAGACGAGCTGTTGGTAGGCCTTCAACAAGATGGAGCGACGACCTGATCAGGATCGCGGGAGCGCGGTGGATGCGGAAGGCACAGGACCGGTCCGAGTGGAGGGCCTTGGGGGAGGCCTATGTCCAGCAGTGGACGTCTTTCGGCTGATATGATGAAGCTTCGAGAAACGGGGCCCTGGCGTAAAAGTTTGACAAACATCCACATACCCATACAAATGCTTATACACAACACAAACTTTCGCATTGATTATATAAAGGATTTACGGAGGAGCAAAGCGGGCATTGGGTTAATCTTGGTGATTCTATTAGAAAGAGACAAAAACATGGCGCCTCTTATTCAAAGCGGGCATCAAATTCAAAACGCATTCTGTCCCTTAATGAATCCGTAACTCCCATTAAACAGCCATCACAAAAAGAGATTAATGATCAGAAACGCTATAATTGGAAAATAGAAACTTTGCGATTTAGTAATTAGTGAGTTGACAAACAACGAGTTCCTGCAACTTCCCACTTACACACAGACAATATTGGAGAAGATCCTTTACTATATCTACTAATCTAATCTTACTAATATTATCAAAGCGAAAGTATGGATGGATGGATGGATGTTTGTTTGTTACTCAATCACACCAGAACGGCTCAACGGATCTGGATGAAATTCAGCACATAGATAGAGAAAACTCTGGAATAGCACATAGGCTACTTTTTATCCCGCAAAATTGCGTAGTTTCCGCGGGATAGCGTTAAACGAATTCTTTGCAGACGAAGTCGCTGGCAACAGCTAGTTAGGTACAAATGGAGAAAGAGAAACATTTATTTACACACATTTGATACACGTAGATTTAAAATATGAAAAAATACAATCTAATCTAACTAATATTATAAATGCGAAAGTATGGATGGATGGATGGATGGATGTTTGTTTGTTACTCAATCAAGCCAACGGCCCAACGAATCTGTATGAAAATCGGCACATAGATTTTTATCCCGGAAAATTCCCGCGGGATAGCGATAAACGAATTCTTTGCAGACGAAGTCGCAGGCAACAGCTAGTATACTATAAATGTATATGCGCAATTTTTCTGTCTGTCTGTTACGCTTTCACACTTAAACCACTGAAACAGATTTTAATTAACTTTCAATATGAGACTACCGTGAGACTCAATTATAGTTTCACGAAAACCACAAGGCTAGCTATTAGAACTACATAATTCAAATTTCCGCCGCGTCTGCCTGAAGACCAATTTTTCTTAAAATTCGGCAATTTGTTAAGGCGTAACAATTGTGAACCATAAAGCGGTAGCAATTACATAAACAGACAGATAACACTCACAAACCTTTGTTTATAGCATTAGTATTATTTGTGTTCTCGCTGTGGATAATTTATCTGCGCCATCCTGAGTGCCTTCGCAGATCCCATCTTCATTGGGTTTTATTAAGTTTTATTAATCGCCGATGACAATTACTTGTTATTAGATTAACAGTGCCTGAGTAATGGACGTCTTAATTACTTTCCATTATTAATTAATATAATAGTACGGGTCCTTAACTTAAAATACGGTCCCATCCTGAAGAAAGCGTGAAACTTGGCATGAATGTAGCTGTCATTATATGTGCTTCAATGTCGATATGGAAGCACGTCGAGAAATTATTTTTTCCCCCATCCCCCCCCCTTTTATGTAGCCTCTTAAGCAGAGCGACGCGGGTTCGAATCCCGGGCTCGCACCTTTGAGTTTTTCGGAATTGATGTGCGAAATTACATTTGAAATTTACCATATTAATATGACATATTAATGTAACGTACGGTAGTTTTATATTAAAAATCCCAATAAGGCTTAGTTACTCTGGGTTGGAAGGTCAGATGGCAGTCGCTTCTGTAAAAACTAGTGCCTACGCCAAATCTTGGGATTAGGTTGTCAAAGCGGACCCCAGGCTCACTGAGCCGCGGAAAATGCCGGGAAATACGCTAGGAAGATGATGATGAGTGTTATATAGGTTCCATTGAAGTCATCAACGTGACATTATTAACATGGTTAGATCTTACCGTGAGTGTAGTTTGTCAGTGGCAAGCCAATGCATTCTATAGTCTTTCTAAACATTACTTTAAATTATTAGGGTTCACTAGATCAACAACTGACTGCATAACCCATTTTGCAATACGTAGATAATTAAATGATAACCTCAAATACCGACACAATCGGTAGCCGTCCATGAGATTCCATCTTCAAAAGCTCTTTGAACGCAAATTGTCACTTTTGATTGCTTCTGGAAGGATTTTCGACAATTAAAGCCATCCACAATAATGGATTTTGTGAAAAGAAAAGAAGTAACATTAATTAGATACTCGGTATCTTAATTGGTGTCCTGCGGGAACTGATTAAAAATCGAACGCGATTCATTCGTATTTCAAAATGAGCTCTTAGAGGATCAGATATCCTGGTACTTAAGCTTTCCCTCCGTCTTACGCCTGACGCGAGTTTAACATTTTTTACCCATCCCAAAAAGTGCTCAGCGACGATAAAGAAGTTTATACTTCAAAAATCGAGCAGACATCTCAAAAACACACTCAAAGAGTCGTCTCGTGAGAGAGAGAAAGAGAGGTCTCGTGGTTTCAACTCCTAGCTGCAATTGATCCTTATTTCACGTGCTTCAATTAAATATTATCTATATTATACAGTGTTCTTACGCATATTGTATTTGTAAGCTAGCTTCTGCCCGCGACTTCGTCCGCGTAGTTTTTTTTTTGAGAATAACTTCATTTCATTTCATCTATTAAAAAAACCGCATTAAAATCCGTTGCATTGCTTTAAAGATCTAAGCATACTTCAGGACAGACAGACAGCGGAAAGCGATTTTGTTTTATACTATGTAGTGAAAAAAAGGGGGGGGGGGTTTCTTTTAATTGCCATTAGTTGAAGACATCCCATCCCTCGAGCCCCAAACGTCGAACGGCAAAGCGACAACATGGCGGCCTCCATTAAATCTTAGCCCGCTTCCCTCGAGGCATTAAAGTTGATAATTAAACCATTAATCAATTTGTATTTACCTGAGTCCCGGATTATTTATATTCGTTGATTAGTTGCGAAGTCTAGAGAAGTTTTATTAATGTTTTAAATGTGGCCTTCGACGGAATAAAAGTGATACTCAAAAGGAAGACTCCTCGAGTTTCAAATCTAAAATTCATTTATTTACTAGCTTCTGCCCACGAGTTCGTCAGCGTAAAATTAAAATTCTAATAGCTGTCTAATTAGTAGTTTAAAACTCGTATATTTCCCGTACTTCTTGACCGATAATACTTTTAATTTCACTTTTTGTCATCTCTTTTACGATATTTTTATATTTTGATAAGAAATGTGTAATTTTTTTTAATAATAATAATAATATAATAATAATAATAATAATTTATTTTGTACATACATTTGGTGCGTTACAAAGAGAAAAACATTATTCAGTTGTACAATAGGTCAGATGAAATTGTGGTCGAAGCTTTCGACCCCTAAACTAGGTGTTAAACCTGTGCCTTAGGGGCTTGAGTTCGCCGGAAAATTCAGTGTCGAAACAACATGGAATAGTACTGTGTAACAGCAGAGGAGAACTGACTCTAATTAGACAAGCAAAGTACTGTAAGGAGATGAACAAAAAGTCTAAAGATAAAAAATAACAAAGAAAACAAACAAATGAATATTTAAAATTACCAAGCAAAGCAGACTTATGATAAGGTTCTCCAACCAATTAAGTATCAGCACTAAAATATACGAAGTTAAGTTGAGTTAGATAAAGTTAAGAAATTTAAGTAATTTAAATAATTTAAATTACTTAAATGCACATTACCTACTGAAAGTTCAAAATTGCTTTTAACCTTCACTCCTTTGTAACTGAAAATATTCATTCTCCTACAGAACAAATTGAATTCGAAATGGCAACCGACCACAGAGTGGCTTCGGATCGAATCGTCACTCACCGACGTCTCGTTCTAATCTGTGGTGAGAAACGGGTGCAGAAATAAACTAAAAAGATTCCCATACACATGAAGGACGACATTTCACATTAGATATCGCTTCTGAGGGATAATTATCGTCTTTGTATTCTACACGCTATTGTTTTTTTATGTTATGTCTATAGGTCCGTCTAATTCGAAATATTATAAACGGGATATGAACCGCGATTACCTTTATTGAGCTCCCGATATTTCGATACACTTGCATGCATCATGATCACGGGTAGACTGAAGAAATTGCGGGTGGATGTTATTGTTGGGTAGACCGAGCTCTGTCTACCCTCATTCTTGCGCGTCGACTGCGTGCACTCTCGTTACCACTGGAACCGTTCTCACTCGAAACTCGATTCAAACACACTACACTCACAGTGTCACTTCGCCCACCCGAAATTGATTTTGGACGAGAATTATATAAGGAAATCACCGGATTCCAGATATTCGACAATTTAAACCCATCCTCACGATTAAAATTTTTATGTTTATGGATTTCAACCGCTTCCCTCACCAGTCTCGGTATATAGTGGCGTTCTGTCGAAATGATCTTAGGGCTGTGCAGCTCAATCCAGTGATTTGTTCCCGACTCAATAAGATGTTCAGCAATAGCGGATTTGCGCGTGTCATTATTTTTAACTGCATTATTTCGAATGAACTTAACCGTGAATCATTAAAAACTCTTAGGTCCGTCTAATTCTGTAGTTGGGGCACGACATGGTCAAAATTAAAGTTATATTTCTACAAAACAACCAAATAGCCACTTTCAACATGAAACTACCGTGAGACTCAAACATAATTACAACAAACCGGATAACTCACGTATAAAAAGCCGAAAGAATGCTCCGACAATTTGTTTTGGACTATTCCGTAGTCCTTCATCAGATTTGTTGAGTTTTCATACGTGAGTTATCTGGTTTGTTGTAATAACAAAATAGCCGTGGTAGCCTAGTGGCGTGGTACCTATAGCATCACAATCAGATTATCATGGGTTCGAATGTGGCCTCCCGGCTTGAGATTTTAGGAGTTTATGTGCCAAATTACATTTGCAATCAATTAACAATGAGTTTTTTGGAGAAAGAAAGCATCGTGAGGAATCCCTGCAAAGCAATCCAAGGGTGTGTGTGGAGTTCCCAATCCACGTGAGAACTCTATAGTTCTCACGTGGACAACAGGGCACAGGCCTCCTCACGAAATGAAAGGCTATCCCAAGCCCTTTCATTTCGTGAGTAGGCCTGTGCCCTGTTGTGTAACATTGGTAAAGACAAACCCGTCATATAACCACAAAAGAAGTCGTCCCATGATCAAAGTGCTCATGTACTAACGCAGAAAGAGAGCGCGTGTTGCCTACCTCGCAATTGCATTACGTGTGTGTGAAAGAGAGAGAATCATTTATTTACACACATTCCACATGGATATAAAAGAAAGACACATTGTGACACGGACACAGTTTTAATTCCAATGCAATTAGAACGGGACAAACGACAAACGCGGTTACACCGATGCAAATAAAGAAGGCATACGAAACGGGTGGATTTTCAATTTGCCGTCTGTCAAAAAAGGCATTTCAAAGGCGAGCGTGGAATGAAAACATTGGTATCAGTGTGAGGTGACAAAAGGATATCGGGATATTAACCGCCTTTGTGAGTAGGCTTGGTATGGAACAAGTTGCAAGATGATGCGTGGTTCCAAGACGAATTTAAAACATATTCAATGATACAGAACATTGCATCAATTTTATGCAAAAAATGCCTTGCAGCATTTTGGTAGAGCTGACACTCTTCAAACTGATAAACGGTTTTTAAACCATAGCTGAGAATCACCGCAAGGAAACTGGCTTTTGAATGAAAAATACCGAATCGAAATCACACAACATACTCAGAGAGATTGACGTCAAACTTATTATGTATATCACCCCTCTTTTTGCGTCTAGAGTTATAAAAATGTTTATATGTATACCTACAGACTGAGTGTAGTCATCATCATCATCATCATCAGCCTGAAGACGTCCACTGCTGAACAAAGGCCTCCCCCTTAGCACACCATAATGAACGACAAGTCGCCACCTGCATCCACCGGTTTCCCGCAACTTTTACGAGTATTACTGAGTGTAGTAGAGAGTCGTAAATATAGCGATAACGCCTGGCCACCAAACCTTCTCTTGTCATGCTTGTAGTAGATGCAATCCCTCCCTCATCTTCTACACAAAACATACATAAATCCCAAAAACATAATTACCCGTACACCACACAAAACAATGACGCGGTTTGATGCACCTACGGAATCATCCACGTAGAGTGCACCGAGCACAACTGTTTAGCATGCAAACCAATGTAAATTTAGAGTATAATTTTACACACATTTCGAAAACAACACTGTTTTAGAGTTCATAGATCACTAGGCTAGTAGGCTACCACGTAGTATGCCTATCTAAATAGCTTCTACGCCAGTTGTATTTAAAAATTTGAAGCCAGTCCCTGCCACTTCAACCGGAGAATTGAGCGTAAGCATCTCATGTGGAAAACATCGAGACGCTTTATATCTCCTTTAACAAAGGCACAATGATACAGTAGCATAAAGCAGGATAGGTAGAATAACTGCCTTATAGACGTTTTTGTGTGAAGCCTTAGGTCATGCGAGTTTTAAACTTTAAACGTAACTTGCCATACTGCCACTACTCTCGAAGTCCGTGAAGATATTTCAGATTTTATCTAAATAACACAGCTAAAGTGACGATGGGCGGGGCAGATGGTCGAAGGCGGTCACAGAGTAGTGGCCAATTGGGTCGAAGATCAGTGGGCAGACCACCAGCCCGTTGGTCAGATGACATATGGAATTCGGCTGGAAAACTTTGGATGAGGCACAGTACCGGGCATAGTGGCGTGAAAATGAAGAGGCCTTTACTCAGGGTAGATGTAGGCTGATTAGATCTAGATATTCGCTGAACCCCTTCTTCTTGCCTCTTAGACCACCATCGCGAGGGGAGTGAACAAGCCGCAATGCTATGGCAGGTGCAGGATGAAATTGCCTCTCCCCGAGGCCAAGCGTGAACCGACACATCGTTGTACCTGAAAACTGTTATGAACAGTTATACATCTTTGACATCAAAGAGAAATCAAACTAGTGATGGGTTGCTAACCGCATCGCCTATAACATGATTCCTAAGATTTTCGCCTATTCCCTCATAAAAACGAATGATTAAAGTAATTTGCTAATTACAAAATTATTATTATTATTGATGAATTTGGACGAAGCGAAAGAGGTAATGTCAGGATCGTAGCAAGTGGAACAAAGTAGTCTCTGCCTACCCCTGTGGGAAAGAGGCGTGACGATATGTATGTATGTATGTACAAAATTAGAGAAAAGTAATACCAATTTTGATGAACTTGTTAAATAAATTAAGTGTTCGTTGAAGTCAGGAAGGTTTTGTGAAGAGTAAATATGTACAATCGTCATTTTATAGAAATCATACAGTATAAGGGTGCGACCAAATCGCCGTGTATACGCAGTGACTCGTCGTATGCGTCACGTTTTCTCACCGTTTCTTCGTACATTTTGTTGCGATTCCGTAACGTCACCGTTATTTAAGCGGCGGTGTGGTCGCACCTTAAATGGACCGCTCTATATAGAAAGACAGACGAAGCGTTCGCTTATAACAAGGCTCTGTTGAGAACCTTTCGAGGAACCCTAAAATAACAAAAAACACGGCAGTAAAAAGCTCGTAACTTAACTCCACTTTAACAACCTTAACCGGCCTACTATATCCTCGTTTGTATGTTTGTCTCTATGCAGCTCTCTAGGGGGATGAAATATCAACCCTCTAACAATATCCTTGAGAGTAATGAAGTTATCTCGTCTTGAAAATCCATGTGTCTCGTGTTATAATATACTTTACTCGCCCCCGGTTTTCCCGCGGGAATTTGACATTTGTTAGGGGTTATATAGGCTGTTTTGTGACCATCTCTGCGAATCCCCTTACAGCAAAACGCATGTTTTGCCTATGTTTGTGACATCCTGCACCTGTGATTCCCCAAGTCTTGCAGGTGTCCATGGGCGATGGTGATTACTTTCCATCAGGTGACCCGTCTGCTCGTTTTCCCCCTCTTATATATAAAAAAAAACCGATTCCCCAGATGGGTTCCATCTGCACGGAAAGAGAAGTAACTGGTACATTCTATGTTTTTTCTTTGCTTCTAGACCTGCATGGAGGAGACAAATTAACACTTTTTTTTATTTGAATAGGAAGGCAAACGAGCAAGTGGGTCACCTGAGGGTATGTGATCACCACTGCCCATAGATACCCGCAACCCCGAAGGGATCGCAGATGAGTTGCCAACCTAGAGGGCTAAGATGAAAATGATTCTTGTGCTCGTAATTTCCCCGGCTGTCTTACTCTCCACACCGGAACCCAGCAGTGCGCACTGCTGCTTAGCGGCAGGATTAGCGAGTAAGATGGTGGTAGCGATCCGAACCGGACCTTGCACGAGGCCTTACCACCAGCAATAAAAAACCAGTAGGCTTATTTGTCAAAATGAACACGATGGCGATTGCGAGCGAGTTAGACAATAAGCCTACTGAATCCCTTCGAAATACAGTATATAGGTAAAATACCTATGTAGGTACCATTTTGCGTTCTCTCAAGAACATTTCCTTTTGTTTTTCAATTATACTCGGGCGCAAAAACCGAGTCACTTCCCGTAGAAAGTTGTATGAAAGTGACCCGATTTTTTTGCTCCCTAATATAATCTCCTTAACAAAAACATTCATATTTGCGAGTCAAATATTCTTGAAACTTAAACTTACGTAATTACGTACTTAATTACAGTCCGACACCCAGAGAACTTAATTAAAATTAACAAAGCTGATACCTTATAACAGAGGTGTCAGGATCACAAAGAAATGTATTTAATTAATATAATAATGAAACAGTCTCACAATTTTATTTGTTCTAATTAGAGTTTATAGAAAAAAAAATGATCTTGTAAGCTGCAAACACAAGCCTTGAAACATACATACTACATACATACCGTCACGCCTCTTTCCCACAGGGGTAGGCAGAGACTATCTTGTTCCGCTTGCTACGATCCTGACATACCTCTTTCGCTTCATCCACATTCATCAATCTCTTCATACAAGCTTGTCGGTTTCGGGTACTCTGGACCTGACCTTTTTCCAAAATAATATTACAAGCAATAATTGATGTACAATACTAATACTCTTTATTGAATACCACAAATCAGTACAAAACAATACAGAAACAAAGAACAAAGTAGATAATAGGCGGCCTTGGCGCTTAATAGCGATCTCAACCAAACAACCAATAAGACAAAGGAATAAGTTGGAGACAGTTTAAGTAGGTGGCGGAAACAAATAGGAGAAACGCAGGGATAATAAAACAACAATACTAACATAAATAATACATACACACATAACATACATATTATAGCAGTTAAACAGTTGTAAGTAACGGTAAAAGGTCATCGAGGGAATGGCATGATATTACATACATACATACATATCGTCACGCCTCTTTCCCACAGGGGTAGGCAGAGACTACTTTGTTCCACTTGCTACGATCCTGACATACCTCTTTCGCTCTTTCGCTTGATATTACATATGATAATAATAATAATAATTTTATTTACGACCAACAAGGATCATTGTGTTGGTAACATTTTGATAACTTGTTTTAGTGTTAGTAATTACATGAATTTTTAATTATGGTAACAGTAGTTGCAGGCATGCATCATACAGCAGTTATATAAATACAGAAAGTCTGTTCTGCTCGCTATCATGTTCAGGATGGTGTTGGGGCTGGCCCGGACCCTACGCACCAGGGATGTGGCTCTCTTGCGCATAGTGGTATAAAAGCATTCCACCCGTGCCTCGGCAAACATCCCCGACGCTATACATAATCTAGGCAATAGGGAGTAGATATGTTACTATCGCGCCCGAGTTGAAGATTCATAAATGACCCAATCGTCTCATGTCGCAATTATGACAAGCCACAGTATGACAGTCAATGTGACATTATGTGTGCGAACGTTTTTCAAACGCAATTTACTAGGAACGTAACATATCTATTGGGGAATGGGCAAAAGCCTTAGGAGTCATATTACAGGCGATGCTGCGGCTAGCAACCCATCATTATATTGATTCCCCTTTCCACCTATACGCCCACAACCACGCTAAACATGGCCTTTAGATGTTTTTCCCTGAGCCTAAAGACGTATTTATCTAACTAATATTATAAATGCGAAAGTATGGATGGATGGATGGATGGATGGATGGATGGATGTTTGTTTGTTTGTTACTCAATCACGCCAGAACGGCCCAACGGATCTGGATGAAATTTGGCACATAGATAGAAAAAAGTCTGGAATAGCACATAGGCTACTTTTTATCCCGGAAAATTGCTTAGTTCCCGCGGGATAGCGATAAACGAATTCTTTGCAGACGAAGTCGC
Organism: Pandemis heparana; assembly: GCA_963854515.1. NCBI lineage: Eukaryota > Metazoa > Arthropoda > Insecta > Lepidoptera > Tortricidae > Pandemis > Pandemis heparana. The sequence continues at coordinate 1,685,036 of OY978031.1, read as the reverse complement.
TGGCAACAGCTAGTGTATTTATATATATTAAGCATTAAGTATCATTTTATCCGTCTCAAATTATGACATCATAATGTTCATCTCAAATAATATATCCAAATCATCCAGATGTTGAATATGAATCAAATTACTTATGAGGAGCCTTCAATATATATCGTCGTAATATTTCAGAATTAGCCTAATGAGGGTGAAACGAAGTATAAATCAAGTCGAATTATTATTAAAAGCATTATTTCTTCAAAGGACCATCAGATCTATGTGATATACAGATATATTTATCATGATTTAGGGATTATATTCATACATACATGCGGTCACGCCTCTTTCCTACAGGGGTAGGCAGAGACTACTTTGTTCTTTGTTTCTGCTTTGTTTGTGTTTGTTGTTGTGGGTTATAATTATTTAATATATTGTGTGCACTAGCTTTTGTGTACGTCTTCGTCCGCGCAAATAACATCAAAGTAACATACCTCCCTCATCCACTCATGTCTTTAATTTTTTAATTTTTTAATTTTAATTTTAATTTAACTAACATAGTGTTTAAGTTGTATTACTAACCCGATATGGACCTTGATGTTCAAAATAAATGATTTTTATTTATTTATTTATTTAATTATGAACTCTTTATTTCCTATCCCGTCCTTTTTTCCCGTGGGAAAATCGAAATATCCCTTCTTATAGCTACTTTTACCTGCGTAATCTTAATCTGCGGAGTAATATTGTCTTCTAAATATGAAGTCTTTAGTTTTATCCCGTTCTTATATCCCATGGGAAATTTGAATAATCCCTTCGTAATGCGTACTTGCACGCGAAATTTCATTTATTCTACATAATAAATGTATAAATAAGTCTCATTTATTCTCTATCCCGCGGGAATTCCAGAATCCCATGTTAGTGTACCTTTTACGATAGGTACTAAGGGAACATAATCTGCCGAATTTCAAAGCTGTCGCTTTAGTGGTACGAGATTTCGGGATTTTCCAATCCCATGGGAAAATCCGGAAAAAAGGAGCCTGACCCTACTTAATTTAATTTAAATCCGTCTAGCTGTTTTAGCGTGAAGAAGTAACAAACTCTGCCCACTAGTGGACCGCACCAGAGATGACGACCTATATTATAAACATAGCGTACAAAATTAGGTATGTTTCAATAAATAGAGCAGACAAACGGTATTTGCGTGCAACTGTATACCGTTATATCTCTGCTGTACAAACTCTGTGTGTGTTTAGCAACATAGCATATGTGTTGCTAGAATAATAGCAACGCTATTCTGAACTTAGTGCTTTCGTTGCTAATCTACAAATCCTGGAGATTTCAGACCAGAAAACTGATAAAATAGTGGGAATTTCAAATGGAGGCAGTGGAAAAAGAAAGGTATAGTAGCTGCAGTAAATTTCCCGTGAAGGGTGAAAAAAAAAAGTTAATTTGTGACAAATACAAGTAGTTAAGAAACAAAGAACATAAAAAGCTACAGATAAATAAATTGTCACAAAATGGTCCCAACTCAGCATTTGCTGGCCTTGCAGCCAGCGCTGGTCTTCCGTTACATACATTCATACATAAATCACATATTTATCAACCCTTAGTGGTTAGGTATAGACTCTGAGGTATCAGGACCTGAACACCACGTATAGCTGGGTACGTATTAAAATACATAATGTTCAAAATGTATAATGGGCTAAAATACATAATGGTTCATAATATATAATGCGATTTTCTCAGAAAGTGACAAATTAACATGATTGTTATAAAACAAACCAAACCCAACCTAAACCAATCTATAGATTACGATATCAAAAAACTTTATTTAGCTAATAGTTTTACAGAAAATAGCATTATATATTTTGAACCATTATGTATTTTAACCCATTATACATTTTAAACTTTATGTATTCTGACCCCCCCCTCCCCCCTTTTAGCTACTAGTAGGAGGGTTCTTCAAAAAACGAGCCCATTCTTTTCTTAAATCCATCCCTTTTATAAAATGTATTAATTGTATTATAGGTAAGTTAAGTAGAATTTAAGTACTATTGTAAATCTATTTTATTTTGAAAAAATGACTTTCTGCCAAGTTTCTTGCGGCGCATTCTTCTTGGCAATGATGGTCTTTCCGAATGCGCTGGTATATTCAAAAAAAGACATGTAAAAGAGCCCTCGGCGGCCTATTTGCAAAATAAACTTTTGACTTTTGTCTTAAAAGGCCCTTCCAACGCTCTTATGTATATAAATTTATTTTTCTCAAGCATGCTCGGAAATGTACGCGTTAATGTCGCGAAATGAAGCCAAGAAGTTTCACATTTACGGCCTAGGCCAAGAAGTAATGTGGCGCGGTCGGCGGGTGCGCTCGGCGCGGTGCGGCGGCGCGGGGCGGGGCGCGGGGAACATGGCGCGAGCAATAGTTTGTTCAAATGGCATGTTTCAAAAATTAAAAATGCGGCTAATTAAACAATTTTTACTTGATTTCCTCGCATTGCTTGAGAAAAGCACTATACAATCCTCGGCCGGAAACAGGGATTGCAGGACTCGCTTTATCCGGCCTCGTCTACGACTCGGCCGTGTACCCCAATCTCGTCCTGCAATCCCTTACTTCACGGCCTCTGCAGTAATGTACTATTATTTTATTTTTAGCATGATTGAAATGAAATTAAATGGCACCTAAGTAATTTTTTTCAAGAAACATTCTATCATTAACTCTTTCGATCTGTCAAATCTATTCAAAAATTAAAAAACTGAAGCTGTTTTTTGGACAGTACTTTTGAATTAGGACGGCAGTGTATATAAAAAACCGGCCAAGTGCGAGTCGGACTCGCGCACGAAGGGTTCCGTACCAGCAATACTCTGTTGTATGGGAGCCCCCCTTAATTATCATTATTATTTTGATTTTAGTATTTGTTGTTGTAGCCACAATAAAAATACATAATCTGTGCAAATTTCAACTATCTAGCTATTACGGTTCTTGAGATCTAGCTCGGCGAGTGGTAGCCATGAAAAAAGGCTAAAATATCACGTTTTTTGTATGGGAGTCCCCCTTAATTATTATTATTATTTTGTTTTTAGTTTTTGTTGTTATAACGGCAACAGAAATACACAATCTGCGAAAATTTTAACTGTCTAGCTATTACGATTCTTGAGATACAGCCTGGTGACAGACGGACGGACAGCGAAGTCTTAGTAATAGGGTCCCGTTTTTACCCTTTGGTTACGGAACCCTAAAAAGATGGTTCAGATTGTTTATACGAACTGCATCGCTGACGCGTTTGTCTAAATTTATTCTGTCTGTTTGCGAATTATTCTTGGGTATAATTAAACGGTGTGCGCAGGCGGCGGTATCATCGCAGCTCGCGGCGGAAGTTTGAGTTGAGCTGGATTTTATTGTGGAAATTTTCCATATCTATTGAATCAGGCGTTACCCAAGCGCCCAGGGGGGCTACTCCGAAACTCGATTTTCGAAGTTCGTATCACCCCGTCCCTCTCACTCTCCAATTAATAACTATTAGTGAGAACGGAACGGCACGAAACGAACTTCGAAAATCGAATTTCAGAGTATAAGGCCATTAATAGGAGTTATAGTTACAGATCATCGATGCTGAGATATTTTTTTATAAACAGTATTTTTGAAAGGAAATATCAAATGAATCAAGAAATTTTACTTCTTGATTTTTAATGTTCACTTTTTACGTTTTACCGTTAGAAATTTAATTTATAAACGACACTGAAAATTAGAACACATAGAAAAAACTGAAAAGTAAACAATAGTATTTTTGAAAAACAACATGGATTTTCCAAAATTTTATTGTCGTGTAAAAAACGTCTATTCAAGTTATCAATTAAACCCAAGTTAATGAACTATAAGAGTTTAATTAAAACAAACAGAATAATGTTGAGAATTATAGATTCTCCGCTCCGAATATAGACAGATAATTGTTGATAGATAACAATATTAAACAAATAATTATTAAAAGTAAAAAGACTAGACAACCTAATTTATGTTTCCCCTAACAGTGTCTTTCAAACAAAATTAAATGTTTCATAAAAAGGATAGTTAATACAATTAAGTCAAAAACTCTATTTTACTCATTAATGCAAATTAAAGAACATTTCGGAAACTCCCCGCGTATATAGATGACATAATGGTTCCACTGTGACCTTAATTCTGCCCCAAATAGATCAGTCTATACGCTAACGCGTTAAATACCGATATAGATCCACAATAAAGAATGCGCGATCTATTCATAGTTAGTTGCTGACGGGTATTTCTGAGCCTAACAGACTTTTAATGGTTCGCGTAGACTTGTAACATCTTTATTTCTGTTGATTGCGTAAGGTCTCTAGAGTAAAATTATATCGTAATATTTTACCAGGTTGGGTTAGTTACCTTAGGCCCTGTCTACCCCGTAAGGGATAAAGACGTCACTTGTGTAATGGGTTAGTTTGACTGAACAGCAGATATTAGTGCATTATATTACACTAGCTTCTGCCCGCGACTTCGTCTGCGTAGAATTAGCAATTGACATGTATAAGGCTATCCCCCGGGAACTATGCAATTTTCCGGGATAAAAAGTAGCCTATGTTTTAATCTATCGTACCTGCTATCTTCGTTCCAAATTTTATCCAAATCCGTCCAGTCGTTTTAGCGTGAAGAAGGAACAAACATACATACTCACTCACTCACATCGTCACATCGTCACAAACTTTCGCATTTATAATATTAGTAGGATTATACCAACTATTTTGATTCCTCTTTCCACCTATACGCCCACAATGGTGCTAAACGTGGCCTTTAGGTTTTGTTACCTTAGCCTCTGTCTACCCCGTAGGGATGAAGACGTGATTTATGTATACCACGGGCACGAAGAGCATACTTTTTCCAACAAACATAGACCTCACAATTTTCCTCTATTCTTTTTAAGTTACCCTTACATGTAAGTTACGTGAACTAGAGCAATCCAACCCGACATATCTCTGTAAATGGGATTCCCCGTGCCAGGAAGGGTAGAAGGGTAGAAGGGTAGGGCCACATTTTTCATACCTACCCGATTTCATGGGAATTTTTCACCCTAAATTGTATTTTGGCAGAATTATTTTAGCTATCTTGTTTTGGGGTCGGGAGCGCGGAAATTGGAATGAAGTGGCTTAAATATACACTAGCACGGGTGTTAGAAATGAATTATTTTACGCTCTAGGGTGGTTATAGAGCTTTTTGAGTGTTTAAACGAAACATTATTCTTTTCCGATTAAAACAACGAAAGATGCCGCTAATATTCACACTTGGCACAGCGCCGCTTGCTGTATTTCGTTATCACTACAATTATAAATATCGGCCAAATGGGAATCGAACTCGCGCTCCGAGAGTTTCGCACGAATTTAGCAAGTGAATATAAAATCCAGGGTTAACAGAGGCCTGAGTCCTTAGCAAAGCATAATCATAAGCTTAGGCCATTTTATATTTGTTGTTACTGCAACAGAAATATACCATAAGTGAAAATTTCAACTGTCTAGCTAACCCGGTTCATAAAATACAGCATAGTGACAGACAGACAGACAAAAAGGGATCCATTTTGACCCTTTCAGTACGGAACCTCAAAATAATATAAAAAAAAGTAAGTTTGTTTTTTACTTCCCAGTTTATTCAATAACATTTTTTGTTCCAGGTGACGGGATGATGTGTTAGTGCCACAGTGTTATGTGCGAGTGACGTCAGCGAACACAAGATGGCGCCCGTGTTGATTGTGCTCGCTCTGCTCGGCTGCTGCGGCGTCATGGCTGACAAAGGTACGATATAAATTAAAAAAAAAGCGACGAGTAGCACTCCGGGAGTGCCGGCAGAAGTGAAAACTACACACGCACACTCGCGCAAAAAAAAAAGAAAAAAAAAATACATGAGATTTGAACTGCGTTCACCTGATAGAAGACACTGTTATTCCATCATAAACCACTAGGCCAAACGCATATACGTTAAAGCGACGAAATCAACGTACACTTCAAAAATCGAACGCGACTCTAGCTTCATTCGTATTTTGCTCTTAGAGGATCCAGATATCTTGTTACTCAAACTACCTCCGTCTTACGTCTGACGCGAGTCTAACATTTTTTAACCATCCCAAACAAACCTACATAAAAGGAACATGTAATTACGTGTAAAATAATAATATTACATACGATGCTGCTTGCCAGTTCTGTTAGTTTGAACTTGGCTTGGCACGCTACAGCTTGTCTAGATAGAAATAAGCAGTGTGAAATTAACTAAACTAAATTTACAAAAAACCTGGTGAAGGTCACGGGAGTCCACTGAATAAGGGCCGCGCAAGACCAGATTAATCATTTAATAATCTAACTAATATTATAAATGCGAAAGTATGGATGGATGGATGGATGGATGTTTGTTTGTTACTCAATCACGCCAGAACGGCCCAACGGATCTGGATGAAATTCGGCACATAGATAGAAAAAAGTCTGGAATAGCACATAGGCTTTTTATCCCGGAAAATTGCGTAGTTCCCGCGGGATAGCGATAAACGAATTATTTGCAGACGAAGTCGCTGACAACAGCTAGTAACACATAAATCACGTCTTTAGCACTTACGGGGTAGACAGAGCCTAAGGTAATAAGACCTAAAGGCCTCGTTTATCATGTTCATGATTGTGGGCGTATAGATGGAAAGGGGAATCCAAATAGTGATGGGTAGCCACATCGCCTATTACATGATTTCTAAGATTTTCGCCCATTCCTTCGACGGGTCTGCCCTCTGCGCAGGAAGAGAAGCATCTGGCACATTTTCTATGTTTTTTCTTTACTCCGAGACCAAGCATGGAAGAAAATTACATTAATAACAATTACGTTAATCCAGCTTATAATTATGTAAGAACATTCCCTTTAGTACGTCGTCTTCAATCTTGAAAACGTTTCCATTCTTGAAAATACCTCAATTCAAATCCGAACCATCTCAACGCGAAAAACAATACGGTACCACTTTAATATTAAACGAGGCCGCTGTAAAATAATTGTAAATTGTAGCTCACGTGGTAATAACCTTTACGCATACAGACGGAAGCTATATGCGGCAAAGCTTCTTATTATAAGCTCTGGATTGAGCACAAATTCAATTTTACGGAGATCCGGCGTTCTCAATTTTCTAAACACTTGCCTCCGAGCAATGCATTGAGTCGCCTCCAGTAGGTGCGTAGTCTTTTGAATCAGCTGTATTAAAAAAACACTGCTGACAGCTGTGTTCTGATTGGCTGACCCAAGGTTGAGCACTAGAGTTGGGCAAGCAGATCAGTAGGTACCTATCGATATCCAGATTTTTTTTATAAATGAATTTATCAGAAGTGGTTTTGGTAAATCTGTTGTTTATTTGGTCTATGCTCATTGGTCAGTGATATTTCTAAAAATTGTGGCGAGCAAAAGTTGTGTGATTAATTACTTTTTTATGTGAATCATTTTGTTTTGTAGTTTTAGCTACTTTTAGGTAGGAAATACACCACAAGGATTATTTTTCTGGCAACACTTCATTATTACGTTTTAAAAAAGAAAATCTGGAACGTCAAACGGATTTTCATATTTTTTCTTTGTTCTTTGCTTTATATTATTTCTTAATACAGAGTACCTAATAGCTACCTTCTATAGTACTTGTATACATAAATATATTAATCACATCTTAATCCCTGATATGGTAGACAGAGCCTATGCTAACAATACCTAAAGGCCACGTTTAGCATGATTGTGGACGTTGGCAAATGCAATCAAAATATTGATGGGTTGCTAGCCGCATCGGCCACAATATGATTCCTAAGATCGCCCATACATAACTGTATGCAGCGTATGCTCAAGTTAGCATCTATAAAGTTATACAATTAAGACATTCAAGTTTTGAAATTAGTTAGTTGGAGACTATTGACTCTCTCTCTCTTCAAACTACAATCAATAAAGCAGCGGAGTTGCAGGTGCAATTTAGGATAGTGCCAAGTCAAGTACTCGTGCAAGTAACTAGTCCGATCGACTTGATGGTTGACTTGCCAACTGTCCGGACAGTGTTTCAGTTCATATTAGATTCGAGATTTAACTCAATTATTGGAGTCTTAGTTACTGTGAATAATTAAGCAAGTTTATCCGCATCGGACTGATAGATAGAGGTATTATTATGTAGGTATCTATGTCAACATAGAAGAAATTAACAAAGAGATCGTCAAGATAAAATATAAAATTAAATAATGTTTTTATTTTTGAATAATATTGGTTTAATCGAGCGTTACTTTGCTTTATTTATTACTAGCTCCAGCCCGCGACTTCGTCCGCGTAGAATTAGCAATTGACATGTTTATCGCTATCCCTCGGGAACTGTGCAATTTTCCGGGATAAAAGTAACTTATTTTTCAATCTAGGGTATCAGCTATCATCGTTCCAAATTTTATCCAAATCCGTCCAGTCGTTTTAGCGTGAAGAAGGAACAAACATACACACTCACTCACATCGTCACATCATCACATCGTCACAAACTTTCGCATTTATAATATTAGTAGGAAGGATTATTATTATTATCTACTTACAGTCCGTAAGCTCCTAGAACGACGTTTGGGCTTGTCTTATCTCACTCACTCTTATGGATTGAACTTGAATCAACCAATAGTACCCGAAACCCGAGTGGCATTCTTTTCATTGCACATCGGTTTTCTCGGCTAATTTCTTCGTAGAGCGCTGTCTCTCTCTAACTTACAAGACGTCAACTGTCACTTTCCAAAGACCGAAGTCTAATTTTTTTCCCCGGTAATGTAGCCTACTGTTTCTCCCTCACTATAGCTATAACAGCACGCGCGAACTACCCAACTCCGCAACCCAGCTATTTGGCCAAAGTTTTAATAACACTATGATATAGTACGCTTATCGGAACTTGGTTCTACATGGTTTTGGTAAAAGTTAATAATTTTACTGTTTGATTGTTTGAACTATAATATTAGATATGTAATTGATAATTTATTCATTGTATCTAGTCATGTACATTATTTACAGATGTTATAGGAATTTTGGTTAGTCCATGACGCCCTGTAAGGGCACACAATTAGTAATACAGTTACAATTTAGATTGGGAAACTCTTAAAAACTAAATTAAATTTCATTTCATGCATTCTATGTCTATTTTAAATTAATAATAATGCTAAGTTGTCAAATGATTACAATATAAAAAAGAGAAAATGGTCATGTCATGAATAGTAAAAATAAAATAAATATGTACTTATATATCAGAGTATTAACTATATATTATTTTAAATTTCAAAGTGATTAACTAATTACATTATTGAGATGTCTATTTCATTTAATTTAATCTAATTTAATCAAATTTTAAGGTTCACACTTCATTTAAGAATTCATCAACCGAGAATCAACATTTATTTATTAAGAATATTAATGTGTATCGTTCCGTGAGTCACAGACGGTTCTGGCTGAAAATCAGTGCTGCAGGTGTCAACACCTCAGCTTAATGCTGAGCCAGCGACCGTTTCACTTTTGCGAAGACACACACACATTAATACATTGCTTGTCTGGTAGAGATCGCTATTAAGCGATAAGACCGCCTATTGTATACTTTGTTCTTTGTTTCTGTATTGTTTTGTACTGATTTGTGGTGATAAATAAAGAGTATTTGTATTGTATTGTATTGTATTGCTGATCTATTTTCATGTCTGTGTTTTATGTTTCACTAGCTGTTGCCAGCGACTTCGTCCGCAAAGAATTCGTTTATCGCTATCCCGCGGGAACTACGCAATTTTCCGGGATAAAAAGTAGCCTATGTGCTATTCTAGACTTTTCTCTATCTATGTGCCAAATTTCATCCAGATCCGTTGGGCCGTTCTGGCGTGATTGAGTAACAAACAAACATCCATCCATCCATCCATACTTTCGCATTTATAATATTAGTTAGATTTTTGTACAATTGTGTGTATGCTCTATTTCTGTGTCTTTCAAAAGGGAATAAATGTCTTCTTTCTTTCTTTAATTTAGGGCCTGTAACGTCTCACCACTCCTTAACCGTCAGTTTTCTATGATTCCGTCTCTATTTATTACTACGGAACAGACAGAGACATCATCATAGATAACTGACGGTTAAGGAGTGAGACAGTCTCTTAGTCAAACTGAATTCAGTCACTAAACAATGTGGATGCATGCGTTGGGAGAAATAGGCCTGGGGGTTAACATGACGTCTTATGCGATTTAATTCTGATTCAGTTTAGGTTCGCTCGCTGTCAGATCCATACTAAAAATGACAGCTAAAACCTGAACTGAGTCTGAATTGAATCGTATTAAGACGTCATGGTAACCCCTGGACGGACGTTCCGTGACCAATTATTATTATTTTTTTTATGTGAATAGGAAGGAAAACGAGCTTGTGGGTCACCTGATGGTAAGCGATCACCACTGCCCATAGACACCCGCAACCCCGGAGGGATTGCAGATGCGTTGCCAACCTAGAGGACTTAGATGAAATGCCTCTTGTGCCCGTAATTTCCCCAGCTGTCTTACTCTCCACACCGGAACACAGCAGTGCAAGCACTGCTGCTTAGCGGCAGGATTAGCGAGTAAGATGGTGGTAGCGATCCGGACGGACCTTATTACCTTAAATTGGGGACGTTTTGAAAAAGGTCAGGTCAGGAGTAGGTATACGAAATCGACGATCATTGTATGTAGAGACTAGCTGTTGCCAGCGACTTCGTCTGCAAATAATTCATTTATCGCTATACCGCGGGAACTACGCAATTTTCCGGGATAAAAAGTAGCCTATGTGCTATTCCAGACTTTTCTCTATCTATGTGCCAAATTTCATCCAGATCCGTTCTGGCGTGATTGAGTAACAAACAAACATCCATCCATCCATCCATCTATCCATCCATCCATCCATACTTTCGCATTTATAATATTAGTTAGATTGACGAATGATGAAGCGAAAAAAGGTACGTCAGGATCGTAAATAGTGGAATGCAGTAGTCTCTGCCTACCCTTGTGGAAAAGAGGCGTGACAGTATGTGTGTATGAATTCTGTAACGAACTGACTCCTAAATGAATAAAAAAATTAAATGAAAAATATCTTTGTAAAGTTCAGTTGAATTAACCCAACCACCATCTGAATTGAGTCCAACATAATGTGTCATACATTTCAACAAATTCACGAGATGCACAACCAATCCGCATTGCAAAGAGAATAAGTCACATTCGGCAGTTTCCCAGCCTCGCAGGAACGCGACATGGCCGTAATTAAATTCTCCACTCTTTCGGTTGTGCACTTTGGCCGTCTTTCTAGCATCGACGGCTCTTGTTTTGGAAGAAATTGGGTCGTCGGGTTTCGTCGTTGGCGTGAGCTGTTGTGATTAATTGGTTTGTGTGATTTGGTTTGTTACAAGACAATGTTTTTGTTCCATCTAATCAATCAAACAATTAAAAAAAAAACCAACGCATATTATCATGCGTATTTTTTATCTGTGTATCGTTTCGTGAGTCACAGACGGTTCTGGCTGAAAATTAGACATGCGCGAAATACTTCACTTGAAAGAAAAGATTGATATGCTTCTTTCCTTCACTGTGAACTATATCACTCATTTAGTTCACTAGTTCAGTTCAGTTCAGTAACTCAAAAGATCCATCTACTGAGTTTATACAGTTGCACGTGACTTTTTCACGATCACGGAACTATTGATTGAAGTATTGAGTCATTTGCCGTATTTACAAATACATAGATTAATTAAATTGTATTTTCAAATCACGATGCCAAAACGAGCGGTTGAAGAAGGCAAGATAATATTTTTTTAATGTTACATGAACGGACTGAACTAGTGAACTGTTGAAGTATATAAATCTGAACTGAACTAGTGAATGAAAGAGTGACAACGACTGATATACTTCATTTGAATCCTTCATTCGTGAACTACACATGTCTACTGAAAATCAGTGCTGCAGGTGTCTAACACTTCAGCGTAATGCTGAGCCAGCGACCGTTTCACTTTTTTTGGGCTAAAAAACCATGGTAGCTTAAGGGTTTGAATCACAGGCTGGCTGTGTGTTGACTGTCAGTCAGTCACATTTACTTTTATAGGTATAGATATGGTAATTATTTTGTCACTCTTGTGTACAAATGCTATCCATATCCGTCATTGTCATAGTCAATGTATCTGTTACGTAAATTTTGTATACAACCAATCGTTGATAAAATCAGCGGCTTCTTTCGACGCCATGATTGATGAATGCTGGTATAGGTTAACGCGGTGCGAACGCGGCGTCTGAAACGCTCATTGAAAACGATGTTGTTATTGTTGTTAGATTTTATTAATTTACTAGCTTGTGCCCGCGACTTCGTCCGCGCCTAATATCAGACATACCTCTGACATCTAACTAATATTATAAATGCGAAAGTATGGATGGATGGATGGATGTTTGTTTGTTACTCAATCACGCCAGAACGGCCCATCGGATCTGGATGAAATTTGGCACATAGATAGAGAAAAGTCTGGAATAGCACATAGGCTACTTTTTATCCCGGAAAATTGCGTAGTTCCCGCGGGATAGCAATAAACGAATTCTTTGCAGACGAAGTCGCTGGCAACAGCTAGTCCGCTCATATTTTCAATCATTACCTAAGTATTTATTGTCTGTTATCCCATGGGAAAATTGCGAAATCCCTTCGTAGAGCTACAAGGCTCTGGTAATTAAAGTTACTGATGTAAGGCCCCTTTGTAGTGGACATTATAAAACCCTTTGATTCCCTATCCCGTGGGAATTTCAAAAAATCCCTTCTTAGTGCACCTCTATGATACTGAAGAAATGTCTGCCAAATTTCAAGTCTGTAGCTTTAGGGCCGATTTTTCAATCGTCAGATAGGCCCTATTCGACGAACAACTCTATGGGTATCTGTATCTGTCAGTTAAGTGCTTTTCTGAGCATTGAAAAATCAGCCCCTAGTGGTTTAGGCTGTGCAGTGTCTGCCAGTCAGTCAGTCAGTCCCTTAACTTTTTTATGAGTATAGACTAGGATCTTTCGTGAAAAATCATTTAACACTAATCGATCCAATCAAAATCCATCTCCCGGCTTGAAGATGTATTGTATGGATATATGAATGTGTGTTACTCTCTTGCCCAAACGGCTGAACAGATCGGGATGAATTTCGGTAACGATCGATTATAGTTCGGAATAACACATAAGCTCCTTTTATCCCGGACAAATGTTTAATTCCCGCGGGATAGCGACAAACAAATTTGCAGACGAAGACGCGGGCAACAGTTTGTCATTACATATTTTAGCCATTCGAAAAATTACGAAAAGTCAATGGACAAAAAATCTATACTTTCTTTACAAACGATATTTTTTTTTAAATCAACGTACTGAAATTCACAAAGTAGGTATTTGCTGAAGCTCGCGTCGCAGCCATGCGCTATAAAAGCAACTTCTTTATAACTCCATTTTATTTATGAACTCCCTAAGTGAGATAGGGTTGGCTGTCAGGGACTCGACCTTGGCGGCCATTTTGTGACAACCCTAAGAATTGTTATAGCCCCCAGTCGAGCATATTGTAGGTTAGGTTCACATGTAGTTCTTACAAGCTTTTACAGTATCTCAATTATATAAAATTATATGATTTTTTTAATGCTTATTCCTTATTTGACGACCGGATGGCCTAGTGGTTAGAGAACCTGACTATGAAGCTTGAGATCCCGGGTTCGATCCCCAGTCGGGGCAGATATTTGTATGAAAATACGAATGTCTGTTCTCGAGTCTTGGATGTTTAATATGTATTTAAGTATGTATTTATCTATATAAGTATGTTTATCCGTTGTCTAGTGCCCATATTACAAGCTTTGCTTAGTTTGGGGCTAGGTCAATTGGTGTCAATTGTGCCAAGATATTTATTTATTTATTTATTTATTTATTTGTTTATATTGTATTATGTTTGTTTTTGTTTTTATTGTCGTATTGTTTATATACCTACTTATATTTCTTTTAATGCACTTGTTACCCGATGGCCCCAACGGAAGACCAGCGTTGGCCGTGAGGCCAGCAAATGCTGAGTTGGGGGCATTTTATGTCAATTTTTATGTAGCTTTTAATATGTTTCTGTTTCAATTACTGTGATTGTCATAAACTTTTTCTTTCTTTCTCAGAATGCCATCCGGGTTTGTCTTGTCTCACTCACTCCTATGGGTTTGTTATTGAATAGACCGAATGAGAGAGACAGCAAGCTCGCGGACTTGTGAATTGCAATGTTTGTTTGTTTCACCTTAACAACATTTTCAAAGTTATATAGAAGGCTTTCAACACGAAACTACCGTGAGACTCACACATAATTACAACACACCGGATAACTCACGTATAAAAGCCGAAGGGTTGCTCCGACAATTGCTACAACAGTGTTCATTTCGCTGCCGCCAGGGCGAGCGCTCTCTGATGAAGGGCTACGGAATAGTCCGAAACAATTGTCGGAGCAATCCTTCGGCTTTTATACGTGAGTTATCCGGTGTGTTGTAATTATTATATAGAAGGCCCCTATCCGTCCAGCTTGTTCAGGTTCCATTGCCATTTAGCTTGCATTGGCCCTGTGTCAGTCAGTGTGCACGTCTGGCACCGGTGACCGATGAGACTGCCTAAACCCTAGTCCCGCATGATACTGACTGACCTTGACAATGAATTCCTCACCCACTGTGGAACCCTATCACAGTAAATGTTGTGAGGTTACATAGAATTAACTAGGAAAATTATGTGACGCTTATTGTGAGACCGTTCTGCGGTGGATTAGGGAGCAACTTGATCGCGTACCTACAAATTGTTTGCTGTTTTAGCGACATGAAAAAGACCAATACATTTCGAATTACTCTCCTATCTGCAGGATAACTTGTTCCAATAAGTTTTTGAGACTACCTTCATTCCCAACTTGTTATAAAGATACTTGACGACGTGCGAAAAGTTTCAGTGAAATAATGAGCTTCTGGTCGTAACTTTATGACGCAAAAAACGTCTTGAAAGCGTCGCGCTGACGTTTAGATTCATCTCTATTCAAGCCAAAAGGATTTTCATGCGGTTTTCAACAATAGGGTAATTTGTTGGTTGAAATAATTATGACAATTGTCGCATGGCAGGTCGTTAAAATAAGGCAACAAAAATACAAATAGGTTACATATAAATATTATAACCTATCATTAACACTGTGAATCCCAATAAATCGTATCATATAATTGAATCGCGGAAACCAATCCGACAGATTATAAAAATTATGACACTTCAATAAGTTGAAATTGCTCGTTAAACTCGGCCCCGAAGATTGAGGCCAGATTGATATATTTAAAACGTAATTTTCGTACGTTAAACGTTACGAGAATTTACAAATTTAATATTATACACCGGCAGGTCAAATGCAATTTGTGAAATGACTACCCAATTTTGCTTTGCGAGTTTTCGTAGGTGCTTGGAGCGTTCGCAAAAAAATGTACGGTTGTTATTTTTACTGAACAAACAATAATGTTTATTCGTATTGTTATTATTTAAATGTAAAATCTAATTTAGTTTTTGTGTTCTAACCTTAGTTTATAAGCTTATAATTTACTAATAAAAATGAGATCAATGTTTTCTTGGTGAATAAATTGAATTGAATTGAACTGAATTGAATTATGTTATTAAGCCTAATTTTAGGTTCCGACGTCACATTTTAAGACAATCTTTTTAGGGATATGTTCCTTTTTTAAGTGTTTCATGTGTGATAAAGAGTTCTACGTTACTTTTGTCTGTTTGTTTCCGCTACATACTTTAAGCAATTCAGTTTAATTATTGTAGGTACTAGCTGTTGAATAGCAATATGTATCTCAGGCAGCGTGACTTTTTCTATCATTTCCAACAATCATCGTTATTTCATAAAACCTTTTACAACATCTACTTAGAATTGATTAAGTTAGGTTTATTTTATTTTCATTAGTTTGCCTGAAAAGTTGATGCTTTCAGTAAAATTTAAGTTAGACTAAACAATCATTGGACCAAATTTAATTATGCCAAAAAAAATTCGACAACACACTTAAACTCAACATGCCGACGCTCCCATAATACGTTATTGCCTATAATCCCGAGGGCTTACGTTATATATTATACGTAACATTATATATTATATTAAATCTACCGAAATTTCCCGCTCGATTCAGTAATTTTTAGCCTATTGTTCGAACTGAAATATTATCCGATGAGTTTTCCTTTTGTTTCGTACTGCGGTCATTTCGTGTAAAAATGCGGCAAACATTGTGTTGTTTCTGTTTTGTTTTTGAAATTCCTTTTTGGCGGCAAACAGGCTTTTAAGTGATCGAGATCAGATCTGTGGTCTGATTTTTGAAAGCATTATTTCTCGAAAGAGTTAAAAATCAGTTTATACCTTCAAAACTATAGCTCAAATTTTTAACTAGTTCACAAGATGAATGAGAGAAATATTTCAAATTCAGCATAATTTTTCATCACTTTCGATTTCGAGTGGTATTTTCACACATGTGTTTTCAATAATCGGGACCCTGGCTTATCGAATGTTTTCTCTGAATTTAAATTACGAGCGAGGTAATCATCATCATCAGTAGAAAAATATAGTTTTATTTTCTACATCTTATTGGAAATTAAATATTATGCAAAGCAGCTGTTTCGGCCCACTGGATAAGTTCGCCTTTTTTTTTATGATATAGGGGGCAAACGAGCAGACGGATCACCTGATGGTAAACGATTACCGTCGCCCATCGACACCTGCAACACCAGAAGAGTCACAAGTGCGTTGCCGGCCTTTTAGGTAGGAGTAGGCTCTTTTTTTGAAAGCCTTTGTAGTACTGTACTGCTGTTGTGTTACTGTGTATTTGTATCTCTTTCGAATACTGTATTTTTTAACTATTATGTGCAATAAAGAGTTTACTGACTTACCTATACATCGGTAAGCCCATAAAGGAATCACAAATTGTATCAACGAATCCCAAATAAAACACAATTGTAGCAAACAGGGAAAATAAGATGAGAAAAGGATTTTCTCGGAACAAATCAATAAAGTAGTAAATACATTAGTTTAGAGGCTGGATGCACCCACACGCCTTTGCCCGACGTGACCTAATTTAGAAAAAACAAAAACATTTTAGTCCGCAAACTTACGATAAGCGAACACGATCAAAAACCAACCCTAAAACTTGAACCGTAGAATTCAAGGCAAGTGCACGGATTATCTCAGAATAGTGGAGAACACCACGAAACAAATACAACTTAGCTGAGCAAACGTGAATCTTTTACCGTGGA
This sequence comes from Pandemis heparana, assembly GCA_963854515.1. NCBI lineage: Eukaryota > Metazoa > Arthropoda > Insecta > Lepidoptera > Tortricidae > Pandemis > Pandemis heparana. The sequence goes on along the minus strand of OY978031.1, from coordinate 1,667,761 downwards.
CATAAAAAACATTTCAGCTGAATGGAATAAATTTGCAACTTCGTTTGGGAGCCTGTCGTCTTTGGCTATTTCGAAAAGACTTGTCTTGCTCAAAATAGAGGCTAAAATTCTTTGTATTTTTGTTTCGAACCGATTTGGAAGGCGAAGCGATTTGTCACTCTTGCGTCTCTCTCTGACTAAGGTGGAAAAAAAGGGACTGATCGAAAAGGAAATGTAGAAAACGTGATAGTTTTGGTTTCAATCATTGAAATGAAATACGATGTGTCTTGTCGCCATTTTGGATGGACGTGGATAGCCGAAGGCCGTTCGGCAATCTTCGGCACGATTCGGGTGCGTATCAGATAATTATGCTAACGTGCGGAGGGGTCAGGTTTTCGTAAGAAATGTGTGAAGGATATTTTCTTCTTTTTTGTTTTTTAGATTATTATTATAAGAAAACGGGACTTACTTAATCACGTAAATAAAAAGTATTTTCAGTAGTCTTTTTATTTACGTGATTAAGAGTCTGTTTCATCACTCCTTAAGTGTCAGTTAACTATGATTCCGTCTCTATTTATTACTACGAAACAGACAGAGACGTCATCATAGATAATTTGACAGTTAAGGAGTGTGTAAAATCGCGAAAGTTTGAATCGATACATTGTTTTTTAGATGCTCAACTCAAGCATTTTATCCAAATTGATAAAAAATTCTTTGTTTAGATCACTATTAATTATTGCCTTTGTGCTTATAATTATTGTTATTTGTATTATTTTGTGAATTTTATCTGTTTCTTTACATTTTTACAATAAAACATTACTTACTTACATACTATTTTTTAATATGTGTTTTCTTATAGTGGTAAGTACACATGGTATGGTAATCTATCGTATAATCCATTGAAAAAAAAACGCATTAACAATAAAAAAAAAATTACGCAAAAACATTTGAATAACGTCATTGGCATATTTTACGAACAATAAAGTCAGACGTCCTTTTTAAAGGACACACATAAAAACTTAACTCGTCAAAACAAGAATGAAAACAATAAATCCCGTGTCCTTTCCACATGCCCGTTTTCTCCGTTCAATTTGTATCAACGTGTTCCTTTCACCGCGACGCTGCGTTCGCATTACTCGCCCTATCATGTATCGAGTTATCTATACAATGATTCATTTTGACACGTTGCCTCCTCTTATGGTGGACTACAACTGACGGTTCCCTTTTGTGATAGGTTAGTACTGTAATTGTGTTGAGTGTTATTTATTGAATACATACGCAATTTCTGTTTGATTTTTGACTGTTACATTTGTTTTGTTCTTTATAAAGGACATGAAAGTTTGTGTGATTTTGTGAGCGCGCATTTAGGGAAATACGTGATCGTTGTCTCTTCTGATAAGTTTAAGGCTGTTGTAATAAATACGTATCGAAGGTTATCAAATTTGTGAATTTTCTCCGACGAACCTACAGACAGACGGACAACAAAGTGATCTTTTAAGGGTTCCTTTTTTCCTTTAGAGGTACGGAACTCTTGAAACAACATTGTTATAACAATTATAATTCTATGGTGACATTTATAACTTCCACAGTCATTTTATTCCAACAAAAGCCTGTTAAAGGCTGCCACAATAAGCAGATAACGTCTGCGTAACTTTATCTATTGAGTGACCCCCATTTTTACCTCCTAATGACCACTGTTTGTTCCCGGTGAACAAATGAAAGGAGATAGGGCAAGGGTGAAAGTAAGAGGAAATAATTCATTAAGGACGTTGTCTTCAGGTGTTTGTTTTGTGGGGTAAAAGGAAACTTCCCTTGCAGTGAAACGCCACTTCTTTTGGTAGGGTAATTAAAGATACGAGGATTTGTGGAGTTTAATTATAAACTTGAAATGTGTGCGGTTGAAATATGTGTAGCTGTGAAGAAAATCAGCCCTCTCAATCAACTCAATCAAAAGAGACAGTCGTTAGAAAAGGTGTTTCCATACAAATTTCCGAGCTCCCAAAAAATACAAGGTACCTCTAGGTGTTCTAGAAATTTGGAATTTAGTGTGAAAGTAGCTCATCTAACTATCTAATCTAACTAATATTATAAATGCGAAAGTATGGATGGATGGATAGATGGATGGATGGATGGATGTTTGTTTGTTACTCAATCACGCCAGAACGGCCCAACGGATCTGGATGAAATTCGGCACATAGGTAGAGAAAATTCTGGAATAGTACATAGGCTACTTTTTATCCCGGAAAATTACGTAGTTCCCGCGGGATAACGATAAACGAATTCTTTGCAGATGAAGTCGCTATCAACAGCTAAAATAGCATAAAGATAACTAATGAAATCTATCTAAAAACCCATTAGTACGTCTGTTTGTGTATGTAACAACAATATAAAATTTTATTAATTCACACTGTATACATTTTGCTTAGAAACAGGGCTCTGCTAAATTTGCACGGAACCCTCTGTGCGCGAGTCCCACTCTCACTTGACCAGACAAAAGTCTTGAATCCGTTCACATATTCCTATAAGTAAAAATTAAAATTACGTTTCAAAGAATACTGTCAAACGTTATTCATAGATACATACATACATATATTACATCTTTATTCTTTACGGGGTAGACAGGACAAAGTAAAGGTTTAGACGAGACCTAAAGGCCATGTTTATTATGATTGTGGGCTAATAGGTGAAAAGAGGAATCAAAACCGTTATTCGTCGTAATAACCCCAATATGTTGATACCAATTGAAAGCAAAATGAAATAAATTACAGTCGGGTTCCCAACCAAGGAATTACGAGTAAATTCAATTTATTTTCCATTTATTTACATTTTCCCGTCAATCTTTGTGCAAAAGGAGGAACGTTTACGTAAAAAATACTCGGGAATAAACAGGAAAAACTAATTCTTCCGCCGTTCGAAAGAAAATACTTCGTTACGCTTAGTTTGTTTAGTTAATTGCGAATTATTTGGATAAACAAATGACAGATTTCTTCTATTTGTAGTAGATAATGATTTAGAATGGATTTGGATGGTTTAGGAAAACTGAAACAAACGCCAAAGCATTGATGTTGCTAGTAGTAGTAACTATTATGAAGTTACTATGTGAAAAGAAGACCAAGTAAATAAAATAAAATTAAAATAAATATCACGCGACCAAGACGGACGTGCCGTGATCAAATCGGGGACGTTTTGACAAAAGCTCAGGGGCCTTACTATGACGTCTTAACGCTATTCAGTTTAGGTTCGCTCGCTGTCAGATTCATACTAAAAGTGACAGCTGAAACTTGAACTGAGTCGGAATTAGGACGTCATGGTAAGGCCCCAGGTCAGGGTACCCTAAGCTGAACCTACGAGCATGTATGAAGAAATTTATGAATGTAAATGAAGCGAAAATATGTCAGGATCGCAAATGGAACAATGTAGTCTTAATATTTAATTAAAGATTCGAGTATTGTTGTACATAAATGTAACCAATAGAAAAAACGTTAGAACCCTCCCTTATAACTGTAATGTATTAAATGATGAATTCCCTGATGATATCGTCCCCCTTTTAGCAAAGTTGTGTCAGCTTTTAATCTGGCACAGTATACGAATCCAGTAAGTAATCTCCAATTAACGCAGTCAATTTGCACGCAGTTTATATTGCTCAAATAGCTACTGTAAGTAAACAAGTGACCTTGACGGGGTGACTTTAAAAATTAGTTATTATTTATAATGACAAAATAATTTATTTTTATTTGCGTTTACTGCTTCCAATAATTGATGTCTTCATCGATCGCCTTTGCGTCTACATGCCAAAATATTCACCGCTAGACAATCGATTTTACAGCAATTTTAAAACGATCAAAGATTATCCAAGTCACTCCAGTTAACGGTAACAAACTTGATGGACATTGGTCTGAAAATATGTATATTAATATTCGATAGAGGCACAGAGGCGAATAGCAATTCGGCAGATAATTGAGACGTTAACACGAATCCTCGCGCGATCTCGAGAGGCACTTGTTTATTGTCTACTAGCTGTTGCTAGCGACTTCGTCTGCAAAGAATTCGTTTATCGCTATCCCACGGGAATTTTTCGGGATAAAAAGTAGCCTATGTGCTATTCCAGACTTTTCTCTATCTATGTGCCGAATTTCATCCAGATTCGTCGGGCCGTTCTGGCGTGATTGAGTAACAAACAAACATCCATCCATCCATCCATACTTTCGCATTTATAATATTAGTTAGATTTGTTGTTACAAGTGACGTTCCCTGTGCAGAATGCGCAGTATAAATAATAATAAACGGGTAACCACCATTCAGAGGCGTCAATTAATATACGTATTAATAAACTGGTAAATGTGCAATGGATGTGTCAACATAACTGTCACTCAATATTCGTTTTAAGCAAAAAATTAAGGTTAGTAAAAAAAGTTACGGCAAATTATTATTTTGGCAAACATAACAGATGAACATTAGGAGAACATTAGGAGAAATGAAAGGATTCGAAGTAAAAATGAAAAGCAAACATAAAACTGTATTAAAAGTTTGTTGGACTATTAGGTAACTTGAAAATAAGTTGGACGCGTTGTTTGTAGATTGCTTACTGGATTTATACTGTGCCAGCACCCTCCTTAGAGGAATGATTTATTCAAATATGATAACTTAGTATTAAATGTCGGGAAAATGCGCTAATAACTATTAAATCATAATTGAATAACAGGATTAATGCAATTATAGTGACTTCATTATAACTGAGTAACCTCTGCTAGCATAAGGTTTTCAAAATGGCTGAAAATATATTAGCTTAAAAAACCGGTTGAGTGTGAGTCAGATTCCCCATATGAATATAGAAACCAGTTTTAGCAGAGCCCTGCCTCCTAAGCAATATGTAGGCAGTGAAAGGTCATTTTATATTGGTTACTTACATAGACATTAAAATAGGTGTTCTCTTTTTAGTATTTGTTGTTAGCGGCAACAGAAATACATCATCATCTGCGAAAATTTCAACTGTCTAGCTATCATGGTTCATGAGAAACAGCCTGGTGACAGACGGACGGACAGGGAAGTTTTAGTAGAACCCTAATAAATTATCAGTATCAGTAACTGTTAGATATTTAACCGTCAGATATTACATTCCTTATCTTACCTGCCGTATTGACACAAATCGTAATATTACATAAACACTATTAAAGCTAATAAAAGGGGAGATGGGGGAGATGTGGGCCGACGTTAAGCGTATCTGTCAGTAATAAAGATAGAGGAGCTGTTATTGCCCCGCTCTGTAAAGGGGTAGTTTATTTCCAAGGGAATAATGTCTTCTGAGCGGTATTTTTTTCAGATTTATCATTAGGAGAGGAAATATCACTATGAATCCCGTTTCCGTCTATAAGCCCAAAATCAGGCTAGTAGCTAGTGGCTAGTGGTGGTAGTGGTTTTGTTACCCTTGGCTCTATCTGATAAAAATGTGATTTATGTATGTACCAGCTGTTGCCAGCGACTTCGTCTGCAAAGAATTCGTTTATCACTATCCCACGGGAATTTTTCGAGATGAAAAGTAGCCTATGTGCTATTCCAGACTTTTCTCTATCTATGTGCCGAATTTCATCCAGATTCGTTGGGCCGTTCTGGCGTGATTGAGTAACAAACAAAAATCCATCCATCCATCCATACTTTCGCTCATTTCATTCCATACTTTTCGGTGTAAAAAAATTAACATAATTTTTTTATTTTTTATTATGGCACTGTGTGGGCCTGTTTTACCAATCTCTGTTAAGTTCCAGTTGACTTAACTGTCAGTTATCTATGATGTCGTCTCTATTTATTACTACAAAACAGACAGAGATGTCATCATAGATAACTGACACTTAAGATAGCTGAAAGATAGTGGTTAAACAGGCCCTGAGTCTAAAGCACTACACAATACAATGTATTGTTAAAAAAGTTAAGATTTACAAAGTTAAATTAGCGAAAAAGCTTTCTCAAACTCAATTAACTGACCTACTGTTCAGTAAACTGTATTTGCTGTTACATGTATGTCTTTCTGCCAAGTTTCTTGCGGGGCGTTCTTTTCGGTAATGATGGTATTTCCAAATGCGTTGGTAGCTTAAAAGAAGACGAAAATTTGGCTGCATATTTGCAAAATACCTACTATTTTTTTTATGGTTTTTGCCCACCTGCTAAATATTATATTAAAAAATCACGCGTCACGAATTGATGAAGATCGGGTTCGATATCCATAGCTTCATTTCAGATATTTCCGTGCGTTCGGTTTTCCACTATCGCATCCAAATATAATAGTGTAAACTGTAAAAATGAACACAAAAATCGTGCAGTGAAATTCTCGATTTTCGTAGTGTTTCTTTGTTAACAAGACACGTATGAGTATCTACATGATTGAACAATCGAAGCGTCCAACTCGGCCCAGACGCCTTTCAATAAATAAACCCAATATATCTATATCGCCCCTTTCTCCCCTTAACCTCTCAATCGCCCCTGCTTCCCCATCTATCTGTTTCAAGATATTTTACGGTCACACATTATTTTGGACAGAGCTTTTTATCGTTCGACTAGGGTTAGGCTCTCTTGGCTGACAGAGAGATCGCTCGGAAGCGATAACGCTCGGTATTGCTTACCTTGTACAATTACAATTTTTTTTAATTACGGTGGGTGAGCTATCTGATGGTAGGAGTGCACTGCTGCTTGGCGGTAAGACTAGCTAGTAAGACGACCGTGCGAGCGTGAAAGATGATAAACTCATTCCTCCTCATTCATCCATATACATAAACTCTCTATAGGTTTCTGCTAACTTAGTAATCGTTGGTCCTTATCTGTCACTTTGACATTTACGTTTTACAGATAAAGACAAACGATTGCTAAGTTAGCAGATGCCTATAGCGTTTATGAATAACGGGGGATAGTGACTAGGACAGAAAAAAGTACACCCCCTTGCAAAAAAATCGGCACCTATTTTTAGGCATTAAAGGTTAGAAAATAAGCTTTTATGCACATAAAATACAAAAATCATGGGTGCCCGTTTTTTTTAGGGGGTTGTTTTGGTCAGGTAGAGAAGATGGATGAAAGAAGATTAACTTAACAGTTTTATATGGCGAGTGTGGACTTCCGTGACCAAATTGGGGACGTATTGACAAAAGATCAAGTCCCTAAGGGGGGAAAAAGGGGGGCAAAGTTTTGTATGGGATAACGTGATTTCTAGGTCCAATCTACATAAAATTTTGAATTACATTCTTTAACAGAATTAATGGAAGACGTGTTTTATTATTGAAATTCATCCCCTAACTGGGTAAAAAGGTGTAGAAAGTTATTTAATTTTCAAACTCTATCAAATTTGGAACGCGGAATTTGTTTTTTTTTTTAAATTTGATAGCAGGTACCCTAGATTAAAACATAGGCTAATTTTATCTCGGAAAATTGTATAGTTCCCGCGGGACAGCGATAAACATGTCAATCGCTAATTCTACGCGAAGTCGCCGGCGGAAGCTAGTAACTTACAAAAGGTGCCTTACAGAGGCATCCCTACCCAGAATATTCCAATTTCCCGTTCATTTTTCACCCTATTGTGTGCTGATGTGTTTCTATGTGTCAATTCAGAACAATGATAAGTGATACGGTTCGAATGCTGCTGGCTTTTTGTGGCGCTGATAGTTATTTTTTGGCTCTTGACGTTTGGATTGAAATGTATTGAAGCTCTTTATTGTACTAGATTCAGTCGTCAGCTTTGTCTGATCCGCGGAAAGTTCCCAAGAAAAGGCAGCACAAGTTATTAGGGGTTTTAGGCTTTTCATCACTGAGCATACATTATATAAATCACGTTTTCATCTCTCATACTCATACGTAAATATTGAAATAATTGACAATAACCACATTGACCTATGTTTTAAAAAAAACTTGATTTACTGCCAATGCAACTAGTTTAGAAAAAGCGGGCTCGAATTTGGCGCGAAAGCATTTCTTCATTTGGTAAAACTTTACATAAAAATATAAATAAAAAATGAGTAAATATTCCTGGTAAAACGTGACGTTTTTCTTTATGTACAAAATGTCTGAATTAATTTTAGTTAATTTTTTATTTAATAATTTTTTTCTCATATACTTACTTATGTATATTTTTTTTACTTTCCTTGTAGTCGAAATGAAAAGTAGAGTGTTTAACTCGGGAAAAACACCAATATCACACTCGAAATATTGGCACCCTCGCATGCTCGGGTGCCAAGTTACCTCGTGTGATATTGGTTCTTTTCCTCCCTTGTTGAACAATCTACAATTTTATCTCTTTACGGGTAGACAGAGCATGGTAACAAGACATAATGGCCACGTTCAGCATGATTGTGGGTGTAGGTATAAGTCAAAGAGCTACGATGCCACACAGATCTTAAGAGCATTACTGCACACAATATTTTTAAAAATAAGTTAAAGGCTTTCTTGCTGAAGAAGTGTTTCTACAGCGTTAATGAAATATTTCCAGGGTACAATTAAAAAAGTAGATAATATATTTTCAATGATTTATTGTTTTTGACATTGTTTAGTAATTAATTTATGTCGTTCTGTCTTTTGAATTTTATGGTGTTTTTTGCTATTTGGATTGTTAGGAAATATCAAATGAATCAAGAAATTTTTCAAATAGATGACGCTTCGCGACAAATAATCGCATAGTAACAAGGTCACGTGACAGTAATAGATAGAAAAATTCGAACGCTTACTCACCTGCTATGGGTGGTGTAGGGGTATAGCACGCGTCACGGAATGACGAGGACCCGGGTTCGATTCCCGGCCATAGCTTTACTTTTCGGATTTTTCTATGTGTTCTAATTTTCAGTGTCGTTTAGAAATTATTTGGATTGTTTTCGAAATTCCTTAATTTTAATGATTCTAATACTATAATAATTATTAATGAAATGAAAATGAAATGAAATGATTTTATTTTCCAGACCAGGTCCAATAAATGTACAATAAATGAAAATAAAACCAAAATTAAAAATTAAAATAGAAAATTAAAAATAATTAATGTATAATGTAATTAATGTATTGTAATTCAAACACAATAATTGTATTGTTTATGAATAAATAAATGAATGAATGAATGCACACAGACACACACACATACGCACGCACACAGAGAGAGAGACACATCGACATTCAAACTTATAACATTCCTCTTTTTGCGTGGGCGTTTAAAAAGGAGTACATAAAGCAACATCGTAAGCTCTAAAACACATTAAAACATCAAATTAAGTCCATCCTTAATCCCTTCACCGTAGTACCAGCACTTACGTAATACAGGATGCTGTAATCATGTAAATATCCGCTGACGCATCTTCGTATAATCCGTACTCGTTAGGGGAATATTTCATCCCCCATGTAATGACACGAAACAATAACACTTGCCTGTTAATCGTGGGGAGGGGCAGCCTGTTTAAAAACAGCTGTGAACGATCGTTTTGTTTGCCTTTTTCTACCTGGGTCGTTTCTTACAGAACGTGTCTGGAGTCGGTGGAAGTGAATGGTTGTTGCTTTTTGATGGCTAATGTTTGTTAACATAAAGACGTCATCGCTTCGCCTTATGCCCGTGTCGTCGCTGATAGATAAAGAAATTGGGTTATTACATACTTCGTGACCAAAGGTGTAAATATACCCTTACATTTTGAACAAAAATCAAAAACGGTAACTCATTTTCGTTGAAACTTAAACGAAATCCCTCGTATTATTACCGCGTATGAATTGATTAACTGTTTGGGAGTTACGGTGCCTCAAGGAGACACAGAAATAAAAGTTTATTTAACACCCTTCTCTTGTGTCAGGGCAAAAATGAGACAACAGTTATTACACTTTAAAATTGTACTTTTGTCACCGGCTAGCGGAGAACAGGAAAGGAAACAAGGCGTGGGTGTAAAAATATAATACAAATAAAATTCAAAGTCCTGACTGACTGACTGACTGACTGACTGACTTAACTATATATCAACGCACAGCCCAAACCACTGGACCTAGAGACTTGAAATTTTGCACATAGATACCTTATACAGTGTAGGCATCCACTAAGGAAGGATTTTTGGAAATTCCCACGGGATAAGGAAAAAACGGGATTTATATAATTCAATTCCGAGTGACCCTATCTCAGTAACTATAATAACTAGACTCTTCAAATTTGATACACAAGTAGGTGATTAGAAAACTAACAAGTTAATTTCAGGATTTTTGGAAATTCCCACGGGATAAGTATATATATTTAGTTCAACGAACTATGAACTATAAATACTAGACTTTTCAAATTTGGCATAGAAGTAGGTGATAATAATAGTAAAAAACAGTTTTAAGGATTTTCAGAAATTACCATGGGAACGAGACAAAACGGGATTTTTCATCTTACCAATCGTAGAAAGCTGAAATTCGGCATGTAGTTTGCTTGATGAGTGTAGGGAAGCATTAAGGGACAATTTCCCGAAATTCCCACGGGAACGGGAAAAACGGGACTTTTCGTTTTACTAGTTGTAGAAAACTGAAATTCGGCATGTAGGTTGCTTGGGAAGTGTAGAGGAGCATTAGGAGAAGACTTTCCAAATGGGTGCCGTTCAATCGTCATACAAACTTTTAGCATAATTTAATTTCACTACGCTCAAAAATCATAATATTCATTTAGCATAACAACGGATTTCAGATTTTTACCGAGCATAAGCTTTAAATAAAATAACATTCATTAGTCATAACAACAATTGCAATAATGCTTATATTTAATAATTTCATTTTAATATTCGGTTATTCTATTGAATAATTAAATGATTAAAATCCATAACAACATTTAGAATAACGATTAGAGGGTATAACATCATGCAACATAATTATACTTAATACGTAAGCGTACTATTTTTGTCGCATATTTATACTTGGCTGGTGCCAAATGCAAAAAACATTTCATTTGTGCGAGCGAGCGAAGCGAGCGAGCAAGTCGGTTCGGAGCAGAAGCGAGTCGGATAGGTTAGGTTCAGAAGGCTTAGGCGGGAGCGAAGCGGAGCGTAGCTTCCGCCTTAGCCTTCGATGTTAGGATTTTTTTTATAGCAGCCCGGATAATATTGCTGTTGCAGTTTTTCCAACAAAAACAAACTGCTATATTCAATAATTATATTAGTATTGCTCTTGGATTTTTGCCAGGCGCTTATACTCTTCGATCATTATCCTCGATGTTTGTATAAACATTGTTTATTATGATTTTTGATTATTATGCAGCATGATTATTATGCAGTACCTTAATTATGCATAAGACAATTATGCAAATTGATATTATGATTTGAGAAATTCGGCATTTTGTTTGTATGCATATTGTTTTTATATGATCTCAATACTTCGACAAATTGAAATTATGATATTCGTGTTTTGAGAAATAAAAATTCGCTAATCGTTGTTATGACGAACATTACACACCCTTTCCTAAATTCCCAGGGGCTTTTCGTTTTACTGGCCGTAGAAAGCTGAAATTAGGCAAGTGGGTTGCTTGAAGAGTGTAGGGAAGCTATAAAAGATAATTTCCCAAATTTCCCACGGGAACGGGAAAAACGGGACTTTTCGTTTTACTGGTTGTAAAAAGCTGAAATTCGGCATGTAGATTGCTTGGAGAGTGTAGAGGAGCATTAAGAGAGGACTTAGCAAAATTTCCACGGGAACGGAAATAAATTGGATTTTTCGTTTTACTGGTCGTAGAAAGCTGAAATTTGGCATGTGGATTCCTTGGGGAGTGTATGGGAGCATTAAGAGAGCATTTACCGAAATTCTTACGGGAACGGGAAATAAAGGGGATCGAAATACTCCTGGTACAAGCCAGCGAAGCCGCGGGAAAAAGCTATCACACTAATATTAGGCGAAAGTTTGTAAGTGTGTGTGTGTGTGTGTTTGTTTGTTACTTCTTCACGCGAAAACGGCTGGACAGATTGACATAAAATTTGGAACGGATATAGCTGGCATCCTAGATTAACACATAGGCTACTTTTTTTCCGGATAATTGAATACTTCCTGCGGGATAGCGATAAACACGTAAAAAGTAGTATGTGAAACGTAGCTGCCTAGAGTTGCAACGTAAATAATTATTGCGGAAATAACTATCAACATCAATTATTTAATCTAATTATACGCGGACGAAGTCGCGGGCAGAAGCTAGTATAATACAAAATAAATATTTACAAAATTGTATCAGTCAGCACTGCTCTTGAAAAACTATTAACACTGGCCTGAGACTTCGGGTAGGCAGGAAAGCAGGCAGGGCAGGGTATCAGGATGGCCTCGGACTGCTCCGAGGCGTCGGAGCGGAGAGTTGGAGGAGCGGAAGTGTGGTGTGGTGTAGTAGGATGAGAAAGGAAGGGCTGCAATCAAACACCCTGCTTAAAGCTCGTAAAGCCTATCCAAGCCTCGTTTCAGTGTAGCCTAGGCCAGTGAGAAAAACTAAACGAGACTTGGATTAGGTTTCACAAAATAATTAAATTCTAGAAACAGTAAAGCTAATATTTACAGTACCTGCGTTAGTGGCAGCCCTTTTATAATTATATACAAGTAGTTTACAGAAGCAATCTCCAGTTTTATAAAATATAGTTCGAATAAAGTACCGAAATGCGGCTTATGCCTTGCCAAATAATCGATCGAGTCCCAGGAAAAAACAAAAGCCGATCGTAAATTTAGAATTTAGAATTTAGTTTTTATTTGTAAGCGGCCAGTGCGCTTTTGGCGCGTCGCGGAGGTTTACCATGTTACACTTTTTACCTAAATTTCGTGTACTCAGTGGGCCCATACAAATCTCTCATACACTTCATGAAAAAAAGCTAGAAATGAATCACAAAATAATAACCTAATCTAAGAATACATCGACGACCGTTTGACGACCGGATGGCCTTGGTTAAAGAACCTAACTATGAAGCTTGAGGTCCAGGTTTCGATCCCCGGTCGGGGCAGATATTTGTATGAAAAATATGAATGTTTGTTCTCGAGTCTTGGATGTTTAATATGTATTTAAGTATTTATATGTATCTATATAAATATGTTTATCCGTTGTCTAGTACCCATATCACAAGCTTTGCTTAGTTTGGAACTAGGCTAATCGGTGTCAATTGTCCCAAGATATTTATTTATTTGGTTTTTATAAAATGGATCACCCCAAATTGGGGACATTTTGGAAAAAGGCCAGGTTAAGAGTACCCGAAACCGACGAGCATGTATAAAGAGATTGATGAATGTGGATGAAGCGAAAGAGGTACCTATGTTAGGATCGTAGCAAGTGGAACAAAGTAGTCTCTGCCTACCCCTGTGGGAAAGAGGCGTGACGATATGTATGTATGTATGTATGTATGTATGTATCACCACATATTCTACGTCTTGATCGTAGCGTCTAGGGAACACAGATGCAGGCCATTGAAATAACAACGCGCGTTTAGTGCACTAGTGGAATGGCTGTGATGCCTGCACCGTAAGGGTCCAAGTTCGAGTCCCCGTGTAGCAGACTGCGACAATTTGATTTGATCGCCTGCAGGGGATGCGAAATGAAAACGTAAGGGGATGATGTACACTCAAGTGCAGTGAAAACAGATATAATATATACCTAAAGGCCTCAGAATCTTTCCGGAATATTTCAACAGGTGGTTGGATTCGTTTTTTTTCTTTTTTTTTTTGTAGTGAAAACTTCTTTGGCGATGCTGAGCGCTTTTTGGGATGGGTATAAAATGATTATTTCGCGACAGACGTAAGACGGAGGGAGAGTTTAAGTACCAGGATATCAAGATCGTCTAAGAGCTTACTTTGAAGTACGAATGAATCGCGTTCGATTTTTGAAGTGTTTTTTTGTTGAGTCGTGGAGCAAAAGTACTAGGGCATCAGCACACTGTTAGAGGTCTGTCAATATAGATAATACGTACGTTTTTTTTTTGTAAGCGGCCAGTACGGTGCGCGTCTCTAGCGTCATGGAGGTTACAACATTAAAATCTAATCTAAGCTGCTGTTTTCACTTCTGCCGGCACTCCCGGAGTGCTACCCGTCGCTTTTTTTTACATAAAATAGGCTTACGTTTGACGTCGATCTGGTTTCGTCTGAATAACCCTACGAAGATTTTTCGTTTAGATATCAGATTAAATAATTAGTCCCGCACTTGACGCTTCACTTTGAACATCAATCAATGTACGGAAACTTTTGTCAACTATTATTTACTAGCTACCACCCGCGACTTCGTCCGCGTAGAATCAGCAATTGACACATTTATCGCCATCACGCAGAAACTATGCAATTTTCTAGGATAAAAAGTAGCCTTTGCTTTAATCTAGGGTACAAGCTATGTCCGTTCCAAATTTGATCTTAATCCGTCCAGTCGTTTCAGCGTGAAGTAGTAACACACACACACTCTCACAAACTTTCGCCTTTATAATATTAGTGTGATGTGATGATTTAGCGGGTAGTAGTAGGACCTTGTGGAAAAACCGTTCAAATCACTTCCACCGTCTTACACATAGGCTACTTTTTATCCCGGAAAATCGCATAGTTACCGCGGGATAGTGATAAACATTTCAAAGGTCGTAGCTGTCTAGACTCGCAACGTAAACAATTATTGCAGAATAATAACTATCAGCATCAGTTCTTAAATATAACGCTACGCTGACAAAGCCGCGGGCAGAAGCTAGTAATAAACAAAAGACAGTCGAATTTGGGAAAAATCATCCATTTCTATTGTTAACCGCACACATAATACTTATCTTCAACTAAAAATAAGCTATAACACTCACCATGCATGACGACAAAGCAATCGTACAAAAAACAATGTCCCCGCAACGTTCGCGGGAAAATAAAATTCCCATTGGATTGTAGGGAAAAGTCCAATAGTGCAGATTCTGCGTCAGCAACTTTATCGGGGGGCTGTCGGTGGATGGGGTACATTGCTCGCGATTATCGCTTTGACTTGTTGCCCACAAAAAGCGACGGGAGTGCCGGCAGAAGTGAAAACTACACGCGAGTGTGCGCGCATAATTATTTGTAATTAATCATTATTTTCAATGTATTTATGTATGTATCACCCTGTGGTCCCAACGGAAGACCAGCGCTGGCTGCAAGGCCAGCACATGCTGAGTTGGGACCATTTTGTGACAATTTATGTAACTGAATGTATAATGTGTTTTTTTATTTAATATGTGATTGTCATAAATAAACTTTTTTTCTTTCTTTCTTTCTTTCTTTCATAAAGAAAAAAAAACTCGAGATTTGAACTGCGATCACCTGAGAGAACTCACTGTTATAACACACCTTATACCACTAAGCCAAACGCACATACGTTAAAGCGACGAAATCAACGTACACTTCAAACATCGAACGCGACTCTAGCTTCATTCGTATTTCAAAATAAGCTGTTAGAGGATCCTGATATCCTGGTACTTAGTCTCCCTCCGTCTTACGCCTGATGCGAGTTTATCATCTTTACCCATTCCAAAAAGCGCTCAGCGACGCTAAAGAAGTATTCGTTTCAAAAAGATGTTAGAGGATGCATTTTAACAATCTTTTATTTAACTTGTAACGTGTTTGTTTGTGGAATCTTGCAAGTTAAAGATACAATTTTACTAATTAGTTTGCCTTAAAAGTTGTACAGTCAACAAAAAGTTTAGTCAACTTAAAACACTTGAAATAAACTTTTAAATTCTACGAAATTCTACTAATATTATAAATGCGAAAGTTTGTGACGATGTGACGATGTGAGTGAGTGAGTGTGTATGTTTGTTCCTTCTTCACGCTAAAACGACTGTACGGATTTGGATAAAATTTGGAACGAAGATAGCTGGTACCCTGAATTAAAATATAGGCTACTTTTTTATCCCGGAAAATTACACCGTTCCCGGGGGATAGCCATAAACATGTCAATTGCTAATTCTACGCAGACGAAGCCGCGAAGCCACGAAGCCGCGGGCAGAAGCTAGTAAGGCAATAATTACGGGTTTTAGCGTGAAAGAGTAACAAAAACGCAGACAAACGATCATGACACAATACTCACAAACACTCGCAATTTTTTATTGAACAATAGTTGCGTCGGGAGTGAAGAAAATAGGTGGGGGATTCTTTCCTGTAAAAAAGCTCTTTTTTCTCACACAGAAACCAATAAATTTCCCACCATGATAAGCAGCAATGTACTAAATATCAGAGGGTCGCGCGGGGACAGGGGAAGGTTACATTAGGGGAGGCCGGGGTGTCGCAGAATCGCTGCGTTTTGTACGATAATGCCTCTTAGGCATGCCTTCCCCTCGAACGCTGTCACACCGACACTCTTAGGATATAAAATCCTAATTTTTTTTAATTGGGAGAAAAACAGGGGCCTACCCTTGACGTTCTAATACGATTCAGTTCCGAATCGGTCATGTTATAGCTGTCATAACCTAAACTGAATCGCGTTAAGACGTCATTCTAACCCCCTGGCAAGTTAAACAAAATACATACATGAATTATCACGTTTTTATCCCTTACTAGCGACCAGCTCCGGCTTCGCACGGTATATTATGCACTAGCTGTTGCCAGCGACTTCGTCTGCAAAGTATTCGTTTATCGCCATCCCGCGCTAACTACGCAATTTTCCGGGATAAAAAGTAGCCTATGTGCTATTCCTACTTTTCTCTGTCTATGTGCCGAATTTCATCCATATCCGTTGGGCCGTTCTGGCGTGATTGAGTAACAAACAAACATCCATCCATCCATCCATCCATCCATCCATCCATCCATCCATACTTTCACATTTATAATATTATTAGTTAGATTAGATGTATTATACATATATAAACCTTTCTCTAGATTCACTCTATCTACTAAAAAAACCGCATCAAAATCCGTTGCGTAGTTTTAAAGATTTAAGCATACATAGGGACATAGGGACACAGGGAAATAGGGACATAGGGACAGAGAAAGCGACTTAGTTTTATACTATGTAGTGATGTAGTAGACGCAGCCTAAAGTAACAAGACAAAAAGCCACGATTAGCTTGATTATGAAATGGGCTTATAGGTGGAAAGGGGAATCAAAATAGTGATGGGTTGCTAGCCGCATCACTATTTGTGAGTATGACTCACATGAGCTGTGAGGGAACAGATGAACATACATAGCCTGCATACCTGTCAAAATTATAACTCTCCATTGGGTTTGCCGTAGACGGGTAAAAATATCCACGTGGGTAGAAGTGTATCCGTAAGAATCACTAGCTTTAAGATAACATATTTATGGGTACCATTAAGTAGGTAAGATGTAACTGATAAGTAAGATGGGTTTTGTTTATTGTAAACTATTTAATAAATTGATGTATTTACTAGTTACACATAAGTCGGGTTCTATCTATCTATTTATTTATTTTATTCTATCAATTTATTACTTTACTTACGTAAAAGTTTATGGTTTGTGTGGTTTATTTTATCTGTGTATCGTTTCGTGAGTCACAGACGGTTCTGGCTGAAAATCAGTGCTGCAGATGTCCAACACCTCAGCGTAATGCTGAGCCAGCGACCGTTTCACTTTTGCGAAGACAATCTAATTTCATATTTGTGTTTTTGTTGTTGTTTCTTTTCTATAAAATTGTGTGTACATGCTTTTATAGTTGTGTGTCTTGTAAAATGAATAAATGTCTTCTTTCTTTCTTTCTCTCTTTCATACGGTGTAATTGTAGCCATCTAGTGTAAATCTCAACGCCATACATTACGTAGTAGAGACCCAGTGTCGGCTTTGCTGTGCGAATTTACTTGCAAATGTGGCGAACTATTCGACGGCGTATTCGAAAATCAATTGGGGCCTTTCTAGGCCATGTCGTTAAAAATAATGCGTGGACGCTTTCAAAGGGTTGGGGTTAGGGTTCCATTTCTGTACGAAGGTTTTGGCTGAAAATTTGTGTTGCAGGTGTCTAACACGACGGCGTAATGCTGAGCCAGCGGCCGTTTCACTTTTGCGAAGACGCACTCAACACTAATGATCTGTTTTCATGTAAATTCTTTCACATACATACATACAATGTCATATATCATCATATTTTTTTTATCTTTCTTTTCTTTTTCTCTTTTATCTTCTTTTCCGTTTTCCCTTTCTTTTATTATTTTTCTTTCATTTTATTTTTTTCTTTCTGCCTTATGTCTGTGTTTTTTCTATCTTTGCTTTACGATTGTGCGTATGCTTTTATATTTGTGTCTTTTAAAAGGGAATAAATCTCTTCATTATTTATTTCTTTCTTTAAAAAAGAGCTCTTACCTATAAGATCGCTTCATTATCAGTCTGACCGTCAAGACTCATTTTTCTTAGCAACGCGTTGAGGTATAAAGTAATGTATGTATGTAAACTCTTTATTTTGCAAAATAAACTCGACTCGAAAGTAAAGTAAAAAGTAAAGTTGAAATTAACACCAAAATACTGTCTGCGTTCCCTTGGAGTGGCAGGATTATCTAGCAAGGTGGTGACAGCGATCCGCACGGACCCAGTACAAAGTCCTATCACCCCCAAATCACAGACATATGCTATCAAACACATTACCCACCCGAGCAATCCGCAGTCGGGGAGCTGAAACTATGTGTTACATCGCCTTTCCAATCACAGCCTGTGTAACCCCTATAAAGCTATTATATAGCCTCTATTAGCGTGTGCAAATCGCCTTTCTACCTCTTCCGATCACGCTAGCCATATTTATCGTCTTAACAACTCCAGTTTACTAAGCACTTACGAAGGCTTATAACGGTGCTTAAAGTCTCTTGTACACGCTTATAGAACTTCTATATTACTTTGATGCTTTACACGTGTCGATTTTGAGAGTAACGTTTCGTGTAGAGGCTGTTGTTTTTGATCTGATTAAATACTCTGTTGCTCTGATTAAATACTCTGTTGTACGCGCTTCCGTCTGCGATGGTTTCGCTTATCGCTATCCCGCGGGAACTATGCGATTTTCCGGGATAAAATCTATCCTATGTCCTTTCCCGGGACTGTTACTATGACTATACCAAACTTCAATGAAATAGGTTTAAAAGCTTTTCCATGACAGAGCAACAAACATCCAAACATACAAACTTTTGCCTTTATAGTTGTGTCCTTCCATTTGACCTAAAAATTATTGACAAAAGCATCATTTTACAAAATGATCATTTGACAAAATTTTAATATCTTATAAACTGTGAACTTTTTTAAAAATCGAAAACCTTTATGCGTGTCTCACATTAGGTTAGGTTAGGTTTGTTTTATAAGTTTTAAAAAAAGTTTACGGTTTATCAGATATTTAAAATTTGTCAAATGATCATTTTGTCAATAATGTTTAGGTCAAACGTTAATGAGACCTTTATAATATTAGCAATATAAGGTAAAGGTGGTAAGGTAAGTAGGAACAGTCACCAGCATAAATAAGTGATCATTTTTGTACCTTGTCGCTTTCAGTCGTTACATGAATTCGTATGGCTTTTCAAACATGACTTTAAAGTGACAAGGTACAAAAGTGATCACTTATTTATGCTGTTGACTGTACATAATAAAAAATTTCGTTAAAAATACTATTCGTTAGTAAAAATAG
The DNA here is from genome assembly GCA_963854515.1 of Pandemis heparana. Classification (NCBI taxonomy): domain Eukaryota; kingdom Metazoa; phylum Arthropoda; class Insecta; order Lepidoptera; family Tortricidae; genus Pandemis; species Pandemis heparana. The sequence continues at coordinate 1,648,263 of OY978031.1, read as the reverse complement.
GTCGGCTAAAAAATTATAGCTCACATAAATTGTTTGAATAATTGAAAAGATTAATCAAAGTAGTAATTTAGGCATGCTTAAAAAATCTAGCTCCTAGTTGCAGGTCTTTTGAGATATAGAATAGAAGAAAATTTTATTCACCAACACAAAAATTCAAAAATTACAGAAGAAACAAAAATACAAGTGGTCAAATGGAATTATGTAATGCCATTTCAATTTTAATTAATCTTAATTATGTTAGAACTAGTGTGCAGGAATATTGTACGCCTCTAGCAGGCAGGATACGGATATGGCGCCTATCTATGTACAGCTCTTTACCAGCCTTATTACCCCATAACCGCAATAAAGACATTTTGACTTTTTTAAAACCAAATTTGATGCGAAGGTAAAATGGAAGGGAGACTCAGCGCCGTCGCTGGTTTTCGATCTCCAACCAAACTAAAACTTCCACAGCGGCTGCCACAGCGACAACATAACACCATAATAATAATAGCGTACTACATATACACATGCCGAGAACAAGGATTATATAAAAGGATGTTATTACAACGAAGTTCTAATTTTGTGTAATTTTGTTACAGGTATGTTGCTGTTTGACTTGGGTCATGAACGATACCGAAATGATTAAAGATTATTAAGTAGGTAAAGTATAAGTATTACAGTTATTATAATTATACTTCGCGATGATATACGAGTAGAAGAAACAAAAACGGGCAGCAAATTATAATAGTACTAGCTTCTGCCCGCGACTTCGTCTGCGTAGAATTAGCAATTGACATGTTTATGGCTATCCCCCGGGGACTATGCTATTTTCCGCGATATAAAGTAACCTATGTTTTAATCAAGGGTACCAGCTATCTTGGCTCCAATTTTTATCCAAATCTGTCCAGACGTTTTAGCGTGAAGAAGGAACAAACATACTCACTCACATCGTCACATCGTCACAAACGTCACAAACTTTCGCATTTATAATATTAGTAGGATAATTTGCAGCGCGTTTTTGTTCGGCTACTCGTATATCATCGCGAAGTTCCACAGGTTTTGATTATCACGGCTTTTGTATGAAATACGCACTTTCATGGTTGTATATGACCAGGGGGGGTCACCAGGACGTCTTAATGCGATTCAGTTTAGGTTCGCTCGCTGTCAGATTCATACTAAAAGTGACAGCTAAAACTTGAACTGAGTCGGAATTAGGACGTCATGGTAAGGCCCCTGGATGTAGAACTGACAGAGTCGCCGAATATAGCTCTGGATAGAAAGATGTGTAGGTCGGGAGGAGAGGCCTTTGCTCTGCAGAGGGACACAAATATACCTAATAATGTAATACTAATGCAATGAAAGTTCACTATTAATTGAAGCAACCCTAACGCCACCTAGTCATCGGCCACATAGACTGTCACGACGCACGTGTTATATTAAGACTAAAGGTGCGATCACACCGCCGCTTAAAAAACGGTGACGTTACGGAATCGCAACAAAATGTATGAAGAAACGGTTTAATTAATCGTATGGCGCAAAACATTAAACAATTACACTAAAGAAAGAAACTACAAACAAGCTATAATTATGCGTTTCTCTATTTATCAGAACGTTTAATTCGCCTTAATTTTTGTCACTCTTTAGCACCACCCAGGGGACACGTGCAGGGCTGTGGTAGGTAAATCCTGCGGACGCGAGTAACAATTGTCCCATTGTCAATTGTATTGCGTCTGGTCAACTATTTCTTACCTAGCAAATAGTACAGTGAAATATGGCAGCCGCAAAATAAAATTGTTTTAATGTCACTTTATTTGCGTGTCGTCAATTGTTACTCCAGTACAAATTGTAAAGAGATTACAGTTCACGAGTCGCTAAATAATGTTGTTGTGGTTTCTCAACCTAAATTAAATGAAGTATAGTTGTTGATAAAAATGCGTGGATTCACCCTTGAAAAGTCTAAGTGTTTACGATTGTCAGAGGGTAAGTGAGTTCAATGGATGCTTATGACAAATAGTTTGTAACAGAGATTAGGGGGTTGAAATATTATGTCAATTTAAGTGAACGAGGGTGTTAGGTGGAGTGATAACTAAGGGGGAAAAGAGATCCTTAAAAGAAAAAAACCGGCGAAGTGTGAGTCGGACTCGCGCACCGAGGGTTCCGTATCATTATCTATAAGTATCTATAAACCAGTGTAAGCAGAGCCCTGCTCCAAAGCAAAACGTACGCAATGTGGGGTCACTTTATATTGGTCACTGAAATATACAGACATACATACATATTTACGGTTTTCGCAATTATTCCTTAATCTGTGCTATAAGACCTACGCTCATGCCAAATTTCAAGATTCTGAGTTCAATGTGAACTATTTTAGGTAGGTTTTGATTCCCTTGCGAGTTTCGAAAATTTGCGCCATAAACGACTTTTTCTTTTATTGATTGATTGTCTTGGCTTAGAAGTTTGATTTTTTACAGCTCCAAGGGGCAGTAGACCTGAGAATTAGATATAAATTTCAGCTTGATACCTCCACGCGTTCTTGAGAAAAAGGGTCTTGACAGACGGACGGACGGACAACAAAGTGATCCTATAAGGGTTCCGTTTTTTCCTTTTGAGGTGCGGCACCCTAAAAAGAAATTCTTGTAGATCGCTTTGCTGAAACCATTCGAAAGTGGTAAAATAAAAATCTGTTTATATGCGAATGTGAATTTTTTAGTTTGTTGCGCTTTGAAGGGTAAAGTACCGATCGTGGTAAAATTGGGTATGGATTTAGTTTGAGCATGGGGAGGACATAGTATAGTTTCATCTCGGAAAATTGTGTTTCCCGCGGGCGCACGATAAACGGATTCTCTGCAGTCGAAGTCGCGGGCTGTTCCTAGCATGAAATGTTGAGGCAACGCAGTATTTTGCGACCATCATTTTTTAAATTCGATAAATAACACATGTCCGCCGATATAAGTCCGGGCCGGGATAAGTCCGCCTTTGTGCACATGCATCTCAGTGTTTGTCAATTATATTTGTCTTTTATTGAATCAGGCGTTACTTTGCGGAGGTCCATTTCAATGAATACAAAATATTTACCTTGCTACTCCGCTACTTACGTGCAAGATAACCAAGCTTGTGCGAAATGTATACGTTTTGCATGCAAGCCCTCCCTCCACTATTACCACACAAACGCACACAAATCCCACAAACTTAATTAATCCTAACACCACACAAACACTGACGCGTTTCGATCCCTCTATGGGATCATTATCAAATAAAAAATAAGTTAAAATATTATAAAAAAAAAATATAAATATATATAATTATTATTTGAAATATTATTATTTTTTATTTTTTATATTTGTCTTGTTTATTTTGCACAATAATGAGTTTACATACATACATACATACATGTCGTCGATTTTGTGCCTCAGTGTCGGTGGAAGGTCATTGCATTTTCATTGTTAATCTGCAGTTGACGTTCAAGGTAATGACCCTAGTGTAACGTAATGATTCGATCAAGGATCCCCGGAAATACCCGGAGCTGGTGATTTTTTGCGAGGAAGGAGGGCGTCTTTAATCCTCGCAGTAGATTGATGAACGTTGAGGTATCCCAATGTAGGGACGCGGCGCAGTGGAATAGAAAACAGTATGCATCTAACTAATATTATAAATGCGAAAGTATGGATGGATGGATGTTTGTTTGTTACTCAATCACGCCAGAATGGCCTAAGGGATCTGGATGAAATTCGGCACATAAATAGAAAAAAATCTGGCATTTTTTTTCTATTTATGTGCCGAATTTCATCCAGATCCCTTAGGCCATTCTGGCGTGATTGAGTAATTTAATTTTTATCCCGGAAAATTGCGTAGTTTCCGCGGGATAGCGATAAACGAATTCTTTGCAGACGAAGTCGCTGGCAACAGCTAGTATATTATAAATGCGAAAGTTTGTGACGATGTGACGATGTGAGTGAGTGAGTGTGTATGTTTGTTCCTTCTTCACGCTAAAACGACTGGACGGATTTGGATAAAATTTGGAACGAAGATAGCTGGTACCCTAGATTAAAACATATGCTACTTTTTATCCCGGAAAATTGCACAGTTCCCGAGGGATAGCGATAAACATGTCAATTGCTTTTTCTATGCGGACGAAGTCGCGGGCAGAAGCTAGTAAGGGATAAAGACGTGATTTATGTATGTACTAGCTATTGCCTGCGACTTTGTCTGCAAAGAATTCGTTTATCGCTATCCCGAGGGAATTTTCCGGGATAAAAAGTAGCCTATGTGCTAGTTCAGACTTTTCTCTATCTATGTGCCGAATTTCATCCAGATTCGTTGGGCCGTTCTGGCGTGATTGAGTAACAAATAAACATCCTTCCATCCATACTTTCGCATTTATAATATTAGTTAGATTAGATGTCACAGATGTTGGTCAAAAGACGGTATACCGGATGAGTTATAGGCCAAGACAACCAAGTGGAATCCCACTAACTGAAAGCGGCGGCCCGGTAGACCTAGACGGCGATGGCGGGACGAGTTAGACGCCATCTTGAAAGACTGGACACTTACCGCAGCAGACCGGGAGCAGTGGAAGAGTTGGGGAGAGGCCTTTGCTCAGCAGTGGGACAATAGGCTCATAATAATAATTAGGAATCATGTTATAGGTGATGCGGCTAGCAGCCCGTCACTATTTTAATTTCCTTTTCCACCTATACGTTCACAATGCTAAATGTGGCCTTTAAGTTTTGTTACCTTAGCCTCTGTCTACCCCTCTAAGGGAGGGAGACGTGAATTATGTACATTCTATGTTTTTATTTGCTCCTAGTGGTCTAGGAGCATACACTGTTAAATTTCCAAATGTTTACCAAATACAGATTAACAGATAGAGCTCTGTCACAGACGAACATTAATGTAGAGTCAGTAACAGAGTCAGTAAGCACAATTTTTAAAACGTTTTTTAAAAATATTTAAGTCAGTTCGTACAAGAAAAATTGGTATCAGAAAACATTGTAATACTGCAATTTTCTTACTGCGCACCACTGCAGATTACGAGTATCACCGTCCTTGTCCCACCCCTCCCAATCCGTGTAGTGCGAACGAGACACCAGACTGCTGAGTAAGGGTGGTCTGATATATTGGAACAGGTTCATCTTATTACCCTCCTCGTCCAATTAAAAAGCTAAATCTACTTGAATGGCTACAATTTAGATTTAGAATGACGTGCCACGTGCTATATTGAATGTGTGGGGTTATATGGAGTGTATTTTACTTGAGTTTTACTCAAACACTGTATTGGGAGTTGGGATTTTTGTGTCAGTTTCTGAGTTATGTCAAAGTTCAACGAAGCACGGCCGCCCGTTCGTTCGTATGTCAATTTTTATGACATTGCAGGATGAAGGCAAACAAGTTGTTCTATAATGATGATAACTAGTTTACCATACAAAACGCTTGTATGGAATAAGTTTCTGTCTAAAATGTCATTTTTAATACAATATTTTGAAGTGAAAACTTCTTTAGCGGCGTTAAGCACTTTTTGGGGTGGGTAAAAATGTCCAGAAACATAAAGAAACGTCTTATTAAGACTTACATCTGGAGCATAGCGTTGTACGGAAGCGAGACGTGGACATTGACCCAGCGAGATAGGGAGAGATTGAACGCATTTGAGATGTGGTGTTGGCGGAGGATGGAGGGGATAAGCTGGACAGAGAGAAGAACAAATGAAGAGGTTTTGGATTTGGTAGGGGAAAGGAGATCACTGCTGAAGACGATTGAGAATAGAAGAGGAAGTATGCTGGGGCACCTGATACGACACGACGATTACATAAAAACTCTGATAGAAGGGAAAATAGAAGGAAGAAGAGGCAGAGGAAGGCAGAGACGCGCATTTATGGACCAAGCAAAGGAGAAGGTTAATGTAGTGTCGTATCAGGAGCTCAAAACAATGGCAGAGGAAAGAAGTGAATGGCAACTACTCCACCGACAAGAGCTGGGCTCTTAAATTTGAGAAGAGGAGAAAAATGTTAAACTCGCGTCAGGCGTAAGACAGAGGAAGAGTTTAAGTACTAGCATATCAGATCCTCTAAGAGCTTATTTTGAAACGAAGGAATCGAGTTCGATTTTTGAAGTTTTTTTGTTGAGTCGTGGAGCAAAAGTACTAGGGCATCAGCACATTGTTAGAGTACTGTGAATATAGATAATACGCACGTTTTTTTTTCGTAAGACCGTTGAAGAGTTGCCTCTTGTGGTGACGATCCTGGCAGGGTCGCCAGATTTTTACCAGATTATTGTATTGTCATCTGGTTTACTCAAGCATGCTAAACTTCTGCTCAATCGGCTGAAGATATTCGCTACGAAATTGAGTCACGGGATTGCACCCGGACAGTTATACTTACATACAGTCGAAGGCAGTAATATCAATATAGATATCAAATACAGGTGTCAATGACCTTATTGTTTGTGGCATGAAGCTGTAGGTATAGATTTTTTGACGTCTTGGTACCTATCGTATATGTATAGCTTTGACTGTACACGTGTCGCAAGTTAATTATAAAGTTTGTATCAAGTTTCGTGCAATTAAGTTTATTAATTATGGTTGATTATCGTGTCACAGCGGAATACTTTCATACCAATAATTGGTCTTCGTCTATTAGTATTTTGTTTGTGAGTGTAATGTTGTTTTAACTTAAAATTTTTCCACCCCCAAATGATAACATTGTCTGTCACAGTTTTTCTGTGATTGCTATGAAAAAGGAAATTATTCTTGCCTTTAATTTTATTTGCTATGAACTCGTTTAAAGCATGTATTTGTCCGGAGTTGAGCATCTAATGTCGGACGGTTTGTAATACCGGTATTTTTTCGATACCGAAAATTCAAATACCGGTTTTCCGATATTTTTTCGATATTCGTTATTAGAGTAAAATTAATGATTTTACCTTTACGGTACGTAAGATGTTAATAATATTATTAATATCGCTTAATAAGGATGGATAAGGATAGTAACGATTAAATGGCAAAATTAATTATCTATTAAATAGTAAATTCGGAGTCTTCCATGCTGGTCTATACTTCATTTAATTTAGGATGAGAAACCACAACAACATTATATTGCGGTTCGTGAACTGGGGCCTTACCATGACGTCTTAATGCGTTTCAGTTTAGGTTCGCTCGCTGTCAGATTCATACTAAAAGTGACAGCTAAAACTTGAACTGAGTCGAAATTAGGACGTCATGGTAAGGCCCCTGTAGTCTTTTAACAATTTGTACTAGAGTAACAATAAAATTGACGACACGCAAATAAAGTGACATTTAAACAATTTTATTTTGCGGCTGCCATACTATTGCACTGTACTATTTGCTAGGTAAGAAATAGTTGACCAGACGCAATATAATGTTATCGTGGTTTCTCATTCTAAATTAAACGAAGTATAGTAAAGGAAAAAGTTACAATGACACGTGTATGTATGTAATGTGTAGTTACTTCTCTTCATGCGGACGTAAAAGCCCATCGAGGGAATGGGTGAAAATCTTGAAAATCATGATATAGATATAGGCGATGCTAGCAACCCATCACTATTTTGATTCCCCTTTCCACCTACACGCCCACAATAATGCTAAACGTGGCCTTTAGGTCTTATTATTCAGTTTTATAGCAGACTAGCTTCTGCCCGCGACTTCGTCCGCGTAGAATTAGCAACTGATATGTTTATCGCTATCTCGCGGGAACTATACGATTTTCCGGGATAAAAAGTAGCCTATGTTTTAATCTAGGGTACCAACTATCTTCGTACCAAATTTTATCCAAATCCGTCCAGTCGTTTTAGCGTGAAGAAGGAACAAACATACACACTCAATCACTCACATCGTCACATCGTCACATCGTCACAAACTTTCGCATTTATAATATTAGTAGGATAATCTTCAACCGATTGAGCTGAAATCTCACATACTATTTTTATTTATTTATTTATAAGCCTTTTTATTCCGAATTCGCTACAATTTCGGTAAGTGCATGGATTTGAACCCACGACGCTCTGTCAAACCACTAGGCTACCACGGCTTTTACACATACTATAATCTACATTAATCTGGGAGTAAATTCTGAGAGAAATTTATTTTTTCACAAAACTAGAACAACATATCAACTTTTTTATTTGGACATTGATCAAGCCTGAACAAACTATTTCCACAACAGCCGGGAAACATGGAAGCCATCCCCTGGGATAGAATTAGAAACATTCGGAGCTGATAAGACATCCCTGAGGACGGAATTAGTAGTTAATAGAAACACAGAAGCCTTGGGGTGTTCGGAAACAAAAGGTTCATTGTTGAACGGGTTTCAGGATCTGTTAAACAATATTAAGATAGATTTATCACGTTTTGGCTTAAACTGGTCATGCAATAATCTTTAAATTAAGCTAAAATACATATACAGGCTGTTCTACAATTGTTATGGAATATTTCAGCACGCGGTTAAATTATTTAAAAAGGGACACTCCTGTTAATATGTCTAATTGTATTTTTGCGGGTGGTAGGGCCTTGTGCAAGGTCCGTCCGGATCGCTACCACCATCTTACGCGCTAATCCTGCCGCTAAGCAGCAGTGCTTGCACTGCTGTGTTCTGGTGTGGAGAGTAAGACAGCCGGGGAAATTACGGGCACAAGAGGCATTTCATCTAAGTCCTCTAGGTTGGCAACGCATCTGCAATCTCTCCGGGGTTGCGGGTGTCTATGGGCAGTGGTGATCGCTTACCATCAGGTGACCCACTTGCTCGTTTGCCTTCCAATTCACATAAAAAAAAAAAAAAAAAACATTTAAGACTAACTATTGCCCGCAATTTTGATAGATACTGTACATGGATAATGTTTTTGAGTTTATTTACAAACATACATACTTACGGAAATACAAACGTTTCTTTATAATCTAATCTAACTTCTAACTAGTCTAACTAGTAGTATTATAAATGCGAAAGTATGGATGGATGGACGGATGGATGGATGGATGGATGTTTGTTTGTTACTCAGTCACGCCAGAACGGCCAACCAAAATCTGGATGAAATTCGGCTCATAGATAGAGAAAAGTCTGGAATAGCACAAGGCTACTTTTTATCCCAGAAAATTCCCGCGGGACAGCGATAAACGAATTCTTTGCAGACGAAGTCGCGGGCAATAGCTAGTATTTATTATACATGAAGCCACCACGTTGACGGCGTACATTTTAATTTCATTTAATTTATTCACTGCTTATAATGATGATGATAAGTTAGAAAGAGACAAGCATAGCAAAGCTAGTCAGTGTCAATGTCAGTGACAATGTCAGTGACTAGAGAATATTTGACAGATATGTCATATCTGTCAAATATTCTCACTTTTAAACGGACGGTTCTACGCGCGCTCGAGCGAAAATATTTCATTAACACCCTGTATATTTTTGTGGCCCCCAAAAAAGCAGTAGAGTGGCGCCGTTATAAATAGGCTAAACAATGGCGGATGGAACCCGGAATCGGTGTCATTGTCCCGGATCCAAAGGTCGTATGATAAACTGGGAATAATAGCGTTATTATTATGTTATATATGTATGTATATACTAGCTTCTACCCGCGACTTCGTCTGCGTAGAATTAGATTTACGAACATTAGTTATATTCTGCATCTTTGCATGTTTATCGCTATCCCGCGGGAACTATGCAATTTTCGGGGATAAAAAGTAGCCTATAACCTGGCCGGTGATTTTCTCAACAGATTAGTAAAGTTTCCAACAAAATCCGTTCAGCCGTTTTCGCGTGATACAGACAAACAGATAAACAGAGAAACAGATAAACAGACAAAAATTCTAAAAACTGTTGAAACGTGTTCTGTTATCGATTCTAAGTATCCCCAGCCTATTTTTTTCAAAATATCTTCCATGTACAGACTTCCGACCCTCTTCAGCTTTATTAGATATTTTATGTATAGATGATTCATACCTTCACTTATTATACACATTATGAAACGCGTTCCATCTGACAAACATACCAATCAATGCAATTTGTCAATAATTTGTTTTTTTTTTTGTTTGTTTGTTTGTCGTTTTTTTGTTAATTGTATTTGTAATTTCTAAACGAAACTGAAAATTAGAACACATAGAAAAATCCGATTCGATGCGAGAATTGTATTTGTCTTGTTTATTTTGCACAATAAAGAGTTTATATATACATACATACATATAATACGTCATTGCGTGTCAATAAAAAGCTTGTAAAGCTTGTTTGTGCTTGTTTGTTGTTTTGTAAATAGTACCTGTTCCTTTATATTTGTACAATAAAGCATTACTTACTTACCTACCTGCTATGGGTGGTGTAGGCGTGCACGCGTCACGGAATGACGAGGACCCGGGTTCGATTCCCGGCCATAGCTTTAGTTTTCGGATTTTTCTGTGTGTTCTAATTTTCAGTGTCGTTTAGAAATTACGTTACTTACTTACTTGTAAAAAATGGTCACATTATTTTATATTGCCCTGAAATACGCGTATTTTATATACAGGGTGTCTTATGATCAGGTTCACGAATATTTTATCAATTTTAATTGAACACTACTAAAAGAGTATGACATCTTCAACTCTCCATCCGTTTAATGATGGAAGTATACAAACATACATCACAAAACACGTCTTTATTGTGTCGTTTTTTGTCGTTTTTGTGTAGTTTTAACATAGGTTTTTTAAGATTGTAATACTAACATTATATGGACTTTTTGTTGTCTGATAATAAATAATTTTTAATTTTTTAATTTAATTTATTCCTTACGGGGTAGACAGGGCCTAAGGTAACAATACCTAAAGGCCACGTTTAGCACGATTTTTGTATAAGTTATAGAAGAAAATACCGTCAAAAAACTACTAGCAGGATGCCATTATTCTAATAATATAATGGCGGTGCGTGTGGCAACAATATGAGGTGAAATTAGCATGACTGTGGGCGTATAAAGCGAAAGCGGAAAGCGGTGGAGAGCGGTTTCAAAATAGTGATGGGTTGCTAGCCGCATCGCATTATGCTCATGATTCCTAAAAAACTAGCTGCTACCAAATATGCCACTCACAAATACAGTGGCTATATAAAGGAGTAAAGGAATTTTCAAAACAGGTCCGGTAGATCTAGAGAAGAAATTCATTGTAAGAATTACAAATCCATCAATGAAAAACTTTAAACAACAACACACACAACAATGACAGTGAATAAATAAATAAATAAAATATGCTTAAATCTAACTAATATATTATAAACGCGAAAGTATAGATGGATGGATGGATGGATGTTTGTTTGTTACTCAATCACGCCAGAACGGCCCAACGGATCTGGATGAAATTCGGCACATAGATAGAGTAAAGTCTGGAATAGCACATAGGCTACTCTTTATCCCGGAAAATTTCGTAGTTCCTGCGGGATAGCGATAAACGAATTCTTTGCAGACGAAGTCGCTGGCAACAGCTAGTAATCTCTATAATTAAAAAACTGGTGATGCTGGTCTGGGTCTCAAGTACTAGATTTTGTTAAAAAATGTCAGAACCCACGAGAATACCTAGTAATCATTTCAAATTGGCATCAGAAGAGACCTGTGAGAATGATGGCGAAGTCTTAGTAGGGTTCCGTAGGCATGGTACGGATAAAATCCAGGCAAGTGCGAGTCGGACTCACGCACCGAGGGTTCCATGCAAATTCGGCAAGGGAATGTAAAGCTCTGCTCCTAAGCAAGTTATTTTATTTTGGATTGGTACACATAGACTGACAAACATTAAAAGGAAATTGATTTTTAGATTGATTTCATTAGTTATGCTATAAGAGCTACCTATAACATAAGTCAAGTTTCAAATATTTAGGACAACGGAAGTACAGTCAACGGCATAAATATAATATGTAAGTAGGTATACATTAACAAGACGTCAAAACACCTTTATGCTGCAAACAATGAGGTCAGTGATACATTATATTTGACGTGTTTAGCTGTATCGATATTTATGCAATACACTGTACTCTATATTCTTTGGTAGTACTGCAATTCGTATGGAAACACCCTTTCTAATGACTATCCTCCTTATCCATAAACGCTCCATAAGCTTCTGCTAACTTAGTAATCGTTTGTCCTTATCTGTCACTTTGACAATTGCCTTTCACAGATAAGGACAAACGATTGCTAAGTTAGCAGAAGCCTATAGAGCTTAGAGATCTTTTGATTGCGTAAACTTCGAAAATTGTTTTTTTCACAAAATCAAGGAAACCAAGACCAAAGTATTTGGTATTCATTTCAACTTTATATCTCTTCGCGTTCCTAAGAAAAAGGTTCTTGACAGACGGGCGGACTACAAAATTATACTAAAGCAGTGCAACTTTGCTGCGGATGACGTCATTATGACGTAAATTCACATATATAGAATGCTATTATATAAATTTGTTATTATCTCTAATAATCTTCTTTTTAATGACAATAACTGTCGATTAAAACACTGTATGTACCATTTGTAATTTGCCATGAGCTTTTCGGTGAAGGAAAACATCGTGAGGAAACCTGCACACATCTGCGAAGAAATTCAATGGTGTGTGTTAAGTTCCCAATCCGCACTGGGCGCGTGTGGGAACTATAGCCCAAACCCTCCAATACACGGTGGAGGGCTATGCCATGAGGCACGCCGAATTTCGCGACAATTTAATAAATAAATAAAAAATAAACTACAATAACAACAACAACATGTACTTACTGAAATTGTAGCGAATTCGGAATAAAAAGGCTTATAAATAAATAAATAAATGTACCTTGACGTCATATGCCTGTCATCGGCACCAAAGTTACGCTCCCTGACTTTAAGGGTTCCTTTCTTGAATGGGATACGGAACCCTAAAGACGCTGTAACCTTGACATGAAGTAATAACTCCAAGGAACCAGTCCCGCCTTTGATCAAGTAATTCAGCATCTTAAATAATTCTAAACACTCGGGTACGACTCGGGGGAAATACTTCAAATTGCCATAATTGAATGAAATATTTTTGTAGACAAGATTTTCATGTATATTTGCGCAAAATGTTCCGCTCTTTGATAACTGCGTGCTGTGCATTTACAGACATTTTTACAGACATTTCTAAAGGCATTTTTTCAGACATTTTTGTAAATACGACCGGGGCCCTGTTTCCCGAAGCTTATTGGACTAATAATGTTAGTGTTTTGTTTCATTCTTTCGTTTAATTTACGAGACGAAACACTAATATTATTAGTCTAATAAGCTACGAGAAACGGGGCCCTGTTAGCCTAGTGGTTAGTGACTGACTATGAAGCTAGATGTCCCGGGTTTGAATCCCGGTAACGGCAGGCATTTGTATATGTATGTATAACTCTTTATTGTACATAAAGCACATTAATTTACACATTAATTAATTTGTATGATGAATATGAATGTTCGTATGTATTTATACGTTAAAGAATATTTATCCGTTGGTTAGAGTATCCATAGTACAAATTTTGCGTCGTTTGGAACTAGATAAATAGTCGCAGATCGTAGCGTAGTCGTAAATAAATGTGATCACTTATTATGATTATGACACATTTTGTGTTCATTTAGGTACTTCTAATTAAACTACATTAGACAAACACTGCACTTTTTTTTTATATGAATAGCAAGTGGGTCACCTGATGGTAAGTGATCACCACTGCCCATAGACACCCGCAATCCCGGAGGGATCGCAGATGCGTTGCCAACCTAGAGGGCTAAGATGAAATGCCTCTTGTGCTCGTAATTTTCCCGGCTGTCTTACTCTCCACACCGGAACACAGCAGTGCAAACACTGCTGCTTAGCGAAAGGATTAGCGAGTAAGATGGTGGTAGCGCTCCGGACGGACCTTGCACAAGGCCTTACCACCCGCAAACTACCCACACACTACATTTGACCTAATTTAATGTTTATAATTAATTTGGGAGATTAATTCATCAGTTTCTTCTGCTGTTGACTGTACATTTGAACCTAAGGAACTATGGGCACAAGACTACGTCTTCTATTAAATTCTGAAAAGGCTTCAAAAACCGCGGACCTTAAAATATTTCAAAAATTAACACTGTCCCAACGATTACGTTTCGTTGTCACTCGGGCTGGCCAAGATTATTTTACCTTAGCATTTTAGACCCCGAAAGGGTAAGCCGGGTTTGGCATACTTGCTCGAACTATTTCTCTATTACCCCGAATAGGTATACACGGATATAAGAACCTTTACCCTAGATTGTAGTACAGTACCCGGTCAAGTGAGAGAGAGAGACAACGCTCTACGAAGACGCTCTAAAACATAAGAGGGTGCATCCGTGCTGAGCTCGCAACGTCGCATTTTTGGTGATTTTTTGCGATTATTTCACAGAAATTGAATAAAAGTTTCAAATGTCCGTCTGTAGTGCACTTCGTTTTTAGTGTATTAATGTTTCCAATGCAATGATTAATGATGAAGGACTTTTATTTTCGTTTTAAAACGATAAAATACTATATCTCGTTTAATAAGAAAATAAAAGTCCATCACGATGAATTATTGCATTAGACACATTAATACACTAAAAACGAAGTGCACTACAGACGGATATTTGATACTTTCATTCAATTTCTGTGAAATAATCGCAAAAAAACACCAAAAATGCGACGTTGCGAGCTCATCACGGCTGTAGCTCATAACCGAGGTTTACATTATAAGCCATCAAAAATGTGCCTCTATTTCTTTAGAAAAACCGTTTTTTTTTATAATTATGGAGTTTATTATAATGGGTATAGTATATACTATGACGTTACATGTAATGTTGGATAACTCTTTCTAATCGCTAAATATAATAAAAAAAATGCACATTACCGATTCGAAATGAAATGCGTAATCAATATGAAGCCAACCGGCGTAGGTTTTTGTCGAGTTTGCAATGTAAATAGCATTGTCACGTGTCGACTGATAATTGTCGCATTGGTGAAATAACTCCATGGTCACAAAGGTCGCAAAATCTAATTTTAAAGAAGGCGAAACACAAAAATAAGAAAATAAATACAATTGTCATAAAATATGTTGACATGATGTTCCAAATAGCATTTGCGTTCCTTTATACTTACGTCCCAATTATTTTTCCGCTATATACCACCATCTAGGGCCTTACCATGACGTCTTAGTGCGGTTCAGTTTAGGTTCGCTCGCTGTCAGATTCATACTAAGAGTGACAGCTACAACTTGAACTGAGTCGGAATTAGGACGTCATGGTAAGGCCCCCTGACCACCATCTGACACCAGCTGACGACCTAGTGGTTAGAGAACCTGACTATGAAGCTCGAGGTCCCGGGTTCGATCCCCGGTTGGGGCAGATATTTGTATGAAAAATACGAATGTTTGTTCTTGAGTCTTGGATGTTTAATATGTATTTAAGTATGTATTTATCTATATAAGTATGTTTATCCGTTGTCTAGTGCCCATATCACAAGCTTTGCTTAGTTTGAGACTAAATCTTACTCGCTAATCCTGCCGCTAAGCAGCAGTGCTTGCACTGCTGTGTTCTGGTGTGGAGAGTAAGACAGCCGGGGAAATTACGGGCACAAGAGGCATTTCATCATAGCCCTCTAGGTTGGCAACGCATCTGCAATCCCTCCGGGGTTGCGGGTGTCTATGGGCAGTGGTGATCGCTTACCATCAGGTGACCCGCTTGCTCGTTTGCCTTCCTATTCGAAAAAAAAATAATAAAAAAAAATAGATCAATTGGTGTCAATTGTCCCAAGATATTTATTTTATCTTACTTCGTAATCCTGCCGCCAAGCAGCAATAATGTTATCCGACTATTCCAACCCCTTCCAGTAATTTTATAGTTCGCTCGCGCCAAACTGTCCGACATCCGTTATTACTGAATTTGTCTTCTCCCTCGCACGCCCTCTATTTGCTTGCAATCTATGACAGTACATTGCAAAAACAGCTTTGTGTTTCCTCAATAAGGTCCTTGAATTATTTGAGCGATGTAAAAGTAAGTTTGTGATTATAATTTGCTGAAGGAATGTTGACAGTTAGGTTTTGAGGCTTCGGAGAATGGAGTAATTATTACTGGAGATAGCAATGCATGCCAAAAAATGGTTTAAGTAGTTTAGTTATTAATAAATACATATATATACATAAATCATGACTGTCTGTATTCTTTACGAAGTAGACAGAGCCTAAAGTATCAAGGATTCTATATTTTGTCCCATAAAATTGGAATTCCGAATGTATGGTTTGTAATGATTTTCGTTTGTCATAAAGCGTTTTATTTCTGAAACAGTAAATATTTTTTTCAGAATTTGTAGTACACTAACTTAACCTAACCACGAAAATTACATTTGTAATTTGCCATGAGCTTTTCGGTGAAGGAAAAACATCGTGAGGAAACCTGCACACATCTGCGAAGAAATTCAATGGTGTGTGTTAAGTTCCCAATCCGCACTGGGCGCGCGTGGGAACTATAGCCCAAACCCTCCAATACACGGAGGAGGCCTATGCCATGAGGCACGCCGAATTTCGCGACAATTTAATATTAAATTAAAAAAAAAAAAAAAAAAAACGGCAATAACAACAACAACATGTACTTACTGAAATTGTAGCGAATTCGGAATAAAAAGGCTTATAAATAAATAAATAAACTTAACCTACTAGATTCTGATGGCTTTTCCAAAAATTCTGAAAAATGCACGGTTTCATGTGTTATGACCAAAAAAATTACTACTGACGATTATTGACCAAAGAAAATTATGGGACAAAAAGGAACACGAGAATCAAACTAGTGATGGGTTGCTAGCCGCATCGCCTGTAACATGATTATGATTCTCGCCCATTCCCTTGATGGCCATTTACCATCTGCGCCGGAAGAATTGGTAAATTCTATCCCCCATTCATAAACGTTCTATAGGCTTCTGCTAACTAAGCAATCGTTTGTCCTTATCTGTGAAAGGTAAATGTCAGTGTGACAGATAAGGACAAACGATTGCTAAGTTAGTAGCAGCCTATAGAGCGTTTATGAATAAGGGGGTAGTATGATGATGAATGTGGACGAAGCGAAAGAGGTATGTCAAGATCGTAGCAGGTGGAACAAAGTAGTGTCTGCCTACCCCTGTGGGAAAGAGGCGTGACGATATGTATGTATGTATGTATGTTTTTTCTTTGTTCCCAGACCAGCATGGAAGTGAATTACACATTCTGTCTAAAACAACGCTTTCCAATTACGTTAAATTTCATCATCATCATCATATCTACTCCACTATATCCACTGCTGGACATAGGCCTCCCCCAAAGCTCTCCTTCACTCGGACCGGTCCTGTGCCTTCCGCATCCACCGCGATCCCGCGATCCTGATCAGTAGGCTTATTGTCTAACTTGCTCGCAATCGCCATCGTGTTCATTTTGACAGTTCTTGTATGAATTTGACAGTTAGCTGATTCCGATGCCAATTGTAAGCACATACATGAACTGACAGAATGAAGACGATGGCGATCGCGAGCGAGTTAGACAATAAGCTTACAGGTCGTCGCTCCATCTTGTTGGAGGCCTACCGACAGCTCGTCTCCCGGTCCGCGGACGCCATTCGAGAACCTTCTGACCCCATCGGCCATCGGTCCTGCGAGCAATGTGCCCCGCCCACTGCCACTTCAGTTTCGCAATTCTTCAGGCTATACATTAAATTGCATATTGCAAACTAACAAACAACAAATACCTACACAAAATTTGTAGTTTGTTTTATATTTGTTGGTTCATCGCTTTGATAAACAGTTCATCGTCTCAACGGAGATTGCAAAAGATATTTATTTTAGGTAAACTATCGGCCAAAGGTAAATGCAAAACAGCATAAACTATTGTTTGTAAGTTTCGCGATTTGTAAACTCTCTCCGTTGTAGCATTTAATAACAGGAGATAGCTTTTTTTATATGAATAGGAAGGCAAACGAGCAAGTGGCCTGATGGTAAGTGATCACCACTGCCCATAGACACCCGCAACCCCGTAGGGATCGCAGATGCGTTGCCAACCTAGAGTGCTAAGATGAAATGCCTAAGATGTAATTTCCCCGGCTGTCTTACTCTCCACACCGGAACACAGCAGTGCAAGCACTGCTGCTTAGCGGCAGGATTAGCGAGTAAGATGGTGGTAGCAATCCGGACGGACCTTGCACAAGGCCCTACCACCCGCGCATTCTGTTTTATGCATCATCATCATAATAATTATATCAGCTGGGAAAGTCCATCGCGGGACTGCGCTGCTTTCTCTATCGTCACTTCACGAATCGCTATTTTCCGGGATAAAAATTATCCAATGTCCTACTCCGGGACTAAAACAATCTATATACCAAATTTCAACTAAATCGTTCCAGTAGTTTAGGCATGAAAAGGTAACAGACAGACAAAGTTACTTTCGCATTTATAAGTAGTGATTGAAAACATTTGAAAGTACGACGATGAGAGACAAAGATAGAGCATTTACATGCTCCCTCAATTTTGTATCTCGAAGCCAAAACAGAGACGTCAAGCTGTCATCCATCTCACTTCAAAATTATAACATCTCTACAATATAGAATTATGGGCGGTACGTGTTATGAATCTTTGAGTTTATTTTTTTCGGATGCAAATGAGGAATTTTGGTCGGAACGAGGTTAAGATGGACCGAAGGCCGAAACCTTAAGAATCTTTAGATCATTACGGCTATTTTCTGGCTTCGAGATAGGGATTGCATCTAAAAACATATGATGTACTATGTGTGTATGTAAAATTCCTTATTGTGCAAAACAAACTTAAAACAAATAATACAATTGACAAAAACTGGGGCTTTACCATGACGTCCTAATTCCGAAACAGTTCAAGTTTTAGCTTTCACTTTTAGTGAATCTGACAGCGAGCGAACCTAAACTGAATCGCATTAAGACGTCATGGTAGCCTCTGATAGTTAAAAAATATTTTCTTCAGTTTAGGTTGAAATCAGGTCAGGATTTGTCGACGGGCGAAGCCATACGTTTCATTAGTCTTAATCCACACTAACAATATTAATGGCCGCTCAATACATCTGTTTAAAAACAAGTGAAATTCACACGTGGTCCTTTTAACCGGATTTCACCAACGCGGTCCTGCGAACCGGATTTTAAGCGCCGTTTTTGAAAAAAGAAACAGTTAAGCGTGTGTGGTAATGGAATTGAGTCCAGTATCGTGCGGGTTTAGATTTAATTTATGAGGCTGTTTTTCATTATTTAACGGCCAGTTAACTGATGGTATGGAAAATATGGAGACTGCTTTTGTTGCTGACATGATGATGATAACTTAGGACTATTCCAGAAGAATAGAATAAATCCAGAGTGAGCAGGCTGTTACTGAACCAGTGAGCTACATCTTTGGCCTCATCTGCACTTACCATCAGGTGAGATAGAGGTCAATCGCTGGTCAGTTTATAATAAAAAAACACGTCTTTATCCCTTACGGGGTAGATAGAGGAATAAGGACCTAGAGTAACAATACATTTAGGCCACATATAAAATTAAATGTATTGTTACTCTAGGTCCTAGGTATTTAGCGTGATTGTGGGCGTTTTGGAAAGGGGAATCAAAATAGTGATGGGTTAAAATTGGAAAAATCCAGTGTTAGCAATCAGGTTACAGGCGATGCGGCTAGCAACCCATCACTATTTTGATGAGGGAATATAAAAATATTCACTTGCCGAATTTGTACGGGACCATCGGTGCGCGAGTCCGACTCAAACTTGGCTCATCATCATCATCATCATCGGTTTATTATTAATAGGAGAAGTCTCCTCCTCACGTCACAACCAGATCGCTCCAATTCCTCTTTCTGTTATTTTTCAGGGGTCCGCATTGAAAACTGATTCTCACAATCGCCCACCGCCTTTTGTTTACCCATCCTTTATTACCAACTTTGCAGCACAGCCTGTGAAGCGTAAAAACAACCTTCCTACCCGCACTTAAGGGTGGTGGGGGGTGATACTATTAATTTGGTAATACCAGTACATTTTCATATTATTTTGACTAAACAAAAAAGGAACGGGCCATTTTTCTTCATAATGGCTTCGATTCCATCGTGTTTTTTAAGGTTAGGATGTAGATTTTATACCGTTTGTGTATCGGAAGGCTTAATTGAATTTCGTGCTCGCTAGGCTTTTTTTTTAATAAAATGCTTTAGTAATTTTATGTTCAAGCGTTTTTTTTTGGGCCGGCTTACGCTTGAAAAGATTGTCTGCGTTACAATATACATAGTAAGTTAAAGGAAGACCTTTAATGCAAATAGACAATACATATAAAGACAAAGACATATAAAGAGTTATATACACACATACATGTTACAAAGTCTCGTAAAATTGTTCGGGAATAATTCATGGGTTGGATTGACTAAGCACAAACTATTAAGATTTTTCATTTAAAATTTAGCTATAAAACTAGCTTATCTGTTCGCGACTTTGTCTGCGTAGATAGGTACATATAAACCTTCCTCTTGAATCACTCTATCTATTAAAAAAGACGAGCTATGGAGAGAGCTATGCTCGGAGTTTCATTGCGCGACAGAATCTGAAATACGGAGATTCGCCGAAGAATTGTTGTCATCGACATAGCTCGAAGAGGTATGTACGTTGAAGTGGCAATGGGCAGGCCACATCGCTCGTAAAACAGACAAACGTTGGGGGAGAAAAGTTCTCGAGTGGAGACCGCGAACCGGAAGACGCAGTGTTGGCAGGCCTCCCACTAGGTGGACTGACGACATCGTAAAAGTTGCGGGAAACCGGTGGATGCAGGTGGCGAGTTGTCGTTCAGTATGGTGCGCTAAGGGGGGCCTTTGTTCAACAGTGGACGTCTTCAGGCTGATGATGATGATGATGATGATGATGATGATGATGATTAAAAAAGCGCATCAAAATCTGTTGCGCAGTAGTTTCAAAGATCTAAGCATACATGGGATAGACAGCGGAAAGCGACTCTACTTTATAGTACCTATGTAGTGTTTAAGTCCCGCTTCTGACGTGGGCATTTTGTACATCAAACATTTGTCTAACACAATAAAAACCTGAAAAACATATAAGGGTATCAATTCCAACTAACCTAACAAACAACTTTAAACCAGTTAAAGTTTTCAATGATTCAAAGTTAAGTTCATTCGAAATATCATCACATAACACTTCCCCCACCAGAAATTTTCTTCAGTCTACCCGTGATCACGACGCATGCAACTGCGTCGAAATATCGGGAGCTCTATAAAGGTAATCGCGGTTCATATCCCGTTTATAATATTTCGAATGTACCAGTTGCTTCTCTTCCCGCGCAGATGGTAAAGCCCATCGAGGGAACAGGGGGGCTTAGCAATCATGTTATAGGCGATGCTAGCAACCCATCACTATTTTGATTCCCCATTCCACCTTTTCGCTAAAATCATGCTAAACGTGGCCTTTAGGTCTTACCTTAGGCTTTGTCTACCCTGTAAGGGATAAAGGATAGCTACCACCATCTTACTCGCTAATCCTGCCGCTAAGCAGCAGTGCATGCACTGCTGTGTTCCGGTGTGGAGAGTAAGACAGCCGGGGAAATTACGGGCACAAGAGGCATTTCATCTTAGCCCTCTAGGTTGGCAACGCATCTGCAATCCCTCCGGGGTTGCGGGTGTCTATGGGCAGTGGTGATCGCTTACCATCAGGTGACCCACTTGCTCGTTTGCCTTCCTATTCGCATAAAAAAAAAAGTGATTTATCTATGTATGTAACGCAATAACCCGCCGGAATATTCTGGAAAGAATTTGAGACGTCTTGTTATAACTATTGTTAAATACTTAGCCTGTCGTAAATCGCTACTTTTTTTGTCGACCCCGTAACGCTTTTGACGAAGCTTTTTGCCATCAATCGCTGTCTGTCGGGAGCTTTCGTGAGCTTTTATCTAAAGTTTACATAGGAGATGTAAGTGGCGGCCTCTGTAAGCGCCCTGTGTCAACTTTGGATAACTTTGGATAGAGTACAAACACTCAGTTGAAATCTGGTATAAATACTTGGTGCTTTAAATACTTGGTATTCAAGTAAAAGTGCGTTTTGGAATTTGAGTAACAACTACTAATATTTGACTTCTACTAAGTTGGATTTACCTTGCTACTCCGCTACTTACGAGCAAGATAGCCAAGCCTGTGCGAAATAAATAATATATGTTACATGCAATCCCTCCCTCCACTACTGCCACATAAAACACATAAATCGCACAAACTTAACTATCCCCTACACCACACAAAACACTGACGCCTTTCCATCCCTCTCTCGATTCATGCAAACCAACGACTTACTAAGAGTACAATAAAGGTATTTATTTATTGAAATGGACCTCCGTAAAGTAACGCCTGATTCAATAAAATAAAATAAAAAAGGTTTATTCCAACGCATGTATGGTTTAAATGTGCGAAAATCTTAGGATTCATTATTATAGGCGACATGGTTTTATCTATCACTATTTTGATAACCCTCTCCACATTATACGCCCTCAATCACTCTTTACTTGGCTTTTAGATCTTGTTACCTTATGCTTTGTCACTTTGAATGTGATAAGTACGTGATTTATGTGTGTACGTGTCAAGCAAATTGAATAAAATTTACCAAGTATTAATACCAAGTATAAATACTCGCTCTAACGTTATCCGTAACGCTAAGCTGGCGAAGTTCTGTTTGTTATTGCGCTCTAAACTTATGTGTTAGAGTTTCGCATAATATTATGTAATAGGATTACGCAACTAATTGTCACCGTCTCAACGCCGGTTTGACCTTTGAAATATTTGCTGGATAATTATGAGAAACTGCAGAAATTCTAGCCACATTAGGTTGGTCTGAGAAACTGAATCTCGCACCTCTGTAAAACCTTTTCTTATACAATTTCACATTTTTTTTGACAAATGTGTGGAAAGTCGTTGCGGCATTTGCAGTGAAAAGGTTCTAAGGTACGCGATCCAGTTTCTCTCACTGTACTTATAGTCAAGACTTACCATTTTTTAAGGAATCGTTCCGTTAAAACATACTCGTACATAGTATACGTAACAAGACGTAAAGGCCACGTTTAGCATGATTGTGGGCTTTTGTGGAAAGGGGAATCAAAATAGTGATGAGTTGCTAGCCGCATCGCCTATAACATGATTTTTAAGACTGTCGCCCATTCCCACGATGACCTTTTACCATCTGCGCGGGAAGAGACGCACTGGTACATTCTAGGACGATAGGTAGTTATAAATAAATTCCGTGGGAACTACTATTTTCCGGTATAAAAAATATTCTATGCCCTTTCCCGGGACTGTAACTATCTTTGTAACAAATTTCAATAAAATTGGTTCAGCCGTTTTGTCATGAAAGAGCCACAAGCAAACTTACAAGCTTTCGCCTTTATATTAGTAAGATTTAATTATAAAAAAGCGATGGGTAGCACTCCGGGAGTGCCGGCAGAAGTGAAAACAGCAGCTTAGATTAGATTTTAATGTTGTAACCTCCATGACGCTCAAGACGCGTACCGTACTGGCCGCTTACAAAAAAAACGTACGTATTATCTATATTGACAGACCTCTAACGATGTGCTGATGCCCTAGTACTTTTGCTCCACGACTCAACAAACGCTTTAAAAATCGAACGCTATTCATTTGTACTTCAAAATAAGCTCTTAGAGGATCTGATATCCTGGTACGTAACTCTCCCTCCGTCTTACGCCTGACGCGGGTTTATCATTTTTTACCCATCCCAAAAAGTGTCCAACGCCGCTAAAAAGTTTTCACTTCATTAATTTAATTGGAATCACGGAATAGGTAGGTAAATTAATAGCTTAAAGAACTGTAAGACATAGTATAATTAAACTTGTTGCATTGCTTAGGTCACGATGAAGTCATATTGGAAAAAACAAGCGTTCCCACCATGCGTTACGCTTGACGGTTCTCTTAACCTGTATACAACTTACGGTCCGTGGGATACTCTAGCATCGTTTTTAACTGAATCTTACTTATATACTTATTACTTATACTTATCCTACTACTATTATAAAGGCGAAAGTTTGTAAGTATGGATGTATGGATGTATGGATGTTTGTTACTCTTTCACGCCAGTACGGCTTAACGGATCTGGATGAAATTTGGAACAGACATAGTTTATGATTTGGAATAACACATAAGCTACTTTTTATCCCGGAAAATTGCGTAGTTCCCGCGGGATAGCGATAAACGAATTCTTTGCAGACGAAGTCGCGGGCAACAGCTAGTAATATTATAAATGCGAAAGTATGGATGGATGGATGGATGGATGGATGGATGGATGGATGGATGTTTGTTTGTTACTCAATCACGCCAGAACGGCCCAACGAATCTGTATGAAATTTGGCACATAGATAGAGAAAAGTCTGGAATAGCACATAGGCTACATTTTATCCCGGAAAATTGCGTAGTTCCCGCGGGATAGCGATAAACGAATTCTTTGCAGACGAAGTCGCTGGCAACAGCTAGTACATACATAAATGACGTCTGTATCCCATACGGGGTAGACAGAGCCTAAGGTAACAAGATCTAAAGGCCACGTTTAGCATGATTGTGGTCGTATAGGTGGAAAGGGGAATCAAAATAGTGTTGGGTTGCTAGCCGCATCGCCCAAAACATCATTCCTAAGTTTTTCGCTATCATTCATCCTTGACTTCAAGTAAAACCAATGCCAATGACTGCCGCAATCTCTTAACTTACTATTCTTGCCGTCAAGCAGCAGTGCCTGCGCTGCTGTGTTCCGCCGTAGAATGTAAGACAGCCGGTGGATTACTGCATGAAATATCTTATGTTTCAGATATTTTTTTTGCTATGGGCTACCGTTTAAGAGTTCTCTAGTAAAAACTTAAAAAGGGATCTTTACACTCCTCCCCCCCAAGTTAGCTTCCCCCCACCCTTCGCTACTTTTAGTATGAGGTTTATAACCCCACTAGCTGTTGCCAGCGACTTCGTCTACAAAGAATTCGTTTATCGCTATCCCGCGGGAACTACACAATTTTCCGGGATAAAAAGTAGCCTATGTGCTATCCCAGACTTTTCTCTATCTATGTGCCTAATTTCATCCAGATCCGTTGGGCCGTTTTCCAACATCCAACATCCATCCATCCATCCATCCATCCATCCATACTTTCGCATTTATAATTTTATATATATATATATATTCAATTATATATATATATATATATATTCGCATTTATATATTATATTATATATAGTTAGATTCACTACAACAATGCCAAAATTCGCTTATACACGAGTTTTTTCTCCTGATAGACAGTTTTTGGTCTTCGTTGGGTTTCCTATACTGGCACATGAAGTATGTATATAAACTCGTTATTGTACATAAAACACAGTAATACATAACACAGTATTTATTTATTTATTTATTTTTATTTGTAAGCCTTTTTTATTCCGAATTCGCTACAATTTCAGTAAGTACCGTTGTTGTTGTTGTTATTGTCGTTTATTTATTAAATTGTCGCGTAATTCGGCGTGCCTCATGGCATAGGCCTCCTCCGTGTATTGGAGGGTTTGGGCTATAGTTCCCACGCGCGCCCAGTGCGGATTGGGAACTTAACACACGCCATTGAATTTCTTCGCAGATGTGTGCAGGTTTCCTCACGATGTTTTCCTTCACCGAAAAGCTCATGGCAAATTACAAATTTAATTAACACAGTATTTAGTTTTACATAAGTATTTTATCTTAGCCCTCTAAACTGTCAACGAATCTATTGCGAGTGTCCAGTCCATGGAAGCTCACTTACCATCAGGGTGGCCCATTTGCTTGTTTGCCTCAATTTAGTGTCAGTGCGTGTTGCGAGTTTTGTTCAAATTTTGTATGAGAGGCCTTCCAACCTATTTCGTATAATTATGTGAGTCAAAGCCGCTTGTGCTAGCAGAGGCCAATGAACCTTAGTGAACCGAAGGTCGTAGAGAGCTGAAAAACAATGGTGTGAAGATTTCCCACGATTATTGCTTCAGAATCATTTATAAGTCACTGCCAAAGTAATCCCAACCTTATGTGCTTTACTACAAAGACTATACACACTAAAGATCGGTATTGTTTTCCCTGCGAACCATTTTGATGCTAAGTGCAATGAATATACGGTTGGTTGTGGTGTGAGGATGTTAAGTTATATAAAAGGTAGGTAAGACGGTTCCCATAAGAATCGCGTCGATGGTTTTTAACGTTATTTTGCACTGAATTGTATTGGATTCGAAGAAATTATTGAAACAGCTAACGGTGATTTTTAAATCTAAATCTAAGCTGTTATTTTGTGCATTTTATGTAAAGAAACTGGCCAAGTACAAGTCAGACTCGTGCACCGAGGGTTCCGTACAAATTTGCCAAGTTATTATAAAATCCAGTATTAGTAGAGCCCTGCTCTTAAGCAAAATGTGGGCTGTGTTAGGTCATTTTATATCAGTCACTTACATAGACAGACGGACATTAAAATAACAGATTTTTAGACTTACTAGCTGTTGCCAGCGACTTCGTCTGCAAAGAATTCGTTTATCGCTATCCCGCGGGAACTACGCAATTTTCCGGGATAAAAAGTAGCCTATGTGCTATTCCAGACTTTTCACTATCTGTGTGCCGAATTTCATCCAGATCCGTTGGGCCGCTCTGGCGTGATTGAGTAACAAACAAACATCCATCCATCCATACTTTCGCATTTATAATATTAGTTAGATTTAATTAGATGCGTTATAAGATTTACTTTCATATCAAATTTCATATTTCTAGGACAACTGAACGTACCCCATAGGTTTCGGGAACTCGGCAATTTGTATGGAAACACCTTTTCTGACTTGACTGTATCTTTTGATTAAATTGACTGAGAGGATTCATTTCTTTACAGCCCCAAGGGACCGCAGACTTCAATATTTGGTATCAATTTCTATTTTATATCTCCACGCGTTCCTGAGAAAAATAGTCTTGGACAGACAGACAGACGGACAATGAAGTGATCTTACAAAGGGTTCCTTTTTTCCTATACCCTACGGAACCCTAAAAAGAATACCTCATTTGCCAGTAACTTCCTCAGCAAAAATTTAAGAAGTCAAAATTAAAAAACTTTATTTTTCAAATAGGCCGCCAAGGGCTTTTTACGTGTCTTTTTTAACTACCAGATATTTTATCAAAATAAATAAAAACCGGCTGTCTTAATTTCCACGCTAAAACACAGCAGCGCTAGCACTGCTGCACGGCGGATCAGTGAGCAAGAAGGTCGATTCTCTTGTCTCCTCCCACTCCTAAACCCTTCAGCAATATTCTTTTACCAATTCTCAACGCAAAATTCAATACGCCACATTCGTGTCATAAATCTTACATTCCAATATAATAAATTATACCCGAAGCGAGCAAAATATATTTCTTTATCAGTTGCATCGCTATCTCATACTTGAGAAGGGTGAACTTAGGGTCCAGGATTATTCTAGATTTATCCCTCCAATGATTGACGGTTCTAGATCCCATTTTAAGGTTCCGCACTGAAATGCTGCCAACGATAGGTACTAATCTGATTGTCTCCCTCACTCGGCCGATTGAAGTATCATGGTTTCATGGTATCAAACCTATATTGAGTAAATGAAATAGCAAGACAAACCCGCATGATATTCTAAGAGCTCATAACATTAGAATAATACAATGAGTATCTAACTAATATTATAAATGCGAAAGTATGGATGGATGGATGGATAGATGGATGGATGGATGGATGTTTGTTTGTTACTCAATCACGCCAGAACGGCCCAACCAATCTGGATGAAATTCGGCACATAGATAGAGAAAAGTCTGGAATAGCACATAGGCTACTTTTTATCCCGGAAAATTGTGTAGTTCCCGCGTGATAGCGATAAACGAATTCTTTGCAGACGAAGTCGCAGACAACAGCTAGTTTTTTTATAAGTTAAACGAGCAAGTTGGTCACCTAATGGTAAGCGAGCACTACCACCCATGGACACCCGCAACACTAGAGCATTGCAGATGCGTTGCCAGCCTAGAGGGCTATGACGGAATACCTCTTGTGCCAGTAATTTCACCTGTCTTACTCTCCTCGCCGGAACACAGCAGTTGCTTGGCGGCAGGATTACCGAGTAAAACGGTGGTGGAAGGTGTATAAGTACCACTGTAGAACCCTATCACTAAGGTGACATCACTGGAGTTTGAGAGACGGCCTGTCAATTGAGAGAGAGAGAGAGAGAGAGAGAGAGAAACAATTGCGACAGGGTTCTATTACGTGAATACATTTCCATTATTGTACGGAACCTTTTAGGTACGTGGTTATTCGAACTTGACCTTTTTCTATCTAGACAGCTGATGGCTGGGATCAAATTAAATGTTGTTTGATTTTAATATCAAAAGAACGCAATTGAATATGGTGATAGATCAAATTTTGTTTATTAAACCTTGAAACTGGAGGTTACAATACAATACAATACAATACAATACGAATACTCTCTGTTGAACACCACAAATCAGTACAAAACAATACAGAAACAAAGAAAATATTTATTTATTTATTTATTCATTACTACACACTAACTCAAAAAGAGGAATATCAACTCCTTGTAGCGGAAAGGAAAGTCGCACGATCGGGACAGATGGCGTGCTCTCGTTTCGGAGGCCAAGACCCTATTTGGGTCCCTGAGCCAACTTAGTTAGTTATTTATTCATTCATTGCAAAGTCAAGTACATATAAAAAGATGTTATATGAGATTAGTAGGCAAGTACATGACGCCCTGCAAGGGCACACAATAGTAATTTATCACTAAAGTCAAAAATTATTAATTAACAATGTCAAAAATAGAATAAAATTAGATGTCATGCCTTATAAAATACTAGCTGTTGCCAGCGACTTCGTCTGCAAAGAATTCGTTTACCGCTATCCCGCGGGAACTCAGCAATTTTCCGGGATAAAAAGTAGCCTATGTGCTATTCCAGACTTTTTTCTATCTATGTGCCAAATTTCATCCAGATTCGTTGGGCCGTTCTGGCGTGATTGAGTAACAAACAAACAAACATCCATCCATCCATCTATCCATCCATCCATCCATACTTTCGCATTTATAATATTAGTTAGATTAGATTAGATTGATTAAATCTGTGAACATAGTATACAATAGGCGGTCTTATCGCTTAATACCAGACAACCTTAGAAGATATAATAACCTTATGAGGTTATATTAGTTTCAAACCCAAAAACGAATTGGGTTTTGACTTAGTTTTATAACACAAGGATTTTTGCTGTATCAATCTAATCTAACTAAATATTACAGGGTGTATCAGATACCCCCTAACAATAATACTGGGGTATATAACCATAGCTACAGAAGCTAAAAAAATATTATTTTTTAAATATTTATTTTAGCTTCTATAGCTGTGGTTATATACCCCAGTTGATTATTGTTAGGGGCTATCTGATACACCCTGTATAAATGCGAAAGTATGGATGGATGGATAGATGGATGTTTGTTTGTTACTCAATCACGCCAGAACGGCCCAACGAATCTGGATGAAATTCGGCACATAGAGAAAAGTCTGGAATAGCACATAGGCTACTTTTTATCCCGGAAAATTCCCGCGGGATAGGGATAAACGAATTGTTTGCAGATGAAGTCGCAGGCATCAGCTAATGTATCATATTTTCTAAACAATCTAGCTACTGCACCGGAACTGGGTCAAAATTCCAAGCGATAAACAATATTACGTCCTATGTCCGACAGCGGACGTCCTACGATTGAAATATGACGAAGAAAGGATGATGATGATGATGATGATGATGATGATCATGAAACAATAATGTTTGCTGACGATTTCGATTTGCCATTGTCATCGGAGAATTTTGTGAAAATTTCTCTTAAAGAATAGACTTCTCCAAATTTTAATAGCTACGGCCACTGGCGTGTTTTAATGCGCAAATAAACAAATAAATTTACTAAGCTATAATAAAAAATAAAATAAAATAAAAACAAAACAAGATCAAAACGCAACCGAAATAAAACTCAAGACATTCCCGTACATCTCTATTTATTTATGAGTTACAAAAACCCCTAATGACCCACCATCAAATGCGAATAACGGAATGCATAAAACAAACGCCTCGAATCTATTTAACCGACTGGGGAGGGGATGGTTGCCACAATGGTCTTAACGAGGGCAGTCGCGGAGGGTAGGTTAGCATGGAGGAGCAGTAAAAAGACTAGAACACAGCTTTAAAGAAGTAATATGGTCTAAAAGACAAACGTAATCTAAAAGTTCACATTACCGTACTAGTGATGAAATAGTATTTTATACAATCGTTGCATAATGAAGGCTCTTAAAGTCGTGTACCGTGTTTAGGCCACGAGGCTTGCCGAGTGCCCTAAGTAAGGTACGAGATTTTAAGAGCTAATTATGTAACTATTGTATACAATACTTTTTCTACGAGTCATCATAGTCTATCGAGGTACATTACATAACCTTTTGTAAAGTACATTGGGTTAAGTTTGAAAAATTTACCTTCCACATAAGAATTAGTCACTGTCACTCATGTTTAATTCGAATTAGGGATTATTTATTTAACAGCATCGATTTCGCGTCAAATAGCAAACAAAAAGTCCGCCTTTGTCTTTGTTTGTGTTTGTTGCCTTTGTGCATGTATCTCATTGTTTGTCAATTGTATTTGTCTTGTTTATTTTGCACAATAAAGAGTTTACATACATACATACAAAACTTTTAAATTTTCGTGGTACAAACAAGAACTAATGAGACGTCGTTATAAGACTGTTTCTGATTGGCCAATTACTTCAATTACTAACCAATCATGTAACAGAAGAAAAAAGTTAGTGTGTTCAAATGGAAGCAAAATTGCCAGATATTTCCAACTTTACATTGGGTGCGTTCCACTAAGCGTTCACGCCGATCAATCGAATCGAAGTAACTAAGTTCTAATTTTGAAATTATTATATTCGTCTAGGGCGTTGTTTAATCATCATTATAGTTGAGTCCGAAGTGCCATAAACTATCCAAGATTAAAAAGTATGCGATTGCAATTTTGTCTATAAACACATAATTGACAGATCAAAATCAACGAGTAGAAAAATGGTTATTAATCACTTGAATTATGTTATAGGCGATGCGACTAGCAAGCCAGCAATAATTTGATTCCTATTTCCACATGTATACACCCACAATCATGCTAAACGTGGCCTTTGGGTCTTGTCACCTTAGGCTCTGTCTACCCCGTGAGCGATTTATTTATGTACTAGCTTCTGCCCGCGACTTCGTCTGCGTAGAATTAGACTAACATTAGGCGGCTACGGCCTTTGATGTGTTTATCGCTATCCCGCAGGAACTACGCAATTTTCCGGGATTAAAAGTAGCCTATGTTTTAATCTAGGGTACCAGCTATTTTTGTTCCAAATTTTATCCAAATCCGTCCAGTTGTTTTAGCGTGAAGAAGGAACAAACATACACACTCACTCACATCGTCACATCGTCACAAACTTTCACATGTATAATATTAGTAGGTGTACGTGTGAAACAAACACTGTTATAAACCTCTAAGCATTAATATAATCTTGTATTATGTTAACTGAAACTTCCGCATCCGAACATCAAAGCCATCAAAGTCAGATGATACAAAATAGGTCATTGCATCCCTAGGGAACACTGTAAAAGCGTGTCACTACTTGACACTCATTATGCGTTGGCAGATTCGTATCACTAGCATAATTGCCAGACGGAAACAGTACATTGTAGCCTTCTGTAGAGCATTTACCAAACAGGAAATGACATACACAAAGATTCACATTGCTTTTCCTTTAAAGTCACTTAAGGCGCTGTCAACAGCAAATGACCTTGAGCAGCGCCACTCTTCACACATACGGTTCGCGTGGCTGTGAGTGAAAGAGAAGAAACTATTCCGGCAGCTTGGCGCGCGTCTAAAATCTTGCAAATAAGACACAAATAAGAAGAAATAAAAAAAAGTATGGATTATTTGTGAAATATGACTCGTTAGCCGTGTAGGTATGAATGTGTTGACTTCATTTTTTTAATTGCAGACCCATACGTCGAAAAAATAAAGACATAGAACCGTTTAATGATGATTTTAAGACCAATCTTTGCAATTGTTTTCTATCGAGCCGATTTTGTTCAATTATGTATCGAGTCCGTCTAGCGTATTTGAAATTATGATGAAAATTAACATAATATTTTTTTTGTGTGTAGTTTTTCTTAAAAAAGTGCTTAAATAACATCAATTTCAACAAAATTAGGTGTTGTCAGCCTCTTAAGTACTTAATTAGAATTTCGGTTACATATTTACTTTTTGATTTTTAAATTTCTAAACGACACTAAAAATTAGAATACATAGTAAAATCCGAAAAGTAAAGCAATGGCCGGGAATCGAACCTGGGTCCTCGTCATTCCGTGACGCGTGTTATACCTACACCACCCATAGCAAGTGAGTAAGCCTTCGAATTTTTATATCTGTACCAACTGTCACGTGACGTGTACTATGCGAATATTTGTCGCTAAGCGTCCTCTGTTTCAATGAGGTGTCGTACGACACAATTACAAACTCCCGTAGAACATCTACTGCTCACCAGGGATGTTTTGATTTTTATCAGAATTAATCGATTTTCATTCATTATGCCAAACAACTGAAAATTAACTATCTATATCGATCATAACAGCTGCTTGCTTAACTTAAGTAACCTGCTAGCTTATTACGTAACTCGCTCGCAATCGCCATCGTGTTCATTTTGACAGTTCTTGTGTGAATGTGACAGCTAGCTGATTCCGATGCCAATTGTCAGCCCATACATGAACTGTCAAAATGAAAACGATGGTAATCGCGAGCGAGTTACGTAATAAGCCTACTGCTTCCGGTGGCCAATCAGAATGCGGTAATTGCAAATATGAAGTAGATAGCATTTCCTCTCTGGGCTATGAACTAGTGATGCAACGAATACGAATACTAATATTTGTATTCGCCGGATATCGAAATGGCATTCGTAAATAACCGAAGAGGACATATTTGAAAGCATATCACTTGAAAGTATGTATCATTCGAAAGAGGAAATATTTGTGTAGGTACTGTTACAAATTTACAGCTCAAATTAAATTTTCGACTAGTTGACTAGATTAATCAGAGCTGCAATTATCTTCTTTCGTATATGTGCTTTGAAAAATCGAGCGTAGTTTTTTTTAACAAAATTTAACAGCAGTTTATTTTGATTATTTAAAACAAGTGTAATCTAACTCGGCTGCTCTAAGCTAATTTCAAGTATCTCAATATTTTGCATTTTTCCTTTTTTTGTATATTTGGAAACAGCTCAATTAATGACATCGAACCTCATCATTATTTTTCTATTAAACCTCATATTTTTCAAGTGATTAACAATTATACGTTTCAAGTATCTCTTTTTCGCCGTCTCAATCTACGCTAAAATCAAGTAAGTACCCCATTTCTACCCTAAAAACAAGTATGTAAAAATTAGATACTTGAAATTCAAATAGTTTTGGTAGATACTTGGTTTCATTGTAGATATAATGTTTGTAAGCGATGTAAACTTAAATATAAAAACAAGTATATCGTGTTAATTTAAGTAAGTAGGTACCAATATTAAGGGTATTTGTATATTACCTTTTTAACCCATGAATTAAAATTGTTTAAAAAATATTATAGTTAATGTTTATCGACGCGATCAAGTGCAGTGACATAGAAATATTAATTACTTCTTATAATTTATATTTTGTGACGATAAAGAGGCATAATGACAGAAGTAGTGGAAATTATTCCTAATCTAGGCATAGGGCCAAACGAATGTGTGTGAATATGTGTTTAGCTTTTGCCCGCGACTTCTTACGCGTAGACAATAATCAATGAGCCCCAAAGGTGACTTCACTTATTTCTATCCCGTATCAATTTGGCCTTTTCCCGAAGAAAACGTAGTCTATTTCAATCAGGGATACTGTAGCTTTCTATTGGTAAAATATTTTTTAAAAGCAACCCTGTCTCCGATTGAAACAGGCTTCTTTTATCCCGGGAAAGTACAAAGTTCCCGCGGAATAGAAATAACTCTTCAAATCGATTTAAAAAAAACACTGATAGAAAGCTACAGTTCTTGATTGACAGTGGCTACCTACTTTTTCCTCGAGAAAATAATTCCTGGGGTATAGAAAAATAAGTGAATCCTACAGTTAGACCGACTAAAAAAATCTTTCACTGATAGAAAGCCTTTATTTCCTGTGGCACTACTGAGCGGCACTACTGTCCAAAGAGTCTAGTTATTACAGTTACTGAGAAATATATAAATCTTATTTATTCCCTATCCCGTGGGATTTTCAAAAAATCCCTTCTCAGTGCTCCTCTGGGATACTCAAGATATACGTCTGCCAAATTTCAAGTTGCTAGGTCCAGTGGTTTAGGCTGTGCGTTGTCTGTCAGTCACTCTGAATCGAACATATAAATCCCAGTTTTTCCTTATCCCATGGGAATATCGAAAAATCCTGAAATTAGTTTTTTAGTGTTACAGTCATCTACACGTGTGCCGAATTTGCAGAGTCTAGTTATTACAGTTACCGAGAAATATAATTATAAGCCTCATTTATTCCCTATCCCAAGGAAATTTCATAAAATCCCTTCTTACTGCGCCTTTGGGATACTCAAGTCAAGATATTATACTTCTGTTCGTAGGTAGAGTGGTTTATTCCTTATCCCGTAGGAATAAAAAAATCCCTTCTTAGTGCTCCTCTGGGATACTCAAGATATACGTCTGCCAAATTTCAAGTTCCTGGGTCCAGTGGTTTAAGCTATGCGTTCTCTGTCAGTCAGTCAGTCAGTCAGTCAGTCATGGTACTGTTTTATAGGTATAGACTATCTGTTGCCCGCAACTACGTCAGTAAAGGTTTCGTTTGTTGTGATACCACAGGAGCTATTTAATTTTCAGGGATAAAAAGTTTCCGGATTACGATGATAATTTGTATTATTTAGAAGAGAAAAGACAAGACATAGTTTAACCTTATTTACGATGAAAGCTTCTGTTTACTCCTAAAATGGCACATTTCCCGAGGGATTTACAAAATACAAGCGAGTGTGTGGGCGAGAACCAATTTTTTTTTTGTTTTATAAGTTTAATTTCAACCACCTCAACGTAGGTGAAAATTGAGTTTTTTACACTACTTAAAATGAGCGTTTTGTAATAAAACAGAAATAAAATTAATTATAACCTTATAATATAAAGTTGTGTCATTCTAACATTGCAATGCAAAAAACCTATAAACTGAAAGCAAAGATACTTTGTTCTTACGTAGAAAATTACTTCAATTTTTGATGTGCGTTCTAAGCAGAAAACAATTTTCGCCCTTTCTAAATAAACAAGCCAAACAAATAAAAAAAAAACTTCACATCAAACTAACTTTATAATGTTTAATGCCATGGTATTGTTTTTTAATTATTTTTGGATGTATTAAGCAGCGAAAATTATAATTTACGTTTTTTCGCTCTCCTGTAAAATTGATCAAAACTGAGATACTTGAAACTAGTTTTGAGCAGCCGAACTAATATTATAAATGCGAAAGTATGGATGGATGGATGGATGGATGGATGGATGGATGGATGGATGGATGTTTGTTTGTTTGTTCACGCCAGAACGGCCCAACGGATCTGGAAGAAATTTGGCACATAGATAGAGAAAAGTCTGGAATAGCACATAGGCTTCTTTTTATCCCGGAGAATTGCGTGGTTCCCGCGGGATAGCGATAAACGAATTCTTTGCAGACGAAGTCGCTGGCAACAGCTAGTTAGATTATAATAGTTTGCATACAATATCATAACTTGCTTTTTTTGCGTTGGATTGATCATGTTTACTATTCGTTTTGATATTCGTATTCGCAGAATAGTAAAACCATTCTGTATTCGTATTCGTAAAAGGTAGTATTCGTTGCATCACTACTATGAACTACTATGCTGGTTTGGGAGTAAAATCAGAATGTACCAGTATTGTGAAAGGTAAATAAGTGAGAGATAAGGACAAACGATTGCTAAGTTAGCAGAAGCCTACAGAGCGTTTATGAATAAGAGGGTTAAAGTTGCCATACTACTAGGCTCTGTATACCCCGTAAGGTGTAAAGACGTTATTGACGTATGTATGCTAACTGGATCTAACGCTGCGCAGAGTCCGTTTCCTTGCTTAGCAAGCCCGTTTTGCCTCAAATGACTCTCAATACAAAATCAATGACTTTTTACGGAATCAGAGCTTCCTGGCTCCCGTCTGCGATTGGTGCAAGTCAAGAGAATTTTGTCATACATTTCAGTCATACAATGTGAGTCGGTGAGTATATGTCTTCGTGTGTTTCTTTCGCGTTGAACAGCTAGGCGGATTTAGACAAAATTCGTTATTATAGCTAGCTGGATTTTTGAAATAATACAATATTCATATCATATCTAACTAATATTATAAACGCGAAAGTATGGATGGATGGATCGATGTATGTTTGTTACTCAATCACGCCAGAACGGCCCAACGGATCTGAATGAAATTTGGCACATAGATAGAGAAAAGTCTGGAATAGCACATAGGCTACATTTTATCCCGGAAAATTGCGTATTTCCCGCGGGATAGTGATAAACAAATTCTTTGTAGACGAAGTCGCTGGCAACAGCTAGTCATATCATATTTGACAACCGGTTAGCCTAGTGGTTAGTCACCCTGACTATGAAGCTAGGACGTTCGAATCCCGGTAGGAACAGACATTTGTATGATGAATACGAATATTTGTGCCCGACTGGGTCAAAATTGGTGTAATTTGTCCCATGATATTTTATTTGTTTATTTATTTTTTTATTGTAGCCGTAAGAATAAAAAAATGCCTGTTGTTTGTGATATTGTTTAATGAGTTAATATCTTACGAATGCGGTTTTCTACTCGTAGCAAAACTCTAGTACTATACTAGTACTATTCCATTCGAATCTTGCAAAATCTGCAAATGGGAAGAGAAGCAACTTTGCTGGTTACATTCTATGTTTTTCTTTGCTCCCAGACCAGCATGGCATTAAATTCAGAAATGAAATGAAATGAAATGAATTTTTATTTGTATAAACATAGGTAAATTGTTAGGTGGAGTTGGCGTCATATTTTCTCACTATGATTTACCCGTAGGTGTACAAATATTTTTCACATAAATTATTATAGTCATAAAAGAACCACAACATCAAAATCACAATAAATGACAAAAGTCGGAAACAAGTTATCAATACAAGCAACATCTTACAAAGGTAATAAGACAGTAAATGACAGATCAGGCTAGTAAATCTAACTAATATTATAAATGCGAAAGTATGGATGGATGGATGGATGTTTGTTTGTTACTCAATCACGCCAGAACGGCCCAACGAATCTGGATGGAATTCGGCACATAGATAGAAAAAAGTCTGGAATAGCACATAGGCTACTTTTTATCCCGGAAAATTCCCACGGGGCAGCGATAAACGAAGTCTTTGCAGACGATGTTGCAGGCAACAGCTAGTAAATAAATGGTTACAAAATCGCTGCCGCTAGTCATTCGTCCCTCAAATCACAGTTTCCTGTCGCCAAATGAGACACATTCAGAGCTCTCAGTCTTAACAAAACCGTTTTACCTTATTCGTTACGTCAATATTACCAGTAATTGAACGGGACGCATCACAAAAGGGCATAAGTTAATGTATAGCACATATGACCTTTGGCTGCTAGACGGTACAGTGAATAAGATAATAAGGGCATTAAGTTATTGGGTAATGTATGGCGCTTAGGACGTTGTCACGCTAAGCTGTTTGATTTGCAGACATGTTATAAAGGCTTATGTGACTTGGTAATGTGTGGCGTTTAGGACGTTTTGATGATTGAAGATTGGTTTACTGATTTATTTAGCTTTTTACGCTGTTTACTTTCGCGTCTGATTTTTGAAGGAAAGGGGAGATTTTATTAAGTTTGTAAGGAAATTAAATGATGTGCAGAAGGTTATTATGTGTATGGGTTTTGGTGCTCATAAAATAAACCCCTTCGTTCACCAACTTGACAATTGTCGGCGATTTATGACAATTCCAAGCCACGCGGCGTAGATACTGGTCGAGTTTGTAATGTAATCAGAGTTGTCGCTTGTCACCGACAATAAATTGTCATATTGGCGAAATAGGCGCCAGGCTATCCGTTTAGCACATAATGCATTTACGCATAAACGCCTACATTACACAACAGTATCACTTAAGGGGATGTATTTCAAACTCCTCGCTGGCCGGGGCGATAAATTTCGCACGACTGAGAATAGGTCACTTCCACCTGAGAGTTAGAACTGTTATTTATGGCCCGCTGGTTGTTGAAACAAATTGTTTGGCTTAAGGAACTGTTTGGAGAATTTCGTGTTGTATGGTATACTAGTTTATTGCCGCGACTTCGTCCGCTCAAGCTTATCTCCAGGGAAATTCAGAAAATCCTACTCTACTGATAATTTGTGAGTGTGGATGTCTGTTAATCTGGGAGCGGATCAGAATTTATAAAGTTTAAAATGTATAATGGGTTAAAATGTATAATAGTTCAAAGTATATAATGCAATTTTCTGTGAAACTATTAGGTATATGATTTTTTTTTATAGCGTGATCTATAGATTGGTTTAGGTTAGGTCAGGTTTAGTTTATAGCAATTCTGTTAATTTGCAATTTTCTGAGAAAATCGAATTATATATTTTGAACCATTATGTATTTTAACCCATTATACATTTTAAACTTTATGGATTTTAATACGTACCCGTTAATCTTTCAAGCCACAGCGGATGAAGAAATTTGCATGAAAGGAACATTACTATCTTTGTTCCAAATTTCATCCAGATCCGTTCAGCTGTGCATGCTCACAACATTTCAGATATAATTATACTAGCGGTTGCCCGCGACTCCGTCTAACGGCGGGAACTATGCTATTTACTAAGATAAAACTATCCTATTCCGTTCCCCGAGACTGAAACTACCTTTATACCAAATTTCAACTGAATCGGTTTAGTGGTTTAGGCGTGAAAACATAACAGACGGACAGAGTTATTTTTGCAATTATAATATTAGTATGGAAGTATGGATTATCGATGGACATTGTAATCTCTAAAACAATTTTATTCACTAACTAGCATAATTTTGTAATCATCATCATCATCATAATCCAGCCTATAAACAAACTTTCACATTTATGGTATTAGGTAGGATTACCTTTGTTTATTTTCCTTAGTAATTAAAAAAATAAAGACTAAGGAAATATCAAATCAATCAAGAAATTTACTTCTTGATTTTTAATGTTTACTTTTTACCGTTAGAAATTTAATTTCTGAAAGACACTGAAAATTAGAACACAGAAAAATCCGAAAAGTAAATGGCCGGGAATCGAACCCGGGTCCTCGTCATTCCGTGACACGTGCTATACCCCTACACCACCCATAGCAAGTTTGAGAGTTTGGGGAGTTTGTAATTGTGTCGCACAGACACATCATTCAAACAGATGACGCTTAGCGACAAATATTCGCATAGTAACAAGGTCACGTGACAGTTGGTAACAGATAGAAAAATTCGAAGGCTTACTCACCTGCTATGCCAGGCAACCACATCCAATTATGTTTTATTTTATTTAATGTTTATTTTTTACTGTTTATTTTAACTGTTGTATCATTCTTTTCTTTTCAATGTATATGTATCACCCTATGGTCCCAACGGAAGACCAGCGCTGGCTGCAAGGCCAGCACATGCTGAGTTGGGACCATTTTGTGACAATTTATTTATTTATCTGTTGTTTTATGTGTTTTTTTTTGATGTGTTGATTGAATTGTCATGAATAAACTTTTTTCTTCTTCTTCTATGGGTGGTGTAGGGGTATAGCACGTGTCACGGAATGACGCGGACCCAGGTTCGATTCCCGGACATAGCTTTACTTTTCGGATTTTTCTATGTGTTCTAATTTTCAGTGTCGTTTAGAAATTAAATAAAGACTGTCTATAAACAACATTGTATCGAGTCCAACTCAGAAAATATCGGTTATTAATAATTTGGAACACACCAATACCCAACCCCTAATCCCGACCTTTGTCAATCCAGAATCGACCCCCAACCGATACAGCCATGATCCACCCCCATCAAACGCAACTAAGGCATCGCACACACTGACGCTTACGTCACGATTTACGCAACGCGTTTATTGCTTTACGACGCGGTTGGCCTAGTTGGTAGTGATTCTGCCTGCGAAGCAAGCGTCCTGGGTTCGAATCCTGGTAATGGCATATATTTGTGTGATGAGCACGAATATTTGTACCTGAGTTATGGATGTTTCTATCTATATAAGTATGTATATCGTTGTCTAGTACCCATTAATAATACAAGCCTTACTTGCGCTTACTTTGGGACTAGGTCAATTTGTGTGAATTGTTCTCAAATATTTATTTATTTATTTAACTTACTTCCTATTTTGTGAATTTTATCTGTTTCTTTATATTTGTACAATAAAGCATTAGGTACTTATTTACTTACTTATTTACATAAATTATGCCTTTATCCCTTATGGAGTAGACAGAGCCTAGGGCAACAAGAGTTAAAGGCGACGCTTAGCGTGATTGTGGGCGTATAGTTAGACAGGGGAATCAAAATAGTGATGGGTTGCTAGCGGCATCGTCTATAACATGATTCTTATGATTTTCGCCCATTCGTTCAATGGGATTTTACCATCTGCACGGAAGAGGAGCAACTGGTATATTCTATTTTTTTTTATTTGCTCTCAGACTTGCATGGAAGAAGTATAATTATCATAAAAAATTACGCTGATATTCTGATCTATTTTAACTTATTTGAAACTTTATAAATATTAATGTATTTTTTATATTGAATTAACTTTAAACTGCTCTCCACAACACAACAGCGTAAGCTCTGCTGCTTGGTGGTTAGAGTAGGGAAAAAGGATAGTAGTAGCGATCCTGATCTTTACAATGCAATCCTATGATAGCTAAAATACGTCGAATCGACTTAAATGAGTCGCCCCAAAGTCACTGCAAATTACGTGACGTTTGTGAACGTTTTCGCCCAAAACGCAACGCAATGGAAACGCGTTTGCGTTTGAGCTTTGGTGTGTACAAGCCCTAAGCCTTTCAAAGACTACAGCTTAGACAATAATCAAACTTCGGTTAGACAATAATCAAAGTCGGGTTAACGTGTTCTCGATTAAGATGGAATAATTTATCGCGCTGTCTTTTGTTCGGTCCGGTGGAACTTGTTAACTGGTGATTAATTGACAGTCAAAATAGAGCGGAGTTCCCCGATTCGCAGGTAGTTTGTTTAGTGACAATCGGTTAGTTGTACTTTAGTTTTTAATGGTGTTTAGTAATTAAAGTTGCTAGGTTTCGCGGCGTGTTTAATTTCCGTTTCGATGGTCAGTTTAATAACTTTTGAAATAATGGACATCTGCATAAAGTGTCTTGTTTTTAGCATAAAATAATGAGCTGTCTAATAAAATAATGGAAAGTTTTAAGTGAGAAGATATTAATCGTTGTGTGCATTTAAATTAAATTCATTTCATTCAAATAAGAGTTTTCATTTTAAACTTTGTTTGAATACGTTGTTTTATAGAGATGCTACTGTAATATTATAAACGGGATGTGAACTGCGATTACCTTTATTAGACTGGGTAGTCTAGCCGTGATCATGATGCATGCAACTGTATCGAAATATCGGGAGCTCAATAAAGGTAATCGCGGTTCACATCCCGTTTATAATATTTCGAATGAACTTAACCGTGAATCATTAAAAACTCTTATGCTACTGTAAGTACATTGGATAAAATGAAAATGTACACGTGTAACCTATTATCTGGCCACATAGACGTCCCACTGCTGGGCAATGGGTTTGAGAAACAATTGGTCAAACCACTAGGCTACAGCTTTTCTAACCTGTGAGTACTAATAAACATTGGTTAGCTTGTAATTAATTCTACAATTGAATGATAATGGTACTACCGGCCCGGATGTGGGAGATAGAGGCAGCCTAGACTATTAAGCTACAAGGTGCTTAATTGTAGTAATTATAGTACTTCAAGCCTCTCGTAGACTGTAATACCATTGAAAGACTACTTACTACTACTGTCTCAAAATTGTTCTAATACAATATCTCAGCAGATGATGGTAAAAGCCCATCGAGGGAATAAGCGAAAATCTTAGGAATCATGTTGTAGGCGATGCGGCTAGCAACCTATCACTATTTTGTTCTGCCTGTACGCCCACAATCATGCGAAACGTGGCCTCTGCGGACACACAAACCACAAGTTTGCATAAATTACTTTCAACATAATATTATGATATACTAGCTGTTGCCAGCGACTTCGTCTGCAAAGAATTCGTTCCGCGGGAACTACGCAATTTTCCGGGATAAAAAGTAGCCTATGTGCTATTCCAGACTTTTCTCTATCTATGTGCCGAATTTCATCCAGATCCGTTGGGCCGTTCTGGCGTGATTGAGTAACAAACAAACATCCATCCATCCATCTATCCATCAATCCATCCATACTTTCGCATTTATAATATTAGTTAGATCACGAATAAATGTTTTCTTTCTTTTTTTCCTTCTTTCTAACTTGAAACTATCGTGAGACTCAATCATAATTACAAAAACCAGTGTTAGTTCCGGGGCGAGCGCTCCATGAGGAAGGACTACGGATTAGTCCGAAACATGTCGAGCGTTACTTTGCTTTTATACGTGAGATATCCGTTTTTCTAATTATAGTTTTTATATAATTTATTCTGTGTAAAAAGCGTCGATTTTACCTTGACAACAGCAATAATGTCGCTACCTGTGAAGTTATCTTCCGAAGTCACGTACTTCATTTAATCTAAGGTATCTCAGTAAATCTCAATTTGCTGGCGATGGCCAATCCGACTAACTCTTCATTAATCTCGTAGCCGACATTAATGGCTGGTGCTTGACTTACCTGGAATTTGCCTGTCGAATTCGGGTCAACAGTTGTGATGGACACCTGTGGAGGTATAAGATGTCTTTGACACTAATCCATTCCAATAGCGTAGCGCTGTTGCAAGCAAGTCCCCCCCCAAGTTGCATAGGTGGAAACGGGGACCAAAATAGTGATGGGTTGCTAGCATACATACCTACCGTCACGCCTCTTTCCCCTATGGGACTTAGACAGTAGTCAGGAGTACCTGATCTGACCTTTTTTCAAAACGTCTCCTATTTGGTCCAGGAACGTCCGTCTAGGCCTTCCCCTCCCAACGCACCTATTCACACTGTATAGATCTGTTCAGTTAATCTTCTTTCATCCATCCTCTCCATGTGAGCAAACCAACTAAGCATACTTTTTTCTATCCTAGCCACTGTATCTTCTTTCACATCAGCACCAGCCACTCCCTTATCTCACTATTCCTTATTCTGTCTTTCAGTGTCACCCCTTACATACTTTTTAACGATCTCATTTCTACTGTATTTATTCTAATCTCATTTTTTTTTGTTGCTAGTAGCATGGCGCATAACATGATTTGTAAGATTTTCGCACGTTACTTCGATGGAATTTACCATGTGCACCAAAGCTACCTACTGAAAGCGTATCAAATTGCACACCTTGAGTGGCATTGGGAGGCACATAAAAAATAATAAAATAAAATAAATAAATATCAGGGAACAATTCACACAAATTGACCTAGTCTCAAAGTAAGCGCTAGTAAGGCTTGTGTTATGGGTACTAGACAACGATATACATACTTGTATAGAGAAATACATACTTAAATAGATAGAAACATCCATGACTCGGGAACAAAATATTCGTGCTCATCACACAAATGTATGCCCATACTAGGATTCGAACGCTTGCTTCGCAGGCAGGGTCACTACCAACAAGGCCAACCGCGTCGTCG
This sequence comes from Pandemis heparana, assembly GCA_963854515.1. Lineage (NCBI taxonomy): Eukaryota > Metazoa > Arthropoda > Insecta > Lepidoptera > Tortricidae > Pandemis > Pandemis heparana. Next base: position 1,604,391 of record OY978031.1, on the reverse strand, counting down.
TCACATTGGCCATAGAGTGACGACCGCTCATAATAATGATCAATTATGATGACAGGAAGAGTGACGGGATGGAAGATAGAATGACGCAGAGAAAAGATGTTTCCATAGAGTCCATTGACCAGTATATTATATTGGTATAATCCTCCTTGCACAACTCCGGTTTAAAGCTCTAAAGTGTGTTATAAAATAAAGTTAATGCCGCCGCAGACTTTTCCAACAAAAGAAAATAATCTCAACAAGCCGTTGGCCCCGCAAAGTCTTGGATATCTTTATATAAATGGGGACTTTTATCACCTGGTTGCGACTGTAAGCTGCTCTCATTTCTTTATCATTATGCTGTAGTTCAGTTGAAGTGGATGGATTCATCATAATCATAATCATCTCCAGCCTATGTACCACTGCTGGGCACAGGCCTCTCAGAACGCGGGCCCAGTGCAGATTGGGAACTTCACACACTATTGAATTGCTTCGCAGATGCGTGCAGATATTCGTTTCCCTTCACCGAAATGCCACCGGTCATAACAATTTTACTTTTTTTTGTTTTAATGTTCGAATATTTCTGTGTTCTAATTTTCAGTGTCGTTTAGAAATTTCGAAAATTTCAAACGTAATTTCGCACATAAATTCAGAAAAATTCAGAGGTGCGAGCCCAATTCGAACCCACAATCCTGAGCTTGAGAGGTCACAGGTCAAACCACTAGGCCACGGCTTTTTTTGTGGATGGATAGCATTAGTTGCAGTGCATATTTCGTCTTACCTTGTTATGTAGGTCGATTCTCTCAGTCAAGTTTAGACAGTAGCAAGCAAATCAAAAGCTAGGTTAGTACTTCACAGTGTAATGAAATCATGAACCACTTCAACCAACCGTCGGAGAGTCATCTCGGAGGACTTGTTTGTTTACAAAAGTTTTACAATGAACTGGAACGGACTATAGTTGTTATAGAATCCTGACTCCAAAGCCGATTAGGCATTTTATTTTTAAAAAAAGAACATTTTTTTTCTCGAGACTTGGATGTTTCAATAGTAACATGTATTTAAGTATTTATCAATTCAGATATATTTAAATGTTGGCTAGTACCCATAGTAGAAACAAGCTTTGCATAATTTGGGACTATGTCAGCGTGTCAATTGTCTCAAGATAAAATATTAATATTTAATTATTATCTTTTCTCATCTTAATTAATGACGTACCCGTAGAAAAACCTTCGTCATAACAAACTAAGCTAAAGCTCCAAGAATCACGTTTCCAGCTTACCGCAGCCTCTTAAAGCTCGGCGTGAGCTTAAAGCTCACGATAACACTTTAACTATCTCTATCGACTTACGGCTAATAGCGGAGCTTTCGTAGCTATCGAATTATCTGTAATAGCTGTAGGTGGCCATTTTGTTTCGCTGGCATAGAGGGATTAAACCGTAGAAAGAAATATCACACACACACACACACACACAAACACACTAAGGGAAAGTACAGTCAGCAAAAAACTTTGTAAACTAAACTTGTTCTTGTTCTTGTAAGCTTGTTCCGTTTGTGTGATTATGTTTGAGTCTCACGGTAGTTTCATGTTAAAAAAAGTTCGTATCTAAAATGTAAATTTTAAGTAAGATTAATTTTTTTCTCATTAGCAAACAAATACTAAAACTGAACTACAAATTAGCACAAATTACTCTTATTTCTAGAACTTCACTAGCATCCTCGCTAAATTCCGGAACTTTGTGGAACTTTAACGCGATCACGAGAAACAGACGTATACAAAATGGCCGGGGCCTTGGTAAATTCTTAATTTAGTTCAATTGTTTGCTGATAACAAAGTTGCAGGCACTTATTGTCGAGTTAGGGCCACGTTGCTTCGGCAAAGTTATAAATTTATGTAATTTGGTTACAGGTATGTTTTTGTTTCGCTTTGAAATCTTGGGGACCTGTTGGATTTTTTCGAGGTAAGTTTTGTCAATAATTAAATGAAAAACATGAGTTAGAGTGAGAGAGGAAGAGCCTGCCTACCGCTGTATACATGCGTCAGAGAAAGGGAAGCCAGAGAGACTGGCGCCGTAACGCGTTACGTTACGAAGCGGTGTACCCTGCAATAATAAGTTATCACTTCAAAACAAATTCTTCCGATGTGTCTGTTGTTCGGGATGAACTTAAAAACTATTTGAACGGATTTTCACGCGGTTTTTGCCGATAGGTGGAATGATTCTCGAGGATCAACTTGTCAACATATAAACATACATAAATTACGTCTTTATCCCTTAATTTTGCACATAAATTGCGAAAATGCAATGATGATGGCAATTTGTACTGCGTACTCAATCACGAGTCATTCTTGTTCTTTTTGACGTCTGTATTTACGCAATGCAGTGTCGAATATGTAACAATGATTACAATAAAAAAATCTGATTCTGATTCTGAAAAACTCAAAAGTGTGAGCCCAAGATTCGAACCCGCGACCCTCTGCTTGAGAGGCCACAGGTCAAACCACTAGGCTACCAAGACTTTTTTTTCTACCACTTGCTTATCGCTGGAGAAAAAAAAACCCTTAGGATTAGCTATTTTCAATTCTTATTACAGTCGCTAATACAATAATCTGATAGTGAAATCCTGGTGTTCGGCGTGGACTGTCTCCTCAGGAGGAAACTCTTCAACGGTTGGTCCGATGAACTTGATGATACACATAATTATGTAGAGCAATTTAAATAACTTTTTAGGTTAGATTATTTCCATTATGAAGATTTAATGTAAAGTAAGTTACTGTGGTAACATCATTATTCAGGTACGAGGTAACGGTTCAATGAACTGATAATAACATGTCCTAAAATAATACAAACAAGTAAGCCAGGCTTAAGAAAATATACCATCATACCTTCACCTACCTACTTGTAAGTGATCTCCGCGCTTTTGTTTTAGTAAAGGTACTGTTTCGAAGATATCCGCAGACTGCAACAGACCACAAGACGATACCTGGTAGCGGTTGCCAGATAAAATAGCAATAGGAAAGCGAGCCTTCCTGTTCTTGAAAGGGCCGGCAACGCACCTGTGTTCTCCAAGTCTTGCAGGTGTCCCTGGGCGATGGTGATCACTTTCCATCAGGTGGCCCGTCTGCTCGTTTGCACCCTCTTATAAAAAAAAAGATTTTTATTTTTCCAAGTCGCGATTTTTAAACTTTTTGAGCAAAAAAAGATTCTTTCGTCGAAAAACGTAGAATGTACCAGTTGCTTCTCTTTCCGCGCAGGTGGTATAAGCCCATCGCGGAGGGCAAAAATCTTAGGAATCATGTTATAGGCGATGCGGCTGGCAACTCATTACTATTTTGATTCCCCTTTCCACCTACACGCCCACAATCATGCTAAACGTGGCCTTTAGGTATTGTTACGTATGTGTGTTTTTATGGAAGGATGCCTTAAAAAATGGTAAGTCTTCAAATCTTGGTTGACTAAAAATGCAGTGAGAGAAACTGGATCGCGTACCATGGAACTTTTTCACAGCAAATGTCACAATGACTTAGTATACATCTGCCAAAAAAAAATTGCGAAATTGTATATGAAAAGGTTAGCTTTACCTTAGGCTCTATCTATCCCGTTAGGGATAAATACTTGATTTACCTATGAATGTATGTTAAAATAGATTGCAATGAAGGATATACAAAGTTGTATGAAAAGTTATTTCAGCACGCCAGTATATTTTTATTTCGTTAACCATTGCTCTGCTACTAAAATTGGAACAGCCCGAAACTCCCAAACCAAAATAAATCACGTTGGTATCACACGTAAAAAAACTCGTAAAAATGGCCATCCAGTATTTTTCAATTATATTTTAATCAACATTAATTGGTGGCCCTGACGGAAATTGAATATATTTTGATTTATTTTTGTTTTTTTCGGCTATGATTGCGTTTTTTATGGAGGTCCTAGACCGAATTAGGGTGCGACCACACCGCCGCTTAATAAACGGCGACGTTACGGAAACGCAACAAAATGTATGAAGAAACGGTGAGAAAACGTGACGCATACGACACGTCACTGCGTATACGCGGCGGTTTGGTCGCACCCTTGGGAACAAAAATTCACGCAGGAGAATTATTAAAACATGTTTTTTCTTTCAACATGAAAACAATTGACGACCTGATAGCCTAGTTTCTAGGTCAGAGTCACTAACTAGTTAGTGACTGACAATTAAGCTATAAGTCCCCGGTTTAATTATCTAAATTATAAAAGTAAGTATGTATATCCGTTGCCTGTTACCCATAGTACAAGCTTTGTTTAGTTTGGGACTGGGTCAATTGGTGTAATTTGTCCCATGATATTTATTTATTTATTTAATAATAATAATAAAGTTATTTATTCAGACAACAAAGATCCAATTATTATTAGTAATCACTTATGACTATGTTAGTATTCATAGTGGACAAGAGACATTGTATTTTTAATTAAATGTTGCATCATGGAGCACTCACACAATAATAAACACAATTAAGTAGGTATATGACTTTTTCTAGTTTGCTCTTCTAATATTTCATTTCAATCAATTAACTAGCTATGATTTAATAAAAAAAATGTTTTTTTTTTGCAATATTTTGTCGTCTAAGTTGATTCAGGTTAGCTTTCATGACCAATAATGAAGTACTCATAATATTTGATTATGTATCAAGATTAAGACCAGCCTAGGTAAATGAATTCAATTATCCTCCTTTTGGGCTTCGTTGAATTCTGGTAAAATACACCTTCATCTTGAGAACAAATAAGACTTCTAGCTTTTACTCCTAAATATTCCTCATTTCCAACGTGCGAAGGTTAAACAAAAAAATGGAGGGATCAGCGCTCTCCCTCGCACATTCTCCGTCGCTCTCGCGCATATTAATCTAAGGACATAAGTCAGCACTGTCCTCACCTTGCGCAATTAGGGTTCCTTGGTTAGAATGGGCTAGAAGAACCTCAAATTAATAACAAATTAAAAATTTTAAAAAAATCGTCGCATGAATGGAGTAAATCATTCTTCAAATTGAATTCTTTAATTTGAAAAGAGCTGATTCTTCAAACAGCTTTAACCAATTTTTACCAAACAAGCTAAGAACCACCGCAAGGAAAGTGACTTTCGAATGAAAAAACCGCATTGAAATTGGTTCATCCATTTGAGAGCTACAATGCCACAGACAGACACACACACAAACGTCAACATCAAACATATAACACCCCTTTTTTGCGTCAAGAGTTAAAAAGCTAAAGGTCATTGAGTCAGCACGGCTAGCACGAAGTACACGAAAGAGCAAGATAGACATCCCGTCTTTTTCCTACTGTTCGTTATAGAAAGGGACGGATAGTCTTTCTTCGACACAGCTCTCGCGCACTCTTGTGCTAGCCGTAGACCAAAATCGATTACCTGCAAGTACCTAGCAACAAGTGCTTGTGCAAAATGTGTATATTCACATGCAAACCCTACTACTAATTAATTAATATGAGTTTTATTAATTGCTAACTCAAATAAAATCACGGTGTCAAAATGTGAGAGGGTGAAAGGAGTGGAGAGCGAGAGAGACGGCATTATCCGAGTCAACGTGTCGTTCTTCACACATACCAAATTTTATAACAATCGGTGAAGTAGTTCACGCGTGATAAAGTAACAAACAAAACATTCGCATTTATAATTATTCTCCATACATACATACATACATCCCGTCACGCCTCTTTCCCACACTGGTAGGAGGCTACTTTGTTCCACTTGATACGATCCTGACATACCTCTTTCGCTTCATCCACATTCATCAACCTCTTCATACATGCTCGTCGCTTTCGAGTGTTTCTCTCACCCTCTAAATATTACCTACGGAACCTCTTCTGTAATGGGCACTCGCGCTTGTCGCTCCATCTGCCGGCAACGTCGGTTAAACCTAAAATTTATGCTTCAAATCCACCCTAACGACACCGGTCGGATAAAAAGGTGAATAACTACCCTCATTTCACTCAACCCGTGGTAACTATGCATTTTAACTTGGAACTAGCTTTTCCTGTGGCTTTGCTTCTAGAACTGACCTATTATAATTTTGTGCATTAAATTATTTTTGAGAACAATTTAACTATTTTATTGAATCAGGCTTTACTTTGCGGAGGTCCATTTCAATGAACACAAAATATTTACCTTGCTACTCCGCTACTTACGTGCAAGATAACCGCGTTATTTCGCACAAGCTTGGTTATCTTGCAAGTAGCGGAGTAGCAAGGTAAATATTTTGTGTTCATTAACAATTTAACTATTTTTTAAATAGAATAGAATAGAATATTTATTTATTTTACACAATAATTGACAGATATAACAAACTTACAGGCTAAACTTAGCAATAGAGAAAAATATTGTAAACACCTGAACTAGGATACTTAATGTTCCTGTCTCAGGTAAATAAAAATAAAAATAAAAAAAATAAAAAATATTTAAAAAAATATTATATATAAAAAAAATTACAATATTAAAAAAAAAGAAATTAAATTAAAATTTAAAATTATTATTAAATTTAAAATTAAATTAGATTTTTTATTAAATTAATTAAAATTAAATTATTATTAATTTTAATTTATATAAAATATTTTATAACTTGATCTCCGTAATGTCGTGACAGATTTTGACAACTCTTATTCGTCTGCGAAGAATTCGTTTACAGTTATCCCACGCGAGCTAATCAATTTTTCTGGATACATGTGCAATTCCAACGTATAATCTACTAGCTGTTACCAGCGACTTCGTCTGCAAAGAATTCGTTTATCGCTATCCCGCGGGAACTACGCAATTTTCCGGGATAATAAGTAGCCTATGTGCTATTCCAGACTTTTCTCTATCTATGTGCCGAATTTCATCCAGATCCGTTGGGCCGTTCTGGCGTGATTGAGTAACAAACAAACATCCATCCATCCATCCATCCATCAATTTAAATATTGTACCTACCTGTTTTAATTAGTTCGTATTTTTTTTTCTTTTTTTTTACTTTAGTAATATTTTTATTTTTATTATTATTAGGTAATTAATTAATTATTTACAAGGACATAAATATTGCTATGTCGTATGTGTATGTGTGCTAAGTTAGGTATTAGGTAGGTATATTGTTAAGCTTATGGATTTCCGTTTTCTTTTGTTGTTTTATTTTTTCATTTACTGTCTAGTTACAGGCTAGCATCGTCGAAGTTTCTAAAACGTCCCCATAGCGAGCCTGTGGGGACGGAAGTGATACATGCCCTCGGTACCGCTCTGCTTTCAGAGCATGACATGAGCGCGTGTGAGCCAACATTGGGGGCGGCAGACGTAAGCTTGCCTTCGGAATCCAAAAGCTTATCGGTTACTTACTTGACATTGACATGAAATGCATAATAATAATATTATTATTATTTCATAATTTTTATTATATATAATATATATATTTTTTTTTGCTCTTTTTCTCATCGACATTGGAGATATCTCCAATTAACTTATTTTGACGGTGGAGGCGTTTTACACCTCCACGGAACTTAAATTATTTTTATTCACTTTTTTCTTTCTCTTTCTTGTCATTATATCGCATATTTTGTTTCGCTTTGACCAGTAGAGACTTTATACATCTCTACTATAGACCAATGTAATTTAAAGTTTAAGACTTAACTTAGGGACCTTTTACATCCCTTTTATAAAATGTATTAATTGTATTATAGGTAAGTTAAGTAGAATTTAAGTACTATTGTAAAACTATTTTATTTTGAAAAAATGACTTTCTGCCAAGTTTCTTGCGGCGCATTCTTCTTGGCAATGATGGTCTTTCCGAATGCGCTGGTAGATTCAAAAAAAGACATGTAAAAGAGCCCTCGGCGGCCTATTTGCAAAATAAACTTTTGACTTGACTTTTGACATCCATCCATCCATCCATCTATCCATCCATCCATACTTTCGCATTTATAATATTAGTTAGATTAGATTTCTGTGCAAAATTCAGATCTGTTCAGTCGTTCTTGCGTGAGAGTTTTTTATTGATTGCATTTATTTATCTAAGGTTTATCCGTCGATTGGTGACAATTGTTACAAGATATTTTACGTCACCCCGGGCCATAAGTAGCAGTTTACCACCCGCTACGCTTACCCGCTCGGGCAGTAATAATAAACCACTCAGGGCCCTATTATTTTAAAAAGCTACAAGCAACAATTTACAAGCGGAAGTCTCTATCTAACACATAGGGTCAGAAAGAGACTTCCACTTGTAAATTGTAACTTGTAGTTTTATAAAATAGAGCCCAGGTCGAATGTTTATCGCGCTCGCCTTTGGCTCGTGCGACATATGCCTGCGATCTGAGAAATTCTTTATTTCACCACCGTCTTTGTCACTATGTTTACCTAGCTGTACTATGTTTGCCTGTTCATTCGCTTGACCTTAAAATCGTGTGAAAGACATGTTTTCTTACAATAGCCTTAACAGTCCCACGGCATTGACTCACAAAAATTGTATATTATTGTCTGAGTCATTCGCGTCTACTGTAATTATTTTGGAGATAATTGTTACATAAATTATTATAAGATGATTCATTTATTCCACAACAATATACACAATCAACATCAGTTACAAATAAAATTCATTGGTAGAGTAATAGTACGTACCTACGTCGTAGTAATGCGTATTATTATAATACGTCCGAACACATGCACTATGCCTTACAGGCGCCTATTTCACCAAGCGACTATTGTCGGTGACAAATGACAATTATGTTTCTTTACAAAATCGACGAGAATCTACGAAGTTTGGCTTCATATTGAATACCTGAAACCTTATACTACCTACTACCACCTAGGTACCGAGAGCAAAATGTCAAGATCAAAAACAATAAAATTGACAAACAAAAACAAACAACAATTTGTAATATTTTATTTGTAAATATAGGTTTCCTTTTTTTTCATAGTTAGTTTGAGTTTAGTGTTTAATTTAATCATAGTTTAATTTGTTTTTTGTAAATATGTATATTGCTTGAATAAAATTCCAAACTTGATTTAAAATAAAATTGACTCTAAATCCTACCAATATTATAAATGCGAAAGTTTGTGACGATGTGACGATGTGACGATGTGACGATGTGATGATGTGAGTGAGTGAGTGTGTATGTTTGTTCCTTCTTCACGCTAACGTGTCTCGACGGATTTGGAAAAAAATTGGAACGAAGATAGCTGGTACCCTAGATTGAAACATAGGCTACTTTTTATCCCGGAAAATTGCACAGTTCCCGAGGGATAGCGATAAACATGCCAATTGCTAATTCTACGCGGACGAAGTCACGTGCAGAAGCTAGTAGGTAATAAAAAAAGCGACAAAAATAATTGACCTTACTATAATAATTCGGAATCATTCTAAGATACCTTGGTTTTAAACTTGAATTTTCAGAGTGATAAATCGGATATTGTCCCCTTTTAGAATAAAGCTGGCAATATTATTTAGTAGTGTAACGTGCATCCTAAATTCCCATTAAATATTAACTACTGCACTCAGTAGCACTGAATATTTAATCATCGTTAGCGATAATTTTTCCAACTAACATTTCAAGTTGGATGAAATTACGGGCTATTACTGTTAATGTCTAGGTGTGACATTAAAATAATAATATCCCTTCAATACGAACCGTATGTTTATTTCATCAAACCAACCATTGTACAGAAGAACTTTGAGTAAAGTGATTCCTGCCAAGTTTCTTGCGGCGCATTCTTCGTAGCAATGATGGACATGATAGTCTTTCCGATATCGTTGGTAATTTCAAAGAAAGGCATGTATAAGAATGATCTCTTGACGGCTTTCTTTCATCATAAACCTTTCTTCGATGCTGATCAAATAAACTATAGAATGTACCAGTTCCTTCTCTTCCTACGCTAGTAAAAGACCATCGAGAAAATGAGAGAAAAAATTAGGAATGATGTTATATGTATATAGGCGATGCGGCTAGCTTTTTAAGGTTCCGTACCTCAAAAGAAAAAAACGGAACCCTTATAGGATCACTTTGATGTCCGTGACCCCACACTGCGTACATTTTGCTTTGGAGCAGGGCTCTGCTTACACTGGTTTATAGATATTTATAGATAATGATACGGAACCCTCGGTGCGCGAGTCCGACTCGCACTTGGCCGATTTCTTGATTCCTTTCTACCTCTACGTGGTCTTTAGGTTTTGTTATCGGTCTGTCTACCGCGCAAAGGATGACGTGACTTATATAATAATAATATATATAGCCAAACTATCTCGATCACGGACAGCAAGTACCTACTCAACTAGAGTTTGTAACAGGTGTAATATCACTGGTTATACGACCTAAGACAGAGGTGTCTTGAGTCATATAATAGGTGCTCGCCAAGGCATAAATCCTGCAACATCTGCCTCGATTTAGTATGTCTAGTCTCTTATATCCCTAGTGGTAAAGTGCAAGTCACTTTTATCGTCATGTAATATGAAATCTGGACTAGCTGAATTTTATTTGGCCGGCTTTATATCGACGATCGGATAGTCTAGTTGGAGACCCTGACTTAGAAGCTACAGTTTCTAAGTTCGGAGCCTAGTTCACTCTAATCCATTTTAATTTATCTAACTTCTAACTTATATTATAAATGTGAAAGTATGGATGGATGGATAGATGGATGGATGGATGGATGGATAGATGGATGTTTGTTTGTTACTCAATCACGCCAGAACGGCCCAACGGATCTGGATGAAATTCGGCACATAGATAGAGAAAAGTCTGGAATAGCGTATAGGCTACTTTTTATCCCGGAAAATTGCGTAGTTCCCGCGGGATAGCGATAAACGAATTCTTTGCAGACGAAGTCGCTGGTAACAGCTAGTACTGACATAAATCGCGTTTTTATCCCTTACGGGGTAGAAAGAGCTTAGGGTAAAAACACCTTAAAGGCCGCGTTTAGCACGATTGTGAGCGTAAAGGTGGAAAAGGGAATCAATATAAGTACCGCGTGGACAGAGATGCAAGAGTTTCATTCTATGTTTTTGAGAGTTCTTTTCATCCATTTTAAGACTGATAAACAAAGTAATAAAATAATACGCTTGAGTTAACGATATTCCGTTAACATTCCGAGATTCCCATAAGTTTAGTTAAGCAACAAACTTTATTTGCCGATTTTAACCGCGGAATTTACATATTTTGCTAACAATTTAGATATTTCTTCAAAATCCTGCACGGGAATAACGTGGCGCAAGTATTCATATATTAAATATGCAGAATTTTCAAGCTTATAAATTTTCTTTGTTACATTACAATCATAATATACATAAATCACGTCTGTACCCCTTACAGGGTAGACAGAGCCTAAGGCAATAAGACCAAAAAGTCGCGTTTGGCGTGATTGTGGGCGAGGTGGAAAGGAGGACCACAATAGTGATGGATTGCTAGCCGCATTGTCTATAACATGATTTTTATGCTGAGTTGGGACCATTTCGTGTCAAATTTTCCCTTTAATAATTTCTTTGCGTTTCTTTCAATGTGTGTTGTTACGAATAAACTTTTTCTTTCTTTCCTTCGAGTTGTGCCCGTTACCTCGATGGGTTTTACCATCTGCGCGGGAAGACAAACAGCTGGTACATTCTATGTCTTTTCTTATCTTCCATACCGGTATGGAGGGGATTTTCTTTGTTATTAACAATTACTTTATTCAATCAAAATTCTCTACACTACAGAAACTGTTCTTCCTCTAAACGTAATAATGTACAATTCCTTCACGGGGGAAATCTTTGTCGTATATTTGTTTTACGAGTGTGTCCGTCAGGCAAGACGGCTCTAACTCTTAAATAATGTTACGACGTACTAAAATATATCGCTGCGCAGTTTTGAAGCTTTACATACCTATATTAAACTGGTATGGATACGAATTATTCGATAAGCTTAATGTCACTGCCCTCATCAAACCTCAGTAAAGAGGTGAGTGAAATCTTTGACAATAGATCTTTTTTAGGGTAACGACAACCGATTTGTCACTTTGTAATGATCCTGCCCCCAATTTACCAACACGACAATAAAATTGTCGGGGAAAAGTGACAATCTCTTTGCATTACAAACACGATTAAAATCTCCGCCGGTTGGCTTAATATTGAATACGCGTTGCATTTAGAATTTTCAATAACTAACTAACTTGGCTCAGGGACCCAAATAGGGTCTTGGCCTCCGAAACGAGAGCACGCCATCTGTCCCGATCGTGCGCAGCTTCTTGCCAGTCGTCGACTTGAAGACGTCGCAAATCTGCCTGGACACTGTCGCCCCAGCGATACCTGGGTCGCCCAACCGGGCGGCGACCAGGCGGTCGTCCCACGTACGCTCTCTTGGCAGCACGATCCTCTCCCATTCGGAGTAGGTGGCCGAACCAGCGAAGTCTGTGTGATTTTGTTACGCTGATAATTTTAGGCTCAGCCACCAGCTCCTGGATCTCTATGACTAAAACCAGAGAGGAGGAGATAAACATTCGCATCCAAAACACCCTGCGATGCAGTGCAGCCCTCCACAAGGTGTTGGTGTCCGGGCTTCTCAGCAGGAATACAAAGTTAAGGATCTATAAAACTGTTGTAAGACCTATCCTTATGTATGGCTGTGAGGCTTGGACACTAACTCAAAAAAGGAATATCAACTCCTTGTAGCGGAATTCCTTTCCGTCTTGCGTAAGATCCTGGGACCTGTCAAGAGAGACGACGGCACGCGGAGGATCCGTAAAAACATAGAGAATTGTCAATGGTCACCGAAAATTGTCGAGTTGGTGAAATAGTCGCTGATGTTGTAAATTTTGCTTTTTAACTGTTTTATGTGGTTTTCACTTTTGCTTCCCATGTTCCACCGCTAGTTAGTGAACGTGACGTTTTAAATGCTTACGATTAAAATTTGACGAGCGTCCTTTTTTGACACGTAGCGGAATGTTTAAGAGTAAAGAAGACAGCTATCAGTGAGCAGTCCAGCTGATTCGCTGCTTTGGGTTTCTCAGCTAAGATGTTTATACAGATTTCTTTTTTTGGTTAAATTACTTAATCTAAAGATTACTTTAAAAAAAGGCAACCACAAATGAAATGGGATAAGGCTGTAAAGAGAGAAAAAGAGAGAAATAGTCTTATCTAAACTGAGTTGGTTATACCAACAAGCAGCCAACGAAACCTCACAGACAGCGCAACGTCGCCGTGCACGAAACATTAGTAAGGATTAGCAGACCGAAAAATATAATAAAGCAGCACATAAAAGTCGCTTTCCGCTCGTAAAGCAGGCGGGTCGGGGTTCAAATCCCGCTCAGGCACTAAACAGTTTTTCGGGCTCTCGAGCATTACGAGATTTGAGGGACAGAATTATATTGTTGATATTTTTTCTGCGAGGATTTTAAAAAAATCCCGTCGGATTTACACTTCGGGTTTCATGAGGTGTCTTAATCCTAAATACCCTATATTTATTATGAAAATCACGTTTGCCCGAACTTTATAACTAAACAAAAGACCAAAAATTGGCAAAAATTACTCAAAATCCTTACATCCTTAAGAAGCTGCAGTCAAAAAAACTTTCGTTTCTCTTCTATCACTTTGATTTTGAGTTTAGTAAATAACCTCTAATTTCTTCTTATTACTTAAGAGTGTTGCTATGATCTTGTCTCAATTTCAAGTTCTTCAAAAGAAACATTTTTAAACCATTATTGATCGTACTACACTGAGAACAAACCAGAAGCAGAATGAGGAAAGTAATACTGACAGTCAAGTGGTATTAGTAACACAACATAAAATTAATACTTTAAAAAGGCTTCTTCTAATTCTTAATAACGGTTGCTCACGTAAAGAGCAGTTTGTTAAAACTCTAGATTTTCCTAAGCATGAGGGAAAAAGTTCAAGAACTTATCAAAAGTCCAACAAAAAGAGGGTAACTTGTAAACACCTCCCCTCCGGAATTCATTAGAAATGCTTTTCCTAAAATTAACGAACTTGGCGAAATCATTAATCTTTCACAAAAAATATTCGATGAACGTCCCGGGTTGATTTATTTTTGTGTGTATTTTTATTGGAATTCTGACGTCAAGCAATTTTTTTTTCTTTGTGCCCAGTTCATTAATCTTCAAAGTGTTTGACAGAAGACTTTAGTATTGTGTTTTCATTTCATACTGGAGTAGCGCAGAAGGTGTTCTATGCAATTTAATGTAGAGGACCTAGCATTGATCCCTGGGGTACACTAACATCGGAATCGTATAGAAAAAAAAGCATAATTACTAAATAAGATTGCAGCTACTATTATGACATTTTAAAAACCATTAAAACACCGCTTTTTATGTGGCTCGTAAAGAACCACAATCAAAACCTAACCAGGCTGCAAACACAGGCCATAAAAAATCTAAATAGGTACTACAAGCATAATAAAAGCCTGGAACTCATATCACACCTTATTAAAAAAAACTCGGAATAATCCTGGCAACGATGCAAACCGACTGCCATTACACTTCAAAACGATTAAAAAGAAACACATAACCTACAAAGTCGGCCAAAGAGATTTAATACCACAATTGGTTACAAACGAGCGACAAGGCAGGGGTACGACCAAATGGCACATTTTCCAAGAAATATAACAGCAATAACAACTATAAAGCCGAAATCTTTTGTAAAATTATGCCTGAGGTTTGCGACCACTCTTTGACGTGAACCACTTTAACTTGATCTGAAATCACCTTCAGCTATTATTAAAACACGGCTCATCACATACTGGAATTTTCGGAGTCGACCAGTCTAAGCGTGAGCTGCATTGTCAGCACATTCCCCCCCGGCTTCATTTCGTTTTAAAGCTCTAGAAAGAGGCGAGGGAGGTCTTTGTGGATTGGACGTTGTTCGGACATTGAGTTAGATGTATAAAATGGCTCCCCACAGACTTTCCCAAGAAAAATGCACTTTTGTACCGTTTGCTTTTTAAAATGTCTAGATTTTGTTTTATCTCATGTGTGTTCCCAAGAGGTGGGGGTAAAAAAATCTTTGTTTTGCACGGATTTTTGAAAATGTTGTGAGTAGTTAGGTAAGTATAAATGTTAAAGGAAATATAGACGAAATCACGTCTTTATCCGTACGGGGTAGACAGAGCCTCTAAGGTAACAAGACCTAAAGACCAAGTTTAGCATGATTATGGGTGTATGAATGGAAAGGGGAATCAAAATAGTGATGGGTAGCCACATCGCCTATAACATGATTCCTAAAATTTTCGGCCATTCCCTCGATGGGCTTTTACCAAGAGAAGCAACTGGTACATTCTATTTCCTTTGCTCCCAGAACAGGATGGAAGTTCTTTTGTTCGAATGCCACCAAAATGTAAGGCGTCCCGAAATATGTTCCGAAACATTGGCCAGTTAATTAATTACTTAAAAAACCGCCAAATCGTTAACGTAGAATTACCGAAAAGAAAAACTTGGACAAACTTTTCCCCAACAAGTTCCAAGCGAAAACAACTTTTATACGCGTGAGGTAGAGCACTCGACGAAGGCAGCGAAAAGTTTGTAGAAAAAAAAACAACTGAAGAATGTTAGCTACATTTGCGTTTCTAAAAAAGCGCGGGAGTCGTACGGCTAAGAAAATAAAGGCGAGTTCGGTGTGACTGGGAACTTTTGAATTTGGAAATCATATAAAAGGAAGGCAATTAGAAGGAAATATTGAAATACTTTGTTAGTTAGTTTTTTTTTAAAGTTGGGATTTTTTTCTTCCTGTTCTTGACTTCTAACCGAGTTTGGTAACAGGGTTTTTTTAATTACAAGTTTTTCGCTTTTTCCTTAAGATTAAATAATCTTGAGATTTAAACGTTCATTTGAGAAAGTTGTAAATGCTTTAAGCTTGTTATAATGCTTCGTCATTGAAGGAATAGACCCAGATCTGTTGAACTTTTTGTATAGGTATTTAAGAAACAACTCTTTATGATATTTATTTACAGTAATCCAAATGAAATTCATGGCAGGAGTTAGACTTTATTTTATTATTTTGGGCTTTTTTTTTTTTTTTTGTTTTTTTTTTCTCAATACGACACTTGGTGGTCGCTTTTGAATTTTGATTACTGAGATATATTTAAATTAGTTAGAAGTAATATAATAATCTATGGTAGTTCAACCTAATAAGTATACGACTTATAGAGTGGTATTTAATTCCATGTTGTTCCCTACCAGGCAATAGTTTGGCAACTGTGGAGGACTGTCCGCTAGCACATCTCCATGGTATATTAGGGGATAGACCTCCATAGTTGCGCCCATCTCATGTTTATATTATATGGTACCAAAGGCCTCTTCATGTTGGCCTCGGCCCCATGAATGCCTTTCAAATGACCGGGTCCCCATGGGCCCGTGATCGGAAACCCGTACCAACAATAAAAATAATATTTTATTTGCAAAAACAAGGGTAAAAACAGGTGTTACAGTTCAATAAAAAATTCCTTTCCTTTACCATACAATGGCGTACAAATATTTCATTCACACATAACGATCGTTATTGCAAAAAAAAAGCCCTACAATCCTCTTTGCATACGAAGTCTTGAAAGAGCGAAGTGTCGCGAATATGTGACTACACTTAAGTGCGATTGTAAGCTAGCGACATGTTCCTTGCATTTTTTTGGAGCAAATTGGTTGAACAAATGCCTGGCTGTAGGTTACACCGAAGCGTATCAAATGCAAGGACGAAACATAACGACTAATAGTCGTTTGAGATTTGTATCTGTTGCCACTGGCAACACCAATTAGGACTTGACAGGACTTGAGGGGCGAGGGGGGAACGTCCGGCCGCCATCTTGCCTCATACACTTCAAAAACTGACACGGACAACGCTACATACAAAAAAAGTAATTTTTGTAACATTTTTATTAAAAGAAGAAATATAGTAATTACTTTAAAGTTTGGGCAATTATTAAGATAATTACTGCTCCAAACAGTATCATACCCTCCTTTTTACTTTCTTATCGATGCCTATAAGTGCGAGCAGAACGGCACGAAACAAACTTTGAAATTTTAAGTTTGGAGGCTTGTTGCAGTCAGCCAATGTTGTCTTTCACATGTATTGCCTTCTGTATCTGACCCTTGACCCAACCACCTAGCGAGAGCCTTTTAAGATGGTGGTCAAGGCTCTTCGCTATCAGACCGTTCGCCGAAACTACTATCGGGACAGTGATTGTTGAGTCAACATCCTATATGGCGGTTACCTCGTGAGCCAAGTCAAGGTACTTGCTGAGTTTGTCCTTCTCGGCTTTCACGAGGTTCTCGTCATGGGAGATGGTGATGTGATGATTATTATTATAACGACACATTGCGCCACAATTAAAAGAAGAAGAAGAACCCTCCACTCTCTTCCTCTTTAGTGACGTGTTTTTAAGTGTGTTGCGGTGTGACAGCCTCCCATTTCGCACTCAAGTGTGCTCACTCAGAATAATCCCGCACTCAAGGCGTACGCTCACACCATAACTCGCAGCGGGGACTGCCGCCGACGCTGCGTCGAGTGCTCGCCCAGACTATATAGTAGTCGAGGAAGTAATTGATGGTTTACATCGTCGACGCACATATGCGTTCTTTGGCCAGTGTTGCCAGTGATGATTTTGGCCAGGGTGCCGTTATAAAACGTTTTATGAAGTTATAAAATAGGTCAGGTATTCTAATATTCTTTGACATCCGATTTAAACTTATTGTTATTTTGTTTGACATGCTTATTGTTATTTTGATATTTATATGTCGAAGACTAAGGATGGATAAACTGTCAGGATTCAACCGAGCTTTATGCGTAGCCGAGCTTAAGTCACCATCTCGACCATCTTCAAGGTACATTAATGAGATAGAAATAACAGCACACGTGTTTTACTTGTACAGCCAGTCTTTATTCAAATAGCGCTTACACAAAGGACTCAGGACGATCACACACTTTAATAGACGAAACGTGGAGAGTTCTGTGCTTGCGCCCACTGACTGGCTTTAGACGTCTGAGCTCCATCGAGTCTCGATCAAGAATGCCTTCTCCTTCTCACCGTCATCAGATGAGCGTTTCTAAAAAAGTTTGTACATTTGTCGTTTGTAGGTGTCCTGTGCAGATTTATTATTTTATTTAAGCACCAGGCCACTGTCTATTTTATTTGAGTTATTGAGCATAAAATTCGTTTCATTATCTTAAATATAAATTAACTGTCTTAAGTGTATATGTATTTGATCATTTAAAAAATATTTTTTTAAAATAATCGTTCAGTAAAGTTTGTATGAAAAGGTAAATGTCCCATTGTAAATTTCGAACCTAAAATATCGATTTTTGAAATCAGTTTTACGTTCTCAATTCCGTGGTGTGTTTTATTAACTTATAATAGGCTCAAGCAATTACTTTCTACATTGTTTTCATATCCTTGTCTAAGAAATAATATTTAAAATTAACGATTAAAGTTCGTCCCAAAAGGTATTTCTTACAAAAATTTGTAGATTCTTTATAGGATGCTGGTAACACTAGCATCATATTATTATAGCCACCTTAATAATAAACAGTCACCTTTCAAAAATCAAAACTGCGAGTTGATAAAGTGC
Organism: Pandemis heparana; assembly: GCA_963854515.1. Taxonomy (NCBI): domain Eukaryota; kingdom Metazoa; phylum Arthropoda; class Insecta; order Lepidoptera; family Tortricidae; genus Pandemis; species Pandemis heparana. The sequence goes on along the minus strand of OY978031.1, from coordinate 1,585,890 downwards.
GTCGATGGTCAAACCTGAAATAAAAGTCCTCTTTTGTTATTGGAAAAACCTGGGTAAATTTTGATTTTTTATTACTGTGAACTAAATTCTATTTATAAACACTTTATCAAGATTCATATTCTTAAATTTTTCGTTCATATAGTACGTTATATTTGGTTTAACGAATTTTTTAAATGTGCCGGGCACCATATTTTCCACCATTGGTTACTTCCTTTTTTGTTACTTTTGAATGGTAACGTATGGCTAGGAAATGGGAGTAACAAAAAATAATTCCTAAGGCAGTGTGTAGACTATTTGAAAATGACTATATTTATATACATGAGTGGTATTTTTATTTTTATTTGACAGTATTTGTGTATTTTATTTAACGTAGATATTTAATATAAACGTAGATATCAAAAATTTATGGTATTTAATCACTCTATCTTTAAAAAAATGTATGTAGTGATTATAATATTGAAACCTGACTAATGAATACTGTGCCAAAGAGTTCCTAATTTGTTACCAATGTTCCTCTTATTGTTACTGTCCCGTAAAAAAATACGAAGTTTTGTTAATTTTTGTTTATATTTGTTAAAATATATATATTTTAAATATTCCAGACGAATATTTAGCAATTAAATTATGATAATTTCCAAAAAATATTAACGTAACTTTATAAATAAGCATTATATTGTAAATTTTCAGGGTACGTTTGACCAAATGGTAACAAAAAGGAGTGAATATTTTTATTATTTTGTGATTACCTTAAAAGAGTAAAGAATTAGCATTAAAAACGTACACAATTTTATTATTGCTACCTTATTTCTTCAATAAAACCAACTAAATAATGTGTGTGGTTTCTATTTACTTAATTGAATCTTAGTAACAAAATAGGAATTATCGACTGCCCCGACTCAGTAGATTTAACTTTACAGCTTATTTTGTAGTCCGAATCTCTAAAAAAATACATTATCTAGGATCTTTAAGAACCAGGTAATAATATGCGCTTAAAATAATATCGAAAAGTATTAATTTCAAATTAGCCTATGCTGTCCGCCAAATGTACAAACTTTTTTAGAAACGCTCAGATGTAACTCTGTCATTTTACTAACATTGCAGGTAGTTGCAACTGAGCCAAGCACAGACCACCCCCAAGCGATACCCGACTACGACCAGTTGTCATCGCTTGACGTTTCATAAAAGCAATAACTAATGAGGGTACATTCAACTAAGTACTTTAACTATCATAAGTCTAGTTATTGTAACGACGCTCCGACATATATATTATTGCGGACTTTTTTGTAGATATTTATAATAACGTTATGAACTACGTGCACGGGTAGAGGGGCGCGGGGTAGGACGACAAAGGGGTAAGAGAGGTGCGTGCGGGTAGTGGGCCAAAAAATAGCGTTATGCAAAATAGCGTTACGCAAAATAGCGTTACGCAAAATAGCGTTACGCAAAAATAACGATTATTAAAGGTCTGGAAGCAATACACGTGCCTTTTAAACGTACGCGTGTCAAAGAGAAAATCCAAACTAATATTCCATCATATTCATAATAACACATTTGACTTAGTACACAACGTACGTGGAAAACTCCGAAAAATCATTGAAAGAAAAACACGCGCCGTATTTTTCCGCGAAATAATATCGCAATGTATGTACTTAGTAAAATTACCTTCCGAAGGGAAATCTGATAAAAGGAACTTACTCGCAACAATTTATCATGGAAAAAAAACAGGTGTTTAACAAAAATCATACTGTATGTACACTCACATTAGTATATGTATGACATGGCGAAGACAATAGTCCGGGCGCAGCTTACAACAGCGAAGTCGGTGAGAAAAAATAAAGCTTGCCGTATATTATAAAAGTAAGTAAATGCTTTATTGTACAAAATAGACACAAATCACAAAAAAATAATAATAAGCACAACGGCAAACTTATCCCTATACAGTCAACTGGGGTGACTTTGATTTACGGGGTGACTTTAAAAAGTAGTTTTAATGACAAAACCATTATTTTTATTTGCGTTTACTACTTCCAATCAATGTCTTCGTCGATCGCCTTTGCGTCTACATGCCAAACATTCACCGGATATGGATAATATCGATTTTATGGCAATTTTAAAACGATCAAAGTAGCCCCAAAATTACCAAAGTCACCCCATTTGATGTAACGGATCTCTACCAGTTTACCTTTGAGTAGATGAGAGGAGCATTAAACGAGGGACCGACAGAGTGAGTTTAAAATTCCAGATAGTGAAGGCCACAATATAGCCAACGAAAGCGATAACGAATGTGTAGCTGCAAGTATAATAGCCAACGAAAAGTCCCGTCAGCAAAAAAAAAAAAAAAAACTAGTTTTCAAATATATTTTTTTTATGAACACAAAATTTTACCTTGCTACTCCGCTACTTACGTGCAAGATAACCAAGCTTGTGCGAAATATATATGTTTTGCATGCAAACCCTTCCTCCACTACTGCCGCAAAAAACACAAATAAATCCCACAAACTTAATTATTCCCTATTATTATAGTGGGAGTAGTGGAGGGAGGGTTTGCATGCAAAACATATATATTTCGCACAAGCTTGGTTATCTTGCACGTAAGTAGCGGAGTAGTAAGGTAAATATTTTGTGTACATTAAATTGGACCTCCGCAAAGTAACGACTGATTCAATAAAATATTTTTTTTTTTACAAAAACAGGTGGCGTTTTTTAACCCTTTATTTCGCAACGTTAAGAATGCTCAACGTTCGAAACAAAAAAATATCAGCGTTTTGTTTTCCTTATCTTTTGGAACTTAAATTTATAAATCTGTGGCGACTGCCTTATTTTTGTATATAATATTGTAAATAGTATTAAGTTAGTTTTTCTTTGACTTCCGTTTCCGGTTTCAGTGGAAACGGGGAGCTTGACAAAACTCGCGCATGCGTGCGCTCTCTTCTTATCAGACTTTCATGCGCGAAGCTGTGTTTAATGTCGCTCCGTCTAAATGTAATTATATGTAAATACTTTGTGTAAATAAATTGTGTATATAGTGAAGTGTGTGATTTTTAATCATCTACTAAACGATTCCTATAAGTGGTGACCCCGAATCGTGAGTTTTTGAACAGTTTTATACCATTTCACATACGGCGGAATAATGCTATCGTCGAACAATGACAGCAGTGAAACAGAAGACGGCGGCCGCGGCGTGTGCCGTGTGGCTGTCAAACCGCCTCCTTTCTGGCCTGACAGGCCGGCGCTGTGGTTCGCTCAGTTAGACAGCCAGTTTGTTTTGGCGGGTATCAAATGCGACTCTACAAAGTTTCACTATGCCATCTCAGTGTTAGACTTTAAGCAAGCGGCTGTCGTTGAAGAGATTATTACGAACCCTCCGGAGTCAGGCAAATATGAAAAATTAAAGCTAGAATTAATAGCGCGATTATCCGTTACGCGAGAGCAGCGTTTGCAGCAACTATTTTCTAAAGAAGAGCCAGGAGATAGGACGCCGAGCGAGTTCCTACGCTACTGCCGTGGTTTAGCCGGCGCCGACGTTTCAGATGTGGTAATGCGTTCACTTTGGTCTAGCCGTCTGCCGCCATATCTGCGGACTGTTGTGGCCATGCAGCCAGAGACTATGGTTCTAGATGAGGTGGCGCATATGGCGGATAAGGTGTTTGAAGTAGCACCTTGTGCAAAAGGATCTGTAGTCGCTGCTGTCTCCACACCCATTGTATCTGCTCCTACCAGGATAGACGACTTAGAGCGTAAAATTGATGACCTCATGCTTAAGATTGAGGCATTGTCTTCGAAGCAAGGTGTGCGTCGTCGAGACCAAGACAAGGCACGGTCACGCAGCCGTCGTCGTTCCCGTTCGCAGAGTCGTGCTGGGCGCGAGTGCTGGTACCACTGGAAGTATGGTGTTAAGGCAGCCAAGTGCATTCCGCCCTGCTCCTATTCAAAAAACTAGAAAAGCGGTCGCTTGATGCGGCCGATGAGTGTGCGTCGGTGACGAACCGCCTTTTCATCACGGACTCAACTTCTAAGTTACAATATTTAGTAGATACCGGGTCCGATTTATGTGTTTATCCGGTAAGTTTTTTGCGTGCACAACGCCGTCATAAGACAAATTATGAGCTTTATGCCGCAAATAACACTGTAATTGCCACATATGGTTGGCTTAGTTTGTCTTTAGATTTAGGTCTACGCCGCTCTTTTACTTGGCGTTTTGTTATTGCTGACGTGAGCAAACCTATAATAGGTGTCGACTTTTTGTCTTTTTATAGTTTGCTTGTCGACGTACGTAATTCACGTTTGATTGATGGTACTACATCGCTCACATCAGCCGCCCTAGTTGCCTCTGCGTGTCTCAGCCCGCAAATCAAACTCATTACAGGTGACTCTCCTTATCACAAGCTTCTTGAAGAGTTTCCCGATGTAATGCGGCCTTGTGGAGGTCCTTCAGAACGTAAATGTAAGCATCAGACGCAGCATTACATCAAGACAACTCCAGGACCCCCCGTGTTTGCGCGACCTAGGCGGCTAGCACCTGATCGGTTAAAAATTGCGCGTCAAGAATTTGATGACATGGTTCGAGCTGGAATCGCGAGACCATCTGACAGTCCTTGGTCATCCCCCTTACATTTGGTGCCTAAGAAAGATAAGGGCTGGCGTCCGTGTGGCGATTACCGCGCACTCAACGCACGTACAGTACCTGATAGATATCCAGTTCGCCACATTGCAGATTTCTCGCACAACCTTTTCGGCAAGGAAATTTTTAGTAAACTGGATTTAGTTCGTGCTTATCATCAGATTCCGGTCGCGCTAGAAGATGTGGCGAAAACAGCAATCACGACTCCCTTCGGACTTTTCGAATTTCCATTCATGAGCTTCGGTTTGCGCAATGCAGCGCAAACGTTCCAGCGATTCATGGACGAAGTCCTTAGGGGTCTTGACTTCTGTTTTCCATTCATTGATGACGTTTTGGTAGCTTCAACTAATGACGAGGAGCATCTGAGACATCTGCGTATCGTTTTTGAGCGTTTTAGTGAGCACGGTATTTTGCTCAATAACAGTAAATGCGTATTTGCGGTTCCAATGGTTGAGTTTTTAGGTTATCAGGTGTCATCGCAAGGCACTAAGCCTATTGGTGACAAAGTTAAGGCTATTGAGCAGTTTCCACAGCCTAAAACAATAAAAGAGCTACGCAGATTTTTAGGTGCATTAAATTTTTATAGGCGCTTCATTACGGGCGCTGCAAAATTACAAGCTCCTCTTCATGCCCTATTAGGTGGTCCGTCGGTTAAAAGCAACGACAGTATTAATTGGACTGCTGCTTTAGATGAAGCATTCAAAGCTTGTAAGGCGAGTTTGTCGCATGCGGCACTTATAGCGCATCCAAATTCGTCAGCTCCTTTGGCAATCGTAACGGATGCAAGCGATACGTCCATTGGATCGGTTTTGCAGCAGCAGGTAGCCGGCCACTGGCAGCCGTTAGGTTTTTTCTCGAAGAAGCTTACGGTTGCTCAGACTAAGTACAGCGCTTACGATCGCGAATTGTTATCCATATATGAGTCAGTCAAATATTTTCGTTATATGGTCGAGACGAAACCTTTCTTTATTCTAACTGACCATAAACCAATAGTTTCCATTTTCAAAAAGTCTCTCGATGCGTGTTCTCCGCGTCAATTCAGATACATAGATTTTATATCTCAATTTACTACTGACATTCGATTTATATCTGGCGAAGACAACGTTGTTGCAGACGCGTTATCGAGGACTGACGCTATCACAGACGGACTAGACTTTAACGCTTTAACTACATCTCAGGCTACGGACAATGAACTTCAAATACTACTTCGTACTGGTTCATCGTTGAAATTACAAAAGGTTCAATTTTCCCGTTTTGCTTTATTTTGTGACGTTTCCGGCCCCGTTCATCGTCCGTTTATTACTGCTCAGTTTCGTAAGCAGGTTTTTGATATTTTGCACGGACTCAGCCACCCTAGTGCTAGGAATACCATCAAGTTGGTAACTGAGCGCTATGTATGGCCAGGTGTTAAAAAGGATTGTAGGACCTGGGCGCGCTCATGTGTGGCGTGTCAGAAATCCAAAGTTTCCAGACATGTTCATGCCCCAGTACATCAATTTGAAATCCCTTCAGCTAGGTTCGCGCATGTTCACCTAGATCTTATAGGTCCACTTCCTGTATCTAACGGTTTTAGGTATTGTCTCACTGCCGTTGATAGATACACTCGTTGGCCTGAGGCTATTCCTTTAGTTGACATCACAGCTGAGAGCGTTGCCAAGGCTTTCATTTCAACGTGGATAGCACGATTTGGTTGCCCTGAAAAAGTAACAACTGACAGAGGTAAACAGTTCGAATCGCATCTTTTCAACCAGGTGTCAGCGTTGACAGGTACTACGCATCTTCGGTCTACTGCGTATCACCCGGCTGCCAATGGTTTGGTCGAACGTTTTCATCGCCAATTGAAAGCAGCAATTATGTGTCATGCAGATGAAAGCTGGTCTGAAGCCCTTCCACTGGTACTGCTGGGTATACGCAGTGCATGGAAGGAAGATCTGTCTGCTTCTACAGCAGAACTAGTATACGGGGAGCCTTTGCGTCTGCCTGGTAATTTCTTTGAGCCATCCGCTGAGCGTGTTCTAGATTATTCCGATTTTGCGTCGCGGTTACGTTTACGTATTAAAAACTTACAGCCCTCTTCTGTAGCCAGACACGGTTCTGAGAAAATATTTATTTTTAAAGATCTGCAAACTGCCTCTCATGTATTTATCAGACAGGATTTGGTAAGGACATCGTTACAACCACCTTATGCTGGTCCTTTCCAAGTAGTGGAAAGGCACCCTAAATATTTTATAATTAATGTTGGAGGTAAAAATACTTCTGTATCTATGGATAGGTTAAAACCCGCTTATATGTTGACAGACAAATCTATAGTGTCTCCTCCTTCAGCTACTATTGTCCCAGCAATTGCTCCACCGGTAGTGACTCGTGCTGGTCGCCAGGTGCGTTTCCCGCAGTTTTATCGACCGTAAAGGTCTCCGGGGGGGCTGATGTGGCGACTGCCTTATTTTTGTATATAATATTGTAAATAGTATTAAGTTAGTTTTTCTTTGACTTCCGTTTCCGGTTTCAGTGGAAACGGGGAGCTTGACAAAACTCGCGCATGCGTGCGCTCTCTTCTTATCAGACTTTCATGCGCGAAGCTGTGTTTAATGTCGCTCCGTCTAAATGTAATTATATGTAAATACTTTGTGTAAATAAATTGTGTATATAGTGAAGTGTGTGATTTTTAATCATCTACTAAACGATTCCTATAAATCCTTATATCCGAACGCACCTTAGACAAGCAAATTCGTTGCCCGGGCGCACGTATTTTGACAGCTAGAGGCAAGAAGGCGCCGAAGCAACACTCGACCGTAAGACGCAAGGTAAGTAAAAAATATTTAAAAATGTTTTCCTTTCTAAAATGAATTAAACTAACATTGCAGAAAGTTTTTTAAAGGTTGAGCATCATAATTTTGTGTATTTCTTGTCTAATTGACTTAAAGTAAACATGTAATAAGGTTACAAATATGCATGTTGAGTATTCTCAACAGTACGAAACTTTTGAGCGTTCACCCGCTGAGGTGCATGTTGAGTATTCTCAACAGTGCGGGACATTCGAGCATTAACCTGCTCAGGTGTATGTTGAGCATTCTCAACAGTGCGAAGATAAGGTTATGAACCAGCTATTGCCTATTTTCTACACTTCCTGTCCTATATTCTTCTTTACGTGCTTTTTGTGGGTTTTTTTTCACTAACATTTGTGCTGATGGGTGTGGTGTGTTTACTGCATGTTTTTTTTCGTTTGCTTGCTTCAGGGTAACATAAAATGGGGTCGCATCGACAAAATTATGGAACTAATACTGCCTTTAAACGCACCTTCTTCTGACAGCGGCAGTAGCTCTGAAGAAGAAAATGTCTTACCGCCAAAAACTAACATTGAGGTTCTGAGGTGTCTCTATGATGTCGCCACGATGTCCGTCCAAATACAGGACCAAGAGACAAAACCCATCCAATTGCGCCGAGGAGTGAGGCAGGGGGATGTTATATCCCCTAAGCTGCTTACTAACGCACTGGAGGATGTCTTTAAGACCCTGGACTGGAAAAGACGTGGCATAAATGTAAACGCCGAGTACATCTCTCACCTCAGGTTTGCCGATGACATAGTCATAATGGCGGAATCAGTGCAGAATTTGGCGGAAATGCTGAACAGCCTTAATGATGCTTCGCGACGAGTGAGGCTTGGGATGAACTTGGACAAGACAAAAGTCATGTTCAACTATCACGTCATTCCGGAGCCCCCTGTTCGTTGGAAATTCGGCCCTTGAAGTTGTTCAGGAGTATGTCTACCTAGGACAAATCATCCAGCTTGGTAGAAATAACTTCGAGAAAGAAACTGATAGGAGGATTCGATTGGGCTCGGCAGAGTTTGGGAAGCTTCGTCATATCTTGACGTCATCACTGCCACAATGCCTTTTAACAAGGTGTTCAACCAGTGCGTTCTACCAGTAATGACTTACGCGGCAGAGACGTGGACACTCACAGGATGACTAGTCCATAAGTTCAGAGTCGCTCAGCGTGCTATGGAGAGGGCTATGCTCGGTATCTCGTTGAGAGATAAGGTCCGTAACGAGCATATCAGACAAAAGACGAAAGTCGTCAACATAGCCCGAAGGATTAGTACGTTGAAATGGCAATGGACTGGTCACATTTGCCGTAGAACTGACAACCATTGGAGCAAACGTATCCTATAGTGGAGACCACGTTTGGGAAAGCGTAGTGTGGGACGCCCAGCGACGCGTTGGACGGATGACCTTAGGAGGACAGCTGGCAGTGGCTGGATGAGAGAAGCCCAGGATCGCGAAAGTTGGTGCAATATGAAGGAGGCCTACGTCCAGCAGTGGACGGACAATGGCTGTAGATAGATAGAGTCCAGTTGGCAATCGAATTGCTAAAAAAGACAGGGTCAGACCTTCCGACATAGATGACAATAAACCGGTCGTCATAAGGACTCCAGCTCTGCCACGACCCCCGGATGGGTCTGGTATGACAATACAGGTCATTTGCCTATATACACAAGTTAGGGAAGGTGTAAGCATTGTAAAAACGGATACACAAAATAAATATGGAATGCACAAAGTGCAAATTGAGAGTGTGTCTTGTATCTAAGAGAAACTGTTTTTATTCTTTTCATGTAGCAAAATGAATGTTTTTAGATAAAATAAAAGATATTTTATTTTTATTTCTATCCCTGCCCAATTCGCAATGTTAAGAGTACTCAACGTATGCTGTCGTCATCTGCATATTGAATGTTGGGCAATGTTGAGTATTTTTAACATATAGTTTCTTGACATAATATATATGTACATTTTTTTTACTATTTTTCTTAAGCTTATACAATCCCTAATAATAGGAAATATCAAATGAATTAAGAAATTTTTATTTCTTAATTTTTATGTTTACTTTTTACGGTTTTACCGTTAGAAATTTAATTTCTAAACGACACTGAAAATTAGAACACATAGAAAAATCCGAAAAGTAAAGCTATACCAGCTAGCAGGTACCTGCTATGGGTGGTGTAGGGGTATAGCACGCGTCACGGAATGACGAGGACCCGGGTTCGATTCCCGGCCATAGCTTTACTTTTCGGATTTTTCTATGTGTTCTAATTTTCAGTGTCGTTTAGAAATTAAATCCCTAATAACTCATTTTTGTGCATTAAACCACGAAAAATTACAAAAATATGTCTTGGTCGTTAAAGGGTTAAACATTAGTCAACTAACTGTTATGACAACTAAGCTATGAGCTAACAGATGAAATGGAGATGTAATACACGAGTTCAGTCGTCTCACCTGTTTCATATTACTCTCGCGGCAAAAAGGGGGTATTAGAAAAATGCGTAGCGAGGGACCGGAATTGTAAGGCGTTTTTATTTGTTTAGTGGAGGATCTGTCTCGGTTAGGTATTCTAAGGTGGATAGTTTAGTTCCTCCCATGGTTTTTTTTTATATAAGAGGGAGCAAACGAGCAGACGGGTCACCTGATGGAAAGTAATCACCATCGCCCATGGACACCTGTAAGACTTGGGACTTGGGAATCACAGGTGCATTGCCGACCCTTTCAAGAACAGGAAGGCTCGCTTTTTAAAGATCCCTAAATTGTACCGCTCAGGGAATGCTGCGGCAGGAAGTTGGTTCCAGATCTTCGTCGTACGAGGAAGGAAATTGCGTTTAAAACGCACGGTACTTGACTGCCAACCATCAAGATGTTGAGGATGGAAGGACAGACGATTCCGCGAAGTGCGGTAGTGGAATTTAGCCGCAGGCAATGATCCGAAAAGTTCGTTGGAGCACTCCCCATGGTATATTCGGTACAATATGCGAGATGCAACATCCCTCCGCACAGCCAGAGAATCGAGCCGACTAGAGAGTGCCTGGTTGTCGACAAGTCGAGCAGCTCTGCGTTGAATGCGGTCAAATGGAAGGATTTGGTACTTGGGTACCCCAGCCCAGAGATGAGAACAGTCAGCCAGATGGTGGTCTAGGAGCAAAGAAAAAACATAGAATGTACCAGCTTCTTTTGTCGCGCAGATGGTAAAAGCCCATTGACTGGCTGAGCTTTTCGGTGAAGGAAAACATCGTGAACAAACCGACCAATCCCAATACTTAGTTACCCTTTCTGGGTTGGAAGGTCAGATGGCAGTCGCTTCTGTAAAAACTAGTGCCTACGCCAAATCTTGGGATCAGGTTGTCAAAGCGGACCCCAGGCTCACTGAGCCGCGGCAAATGCCGGGAAAAAAGGCTAGGAACATGATGATGAAAGGGAGTGACCCCTGACGTTAACTGCGCGGATGAAGCCGCGGGAAAAAGCTAGTCAAAATCGTAAGACTAAAGAAAAACGGTCCACTCCAAATTTGCCGACCTATTTCCCGGTGTCGCAGCATCCTCGGTCCCGCATAACATTATACCCATATTAAATTAAAACCAGCGGAATAATTGATGTCCATTCGCTCGCGAACGAATGGGATTGGATTCCATTAGACATTCCGGTCACCTGTCCGAATGAGTGAATTGGAACCAGCGTACGATGCCATCGGACTGTCATTTTGAAGAGTTTTTTTTAAAGGCTTTTATTCGACTTGCTGTGTTAGTAAGAAAGTAAGTAAACTCTTTATTGTGCAGAATAAACATAAGACAAATACAATTGACAAACACCGATACATGCACAAAGGCGGACTTATCCCTTTAAGGGATCTCTCCTGTCAACCTTTGATTGGATGAGAGGAGTATTTATACTACGGACAGACGAGTGAGTTTAAAATTGAAAATACTGAGAATGTTCGCATGTATGCGAGCTCCGTTTGGAATCGTATGAGAATTACTAAAGAATGGAGTTAATTGGGGTTAAAGATATATTATGTACTCTATTTGAAACTCAGCACAATTTTTCGCTAATTTGAAATGGTACTTTCATACACACACTTTAAAAAATCGGGCTATTAATGCGGGTTGAGCACTTCACATACCACATTACAAATGTGGATGTGGATGTGTGTGTGTGGATGTGTGTGTTGATGTTATAGGTATACATTGTACTCCGCAAGTTAATGCAAGTTTCCAATGCGTTTTCCTTCACTGACAAGCATAGCTAGATAAAAATAAACTGTAGTAACTTTTATCGCCACCGTTTTACACATCCAATTACATTTTTTCCAATCAATTTGAACAAACAGGACAGCTACTTAATTATTTCCCTCGGTGCCTGCTCCCGAAGAGTAATGGGCCCATAAAGTGTGAAAGGCGCAGAAAAAGCAAATCAGACCACAATGGTGCCTCAAGTAAATTCGTAATAGCGGTCCACAGTCGACGCAGGAGCAGTAAGACAAGTGATATCCTACTTATATCTTGTTAAACCCCATTTAATCATGTTCGTCCACTGCTGGACATAGGCCTCTCCCATGGCACGCTACTGAGCACGATCCTCGGCCACTCTCATCCAGCTCTTGCCAGCCGCCTTGCGGAGATCCTCGCTCCACCGAGTCTGAGGACGTCCTACGCTACGTTTGCCGATCCGCGGTCTCCACTCAAGAACTTGTCTACCCCAACCCCCATTTATTCCACAACAATATTCACAATTGAATTTATACTTTTAACTTTCCAATGGCCAGAGCAAACCAAAATTTCACGTAATTAACATAATATACTAACCTATTAAGCCGTGGTCCTTGTGGTTTGACCTATAGCCCTCAAGCAGTGGGTCGTGAGTTCGAATCCCGGGCTCACACCTCTGAGTTTTTCGGAATTTATGTGCGAAATTATATTTGAAATTTACCATGAGCTTTTCGATGACAGAAAACATCGTGTGGAATCCAGCAAAACATCTGCGAAGCAATTCAATAGCGTGTGTGAAGTTCCCGTTCCGCACTGGGACCGCGTGGGTACTCTTCGTTCTGAGAGGAGGCCGTATATAGGCTGGATACGATGATGACGATGAACATATCTTACTCTGCAAGATAAACAGAGAAAGAGAGAGTGAGAAGGGAGAAATAGAAATAGTAAGAAAGAGACATTATAAAACAAAACATTTGAATTAGGTAAATGATTGCAGTACTGTTTACTTTCCACCGTGGCCCAGCCTTCATCTGTCAAACCAATCATCTGTTATTGAGCCCCTCGGCGCCATTTTAAATTCACCCTGCTGGCCCAAATAATTGATATTGAAGGCGACCGAAATGTCAGAATTAATATACAATGTTTTAGACATTGTTTTGGTGTGTGACGTTTTACAAATTGGTGACGGGCGCGGCTTTTTTTTTGGTTTTATGGGACTAATTGGTAGGTAAGTCTGATAATTTTTCCATGCTGGCGGTTACCCCGTCTTAATGCGATTCAGTTTAGGTTCGCTCGCTGTCAGATCCATGCTAAAAGTGACAGTTAAAACCTGAACTGAGTCGGAATTAAGACGGGCACTGGGGCCTTACCATGACGTCTTAATGCGATTCAGTTTAGGTTCGCTCGCTGTCAGATCCATACTGAACGTGACAGCTAAAACTCTACTGAGTTGGAATTAGGACGTCATGGTAAGGCCCCTGGACTGGGAGTAGAGAAAAAATAGAATGAACCAGTTGCTTCTCTTCGCAGATGGTAAAAGCCATCGGAGCAATGGGCGAAAATAGGATTCATGTAACAGGCGACGCGGCTAGCAACCCATCACTATTTTGACACCCTTTACCACCCTTACGCCCAAAATCATGCTAAACGTGGCCTTTAGGTGCTATAGGCTCTGTCTACCCTGTAAGAGATAAAGACGTGATTTATGTATGTACTAGCTACTCGTCTGCAAAGAATTCGTTTATTTTATAAACGACACTGAAAATTAGAACACATAGAAAAATCCGAAAAGTAAAGATGTAGTCGGGAATCGAACCCGTGTCCTCGTCATTCCGTGACGCGTGCTATACCCCTACACCAGCCATAGCAGGTGAGTAAGCCTCCGAATTTTTCTATCTGTTACCAACTGTCACGTGACCTTGTTACTATGCGAATATTTGTCGCTAAGCGTCATCTGTTTGAATGATGTGTCTGTACGACACAATTACAAACTCCACAATCAATCAATCAATTCGTTTATCACCAAAAAGCAGCCTATGTGCTATTCCAGACTTTTCTCTATCTATGTGCCGAATTTCATCCAGATTCGTTGGGCCGTTCTGGCGTGATTGAGTAACAAACAAACATCCATCCATCCATCCATCCATCCATACTTTTGCATTTATAATATTAGTTGTTAAAAGTTGGTTGCATTCCGTTTTCACATTTTCAATTCAAACTGGTTACTTGGGAAAGTAAAGGGTAACAAACTTGTAATTCTAGACTCACCGCACCAATTAAGCCGACACTTTACTCCCTAGGGCGTAAAAGCGTGAACTTTAGTATGAATTGACTGTTATTATAATTAGTTAACGCATAAAACTCGACGCCTCGGTAGTACAGTCATCGAGATATTATTAAAGAGCAACAATTGTCAACCGTATAAGAATTTGCGAAAAGTCATATAAGTAACCCTACTTCCTACTAGTACAGATGTAGTGCGAAACGATTTTCCATGACATTTCGTTGATTCTCGTGCGGTTTTGAACTTAAGCGATATTGGAATAAGGTTCTTATTTATAAAACAATTCAATCTGACAGCTGCATTGTGTACACGACTTTAATAACATGTCACTAAAGTTGAAAATCGGATAAAACTTAACGAAATGTTATGGTAAGTCATTTTGCACTATACCTGTATTATAAATCCAAAAGTTTGTAAGTAGGTATGGATGTATGGATAAAGAGACGCCAAGAGAAGAGACGGGGTAGACAAAGCCTAAAATAACAAGACCTGCGGCCACGTTTAGCGTGTTTATAGGCGTATAGGAAAGGGAATCAAAACAGTTATGGGTTGCTAGCCGCATCGCCGAAACATGTCGAGCATCACTCGACTTTTATACGTGAGTTATCCGTTCTTGTGTAATTACGATTGTCTCACAGTAGTTTCATGTTAAAAGTACCTAAGTATCTTCTTTATTCATCCTACTTTCTACTAATATTATAAATGTGAAAGTTTGTGGCGATGTGACGATTTGACGTGAGTGTGTATGTTTGTTCCTTCTTCACGCTGAAACGACTAGACGGATTTGGATAAAATTTAGAGCGAAAATAGTTGGTACCCTAGATTAAAACATACAATACAATACAATACAAATACTCTTTATCGAACACCACAAATCAGTACACAACAATACGGAAACAAAGAACAAAGTATACAATAGGCGGTCTTACATAACATAGGCTATTTTTTATCCTAGAAAATTGGATAGTTCCCGCGGGATAGCGATAAACATGTTAAAAGTCGTAGCTGTCTAGAGTCGCGACGTAAATAAAATAATTATTGCAGAATATTTATACTATCAACATCAGTTCTTAAATCTTATCCTACGCAGACGAAGTCGCGGGAAGAAGCTAGTTATGCCATTAAGTATTTTAGTTTAATGACAAATTCGTAAAGGTGAGTTAATAAACTGATTCATATATCAAATTTCGTTTTCCTTCTGATCTGGAATACTTCCGCCATTAAAATTGACCTACATTCCGAAAGCTAAACCAATATCGACTTAAAATTCTAAAACACACGATTCATAATTAAATTTCCTGGAATCCTACCCTGGGTGTGTGAATGCTATTGTGAATAGAGCTCAATTCCGTGCGTCGTAAAGTTTAATTTCAATTGTTTTGAATTGGTGTTACACTCAAATCAGTGACCCGACCAATCAATGGTCATTAATGAATTCTAACACGCAAAATTTCAATTAAAATCCTTAATTGCTTGTGCCAAAATCGCCCTACGACCCTATTCCGCCATCAATAGAGTTCAAAACTGTTCGCGTTGTCATTCGGGAAACGTAAAAGTATCTTTGCAAACAATGTTATTAAATCATCGTTTAAAAACCGATTTGAATCTTAACGCTATGAATTTTAAGTTTATAATTGCTTTGTTTTCAGTTTTATTTGTGTAAAGTTATTTTGGTGTTTTTAATACTTATAGTTAGTGACGTCATAATTACGTACAAGCCATTTTATGATAAGATAAAGTACTAATTAGTCACGAAATCTAATTTATGAAGCTCTCATAGAATATTTTAACCACTGACGCAAAAAGAGGGGTGTTATGAGTTTGTCGTCGATGTCCATGTGTGTGTATCTGTCTGTGGCTTCGTAGCTCTTTAAAGAATGAATGCATTTTTTCATTCGAAAGCCAGTTTCTTTGCTTCTTAGCCATGTTTGGTAAAAATCGGTTCAGTAGTTCGAAGGGTATCAGTTCTCTTCCAAAATGACGTAGAGCATTTTTGACATTGTACCTAACTGTTTTATTTACGTATGATTTCTCGATAAATGCATTACGTGGCGGTTTTTTAGGGTTCCGTACCCAAAGGGTAAAAACGGGACCCTATTACTAAGACTTCGCTGTCCGTCCGTCCGTCTGTCACCAGGCTGTATCTCAAGAACCGTAATAGCTAGACAGTTGAAATTTTCACAGATTGCGTATTTCTGGTGCCGTTATAATAATAAATACTAAAAACAATATAATAATAATAATAATTAAGGGGGGCTCCCATACAACAGAGATGTAATAAAAATAAAATAAAAATAATATTTAAGGAACAAAGTAGTCTCTGCCTACCCCGGTGGGAAAGAGGCGTGACGATATGTATGTATGTATGTATATTTAAGGGGGGCTTCCATACAACAAAAGCATTTTTTTACCGTTTTCTCTGCTACGGAACCGAGTCCGACTCGCACTTGGCCGGTTTTTTATTATTAATTCATGTTATTAAAACGTATCAAAATAAGTTTCTGTCAAAAATTTCATTTTTAATACCCACAGGCTTCTTTGCTGACTGAACTTTCATTATCATCCTTACATTATGTGCACCATATTTCAAGTCAATCGGACCTTTCGAGAAGTGTTTCCGTTGAAGGATGCCCTCCTGCGGAGACGATCCTGGTCGGGCCACGAACTCCACTACCAGCAGGCTTTACGTAACTCGCTCGCGATCGCCATCGTCTTCATTTTGACAGTTCATGTATGGGCTGACAATTGGCATCGGAATCAGCTAGCTGTCACATTCATACAAGAACTGTCAAAATGAACACGATGGCGATTGCGAGCGAGTTACGTAATAAGCGGGCAGATTTGTATTGTTAAACAACTTCCACAAGTGCAAAATTTCAGCTTTTTTAATGGAATCGAAAATAGTGATGGGTTACTTACTACCCGCATCGCTATAACATGATTCCTATGATTTTTGCCCATTCCCTCCATGGGCTTTTACCATCTGCGCTGGAAGAGCAGCAACTGGTACATTCCATGTTCTTTCTTCGCACCCCGACCAGCATAGACAGCATAGTGTAAATTACACATGCGTTGCAAGTTAAATAAATAAAAAAAATAATAATAAAAGATATTTATTCAACAGTTTGCAATTACATTTAGGTATACAATACACATACATACATACATACCGTCACGCCTCTTTCCCACAGGGGTAGGCAGAGACTACTTTGTTCCACTTGCTACGATCCTGACATACCTCTTTCGCTTCATCCACATTCATCAATCGCTGCAGTTAAATAAATGCTTTGAAATGAAATGAAATGAAATGAAACCATTTATTGCCGAACATGTGTTACATTATCAGGTCTTACAATTATTTATCATGTTCTGTCGTTTCCGGCATGCAAAATCGGTATAAGTACCCAACCCAACTAAGACAATTCCAATATCAATTTATTAACTAGACAAAATATTTACTAATCAAATGTCATCACAATTTTCCATTTTGAAGTCAGTATTGGTAATTAATAATTAGTATGTCCGCTTAGATTACACACAACATTGAGGTCATCATAATTCAGAACATAAAAATTCATTGACTGAATAAAAACATTTTTTTAATAACCATTGGTGGATCATTTTCTTAAAATTATTTATTGTCATGTCACGAAAATCTCTCGGTAATTAATTAAATAATCGAATACCCATACAATACACGTTTTTTTTTAAATATGCTTAATCTTATCACTGGTTGACATAAATAAGGCTTGTAATAAGACTTATCTTAACTTACTTAGCCGGACCGTACTGGCGCAAGAAGACAGAATAGGACGGAGTGGAGGAGATTAGGAGAGAGTTACATCCAGCAGTGGATTGAGAAGGCCTGAAAAAAAAGAAGAGAAGAAGAATAAAACTTGAACAACGTAATGAAGCGCCCAACCGGCAGCTCGGTGCACTTTTAAAAGACCTAATAAAAACAAAGATGTCGGACTCTAACCATCCGCAAAACCACACTTTAATTCATTATTAAAAGTTAATTAGGCGTTAATGTGTAAAATCAATCGCACCGTGAACTATTGGCAATAATTACCTGCTATGGAATGCGGTTAGTTTTGTTGGGGTGCCGATTCGCATGGTTATGCTGAGTTCAGAACGAGCAAGTCACTATCATCATTGTGGGCGATGCACCTATTTCGTGAAATTAAATTATTAATTAAATTTGTTTATCGCTATAACGCAGGTATTTTCCGGGATAAAAAGTAGCCTATGTGCTATTCCAGACTTTTCTCTATCTATGTACCGAATTTTATCCAGATGCGTTGGGCCGTTCTGGCGTGATTGAGTAACAAACAAACATCCATCGATCCATCTATACTTTCGCATTTATAATATTAGTATATCATTAATTTAGTATCTTTAACTGATAATAATCTAATAAATGAAAATATTTACAATAAACAAATTAAACTAAGATTAAATTACAAACTAAACTTAAACTAACTATAAAAAAGCTATCAGTTATAAAAAGAACACCCCGTATAATATTAGTTAGATTGTATTTTGGCCCTGGCCGCTAATAAACCTAATTGCACGCAGCGCTGACAAAAAGAAAAACAAAAGAAGTTCAGTTGTGTCACAGAATATATAATAGTACTAACGTACAGAATGGCCACGCTCCGCCCCGCACCTATTCGAGTTACCCCACCCCTCAAGCGCAGTCTGCCGGAAAGCTGCTGGCAACTAGTAGGGCTCGCGACGCGATGTATGTCGGCCGCACGTCACAAGTTCGGGAACCTATCCTACCTACTTCATTTTATAAAACATTAGAAAATTAATGCTTTGTGAAATTATCGCGATTAATACATGAAATAACTACAGAATCATTCGCTTAAGTTTGTTGTCGTACATCTATTGTAATTGAAAATAATAATGCTTAAATACACAGACAGACACATTTTAATGAACACAAAATATTTACCTTGCTACTCCGCTACTTACGTGCAAGTTAACCAAGCCTGTGCGAAATATATACGTTTTGCATGCAAGCCCTCCCACCACTACTACCACACAAAACGCACACAAATCCCACAAACTT
This sequence comes from Pandemis heparana, assembly GCA_963854515.1. NCBI lineage: Eukaryota > Metazoa > Arthropoda > Insecta > Lepidoptera > Tortricidae > Pandemis > Pandemis heparana. The sequence goes on along the minus strand of OY978031.1, from coordinate 1,566,881 downwards.
AATTAATCCTAACACCACACAAACACTGACGCGCGTTTCGATCCCTCTACGAGATCATTCTCAAAGTTAGTACCTAACAAGTTACCTAGTAAGTTACTAACTTTGAGAATGATCCCGTAGAGGGATCGAAACGCGCGTCAGTGTTTGTGTGGTGTTAGGATTAATTAAGTTTGTGGGATTTGTGTGCGTTTTGTGTGGTAGTAGTGGTGGGAGGGCTTGCATGTAAAACGTATATATTTCGCACAGGCTTGGTTAACTTGCACGTAAGTAGCGGAGTAGCAAGGTAAATATTTTGTGTTCATTGAAATGGACCTCCGCAAAGTAACGCCTGATTCAATAAAATAGACACATTTTAAGTAAGTTTCAATTAATAGATAACGATTAAGTACACTTATTTGCACACATCTAAGCCATATCTTTAGTATATTTATGTCATTGGTAGTACCTACTTATAGTACTAGGTTTTTGCGATAGACAGCCCTGTGTATCTTACGCACACATTGACGCGTGTACAGACGACGTCGTGCCTGTGTTCATTTCAGAACGCGGATTTTGTACGTCGTGGCCGCCGTGTGGTTGTGTCATAATCATTGCTCTTGTCAGCGCTGCGTGTTGAATTTTCAGCTGTACAATTTAAGTTGTTTTATTTTAATTACTTTCTACGGTCTACAATCATCAACCTTTCTCCCTCTCTTACCACTGTTACCACTACTCTATTTCTTCCTCTAGTGCCTCCCCAACCAGTGAAGCTAGCAATTAGTTTTTGAAACCCTTCTCTATTGCCTGCGAGCCTAAGAAGTTCTGTTGCTGAAGAGATGCCCGTCCACTCCTTTATGTTACGAAGCCATGATATCTTTCTACGTCCCAATCGTCTCTTGCTTGCGATCTTGTCCATCAACTACTCTATTATAGTTGCCAGTAGTGGTGGTTGTTATTACAACAGCAGATAACGTAATGCATTATTTGCACGCAATGAACAACACATTATCGAATCGTCAACTATCCTGTTATCATTATTCGCTGTCTGTTGTCAACATTGTTCATACGCGCACTGTTGCCGCACTTGGCATAGAAGCTCAAGCGAGTGCACAACAAATCAAGCAAGTGTGTGCGAGAGATAGCGCTATACGCGCGAGCTCGCATCGCAATCGCAATTCAAATAACTGACTTTTGGTATCATTATTAGCTGTTGCTGTTTGTTGTCAGTCAGTAAAATAACAAAAAAGGTAACAGAGCGTTGTTTTGCTTTTGTTCCCGTACGTTTTTATTACGCTCCGATCGCGACGAAATAAGTATAACAATTATTTAATAATAAGTTCATTATCGTTTTGTAAAACAGCAATATAACAGGATAACAGACAACAGTTTACAATAACAGCTATTTAAGAATAACACAACACTTATTCATTATTGCAAAACAGCCGTTATTGCCACCTCTAGTTGCCAGCAAACATCTTGAGCATGACCTTGAATGCGCAGAAGTGAATTTAGCGTCTTTGGTATAAAAGTACATGCGCAAACTTACCCCTTCCACGTCGTTCTTGCTCAAGATGTTTGCCGGAAACTATACCACTTTAAATTACTTAAATATACTTTGAAATTATGTCAACGATTCTAGTTCTTCGCCGAAGTTCCGAGTTGCGGCATTAGTTCCAGTTTTGACTTTGGCGTCAGATAATGTAGCATTTCACAATGCGATGTTAAGCTAACAGCTATTACATTTAAATATATGTCGAAGAACAAAAGGATTGGATGGAACTGTCAGGCTGGTCGGTCAGGATTCAACCGAGCTTTATGCGTAGTCGAGCTTAGGTCACCATCTCGACCATCTTCAAGGTACATTAATTGAGATAGAAATAACAGCACACGTGTTTCACTTGTACAGCCAGTCTTTATTCAAATAGCGCTTACACAAAGGACTCAGGACGATCACCCACTCTAATAGACGAAACGTGGAGAGTTCTGTGCTTGCGCCCACTGACTGGCCTATCAATGTTCTGAATACCGCTTAACACCGAAATAAGGCTCGATACTTAGTGCAATGGCACTTTACACTCCGAATCACTAACAATTCACCATTAAACTCAAAGCAGTACGTCGATGCAAATGGATTACTTTAGACGTCTGAACTCAGTCAAGTCCCGATCAAGAATGATTTCAGCTCCCAACTGTCACCAGATGTAATTCCGTCATTTTAACTTAAATTGCAGGTAGTTTCAACTGAGCCAAGCACAGACCACCCCCAAGCGATACCCGACAACGACCAGTTGTCATCGCTTGACGTTTCATAAAAGCAATAACTAATGAGGGTACATTCAACAAAGTACTTTAACTATCATAAGTTTAGTTATTCTAACGACGCTCCGACATATATAATAATACTTTCAATAACTACGCGTACTAAACGGGGCTCAATTCCAAAAACTACCCTAAATTATCGTATCAAGTTGGAATAATTTTCGCTATTTGTTTAATGCTTGTTTACCGATGATGCATCAGCGATTTATTGACGAGCAAATGAGTATTTGTTTGAGTTACGAATGTTATTAATTTTCGACCACAGATGGTTCCATGAAAGAAGAGAAAGAATATGTTGGAAAGAATAGGCTTTCAAATAAATCTAACTAATTATTATAAGAAAATGATGTTTAAAATTGCATTTGGTATTTACCACGAGCTTTTCAGTGAAGGATAACATTGTGAGGAAATCTGCACACACATGCATTTAATGGTGTCCGTGAAGTTATCAATCCACATTTGCGCGTGGGAACTGCAGCTCAGGCTTTTCATTTTGAAATGGGGCCTGTGCCCAGCAGTGGGACGTATATAAACTGGAAACGGACGAGGACGACTTACTATCAGCCGAATTATGGGGTCTGCCACCATAAGGTATACCTAAATCCTTTGCACATAATAAATTATCTAACTAATATTATAAATGCGAAAGTATGGATGGATGGATGTTTGTTTGTTACTCAATCACGCCAGAACGGCCCAACGAATCTGGATGAAATTCGGCATATATAGAGAAAAGTCTGAATTAGCACATAGGCTACTTTTTATCCCGGAAAATTGCGTAGTTCCCGCGGGATAGCGATAAACGAATTCTTTGCAGACGAAGTCGTAGGCAACAGCCAGTAAATAAATAAATGGCGATATTCTCAGTGTAGGTTGAAAAATTAACTCGTATAGTTTTAAACGCGTTATGTTACACCCGCCACTGGCGTTATAAACTGTTGTAAAACGTTATGAAACATTTTTTTTGTAACATTTTATAACCAAGCTTGCCTGTGGGACGCATCTAACTAATATTATAAATGCGAAAGTATGGATGGATGGATGGATGGATGGATGTTTGTTTGTTACTCAATCACGCCAGAACGGCCCAACGGATCTGAATGAAATTTGGCACATAAATAGAGAAAAGTGTGGAATAGCACATAGGCTACTTTTTATCCCGGAAAATTGCGTAGTTCCCGCGGGATAGCGATAAACGAATTCTTTGCAGACGAAGTCGCTGGCAACAGCTAGTATACTATATGTGGCCCACAGACATTGCTGTATTGCACATGACTGCGTTTATTTAGAACATACATACATCTTTATCGCTTAGGTACGGGATAGACAGAGGCTAGGGTAATAAGACCCAAAGGCCACGTTTAGCATGATTGTGGGCGTATAGGTGGAAAGAGGAAACAAAATAGTGATGGATTGCTAGCCGCATTGCCTAGAACATGATTCCTATTTTCGTCCATTCCCTCGATGGGCTTTTATCATCTACGCGGGAAGAGAAGCAGCTGGTACATTCTATGTTATCTTTGTTCCCAAACTAGCATGGAAGAACCTGGAAACTCTCACCAATATTTTTATAAGGAACCTTTAAAATTCAAATTCCCAATAGGGACTCAAGTCATCAGCCGTTTTCAATTATCCCCTCTGTCAGCTCTTAAACTTATTAAAAAAAGGTCCAAAAAAAAGGTACTTCGGAAGCGTATTTCCAAATCTTATATCTAACGAAGTGTACGAAAAACCCCGAATGTCCTTTCTAATATAAATTATCTGGTGTCAACTACGCACTCTTTTACCCTAATACGGGCCCACCCCATCTCACCCGAAAAACAACTTAACACAGCAGTTATAAAACTCAAATTTCGTTAACAGCCGTTCATACTTTCAAAAACAGGGGGCGTCTTCAAATTAGAATGTATCGTTCTTCGAATAGAGATCAATTTTCAATGGATTCTTTTCGAACGCTCTAGGGTAGGGTAACATAGCTTTTATTCTTGGTAATAATAAGGTTGTGTTTGGTTTGCGATGGGGTTTTTCTCGTTGGGATCGTTTATCAAGTTGGATAGAGGACGTCAGTCCTCTGATATCCTTCCACCGATATCTCGCCAAAGAAAGGTGATATTTTTCCTTAAATGTACGTATATATATATTGGATAGCATTCATATGATAAAACAGTTGGGAGTGACGTTACTTCTTGAGATTGGCTGCAAATTTACATATTATTATTTTGTTAAGATTATTTTTACGCAAAAGGCTTCAGATCTTAAGGCATTTACTATACACATACATAATCCTACTAATATTATAAATGCGAAAGTTTGTGACGATGTGATGATGTGAGTGAGTGAGTGTGTATGTTTGTTCCTTCTTCACGCTAAAACGACTGGTTGGATTTGGATAAAATTTGGAACGAAGATAGCTGGTACCCTAGATTGAAACATAGGCTACTTTTTATACCGGAAAATTGCATAGTTCCCGCGGGATAGCTATAAACATGTCAATTGCTAATTCTACGCAGACGAAGTCGCGGGCAGAAGCTAGTAATATATAAATCATGTTTTTAGCCCTTACGGCTACGTAGAAAGAGCCTATGGTAACGAGACCTAAAGGCCACGTTTGGCATGATTGCGTCATTTATTCCCTATCTCGTGGGAATTTCAAAAAATCCGTTCTGGGATACTCAGGATTTACGTCTGCCAAATTTCAAGTTCCTAGGCATTGGTTTAGGCTGTTCGTTGTCTGTAAGTCAGTCATGGTACTGTTATTTATTTATTTATTTATTTATTGCATTATAATCATGTCGTACATTTAGGTCTTACAAAATATAAATACATTATTAATTCCAGACATGAACCCTGCCAGGGCACAGCAATTTTCTATGTCTAACTGGCTATGTCTAGGTTTTATAGGTATAGAAGATAGAAGACAGTGATAGCGATCTGGACGTTAACCTATTGCCCAAGGTACCCGCACATAAAAACGAATGCATATCATTAAACTCGAGTTGGATCATTTCATTCCAACTTTTTCGCATTTGGCAGCCATATTGGACAATTAACCTTCTTATGCACCGATTTAGGTTGAACGCATAGGCTGGGGTGATACTTGTGAAAGTATGAATGTGACTCGTTGTGATATGAGTTAAAATTTATAACCCACTAGCTGTTGCCAGCGACTTCGTCTGCAAAGAATTCGTTTATCGCTATCCCGCGGGAACTACGCAATTTTCCGGGATAAAAAGTAGCCTATGTGCTATGCCAGACTTTTCTCTATCTATGTGCCGAATTTCATCGAGATCCGTTGGGCCGTTCCGGCGTGATTGAGTAACAAACAAACATCCATCCATCCATCCATCCATACTTTCGCATTTATAATATTAGTTAGATTATTCATAAACGCTCTGGCTTCTTCTTCTTCCCATTAATGGCGGCCGTAAGGCTTGTGCCAATATCAGTATAATAAAAAATTTCAAAAATCTTGTGACAAAATGTCGGCAACGTTGAAGTTAAAATTTTATGCTAACATAGCAAACGTTTGTCCTTATCTGTCACTTTGACATTTACATTTCACAGATAAGGACAAACGATAGCTAAGTTAGCAGAAGCCTGTAGAGCGTTTATGAATAAGGGGGATATTTTATTGTGAAATTGGAAAGGGAATGCTAATTTGACGACCGGATGGCCTAGTGGTTAGAGAACCTGACTATGAAGCTTGAGGTCCCAGGTTCGATCCCCGGTCGGGGCAGATAAATAATAATAATAATAATAAATCAGCCTATTGTGTCCCACTGCTGAGCAAAGGCCTCTCCCCAACTCTTCCACTGCTCCCGGTCTGCTGCGGTAAGTATCCAGTCGTTCAAGAAGGCGTCTAACTCGTCCCGCCACCGCCGTCTAGGTCTACCGGGCCGCCGGTTTGTGTTAGTGGGACTCCACTTGGTGGTTATCTTGGCCCATAACTCATCCGGCATACGGCAAACATGACCAGCCCAGCAGCAGATAGAGGGGCAGATATTTGTATAAAAAATGCGAATGTTTGTTCTCGAGTCTTGGATGTTTAATATGTATTTAAGTTTGTATTTATCTATATAAGTATGTTTATCCGTTGTCTAGTGCTCATATCACAAGCTATGCTTAGTTTGGGACTTGGTCAATTGGTGTCAATTGTCCCGAGATATTTATTTATTTATTTAATTTAATTGTATCGGTTCAATATTCCGTGGTACGGGCCAAATAAGTGATCTATCAAATTTCATCCAACTGCCTATCAAATGGAGATGTTGCTAATGTCTCAACTTTCAAGTAGACATCCACGTTTGGTCTACGGCGTTCAATTTCCCAAATGTCTAGTCGCCATACGTCCTTTCTCTGAACGTCTAATATCCGCAAGCCTATTTCCCCGAATGTCTATTTGCCATTTGTTCATTCAGTCTAGTCAAGATATAAAAATGTCGACAGTTCACTGTCAAGTCGATGGAACCCCGCTTCGCTCGCTCCGCTCCGCTCATACTAATAGACATTAATTTGAGAGTGAGAGGGACGGTATGACACGAACTTCGAAAATCGAATTTCGTAGTAGCCCCCTGCTTGAAAAGCCATAGGTCAAACCACTAGGCTACCACGGCTTTTTTAAGTAAGTTGCCTATTGGTTTTTTTAATCATTCTGTTTTTTTGTTACAGGTAAATTATATGCTGAACTATTCATACAAATGTGAGCAAAATCGCGCAAAGGATCATGGAACAACACTTAAGGGTTTGTCGTATTCTGTCTTAAAATAAATCCGAAATACTTCAGCGGCACGGCTAGCACTAGATAGGTACACTATCCGTCTCTTTCTTACACGGAGTCCTTGCCCGAGCGACACAGGGGCGCGGGGTAGGACGACAAAGGGGACCGGGAGCGGTGCGGGCGGGGAGTGCGCCTGCCGCCCGCACCTCTCGGCCCCCGCGGTCGTCCCACCCCGCGCCCCTGCACCGCGCAGGAGGACTCAATTAAGGCGCTGTCAACAGCAAATGACCTTGAGCAGCGCCACTCTTCACACATACGGTTCGCGTGTCTGTGAGTGAAAGAGAAGAAACTATTCCGGCAGCTTGGCGCGCGTCTAAAATCTTGCAAATAAGACACAAATAAGAAGAAATAAAAAAAAGTATGGATTATTTGTGAAATACCTATGACTCGTTAGCCGTGTATCTAGGTATGAATATGTTGACTTCATGTTTGTAATTGCAGACCCATACGTCGAAAAAATAAAGACAGAACCGTTTAATGATGATTTTAAGACCAATCTTTGCAATTATTTTCTATCGAGCCGATTTTGTTCAATTATGTATCGAGTCCGTCTAGCGTGTTTGAAATATGATGAAAATTAACATTATATTTTTTTTGTATCTCTTTGTGTGTAGTTTTTCTTAAAAAAAGTGCTTAAATAACATCAATTTCAACAAAATTAGGTGTTGTCAGCCTCTTAAGCGGTCGGTCTATAGAACGAACAGTGAAAAACAGATGGGTAGTCCATCTCGCGCGCGACATAGCTCTCGCGCGCACACGTGCTAGCCGTGACGTCCACTTGGCTCTATTTGGATCCCCTTAGGTCTGATTTTTGGGAGCGGATCAGAATTTATAGTTTAAAATGTAAAATGGGTTAAAATGTATAATAGTTCAAAATATATAATGCAATTTTCTGTGAAACTATTAGGTATATGATTTTTTTTATAACGTGATCTATACATGGGTATGTATGTATGTATGTATAACTCTTGAACTCTTGACATTGGTTTAGGTTAGGTTAGGTTTAGTTTATAGAAATTCTGTTAATTTGCAATTTTCTGAGAAAATGTCATTATATATTTTGAACCGTTATGTATTTTAACCCATTATACATTTTAAACTTTATGGATTTTAATCCGTACCCCTGATTTTTGTAACTGGGGATCACTTATCCGTTTTAATAGCATTGTAGTTAATATCTCATATGCCGTGATATATGTTCCCATTTATTTCATACAAACAAAAACTTCTCAAACTATTAAGGCATTACCATAAAAATAAATGTTCTATAGAAAAGAACTCGAGTTCGCAAAACTCGAACCGGACAATGGATAACTTCGTCTGAAACTCCTTTCAAATACGGAATGAACTGAAATAAATCATCTTTTGTAAGAATCTATCGATAAATAAACAGAATCCTTTGGGATTGTGCTGTCAGTGGGTAAGGCACGTGACACACCTCGTGCGATGCGATACTGCGAGGCTAATAAAAGGCACTGTATTTAGAGTACAGCACTAAATATAGGTATGTTTTTTCTACGGGACATGGACTGAGATTATCTATCATGAGAAAGAACCGGCCAAGTGTGAGTTCAACTCGCACACCGAGGGTTCTGTACAAATTCGCTAGGCGAATGTAAAATAAAGTTTTAACGGAGCCCTGCCTCCAAAGCAAAATGTAGGTAAAAAATACAGATTTTTAGATGTATTTCATACTAGCTTCTGCCCGCGACTTCGTCCGCGTAGAATCAGCAATTGACATGTATATCACTATCCCGCGGGAACTATGCAATTTTCCGGGATAAAAAGTAGCCAAAGTTTCAATCTAGGGTACTAGCAATCTTCATTCTAAATTTTATCCAAATCCATAAAGTTGTTTCAGCGTGAAGAAGGAACAAACATACACACTCACTTATTCACATCGTCACAAACTTTCGCATTTATAATAATAATAATTTATTTCTGACTGAGTCCATAAAATGGTTAGTGGTACATTTATAATATTAGTAGGATTATAAGAACTAGCTTTATACCAAATTTCAAATGTCTAAGACACATAGAAGTACCCCAATTTTTTTGGGCACAGCAATTTGTATGGAAAAAACTTTTTTGATGACTGCATCTTTGGATTGAGTTGACTTGAAGGGTTGATTTTTTCACAGCTCCAGGAGAAATACTAAAGGTGGAAACACATTGTTGACACGCGACGCGACCCGATGCAACGCGACGCGTGTTGAGTCGAACCAAATAGTATTATTTTCTATGACCAGAACCACACTATGAATATCCCACGCGACGCCATGCGCATACATTCGTTGCATCGGGTCGCGTCGCGTGTTAATAATAGTAGTGGCAATAACGGCTGTTTTGCAATAATGAATAACAGTGTTGTGTTATTCTTAAATAGCTGTTATTGTAAACTGTTGTCTGTTATCCTGTTATATTGCTGTTTTACAAAACGATAATGAACTTATTATTAAATAATTGTTATACTTATTTAGTCGCGATCGCAGCGTAATAAAAACGTAAGGGAACAAAAGCAAAACAACGCTCTGTTACCTTGTTTGTTATTGTACTGACTGATACAAACAGCAACAGCTAATAATGATACCAAAAGTCAGTTACTTGAATTGCGATTGCGATGCGAGCTCGCGTATAGCGCTATCTCTCGCACACACCCAGGTACTTGATTTGTTGCGCACTCGCTTGCGCTTTTATGCCAAGTGCGGCAACAGTGCGCGTATGAACACTATGAACAACGTTGACAACAGACAACGAATAATGATAACAGGATAGTTGACGATTCGATAATGTGTTGTTCGTTGCGTGCAAAATAATGCATTACGTTATCTGCTGTTGTAATAACGACCACCGCTAGTTAATAATGTGTTTCCACCTTAAAGGTATTTTATATCAATTTCAATTTTATACGCGTTCCTGAGAAACAGGGTCTTGACAGATGAATAAAGAAGTGTTATAAGGGTTGCTGTTCTCTTTCAGAGAAACGGTACCCTAAAACACGTATCAAAGCTTCGCGTGTAGTGTACAAAGGTTCTAACGCATCAAAAGACCGTTTTGTTACAATACATGATACACTGCACCGAACTGTCAAAGTTTGCGGAACACCGGTGGTTGGTCCGACAAAGAGAAATTAACCAATAGAGTAGTTTCTAGTGCACGCTCGTTATATCATAACGCAATGTGTGGCTGGCGTGGCAGGAGGAAGCGTAACTTATCCACAAAGAGAGAGATAGAGCGAGAAACATTTATTTACATACATACATATCGTCACGCTTCTTTCCCACAGAGGTAGGCAGAGACTACTTTGTTCCAATAAGAGTTTTTAATGATTCACGGTTAAGTTCATTCGAAATATTATAAACGGGATGTGAACCGCGATTACCTTTATTTAGGACCCGATATTTCGATACAGTTGCATGCATCATGATCACGGGTAGACTGAAGAAATCCCGTTTATAATATTTCGAATGAACTTAACCGTGAATCATTAAAAACTCTTAATAATAATATTAGTTATTTATTCAGGCAAAAAAAACTCATTGTACAATTTGTATCACATAAAACAAAAATAAAATAAAGTAAAATGTATATAAACAAAATTGTAAAAAGACAAAGATAAAATTAAACGTAAAAATAAAATGACGATACGTTACGCAAGGCCCAGTCCTTTTTCATGTTAGGTGCCTATTGTCGGATCGGTGCAAGGATGCACGAGGATCATGTTCATGTTGTTTCTCTCTCTATCTCTCTCTCTCTCTCTCTCTCTCTCTCTCTCTCTCTCTCTCTCTCTCTCTCTCTCTCTCTCTCTCTCTCTCTCATCATGATCACGGGTAGACTGAACTTTACTGACGGGTACTTTGTTCCACTTGCTACGATCCTGACATACCTCTTTCGCTTCATCCACATTCAACAATCTCTTCGTACATGCTCGTCGGTTTCGGGTACTCTTGACCTGGCCTTTTTCCAAAACGTCCCCAATTTGATCACGGAAAGTCCGCCTAGGCCTTCCCCTCCCAACGTACCCATTCACACTCCCCATATAAATCTGTTTAGTTAATCTTCTTTAATCCATCCCCTCTACGTGACCAAACCAACTAAGCATACTTTTTTCTATCCTAGTCACTATATCTTCTTTCACACCAGCACGTTCCCTTATCACACTATTCCTTAGTCTATCTTTCAATGATACACCTTCCATACTTCTTAACGCTCTCATTTCAACTGCATTTATTCTACTTTCATAAATTTATTTACACACATTCGATACACGTAGATTCAAAAGCAAAGCTTCTATTTTCTTTCTTTTCTATTTTTTTACATACAAAATATTCATACACAATTTACATCTTTATCCCTGGGTAGACAGAGTCTAAGGTAAAAAGACCTAGAGGCTACGTATGAAATATGAAGTACGAGAGGAAAAGTATGAATCAAGATAGTGATGACTATAACATGATTCCTATGGTTTTCGCCCATTTTTTCGATGGGAGTTTACCATTATATTATATTCTATGTTTTTCTTCGCTGAGAGACCAGGGGCCTTACCATGACGTCTTAATGCGATTCAGTTTAGGTTCGCGTGCTGTCAGATTCAATACTAAAAGTGACAGCTAAAACTTAAACTGCGACGGAATTAGGACGTCATGGTAAGGCCCCAGAACGTCTAGCACGACAGCGCACAAGAGTCGCGTCGCGCGCGAGATTGATTGCCCGTCTTTTTCTTACTGTTCGTTCTAAAAAGAGACGGATAATCTATCTCGCGCGCGACGCGACTCTTGTGCGCTGTCGTGCTAGGCGGGCAGCTTAGAAGTTCTATTTTTATTTCGCTCGGCAATCTGTTTTTTACGACTGACGTCTGAACTGAAGAACTACGAAATTTGCTGAGAGACATTACGAACTACAGAAGCACTGTGCCGTCATTTAAGTTACCAATTTGGACTTGGTATTGGCACTGATTTTAAACGTAGGTATTCAGTAGGTAGCGCACACCGAAATATAATTACTTTAATTTGATATTTCTATGGTATATACTATTTTTAAAGTCTAAAGATTTTATTTATTTTACGCTTTCAGTTATTATCATTGCTATTTTTGAAGGTATTATTATTGTTAATCTTTTCAGTAAAAGTTGGGTTACATTTCCACTCTAGAGGTTGATTCCTCTAGTATATGGGCCAAGCAAAGTTTGTTCTCGTTTAGTTTGATTTGGAGGCACGGTAGTGCCGCCGCCAAGTCGAGCGCAAGACTTGCCGTTCATATTTTTGGAAACACATCGGTTGTATGTAGAGTTCTTTATATTAATAGTCGAATAATTTCTTAGTCTAATGATTGTTTTAGGTCGAATGATCATAAGACCCCAATTTTCCACCGTTAACTGAAATATTTTGGAATATATTTTACACAGGCTATGTTAGGTTAGGTTTCTTTTATATTTTTCCTAAAAAATCTTTTTTGTAAAGTGCTCCTTTCTGTACCAGGTTAGCTGGAAGAGATCCCTTCTTAGGGATAAGTTCGCCTTTATACTATTTTCTGTGTATTTCTGTATTTTTAAATTTTATGTGCAATAAAGAGTTTACATACTTACATACAATATTCGACAGAATTCTTCCATGCTTGTCTGGGTGCAAAAAAAAACATGAAACGTGCCAGTTTTTTTTTTTATATATAAGAGGGGGCAAACGAGCAGACGGGTCACCTGGTGGAAAGTGATCACCATCGCCCAGGGACACCTGCAAAACGTGGGGAATCACAGGCGCGTTGGCGGCCCTTTCAGGAACAGGTAGGCTCGCTTTTTAAAGATCCCTTAGTAGTACCGCTCGGGGAATGTTGCAGCAGGAAGTTGGTTCCACATCTTTGTCGTACGAGGACATAAATTGCATTTAAAACGCACAGTACTTGACTGCCAACTATCAAGATGTTGAAGATGGAAGGACAGACGGTTCCGCGACGTGCGGTAGTGGAATTTAGCCGCAGGCAACAAATCGAAAAGTTCATCGGAGCACTCCCCATGATAAATTCGGTACAATATGCAGAGGGATGCCACATCCCTCCGCACAGCCAGAGGATCGAGTCGGCCAGAGAGTGCCTGGCTATCGACAAATCGATGCTTCTCTTCCCGTGCAGATGGTAAAAGGCCATCGAGAGAATGAGCGAAAATAGAAAATCATGTTATATCTTTTCCACTTACTTATACGCCCACAATTAAACGTGGCATTTAGGTCTTTACCCTTGGTTCTGTCTATCCCTTAAGAGGTAAATACGTGATTTATATCATCATCATCATCATATCAGCCGAAAGACGTCCACTGCTGGACATAGGCCTCCCCCAAGGCTCTCCACTCGGACCGGTCCTGTGCCTTCCGCATCCACCGCGATCCCGCGATCCTGATCAGGTCGTCGCTCCATCTTGTTGGAGGCCTACCGACAGCTCGTCTCCCGGTCCGCGGACGCCATTCGAGAACCTTCTGACCCCATCGGCCATCGGTCCTGCGAGCAAGCGTGATTTATATGTATGTATGTAATCATTTGACCATCCGACATATCCCATGGGATGACGACCCACAGAGGCAAAAACACTCTGTTCAAGTCAGGTAAGAGCCTGCATTTCTGTCAAAATGTCCGGTGTCAGCACAATTCCGGATGGATATTAACACTCATACATCAAACTCATACAAATTCTTCACACCCCATGCATATTTACTGGCAAATAACTTTTATGTAATAACAGATCGCAGATGTGTCCGTCCGTCACAAGACTGACGAGGGTAGAACTTCGTTACAAACGAACTCCCCAACTTTTTTTTCTGATATATTTATTGCAAGTGGCGACTACTTAATATGTATTACGAGTTGCGTTATGGAAATATTGGTTTTCTGTGAAACGTTATCCCGAGGGAATGATTTATACAACAATATGATTTATGGTTAAAAAATTCGTCGAATAACGTATAAGCTATATGCCTAACGCAGGGTGTCTAAACGATACCACAGATAAACAATAAGACAGTGCGTCTATTACGGTTCCGTACTTAAAGGGTAAAAGCGGGACCCTATTATTATTTTGAACTGCTCTTTGGCTTTAATCCGATGTATTTTGTTAGTGTGTTAATTCTTAGCATAGTAACAAGGTCACGTGACAGTTGGTAACAGATAGAAAACTTCGAACGCATACCTGCTATGGGTGGTGTAGGGGTATAGCACGCGTCACGGAATGACGAGGACCCGGGTTCGATTCCCGGTCATAGCTTTACATTTCGGATTTTTCAATGTGTTCTAATTTTTAGTGTCGTTTAGAAATGTAAATTCTTCCAAATTTTTTTTTACTCTTAAGATAAGATAAAGATAATTTATTCATAAATGTTACAAAATTATAACTAAGAACAAAGTTTCCTTATAAATCTAAGGAAATCTAACTGAATAGTTCCCGTGGGATAACCAGCGGACATAACTATCAATATCAGTTCTTTAATCTAATTCTTAAGCTAGTTCTAAAATAATCTAAGACACCATGTAGGTATGATATAGGTACAACGAAAAATGCTGAAACTTTTCTTAACATGCCGGAGGGTTACTTCCATATTATTTACACAGGATCTTAAGCTTCAACCTACACGAAATAACATATATCTATCTCCTTCCCGTGACCTGATGACCTATCACTCAATAGCAAAACTGACAAGCGTGAGCCGGACTCGCGCACCGAAGGTTCATTACCTATATTTTTTGTCGCGACATATGCCTTGAATGCGTTCGTGTTTTAATGTGAATTATTATAGGTTGTTGTTGATACCATTCCGTTAGTGGCGCTGCCAAATAGAGAATAGGTATTCATGATTTTTGTCATGTCCTTAATTAAAAGCTTATCTATTACTAGCTTCTGCCCGAGACTTCGTCCGCGTAGAATTAGTAATTGGCATGTTTATCACTATCCTGCGGGAAATATGCGATTTTCCGGGATAAAAAGTAGCCTATGTTTTAATCTAGGATACCAGCTATCTTCGTTCCAAATTTTATCTAAATCAGTCCAGTCGTTTTAGGGTGAAGAAGGAACAAACATACACACTCACTCACATCGTCACATCGTCACATCGTCACCCACAAACTTTCGCATTTATAATATTAGTAGGATATCAATATTTAAAAAAAAAATCTAATAATTATAAGCTACCTATCACAGATTTGTCTCTATCCCTATCTAGAAAAACGGATTTTTAATAAGGAATTTATAAGACCGTTTTATGACAAATGACGTCACGTCATATCGGATCTCTCTTTCTAATCGCCAACTAATTAGTAGGTAGTTTAAAACACTGTATATTTGACTTAGAAATGTGATATATTTTAAAAGAAAAAAGAAAAAAAAACGTTTATTACCACACTAAAGAGAGATTACATATGAAAAAAACAAAGGTGTTTAGGGGTGGCAAAAGGAGCGGACTCAGCATTTGCTGCGAGTGCAAGGATAAGCTTGCAGCTGCGCAGCGCTGGTTTTCAGTCCGCCCCTCCTCCTCGCACTCCGTACCTACCACTTCAACTATGGCAGATAGACTTAACTACTTACAACTAGCATGCACACATGACCCAAAAAAAAAAGAAAAAAAAAACCCGGCCATAGCTTTACTTTTCGGATTTTTCTATGTGTTCTAATTTTCAGTGTCGTTTAGAAATTAAAAAAAAAATTTTTTTTTGGAAGAAAAAATAAAATAAATAAATAAATAAATAAATAGTATTATTATAATAATGAAAAGCGTTAATAAATTTTATTTGTATTGTTTTGTACGGATTTGTGGTGTTCAATACAGAGCATTTTTAGTAGGTATTGTATTGTATAAAAGGTCAAGAACGTAAGAACGTAAAGGCACCGAGCAGCAACCTGATTGTCTTGAGAGCTATTTTTCTAATTGAGCGATGGTATAAAACTTCTTCAGTTTCATCTTAAAAGCGTTTTCATTTTAATGCATATAACATTAAAAATATATCACATTTCCATAAGTTTACACGTTTTCCGTTTACAGTAAAAAAGATCCATAAGATCTTAGCCCACGGTACCCTGAAAACGCATCCATATTCGGACAACTTGCAAGCTAACCACAAACCACAATGATTGTTAATTAACCATGTTCTGACATTGATTAATCGTCGAAACGTCTGGAGAACTGTGTTATATACGAGTAGACACGTGGATTATCTTGATAAAGACATGGCGATGACGTATGAGCACATTTATATACCGACTGTGAGAAAACAACGTTGTTTGTTTGAATCAGATTTTAATCTCAAGTCAAAATGATATAACAAATTATTAAAAAAAATAAAAAATCTAAATTTAAAAATTATAATAAAAAAGGTCGCTTGTATTTGCGACATCCTCCCCCCTCGTGTGCGAACACATGGATAATTAAGGCGACATCACGCTGATGGGAGGCTCCTGAGGGTCAACGAGCAGTCGGACAAGTTTTTTTGTTGGTCGACGTAGAACCCCGTGAGCAGTGCTCACGTCGGCGATTCTGACAACTCCGTCTGACCCTGGCAAAACTCTCAGAATGCGACCTCGAGGCCACACTCCTCTCGGGAGATTCCCATCTGCGATCAGCACGAGGTCGCCATTGCTCAAATTTTTGCTAGCTGGCGTTGATGCTCTAGGAATGAGAGCTGGTAAATATTCTTTCAGCCAACGAGCCCAAAAGTGATCTGCTAACCGCAAGCCTTTACGCCAACGAACACGACGGAGCAGATCAGTTTCATCAAGCTGAGCAAGGGGAGAATATGTTGATGGTGAACCTAAAATAAAATGATATGGCGTTATGGGCAACTCAGAATCTGGGTCTGTGTTTACATGTGTTAATGGCCGAGAGTTAAGAATAGACTCTACTTCCAGTAGAAATGTAGTGAACGTCTCTTCGCTAGGAGTACGTGTTTTGAGAGTCGTAAATAGCGCAGTCTTAACGCTTTTGACCAAACGTTCCCAGCATCCTCCCATAAAGGGAGAAGCAGGCGGTATAAACTTCCACCGAATTAAATGGTTTGTTGCAAACTCGTGGACTGGCTCCTCATATAACTGGCGTAGCTCTCGATTGGCTCCAACGAATGCTGTCCCATTGTCGGAATAAATGGTTTGTGGGGAGCCTCGTCTTGCGATGAATCTTCTCAAAGCCATGATAGCAGAATCTGTGCTTAAGCTTCCAACGACTTCAAGATGAACAGCTCGAATTGACAGACAAGTGAATAGCGCCACATAACGTTTCTCTGACCTTCTTCCGATGGTGACTGTTACCGGCCCAAAGTAGTCCAGGCCCACATGAGTAAAGGGTCGGACGTGGTGAGCTAGGCGTTCTGGCGGAAGGTCACCAAATGGCGGGCACGATGGAGTATCTTTCTTCAGCTTGCATTGTAGGCACGCCTTAAGCACGGATTTTACGGCCAATCGGAATCCAACAATATAAAACCGCTGCCGTAACTCACTGATGACAATACCTTCACCTGAATGTGCTGTTTTCTTGTGATGGAAGAATATTAGAAGCTTCACGATGTAGTTCTTGCCATGTAGGATGATAGGATCCTTTTCAAGGTTCACATCTTGAGCGGCCGCTATCCTGCCTCTGAGCCGCAGTAGGCCATTATCGAGATATACCGATAGCTTTCTTAGCTTGCTCGTTTTTTGCAGTGGGTTTCCTCCCATCAAAGCAGTGCACTCTTCTTCAAAGGACTCTAATTGCGAATAAATAAACAAATTTCGTTCAGCTTGCTCTAGTACACCTACATCTATCAAAGGGAATTTTGGAAGGGACACAGACACAGATCGCCCAGTATGTTGTGAAACCGGAATAGTACGATTTAAAAGTGCCCGAAATTGTTTCGCGCATTGTATGACACGAGCAGTAGCTCTTAACAAACGTAACCATTCGCTAAAGTGATCGGGCTTGGCAACCAGTGGTGCAGTCAATTTGTGAACATCAGTAAGAGATACTAGCTGAAAATCTGTTCCGTTGGTTTCAGATATTGCGGATTTAATTTCGTCCGAACCAAGCAGAGTGTTGGATGATGGTTCTTTGGGCCATTGAGACGGAGAATCGGTCAGAAAGGATGGGCCAGAGAACCATCTTGAGGACATGTCAAATGGGCGGTTAACACGCGTAGCGTCATCGGCCACGTTTAAGGCTGTTGGTACATAGTGCCAGTCTTTTGCGTTGGTTAATTCTAAAATCTCACCTACTCTATGCCCCACAAAAGCCTTAAATGATCGGACGTCGCTACGTAACCATTTTAAAACTGTCAAGCTATCTGACCAAAGGTAAACTTCAGAAGGTTTCCGCTTATGCGCTTCTACGATATATGAAGCGTAACGTGCTGCCAATAGTGCAGCTTGTAACTCTAGCCTCGGAATAGAGACCAGTTTTGTTGGTGCGAGTCGAGCTTTTCCACCTATTAAACTCAGCAGCACGCCTCCACCAACACAGTTGAAACGCCAATAGGCGACACAAGAATATGCTAGTTCGCTTGCGTCTCCGAAAACATGAAGCTGTGCTGATTCGGCCTGTTGTTGAGCTAAGTAGTGGCGTGGAATAGATCCCGACGATAAGCTAGTTAGTTCTTGGAACCAAGCGTTCCACTTAAGCGTCACGGTCAAAGGTAATTCTTGGTCCCAGGTCATTTTCAATTTCCAAGTTTCTTGGAAAATCACCCTGCCTTTAAGTACAATTGGCGTGAGGAAACCTAGGGGATCATAAATGCGCATCAAAAATGCTAATATGGAGCGCTTGGTTAGTTTAGCCGGTCGGTCCCCAAATGATGAGCGTAAAAAACTAAGCTTGTCATCATTGGGCGACCAAGAGACGCCCAATATACGGACAACTACAGAGGCAGCGTTGGGCGTACACAAGTCCGTCGGTATCGATGAAAGCGCTTCGGGTCGGTTTGAGACCCAAGACCTCATTTCCAGACACGCCTTAGCATGAACACCGACAATGTCGTAGACCAATTGAGCTGCCTCATCAACCGAGTCAACGCTGCCCAAATAATCGTCCATATAATGGTCGTTAACTATGGCATCTGCCGCTGCAGGGAAAGCCGCTCTATGTTCCTCAGCGTTGCGATTTTTTAAGTAGATCGCAGTAAATGGGCTGGAAGTAGCACCGAAAATCATTGACGACATTCTAAATTCTTTAAGCGGTTGCGATGGGTCGTCACGCCACAAGAACCTTTGAGCATCACGATCTTCCAGCCTAATTTTTGTCTGAGGGAACATTTCGCGGATGTCACCATTAAGACCCACTGCTCCCTCTCTAAATCTCATTAAAACCGAGAGAAGTGGCTGTAGCAGATCTGGCCCAGAAAGAAGCAGTGAATTTAGACTCACGTTTGATGACATTGCCGCAGCGTCGTGCACTACTCTAAGTTTGCGCTTTTGCGGGTGAAAAACCCCAAAATGAGGCAGGTACCAGGTTATGCTGGACTTTGATCGGTCATCACATGGTTCTGCGTATCCCTTTTGGATCATGGAATTGATGTTGTCGCGGTAAGCGTCAGCATAAACCTTGTCCTTTTTCATTTTGTTTTCGAGACTGATAAAGCGAGAGTGAGCAAGATTGCGGCTGTTAGGCACATTATTAATATCAGCGCGCCACAATAACCCAGTTTCAAACCTGCCGGAAGGTAATCGACAGGTTGTCTCGTCCAAAATAGCAATTGCTCGTTTATCATTCTCCGATAAATATTCTTTTTTAGCGATGCCGATAGAGTCTACACGAAAATACTCTTTTAATTGACGGTCTAACGAATCGGCTTCATCAATGGTACTACAGTGGTTAACGAACTCTACTGGGGAGGATTTCGACTTCGTAAATCCAAAAAGGACCCAACCAAGCGAAGTCAATGCTGCCACGGGCTGAGACTGACTACCTCGTCTGACGGAACAGGGCACTGTTAGGTGCCAGTTGTCAATACCTATCAACAGCATTGGCTTTGCATCATCGTAGCTCACCTCCTCGACTAAGTCGGCTAAATGATCGTAAGAACGCAAGTCGTCTGATTTAATGGTCTGACTAGACAGATTAAGATTTGAAATCGAACGAACGTTCTGCAACTTGAAAATGGATGAGCTATGACAACCTTGAATCTCGAGGGATACAAGGGTCGCCTCGGACTCTTGAGACATACCTCCTACCCCGTTAACACGAAGTACAGTTCGCTTTCCGGTGGCACCAACAGCATTTGCCACAGAGGAGTCAATTAGGGTAGCTGTGGAACCATCGTCAAGTAATGCGTAGGTCGTTACCGTCCCTTTAGGACCAGACACTTTAACTGGCAGCACCTTTAGAAGAGGATGCCGTGATAAGGCTGGAGTAACGCTGTGGGTTACAATGGCAGTAAGGTCGTCCCCGGCGACCGCAGTACCAGCTACGTCCGCGTGGTGAAGTGCGTGGACAGTCTGTGTTGGTTCTTTATGAAGTAACGAATGATGACTTGTCTTGTTACGGCAATTCTCGGTTTCGCAGGCAAACTTCTTACATTTACGGTAAAAGTGAGTCCCTTTAGTAAAACATTTATGGCATACTTTTTTTGAAGTTACCCACTCCCATCTATCATCTACCGAAATTGTTTGAAAGTCTTTGCAATCGATTATTAAATGACCTATTTTATTACAGAACAGGCAAACTTTTTTTAAGGGCAACGACGACTCTATGGTTGCGCGATAGTTGACAGGTTTCGATTCTGTAGTGACATGACACCTGACCGGTTTGACATTGTCACGTTTAATAGGCCCGTGCACGAAATCATACTTTGATTTCAAATTGGCCTCATGCGAGAGAAATTCAGACAACAACTCTAACCTGAATACTTTTAATGGCTCTCTAGCGTATGCAAAGTCCGTCCATCGAGATCGTAGCGAGATCGTTAATTTCCCTACGATCTCGTTCGTTAGTTCGGGTGAGGCCATGTATTCGGGTACATTGAGCAACCGAACTACCTCAACGCAATGACGAACTCTACACGCAAAAGCATTAATCTCAGTCGAGCTCTCGAGGCTGGATATCTTAGGCAAAGCACGAACAGTCGATAGTTCTGCTAAAATAATGCGTTCCTGCCTAGCAAACTCAACTTCTAGGGCTCGCATTACTTCAAGGGGATCGCACGCGGCTGCTAATAGAACCGCGACAGCGCTGCGTGCGGCTCCTCTTAAAGCAGAACCAATTCTAATTAAATTCTCCGTTGGCGAGTACGACGAACTGGTATTTTGGTACATTCTTTTGAAAATAAGCCAATCCGTCGCTTGACCGTCGAAGACAGGTAAAGGGACACTCACCCTGGGGCTCCGCGATGCTCTGGAGGCAGCAACCTCGGCAATCGCTTCAGCTAGGCGTAGAGTGTCGGATTTAGAACTATTTTTATTAATGTTACAACAATCAAACATGTGTGGTTGTGTACCTAATCTATATGGATTGGTAAGTGTATGGTCTTGAACAGCTGGGTCGACGGGCATCCGCCCGGAGTCATGCACCTCCGTGCGCACCCCTCCGAAGGTTGAAGTTGGCGCGGTGGCAAAGAATGTGCCACCACCGTCAGCGTGTGACTGCACGCGCGCGCCCTCGGCGGTTAGAGCTGACGCGGTGACAGAGAGTGTGCCACCTCGGGGCGCCGTTGTCATTATGGGCGCACTGTACACATACGGCAAACTGTTAATAACTGCAGCAGGTAACGAGTGACGCAAGTCGGCACTTACGTACGGCAGTGAAGTGCTGTAACCTTCCCGTTGCTGTACCGCGGGTAATGCGACGTCTGAAGGCGCCGCAACCATCACGCCCGATAGTGGCTCTGAGAGCACGGGTAAGGTGAAGGGTGCGTGCGACGTCGTATACGCTTGCGGCGTGGTTGTATGTAACGCAATAGGATTAGTGGTAGGATCACTGCGTTCTAACCATTCACCGACAACTGACCTGAAACTAGATCGCCGGCTACCGCCTGTTTCTGCCTCTATTGCGGCTATTTTGGCGCGGTGCTCGGCCTCCGCTACGGCTCGCTCTGAAGACAGCGCGCGCTCACGTTCCTCGCGTTCCGCGGCAAGCGCGCGCTCGCGTCCGGCGTTCTCCATGTCTGCGATGCGTCGCAGGTGCTCCGCCTCTGCGGCTAGTACCCGGGCCTGAATTGTAGCTGATGACGAATTTGTAGACACAGATCCATGTTGCACACTTTTTTCACTGCACTGCTTTTTGGCCTTGCTTCTTGTAAGCATTTTTAAAGCGTTTTAAGCACTTTTTTTTACTTCTGACACCAAAATGTGAGAAAACAACGTTGTTTGTTTGAATCAGATTTTAATCTCAAGTCAAAATGATATAACAAATTATTAAAAAAAATAAAAAATCTAAATTTAAAAATTATAATAAAAAAGGTCGCTTGTATTTGCGACACCGACCAATTAAATAAGTCCTCGCCCGCGCGGCACAGGGGCGCGGGGTAGGACGACAAAGGGGACCGAGAGAAGTGCGGGCGGGGAGTGCGCCTTAAGAGGCTGACAACACCTAATTTTGTTGAAATTGATGTTATTTAAGCACTTTTTTAAGAAAAACTACACACAAAAAAAAATATAATGTTAATTTTCATCATATTTCAAACACGCTAGACGGACTCGATACATAATTGAACAAAATCAGGTCGATAGAAAATAATTGCAAAGATTGGTCTTAAAATCATCATTAAACGGTTCTATGTTTTTATTTTTTCGACGTATGGGTCTGCAATTAAAAACATGAAGTCAACATATTCATACCTACACGGCTAACGAGTAATATTTCACAAATAATGCATACTTTTTTTTATTTCTTCTTATTTGTGTCTTATTTGCAAGATTTTAGACGCGCGCCAAGCTGCCGGAATAGTTTCTTCTCTTTCACTCACAGGCACGCGAACCGTATGTGTGAAGAGTGGCGCTGCTCAAGGTCATTTGCTGTTGACAGCGCCTTAAGCGGTCAGTTTATAAATACGGTCTGTGAGGTTTTAGGAAAGTCTTGGTAGCTTGACCTGCCGCCTCTCATGCAGAGGGTCGTGGGTTCGCACCTCTGAGTTTAGTTTTTCGGAAATGTGCGAAATTACATTTGAAATTTACCATGTCATTTTCGGTGAAGGAAAACATCGTGAGGAAACCTGCATACAACTGCCAAACGATTCAATGGTGTGTGAAGTTCTCAATCCGCACTGGGCCCGCGTGGGAACTATAAAAATAAAAGTAAAAATAAAAATAAAATAAAATGAGTTTATTTCAGACATAGTCCATATTTTGTTAGTTAAAAATTTTGATCTATATCTACCCGAACCTAATTACCGAATCTAACCGAAGCCGTTTCGTCGACATTGTAATTTTTTATGAAATTTCACCCGAGCTATTGTAATAAACCTATTGA
This sequence comes from Pandemis heparana, assembly GCA_963854515.1. Classification (NCBI taxonomy): domain Eukaryota; kingdom Metazoa; phylum Arthropoda; class Insecta; order Lepidoptera; family Tortricidae; genus Pandemis; species Pandemis heparana. The sequence continues at coordinate 1,543,412 of OY978031.1, read as the reverse complement.
CACATCATTCATTAAAACCGGGTCACTAGCTTAGGCACTACGATGGTATATTAAAAATCTTTTATCTTTTTTTTGTATGTTTGTGTTTTTTTACCCACGACGGAACGGAACAAATCTATGAAAATCCGTCGGGGGCTGCCATTTCTATTACCTACTAAATGAAAAATTTGAGTTTAGTACGTCAAGTCTATAGGGATGCTGCATTTTTATACATTAAAGACCACATTTTATTAATGTATCCAACGCAATTTCCATTACTGACAGACTTGTGAAACTACACAATATAAATTTACTAAGATCCAGGGCAAGTAATGGCAGCCCCCGGTGGATTTTCATAGATTTGTTACTGTAATAATAGGTAAGTAGCTGAATATGTGCGTGTAAACACTTTGTAAATACGTTTTAGTTTTATCTTTCCCTACTTAGGTATTTTACTAAGGTCGGTGGTTTTTTTAAGAAATTATTAAGTACTTTTTAAATGTTTGTATCCGTCGTGGGTTTTTACAAATTTTTTAATTTTGCTTTTTATTTTAATGTGGCAAAAAAAACGTTACCTACCTTTTTTGGATTCGCTGCAGTCGGGTAGAAAACGTCAATCTCAAATCACCCCAACTGTCGTCGGACATCAAAAAAACCTTAATTAATGCCTTTTGTACGTATCCGTAATTTCGTATTAATTGGTGTACCGTTATTCGGGCGCCATATTGTCTCATTACCTCCATTGAAACAGCGAAAACGTTTGCATCGGTAATTTTAATTGTTTACTACTTGCTAATTAATTGGTGCTTCGTAGTTGGTGATTTTAATTACAACACACCGGATAACTCACGTATAAAAGCCGAAGGATTGCTCCGACAATTGTTTCGAACTATTCCGTAGCCCTTCATCAGAGTCGTGTGAGTCTCACGGTAGTTTCATATTGAAAGTTGGTGATTTTAATTTGTTAATAAATAATAAATTAATATACATAAAAAATCGATTTTCAAAGTTTTATGTATGTTTTTAGGTATGTATAACTCTTGGTCTTTCGCTGCGTGTTCCGCCGTCATTAAGTTGAATGTGAGAGAGATGGCATGATACGAGAGATAACTGTGGTTAAATAAACTAACCTAAAAATGTCATTTTTAATAACAGCTTTTTCTTTTGACTGTACTTTTTTGTTGAATGTACCTTGCATTGTCATCTATCCGACATATTATGTACTAGCTGTTGCCAGCGACTTCGTCTGCAAAGAATTCGATTATCGCTATCCCGCGGAAACTACGCAATTTTCCGGGATAAAAAGTATCCTATGTGCTATTCCAGACTTTTCTCTATCTATGTGCCGAATTTCATCCAGATTCGTTGGGCCGTTCTGACGTGATTGAGTAACAAACAAACATCCATCCATCCATCCATACTTTCGCATTTATAATATTAGTTAGATTAGTTAGATCGTATGTTACCTGCTACGAGTATGGGTGGTTTGGTGGTATAGCACGCATCATTGGATGATGATGATGGATCCGGGTTCGATTCCCGGCCAAAGCTTAACTTTTCGGATTTTTCTGTGTGTAGTTTCAGTATCGTTTAGATTTCTTTTTAGTGTATACCAAACTTCAAGTCTATCGGGCAAACCGTTGAAGGATTCCCGCCTGCGGAGACGGTCCTGGCCACCAGAATAATTATTCTATCAGATTAATGTATCGTCATCTAACTTACACAAGTATGCAAAATTTCAGCTCAATCGGTTGAAGATAGCTTCAAAAATGAGATGCAAGATTCCACCCGGACAAACGTACAACCAAACAGACATACATACATTGCAACTTAAATAAAAGCGTGTAAATAACTGAATCAACGTAAAAACCACTTTGAAGTCGCTCAACGACGTTTCATTAACGAAATGGGGCCCATAGTTTCTTACATACATACATACCGTCACACCTCTTTCCCACAGGAGTAGGCAGAGACTATATACTTTCTTCCACTTGCTATGATCCTGACATACCTCTTTCGCTTCATCCACATTCAATCTCTTCATACATGTTCGTCGGTTTCGGGTACTCTTGACCTGACCGTTTTCCAAAATAGTTTTTTATCCTACATTTAACCAAACCTAAGTCTTAGACCAAAGTTCACACACGCTTAACCCTAAACTGCTAGCGATTTTTCACCCGGGCCATACATCATGTTAACCCTCCGAACACCTGCTGCAAATTAAACAACTTGCGACCAAGTTCGCCAACACTAATATATTACGGGGGGTTTAGGGAGGGAAGAGTGAAGACGGTGACGAGTATGAGAATGGTCAAAAAGCCATCCTCGAATTTCGGAAGTATGGTTTTCTGGGCAATCCCTACTATTGAGAATAGAAGCTGAAGTATGCTGGGGTACCTGATATGACATGACGTTTTGGTACTTAAAAACTTTGATAGAAGGCCGATCAATGGACCAAGCAAAGTTAAGGAAAAGGTTAATGTAGTATCGTATCAGAAGCTCAAGGCAATGGCAGAAAGAAGTGAAAGGCGATTACTCCACCGACAAGAGCTGGGCTCTTAAATTTAAGAAGAAAGAGAAGAGAAGAAGTTTTTCTGGTCAAATATGTGGTCTGTAATTTCTTTCAACTTTCTATCAATTACTTATTCCTATTTCGAAGAGGCTATAGACGCTACGGGTGACCGCAGAGCTGGCAGCTTCCTTGGACAACGTATTAGTATCGCTGTCCAAAGGGGAAATTGCAATAATAGCATTAGCAAATAGAAACAAGAAGGTTTAAATATTTTATTGAATCAGGCGTTACTTTGCGGAGGTCCATTTCAATGAACACAAAATATTTACCTTGCTACTCCGCTACTTACGTGCAAGATAACCAAGCTTGTGCGAAATATGTACGTTTTGCATGCAAGCCCTCCCACCACTACTACCACACAAAACGCACACAAATCCCACAAACTTAATTAATCCTAACACCACACAAACACTGACGCGCGTTTCGATCCCTCTACGGGATCATTCTCAAAGTTAGAGCACAACCGATGCTCATGCGAACCAACGTCGTACTAATTTGTAAAACTATAAATAAACTAAATGTACCCACATTCGTATATTATCAAACTACCCTCTTATTTATAATTTTAATTAGCCATCAACAACTACCTTCATAAATTTTTCCGACTACAACAAAAACAAAGAGGGTTATGTATTTAACAAAACAATTTTACTATTCATCAAAATGGACACGCAACAAAGGTGACGACACCAAGTTCACCTGTTCGTTAATTATTGAAGCACTATTGTTGTACCTAATTATTTCCAACTGCTCTAAAACATCCAACCGTAAACCCTTTTCACAAAAATGCAAAACATCAAATGCTGCTGAATCTGACAATGAATGATTTGATTCTAATAAGTGTTTTGCAAAATTTGATCTATCTGGATGATTAAGCCTAAACGAGGCAACATGTTCCTTAAATCTTGTACTAAAACTACGACCCGTTTGCCCCACATACACACTATTGCAATCATTACATGTTAGCTTGTAGACCCCAGATCTACTTCCTTTATCTACCCTCTCTTTGTTATTGCATAGCCTCGCACGCAAAGAATTATTTGTCTTAAAGGCAACATTAATGTTTTTTGACTTCATAACACTATAGATCTTATCTGACAAATAACCTACATAAGTAATACTAGATCTGTAATTGTCAGTAATCTGCGTAGGTTCTGCGGCGTAAAGCAAGCTATCCGCTATCCGCTTCCGCTTCTTTCTAACTAAACCGTTAACCATTGCTACACTGTAACCATTTGAAACTGCAATTTGATAAATAGTACTTAATTCCGAACTGTAATGTTCTTCAGAAAGAGGAACTGTTAATAATCTATGTACATAGCAATGGAAAGCAGCCAATTTATGCTGCCAAGGGTGAGTGGAAGCAGCCGGGATCACAGCATCTGTCTGCGTAGGCTTACGGTAAATTTGAAAAATATGCTTGTTATCTACTCTAGTTATTGTCAAATCCAAAAAATTTAATGAATTGTTCTCCTCTAATTCTCTCTTGAACTTTATCCTTGGATGCTTACCATTCAAGCCATTAACAAATGAATCGAGCTGTCTCATACTTCCCTTCCAGCAAATAATCAAATCATCAACATACCTATAATAATAAATAATATTATTATTACCAACAATGTACCGAGTTTCAAAATTATCCATAAAAATATCTGCCATTAGTGGACTAAGAGGAGAACCCATTGCCAATCCATCATTCTGTAAATAAAACTGCCCATCAAATCTAAAGTAGTTCTGTTTCATGCAAACAGTTATTAAATCTATTAATTCTACTACCTCCCCCGGATGTAAGCGCTTCCTTTCCAAATGATCTCTAAGAATATTTAAAGTTTCAGTGTAAGGTACATTAGTAAACAAACTATCCACATCCAAGGAAAGCAAAGTTGCATTAGGTGGCACGTTGATGTCTTTGATTTTATCTATTAAATCGGAACTATTTCTCAATGAATAACGTGGCTTAAAAGAAGATTTTACCCTAACAATTTCATTAAGTTTCTTTGCTAATTTGTATGCTGGAGCCCCCAAGTATGAGACAACTGGGCGAACCGGAATGTTATCCTTGTGAATTTTTGGTAGGCCATAAAGAATTGGTGCCTGCGGATTCATAGGTATAACATAGCTCTTTCTTTGGTCCGTTTCAAAGTTAAACGAAGTATTTTTAACAATGTTTTTTACATCTTTATGAAACCCTGCACTCTGCTTTATCAGAGTTGTCGTATAAATTACATTACATAGAATTTGATAGTTTAGATCAGAGAGCTAGATATTTCGCTTCACGTGAGGCCCATAAGAAGTACATAATTCAATGCGGTAAATTGCGTAGGCTAACGCGACAGGGTGTTGAATCTTTTTCTCAATTGAACAGTTATAATTTGGAATCTGCTAACGTCCATTCTTTCTACCCTCGAGTAAAAAAATTAAGTAATGTAGATTTTGATGAGCAAGAAGTTCGTTTGTTAGAGAAGGGTTTGAAATACAATCTACCCTCCAAAATTAATCAAAAGTTAGTGGAAGGTTTGGCGGTAGATTCTGAGGTTGCTATTGTTCGTAATGGGGGTGACTTTGGAACTAAGGTATTGGTAGCTGATGCACTTAAGAATGTGGGTGATACAGGGAGGGTTGTGGATACGGGGGATTTTTGTGCAGTGCGTTCCATTCAGCAAAAAGTCTGTGACAATGATTTGGTAGTTTCAAAGGCCGATAAGGGTAATTGCGTTGTAATTTTGGAAAGAGATCAATATAAACAAAAAGTGTTAGATATAATTCAAGGAGATGGTTTTTCTATATTGCGTAAGGACCCTACCGCAGGGTTTCATAAAGATGTAAAAAACATTGTTAAAAATACTTCGTTTAACTTTGAAACGGACCAAAGAAAGAGCTATGTTATACCTATGAATCCGCAGGCACCAATTCTTTATGGCCTACCAAAAATTCACAAGGATAACATTCCGGTTCGCCCAGTTGTCTCATACTTGGGGGCTCCAGCATACAAATTAGCAAAGAAACTTAATGAAATTGTTAGGGTAAAATCTTCTTTTAAGCCACGTTATTCATTGAGAAATAGTTCCGATTTAATAGATAAAATCAAAGACATCAACGTGCCACCTAATGCAACTTTGCTTTCCTTGGATGTGGATAGTTTGTTTACTAATGTACCTTACACTGAAACTTTAAATATTCTTAGAGATCATTTGGAAAGGAAGCGCTTACATCCGGGGGAGGTAGTAGAATTAATAGATTTAATAACTGTTTGCATGAAACAGAACTACTTTAGATTTGATGGGCAGTTTTATTTACAGAATGATGGATTGGCAATGGGTTCTCCTCTTAGTCCACTAATGGCAGATATTTTTATGGATAATTTTGAAACTCGGTACATTGTTGGTAATAATAATATTATTTATTATTATAGGTATGTTGATGATTTGATTATTTGCTGGAAGGGAAGTATGAGACAGCTCGATTCATTTGTTAATGGCTTGAATGGTAAGCATCCAAGGATAAAGTTCAAGAGAGAATTAGAGGAGAACAATTCATTAAATTTTTTGGATTTGACAATAACTAGAGTAGATAACAAGCATATTTTTCAAATTTACCGTAAGCCTACGCAGACAGATGCTGTGATCCCGGCTGCTTCCACTCACCCTTGGCAGCATAAATTGGCTGCTTTCCATTGCTATGTACATAGATTATTAACAGTTCCTCTTTCTGAAGAACATTACAGTTCGGAATTAAGTACTATTTATCAAATTGCAGTTTCAAATGGTTACAGTGTAGCAATGGTTAACGGTTTAGTTAGAAAGAAGCGGAAGCGGATAGCGGATAGCTTGCTTTACGCCGCAGAACCTACGCAGATTACTGACAATTACAGATCTAGTATTACTTATGTAGGTTATTTGTCAGATAAGATCTATAGTGTTATGAAAAACATTAATGTTGCCTTTAAGACAAATAATTCTTTGCGTGCGAGGCTATGCAATAACAAAGAGAGGGTAGATAAAGGAAGTAGATCTGGGGTCTACAAGCTAACATGTAATGATTGCAATAGTGTGTATGTGGGGCAAACGGGTCGTAGTTTTAGTACAAGATTTAAGGAACATGTTGCCTCGTTTAGGCTTAATCATCCAGATAGATCAAATTTTGCAAAACACTTATTAGAATCAAATCATTCATTGTCAGATTCAGCAGCATTTGATGTTTTGCATTTTTGTGAAAAGGGTTTACGGTTGTATGTTTTAGAGCAGTTGGAAATAATTAGGTACAACAATAGTGCTTCAATAATTAACGAACAGGTGAACTTGGTGTCGTCACCTTTGTTGCGTGTCCATTTTGATGAATAGTAAAATTGTTTTGTTAAATACATAACCCTCTTTGTTTTTGTTGTAGTCGGAAAAATTTATGAAAGTAGTTGTTGATGGCTAATTAAAATTATAAATAAGAGGGTAGTTTGATAATATACGAATGTGGGTACATTTAGTTTATTTATAGTTTTACAAATTAGTACGACGTTGGTTCGCATGTGCATCGGTTGTGCTCTAACTTTGAGAATGATCCCGTAGAGGGATCGAAACGCGCGTCAGTGTTTGTGTGGTGTTAGGATTAATTAAGTTTGTGGGATTTGTGTGCGTTTTGTGTGGTAGTAGTGGTGGGAGGGCTTGCATGCAAAACGTACATATTTCGCACAAGCTTGGTTATCTTGCACGTAAGTAGCGGAGTAGCAAGGTAAATATTTTGTGTTCATTAAGAAGGTTTAACATAATTAATGTATGTATCACCTTGTGGTCCCAACGGAAGACCAGCGCTGGCTGCAAGGCCAGCAAATGCTGAGTTGGGACCATTTTGTGACAATTTATTTATCTGCTGTTTAATGTGCCCCCCAGGAATCAGTGAAATACATGGTCTGAAAATCCTTTACTCGTCATAACTGACTAAACTTGAAAGTTCAGTTTATGATTAAAAACTAAACTAAAACTAGGTAATCTTAGAATAAAATAATTAATAAAGGAGGGGCCCCCGTGGCGTAGTACCTACCACAGACGCTGGCTGGCACTGCTCTCCACACCGGAACACAGCAGTGCAAGCACTACTGTTTAGCGGCAGGATTGGCGAGTAAAATGGTGGTACCGATCCGGACGGACCTTGCACAAGACTATCACCCGCAGACTACCACATCTTTTAATGGTAAAGCTGAAAACATATACCCCAAAGTCGGTTAAACTAATAGGCAATATTCTCCAGACGTCAACCCCATGACAACTGATTTATCTTACCCCTAGTTTCAACCTTCCATTATTCATCGAACGGTTTTTACGTCCACCGTACATTAGGGCTGTCGACATTGAGCGATCGCGTGGCTTTTGAATTGATAATTTGCTATAGCTAATACCATAATATTGCCATGAAGGTCTCGCGTAAAGAAAAATCACAGAATGTACCAGTTGCTTCTCTTCCTGCTTAGATGGTTAAAGCCATCGAGAGAATATGCGGTATAGGAATGACGTTAATGGGAATGCGTTCATTACTCAAACACTATTCTTCCTATTCGTTATTCTACACAAAATAATCCACACGACTCCAGTTTATTGCATTCGGGATTCTACACAGCCGTTATTATAACGCAATCGGGATTTTTCCTGTTCGTGATACTACACAAAATGGATTCCACACTTGCAACCCCTCTTTTGTCAAGGACCTGGACTACGTCAGGTATTCTTCAATTTGTAAATTTAATTTGTCTTTGTCTGCTGTAGTTTTCTCATAGCCAGAATTCCGTTTCAAGACTTTCATGGCCTGTTTTTCTTTCCAGTTATCCTAGTATATAAGACGAAGATTATCAAAGGCGTATTACGTTACAAAAGGCATTGTGTTGTTAGCGCACTGACATGTGTAATGAAGCCGCTATTATAAGAATTAAAATGACGCATGCGGTTGCCGATGCCCATTACAAAAGGTGACGACAGAAAAATCGCTATTCAGAACAAATTTGAAGACATTATTATCAACGGGATATAGACCGGTATCTATGTTTTATTTTGTTAACCATGAATCTTTTAAATCTGTCCAAACCACTAACCAATTTTAGCTCAATGGATTTTTAAGCAACATCATAATGAGCTGTGGTTTTCATACATCACGTGTATTTGGTAGGTACGTGTACCAAATTTCAAGCCAATTCATTGGATTGGAGAAATATCGAGTTGGATTTTTCAATTGCATCGTTTTTAAAGCTACGCCGTCTTGCTGGAAAACATAAAATTTCGGTTTAAATACCCTAGTGGTTACCTCGATTTAGCTGTGTTGACAGAGTCAAGCTTTAAACCAGATTTAGAGACTTATTTGAGATTTACGATTTGCACAAAGAGGCCTTTATTTTTGCAATTCAATTTTATTCCGCAGATACCTATACTATAAACTTACATCTCTTGGCGCGTCGAACCGTCTTAATAACAATAAAAATCTAAGTTTTGTAAAAAAAGCATTTGGCATTTGGATATCGCAAGAAATAAGGTTTGCTATTATCTTCACTGCTTCGTCTTCTAGATTAGATTTATAAACACATGTAGTACCACGTACGGTGTCGCCAATTACACACTGAATTTTGAGAGTTAGGTAGATTTTTTTTTTTTTTTTTTTAAGGAGGGTATGCTGCCGTCTTGTTCCAACGGGTCTCTCCGGTCATCATTCACGTTACAGTGCTCCGCCAGTTAACACGTCTAAATTATTTTAATAGGGAAATAGTTATAATTTAGTGCATTATGGGAAAAAGGATAGCGTTGAGGATTACGAGTATATAGCGTATAAGATAAAGAAGATGGAAAGACAATTGAAACGCGGGCGACGTCGCTATCGGCAAGATTCTAATTCGGAGCCATATCAGTATCGTCAAAACACTCACCGTCAAACACGGAAGGCTAATAGCTACCTCAAATTACACTTATTAGATTTGATGCAATATATCACCACAATACGAAGAAAAAATAGAGTGGTTTCTACTTTAAAGAACTTCACGTGTATGGTTAATAATGCGGGCAGTTTTTGGGACTGTCACTTTATTTTCTGACGTGGTATCATGCGAGTGATGCGGGCAACCTGTGGGGTTGTCACTTCACCGCGATCGTGTTCTTTGACATCATTAATATGTGAGCGAATAATAAACGATGGATTCATCAGTATTTATCACGTAGAAAGTCAATATTGCGGGCTGTCTTTGGGACAGTCACTTTACTGACTAGCGTGAACCTATATAGTGTTGCGGGCAACTGGAACGGGTTGTCACTTCACTATTAAATAATACGTATACATAAAGTAAATTAGTCGTTTTCTTACAAAGAAGATAGATGGATAATAGACAACGAAAACTACGTTAACAGTGTTGCGGGTAGTTTTGGGACTACCGCTCATTTTTAATTCTACAATCAATTACGTCACGTACAGACAATGAATATCCATTGGAATACTCGGACATCGCGTCCACGGCAGAGGAGGTTGAGGCGGACGAGCATACGGTACGCTCAGTGGTGATCGAGCCGAGCCCGTCCACCAGCGCCGCCAGCGCAATCGATCAATTATGTGATCGTGTTCCTCAAGCTCAGCTATTGCCACCTGAAGGACAGGAACCCTTAGAACCTTCGGAACCTGTTACGGAGCTAGATAAGTAGTACTATTCTAGAAATATTCGGTGATGTGATGACCCTTCAGTAGTTAAACAGTATGGTAAAGAAATTCAGGCCGATCTCGCAGTGAGGTTACAACACATTGCTCCTAATGGTCTCTCTAAAGAAACACACAAAGAAAATAAAGATACGTCAGTTGTAAAACTACTGATGAATGCTTATCGCTTATTTTGCGATAGTCAAAATCTCGACTCGGCTACTTGACGAAACTTTGTCCTCTTTAACCTAAAAAATGAAATGAAGAATCAAATACAAAAGACAAAAATCGATAAGCTTTTATTTGGTGCAGATCTTGCAGAGACCCTTAAAACCGCGAAGTCAATCACGAAATCCGGAGATGTGCTTAAATCATCGGCACCGCCTAGTAACAAACTAGCGGCTCCTAAGAATAAGACCCCACTGCAACCGAGTACTACCTTGCCACAAAGAAACAATTTAAACTGGGAGGCTCCTCCCCAGAACCGCAGGCTTCAGGGGAGCCAGCGGGGCAAGGGCCCTGCTCCGAGGACGCAGCACGCCAACTGTTCGCGGACGTCGTATGGAGCGCATCAACAACAACACCGATACAACAGCCGCCGCTAGAAGACGAATCGGTGAGTTACGCGGGTTGACTTTCCCGGTTTTACCACCAATGGTCATTATTGACTAATGACCCTGTTATATTATCATGGATAAGTGGGTATGAGATTACTATATCTCGTCCGATCGTACAGGCTCAACCTCCAATAAACAATAATCACACAATAAGAGTTTTTAATGATTCACGGTTATTCGGTTCGAATAATCACACAAACCAAGATAAATTCCACATTAAAAAATGTATTACCGATACCGATCTTGTAAGATACGGTGCTATACCTATCTGAGTGTGAGCCTTGCGACGGACAGTACCTGTCAAGTATGTTTTTAGTTCCGAAGCCGAACAGTGAACATAGATTCATTCTTAATTTAAAAAAAAAAAAAAAAAAAGTTCAACGAAATCATTAATACCGAACACTTTAAACTTGAGGACTTGCGCACTGCCCTAAAACTGGTTTCAGAAGGCTATTATATGATCACTTTAGATTTAAAAGACTCCTATTTTTTTGTACCTTTTCATAATAATTCGCGCAAATATCTTCGGTTTGAATTTAATAACAGGTTGTATGAATTTACGGTTTTACCATTTGGCCTCAGTACAGTAGTTTTCACAAAATGAAACCGGTCGTAAAACTACTCAGATTATGTAATTACCTATCTACTGTCTATTAAGAAATTAAGATGACATCTTTTTGATACGTAACACATATGAATCCTGTTTAGACAACATTCTAGCCAGTAAACAGTTGTTAACAGCACTAGGCTTCATTATTAATAAAATAATAATAATAATAATAATAATAATACCATGTAAAACATGTAAGTTTATGGGCTTCATAATAGATACGAAAAAATTCTAAATCAGCTTGCCAGTAGAAAAACATTAAAAATAAATAAAGAATTAAGTAGATCAGTTTAAAAACATTCATCGATGCAAAATCAGGGATTTTGCTCATTTAGTTGGTCTACTTATTCTGCATGCCCTGCCATAGAATACGGATGGCTCTATACTAAATATCTTAACTTAAAAGATTACCCAGATAATTATGAGAAGTATATGATCTTGCCCCAATCTCTGGTTTCTGAATTCGATTGGTGGTGTAAGGCTATCGATCAACCGGCAAATAAGATCAAATACGATGACTATTGTCTTGAAATTTTCAGCGACGCTTCTACTACGGGGTGGGGAGCCGCCTGTGGTGGGGAGACTGCAAGTGGCCCCTGGTCTGCGGAAGAAGGCAGCAAGCATATCAATCACTTGGAAATATTAGCTGCTTTCTTCGGCCTAAAAGTGTTTGCCAAAACATTGTCGAATCACCAAATTTTACTTCGTGTTGATAACACTACCGCGATTTCTTACATAAATCGAATGGGGGGCGTGCAGTTTCCTCACCTGACGCGAGCTGCAAAGGATTTATAATAATAATAATAATAATAATTTATTTCAGACTGAGTCCATAAAATGGTTAGTGGTACAATAAATCAATTATGATTATGGCAATGGTGCGAATCCAGGAACATAATTGCATATGCATCATATATTAAGTCCGCTGACAATAGCGTGGCTGATACTGTCACGTCGTTCACACCCAGACATTGAGTGGGAACGGAGCAATGTAGTTTTTCAGAAAATTATTGATAAATTTGGAATTCCAGATATACCTCTTTGCCAGTCGACTGAATAGTAAATGCGATAAGTATGTGTGTCCTAGTATCGGGATCCCGACAGATCCCGACGCGTTTGCCACTAATGCCTTATCATGGTCGAAGTTTTTCTTTTACGCGTTTCCTCTTTTTACAGTGATTTTGAAATCATTAAGGAAAATCATTAGAGATTTATAACGCTACATGAATCCCTTTATGGCCAACCTAGCCATGGTATCCCTTATATAAAAGGATGCTTGTATCGAAATCTTTGTTTTTTGAACCTAGAAACGATTTGATTTTGTGTCATTCCAGCGACCGCAGTATACACCACCGGCTTACCCTGTCTTGTCCGCGAGTCACTACTAAGAAAAAACGTCCCAGCAGAGTATATCAATATTATGCTAGCTTCTCTTTCAGAAAGTTCCATGAAGCAATACGATTCATGTCTAAGAAAGTGGTATCAATATTGTAATTTACCTACACGGTATTCAGTTATTCGAAACATCAATTTCTCAAATAATATTTTTCCTGACAGAGCTATTCCACGCTGGGGCTCAATATAGTACTTTAAATAGTTATAGATCGGCAATATCCCTTATTCTTGAAATGCAGGTAGGCAGCGATGAACGCATTAAACGCTTCTTCAAAGGTTTTTACAGACTGCGCCCACCGTTGCCGAAATATAATTACACCTGGAATACCTCCATTGTTTTGGATTCATTAACTTCTTGGTATCCCAACGAAGACCTAACTTTAGATAAAATCACTAGTAAACTAGTTACTCTTCTTGCTCTTGTCACTGCTCACAGAGCACAAAAACATTGAGTAAGGTTCTCGTTAGCAACATTGAGTTTCAGTCAGACAGAGAACTTATTAAAGTCCCTGATTTTATAAAGACTTTTATAAAGATTTTATCTTGCCTTACTTTAAAGAAAAACCGGAAATCTGCCCGGTAAAAACATTAAATGTTTACCTGGCTAAGACAAAGTTGCTACGCGGTGATCATCTGCCCCTTTTCCTAATACTTAAGAAACCTCATAAATCGGTGACTTCTCAGACGATAAGCCACTAAAATAAATTGACCTTAAAAGAATGTGGTATAGACATCACAATGTTTACCGCCCATAGCACGCGTCACGCTGCAACCTCCAAGGACACAGCTTGGGAGAACTTAGACCTCATTAGAAAAACCGCGCGTTCTTCTCACACATTTCGTAAATTCTACGATAAATGTATAAAAGAGACTGATGATTCATCCTTTGCTAGAAGTATTATGTCTACCCAATGACTTAAAGGATTGATTAAGCTATAACTAAATAATTAGTATTATTACATATATGGTAGAAGTTCGAATATTTACTTTTCCTAAATTAGTAAAGTACAGTAAGTGTTTGTGTGGATAAATGATTTTTATACTTACGATATTTTATGGGACCTCTCAAGATCTACATGTGTTTATAAATCTAATCTAGAAGACGAAGCAGTGAAGATAATTATTGATTAAACGAACTTACCCTACGTGAAGTTCTATCATAATTATCTGAGCTGCTTCGTCGAATAGATTAGACTCCCACCCTCCCATTTACTGTTACCCAAAGCATAAAATATCTTAAAAATCATTACAGAAACTCTAAACTAAATGATGACCGGAGAGACCCGTTGGAACAAGACGGCAGCATACCCTCCTTAAAAAAAAAAAAAAAAAAAATCTACCTAACTCTCAAAATTCAGTGTGTAATTGGCGACACCGTACGTGGTACTACATGTGTTTATAAATCTAATCTATTCGACGAAGCAGCTCAGATAATTATGATAGAACTTCACGTAGGGTAAGTTCGTTTAATCAATAATTATACGGATGTGCAATGTTTCGAATGTGTTGTCAGGTTTATTTGTCTACCTCTCAACTCGCGCAGAAGCTCGACTCGGGAAATATTTTCAGATTAGCCTTGTGTGGCTGCCGGCTTTGAAAATTTAAAATAAAGACGTGAAAATATGAAATTGGCGCAGCGCTGTAAAATGATACATTGTAAAGACTTTGCTAGCGTATGTTAACACCGTCAAAACGCTTTGGGAAAATCTTGTGCAAATTTTAGAATTTTGACCGTTGTACTTTAATAGCCGCAGTTTTCTTTTTCTTTTAGTATCCTACTATCCTACTATTTACAAAAGAAAGTTTGTAATGGATGTTTGGACGTTTGTTGCTCTCTCGTGGAAAAACTGTTGAACCAATTTTATTGAAATTTGGTGCAGAGATAGTTAACGTCCCGGGGACGGATATAGGATAGTGTTTATCCCGGAATACCGCATACCGCGGGATTACCGATAAGAAAATTCTGCGCAGATGGAGTCGCAGGCAACCGCCAGTACTAACTACTGCAAATGCACAAGCTTATGTAGATTGTATGGATGTTTGTTACTCTTTCTTACCCATTAGGGGCACCTTTTTATTTATTTATTTATTTATTAGCCTTTTTATTCCGAATTCGCTACATTTTCTATTCAATTTTATATGTTGTTGTTGTTATTTATTAAATTGTCGCGCAATTCGGCGTGCCTCATGGCATAGGCCTCCTCCGTGTATTGGAGGGTTTGGGCTATAGTTCCCACGCACGCCCAGTGCGGATTGGGAACTTAACACACACCATTGAATTTCTTCGCAGATGTGTGCAGGTTTCCTCACGATGTTTTCCTTCACCGAAAAGCTCATGGCAAATTTCAAATGTAATTTTCGCACATAAATTCCGAAAAACTCAGAGAGAGCCCGGGATTTGAACCCACGACGCTCTGCTTGAAAGGCCACAGGTCAAACCACTAGGCTACCACGGCTTTTTTTTTTTCATCATTAGGGGCACCTAGTTGGTATTAAATTCAACTTTATAGTCGTAGGTCTACGCATTCCTGAGAAAAATGGCCACACGGGCACACGGGTGACAGATGGACCGTCAGACAACTAAGTAATCCTGTAAGAGATCTGTTTTTTCTTCTAAGTTAAGGAGCCCTGTAAACGTATTTTGCATTTGGCTCTTGCCAGGTTTTGATTCAATAAATTCTCAATTTATAGTACCAGGCCATAATTCATAATTCACACAGGCACAGAAAGATAGAAAGTAAATACATAATATATAAATAAATAAACACAAAATATTTACCTTGCTACTCCGCTACTTACGTGCAAGATAACCAAGCCTGTGCGAAATATATACGTTTTGCATGCAAGCCCTCCCACCACTACTGCCAAACAAAACGCACACAAATCCCACAAACTTAATTAATCCTAACACCACACGAACACTGACGCGCGTTTCGATCCCTCTACGGGATCATTCTCAAAAAATAAATGAATACATAACAAGTGCAAATGAAGATTGCACATCGGTTTTGTCGACTAATTATGGCTCCGTATAGCGTTGTCTCGCTTTAACTTACGTGACGCCAACTGTCTCTTTCCTTACAATCTTTAAGGCCGGGTCACAGTATAATATATAAGCTAAAGCAGTAGGGAATCTACGAACAAAACGGTCGAAACGAACGCACACATAGACGCGTGCTTTTACACGGCTCCTAAGCGGATCTCGCGGTGCTGTCAGTCGCGCGTGGCGCATTGAGACGAGCGGCCTTTTTTTCGTTTTAAATATTTATGCCAAGAGCGTATTGCGCAGTGTACGGCTGCTTGAACTCGGCTTCTTCAAAACCGAAATAAACATAAAT
This sequence comes from Pandemis heparana, assembly GCA_963854515.1. Classification (NCBI taxonomy): domain Eukaryota; kingdom Metazoa; phylum Arthropoda; class Insecta; order Lepidoptera; family Tortricidae; genus Pandemis; species Pandemis heparana. Next base: position 1,527,251 of record OY978031.1, on the reverse strand, counting down.
TGCAAATTAGCTTTATTAATTTACAAAGAACTAGAAAAAAACAGTTTTATAGTGCCGTGTCCATGTCTCCCAATAGTTTATTTAAGAAAGCTACTCACGTGGATGAGAATTTTTATACAATAAAATTAAATAACAGAGCTTTCCGAACGTGTCGTAGTAGGCGAAAGAATTTTTCAGTAAGTAATATAGGTATAATTACCTACCGACAAATAAAAAATCTTAAACTGACTTCAGTCTTTTTTTAAATACCCTATTATATTTAAAAAATTGTTAATTCATTCGATTATTATTTAATTAATATAGAATCCATATAAACGTTTGTTTCTCTTTTACACAAATTAGGTATAGGTGCCAACCCTAATACTCTTAATTAAGTGTAGCTAGTTACTCCAGAACAGGCCTTACCAGATGATATTATAGCGCTAACTAGACAAAAAACTTTTCAATTTAACAAAAATTTAATCGACAACCCTAACGCTTTATTGGAGCGTACCTAGGTACTTATTTCAAAAAGTAAGCCTATCTTCCCTACTGCTTTAGCTTATATATATACTGTGGTCGGGTACTGTAATTTCGAACATTAATTCATAAATCTCAGAGGTTCGAATATACAATAGGCTTTACATTAGACAGATTGATCATTATCTGCCAATGACATCCAGACAGAAAATTACGGCCTATTCACAATCCCTCTAGTAACGCGCCCACGTGTCTGAAACATATAATCTGAGTTATTCAGCTTGATTTGATATAACCTTGTCCTTAATATCATAATGTTAGACGTGTGTCGATATTTTCTTGTGATCCTACAAGTACCTACGGTCGGCCAAATAAATGGTTTAGCTCTTAGTGATACAAACAAATAGAATACAGTAGGTAAATTATTTTATTTATTTATTTATTTAAAGCCTTTTTTGTTCCGAATTCGCTACAATTTCAGTAAGTACATATTGTTGTTGTTGTTGTTGTTGTAGTTTTATTTTTATTTTTATTAATTGTCGCGTAATTCGGCGTGCCTCATGGCATAGGCCTCCTCCGTGTATTGGAGGGTTTGGGCTATAGTTCCCACGCGCGCCCAGTGCGTATTGGGAACTTAACACACACCATTGAATTTCTTCGCAGATGTGTGCAGGTTTCCTCACGATGTTTTCCTTCACCGAAAAGCTCATGGCAAATTACAAATGTAATTTTCGCACATAAATTTCGAAAAACAGAGGTGCGAGCTCGGGATTTGAACCCACGACGCTCTGCTTGAGAGGCCACAGGTCAAACCACTAGGCTACCACGGCTTTTTTAACAATACAATTACTCTTTATTGAACACCACAAATCAGTACAAAACAATACAGAAACAAAGAACATAGTATACATTAGGCGGTGATAAATGTCACTTTTCGTCCAACTTCCTGGAAAAAGATAGCTAAGACAAGTGGTGTCAATAATAGTACATTGTGCACCGATGGTGGTAAGAAGGGGATTGCTAACGAGAGTCTATTAATGACACGAGTTTGTAATCCCCTTACTGCCCGTAATACACTTAATGTTTTTCGTCACATTTGCGAGTAAATAGAAAAAATACAAAAACAAGCCCAGATCTTCAAAATTACCCAAAAGCTGTCGCCATCAACATTTTTAGTGTCAATAGTGTCAAAATGTCATCAGCCATGTTGGTGACTTTAGCCTCTCATGCTTTTTAACATACATTACACAAATCACGTCTTTATCCCCCTTACGCCTTACAGGGTAGACAGCCTGAGCTAACAACACCTAAAGACGATTAGCATGGTTGTAGGCAAACAGAAAAGGGGCTTTTTAGCAATTTTAAAATACCCTCAATTGACATAATAATATTCTTTTCCAATAAATGCCTTCCCACAAGCCCAATAATCTTAACGTCACGAATCGAAACCCCGGACTCAAGGGGGGGGATTTACGGTGTCCCACCGAGGAAGTGATTTGCGGCCTCGGCCCGCTCTAAATCAAAGCACCTGGGTCCCCCGGGCCGCTTGGCATACCTACTGCTTGAACTGTATGGACTATTAGAACTACACTCTTCAAAAATGTCTAAGGATATTTTTTGGGCCATTCCCTTTTAAGGCGCTGTCAACAGCAAATGACCTTGAGCAGCGCCACTCTTCACACATACGGTTCGCGTGCCTGTGAGTGAAAGAGAAGAAACTATTCCGGCAGCTTGGCGCGCGTCTAAAATCTTGCAAATAAGACACAAATAAGAAGAAATAAAAAAAGTGTGGATTATTTGTGAAATATGACTCGTTAGCCGTGTAGGTATGAATATGTTGACTTCATGTTTTTAATTGCAGACCCATACGTCGAAAAAATAAAGACATAGAACCGTTTAATGATGATTTTAAGACCAATCTTTGCAATTAATTTCTATCGAGCCGATTTTGTTCCAAACAATTTTAATACTACTACAACGCCTTTCCTTACGCCCTTTTCCCTAAACATAGCCTTAAGGTACTCGTAAACGTAAGGTTACCTTAGGCTCTGTCTACCCTGTAAGGGATAAAGACGTGATATATGTATGTATCAATTTAATCGTATACAAAGATTTCCTACAAATTGTAAAAGCCGTTACAATCACAAAGGGACGCAGCAATTATTTAAAACAACATTTATCGATAACGGACATTTTTCAACCAATCCACGGCATTGTCCAGCTTTCGCGTACAATCACGCTCAAAAGCGTTATCAGAACAAAATGGCGCGCATCCGTCCGTGTTATCGCGAATACATTTTTGTGCTGGAGTGTACTAGTGCTGCGAGGTATCGACAAAGTGTCGATAGTTGGCCGGTGGAAAACTTTGACTGTAGCTCCAGTTGTTTAAGCTGTCCGCTGTTTGTTAGCCAGTTAGTTACTGTACTGTTTTATAGGTAGCAAACTTGGGTAGTAAAACTATGAATTTATTGTCTTTTAAGAAGATTTTACTATCTTGGTTATTGGTCGTAGTCGTTTTAATAACTTGAATATTAACAGTAAACTTTTTAACGACCACACTGGATATATCTTTTCGTTATGCAAGTGATTTTAATACTATCAATATCGTATAAGTGCCGGCACGTAAGTCTAGCGATGACCTTGTAAGCGCAGAAGTATAAAATACGGTATCCGTGGGTGCGCCGATCCCCTCCACGTGAGTCGTCATCGCTAGACTTACCTGCCGGCACGTATACCTACTAGGTTTCAAGAATGAGTGGTACAAATAACGAAATTTTGAAATTAGTGTACGACGACCTCACGGAGGGATTTAAAAGACACTGTGCATCCTTGCACCGATCCGACAATAGGCACCTAACATGAAAAAGGACTGGGCCTTGCGTAACGTATCGTCATTTTATTTTTACGTTTAATTTTATCTTTATCTTTTTACAATTTTGTTTATATACATTTTACTTTATTTTATTTTTGTTTTATGTGATACAAATTGTACAATGAGTTTTTTTTGCCTGAATAAATAACTAATATTATTATTAAGAGTTTTTAATGATTCACGGTTAAGTTCATTCGAAATATTATAAACGGGATTTCTTCAGTCTACCCGTGATCATGATGCATGCAACTGTATCGAAATATCGGGTGCTCAATAAAGGTAATCGCGGTTCACATCCCGTTTATAATATTTCGAATAATATTATTATTATTATAAAGAATGTAATGATCGAATCTTATCATATTGTACACGGTAAAAACAATAAACGATGCTTTTTGGGCACACTTTTGAAGTGCCTTAATAGAATACGTGATACAATATAAGTTATCACGTCAAAAATCCACCAATTTCTTATTTATCGACAACGAGAGTATCGATACCATAACATCACAAGCCTGTACAATGTAACTGTTACAATCAAATTTCATTGTTGTGCGGGACTGTATTTTAGAGCTTATGGGTCGCGTTGACAATAAAAATACAAATTATTTTAACCACAAAAAATGTGACGCAGCAACGAATATAGGCATTTTTAAGTAAGATAAAGTTAAAAACAAACAAGCAACCAACCAGCCAACTTCCTGCTGCAACATTCCCTGAGCAATACAATTTAGGGATCTTTAAAAAGAGAGCCTGTTCTTGAAAGGGTCGGCAACGCAGCTGTGATTCCCCAAGTCTTGCAGGTGTCCATGGGCGATGGTGATTACTTTCCATCAGGTGACCCGTCTGCTCGTTTGCCCTCTCTTATATAAAAAAAAAAAAAAAAAGCGGGTCACCTGATGGCAAGTGAGCATCACCATAGACACCCACTGCAAATTGTTATCTTGCTTAATACCTGTGTCCTGTCAATCGTTCTAAGATCAACTGGAAGAAATCCCTTGTAGGGATAAGTTCGCCTTTGTACATTTTTGTTGTCCTGTATTTACCTTTCTCATGTGTTTTATGTACAATAAAGAGTTATACATACATACGTACATATTAGCGCTGCCGGCGGGCGTTCACGGTGCCACCAGTTAGTTATGTTATGTACATTTTAGTTATGACCAAAAACAAAATGACTAACGATTATTATGACCAATGAAAATATGGGATAAAAAGGGACCCGCTTGGCCTTTTACCATCTCCGCGGAAAGAGCAACACTGGTACATTCTATCCCCCTTATTCATAAACGCACTATAGGCCTCTGTTAACTTAGTAATCGTTTGTCCTTATCTGTCACTTTGACATTTACCTTTCACAGATAGGGACAAACGATTACTAACTTAGCAGAGGCCTATAGTGCGTTTATGAATAAGGGCGTACGTTTTTTTTTTCAGACAAGCATGGAAGTAAACTCTTTATTGTGCAAAATAAACAAACATACAACAAAATAACTTTTGAGTAACACATGCACCAAGGCGGACTTATCCTTTTAATTAAAGGAAGCAAGTAATGCAATTTTGTATGTTACGGCAACTGAAGTAGTTAGCGTATAGTATCTTGGGATATATACTTTGGCAGGATTTGAACCGGTGCACTCACAGTGCATTAGCATTGCTGATTAGTAGAATACATTTATAACATTGCCTGGTTCGTTGAACTTTGGTTCCGTAACTGTAACGGATATATTACGTGTGTATGTTTGTGTCTCAGTCCTAAACTAAGCAAAGCTTGTACTAAGGGTACCAGGCAACGGATAAACATACATATAATTAATGTAGATAAATACATACAACATCCATGACTCGGGCACAAACATTTTGTATTCATTATACAAATGTCTGCCCCAACCGGGATTCGAACCCGGGACCTCTAGCTTCATAGTCGGGGTCACTAACCACTAAGCTATCTGGTCGTCTAACTCTCATTATGTATGTAGGTATGTATTGTATTGCTTTATTGCACATAAAACACATGAAAAAGGTAAATACAGGACAACACAAATGTACAAAGGCGAACTTATCCCTACAAGGGATTTCTTCCAGTTGACCTTAGAACGATTGACAGGACACAGGTATTAAGCAAGAGTAGACACACAGAAAAAGTAAAAGAACTGATCGAATCCTAAAATAATCCTAAATGCCTAAATTTTAAATAATGTAAGATTTAATTTAATAAACTACACATATTATATGGATAGGGAACAGGTTTTTAAAAGTCAAAAGAGGTGCATTAGGGCAATGTTTGGCCTAACCCCATTAGACAGTTGCAGGCCATACTTTATAAAACACTAGCTGTTGCCAGCGACTTCGTCTGCAAAGAATTCGTTTATCGCTATCCCGCGGAAACTACGCAATTTTCCGGGATAAATAAGCCTATATGCTATTCCAGACTTTTCTCTATCTATGCGCCAAATTTCATCGAGATCCGTTGGGCCGTTCTGGCGTGATTGAGTAACAAACAAACAAACATCCATCCATCCATCCATCCATCCATCCATCCATACTTTCGCATTTATAATATTAGTTAGATAATATCTTGTCATTTCCATGCATTTATATATATGAGATGGCTACGTTTGTTAAAGGTAACTCTGATATATTTCAACAAAATATAAATAGCATATACATCATTAAGACCACGAGATAATAACACAATTAAAAGCCAATTCTCACACACTGCACTTCTAAGGAAAAGTGTATTTGGTATGGCACCTAAAATCTATAATAAGATACCGAAGGCAATTAGGGACATAAATATGAATAGGTTTAAGCGAGAGTTGTTGAAATTATTGTACAAAAAATGCTATTATAATATTAATGAATTCTTAAATGACATGGGTAATGAATTGTGATAACATGTACTAATTTAATTATACTATAATTATTTTTAACCGTTGTGCTGTGTAGATGTATTATTATGATTTGTACGCCGAAAGGCACAACATGACGGACTCTTTTGTGACTGGAACAACTTTGTAATGTAATTATTAACTCATGTTTATGCAAATAAATTATCTCTATCTATCTATCTATCTATCTATCTATCTATCTATCTATCTATCTATCTATCTATCTATTAGATAACATTATTGTTGTTATTGTTGTTGTTATGGTATTTTTGTTCGCAAAAAGAGGGGTTTTATAAGTTTAACGTCGACGTTTTCTCTGTGTGTGTGTATGTCTGTATGTGGCATGTAATATGTATCTCAATCCAGGTATGTACGAGCATGAACTATAATGTATGTGTCGAATTTCATCTAAATCCGTCCAGCTATTTAAACCCATAACCAAATACTCACTAAATTAGAGGAAATAAACTCAACTAAAGTTAAAAACTTTAACCAAATACCTAGAGCCGTCGAAACCTGAAAGTGCTCTGTAAAATCCACACTTCAGAAATAATTTACTCTACCGACGTACAAATTTTCACGCCCGCCGCTCGGTCTAGCAATCCGAGTATACAATAACAATATTACCAACTGCACCGAAGCAAGTAATGCTATTCGAATCATACTTAAAAAAATACAATGAAAAAACACCCTTAACACCAGCGCACAAGACACAGTTCCCCTTGCACGGTGTAACGGAACGCGCTGTTCCGCGAATTACAACCATGTGATATGGTATTTAAGGTGCAATTTGTTATGCAAATGATGCAGCGTAGTGCTGCAACGGAGTTGAGATTCTATCTCGACGTTTTTAAAGCGCAATTTGGCTTGAATATGCGGTTATTAAGGCTTTCCTGGAAAATTTCAGTGCGAAGTTGAAAATGTAACGTTTTGTAGAAATTTTCATAGTTTGCTTTTAAATGTACGAATTAAAGCGAAAATCCTTTGGGGAAGTGAATATTTTGTTATTTTCCGTGGAAATTGGGGATCTTTCACTACAAAGTATTCCTAAATCTGATATTTATATCTGTAATATATTTCTTTGTTAAATTCCGTGGAACTGAATTTACTTCCATGCTCTAGGAGCAAAAAAAAATTGAGAGTGCCTCGAGCACCTCTATAACTGACGAGCATAATATATAAAGACATTCTAGTATGTGGATGAAGCGAAGGCTAGGTATGTTAGGATCGTAGCAAAATGGAACAAAGTAGTCTCTCCCTACCCCTATGGGAAAGAGGCGTGACGGTACGATATATCAATTTACTAGCTGCTGCCAGCGACTTCGTCCGCAAAGAATTCGTTTTTCGCTATCCCGCGGGAACTACGCAATTTTCCGGGATAAAAAATAGCCTATGTGCTATTCCAGACTTTTCTCTATCTATGTGCCGAATTTCATCCAGATCCGTTGGGCCGTTCTGGCATGATTGAGTAACAAACAAACATAAATCCATCTATCCATCCATCCATCCATCCATCCAAACTTTCGCATTTATAATATTAGTAAGATTTTAACTTTATTGGAAAATAAAATAAAATTTGGAACCAACTTTTTCGGGACCAAAATTCACTTCCATTTCTTTCATTGCAAATCATTACAGATGTTAGTACCCAATTAAAAAAAACCTTTTATACTCACTAAACTAGTAAGATACAATCATGAACGTATTGAAAACTGAGAATTTTATGTAAAACCATTTTATACCATCTGCATTCTGCATCCGCCATCTTGTATTTTTTTCCATACAAGTTCACGTCCAACCACCTTGACCCCTGGGAGTTCAAACTGCAAGCGATACGCTCTGGCATTCCGTAGTTACCTACGATCCCAGAGGTCAGGTTACGGTGGACAGGTCTCCATGTAACTCAATAAGAGAAGCCTTATGGCGTCTTGTTGTTTGCTACTTGGCTGATTTTGATTTGTACCAGATAATTGAGGGTGGTAGGGTCTTGTGAAGAGTCCGCCCAGATCACTACCCCCGTCTTACTCTATAATCCTGTCAAGCAGCTGTGCCTGCGTTGCTGTTTTTCGCCGTGGAATGGAGTAGTGGGTAAATATTCAGCGTTTTTTCAGCGGTTTTTTTTCGTCATTATCGTCTTTAAGTAACTTTTTATGACAACGAAACACAGTATCGATGCTGCATTTAGCTTATCCAAAGTTGTTACGGCTTGTTCTTCTGTTAGGATAATAATTGTAAGACGACAATGACGCATCAACCGAGCGGTCGACACGCTTGAATATTGGGCCGAGTACAATTACAATAACCCTTTATTGAACACCACATAATATATAACAATCAAAACAGAAAAAAAGCCTCATATCTGTATGATACTTTTAATTAGTAATAAGGTAACAATAGGCAATACAATCTTGTGCACAATGTATACAATGTGAAGTTTTAATATCTTCTTCGATTTATAATCCTACTACTATTATAAAGGCGAAAGTTTGTAAGTATGGATGTATGGATGTATGGATGTTTGTTACTCTTTCACGCCAGTACGGCTTAACGGATCTGGATAAAATTTGGAACAGACATAGTTTATGATTTGGAATAACACATAAGCTACTTTTTATCCCGGAAAATTGCGTAGTTCCCGCGGGATAGCGATAAACGAATTCTTTGCAGACGAAGTCGCGGGCAACAGCTAGTATAGAATAATTTCTAAGGTTTAACGCGAAGCTGCGTTTCAAAGCTTGTGATAATAATACACACACAAACACATCACATCTATACCTACCCCTTATAGGTTAGACAGGTAAGGTACAAGACCTAAAGGCTTAGCATGGTTACGAGTGAGTGGGAGAATCAAAATGAAGGGTAGCCACATCGCCTATAACACGATTTCTAAGATTACAACAAATTATGACACAAAAAAGCCACTTATGACCAAATGCCCGCGCGTTCCCATGCCTGGGTTCAGTGGGGTGCAAGCCGAAGGTCGCAAGCGGAGCGCGACGGAACCCGATATTAATATTAAAGCCCGTGGGAAGAGAGCCACGGTCACAGATGCACCACTTTGTGGGGTTATTTGCAGGGGAATAAAGTGGTTTGTACGCCTGATTGGTACTCGTAATAGAAAAGGTTTTAGTTCAATAATTAATTAAGTCTAGATGTTATACTGAAAAATTAGCACACGCACACGTGTAAGACGGCCCATACGACACATGCGTGTTTTTTTTTTTCAAAATGCCTCGCATGACTGTTGCGCAAAAAGAAAAATGTCCAAGACTTTAAAAATTACTAATCAGTTATTGGTCCAGCCATAAAAATGTCCAACTATACAAATATCCGACCAGATACATGACCAGCTATAATAACGTCCAGCTATCACACTAATATTATAAAGGCGAAAGTTTGTGAGTGTGTGTGTGTGTGTATGTTTGTTAATTCTTCACGCGAAAATAAAATTAAAATAAAAAAAATTGAAACGGAGATAGCTAGATTATTACGTAGGCTACTTTTTATCCCGGAAAATTGTATAGTTCCCGCGGGATAGCGATAAACATGTCAAAGGTCGTAGCTGCATAGACGCAACGTAAATAAAAGGCCAAGGAGCCAGCTGGACTAGCGAAGTAGTTCATGCGTCAAAAAAAATATGTCAAAAAAATATCTGTCCTGCCATTAAAAAAGTTTGCCCACCACTGGTTTAAAAAGTGACCAAGGAGAGAGCAACGAGAAACAAGAAAAAGTTGATCTACCAAATTAAGTCATTAAAGACATAATTAAATGATAAAAGAACATTATAATAGAAACTATCTTCACAGTTAGTCTACAGATCCTTTTTTACGAGCACTTTAGAAAGAAATCAATCTCAAGTAACCCCAACGCACCGAATCATCCGTGAAACGAAATTCATTATGACATTTCGCTTTACCACAAAAAAAGGCCGTCATCATTAACCATCATATCTCAAAAACCAACAAACCAATTCTGATGAAACTTTGCAGTTTTATGGGTAATATATTTGGGTATGTATATGTGAAATTTGGGGCAAGTGGGAGTTGAGGGAGGGGAGTAATTAGGTAAAAAGTGAGGTCGTTAAAAAACACAAAGGAGTGGGCAGCCGAGCGAGCATCCTTAACGCGGTTACCCGCTGTCGTACGTCCGTTTTGTAGGAAAACATTTATAGGTTACGACTTAATTAAACCATTTAGGAAACCAGGGGGCTTACCATGACGCCCTAAAGCCGACTCAGTTCAAGTTTTAGCTGTCACTTTTAGTATGAATCTGACAGCGAGCGAACCTAAACTGAATCGCATTAAGACTTCATGGTAAGGCCCCAGGGAGGTCACCATGACGTCTTAGTTTAAGCTCGCTGTCAGATCCATACTAAAAATGACAGCTAAAACATGAACTGGGTCGGAATTGAATCGCTTTATAACGTCATGGTGAGGCCCCTGATAGCCTGGTGGTTAGAGAACCTGACTACGAAGCTTGAAGTCCCGGGTTCGATCCCCGGTCGGGGCAGATATTTATTATTTTGTGACATTTTCAGCTTTTAATGTAAACTTGCCTTCCTATTCACATAAAAAAAAACTTTTTTACTGTCTCAATACACAGATATACATAATTATATATTGTCTCTGTGTGCATTTTTATCAAATCTATCTCCAGCCTTTATACGTCCCACTGCTGGGCACAGGCCTCCTCTCAGAGGGGTCAAATAAATGATGAAATTGATTGATTGATTGAATAAAAAACTTCTGTCATTTATGTCAATAATGACGTAAGTTTATGTTAAATGTAAACAAATACGCGCTTGACACAGTTTAATAATCGTACCGTGATCGTGTCGTGAGGTATAAAAGGCGTTAAGGAGTGCTCAGCCAAGCGTGAATCCTGGTATCAGCCCAAGGTCGGCCATTGTATCGCGCCCTTACCCGAGCAGTGTGGCCGCTTCTTTATAAGGTGTTGCCATACTGTTTTTTTTTTTTTTATAAAACGACTTTTTTATATGATAAGGAAGACAAACGAGCAACCTAAAAACTATTGACAAAATAGTCATTGACAATACGAGACAATATTGATTTGACGAAAGTATCATCTTACAAAAACTCACTTAGCAAAATGATCAATTAGCAAACACTACATTGGCAAAATGTGTTAAATAATTAAAGTGACAATTGACCTTTTTTTCCATTTCACCATTGTAAATTTCAAAATTTATCGTACGCGTGCACGGTTTTTTCAGATTGTTATAAAAAAATAATCCTAACCTAACCTTACCAAGTCGCTCCCGCCGAATAGGCCTTGCTTTAAATAGGTAGGTAGTGTAAAAGATGTTTTTTTAGACCAATAGTAGTTTTGTCTGATAACTCAGGTGCTGAATGTTAATTTTGCCAAATAATTATTCATAAAAATGTTAATTTAATTGTTGATCATTTTGAAAAGTGAGTCATTTGTTAAATGATCAATAAAAATTGGTAAAACCTTTTTTTGCAAAATGTTGTTTGTATGTATGTATGTATGTAAACTCTTTATTGCACATAAAAATTTAAAAATACAGAAGTACACAGAAAATAGTAGGTACAAAGGCGAACTTATCCCTAAGAAGGGGTTTGTCAAAGTATAACTTTGACAAATGACTTTCGGTCAAATGGAAGGACACCCATAGACAACTCTAAAATATTGCAGCGTTGCCAGCCTAGAGGGCTAAAAATACCTCATGTGCTAGTAATTTCACCGGTTGTCTTAATCTCCACGCTGGGAACGCAGCAGCGCAAGCACTGCTGCTTGGCGGGAGGTCCTGCCGCCCACAAAACTAGCACTACTAGGATCACAGCATACTTTAATATTGTACAAATCTTACTAATATTATAAACGCGAAAGTATGGATGGATGGATGTTTGTTTGTTACACAATCACACTATAACGGCCCAACGGATCTGGATGAAATTCGACACATAGATAGAGAAAAATCTGGAATAACGCATAGGCTACTTTTTATCCCGGAAAATTGCGTAGTTCCTGCGGGATAGCTATAAACGAATTCTTTGCAGACGAAGTCGCTGGCAACAGCTAGTGTTTTTATATCTTAGTTCTGATTTAATTATGAATAAATCACTTCCAAACTAATTTTAACATAAAAAATTAACGATATATGCGATTAACTTGTCACTATAAATTTGCAAGCAAGTGTATTTTATGTATGTGAAAGAGCAACAAACACAAACAGGTACTAAAAACTTCGGATGAAACGTGGTACGTAGAATGTTGATGTATGGCCCATATTCCTTTGCCATTTTCAATTTAAAAACTTACACATACCAACGGCCGTAAACGTAACGTCTTTGTCCAACGAAGCGTGGCAATGTCTACACTCGTCACTATCTAGGGAGGGCAGGAAGGACAGAAGGAACTACGCATCGATAAACAGGTAGGGACTTATGCCACACCGTAAAAGTAAAAAAATATATAAGCACTTTAACATCATCCATATTTTCTTCCATGCTGGTCTTGGAGTGAAACATTGAAAGTACCAGTTAGGCGATGCTAGCAACCACTATTTTTTACCCTTTCCACCTATACGCTCACGACCATGCTAAATGTGGCCTTAAGGTCTTGTTACTTTAGGTTCTGTCTACCCCGGGATAAAGACGTGGTTTATGTATGTACTAGCTGTTGCCCGCGACTTCGTCTGCAAATAATTCGTTTATCGCTATTCCGCGGGTTAAAAAGTATCATATGTGTTATTACAGACTATAATCTATCTATGTTCCAAATTTCATCCAAATCTGTTTAGCCGTTCTGGCGTGAAAGAGTAACGAACATCCATCCTCACAAACTTTCGCATTTATTATATTAGTAGGATGTATTGTAACAATAAACCTCGTTCAATAAAACACGCTGGGCAGATTATAATGCTTTATATCGACACAGTAAATTCAGAGCAAACAAACAGATATTATCCCTTGCTTATCGTGACAACCGTACGGTTTGACATTTCTCTTGCAACTGCCGGGCGGCCGCGCGTTCCGTTCAAATTTAATCAAAATTACTTTTTATTGTCTAAATGTATGTATTTCTATTTTTATTACCTTCAATATTTATTAATTATCAATGTATTTTATTTTATTATTACGGGCTGATGCAGCAGCTAACAGGCGGCCACCCTGCAATCGGAATGACCCCATTCCGATCCGACTCGGCCATTCTCCAGTAGGGGTATGACCTCATACTAGGTGAACATTAACAATTATTCTTATAAATTAATAGATTTATCTGAATCTTATTACACTTATCTATTCACATTCGAAAATAGTTCAACAAAAGAAAATTATCACTATTCAGGTAAACAATCAAGTTGTGCATTCTATTTAATCATTTGTATACAAATAAATTGAGACAAAATACGCTTTTACAGTAGCCATTTGTATCATAATTAATTATTATTATTTTTCTCAATAATCACCGTGGTTTTGTTTCGATCAACACATAAAATAAAGTGTCATAACTATCATTTTTAACGTTGAATTAAGGCCACCCGAGAGCCACACACATAACTTCCGTCTAGCCATCCGCAAGCCACGGCATGCTTGTGCTGTAACACCCACGGTTGGTGCCGTGCAACCATCCGCAGGTCACGGTTCACCAGCTCACCCTCTGTCATTTTTCCGCAAATGTTCATCTTCAATTCAATCAATCGATCCAATGACCCTCGCCAGGCGGTAATCGATTACCCGGACCCGGTCTGTGACTGTCTCTAAGCTGTAACTGTGAAGGATAGGATTTTACACAAACTTACGGAAATCTATAAACCAATATAAGCATTAACGTAACATTGTACTTACAAATAGACCAATATTCTATTAAACCAAAGTTATAACTACTAGGTACAGGGTTTAGCAAGATTACTTATGTGAATCGTCAGAGTCAGTGTCACTATTGTCGCTGTGTTCGCTAGCAATGGGAGATAAACATAATGTAACCCATGGTTTTAGTTGATCAGCTGGGTATATATTTTGGTATTGTCTCTGAGAATGACCCGGAATGCTAGATACTTCGTATCTGTCGTTGTTTAATACCTTTGTAACCTTAAATGGACCTCGGAACTTAGGGGCAAGTTTTTTGCTTTTCCCCTTCTCTGGATTATTGTTGGGTATCATTACTAGATCACCCTCCTTGAAAGTTTTCGAAGGTGCTCTTTTCTTGTCAAAGTTCTCCTTCATGGCCTTTTGTCCGTTTTCTATTCTTTCCTTAACGTTTGCCCTCAATTCCTGCCTAGCCGTGTCAGACATTTGTTCTTCCGTCTCAAGCGCTCCTCTCAGGATACCTTCACTTTGGGACGTTGTTCTTTGTCCAAATACAATTTCAGCTGGTGACTTTCCAGTACTTTTATTAATAGTGTTGTTCAAGCTCCATTGTAACCTGGGGACATTTATATCCCATTCCTTCTCATTCAGCCCATGGTTCATGGTGGACAGTGAATTAAGTATCGTTCGATTGTAACGCTCGATTTGGCCATTTGCGCGCGGTGTCGCAACGGCGTTTAACACATGCTTGACCCCTATAGAGCTTACAAAAGACTTGAACTCGTTCGACGTGAAGCTAGAACCCTGATCCGAGATAATCACTTTAGGACTCCCAAAAGTTGCAAAAATGTCCTCTAATGCTTTTATTGTGGTTTTGGACCTAGTATTTCTTACTGCTTTAACAAAAATGAATTTGCTGAAGCCATCAATTATGCCCAGAATGTATGTATTCCCCTTTTTACTTTTAATAAAAGGACCTAGATGGTCCATGTGGATTGTGTGGAATATAGCATTAACTTTCGGGATAGGATGCAGATAACCTGTTTTCTTTCCAGACAATTCTTTATTATAAGCACAATTGATGCATGCATTAACATATTTTTTTACGAAGCGATTCATCTTCGGAAACCAATAGTCAGCTTGTATTTTCTCTAACGTTTTTTCAACCGCAAAGTGTCCTGCTTCGTCATGATTTAGCTGACATATTCTCCACCGCGCCGAGCTAGGAACAACCCATTTTAGTTTAGATCCTATACGTCGGTATATCTTGTTATCGCGTAGAACATAGTTAGTCGTTATATCTTTAATATCTTCGTCGCTAGTTTCAAGAACAGTTTTAATATGTTTTAAACGAGGATCTGTCAACTGCACGGTGTGGAGCCAGTCATTGGTACTAATGTTGAGAATTTCAAACTCATCACGGTTATCAGTATCAGTCTCAGGCACTCCTACTGGATTACGGCTCAGGGCGTCCACGTGTTGCATACTATGCCCTGGCCTATATTCAATCGTGAAGTTATATTCTTGCAGCATAAGCCACCATCTCGCAATTTTGGGGATCAAGTCCCGCTTTGTCAGAGTAGCGCGCAACGCACTACAATCGGTGATCACTTTGAACTCGAGGCCAATTAAGTACACTCGAAATTTCTTCAAGGAGAGCACAACAGCCATCGTCTCTAGTTCATAAGAGTGCCAAAACGTTTCTTCTCGGGTCGTTTGGCGGCTGAAGTAAGCAACTGGCTTGAAGGGATTTTCTTTATTTGGCCTTTGTAATAGGATACCACCTAACCCTATCTTACTGGCATCACAGTTTACTTCAGTGATGTAGTTCGAGTCATATAATGCTAGTATGGGCCGTGCAACTAGCTTGGACTTAATTTCCTGGAAAGCGCTTTCTTGTTCGTCGCACCACTGCCAAGGTACGCCAACTTTAGTTAGCTTCGTCAAAGGTCGCGCTATAGACGCAAAATTATACACAAACCGCCTAAAGTAGCTGGCTAACCCTATAAATTGACGAATTTGGTGGACATTAACGGGTTTGGGGAACTCTGAGACAGCTTGTATCTTTTTGTTTCCAGGCTGCAATCCAGCTTCGGATATCTCATATCCAAGGTAGTCTATCATCGATTGGAAAAAGAAGCATTTCTTTAAGTTTAGTGTAAGCTTGGCACTACGTAACAGCTCCAATATGGATTCCAGCTTGGAAAAAGCTTCTTCAATTGTACTGCCCGTTGACAACAAGTCATCTAGATATGGGATAGCCAACTCGAATCGCTTAGCCCCTAATGCCTTATTAATCATACTTTGAAATACGGCGGGCGCGTTGACGAGACCAAATGGCATCCGTGTATACTCATAATGGCCGTCGGGGGTCACAAAAGCTGTGACATGTCGTGACTCCTCAGCCACCGGTATCTGATGATACCCGGATGCCAAGTCCAGGCTCGTGAAAAGCGACTTACCGCTAAGTCGGTCGAGCTGATCATCAATTACAGGCATAGGATAGCTATCCTTTATCGTTTTTGTATTCAAAGCCCTGTAATCGACGCAGAGACGGTACTCGTTATTCTTTTTGCGTACCAATACTATAGGGCTGGCATATGGAGACTGAGACTCTCTTATGATGTTGTTAGCTAGTAAGTCTCCTATCATCTCCCTAACTTTTGCACGCTCGCTGTATGGTAATCTGTAAGGCCTATAGGTAACTGGCGTATTGTCGCTAAGACGAATAGTCATTTCAGTGATGTGTGTTAGTCCCAGTTCTTGCATATTGAATGCGAAACAATCACGAAAGTTATTCAAGAGTTTGACTAACCTATCTCGTTCTTCTGTCGAGACTTTAGGTCCTATGTTTACCATTTCTAGAGTTATCGGTTCCTCTCTAGTATTGGCATCAGGAGGCGGGGTTTTGCTTTCCACGTCGATTAACTGAACCAGTTTTTGATCTCTCTTTGAGAGGAACGGGTCTCGATTTGGTAATTTAATTGCTCTTCCGAGAAGATGTAGCTTAGGCAGACAAACTGCTTCCCGTCCTAAATTGACTATTACACAATGACCTCTACCGTTCTCAAACTGATAAATGCCCTGTAGTACCATATATTCATTATTGGGTTTCATACAGACACTTCCCGGAATGAATAGGAATCCGGTGTATTCACTTTCTGTATGAACATTAATGTTTTCTAGCCCGACAATATTGGCAATCTCTGTATTTAGGACTCCTAAGCGTTCCACATCCTCACCGTCGCAATATAAGGTTAACTCAGTGCTCGTTTTGTGAACCGTAACTGTTGGTAGCTCGGTTAAGGTTTGTCCAATAAGGACGTCAGTATTAAGCAAGTCGTCAGTAACGATATACACTTCGACATCCGCTTCTACTACGTCCACTACTAGCGTTACAGTTGCCCTTGCTAACGGGGTGACGCTCCCAAGAGCGAATCCCGTAATGACGGGAAGACCAGTGTTGTCAAGTATCAAATTCAACGATCTAGCGACAGACTCTTTAACTAACGTACATTGACTTCCGAAATCAATGTAGGCAGAACAACGCATGCCGTTAAGGGTTACAGACTTAAAATACTTACTATTTGCTTGATCAATTGATGTTATCTGCAGAACGCTTTGAGTGTTACTTGTCCGTCCATCTGCAGTGTTTTCGGATGGTTGTTGCCCTGGAGATGGACGTTTAGCATAGCAGTTCTGCGTATCGTGACCAATTTGGGAACACTTGTCACACCTCTTGATGGGCTTAGTACATTTTCGGGCTATATGGCCAAACTCACCACAATTGTAGCACCGGTACCTCGGTTTATCTCGGACGGTTGACGACGACCCACTCAAACTGCCATTATGACGGTTTGAATCATAGTTACGGTTCTGTTGCGGTTCATTTTTATTCGGTATATTATCTTTCCGTGGTATCATTATATTATTTCTCTTGGATACACGACGTAAATATTTCAACAACTGTGCGGGTCTCCTAAAACGCGAACCCTGGGCATTAAGTCGTATTCCGTGGTCAAATATGCCACTAATTATGCAGTCAGCAGCATTTCTACCAGTAATGCCGCACATTTTCACAAGCCTAGCTTTCGCATGATAATAGTCTTCCAACGACTCTTCCCGTTTACTTCTCCTACTAAGCATTTCTGTCAGTCGATCAGAGTAGTTTCTATCGTCAGGAAAAGTTTTGATAATCTTTCTTTGCCATTGTCGCCAACTTAGATTTACTGTGCTTCTTCCTTGATACCACTGTTTTGCATGCCCGGCTAGCTTCGGTATAGCATAATAAACGGTTTGTTTATCACTCCAGTTGTAGATTTTTGCGGTCTCATTTACTTTACGGACCCAGTCCTCTGCCGTTTGTGAGTGAGTATCAGGATCAAATTGCGGTATGACATTATGTGCGCCTTCAAAGTGGTTTCCTTTACCTTGAATCATCTTAGCGAACTTCTTAAGGAAGCCGCTTTGTTGGCTGCTCTCGCTCTCACTTCGGATATTACGTCGCTTTCGCTTTCCACCTCGCCCGGAACGACCACCTGAACGGGTGCAGTCACTTTCATGAGACGAACTGGAAGACGAAGAAGTTGAGCTCGAACGATGAAGTCGTTTTCTATATCGCCGTCTACCCGTATCACTACTATCCGTACTTTCTGATGTAGATCGTCTCGTTGACGGACGCCGTAGATTCTTATTTTTTTTTCGGTGTGACACATGGCGAGAAACAATGCTCTCGGAGCTCGTACTACTGCTAGACGGTGACCGTCTACGACGGGATCGGCTACGGTAAGTCACGCGCTTTCGTTGCCTCTTGTTGGTCGTAGTAGCAGAACGCATCCTATCTTTACGTTCTCTTCGACGTTTTGGGCTACGTGACGATCTCTTTTGGCGTCCCTTGTCCGTGGGAGGAGTATAACGTGACTCATTGTCGGACGACATACTGTCGTGGCTATGTAGGTGAAACTATAAAGTATGAATTCCACGATTCAATTCAATGGTTTGATAATTGACAGTGTATTATTTATTAAAGTAAATTATACTTAGAGAGGGTAAAACGTTACATTTATTGTAACAGGTAATGGTCAGTAGGGAATGACAAGATTAGTAGGAGGAAAGCAGGAGAAATAAAGAAAAGATCGATTAGTGATTGCGAATAGCACAGCACGTCATTTTTTTCACAACTGAAACATTTATATATTTCTGCAACAATAATTATCAAACGCCCGTTCAGATAAGCTAACGCAATTTTATGGTAAATATGTACACATTCACATATTTTTGTTTTAGCTGTCATCAAATGTGGGTAGGGATGTTGACTGGTAGAATTAAGTACGGTAAAATTCAATGGTTTACGTAAATTACGTAATTTTGCAACCCAAAATGTGGGCATGTGCAGATTAAATCAATAACAGATTTATACGAATTGGTATTTCATAATGAACGAGACAAAAAAAAACATAGACACGATCGCATAATAGAACAGTAAATCGAACCACGACCACGGCGCGTGATGGGTAGTAAGTTACGTGTATTTTACTTACTTAGCACTTGAGCACTTGTATAGTAGGTAACAAAAATGAAAACTGTAGGAAACAACATTATCATCATCGTCCGCTGTAATATCTTAGCTTAAGAATAGTGTTATTATCTTGGTACAAATTAAACAATAACTTTAGTATAAATCAAATAAGTAATAAGTAATGTAAAAGTTCATACCTCTCGGTTTTTTCAACGTTCATCCCACTTCTGACTGTAACAATAAACCTCGTTCAATAAAACACGCTGGGCAGATTATAATGCTTTATATCGACACAGTAAATTCAGAGCAAACAAACAGATATTATCCCTTGCTTATCGTGACAACCGTACGGTTTGACATTTCTCTTGCAACTGCCGGGCGGCCGCGCGTTCCGTTCAAATTTAATCAAAATTACTTTTTATTGTCTAAATGTATGTATTTCTATTTTTATTACCTTCAATATTTATTAATTATCAATGTATTTTATTTTATTATTACGGGCTGATGCAGCAGCTAACAGTATGGATGTTCAAACCCTGTTAAACTTTTTTTTTTCTTTCTTTCTTTCTTTCAAAGTATATAGCATCATAAGGTTGTCTCACTCAGTATATACAGGGTGTATCAGATACCCTCTAACAATAATCCACTGGGGTATATAACCATAGCTATAGAAGCTAAAAAAATTATCAAAAAAAAATTGGAGTATTTTTTTTTTACTTTCTATAGGAATGATTACACAGTTAATACTACCATTCCTATAGAAAATATAACAAAAAATATACTCCAATTTTTTTATAATATATATTTTTTTTAGCTTCTATAAATACCCCAGTGGATTATTGTTAGGGGGTGTCTGATACACCCTGTAGATGCCCTACCTATGCGGCAGTCTGCTCGTGACCACGGCCACTGCATCGTGGCCGAAACGTCAAGGTAATTAAAAACATTTTTTACGCGGTTAAGTCCCGCAAGTAATATTTCAAATAAATGAAAATCGCGGAAGCTTAAAACATATCACAGTCATTATTAATCTCCGCAATCCCGTTTAATAACGTTTCAAAACTCTCATTCAATTTAATACACATAAAGCAGATTACAACCGCGGTAACATTTTACCTTCTTACAATCCCCGAACAATATGCCTAATTTTTCAAAGATGGCCGTGAAGCCCAAATCCAATCTATCTGAAAGCTTTCACAGGGTTATGTAAATGTTCGGGCCAGATGCTCCTTTTACCGCCAAATTGAGATTTGACGCGAAATGTTTAGACATCTGGGTGAAGCAATCAAATAATAATATTCATCAGACAGTAAAACTGTGGCTTCTATGCGCGGAACGGATTGCTATAACCTATTAACAGAGAGAATCTCTCCTACGTGTTGAGAACGGAGTATATTCTGTCCCAATTCCATTTTGACAGTTTTGTAAACAAACCAATTTCATAGATACACAAGATAACTCACGTATATAAGTCCGTTATCTGGGGGGCTGCTCTAAAATTCGATTTTCGAAGTTCGTGTCATACCGTCTCTCTCGCTCTTAAATGAATGACTATTAATGTGAGCGGAACGGCACGAAACGGACTTCGAAAATCGCATCGAAACAGAAAAAAAATGATCACAAAGGAAGCGGGCGGGAACTTTAATTTGAACTAAATTAAGGTGTTCTAAGGAAATTCTTAATACAATATACAAATAACAATACTCAATGTAAATATCACAAAAAATACAAATGTAAAATAAGGTTTTTTGTGTTATTTACATTGAGTATTGTTTTTAATTAATTTAGTTCGAATAAAAATGTCCTTAGAACTCCTTAGGACGACCTTAGTTTAGTTCAAATAAAAGTTCCCGCCCGCTTTCATTGTAATCATTTTTTTTCTGTTTCTTTGAAGTAAGTTCCTAGTAGTTATGCATTTTTGAAGAGCTAAGAAAATGGTTGTTTTTAAAATAATTTGCGAGCCAAATTCCATAACGTTTTTTTTTTGTTTTAAAACATTTTAGTGGAAAAAAAATCTCTAATTTTTTTTGAAAATATATCGTATTTCACCTCGCACTTTTTTAATTGGCCCGATAATTTGTGGTTTTAATATTGATAAATAACCAGTGTTTAATCGTTTTTATAAATCTAAAGAAAAAATGAGATTTAAATTATTACTTTTTTTTTAATAAGTTTTTAATGTTTTTTTTTTTTTTTTAATGTTACATTTTTGATTTATTTTGAAAAAAATTAAAAGACATGATAACTCAAAAATGGTTAACTTTTGCATAATACATATGGGGGTTAAAATTATCGCAAATAGTCACCCTTATCACCTCCTGAAGAATATACGTCGAATTACCAATAACCCTGTATATTATATACCTATAGGTGTGATTTGAGTTTGTATAATGTTATGTAAAATATTCTACGAACACAGAAGCCCTCATGTAGCGGGGAAAAACGTCGTAAGTGTTGTTTTGGCAAGTAAAGCCTTGATATAAAGTGCAATTATGCAGATACGCGGTTTTGCTGCCGCCTGTTATGTATGGGAGCACTGTACTGGGTAAATGTAACATTGTTTAAATATTGTTTGAGTATGCCACTAAGCAATATGTAAGTATACACTGTATGTTAGTACACTAAGTAATACATACGTACATAAATCACGTCTTTATCCCTTACACGGAAGACAGAGCCTAAGGTGACAAGGCCTCAAGCCCACTTTTAGCATGATGTGGGCGAATAGGTGGAAAGGAGAATCAAAATAGTGATGGGATGCTAGCTACATCGCTTAAAACATGATCCCTAAGGTTTTCCCATGAGTTTTGTTTTTAATTAGAACTTCTTGATGATAAAATTCTTAAACTTATTGAAGTGAAAACTTCTTAAGCGTTGAACGTTTTTTAGGATGGGTTAAAAAATGTTAAACTCGCGTCTGACGTAAGACGGAGGGAGAGTTTAAGTACCAGGATATCAGGTCCTCTAAGAGCTTATTTTGAAATACGAATGAATCGCGTTCGATTTTTGAAGTGTTTTTTTGTTGAGTCGTGGAGCAAAAGTACTAGGGCATCAGCACATTGTTAGAGGTCTGTCAATATAGATAATACGTACAATATTTTTTGTAAGCGGCCAGTACGGTACGCGTATTGAGCGTCATGGAGGTTACAACATTAAAATCTGATCTAAGCTGCTGTTTTCACTTCTGCCGGCACTCCCGGAGTGCTAACCGTTGCTTTTTTTTTAATTTCATACAGGTAAAGGAGCTGACGGGTCACCTGTTGGACAACAAATCCGTCACCCATGGACACTCATAAACTAAAATGTTACGAGTGCATTGCCGGCCCTTTGAAAATGTGTACCTATTTCATATTTCGGAAATTCCTTCGCTCATTTAAATTAGTTACATTTAGGGCCTTCTTCACCACTCTCTGTTGAGTGTCAGTTATCTCAACTGTCAGTTATCTATCATTCCGTCCTTGTTTATTACTACGAATTAGACAGAGATGTCATCATACTTAACTGGAGCTTAAACAAAAGTGACGAAACAGCCCCTTAAAAACATACAGGATGATTTTTTTTCCAAACCAATTTGGATCGCATTGAATTTTTAAAGGAAAACTTTTCAGCAGTGCCGTTATTCAATAGTACGTGTATAAAAGTTCATTCGAAATAACCTTCAAGAAACTGTCGCCACCAGACACTCCGCATTCGCTAGTAATATCATTTTATTAGAGATTTAGTTCCACGCGAGACTTTTATTATTATGTGCTGCAGTTATGACTGTCGTCTTGCTGGTTAGTTCTGTGTAATTTTAGAGACAGTTGACACTTCATGGAATACTCTGTTTTGTATTAGATTTTGTAAGCAAACCATACTTTACTTTCTCATGTTTGTAACCTGCATATAAATCCATACCAATATTATAAAGCGAAACTCTATCTGTCTATCTGTCTGTGTACATGTTACTTTTTCACGCTGAACCAAATTTGTAAAGAATTTGGTACACAGGTTTTAGAGCCCCAACCAAATAGAAATTAACATAATGGCAGAAAAAGCTTTTCGACCACAAAAAGACATATTTCTTAACTATATCCATCCACTAGCTGTTGCCAGCGTCTTTGTCTGCAAAGAATTCGTTTGTCGCTATCCCGCGGGAACTACGCAATTTTCCGGGAAAGTAGCCTATGTGCATGACTTTTGTCTATCTATGCGCCGAATTTCATCCAGATCCGTTGGGCCGTTCGCGTGATTGAGTAACAAACTAACATCCATCCATCCATCGCGATTAGATTTTTCGATGACCACAAACATAGTGTAGCGCGTGCCTCGTTATTATCTAAGCGTTGCCAGTTTTATTACATAATCCATCGCTCCGAACCAAATTAATCCTACACTATAAACCATTTTCGCTAACAATGAACACCCTGTACCCGGCTCTACCATTGTTAGGGGTGTTCTGAATAGCGTAGTTTAGTCGCCCGTTTGGGAGGCTAGCTGAATTTTTTAATCATAGATGAAAGGTGTGGAGTCGAATTTTAATTTTTTTTTGTACATGCATACATAACAGTCGCGCCTCTTTCCGATAGGGGTAGGCAGAGACTACTTTATTCCACTTGCTACGATTTTGAGATTTTGATTATGTTTTTTTTTGTTTTTTGAGTTTGATTTTTGTTTTTTTTTTTTTGTAAAAATAAAATATTTTTCAAAGCGATTATTGCGTGTGATTTTTTTCACAAGTGATCGGATTAACGTGAAATTTGGCTCATTAAGGCCCGCTCGCACAGTCCAGAGTAAAAAAAAATCGCTAACTCGGGGTTAGGTTTGACAGTTCCATACATTTTGACACTGCTTAGCCCCGGGTTAGCATCTAATACGGGGTTAAGTCGTTAACCCTGGTCCGTGCAAGTGGCTCCCAAAAAAATCCTACTTCCTACTAATATTATAAATGCGAAAGTTTGTGACGATGTGGCGATGTGAGTGAGTGTGTATGTTTGTTCTTTCTAAACGCTGAAACGACTGGACGGATTTGGATCAAATTTTGAACGGAGATAGCTTGTACCTTAGATTAAAACATAGGCTACTTTTTATCCCGGAAAATTGCATAGTTCCCGCGTGATAGCGATAGACAACTTAATTACTACTTTTACGCGGAAGAATCTAGTTATTGCATGTTTCTATGAGACATGGTTCCACAGAGGTATAAAAGTAAAAGTAAAGTTGGTAATTGGTTAAAAAGTATGAACTACTGTGAGATGGAAGACCTGCTCCAAAACATTTAGAATTTCACTTATTTTAATGTCAATGTCACGGGGTCTGTAACACACACACACACATTAGTTTTAATTTTAATATGTCACTCTTATTTTTATTTTTATATGGGTAGTTTAACTCGTAATAAATTATAGTCTTACCCCCTTATTCATAAACGCACTATAGGCCTCTGCTAAGTTAGTAATCGTTTTGTCCTTATCTGTGAAAGGTAAATGTCAAAGTGACAGATAAGGACAAACGATTACTAAGTTAACAGAGGCCTATAGTGCGTTTATGAATAAGGAGGTTAGGTTTTAATGTTGACAGGTACAAAATGTTGCCTTTCGCGGAAAAATGGTATCTCTTAGAACAGGTATTCTTATACTTAAAAAGAGGTACCAACCATTTGTTAAAACACTGTACTTTTTGTTACCTGAATAAACTATTATTATTATTATTATTAGGTATCTGATTCAGTATCTTCGAGCGTACATGTATCAAGTATGTTTCAACGCTATGGCATGCATGCATAAATCACATCTTTATCTGTTACGAGGTCTACAGAGCCTAAGGTAACAAGACCTAAAGGTCACGTTTAGAGTATTAAGAGCATGGATAGAAAAGGCAATCGAAATAGTGATGGGTTGCTAGCGGTTCTCTATCGTTTGCCCTAATTTCATATGCCATAAATGTATTGTTTGCCATAATGATCATTTGCCATAACTCTTTTTTCTCTTTAACTGTTAATTGTTCAGGATTGTTATGAAACAAACCTAACCTAACCTATAGACTTCTACAGAATTACCATTTTAATGCTCCAGAAAAAAATACGGTTTCAGAGAAAAAAACAGTTATGGCAAATGATCATTATGGCAAACATTACATTATGTCATATGAAATTCGGGCAAATGAACGGCTCCGAACGCTATGTCATAACTTTAATATACCTTCGAAATGATTCTGTTCACCAGCCAACGCGAGTAGTATGAAAATAAAATAAAACGCGAAAACTCATATTGTTCATCCACAAGAAACCTCTCATACAAATTACCCTGCAGAAAACCCGAGCTGAAAATTTCCCTATTTTATTCGAGTCTTGAAATTGTAAAACCTCTTTTAAAATAATAGAAAGGGGGGACTAAGGGCCCACTTACACTGGAGGACTATTCAGCGCCGTTGAATGTAAAGTACTCTTTAAATGCGGGATATCTATCCGGGTGGAGTGGACGCCATTTTGAAAAAAATAACTGTCATTTTAATTGACATTATTCGGCTGGATAATATGTTGCGGTTATTCTAGATTTTTAATTTAAGTAGCAGGCTTGGTAGCTCGCTGTGGTTCTGAAAGCTATGAAGACGCCATTTTTATACGATTTTTAATAAACGAGCAAGTGCGTCACCGGATGGTAAGTTAGCTCCATATATTAACACCCGCAACGCTAGGGTATTGCGATGCGTTGCCAGCATGCATGTGCCAGTAATTGGATGTTTTTTTTGTTTTTGAAATAAGTCTTAGTCAATTTATTATTATGATAATAGATATCTGATGGCGACTGTGCATTTTTTGTTCCATCTTTGCTCCCAGACCGGCATGGAAGTGCTAATTTTTATTTTTTTATTTTTTATAAATAACCAAAGCCTCGCCGCCTTATTCATAAACGCTCTACACGCTTCTGCTAACTTAGTAATCGTTTGTCCTTATCTGTGAAAGGTAAATGTCAAAGTGACAGACAAGGACAAAACGATTGCTAAGTTAGCAGAAGCTTAGAGCGTTCAAGAATAAGGGGGATAGTGTGACCGTGGCTCGTGGTTTTTGATTACTGTAACATGCAAAAGTTAAGGTTAACCATTTCTGATAAAAATTCAAGCAACTACAAGATGTAGAAAGATGCCTACCCCTGTGGGAAAGAGGCGTGACGATATGTATGTATGTATGTATGTACAAGATGAAAAAAATACTTTCAACATGAAACCCCCCCCCCCCCCCTCCCTGATGAAGGGCTTCGAAATAGTCCGAAACAATTGTCGGAGCAATTCTTCGGCTTTTATACGTGAGTTATCCGTTGTGTTGTAATTATGAAAAAAATAAGACAAACATTGCCATTATGTGACGATCGAACACAACGTGACATTGAATAAACTTTTCCATTTATAAATTTAATATTACATTTTCTATTCAACGCGAAAAATTTTAAATATACTAAAATATTATCCTTCCACCGGCTTAGCCCTACAGTATTAAAATATGCTCAATATTTTCACGTTTATTATACTTTTTAAACTAAGAGACTTTTCAAAGAGCTGTATTCAGAAATATAGTAGATGTAAATTGAATTTCGAGTCTAGCATGGCGCTTTAGTGCTGGACTTTGTAACTGTGAATATGGGAATGAGTATGCGGATCGAAGATGAAATTTTAACCTCTGCTGAACGATAGTGAGGGTTTGTTGTATTAAAAAATTCACTAGAGGCTCTGCGGCTCTGATATAGGTAAGTAGGTACCTAATTGTACTCAGTGTGCTAAAAACTTTCTTGCCGAAGAAGTATCCCTTTTCATTTTCCCAAAATTCATGTGCCATACCATAATGATCATTTGTCATACCTAACTATTTTTTTCTCTGAAACTGAATGGCAATCCTGTAGAACTCTATAGGTTAGGTTCGGTTTGTTTTATAACAATCCTGAACAATTAACAGTTAAAGAAAAAAAAGAGTTATGGCAAATGATCATTATGGCATATGAAATTCGAGCAAACGATAGAGAACCATGCGAGATATCTGCAACATCACTTAACATACTTATCATCATAGATATTTCCTAATTAATTCAAAAAATCCTGACTGGCTGGCTTACTAAACTACGAGTATGCCCAGCTCAAACTCTTGTAGGTACTTGTAAAGTTGACATTTTGCATAGGCTTTAGAAAAAGAAAATGGACACATTTTGTGAAATAATATCCGCCGAAGGACATTGAAAAATCTGTCTCATAAATACTGAGTATACACGAAGACCACTAGCCACTAAGAAACGCTGTCATATTAAGATTCCTAATCCTTTACAAAGTTGTTATAAACACTAAAAGGTGATTGTTTCACTGTGACTGAGTTCCATGTATACTCAACAATTAAAACCATCGAGCGTACGGTCGCCCAAATAAGTGGTCTACCACTTTTCATCCATATTCCTATCAAATGAAAATGTCGCTAAAGTCGAACTTTCAAGTTGACAGCCTGTCTTATCGACGTTATATATTGTGACGTGCAAAGGAATTTTAGCCTTAGGGTGGTAGACCATATATTTGGCTGATGGTACATAAATAAGTCCGTCAGAAAAGATTTCAATATCAGGTTAAAACAATTCATGACAGTAAAAATACGCGTTGGTAACTCTTTGATGCATTCGCTGCCAGCTGTCAAACCCGCGACTTCTTCAGGTGCCACTGACGCACATGAGCGTTCAAATGCCTGTAAAATTGTGGCAGCGGCACTGGGTCACGAAAACGCATATAAGCGTCGGTGGCAGTGAATGCGTTAAAACGATGAGTTGTTTTATCTTTCTTTAGGAATACGGATTGTGTTTAAAAATGAGTATGAGTATTAAAGGTTGCCCGGACAGCACTAGTTCCTTCGTGTTTATAGATAAATCTTAAAGTTGTTTTCAATTTAGTAAAAGGAAAGTTAGCGGGAATTCTCTGGTTTAAATCGAGATTTTTAAAAGTTGCTTCTGTTTTTCTTTTTTTTTCGCGAAAAACTTTTTATCAGGTTTATTCGCTTTGTCAGTTTTATTGATATCTAAATGGCAGAGTGTTTTTGGCCTAATTCATCAGTAATTTTAACTTTTATTTGCTACTTTTAAAGCCCATCGAGGTAATCTTAGGAATCATGTTAAATCCAATGGGGCTAGCAACCCATCACTATTTTGATTCCATTTTCCACCTATACGCCCACAATCTTGCTAAACGTGGCCTGTAGGTCTTGTTATCCTAGGCTCTGTCAACCCCGTAAAGGATGAAAACGTGATTTGTGTATGTATGTATGTATGTATTTTTAAGATTTCATATTAATTATCTTTGCTTGATATTTTACACAAACCAATTTATTTTTGTATTGAAAAGGGGAGGCCTTTGCCCAGCAGTTGGACACTATAACAGGCTATTAAAAAAAATGAATGAATAATAAACTAAACTAAACTAAGAAAATTGACTCGTCTATCTCGCTTTAACATTCGTGTATTACGTCGCTCTTTCTCTTACCTCGCCATTTCATTTACTAAATATCTGAAGCATTTGTCTTATAGCGTAATGAAGTTAACCACATTATATATATTGTTATGTTTGTAGTCTTGTACCTTTAAAGCCTAATATAGCGTTCTAGATAATTCAAGGAAACCAGATAGCACGGGAGTTAAGATAAGTTATTGTAAACTGATTTAATTTCCAACGTGTCTTTGGTAGAGAGGATGGATGAAAGATTAACTAAAGAGATTTATATGGGGAGTGTGAATGGGTGCGTTGGGAGGGGAAGGCCTAGGCGGACGTTCCGTGATCAAATTGAGGACGTTTTGAAAAAAGGTCAGGTCAAGAGTACCCGAAACCGACGAGCAAGTATGAAGAGATTGATGAATGTGGATGAAGCGAAAGGTATGTCAGGGTCGTAGCCAGTGGAACAAAGTCTCTGCCTACCCCTGTGGGAAAGAGGCGTGACGGTAGGTATTACAATAAAATACAATACAAATACTCTTTATTGAACACGACAAATCAGTACAAAACTGTGTAGTATGTATGTGTTTTGGGTCGGTAGCGACCCCAGCGCCACCTAGTTGTCAACTACAAGGTCTTCAACTAAAGCGTGGCCTTCTCAGGTCTGGTTACCTTAGGCTCTGTCTACCCCGTAAGGGATAAAGACATGATTTATATAATTATGTGTGTATTAAACGCCACCTTACCTCCCGTGCTGTAGCAGCAGTACCGCACGACCTAGATCGACCGCCTGGCAGAGCTCATTACTTATGCTATGCCTGTGTCTTGTTTATCGTGCTACGAGCGTAAGAATATTTTCCTAGACTAAATAAATTACATCTACCTATGTTATGGGTAGGTACTTATTATAATAGGTAGGTACATAAAGTTATAGAATAGGTGTAGTGTATACTGCCATGTGCGTTTACCATATACATTGGAACATTTTGGTTTTAAATTGTAAGAAGGCGCGTCTGGCTGTTCACAGAGGGGTGCTCGTTCCAACACTAATGTACGGTAGCGAAAGTTGGGTATGGCAAAAGAAGCATGAAAGTAGAATAAATGCGGTAGAAATGAGAGCGTTAAGAAGTATGGAAGGTGTATCACTGAAAGATAGAATAAGGAATAGTGTGATAAGGGAATGTGCTGGTGTGAAAGAAGATATAGTGACTAGGATAGAAAAAAGTATGCTTAGTTGGTTTGGTCACGTAGAGAGGATGGATGAAAGAAGATTAACTAAACAGATTTATACGGCGAGTGTGAATGGGTGCGTTGGGAGGGGAAGGCCTAGGCGGACGTTCCATGATCAAATTAGGGACGTTTTGGAAAAAGGCCAGGTCAAGAGTACCCGAAACCGACGGGCATGTATGAAGAGATTGATGAATGTGGATGAAGCGAAAGAGGTATGTCAGGATCGTAGCAAGTGGAACAAAGTAGTCTCTGCCTACCCCTGTGGGAAAGAGGCGTGACGATATGTATGTATGTATGTATGTACATAAAGTTTAAATTGTTTAATGGGTTAAAATAGTAATTTCTAAACGACACTGAAAAATAGAACACATAGAAAAATCTGAAAAGTAAAGCTATGGCCGGGAATCGAACCCGGGTCCTAGTCATTCCGTGACGCGTGCTATATATACCCCTACACCACCCATAGCAGGTGAGTAAGCCTCCGAATTTTTCTATCTGTTACCAATTGTCACGTGGCCTTGTTACTATGCGAATATTTGTCGCTAAGCGTCATCTGTTTGAATGATGTGTCTGTACGACACAATTACAAACTCCCGTGGAACATGTACTGCTCACCAGGAAAGAGAGAAGGCGCTGTTTTTCAAATGATAGGAAATATCAAATTAATCAAGAAGTATACTTCTTGATTTTTAATGTTTAAATAGGTTAAAATAGGTACATAGTGGTTCAAAGTATACATATAATGCGATTTTATCAGAAATTTGCAAATTAACGGAATTGTTATACAATAAACCTAACCTAACCTAAACCTATCTATCTTCTTCTTCTGGTGTCATCTTCTATCGAAGGTTGGCGATCATTACGGCGACTCGAACCTTCGACACAACAGCTCTGAACAACGATCGGGTGCTTTTATTGTACCACTGGCGCAGATTTGTAAGCCAAGATGTTCTTCTTCTTCCTGGGCTTCGTCTACCTTGGATTTACCTACCTTGGACCTATCTATAGACATATAGCTGGGTACCGTTAATCAAATAGTTAACTTCGTTAATCGTTAATCCGTTAATATATGTAAAATAGCATTTTTCTATCGTTGTGTTAGTGACCTTATAAAACCTGTTGGTTTAGGTTCTGCGCTAAGTAATGAAATGATTAAACGAAACAAATCTCTTCGCAGTTTTCTCACTCGCACGCACCGGCAAAATGTAGGTCTAGTTTTAGTTTAGTTTTGTTTTTATTTCACTCGCTGCCACGCGCCGCCCGGCACTTGTCGTTTCATACTTGTCTGAATCGGTTTTTCGCGCCGTGCCGCGGTGCCGTGCGGTAAATAGTAGGCATAAGATTAACGATTAACGGACTTCTGCAAATAAACGGAAGTTAACGTGTACGTTAACATTTTTAAAAGTTGACTTAAAAGTTAATCCGTTAATCAAAATGTTAACTTCGTTAATTAACGATTAACGGATTAACGAGTTAATGCCCAGCTATGTCTATAGATTACACTATCAAAAAAGTACATCTAGCTAGTAGTTACACAGGAAATGGCATTAAGTATACATTTGGAAACATTATGTAGGTATTTTAAGCCATTATACATTTTAAATTTTATACATTCTGATCCGCGCCCATGTTTTATACCTAGAACGGTACAGTCAATAGCTATATCAATATCGATACAGCATTCATGTTAAATATGAGTCACTGACCTTATTGCTAGCATAAGTTTACGGTTAGGAAAATGTCGGAAGGAAACCTGCAGACGAATCTTAACCCTTAAGGGCCACTTGCACGGACCAGGGTTAGCGACCTCAACCCCGTGTTTGCTAACCCGGGGCTAAGTAGTGTCAAAATGTATGGAACTGTCAAACCTAGCCCCGAGTTAGCGATTTAATTTTTTAACTCTGGACTGTGCAAGTGGGCCTGAGAGACTGGTAACTAATATCTACAACCAATTGTTGCTTTTAATATGAAACTACAGTGAGACTCACACATAATTACAACAAACCGGATAACTCACGTATAAAAAGCCGAAAGAATGCTCCGACAATTGGTTCGGACTAATCCGTAGTCCTTCATCAGAGAGCGGTCGCCCCGGTGGCAGCGAAACGAACACTGCACGCCAACGCTCTGATCTTGCGGCTACTGGGCGCAGCTGACATATAAAAAAAAATGAAAAAAATGAGGGTAGTTGTGCGCCGATGTCAGCTGCGCCGAGTAGCCGCGCAAGCAAAGCGTTGGCGCAATTGTTGCTTACTAAATCAGGTGACCCACTTGCTTGTCTGCCGCCCTGGATATTAAAGTAATGTTAATAATAATATAAATATTATAATATGTATATGCCATTTTTTCTGGCCCGTGGAATAAAGGCAGTCTAGGTAATCAATCTTTTGTAGAAAAAAGACTAACTATTCATTCTTTGAGGTTAGGTCATCTCGTAAATTGATTGATGTTCTGCCACGGATGAGGTAATGATGTGGAGAAGCTATACTTATAATTAGGTATGTCTACAAATATAACTGTAATGAAAAAGAAGATAAGCAATGTAACTACATAAACATTAAGAGTTTTCAGTGATTCACGGTTAAGTTCACATCCCGTTTATAATTTATTTATTTCACACACAAGCAACTATCATTACAGGTTACAACCTAATGCGATAGCGCCTAAATTAATTTTACAGTCCAACTCAAATTTAAAAAAATATTAATTAATAATAACTTAAATTACATTAACTACAATAATAATAATACTAATTCTTTTAATTTTACATTTCATTAATTTACTTATTCTAAGACATATAACATAATACATGCGTAGTTAATAATAATTCGAATGTACATAAACGTTACATGTAACTATGTAAAAGACCAGTTGGCAGACCACAAATGAGATTGAATGAAGACATTACGAGTAAAAGAGTAGCGGGCAGCAATATTACTCTCACTGCCTAAAATAGATCGGAATGGAAGCTGTCGAAGGAGGCCTACACCAAGAAAGAAAGAGAAAGGCTAAGAAGAAGAGGAGAAGAGAAACGTTACATTAAATTTTGTGTAAATCGGTTAAGTGGTTTAAACGTGAAGTTGAACGTGAAGTGAAACGTGAAGAAACGTGAAGTAACGTTTAAAGGTAACAAACACACTTTCGCATTTGTAATATATCAGTTGGAATTTTTTGATGGCACGGTTTTAAAGTTACAGGGGAAGAAGCTTGATTTATGGTTTGCATATTGCATAAGCTTAAAGGTTCTTAAGCAGAAGCTAGTCTTACATGTAATAATTAACGCAGGTAATCTACTCCATAGTTTTCCAAGCTCTATGTTTCGTGTGCTTTTTTCTATCGCTCATTTTCTCTGATTTATATTAAGTTTCCTTTAGGTGAATAAAGGACGTAGGTATTCCATCTTATTCATAGAGGATAATTATTTATCTTTCTTATTATAACGTCTGATAATTGTCCATGTTGACCAGACGTAAAACATATTATATTATTACCTACTAGTTTTTGCTCGTGACTTCCGCGCAAAATTAATATAGATAGATTTGCTCACTTTTTAAAAATACAATTTAAATGTCAAAGTTAAGTACCTACTTAATTCACAAAAGGATTGTCAAGTTGAATAAAAAAAAAGAAAATAGGTAATAATAGTTGGAATAAAAAACAAATCAAAATAACAACAAAAATAAAACAAATTAAGTGTCAATGTGACAATGTCAAAGAAAATAATAATAATTTAAATAAAAAACAATTAAAATTACTATTTTTAAAAACAATTTAAAATTTAATAAACTGAAATCACGTAATATAAGTGGTGACACTCTTGCTCACGACTTCAAATAGGTAAGTTTTTATTCCCTATCCCGTGGGAATTTTGAAAAGTCTTGTATTACTTTTAATGGTCAGTGGTGATCGCTTACCATCAGGTGACCCACTTGCTCGTTTGCCTTCCTATTAGCATAAAAAAAATCGGTTATGGTGATTCCCTATGACAAATTTCAAAACTCTAGTAATTATTTTTACGGAGGTAAGATTCATTTTGCCCCCTACAAATCCACCAACACCTTTCCATTCCATGAGTTCAATTTATTTCCTATCCCGTGGGAATTTTCAAGTCTCTACGTAGTGCACCTCTATGTTACTCAAGCAATAAGTCTAGCTCTATATGCTCGTCGGTTTGGGTATTCTTGACCTGACCTTTTGTCCAAACTTCCCCAATTTGACCACTTCTTCCAACACACCCGTTCACACTTGCCATTATAATTTACTAGCTGTTACCTGCGACTTTGTCTACAAAGAATT
Source organism: Pandemis heparana (assembly GCA_963854515.1). NCBI lineage: Eukaryota > Metazoa > Arthropoda > Insecta > Lepidoptera > Tortricidae > Pandemis > Pandemis heparana. Next base: position 1,492,763 of record OY978031.1, on the reverse strand, counting down.
CGTTGATCGCTATCCCGGAGGAATTTTCCGGGATAAAAAGTACCCTATGTGCTATTGCAGACTTTTCTCTATTTATGTGCAGAATTTCATCCAGATTCGTTGGGCCGTTCTGGCGTGATTGAGTAACAAACAAACATCCATCCATCCATCCATACTTTCGCATTTATAATATTAGTTAGATTAGATTAGTCAAATTTCTTTCTTCCATTTTCTCAGCGCTATACTTATATTATGTTCTATCTCCCTTGCTATACTAAGAATACAAAATATACATCTTTGTTGTATTAGCATTGATATAGTAGAAGTAGTAAAAAAAGCTTATAAAAACAAAAGAAGAGCGGGAGCGGACACGAAACAAAAGCGTACAACTTCAAAACAGCGTAAACTTAACACATTACATTCCACTTCTGTAAGTGCTATAATTTAAAATACAAGTGTTTCATCTGAAACAGCGAGTACTATGTTGGATGGAGGAACTAGCTATTTTTTTATTCAGAACATAAACTCACAGAAATATTTACACGAACACACTTGCCGTGGAATAATGGTTCGCGTGAATAATTTAAGTCACAAAATGCGATTTTACTTGGCAAATGTTTTTAAATTAAACGGATCACTTTGACGACCGGATGGCTCAGTGGTTAGAGAACCTGACTATGAAGCTTGAGGTCCCGGGTTCGATCCCCGGTCGGGGAAATATTTGTATGAAAAATACGAATGTTTGTTCTCGAGTCTTGGATGTTTAATATGTATTTAAGTATTTATTTATCTATATATAAGTATGTTGTCTAGAGTGCCCATATTACAAGCTTTGCTTAGTTTGGGACTAGGTCAATTGGTGTAAATTGTCCCAAGATATTTATTTATTATTTTATTTATTTATTTACTTGTTTGCGCTACGGCGTATGGAAGACAGCTGAAGATTATTGTAAACGGAAAAATACAATCAATTTTAGGGTATCCCATTCATATCCCTACTTATCTTATCTTACTTCACTATCATCATCATCATCACTATAACTACATAGTATAAAACAAAGTCGCTTTCTCTGTCCTTATGTCCCTATGTCCCTATGTATTTTTCTTTGGAGTGGTAGGTCCACGCTGCATTTGTAGCTCTATATGGGCCGGTCCGTCCGGGGAAGTACCACCCTCCTACAGAATACCGGCGTGAAGTAGCAGAGTCATTCTGTTGCGTTTCGTTCGGTGAGTAGGAGATCGGAGGCCCTTTACACTCGGAGTGTACAATTTTCTGCAGGGCCGACAACGCACTGGCATCGCATAAAGCGCTGCGGGTGTCTATGGACAGTGGTGATCATTTAACATCAGGTGACCCACTAGTTCGTTTGTCTGGCCTCTCTAACACAAAAAAAAAATCTTTAAAACTATGCAACGGATTTAGATGCGGTTTTTTTAAATAGATAGAGTGAATCAAGAGGAAGGTTTATATGTATAATACATGCATAATATCCCGTACGAAGCCGGGGCGGGTAGCTAGTAATATTATAAAGGCGAAAGTTTGTAAGTTTGGATGTTTGTTGCTCTTTCATGGCGAAACGGCTAAACTTATTCTATTGAAATTTACTATAGTGATAGTTACAGTCCCGGAAAAGGACATCGGATAGTTTTTATCCTGGAATATCGCATAGTTCCCGCGGGATAGCGATAAGCGAATTCATCGCAGACGGAGTCGCGGGCAACGGCTAGTATTATTAGAAATGCGAAAGAAACTCTGTCTATATGTCTGTCTATCTGTCACCTTTTCTTGCTTGAACCGCTGAACCGAATTACCCAGTTGAAATTTTGGTATGCAACGTATTTATGTATGTACCTATAATTTTTCTATACTTAATAAAATGTCTAACTGGGACGACTGAGAATGAATTAGGGAGCGACCACACCGCCGCTTAAAAAATGGTGACGGTACGGAATCGCAACAAAATGTATGAAGAAACGGTGAGAAAACGTGACGCATACGACACCTTACGCCTTTCATAAGTCTTACGATAAGATTTCCGTTGATTTTATGTTTGCATAACAATATTTTCTGTTTTTTTAGGGTGAAGGCAAGGCAAAGTTGGAAAATAACCTAAAACGTCACTTCGCTTTCCTCTCTCCGAAAACCGAAACAGCAAAGCATCAAATTCGTCGCTATTTCCACCGTTTTGCCACCGCATTCTTGTATTTTCCAACCTTCAAGACTGTACAGCTGGCACAAGTGGTACTTTGCCCGCATAAAAGTGGCGTGCTAGCATAAAAGTGCTAGAGTTATATAGAGCAGTGCGAGACGTAAGTTGGCATTCAGGAATACGGCGCTTGGGAGAAAAGGGTTAAGTGAGAATTAAATTTTGAGTGAAAATCTTATTCATGTTATACAGGGTGTATCAGACACCCCCTAACAATAATCCACTGGGGTGTATAACCATAGCTATTGGTAGAAGCTAAAAAAAATATTTTGAAAAAAATTGGAGTAATTTTTTTTTTATATTTTCTATAGGAATGGTAGTATGAACTGTAATCATTCCTATAGAAAAAGAAAATACTCCAATTTTTTTCAAAATATTTTTTTTAGCTTCTATTAGCTATGGTTATACCAGTGGATTATTGTTAGGGGGTGTCTTATTCTGATTCCCCTTTCCACCAATACGCCCACAATCATGCTAAACGTGGCCTTTAGTCTTGTTTCTTTAGGCTCTGACGTGATTTGTATGGAAGATTTTCAGTGAGAATAGTCTGAGGAAAAAAAAAAGTTTATTAAATGTTTGCAAATAGGCCGCTTGGGCTCTTTTTCGTGTCTTTTTTTGAAGTTACCAGCGTATTTGGAAAGACCATAATTGCCAAGAAGAATGCGCCGCAAGAAACTTGCTTTGAGAGCTAGTCGTTATTGCCATTGAGGCAAAGTATGTACGTCATATTGATAGGCGTTTGTTTTGTATCTGACAACAGATCTGGGACCTTACCATTCCACTTTCCACATGAAACTCGTGAGACTCAATCAAATTACACAAACGGATAACTCACGTATAAAAGTGGAGTGATGCTTGGCATGTTTTGGACTAGTTCGTAGTCTTTCCTTTTGGAGCGCCCGCCGCGGTGGCAACGAAACGAACGCACTTTTACAGTGTTTGTGTAATTATTCTAACTTAAGTATTAGGTAGGTATATTTTTAAAGTTATCATAGGTGATTGCATATTATTTCAAAATAGAAACATACACATACATACATACATATCGTCACGCCTCTTTCCCACAGGGGTGGGTCAAAATAGAAAGCTATTCGTTTAAAAACCTGTGTCTGTCTCCAGTTGGGGTGTATTCCAAATTCACGGTCACGAAAATAAATTCACATCCTAAATAATGTAAATTGAAATGAAAATCCATTTAGTGAAAAAATAAATGTTACATTCCAAAAACCAATGTTTCTCTTTCACTGAACATGTTGTTCTCGTATGAAATGTCCATTTCATTTCAGACTTTGCCATTGAAAGTAATATGGTTGGAAACGGTTAAGCTAAGTAAATTGGAAGAACTGAAAATTTAAAAACAGTGAATATTTGAAAGCTGAAATTGCAATAAACTTTATTTAACATTGGTACTTATTGGTTTTCTTTAGATGCCGCTAAATATAAAAAAGAGAAGTGAAGTTTTCGCAAGTTTGCCCATTGATTAATTAATAAATTATTATGCAGACTCAATGTACAGGGAACAATTAACTTCGGCCTTAGTAAGAGCCATATCGACTGAAAGTTTTATTTGACTACACTAGTATAAACAGCAGTTCTTTTTAAAGAAAAATCCGTAACAAAATTATTTTTGTGCATTCGTCAGCTTATCGTGTAAAATTATGTGGGAAACGGAATGTATGAGGGTATGAATGAGACGATATAATGAGTGACAGAACGAATATTCGATGGAAGAATGAAGTGACGTTAGGTGTAAGAGAGGATTTCGGTTTGCAGTACTACATTGATAATGTAACGCACAATAGGTAAAATTCGAAAAGAAATGTTTGATGGTGACTAAATTGGTTTGCTTATAATAATTTAGTCCTACTATTATTTTTGAGCCTCCGAAATTATTATGAACTGTTGCGACATTATATCTGTTTAAAGCTACTAAGTCACTTAAAAATGTTTCTTACTACATTAGCCATGCATACTCAACTCACTACAAAGTTACGCCGAATCTGCCAAAAACAAAAGCCAAATGTCCTCAAAGATGATAAATGAAAATTTCGACTCCCGAATGAATAGAGTTTAACCTACCGTGCCCTTTCAGCACTAAATCTCGTCTTCACAAAAGTTCATAACGAACATTGAACGAACGAAACGAATGGAAGCGAATGAATGAAAAACACCGGTCCGTGTTTTAATTCAGATGTAAATCGGTACATTTATATTCAGATGAAGCCAACAGGGTTACCAGGCGTGCGATTATGGTGCCGTCTAGAGTAGCAACATTGCCAGGGTTGGACAACTTTGCCCGGAAACAGTATGATATTTAATCGTTTCTCATTTTAAACATTTTCATCATTATCTGTAGGTACGTGAAAATTAAAACAACGGCTTCTTTTTAGTTAATTTCTATTTTATCCGGTGAACTTAATATCTAATAATATGAAATGTCATTCCTTCTAATTTTATACATGCGAAAGTAACTATGTCTGTTGCGTTTTCACTCTTAAACCACTGAACCTATTAGAATAAAATTCGGTACAGAGATAGTTTCAGTCCCGGTGAAGGACTATTGTCTTTTGTTTTTAACCTGAAAATCGCATAGTTCGCGCAGGATATAAGCGAATTCTGTACAGACGGAGTCGCGGACAACCGCTATTTTGAAATAAGTATTTGAAACAGTTATCGATAAATTTTTATATCGGAAGGAAGTCCCTAGTTAACTGCCGTTATTGTCACAAAAACGTCTTTGTAGAATGTCATTTTTCACAACTAATACCGCCACGGCAACCCTAAGTCATAGTACGATAGAATTATATTGCGCTTCAAGGTTTATGTTTTCGTTGTACCAAATTAGGAGCACCCTTAATTACGTATTAAATGTGTTTTTCTGTTTCAGGTAATACGGTTGTTCCGGGCTGTTAAAATCTCTGTTAAATTACAAATAAGTGCAGTTTCCCAACACTTTTCAAATTAGGTATGTATGGTACACTTAAAACAAACAAAAAAAGTGACGGGTAGCCCTCCGGGAGTGGCGGTAGGAGTGAAAACTGATTTTAATGTTGTAACCACCATGACGCTCAAGACGCGTGTCGTACTGGCCGCTTACAAAAAAAAAACGTACGTATTATCTACATTGACAGATCTCTAACAATGTGCTGAGCCTCTAGTGTAAGTTTTCGCATATAAAAACGTCTCGAACGCGTTAACGTAAACGTCTCAATTACTATGGAAGAATTGGCAGCGCCACTTGTGGATCGAAACGGCAACAAACTGTTCGCATAGTATTTGATATTTTAACGCAAACGCGTTCGAGACGTGTTCTGTGACCGAAAACCTACACTAACATACTGATGCCCAAGTTACTAGGGCCTAGTACTTTTGCTCCACGACTCAACTCAACTCTTATGGTGGGCATAACGGTGAAAGAGAATCCAAGTAATGTTGGGTTGCTAGCCGCATCGCCTATAACATGATTCGTACGATTTTCAACCATTCCTTACCTTAGTATCTGCGCGGGAAAAGAAACAAATAGTACATTCTATGTTTTTTCTTTGTTCTCAGACTTGGCCAATTTTTATTAATTAACGATGAAAATGCTTCAATAATTAATTATGAACTAAGGAACTGAACTTCGTTCAAATTCAGAACTACTGCATATTCACAGGAAATTTACTTTTAATCATAGTTTTCCCAAAGGGGTCGAGTTTCCACGAACGTACATTAAGAGATAGAATATCCGGAATATATTTTAATATATTACAACTAGTATATAATGGGTTAGATTTATCGTGGAGAAGGAAAATTTGATTTTGTAGCTGAGAAGAGTTAGTGGGATTTGATGCGATTGTTTCTATCATTTTATAAAGTTTTAAGCTTCCATTTTTTCCATGCGTCTGAGAGTAAAGAAAAAACATAGAATTTACCAGTTGCTTCTTCCCGCGCAGATGGTAAAAACCCATGGAGGAAATCGGCGAAAATCATAAAAATCATGTTAAGAATAGGCGATGCGGATAGCAACCTACCACATTTTTTTTATTCCCCTTTCCACCTATACGCCCACAATCATGCTAAACTTTAGGTCTTGTAACTTTAGGCTCTGTCTACCTCTTAAGGGATAAATACGTGATTTGTGTATGTATTTACGTATGTTAAGCTTCCGTATAACGATATGCGAAATTCTGCGCAAACGGCGTTGCGGGCAACCGCTAATCTACTATGAAAGTCAAAATTTGACGTCAACTGCAGGAGCGTGTCAAAAGCCTTCCCTTGTTTCAAATTTAACAACTGTTTTCTAAAAATACACAAAACGATTGCCCCATCAATGTTATCTCGAGTCGGCATCAAATTAATATAAGTGTTGGTGTAGTTTAACATAGTTCTGGGAAGGATTTATTGCAATGAGTCACGATAGCGTGGCTCGTTCGAATGCTAATAATTTCCTGATTTACGTTTTTGTAGTCAGCGTATCAAAGGAATAGTATTGGCCCCAAAACAGTGCCTTGAGGTACCAAACTTTTTGACAAATTTTATTCTCATTGGTGTCATTAGGTCCATGTGTTTGTTAATACAAAAGATAGTTAAAAAACCAGGCAAGTGCGAATCGGACTTCCGCACCGAGGGTTCCGTACAAACTCGGCAAGTTATTATACTAAATCTAGTGTCAGCAGAGCCCTGCTCTGAAGTGTGAGGTAGTTTTATGTTAGTTATTGACAATACAGTCAGACATAAAAATGTTCTGTTTTTACGATTTGTTGTTATAGCGGCAACAGAAATCTGTGAAAATTTTAACTGTCTTGCTATCATGGTTAATGAGAAACTGGCGACAGACGAACAGACAGGCGGACGGACAGCGAAGTCTTAGTAATGTGGTCCCGTTTTTACCCTTTAAGTACGGAACTCTAAAAAAGAGACAACAACGATCAACACACCTTCAATACCAACATCATCATCTTCTTAGCGTTTTTCCCGGCATTTGCCACGGCTCAGTGAGGCTGGGGTCCGCTTTGACAACCAGATCCCAACATTTGGCGTAGGCATTAGTTTTTACAGAAGCGACTGCCATCTGACCTTCCAACACAGAAGGGTATCTAGGGCTTATTGGAATCCCAGAAGCTTCAATACCAACATCATTTAGCAATATTCCGTTTATCGGAGAATCTGTCGCACTAGTTATGCTAAAGAGGTGTTGGACACAGTATGAACACAGTAAGTCATCTACAAACAATGCAGCGAATTTAATTCGCAAACGCGCTGTCCGTTACATAAATAATCCTCACAGTGGACGAGCTTGTTTGAATGTGAATTTAGCGCCTTGTTTGTTGGTAACTTACTGGCTTATACTGTGGCATTAAATTGGAGGTTTAACATTTTGCATATTGAATTGCAACCTGTCGTTGTTTAAATAAATCTTGCATTTTGTAAAACTTGTTCATATATTAGCGACTGGCATCTTACTGGCTTGCTGCCGCTAAGCAACGACTTGCGCTGTTATGTTCCCGCGAGGGTAAGAGAGCTGGTGAAAGAAGGGCCCATGAGACATCCCGTCTTAGTCCTGTAGACTAGCAACGAATGCAGTCCTCTCGAACACAGGTGGTGTATTACCGCCCCTATGATCCACTGCTTGTTTGTTTTCCTTTTTATAAAAAAAGCATGCACATTGTAAGCCGTGACTGTAATTAAAGTAGTTAATGGCATGTCAATTCCAATCTCTATGGAGTCCCAAAGAATGCCACCTATTTTCAGAATTTTCCGGAATTTATGTGCGAAATTATGTTTGAAAAACTTGAGCTTTTCGGTAAAGGAAAACATCGTACAAGCAAGTCAATGGTGTGTGTGAAGTTTCCTATCCGCACCGGGACCGCTTGGGAACTACTATAGCCCAAGCCCTCTTATCCCAGTAGTGGGAAGGCAGAAGATGATGATGATAATGACCTTGAATATGACATTTATTTACAAAGCTGATAACTGTCTAGACAAAACATTTTCAAAGTAGGTCTGAAAAACATTTTATAATTACTAAAAATCAATTTGCGATTACTTAGAAAGAATGACTTTAAATATTACATTCAGCTTCAATTAGAGAAAAAGAAAAGTTCAGTTAAAATGTTCGAAGTTTTAAAACGTGTCCCGAATAGCTCTCGACGATCGAGTTTCATAAGGAATGAATTTAAGTGCCGAAAAATGTATACATTTTTATCTGAAACGCAACAACTGCTGTAGAATAAACAGCCGAATATTTTAGCGTACACAAAACTGCGGCACGGCCCAAATGTTAGTTTTAGATCAAATACCAACTTGAAACCAAAATAAATAAATCAGATCACGAATAAAACCGGTCAAATATTGCCATTCATTTTTAAAACCCTATTTCGAACAGTTCATCTGTCACCGTTTGAATTTAGAACTTCTGTTTTCGTTTTTTTTTAATCGCAGTTTTGAATTTCGAACGGAATTGGAATTCGACAAACAATTTTAGCGGCTTGTAAAAAAATATAAAACCGTTCCGGGCATGCTTTTTTCCGTCAACCCGGGACGCTGTTTGAGCGTTAACTATTTTTTGACAACCGATGCCTGTTCCAGTGTTCGTCGTAAACTTTATTGTTTTTAAATCTATCGCGAGCAGGTAGTTTTCCGTTTGCGAAAAATTGGTAGCTTTTTTTTAAACCGTTCAAAAAATCGTTTGTTGCGTCAAATCTGTTTGCTAATTTAAACTGGAGGCCAATCCGCCAGTTTTAGTGGAAAATCCACAAAGTTGGCAACACTGTTGTTGTGTGGTAGGTAGGAAAACCCGTGCATCTAGAAGATGTTGATACCCGCCACTTCAGTCTTCTCGAGACTATGGATGCAAAGTCGCGTCCGAAACGTCGAGATATTTACAATAACACTTTTTATTTACGTGATTAAGTCCGGTTTTATTATAATAATGTGTGAATATCGCGAAAGTTTGAATGGATATACTGTTGTCAGATTGCTGTAAAGGTTGTTGTAATGCCGGTTTATTGATTTAAATGTTTTTAATGTGCTTATGTAATGAGATTTTGGGTCTCATCACAAATAAAAACAACTCCAACTTATTTGAGCAGTTTATTTCACAAAAATATCAAAAACTTCACATACAGCGCATGCAACTAACTTAAACTAAACCAGGGTCGCAGTCGCGTTTGGTCAGACAACTTAAAGCTTATTATCCTACCAGTCTACAGGACCTGCTCCACGGCCAGGTGACCGGTGGGCATCCCCGAGGATGCTGTCTCGTGCCCAGCACCCTCGCGGCTGCCAGCACAGTCGATCTGCCCACAGAGAGGCCCGCAGGACGCGATGGGAATATCCTCAACTAACAAACTAAATTATCAGGAATAATGTATATAATGTATACCGTGCCTACGGTACCTACACCACGGCCAGGAAACTGGTGACCCAAGATTGAACTGTTAATAATGAAATATCTAGAGTACCTCCGCTGCCGACCCTTATATGGGAAACGGATACCCGGGACGCCTCCGAAGAATGCCGTCTCGTGCCCAGCACTCTTGGAAGGGATCCGCAAGGCTCTCCGAGTCCTCCAAGAGGGTGAAGCAGGAAGCACACGGCTGCTACCACGCAGCCACAGGATTACTCTTTCCCTTGCTGGGAACGGATTGGAAGGATACTTGTATCCACCATAAAACACCTCCTCGGAGGAAGGTGAGTCCTGCAGTGTTCTGGTGACCCGCTGTCGACTCCGAAGAGGTGTTCTGCTACCACAGGCTTCAATAAAGGCTCATATGAGGTGCCGCCACACCGCGAGCACGCTACGCTTCACACAACAACAGATCGATTTCCACCACAATACAGCATTAACCCTCGCACCTCAAACGTGTCACAATAAAAATCGCTGTCGCGAAATCGACACCGACACAGAACCACGGAATTCGAATTTCGAATCCTACCGTCCCTCTCACACACGTCAATATGTCAATAGGTACGAGCGGAGCGGCGCAAAAACGAACTGCAAATCTTTTATGCCGAAATAGACGGTCACGGGGCTATCATAACTCGAGACCAGCAGTCTGCACCCTTCCTTCTCCGTCACTCTAATCATACACCCTACAAGTGCGAGCGGGACAGCACCACTCGAGGCTCGAATACGTAACCACAGAGTATATGGTCTGCCTCCCTTGAAAGCTATTCAAGGTAAGTTAAAAAGCGTTGACACCGCGTGTTAGAAAGAAAAATAATAAAAAACGACCAAACGAGCCTGTCAAAATACGGACATTACACTTACAGTAGCATTATTTGATGGTCCCAACGGAAGACCAGCGCTGGCTTTTAGGCCAGTATTATGCTGATGTGAGACCATTTCGTGACATTTATGTTCTTATGTTTTTACTTTTTTTTTGTATCTTATGCTTGTAGTGTCACAAATAAATGTTTTCTTTCTTTCTATATGGTTGCTAGCCGCATCGTCTGTAACATGATTTTTAAGATTTTCGCCTTCCCTAGATGTGTTTTTACAATCTGCGCGGAAAGAAGCCGCTGATACGTTCTATGCTTTTTCTTTGCTCCCAGACCATCATGGAAGTTATTATTCAACTTTTATTTAAGTATCTCATTTTACTTACTTACAAGCTATTAAACAAAGCGCATAAAATAAACAAATTTCCATTAACATAAATTTTAATTGTGACTATAAAATCAAACGTTACAAAATAACATAATTCCCCCCTAAATTTTCAACTCCGCTTGTTAATTTTTAACACAATTGCGATGCAAATGGTGGCATAGAATTAACGGGAGCGTTTGTTATAAGTTGGCAACCCAGAACCGTTAAATTTGAATTTTAATGGCAACACCCGAGTTATTATAGCAACACTGGTTCGGTTTTGAGCAACCGTTACGCGTTACGTTATTTATTTAACTTTTAAACGGTTGTTTGGAACGACGTTGTTTTTGAACTTTTGAAGAAATGCTTGCGGGTTTTTGTTGTGTTGAAAAAAAAAAACTTTTAAGGCGCTGTCAACAGCAAATGACCTTGAGCAGCGCCACTTGACTCTTCACGCATGTGATTCGCGTGCCTGTTAGTGAAAGAGAAGAATTCCGGCAGCTTGGCGCGCGTCTAAAATCTTGCAAATAAGACACAAATAATAAGAAATAAAAAAGTACCTATGGATTATTTGTGAAATATGACTCGTTAGCCGTTTAGGTATAAATAAATATGTTGACTTCATGTTTTTAATTGCAGACTCATACGTCGAAAAAATAAAGACATAGAACCGTTTAATGATGATTTTAAGACCAATCTTTGCAATTATTTTCTATCGAGCCGATTTTGTTAAATTATGTATCGAGTCCGTCCAGCGTCTTTGAAATATGATGAAAACATACATATATTTTTTATATATTTTTTTGTGTGTAGTTTTTCTTAAAAAAGTGTTTAAATAACATCGATTTCAACAAAATTAGGTATTGTCAGCCTCTTAAGCAAAGTTGTAGTAAAAATTGGCTTCAAATTTAACTTGGAACTACACATACGATGGCTAAAGCTCTCTGTTAGAACCTGGTTTTTAACTAACTGAGCCAATAGCTGAAGATTCTCAAAGTTTGAGCTTTTGTTGCTGTTTCGCGCATGCTAAGTGATGTTGGGAACTTAAACTTGGCCGCGGCTTACAACAGAGGGATTACTTGGAATAAACGCTGCCCATTTGTTGTAAAAAAGTATTTATTTATGGAAGAAAATATTTACCTATTCGCTTTTGAAATACACACTTATATTCTAGAAAAAAAAACAAAAAAAAAAACGACAGACATGAAAATTTTATCTTCAGTGTAATGAGTGTGTCTTCGCAAAGGAGAACGTTAGAAACTGCAGCACTGATTTTCTGCAAGAACCAAAGAAATCTTATTACATTACGAGCATTTGGGTTATGGGAATTATCGGCTGGTTCAAGTATCAAATCAATAAGAGTGAGTGAGGCAGCAAGACAGTCCCGAAGGTCTTTTTAAATACTATCACACTGTAGAACACACTTGGCATTTTATATTAAAAGAATATATGTAAACACCAATGCATAATCTTCACTTCGATTTAGGTTATAAGGCACTGTGGTCCAGCACTGTCTTTTTTACACAAGTATATCGTCGCATTTCTAGAAAAAGTGACACTTTCCTCAACTTGAGTCTCGTATAAACCGTATATTTAACCGACTTCACAGACATCTATTTATGTTTATTTTGAAGTATTTCGGGACTTAACCGCGTAAAAACGGCTATTAATTACCTCGTCGTTTCGGCCACGTTGCAGTGGCCGTGGTCACGAGCAGACTGCCATGCAGGGTGTCACTTTTGTTTAGCTGCGCGAGTTTTTCGAACTACCCGCACTTGGTCATTATTTTGCAACGGCACCTTATCATCTATTTGTGTAAAAAATTGACCGTTTAAAACAGCGTTTTTTTTGTCAAGTGCCTCCTCTATTCTAAGCTGTCGCTTTACGTGCGCTTCGTATAACAAGATGCAGATCGTGCGCGAAAATTGAGGTGTTTAACCAAAGTTTAAAACTCGATGTTTGTTTTGAACCAGTTTGCTTGGAACGGTTTAACCGAGGCAAAGAAGTTTAAAAACGAAGTTCGTGTGTAATTTTAATCTAATCATGGTTAGCTGTTTGGTTGGTTTTGTTTATAGTTATCTTGTATCATTACCAGCCTATAATATGTCCCACTGCTGGGCATAGGCCTCCTCTCAGAATGAGAGGGCTTGGGCTATAGTTCCCTCGCGGGCCCAGTGCGGACTGGGAACGTGAGTCCATTGAATTTCGTGCAGATTTTCTGGCGATGGTTTTATTTGAATTCACGCATAAATTTCGATAAACTCAGAGGTGCGAGCCCGGGATTCGAATCCACACTCTACTTGAGAGGCCAGTTAAAACTACTAGGCCACCACGGCTTTTGGTAAGGTAGGTAGGTATCTAAAATGGCTGAATCGTGTTTGTTTTATCATTGTAAAAACCCGTTGAGGGAATGAAAATCTTAGGAATCATGCTATAGGCGATGCGGCTAGCAACCCATCACTATTTCGGTTCTCTTTTCCGCCTCAAGAAAACTCATATTTTGCGTAGGAATCCATCGTAATAAGACAGGCACGTCGTGAACGGCCTATAAACCGTATGCTCCGCCGTACGTTTATTGTTCTTACGTTATATGAAATGAGGCGTAAACGTTCAGATCAATATACAAACAAAAATTTTATACATACAAAAACCTTACCATACCTTTGACATGTCTATCGCTATCCCGTGGGAACTATGCAATTTTCTGGAATAAAAAGTAAGTTTTTTTTTTAAATTTTATCCAAATCTGTCCAGTCGTTTCTGCGTGAAGAAGGAACAAACATACACCTCACTCACTTAGTAGGATTAATGGGAAAATGTAGGGTCCACAGGATAATCATTCTTTCTAATTAAAATCTCATTAAAATAACCATATATAGGTATATAATATTCGTGATCAAATTGGGGACGTTTTGGAAAAAGGCCAGGTCAAGAGTACCCGAAACCGACGAGCATGTATGAAGAGATTGATGAATGTGGACGAAGCGAAAGAGGTATGTCGGGATCGTAGCAAGTGGAACAAAGTAGTCTCCTACCCCTGTGAGAAAGAGGCGTGACGGTATGTATGTATGTATGTATATTTCACTCTTCTTACTCTCCATACGCCAGAACACAGCGCAAGCACTGCTTGGCGGCAGGATTAACGAGTAGACGGTGGTACCGACACGGACGGACCTTCCACGAGGCTTAGACCGACCGCTTAACGGAGTCATCGCCCCGGTACAGGGGCGCGGGGTAGGACGACAGAGGGGACCGAGAGAGGTGCGGGCGGGGAGTGCGCCTGCCGCCCGCACATCTCGGCTCCCGCGGTCACACTCTAAAAAAATTGGTTGGCCCTATCACTTGATATACTTCATTTAATTTAGGATGAGAAACCACAAAAACATTATTTATTGCGGCTCGTGAACTGTAATCTCTTTACGATTTGTACAAGAGTAACAATTGACGCCACGCAAATAAAGTGGCATTAAAACAATTTTATTTTGCGGCTGCCAAACTATTGCACTGTACTGTTTGCTAGGTAAGAAATAGTTGACCATCCGCAATATAATGTTATTGTGGTTTCTCATTCTAAATTAAATGAAGTATAGTCATAATCAAGCATCTTGATTCCATACGAGCCTAACAAGGACTTAGACACATCAAATAAAGTAATTCTGATTGCTCTTACTATTGCTATGTAACTGAGCCAATTAAGATCTTGTTCAATATTTAAATGAAAATTAATCTTATGTAAATCAACAAAGACAAAAATAATCAAATAAACTATGAAAATGTTCATAACCATCAACATAATTAATTATCTGTGATAATGAATTTGTTAAGGATTGAATCAATCTACGTTACATAATTATGCTTACAAAGTCAATAACAGATGCAAGGTATACAACTGTTAGGATTAATAACATACCTACTTTAGTTCAATCACAGATACACTTATTGTTTTAAGCGATCAGCTTTCTTTGATTCATATAAAATCTTAATTATTGTAATTAACTTAAGTGGCTGACAATACCTAATTTTGTTGAAATTGATGTTATTTTAAGCACTCTTTTAAGAAAAACTACACACAAAAAAAATACAAAAAAAATATATTAATGTTAATTTTCATCATATTTCAAACACGCTAGACGGGCTCGATACATAATTGAACAAAATCGGCTCGATAGAAAATAATTGCAAAGATTGGTCTTAAAATCATCATTAAACGGTTCTATGTCTTTATTTTTTCGACGTATGGGTCTGCAATTAAAAACATAAAGTCAACATATTCATACCTAAACGGCTAACGAGTCATATTTCACAAATAATCCATACTTTTGTTTATTTCTTATGATTTGTGTCTTATTTGCAAGATTTTAGACGCGCCCGAAGCTGCCGGAATAGTTTCTTCTCTTTCACTCACAGGCAAGCGAACCGTATGTGTGAAGAGTGGCGCTGCTCAAGGTCATTTGCTGTTGACAGCGCCTTAACGTCAACTAAGAGAAAACTGCTCTTAGTTGGTCTTCATTTTTTGGAGTACACCTACCCCGCGCCCCTGAGCCGAGTGGGCGAGGACTCAGTTAAGCGGTCGGTCTATAGACTGTACATACATACATACAGTCACGCCTCTTTCCCACAGGGGTAGGCAGAGACTACTTTGTTCCACTTGCTACGATCCTGTCATACCTCTTTCGCTTCATCCACATTCATCAATCGCATACATGCTTGTCGGTTTCGGGTTTCAGGGGTTCTGTAGACTGTCATTTTTATTATTTTAGTGGATGGAACTAAAGCTAACTTAAAACTATTTCGCACGTACAATATTACACGGTGTAACTTTTCTAAAGCTGCAGTTGAGCAACTATGATTAGCCAGTTATGGCGGAACTTTTAGATAAACTAACTCAGATTGGCTGGCGATAGTACGCTTCATAGTTCATAGACACGGAGGTAGGGGCAAAACTAGTGAGATAATTCACAGATACTCATACTCATACTCATACTCATGAGGACTGAAAACCAGCGCTCCGCAGATGCAAGCTTATTCTTGCACTCGCAGCAAATGCTAAGTCCGCTCCTTTTGCCACACCTAAATACTTTTGTTTTTTTTATATACTTATCGAATTTCTCTTTAGGGTGGTACTAATAAACGTTTTTAGGGTTCCGTACCCAAAGGGTAAAAACGGGACCCTATTACTAGGACTTCGCTGTCCGTCCGTCCGGACATCCGTCATGTCTATCAAAACAATTATTTGATGTAATTTTATGGGTAATTTTTTCAATATTACAACTTAAAATTTTGAAAAACGTCAACATAATAACAAAAACAAAATGTTTATGGTATAAATGTACTTCATAGCTGCCGCCAAGCAACAGTGCTCGCGCTGCTGTCTTCCGAAGTGGAGAGTAAGACAGCCGGAGAAATGACTGGCACTAGTATTCTATTGATTCCTTCTCACTATTTTAATCCGCGTATCCACTTGAGGCAGCCTCAGGTTGAGCGGCTGCCTCGCTCCGAGGCTGAACAAGTGGAGACGCTGCCTCAACCTGAGGCGCGCCGTGACACGAGGCAAATTCGGTGCCTCGAGCTGAGCCATATTTTATCGTCCTTTTTGGCGTGCTCAAAGGCACTGCTGCAAGTGCTCTAATATAGCATGAACCATACAATGAATAGAGGAATTATCCATATAAATTATCTGAAAATTCCTTTTCATCATCTTAGCTGGCCTTCGTTAAAGAAAAAATTACTGAGGTTTTTTCGTCTCGCTCCCGTACTACGAACCGAAATGAGATGAGGCTCGAAGTTTGTCGTACAAAACTCCAGTAAATATCTATGCACAGCAAATTGTAAACTTGTTCTTAAGGATGAGAAGAACATACATACATACATACCGTCACGCCTCTTTCCCACAGAGGTAGGCAGGGACTACCTTTTTCCACTTAACGCTCCTGAAATACCTATTTCACTATACAATATTATTATAATCATCATCATCGTCGTCATCTCCAATAATTGCGAAATATTGGCGGTTGAATTTTATACTAGCTTATTTCCCGTTACTTCGTCTGCAAAGAACTCGTTTTTAGCTATCCCGTGGGAACTGAGCAATTTTGCAGGATAGATTGGCATGTGTTCAGACTATAATCTATCTTTGTGCATAATTTGGTTCAGTACAGTTCTGCCGTTTAGGCGCAAAAGAGTAACTAACATCCATAGTTCCTCACAGACTTTGACATTAATAATATTTGCGTTATCTGTGGTAGGCAGGTATCTGATGATTGTCCTTATTAAGCTATGAAGGTATTTAATGCGTCTATTTATTGAAAACACCCATAAAAAACGAAATGCCTAAATTGTTTTGTATTAACGTAAAAATAAAAAATACCGTACTTAAATTATAGAGCCCTTTTTCAAATCAGTATTTGAAAACGTTAACGGCACGCGATTCGACATTTAAAAACCGCACATTCAAACACACCCTTCGAACGTTATTAGAATGCAATAAAAAAACCCCATTCATTCCCAAAGCAAACGTACGAGAAACGATATGACGTTCGCTCCGCAAGATTATAAATTGTTGCTTTTACCGAAATTAAATTCACAGCGCTTAATGCAGAAGAGGACGTAAATATCAAAGGGCGCGCGTTAGACAGTGATGGTTATACATGCTCAGTTAGTGCCCCAAATCTTATAGAGGGCGCTGTAATGGGTTGTTTATTGTAGGCAGTTTAGAATGATGTCTTTTAATAACGCTCCTGGGTTGTAATAAAAGGTTCTTTTTCGTGCACAGTTGGGTGTTCGTGTGTTCTGTATTGTGATATGAGTAAATGATGAATTTTTGTGTGAAACGAACCAGAATACACGTGATAAATGACGTTTTATTTGATGCGAGATACAATATTCTGTTTGGTGTTATTGATAACAGGTGACTATTTGGGTCGCTTATACTTTTTGCCGTGGTAGCCTAGTGGTTGGACCTGTGGCCTCTCAAGCAGAGGATCGTGGTTTCAAATCCCGCGCTCGCACCTCTGAATTTTTCGGGATGTATGTTCGTTTTTACCGTGAGCTTTTCGGTGAAGGAAAACTACATCAGGAAACCTCCACTCATCTGCAAAGCAATTCAATGGTGTGTGAAGTTCCCAATCCGCACTGGGCCCGCGTGGGAATTATAGCCCAAGCCTTTTCATTCTGAGTAGAGGCCTTTGCCCAGCAGTGGGACGTATATGCTGGAGATGACATTATTTTTAATATTTTGGAAGGTATTTTTCTAACTTTCTGTTTTTTTTGTTCTTGGGAGCAATGGCGTATTATCTAGTGTAAATAGTGTATCACGCATCGCAAAACAACGAGGAACAGACATACATACATAAATAACGTCTTTATCCTTTACGAAGTAGATAGAGCTCAAGGTAACAAGACAAGATAAAGACTTAACTTAGCTGGAAAAGGGAATCGAAATAGTGATGGATTGCTAGCCGCATCGCCTATGACATGATTTACTTATAACTAGGTTAGTGATAAAAAAACAAAAGAAGAATACAAATTTATTAATTATGTTGGGCTACACTTGGATCTGCCCACCCCAAAGAGAGAGAGAGAGAGAGAGAGAGTCTGAATGGGACAGTCAAATCTTCCGGTGCTGTTTTAATTCCCGCCATCAATATCTGTCAGTTATCCTAGTTCTTCCCAATTTTTTCCTTCCGATATAACCCCCCGAGCCCCATCTGCAAAAGTGTTGAATCCACTCGCGACTCGCGACATTACAAATCGTAGCTTTTAGTCAAATCGTACTCGTGGTTACACCTCATTTGTTCCGGAATTCCCCTCCGAGCGAGACGGCGGTACGGCAAACCCGCGCGCTGGAAAAGGACGGGTATGTTTCTGGCAGGCCGTTTCCGCAAGTGGATTGAGTGTTTTTGTCAAGCGAGGCGCGCTTGTAATTTTTTCTATCAGAAAATGGGACGTCTGTATGATGGTCGTAGAAGTGGCGAAATGATCTTTGCTTGGAAGATACTGTTTTTTGTTTGCGAATTGCCAGTATCGTTTTTAGTGCGGAAAATGCTGTTAAAATTTTATGTTTCTCTTGATTATCAAAGTCACTATAAAAGTTCAGAACGTGTAAGTCGGATCCTACCAAGTTTAAAGCAGAAAAATACACATGATAGATAAAAAATTGCATTTGAATTAAAAAGAACGTACGTGTCAAAATTATGGTTTATCCTACTATTATTATAAATGCGAAAGTTTGTGACGATGTGACGATGTGACGATGTGAGTGAGTGAGTGTGTATGTTTGTTCCTTTTTCACGCTAAAACGACTGGACGGATTTGGATAAAATTTGGAACAAAAATAGCTGGTACCCTAGATTGAAACATAGGCTACTTTTTATCCCGGAAAATTGCACAGTTCCCGAGGGATAGCGATAAACATGTCAATTGCTAATTCTACGCAGACGAAGTCGCGGGCAGAAGCTAGTGCTGTATATTTTATTTGAGTAGGGTTTCGTGGGTCACAGACGGTTCTGGCTGAAAATCAGTGCTGCAGGTGTCTAACACCTCAGCGTAATGCTGAGCCAGCGACCGTTTCACTTTTGCGAACACAGTCAACACTGATGATCTATTTCTCATTTGTGTGTTTTTTGTTTCTTTTCTGTACTCTTATATGCACACAAATTGTGTCTTGCAAAAATGAAAAAATGTCTTCTTTCTTTCGTCATTTCTTTTAACAGAAGGCGAGCGCTTCCTGAAAGGCCAGTAACTAGTACGCTGAGTTGAAAGTCACTAGTGCCATTTCAAAATACAAATACAAATACATTTATTTCGTAATAGGATATTCAAGATCATAGGAATAGTAATCGATAATCATTCATCATTAATAATCATTTATTTATTCCATAGTTGTTGTTACCCCTGTGGGAAAGAGGCGTGACGATATGTATGTATGTATGTTTGTGTAGTTTAATTCTTGAAAGTCAAATTTGGCTCAGTTTTAGTGTTTAGAGTCAAAAAAGGATATTGATGACAATGCAAAAAAAGTAGTCAGAAAAAAGGCTTCATAAATGTTTTTTTTTTCACATACATACACCGTCACGCCTCTTTCCCATTGGGGTAGGCAGCGATTACTTTGTTCCACTTGCCACGATCCTACACCTCTTTCGCTTCATCCACATTCATCAATCTTTTCATACATGCTCGTCGGTTTCGGGTACTCTTGACCTAACCCTTTTTCAAAACGTCCCCAATTCGGTCTCAGAACGTCCGTCTACTCTAAGTCTTCCCCTCCCAATGCCCCATTCACACTCCCTATTTATGTATGTTATTAGTTAACCTTTTTTTCTCAAGTACATTATTAAATCTTGTATTATTATTACGAAGTATTATAAACGGGATGTGAACCGCGATTACCTTTATTGAGCTCCCGATATTAGCAAAATGCGAAATGAGTGAGAACGGTTCCGATGGTAACGATAGTGCACGCAGTCGACGCGCAAGAATGAGGGTAGACAGAGCTCGGTCTACCCAACAATAACATCCACGCGCAATTTCTTCAGTCTACCCGTGATCATGATGCATGCAACTGCGTCGAAATATCGGGAGCTCAATAAAGGTAATCGCGGTTCATAATCCCGTTTATAATGAACGAATGAACTTAACCGTGAATCATTAAAAACTCTTATTATTATACGGTTGCAATATGAAGTTTTCTTTCTTTGAATGTATTATCTAATGTATGTATGATTATGATTTTGGATCTGGAAGGCCAATGCCCAGCAGTAGACGTCTTCCAGCTAACGTGGTGATGATGATGATTATTATATTTTAATTTCGTAAGAAAGGAACATATCTTGTATTGTAGTTTGCAACTTTAGCCGTAAACCTGCTCCCCACATTAAAAAGGTCGCTACAAAGTTTTACATCATAAAACTAGGTGATGGTTGACTTTCGAAGATGAGATGTTGCAGGAAGTGTCACTGCATTTCGCTTATTGAAATTAATGTTAAGAGGGTGCATTCCTACTGACTAGCTGGCAACGTCGCATTTTTGGTGATCTTTTTACGATTATTTCACGGAAATTGAATAAAAGTTTCAAATGTGCGTCTGTAGTGCACTTCGTTTTTAGTGTATTAATATGTCTAATGCAATAATTGATCGTGATGGACTTTTATTTTCTTATTAAACGAGATATTTATATTAATTTATCCCTTAAAATAAACACCAAAAATGGGACGTTGAAAAATAAGTCTAACTTTTAAAGTGTATCTAAAAAATAATATAAAAATATCAAGCTGTCCGTTGACATGTTTTTCATTACTTTACTGCGTCATTTTGGTAATACTCGGAGTACTGCATTTTTGTCTACCATCT
Source organism: Pandemis heparana (assembly GCA_963854515.1). Taxonomy (NCBI): domain Eukaryota; kingdom Metazoa; phylum Arthropoda; class Insecta; order Lepidoptera; family Tortricidae; genus Pandemis; species Pandemis heparana. Next base: position 1,471,658 of record OY978031.1, on the reverse strand, counting down.
GAGCTTGTGAGGATTAAAGTATCACTAAGGCCAAATTCAGTAGGTATTTGTGTTTATTGCTGCAAAATTACCTAGCACGTGGTCAATACTGCGTTTCTAGTTAGCAATCATGTACTATTTCTATGCAGTACTGTAGAATACTGCGTTTAGTCTTAGCAGCGTAATTTGCATTAAGCTTTTTTAGGGTTCCGTACCTCAAAAGGAAAAAACGGAACCCTTATAGGATCACTTTGTTGTCCGTCCGTCCGTCCGTCCGTCAAGACCCTTTTTCTTAGGAATGCGTGGAGGTATCAAGCTGAAGTTTATATCAAATACTTAAGTCTACTGCCTCTTAAAGCTGTGAAAAAATCAAACTTCTAAGCCAACGCAATCAAAAGATACAGCCGTTTATGCCGCAAATTTCTGCAAATTTTCGACTCTCAACGGAATCAAAACCTACATGGTACTTTCCGTGAACGCAGAATTTTGAAATTTGGTATGAAGGTAGGTCTTATATCACAGGTTAAGGAATAATTGCGAAAACCGTAAATATGTATGTATGTATGTATATATCAGTGACCAATATAAAGTGACCACACACTGCGTACATTTTGCTTTGGAGCAGGGCTCTGCTTACACTGGTTTATAGATATAAATTTCCAGAAAATGATACGGAACCCTCGGTGCGCGAGTCCGACTTGAACTTTGGCCAGTTTTTTTTTGTTATACTTTATTCTTACACTTGACTGTAATGCAGTACTGTAGAATAATAGTGTTTCCATTTATTATTTTATATTCTTATTCACATCCAGTTCCATAGATCATAGCAAAAACTATTCAACATCAGCATATTTCGTGCAAGTTTACGATTTCCGCCGTCGTAAATAAAGGTGGCGCTACGTTCAAACTTCGGCGCTGCGGTCTGTCACGGAGTTTCGGAATTAAATCTCGTGGTATTTTCATTTACGATATAATTGAAGGTGAAAACATCTTGAGAGTTCGTGTTTTTTAAATCCATTTTAAGTATAACCTAGCGTCCCGCCTCGGAGTCGCACGAATGCAATTTAGATAAAACTTGTTGCCTTAATTATCGTCATATTTCAACCAATTTACAAAAAAACCTTGACAAATTACCTCTTGTGCCAGTAATTTCTCCGGCTGTCTTACTCTCCACGCCGGAACAGAGCGCAAGCACTGCTTGGCGGCAGGATTAGTGAGTAAGACGGTGGTACCGACCCGGACGGCCTTTGCACGGACGAACCACCCGTTTTAAAGAAGAAAGAAAGAAGACATTTTATTCTCTTTTGAAAGACACACAAAAAAAACATACACACAATTGTAGAGGTACAAAAATGAAACACAAAACACAGACATGCAAATAGATGAGCAATAATATAATAATAATAATATTTTTTTATTTGCAGGTGTACATCCATAGATAGTCACAAAAGATAAAATAAAAAATACAAAAGTAGGATGACAGTAAAGTTAGAATATTAGTAGCAATGTATTAATGAGTGTGTGTCTTCGCAAGAGTGACCCTGAGTGAAGGGGTTTCTAACCTATGTATTGATTCAAACTTTCGCGATTTTCGCACATTATTATAAGAAAACGGGACTTAATCATATAAATAATAAGTACACTTGCACACTTGTAGTAGTATAACTTATTATTTACGTGATTAAGTCCCTTTTTCTTATAATACTCGTAATGCTTTCTAACCCTAGTTCTTCCTTCGGCATAACACTTAAGCCTGCTCAAAACACGTTCTCAAACCGTTATGATACCTACAGTCATCCACTAACGCCGGTCTATCATAGCCTCAATAAAAAACATAATATATCATCCTAATGACTGTGTCAGGATATATAACACGAAATTATCATCATAATAGCGTGACTCTGCACATATCTCAACCCGACTGCGTATATAATGCGTACATTGATCTACCTACGCAAAGCGTTGAAATGTACGAAAGAAACAAGTGTACTATTTTGTCACAAAACACTTCATGAACATACGACTGTAGTTGAATTAATTAACAAGACTTATATCCTTTTTAAGGATAATTAGGCTTTTGTGCATTTTGTGTTGTTCTGTATTAATTATTTTCATGTGTTTTATGGAGGAATGGCCTGATATTCCGTCGGACCGAGAGTTTTGGAGGTCGAGAGGAGAGGTCTTTGCCCAGCAGTGGGACACCGCAATAGGCTAATCTAACTTATATTATAAATGCGAAAGTATGGATGGATGGATGGATAGAAGGATCGATGGATGGATGGATGGATGGATGGATGGATGTTTGTTTGTTACTCAATCACGCCAGAACGGCCCAACAGATCTGGATGAAATTCGGCACATAGATAGAGAAAAGTCTGGAATAGCACATAGGCTACTTTTTATCCCGGAAAATGACATAGTTCCCGCGGGATAGCGATAAACGAATTCTTTGCAGACAAAGTCGCTGGCAACAGCTAGTTAAAAAATAAATGTTATCCTACTAAGGCACTTGTCCCACCGCCGGCGAGTAGCGAGAAGCGAGTGTTTTTTAGTATGGAACTTTTGTCGCCCGGCGACAAAAGCGACATAATTTCCATACTAAAAAACGCTCGCTACTCGCTACTCGCCGGCGGTGGGACAAGTGCCTAATATCCTACTAATATTATATATGACAAAGTTTGTGACGATGTGACGATGTGAGTGAGTGTGTATGTTTGTTCCATCTTCACGCTAAAACGACTTGACGGATTTGGATAAAATTTAGAACGAAGATAGCTGGTACCCTAGATTAAAACATAGGCTACTGTTTATCCCGGAAAATAGGATAGTTCTTGGGGGATAGCCGTGAACAATGTCAATTGCTAATTCTACGCAGACGAAGTCGCGGGCAGAAGCTAGTACATACATAAATTCTAACCATAATTCACAATAGTACATTTCATGTATTCAAAGAGGTACAACGTAGAACTTGAATTACAGGACTTGGCCAAACTTTGCCGGCCTTTGCGGGACTTTGCAAACTCCTTCTTTCGAAACTTAAACGGTCTCGAGTTTCACTTTCCCGGGAATCTGAGCGATTTAGTTAAATTCGAGTATTGTAGTTAAAATGTTTAATTAACATACAGTATGCCTTGAACTACATTCAGAGCTTGACTAAAATCTTAGTATTTGCGAACTCAAAATTTGCGCTAAAAGTACTCTCTACGTTGCAACTCTGCGATGAATTTGAGAGGAAATAATCCTACTAAATTTCTAAATGACACTGAAAATTAAATCACATAGAAAAATCCGAAAAGTAAAGCTATAGCTGGGAATCATACCCGGGGTCATTCCGTGACGCGTGCTATACCCCTACACCACCCATAGCAGGTGAGTAAGCCTTCGAATTTTTCTATATGTTACCAACTATCACGTGACCTTATTACTATGAGAATATTTTTGTCGCTAAGCGTCATCTGTTAAATTGTTGTGTGTCATGTGTTAAATTTCTAACGGTAAAATCGTAAAAGTAAACATAAAAAATCAAGAAGTAAATTTCTTGATTCATTTGATAATCCTACTAATATCATAAATGCGAAAGTTTGTGAGGATGGATGTTTGTTACTCTTTCACGAAAGAACGTCTTAACGGATTTGGATGAAATTTGGAACAAAAATAGAGTATGGTCCGGAATAACACATAGGCGTCTTTTATCCTGCAAAATTGCGTAGTTCCCGCGGGATAGCGATAAACGAATTCTTTGCAGACAAAGTCGCGGGCAACAGCTAGTATTCTATACTAAACTTAAAACTTGGTAATGAATGAAGAATGCTTTAACTCAATAAGTGAAAAAATTACTTTCTGCCAATTTTCTTGCGGCGCATTCTTCTTGGCAATAATGGTCTTTCCAAATGCGCTGGTAGATTAAAAAAAAAACCGGCCAACTGCGAGTCGGACTCGCGCACCGAGGGTTCCGTACCATTATCTAGAAATATCTATAAACCAGTGTTAGCAGAGCCCTGCTCCAAAGCAAAATGTACGCAGTGTGGGGTCACTTTATATTGGTCACTGATATATATACAGACATGCATACATATTTACGGTTTTCACGATTATTCCTTAATCTGTCCTATAAGACCTACCTTCATACCAAATTTCAAGATTCTGCGTTCACGGGAAGTAGTTACCCTGTAGGTTTTGATTCCCTTGAGAGTCGAAAATTTGCGGCATAAACGGCTGTATCTTTTGATTGCGTTGGCTTAGAAGTTTGATTTTTTCACAGGTCTAAGGGGCAGTGGACCTGAGTATTTGATATATATTTCAGCTTGATACCTTTACGCGTTCCTGAGAAATAGGGCCTTGACAGACGGACGGACGGACAACAAAGAGATCCTATAAGGGTTCCGTTTTTTCCTTTTGAGGCACGGAACCCTAAAAAGACATGTAAAAGAGCCCTTGGCTGCCTATTGTTACTATTTAATGCAAATAAATTATTTTTATTTGATTTCTAGTTACGACTTTTGACACGTTTGTCGCTATCCCAATCAACAAGAAGCTGGAAGAGATCCCTTCTTAGGGATAAGTTCGCCTTTGTACTATTTTCTGTGTACTTCTGTATTTTTAAATTTTTATGTGCAATAAAGAGTTTACATACATACATACATACAGATTACACTGTTATTCAGCATAACGAAATTGAATTTCTCAACCGCAACAAAACGAACGAAAGGCAAACCCCCGAAAATGGTCAATTTACAAAACGTCTTACTCTGGCAACACTCGCGTTCCCCGAGTCAATGTTGCCACAACAAACAAGCATATTGCTTTCTTCCCCTTGCCACCGTGAGTAATCAAATTTGTAGACGGCTCGCAATAATTCTTCAATTAACCAGACGATGGAATGCGCGAGTGGTTGGGATTGGTGGAAGTTAGTAACGCCAAGCGGAACATATTTAGGTCATCACCAGACATAAGTTTTTGTTGCTATGACGTCAATAACTTGGGACTTAAAGTCCTTTTTATTTTTATTATATAAAATAGGCTTACGTTTGACTTCAATCTCGCTTGATGGAAGGCGAAAATGAAGCCTATGATGGTAACGTTTGCCTAGAAGGGTGTCTGTTCATTTAGGCCTGAAAGATTTCCTGATTATAGCGTTCCGGAAAGTATTTAAGTAATCGATAACTGTTTCAAATATTTATTACGAAATGACATTTTCATATTAGACTAGCTTCTGCCCGCGACTTCGTCCGCGTAGAATTAGCAATAGACATGTTTGTTGCTATCCCGCGGGAACTATACAATTTTCCGGATTAAAAAGTAGCCTATACATATTTTAATCTAGGGTACCAGCTATCTTTGTACCAAATTTTATTCAAATCCGTCCAGTCGTTTTAGCGTGAAGAAGGAACAAACATACACACTCACTCACATCGTTACTCACAAACTTTCGCATTTATAATATTAGTAGGATAACTGTCATAAGAAAGTACAATTTAACGATAAATTAATATCAACTCACGCTATGTTATCAAAAACAAGGAACGGAAAATCTAGACCTACCGAAAACAGTAACGCTAATTCAATCAGTTTGAGGTTTGTTTCATCCAAAATAATTTTTGTACCGCTTCCGCTCCCGCTACCGCCTCCGCTCGTACCTTGTTCCGCAAAGGCATCAGCGAAAATGACTTCCGAGTTAACGATTTATGACTTCACCTCGATGGAGTATATCTAGTAGATTACTGGGGACTGCGAGGTCCAACCCTTGTTAGCTTGGTCCAGAAGGCCTTTAGAGTCCTTTTTGAGGTTCCATACCCCCTTAAGAAAGAAATAAGACCTTATAAGACCACTTTTTTGTCCATCTGTTTGTCTGTGTATACCTACATAAATAACATCTTTATCCCTTACAGAGTAGACAAAGCCTAAGGTAATAATACCTAAAGACCACGTTTAGCATGATCGTGGGTGTATAATAATTCCTAAAAGGGCCGGCAACGCACCTGTGATTCCCCACGCCTTGCAGGTGTCCCTGGGCGATGGTGATCACTTTCCTTCAGGTGACCAGTCTGCTTGTTTGTCCCCTCTTATCTAACTAATATTATAAATGCGAAAGTATGGATGGATGGATGGATGGATGTTTGTTTGTTACTCATTCACGCCAGAACGGCCCAACGGATCTGGATGAAATTCGGCACATAGATAGAGAAAAGTCTGGAATAGCACATAGGCTACTTTTTATCCTGGAAAATTGCGTAGTTCCCGTGGGATAGCGATAAACGAATTCTTTGCAGACGAAGTCGCTGGCAACAGCTAGTATATTATATTGAAAAAAAAATGAAAAATGAATCAAAATAATGATGGCTTGCTAGCATCGCCTATAACATGATTCCAAAGACTTTCGCCCATTCCTTGGTCTTCAACTGTACATTCTATTATTATTATAAGAAGAACGGGACTTAATCACGTAAGACGACGTTTCCTTATAAAAGTGTGTGTGGTGTGTGTGTGTGGACGTTTTCTTATAAAAATGTGTGAAAAACGCGAAAGTTTAAATTGGCACAATCTATGTTTTCTGTGCTAGACCAGCATGGATTACGAAATATCTTAAGATTTAATCACGTTACGGACAGAGCTGGGTTGAAACGTTTACTTGTTTACTCAATTGTCTACGAGGGTTTAGTAACGAAGATCAGAACGATAAATCTCCGGTAGAGGGCGTTGCTGGCAGCTTAGCCGGGCACAGAGGGAGCACTACAGATTTATGTAATTAGTGAATTGCGTTACAAACATAGGCTAAGATACATTATTATATACTCATGTAAATGTACTCTTGTATGTACTATTATACACTACTCACGTAAACTGAGGTCTCTATGTCTCTCTATATGTACAACATGGTCATCAGAGATGAAGAAGGTTTATTTATTCGATAAAAGAAAGAAAATCGAAAGAAGACATTTATTTCTTTTTGCATGGCACACAATTATAAGAGCATTAGCGACCCGCCCCGGCTTCGCACGGTATATTATGCATGTATTATACATATATAAACCTTTCTCTTGATTCACTCTATCTATTAAAAAAAACCGCATCGAAATCCGTTGTGTAGTTTTAAAGATTTAAGCATACATAGGGACATAGGGACAGAGAAACCGACTTTGTTTTATACTATGTACCTAGTGAAGAGATAATACAAAATTTTGAAACTAGATAACTATAAAAAAATTATAAAACCCCCACCCAAAAAAGACGCATAATTTAAAAATAGCCCATAAAAAATATATTTAATTTCATCCCAAAAAATGACTTACATCATTTTGTAAAAGAGCTTGATACTCTCAAACTGCTAAACTGATATAGCTAAGAACCACAGCTAGTAAAACTGGCTTTCAAATGAAAAAAAAAACCGAAACCGTTTCATCCGTTTATAAGCTCCGATGCCACAGACACACACACATCTATCTCATTTTGAACAGGGGTTACAAATGGACTTCAATTTTCTAAAAAAATCATTAATTTTGCTTGCAAACTTAGGGAACTACTTTGAAAATCGTTGAAATCGTTGACTCTGTGTATTTTTGATGTCGAATAAAGTTCAGGTATAGTCTCTGCCTACCCCTGTGGGAAAGAGGCGTGACGATATGTATGTATGTATAAAGTTAAGCTGCGACCACACCGCCAATTAAAAAACGGTGACGTTACGGAATCGCAACAAAATGTATGAAGAAACGGCGAGAAAACGTGACGCATACGACACGTCACTGGTTAGGACGGTTTGGTCGCACCCTTATGTCTGTCTATGTCTAAATTGTATCGTTATGTAAGCATTTACCGTTCCTTCATTCAAACGATCTTCCCTTAACTAAGTTGCTGTGATCTTAGTATTCAGAGAGGCTGGGAGTCATTTTATTTATAGTCTCCGTAACAACAACGGTACAAGACTCCGAGCAATTCACAGAGGCAGTACAAAACTCGCAGATTCGGTTCAGAGGCGAGTACAGACTCCGCTGATTGGAGAGATTTAGTGCCGATGCCAATTGTACTTAAAATGGAGGCGAGAGGCGCTGAAGTAATATTGTTGAGCGTCGACAATTATTTGCCAAAATATACGTATACTTTTTGTACATTGTTAGGGATCCACACCTCTAAAGGAAAAAGCGGAACCCTAAATAGGATCAATTTGTTGTCCGTCCGTCCGTCTGTCAAGACCCTTTTTCTCAAAAACGCGTGGAGGTATTAAGTTGAAATTTATATCAAATACTCAGGTTTACTGTCCCTTGGAGCTGTGAAAAAAATCAAACTTCTAAGCCAAAGCAATCAAAAGATACAGCCGTTTATGCCGCTAATTTTCGCAAATTTTCGAAACTCTCAAGGGAATCAAAACCTACTTCGCGTGAACTTAGAATCTTCAAATTTGGTACGAAGCAACGTCTCATAGCACAGATAAAGGAAAAATTGCAAAAAACGTAAATTTTCTACAGGTTTGTACGGAGTCCGACTCGCACTTGGCCGGTTTTTTTTATTAATTAAACAAAGATTCTTTAGAGTTATAGTACTAACAATATAAATTAGGGGTTACCCGCTTCGTCTGCGCATTTAGCTGTCATTTTTGGTATGTATCTGACAGCGGGGTGCGTCCCACGAGATATAACTACAAAATATCTAATTTCATAATAATAACGTTAACAAGATATAATGAACGTTAGCTATAACAGCAAAAAGTATAATTTTTTAACGTATAAGGCTTAAATTATATAACGTTATTTTTATATAACTTCAATTTGTATAAGATTTATATGGACTTATATTTATATGGATTTGTATGAAGAGATTGATGAATGTGGATGAAGCGAAAGAGGTATGTCAGGATCGTAGCAAGTGGAACAAAGTAGTCTCTGCCTACCCCTGTGGGAAAGAGGCGTGACGATATGTATGTGTATGTATGTATGTTTATATGGACTAATTTCTTTTGACATAACAAACATTTAACCTAACTGAAACAGCTGCAACACATTGTTTAATTTTCGGCGAGCGAGCGAAGCGAGCGAGCAAGACGGTACGGAGCGGAAGCGACTCGGATAGGTTAGGTTCAAAGGCTAATGCGCATTAGCCTTTGGTGTTAGTTTTTTTTCACATAGCAAATTCAATAAACAACTATGCATTATGCTTTTTGATGTTAGCTGTTATGAACATTATATGCTTTGATCGTTATTTCAATTTATATTATATATAAACAACGTTATACCTTACAAAATTAGATATTTTAAGATTATAATTTTCGTTCATTATATCCAGTAAACGTTATACTAAACGAGTTTATATAAAGTGAGCGCATATATTATGAACATTAGATAATAAGTTGTTATATCTCGTATTACTTACCCCTGACAGCGAGCGAACCTAAACTGAATCGGTATTGAATCGCGTTAAGACGTCATGGTAAGCCCCTTCTCAAAACAAATAATAGTTAACGTAACAAAAGAAACGTCATATCAAAAGGCAAGCAACGTTCCATTCTGTTATACTTTATAAAATCCAATTTTGCGCCATTTAAGGGACAACAGAACTGCAGTCTGCGTCTTCATTTGCTGAAATTTAATTTCTTGTTACCAACTTGCAAGTTTCTATTATTTTCTAAGGCTTATGATATTAGATCGTTAAACAGATATATTTGATTGTTCAATGCTAGTTATTGTTTCCTTTGGCTTATTTCTACCTTCCCTGGGCTGGGAGCAAAGAAAAAAACGTAGAAAGTACGCGCCCAAATAAGTGGTCTACCACTTTTCATCCAAATTCCTATCAAATGAAAATGTCGCTAAAGTCGAACTTTCAAGTTGACAGCCTGTCTTATCGACGTTATTATATTAAGACGTTCAAAGGACTTTTGACCTTAGGGTGGTAGATCACATATTTGACTGATGGTACCAGTTGCTTTTCCGAGATGATAAACAGCTCATTGAGGGAAGGGATGAGAATCCTAGGAATCATGTTATAGGCGATGCTAACCCATCACTATTTTGATTCCCCTTTCCACCTTGCCCACAAACATGCTAAACGTGGCCTTTAGGTCTTGTTACTTTAGGCTTTGTCTACCCCTCAAGAGATAAAGACGTTATTTATGTAGGTATGTACCTATTTTATTGAATCAGGCGTTACTTTGCGGAGGTCCATTTCAATGAACACAAAATATTTACCTTGCTACTCCGCTACTTACGTGCAAGATAACCAAGTTTGTGCGAAATGTATACGTTTTGCATGCAAGCCCTCCCTCCACTACTGCCACACAAAACGCACACAAATCCCACAAACTTAATTAATCCTATCATCACACAAACACTGACGCGCGTTTCGATCCGTCTACGGGATCATTTTCAAAGTTAGAACACGACGTTGGTTCGCATGTACATCGGTTGTGCTCTAACTTTGAAAATGATCCCGTAGAGGGATCGAAACGCGCGTCAGTTTTTGTGTGGTGTTAGGATTAATTAAGTTTGTGGGATTTGTGTGCGTTTTGTGTGGCAGTAGTGGAGGGAGGGTTTGCATGCAAAACGTATATATTTCGCACAAGCTTGATTATCTTGCACGTAAGTAGCGGAGTAGCAAGGTAAACATTTTGTGTTCATTTAGGTATGTACCTATTTAGTCAAAAAGAGACAATTTATACCATTCTGTTGCTTGTGACTTCATCTGCACACAGTTCGTACGCTTTTCCACTCAAACTATACATACACAAATCATGTCTATATTCCTTATGTGGTAGACAGAAGCCTAACGTAACAATACCTAAATTCTACATTAAGCATGATTGTAAGTAGAAAGGGAAACTCAAACTATGTACCATCAGCCAAATATGTGGTCTACCATATATTTGACTAAAGGTTAAAATTCCTTTGCACGTCACAATATTATAACGTCGATAAAACAGGCTGTCAACTTGAAAGTTCGACTTTAGCGACATTTTCATTTGATAGGAATATGGATGAGGAGTGGTAGACCACTTATTTGGGCGACCGTACTATCCAATTTAAGCAGAGCCCGCGGATCCTGAACAAAAATTAAACAATGTGAGGTCAATTTAAATTGGTCATTTTTATAGACTGACAGACATTTTTAGGGTTGTGTCTGTCTGTCTGTCTGTCCGTCCGTATGTCACAGCCACTTTTTTCCGAAACTATAGAATCTATAGGTACTGTTGAAACTTGGTAAGTAGATGTATTCTGTGAACCGCATTAAGATTATCACCCAAAAATATAAAAAAACAACAAATTTTGGGGGTTCCCCCTATTTAGAACTGAAACTCAAAAATATTTTTTTTCATCAAACTCATACATGTGGGCTATCTATAGATAGCTCTTCAAAAATGATATTGGGGTTTTTAATATCATTTTTTTCTAAACTGAATAGTTTGCGCGAGAGACACTTCCAAAGTGGTAAAATGTGTCCCCCCCCCCTGTAACTTCTAATATAAGAGAATGATAACAGTACCTAAACAGTTGGTTTGAACGAGATCTAGTAAGTGGTTTTTTTTTTAATAATTTCTGTCTGTCTGTATAAGTAACCAGTATCAAATGACCTCACACTCCCTACATTTTGCTTAAAAGCAGGGCTCTGCTAACACCGGATTTTATAATAACTTGGCGAATTTGTACGGAACCCTCGGTGCGCGAGTCCGACTCGCACTTGGCCGGTTTTTTTTTCATTAGTTGTGCCTGTTCTGTAGCTGTACCTTCATACCAAATTTACATACAAACACCTTTTCTAATAATATCTTTTGATTGTGTAGACTTAGAAGGTTAATTTATGTGTGTATGTATGTAAAAACTCCATAAAAACAAGTACAACAAACATAGCATAGTAATACACGTTTGTTCTTATTTATATTCGCTGATAGTGATCCCGTTGCCGCAGACTGAATCATAATAATATATCTCTTGAGGGCTGAATAAAGTTGTGTCAAGACATAATTTTCATGCTTTTGTGATGGTTCCGTCAAAGTTAAAATTTGTACAGAGAAAATCAGAAGCAATCCGAGTCGATTCCGATTGCTAGGTGTTTTCATGATACATAAGTAATTTTAACGAAACAAGTTTTATTCGTAAATTCATTTAAAGTTCTGGAATAAAAGTTAAATACTAGAAAAAAAAACATGTCATCGTTCTAAGGTCAACTGGAAGAAATCCCTTTTAGGGATAGGTTCACCTTTGTACATTTGTGTTGTCCTGTATTTACCTTTTTCATGTGTTTTATGTACAATAAAGAGTTATACATACATACATACATACATGTAAACTTTGAAAAAAATAACGCTCAGGAGTCCATGACCTTTGTAGTAACAGTTGAAAAAACAGAAAACTCATTATATCGGTTCACACACCGCGACAAACATAACTTGCATTTTAGTTTCTCGTAGGTACTCATACTCATACTTATACTCATTTATTCCTAACTAGCTGTTGCCAGCGACTTCGTCTGCAAAGAATTCGTTTATCGCTATCCCGCGGGAACTACGCAATTTTCCGGGATAAAAAGTAGCCTATGTGCTATTCCAGACTTTTCTCTATCTATGTGCCGAATTTCATCCAGATCCGTTGGGCCGTTCTGGCGTGATTGAGTAACAAACAAACATCCATCCTTCCATCCATCCATACTTTCGCATTTATAATATTAGTTAGATAATTATAGTTATTACGTGTCATTTTTATCATTATTTTATTATATTTTATGTCAGAACAACTCATGAAATTAAAAAAAAAACTTTTCAATTAAAAAATAATAATAAATCTGCAGCACTATAATAAAACAAAATGTTCTGCAATCAGTAAGTAGCAGGCTTTGACTGCCAGGAAAAGAATAGAATAGAATAGAATTGAAAGAGTTCGTCGAATGTGTGAAATGTGTGTTCGAGAAGCCAATTCCTGAGCCCAACTATTTTTTTTTTTTTTTTTTTTTATTCGAATAGGAAGGCAAACGAGCAAGTGGGTCACCTGATGGTAAGCGATCACCTCTGCCCACAGACACCCGCAACCCCGGAGGGATCGCAGATGCGTTGCCAACCCAGAGGGCTAAGATGAAATGCCTCTTGTGCCCGTAATTTCCCCGGCTGTCTTACTCTCCACACCGGAACACAGCAGTGCAAGCACTGCTGCTTAGCGGCACGATTAGCGAGTAAGATGGTGGTAGCGATCCGGACGGATACGCTGCTATGCGCGGATATGCTGGAACTACTTTTAAAAAAAAAAAAAAAATATATATTTTTAACAAACTACTTAGTCCGAAACAATGTCGAATATCACTCTTATTTTTATACGTGAGTTATCGAAAAGAATTGATACTTTTAAAATATTATTATTTAATTATTTGCGGAACCCCAAAGTTCCTAGTAAAAGAAAGACAAACTCCCAAAGGGTACGACGAGCGAAAGTAAGGAATGACACTATCAAAAATGTTATTTCAAAAGAAAGTACCGCCCGCGGCCGTTTGCAGTAAAACTGAGATAAGTGCGACAGACGGACAGACAGACTAGCAGAATATAAATAACAAAGGGCTGGTTAGGTAATAGATAGTTTATGAGTTTTTTTTTATTATAAATAACTACTAATAATCTTCGGAATCATGTTATAAAAAATAAAATAAATAAAAATAGTTTATTCAAAAGAAGAAAATGTTTACAAAAAGAGCTTACTGATGGTTCCACACTAGGCTAGGCCTGTCACGAGGCAATCAGAACAGGAGGCGATGCGGCTAGCAACCCATATTTTGGATTCCTTTTTCCACCTATATACGCCCACAATTATGTTAAACGTAGCCTTTAGTTCTTGTTACCTTAGGCTCTGTCTACCCCCTGATAAAGATGTGATTTATATATAACTAGCTGTTGCCAGCGACTTTGTCTGCAAAAAATTCGTTTATCGCGGGAACTACGCAATTTTCCGGGATAAAAAGTAGCCTATGTGCTATTCCAGACTTTCCTCTATCTATGTGCCAAATTTCATCCAGATCCGTTGGGCCGTTCTGGCGTGATTGAGTTACAAACAAACATCCATCTATCCATCCATCCATCCATCCTTTCGCATTTATAATATTAGTTAGATTGCCGCTATTGTCGCCAAAAACTTCAACCTATGCGACCGTGTGTACACTAAGGTGGGATATACACAGGCATCTATGTGCCTGTGTAAATCGGGCTTTATTTGTAGCATTTTCTTTTCTACATTTGTAAAGTAATGGACAACGTTGAATGTAAATTTATCATTTTTTTACGGGAAATCAGGCAAATTGATTTGGATGTGTAATGTTTATTGATACAGTAGATTAACAGTCAATTAACATCATATCATCCTGAGGTCTTTTCATTCTTAACTGTTCTATTTGGTAAACAAAATTCTAACCTCAATGTACAAATTTTGGTAAAGAATAAGGTGTATTATGCTATCAAATAAACCTGAGGCAATATTTTGTACATAATTTTGCTGATATTTTATCTCCAAGTTCCTTTATTTACAATGAATATTTTTCGGGTGGTAGGACCTTGTGCAAGGTCCGTCCGGATCGCTACCACCATCTTACTCGCTAATACTGCCGCCAAGCAGCAGTGCTTGCACTGCTGTGTTCCGGTGTGGAGAGTAAGACAGCTGGGGAAATTACGGGCACAAGAGGCAGTTCATCTAAGTCCTCTAGGTTGGCAACGCATCTGCAATCCCTCCGGGGTTGCGGGTGTCTATGGGCAGTGGTGATCGCTTACCATCAGGTGACTCACTTGCTCGTTTGCCTTCCTATTCACATAAAAAAAAATAGTACAAAAATAATAAAAATGAGACGTTCTGAGGTTAGATTTTTTTTTTCCAAATGGGACAGTTAGGGATGAAAAGACCTTACAGTTTCTAACTAAAAATAAGTTTGTGTTAAAAATTACATTTTGAGTACACGCTTTTTTTGCTGATGGTATTTTTTTGCTGACTATACTTATATTTTGTCATTGGTCCTACATTATATGTCAAATCAATTGCACCAACCGTTGAAGAGTCTCCTATGGAGTCGGTCCTGGCCGGGCCACCAAAATTCTAGTAGGTACCATAATACATATTATTATTGTCATTAGATTTACATACAACTGTAAATTTCTATGACGATACAGTCATTAGAAATGGGTTAGATTCGCTTGGTTGGATTCCATTTCATAGTTTGTTACATACAGGTCGACCTAAGAAAAGCATGTCAAAAATATCTATAAAATGTCCATCCTTTTTGTGAAAAAAAAATCGAAAGTTTCAGATGTCTATTAAAAAATCTATTCAAAATAGCCTGACATCTATGATCTAACTAATATTAATGTTATTCCGGAGTGTAATTCGGAGAAGGAGACCGGAGAATGAGACACAAGTATCCATTAGACGAGCTATAATTCGACTGCCTAAGCCGGGTGCAACCGGCTTGAATCTGTTTACAAAACTACCCTTAATCTTAATATTAACATCCCTCCACCAATATTTCAGAAAACCCAAAAAGAAAAGAACAGAAATAATTGTACTGTGTGTGTTCTAAAAGAACTGTTTATAATTCACTGGAGGTCGTGGACGTTTAGTTTTTTCAGGTGGGTCGACCTGAACATTGTTGCTGTCGCTGTTTCCGGCACGGGCGGAGGTTTCTGGTGGCGCGGACACGCTAGGGCTCGCCGGGCTTGTCGTGGCGCCGGTAGGCTCCTCCTGTTCTGGACAATCCTCCCACTCTTCAGCTTCTACTTCGGACCTCAAGTGGTCCGCCACTGGAGCCACTTCCGTCTCAGCTACTGTTGGCGCTATATTAGGCGCTGCTGTCAAGCATGCCGCGGCGTCCATTATTATGACCGGCTTATCGTGACTGAGTCCATCTATTTCTCTGCTGGTGGACTGCTGGGCTTTCTGGTCTTCGTCCAGACTTGTACTTCCGCCAGCAAGTATCTCTTCCTCCCCCTTAAATTCTACAATTTGATTTTTATGCCTCTTTATGAGGCGATCTGAATCGCTCACTTCGATTAAATACGCCGATCTCCCCACCTGTTTCTTTACTACGCCCTTAGTCCATATCACTTTTTGTCCTTTCAGTACCTTAACTAGAACATTGCTTCCCGGTTGCAAATTAATTTTCCTACTCCCATGGTAATGCCGGACCTGGGAACGCTGATTTTTGTTTACTGTTTCCTCCAATGCTACGTCGGATGGTGGCGTTCGCAAGGGGTTTAGTAAGTCTAACCTACAACGCAAATTTTTCCCAAACAATATCTCGGCTGGCGATCGATTTGTGGATGAATGTTTTGAATTTCTATATTGAAACAAAAATTCATTTAATTTAATGCTTATTTTTTTTTTATTGGCACCAGATAGTAATATCGTTTTCAAAGCCTTCTTAATAATCTTTACATAGGATTCCGCCTGGCCATTGCTCGCTGGATGATATGCTGGACTCGTTATATGAGTGATATTGTTACCTTCGCAAAAACTTTCGAATTCGGAAGACACAAATGATGTCCCGTTATCCGTGCAAATTGTATGGAACAAACCGAACCTCGCCATTAGATCGCACAAACACTCAATTACCACCCTAGATCCGTAGCCGTTGCTTACGTCAAAAACCTCGACCCATTTGGAGTACGCATCTACTGCAACTAAATATACTTTGTTTTCAAACGGTCCTAGAAAATCTAAATGAACTCTGTGCCACGCCTCTGGTGGGTAAGGCCACGGCGTGAGCGCGGCGCGGCGCGGCGTCGCGCGCGGTTGCGCGCACACGGCGCACGCCGCCGCGGCGCGCTCGAGCGCCGCCCCCTGCCCGGGCCACCAGAAGCGTGCGCGCGCTTCGGCCTTCATTTTAGCAATGCCCATATGGCCACGATGCAATTCTTCAATAATTTTTTCCACTAAATATTCTGGTACAACTAATTTGGTACCCCTCATTACACAACCGTTTTCCACTGACAATCCCATCCTCGTCGCCACTCTTATTCCGGAGTGTAATTCGGAGAAGGAGACCGGAGAATGAGACACAAGTATCCGTTAGACGAGCTATAATTCGACTGCCTAAGCCGGGTGCAACCGGCTTGAATCTGTTTACAAAACTACCCTTAATCTTAATATTAACAATTAAAGATGCGAAAGTATGGACGGATGGATAGATGGATGGATGGATAGATGAATGAATGTTGGTTTGTTACTCAATCACGCCAGAACGGCCCAACGAATCTGGATGGAATTCGGCACATAGATAGAGAAAAATCTGGAATAGCACATAAGCTACTTTTTATCCCGGAAAATTCCCACGGGATAGCGATAAACGAATTCTTTGCAGACGAAGTCGCAGGCAACAGCTAGTACTATATAAAACTGAGGTAGATACGTCATGGGCAATCTCCCCGTGGCAAGCGAAAAGTGAGGTAATTGCCTGACTTGTGTTCAGTCGCTGTCGGCGCGCGCAGAGGTCCTTATATGTCAAGTAACGGCAATAACGTTGCCATGTCCGAAAGGAGTTTTGTTCAGCTATAACGCATCTATTAGTAATATGTCATTGGCTGACATACTTTAGACTTTGGTCCAACTTCTTACATTAAACCCAAATTACACCAAACCCAGATTTTAAAAGTAACATGTCGCAATAACCCTACAAAAATATACGTGAGCTATCCATTTCTGTTGTCTCATTAAAAATACAAGTTCTTTACTTATTTTAAACGTTCCAAGGAATTCTGTCTGTTATCTTGCTACGCCTTTTGTTCGTAGCAGCGCTACGCCGTAGCATTTCTACTAAGGCTTTATGTCTACGAGCTTGAATTTAATTCAAGCTTTTGTTTCATTTTTATTAACTTTC
Organism: Pandemis heparana; assembly: GCA_963854515.1. Classification (NCBI taxonomy): domain Eukaryota; kingdom Metazoa; phylum Arthropoda; class Insecta; order Lepidoptera; family Tortricidae; genus Pandemis; species Pandemis heparana. The sequence continues at coordinate 1,453,865 of OY978031.1, read as the reverse complement.
ATTTGTTATTAAATTCATATCTCTACAAGGACTCTAAGAGTTACCTAACTAATATTATAAATGCGAAAGTATGGATGGATGGATGTTTGTTTGTTACTCAATCACGCCAGAACGGCCCAACGGATCTGGATGAAATTCGGCACATAGATAGAGAAAAGTCTGCAATAGCACATAGGCTACTTTTTATCTCGGAAAATTGCGTAGTTCCCGCGGGATAGCGATAAACGTATTCTTTGCAGACGAAGTCGCTGGCAACAGCTAGTTTCGGAATATATCTACAGGCTCCTATTTTATCAATTCGACAATCGTAGGTGATATTTTAAGTAGATACAATGCGATTTGCAATCATCATCATCATCATCTTCTTCAGCCTGAAGACGTCCACTGTTGAACAAAGGCCTACCCCTTAGCACACCATAATGAACGACAAGTCGCCACCTGCATCCACCGGTTTGCAATGCGTGGTCAATATCAAACCAACCGGCGTAGATTTTCGTCGAGTTTGTACTGTAGAATGAAATAGGGGTGTTGGTATCCAATTTGTTGTTATCGCTTTATAAAACTTCTTTCTAATTATGTTTTACTTTGTTTCAGGTACATACGTGCTGAACTGTACATACTACATACCACAATAGTTTCACGGTGAATGAAAAATTCTAGTAAGTCAGCAGCTGCTAAAGGATTTAGGTCACTTAGGTCCGCATATTTATATCCACTTTTAAATTAATGTTTTAATACAGTGCTATTTCATCCTAGGCAATAAAAATGATGAAAGTATGTGTATGATAGAATAAAATTAGAATCCGGACGTGCTATTTTGTATTTTTGAGTTTTTTTTATATTATTGAACTCAACAAACAAGTGAAACTGACATAACGTAGTAAAAATGCGAGTGGTAGGGCCTTGTGCAAGTTCCGTCCGGATCGCTACCACCATCTTACTCGCTAATCCTGCCGCTAAGCAGCAGTGCTTGCGCTGCTGTGTTCCGGTGTGGAGAGTAAGACAGCCGGGGAAATTACGGGCGCAAGAGGCATTTCATCTTAGCACTCTAGGTTGGCAACGCATCTGCAATCCCTCCGGGGTTGCGGGTTCTATGACCCACTTGCTCGTTTGCCTTCCTATTCACATGCCTGTCAGTTAAAAGGCGGATGAAATTAATTAAGTACCTACTATAAAACATCTCCGTATTCACTTCTTCTGAAACTCAAGAGCTAGGGCTCTTGTCGGTGGAGCAATTTCCATGTCCTTTCCAGGGCCTTTTCTTTGACTTCCTGATACGACACGACTTCCCTCTTCCCTCCCCTCTCTTTCACCTGGTCCTGCAGGCTTATTACGTAACTCGCTCGCGATCGCCATCGTCTTCATTTTGACAGTTCTTGTATGAAAGTGACAGCTAGCTGATTCCGATGCCAATTATCATTCTCTGGAAGAGACATATTGTATTTCAAATAGAATAGAATAGAATAGAATATATTTATTTGCAAAGAATAAGTAGATATAACAATGTCATTGGGTGGCACAGAGACAATAGGTTGCTTATTCTGCTATTTGTACAATTTTATCATACTATCATGCAAATTTATTAATTTTTGGGTTGCTTACATTATACAAAGTTATCTTGCAAGAGGAAATCATTTACACTATAGTAGTTTTTTTCTATCAGTATCTGCATTAACCTATTTTTAAATATATTTAGGGGTAGCTCCTTTATGTACTTTGGTAGCTTGTTAAAAATTTTTAGACACATAGCAGCGCAATGTTTCCTATATAATGCGGTCCTAGGAATACAAACATGAACCAGCCTTTCTGGGTTCCGTCTATTTCTGGTTGAGATATCTCCAGCTGTTTTAAATAAATACATATATCTCTTAACAAATATGCAAATTTCAAACACAATCATGTATTGTTACTGAATAAATACTATCACTATCACTATCACTATCACCAGAGCGTGATTTTTCAATGCATTTTACCTGAAGTTTCCACTCCCAACCCGTGACACAAAGTACAGTCTGTCCAACAACAGGCTTATTGCCTACCTCTAACTCGCTCGCAATCGCCATCGTGTTCATTTTGACAGTTCTTCTTTCAATGTGATAGCTAGCTGATTCCGATGCCAATTGTCAGCCCATACATGAACTGTCAAAATGAAGACGATGGCGATCGCGAGCGAGTTACGTAATAAGCTATCTGGTTCTTCTAGGCCTTCCTATCTTTCGCTTCCCTTCAATCTTTCTACCTCCAGTATTCATTATGACAATGTTATTCTTTTAAAACGCCTGAGTGCATATTTCGACTTTAAAAATGGCCGCCGCATAACGTAGAAGCCACTATAATATTTGAGACAGAATTTACATAACCCAGAGACTGGAATTAATATCAGAGCTGAGAGACATTTTTTATCCAACAAACGGTTATGAGTAGTAGGTATTTGTGGCAGCCTAATATTATACATACATATAAAAATCACGGCTTTATCCCTTACTACTACGAAGATATGGCTCACACCATCTCTTTAGATATTGTATATGTGTACTCTATTTGTATTTTGTATGTATGCATGTGCGTAATATTATTTAGTAGTTTATTTTATGATGTGTTATTAGATATAGTACGCTCTATTGTGGCTTTCACTATATGGAATTTTAAACTCACTCTTTGTCGCTCCCTCGTTTAATGCTCCTCTCATCTACTCAAAGGTTAACTGGTAGAGATCCCTTATAGGGATAAGTTCGCCTTTGTGCATATATTATTGTTATTTGTATTATTTTGTGAATTGTATCTGTTTCTTTATATTTAAACAATAAAGCATTACTTACTTACTCACTTACTTACTTAATTACTTACTGGGTAGACAGAGCCTAAGATAACTAGACCTACAGCCTACTAAGCCACGTTTGCTTGATTACGGGCGTATCAATGGAAAGGGAAATCGAAATAGTTACGGATTGCTAGCCACATCGCCTATAGCAAAATGATTTCAACGATTTTTACCAATTTCCTTCGATGGGCTTTTACCATCTGCACGGGAAGAGAAGCAGCTGGTAAATTTCATAATTTTTTTATATCAAAATCTTAAAATTCGTCAATTGTGAATAAATTTAAAACATAATTAGGTACAGTAAAATAATTCAATTTATTTCTACGGCTTGTTACTTAAGCTTGTTTTTTCATTCTTCTTCAAGAACTGAGTTAAACTATTATTTCTTTTATAGAAATCAGTAAGTGAAAGCAGGAACTTGTATACTCATGGGTTTTTTTATTGAGAGTGACAAAGTCAATCGAGACAGTAGAACAATGTAGTTAATTTGAATCATTTGCTTATGGCCAGGATGATCTATGATGTAAATATATGCTAAAAAGGTTCAACACCTCCCCGTAATAGAGCATCCTGTATAACGAATATATCAACACAAAAAAAATAGCAACATGTATATACAATAAGGAAAAGTACAATATAAGTCGGTACAAAAACAACATCCTGTATATACATTTGTTGACATATAAAAAGTATAATAGACTTTACTAGCTACTCAGTACTCACTTTGAAACTAAACCTAATGAATTGGTGAATCTGGAATGTTTGATTTTTGTGAGAGGTTTGGTGAGTATGTCAGCTAGCATTTCATTTGTCGGAATGTAATGTAAATTGAAATCTGACTGTGAAAGTTCCCTAATGAAATGATGTCTTATGTCGATGTGTTTGGTGCGACTATGAAAAGTATCATTTCTAGTGAGTTTGATGGAACTTTGATTATCTGAGTAAATGGTGATGGGCTGAATGACGTCGAAAACTTCATTAATGAGTGATCTCAAGTAAATCGCTTCCTTACAGGCTTCTGTAAGTGCCATATATTCAGCCTCGGTGGTGGAGAGTGCAGGCGTGCGCTGCTTACGCGACTCCCAAGATATGCACGCACCACTCATTTTGAAGGCGTACCCTGTATATGATCTTCTGTCTACGACATTGCTGCCGTAGTCAGCGTCAACATAACCGACTGGATAACTTTGTCCCTTTTGAAAACAGAGTTTCAAGTCCTTCGTTGCCTTGAGATACCTGAGTACTCGTTTGGCAGCTTTCCAATGCACCTCCCCGTAATGTACGTTGAACTGGCTCAGATAGGACACTGTGTGTGATATGTCAGGCCTTGTTCCGATTGCAACATACATTAGAGATCCGATAAGCTGTTGGTACGGTAGATCAGGTCTCTCGTCATCCTTGGCAGGAATAGTGAGTTTTACACCAGCTTCCATTGGTGTGGTGATTGGAATTGCATCTGTCATTCCAAACTTTTCAATTATTCTTTCGATGTACTTAGTTTGATCGAGTGTAATATTTTCAGTGTCTTGAATGACTCGCATGCCTAAGCAGTCTTTTAAAGTACCAAGATCTTTCACAATAAAAAGTTTTTTAAGTGAGGTTTTGAAGGTCTCTTTCATACATTCATTATTACAGAGGATGAAAAAATCGTCCACGAATACCGCAATTACAAGTATGTTATTGCCGTCTCGTCTGTAATAAATACAATGCTCGTTTGCTGCTTGCTTCATCGATAGGCTAGTCATAGCTTCACACACTTTTATATTCCACTGGCGAGGAGATTGCTTTAGACCATAAAGTGATTTTTTAAGTAAACAAACTTTTCCTTTTCGGTTGTTTTCAAAGCCTGGCGGTTGTTCCATAAAAATTTCTTCTTCTAAATCGCCATTAAGAAAAGCGGTTTCTACATCGAGGTGGTCTAGTTGGACGTTAAGTTGTACGGCAAACGCAAGAAGTAGTCTGACTGACGAGAGTCGAGCTACAGGAGAAAAGGTCTCTCCGTAATCGATACCATGTACCTGAGTGAAGCCTTTTGCTACAAGCCTTGCTTTAAATTTTACAACTTCGCCGTTAGTATTCTTTTTAATTTTATACACCCATTTATTTTTGATAATTTTTCTATCTGTGGGTCTCTCCACTAATTCCCATGTTCCGTGTTTCATTAAACAGTCGTACTCATTTTTCATAGCTTTTTGCCATTCGGAACTGTGAACATCTTCTACGGCTTGTTTATATGTTTCCGGCTCGTAGTCTGACACCATAAACATCGACGGGCTGTATCTCTCAGGCGGTCGTCGTTGTCGTTGCGGATATCGGGGTTCATTGATCGCGCTGTCTGGTTCAGGAGACGTTGGTGCTGATTCACTGGATTCAGTATCTGCAGTGAAGTACTCCTGTGAGTCCTGTGACGTTTCTGAAATTTCAGGCAGGTTATCAATATGTGCAATTACTTCTGGTGTCGGAGGTTCTGATTCCGTTTGAGTATCTGGGGTGGAGGTTGGTAACAATGACGATGTTGATGGAGTTACTGGTTGTTCAGTAATGGGTTGCGGCTGTGAAGTGTGTGACTCTATCTCTACAAGAATTTGGTCGTCAGTGAGGGTAGTGTCGTCAGGCGTTGTGGATTCCGCTGCTAGAGCAGGGTTTGCCACTTTGTCTTCGATGAAGACTACATCGCGTGCGACGATGATCGCTCTCGGGTTACGAGGATCTATAAGGCGGTAGCCTTTACTCTCACTTGAATAACCAACAAAGATACAAGTCTTTGTTTTAGAGTCTAACTTTGAGCGCTTTTCCTTAGGAATTAGAGCATGCGCTTCGCAACCAAAAACACGAAGATGCGATAGATCTATCGGTTTTCCATACCAAACTTCGTCAGGTATTTTATTATTTAAAGCTTGGGTTGGCGTTACATTTTTTAAATAGATAGCCGTATTAACTGCTTCGCCCCAGTAAGCTTTTGGTAGCTTGGAGTCATGAAGCATGGTCCTTGCTTTTTCAATAATGGAGCGGTTAGCTCGTTCTGAGATCCCATTCTGTTGAGGTGTGAACGGAATTGTGGTTTGATGAACAATCCCGTTTTCCTTGAAAAAAGTTGAAAACCTGTGGTTGACATATTCCCGGCCGTTATCTGAACGAAACACCTTTATTTTGTGACCCGTTTGGTTTTCCGCTAAATATTTAAATTCTACAAATTTACTGAAAGCTTCATCTTTTGTTTTTAGAAAGTATCCAAAAGTTTTTCGACTGAAGTCGTCAGTAAAAGTAAGTAAGTACAGAGCTCCGCCCCACGAGTGCGTACTCATTGGACCACAAAGGTCCGAATGAATAAGTTGCAATACGCAACTCGTCTTACTAATAGATTTCGGAAACGGTCTCTTTATATTGTGTAGGATTACTCACGCAGTCCCAAAGATCGCATACAATGAGCACATTCTTCATTGCGAAGCTCCACGAGGAATAATTTTTTGTTCCTTCAAGTTTTTCAATGCTCTGAAAAATGTTCTGTGCCGGTGCCGTAGAGGTCGCCGATGGTGACGGATTTCCGTTCGTCTCCATAGCACGTATTTTAATTACTGGGCCATAACCTATTATTTCTTTTATAGAAATCAGTAAGTGAAAGCAGGAACTTGTATACTCATGGGTTTTTTTATTGAGAGTGACAAAGTCAATCGAGACAGTAGAACAATGTAGTTAATTTGAATCATTTGCTTATGGCCAGGATGATCTATGATGTAAATATATGCTAAAAAGGTTCAACATAAACTTACTCACTTTAAATTTAATATGAAAATTTATTAAAAAATCTAGAATCAGGTTAAAGTTTTTGACAAAATACGAAAAATATTTTTGTACTTGACGTACCTACTTAACTGTCAATATTCTTCTTACTTTGTAAGTTTGTTTGTTTGGCTATTTTATTACTGTGGCTAGGAAGTATTAAGAATTTTCTACCATATACATATACAATTGTGTCACCAATTTATAGAATCACAATACCTCATATACCAACAATTTTTTTTTATACAACATCAAATGCAAAGTAAAATTTAAAAGAAACTCTGTCATCTCTTTTGACGTGAAAGTTTATTTTCACGGAATTTCGTTGTGGAAGCGACTCATGACATACTTAATGTTATTTTTAAAGTACCTAGATAGGTACCTCAATAGAGTTATGCCTGGAAATACTTGCGATGTGCTCTTAAAACAGAATTGCTAGGTACTAAATTACATTATTTACGAGAAATATGAAGAATGAAACTCTATTTTCATGCCTTCTTTGCTTTTTATGCGACCAAGGAAAACGGGCGAAGGAAAAAACTTTATTTAAAAAATATATTATGCATTTATATTTTATAGGTCTTGTTACCTTAGGATCTGTATACCCCGTAAGAGATTTACGTGATTTAAAAAAAAAAAAAAAAATTATTTCAGATCATAGATCCATATAATGTTAGTAGTACAATCTTACATTCTACTTGTTAGTTTAATTTTAGATTAGATTTATGTATGTATGTATGTATGTATGTATAATTTTATAGTGGTGTGCAGTGCAGAATCGTTGGGGTAGGTAGCGGGAAGAGAAAGAAGAGAGCCAAGTGCGAATCAGACTTGCGCACCGAGGGTTCCGTACAAATTCGCGAAGTTAATTATAAAAACCAGTGTTAGTAAGCTCTGCTCCTAAGCAAAATGTATGCAGTGTGAGGTCATTTTATGTATGGGTTATTTATGTAAATAGTTGGACATATTCTGTTTTTAGTATTTGATGTTATAGCGGCAACAGAAATGCATCATCTGTGCAAATTTCAACTGTCTAGCTATCACGGTTCCTGTGATACAACCTGCTGTCAGACAGACAGACAGTGGAGTCTTAGTAAAAGGGTCCCGTTTTCACCCTTTGAGTGCGGAACCCTAAAAATAATATATTTCGCAAGTTTTAATTTGAAATGAAAATATTTTTTACACTTCCTTGCTAAGGGGGCACTTCGAGTTATTCACATAAACGTTTGAATGTCGACGTTTGTCGGTCCGCCGGCCTCGCGAGGCGCTTGTGGGGTCACTTGTGATTTGAGAGCGTCTTAATGTGGATTAAAAAACATGTGTGCTTTTGCATTTTTTTCTGCAAATGAGAGTCATAACGTTAGTGTTTGTGTTTGTAAGCATTTATAAAACTTGTAATGTATCTTATTATTACAGGAAAACGGGACTTAATCACGTAAATAAAATATATTTTTGTAAATACCTCGACGTTACGGACGCGACTTTGTATCCATGGTCTCGAGAGGACTAAACGTCGAGATATTTATATTAACACAAAATATTTACCTTGCTACTCCGCTACTTACGTGCAAGATAACCAAGTTAGTGCGAAATATATACGTTTTGCATGCAATCCCTCCCTCCACTACTGCCACACAAAACGCGTTTCAAAACGTGTTTTGTGTGGAAGGAAACGTATATATTTCGCACAAGCTTGGTTATCTTGCACGTAAGTAGCGGAGTAGCAAGGTAAATATTTTGTGTTCATTGAAATGGACCTCCGCAAAGTAACGCCTGATTCAATAAAATGTTGTCGAAATAATTCCAAAAATACTTTTTATTTACGTGATTAAGTTCAGTTTTCTTATAATAATGACGTGTGAAAATCGCGAAAGTTTGAATCGATACATTGTAATGCATCTGTTTATTTATTTATTTGTATTAGTTAGCTAAGCTACGTTTATGGCTGTCTTTTCGCAATTTTATCAACTACAAGCAGTAGACAGAGCGTGAGGTATCAAGACCTACAGTCCACGGTTATCTTATCTTATCTTACTAATTAGGGGCCCTTACGGATACACTTCGACCCATTTGTGGATCTTTTGTGTAATTACCCCTCCTTCGCACTATTCCATTGCTTTTACCACCTCATTCATGAGTTGGGTGATTTGGCGCAGTGGTAGTGCCTTGAAATCTCCTGGTTCCGGGTATCCCCTGCCGAGGAGTTTCATTCTTAGTCTGGCGAGGGCATCACATTCACACACAATGTGCTCCATCGTTTCAACCTCTTCGCCACATATTCTACAATCGTTGTCGTTATTGTCCTGTAGTCCCATCTTTGCTAATAAATATTTAGTTCCGAAGTGACCTGTAAACGCCCCCATTATGTGTTGGAGTTGTCTTCTGCTGAGTGTCCAGAGTTTATTGGACCAGCTTGAGTTGACGCTTCCTATGAAACGCTTTGAGTGCTTTAGACCTGCCATTGCTTTCCACTCTTGTTGGTGTTTGGCTTTGGTCTGGTCATTAATCGCCGTTTTTATGGTACCCTGCGAGAGTCCCACAAATGGTTCGGGTCCGATGTACTCGTTGTTTGACCCTTCTCTTGCTAGTTCGTCTGCTTTTTCATTGCCGGCGAACCCTTTGTGTCCTGGAATCCATACCAGTCTCACTTTGTTGTGTCTTCCAAGCTTATTTAGTGCTTGAACTCCATTGTAGACCAGCCTTGAGTCAACTTTCGACGCTGTGAGTGCTTTCAGTGCTGCTTGGCTGTCACTGAGTATATAGATGGTTGTGTCTCTGACGTTCCTATCTATATTCTCCTGCGCACAGGCGATTATCGCATACGTCTCCGCTTGGAAGACGGTTGCGTAGTTCCCCATGCTTACGCTACTATTAAAGTCTTTCGCATGAATGCCTGCTCCCGTACCGGATTCCATTTTGGATCCATCCGTGTACCATAAGTTGCCGCTACCCTCAGGTAGTGTTAGTCCTTCGGCCCATTCGGCCCTTGTGGGAACGTGTACCTTGAAGTTTCTCCGAAATATATACTTCGGCTGCATTTTGTCGCAGCTCATCGTTGTTATTCTGTCAAGGATTTTATTTTGTTCCATTTTGGTGTGCTTCGTCCTTGGAGCCCAATCATTCCACAGACCACTCGTCCGCATTCTGTGCAGTGATTTGCGCGCCTCAGATTGGATAGCAATATGCAGTGGTGGTAGATCCAGTAAGACCTCCATTGCCGCCGTTGGCGTTGTCCTGAACGCCCCCGAGATAGCCATGCAGGCCATTCTCTGGATTTTAGCCAGTGAGTTCCTGCATGTCGTCAGTTTTGTCCTTGGCCACCAGGCCAGGCAACCGTACAGTATGATGGGTTTTACCATCATGGTATATATCCATCTCAGTACCTTTGGGTTAAGACCCCATGTTTTTCCATATGCGGATCTACACATGCCAAAGACTCTTGTTGCCTTTGTCATCGTGTGTTCCACCTGTTTCTTCCAGTTGAGCTCTTTGTCTAAAATAACTCCAAGATACTTTGCCTCACTGGACAGTTTCAGTTCCTTGCCATACAATTTTAGAGTTTGCATGTTTTTAAGGTCCCTTTTCCTTGTGAAAGGTACTATCACCGTTTTGCTCGGATTTATGGAGAGTTGGTGTCTGTTGCACCATACCTCTACTTTATTTAGAGCTTCGTCCATGATACCTGCTACCGTATTTGGGAACTTCCCGTTGACAAGTATTACCAGGTCATCTGCATACCCTACTGTGTGTACTGGGCCTGTGTTGAGCTCCACCAGAAGTGAGTCCACAACCAGGCTCCATAGCGTTGGTGATAGGACTCCTCCCTGTGGGCATCCTTTCGTAGCAGTTGCTAATATTTCTTCCCCTAGCAGGGTTGATCTTATTAATCTGCTGTTAAGCATGTTGTCCATCCATCTACAGATGGTGGGTTCTATGCCGTGTTGACCCGCAGCGTGTCTGATGGCCTGATATGTGGTGCGATCGAATGCTCCCTCCACATCAAGAAACGCAGCAAGACAGAGTTCTTTGTTCTCTATTGCCTGCTCCGCTTTACTTACCACCAGGTGTAATGCTGAGTCTGTAGATTTACCAGGTTGATAGGCACACTGCATTTTGTGCAGTGGATGCCGTTTCACTGGTCCATCCCTTATGTATCTATCCACCATCTTTTCCAGTGTTTTGAGGAAAAATGATGATAGACTTATTGGCCTGTATGATTTGGCATCATTGTAGTCCCCTTTGCCGGGTTTCGGCAGGTATATCACCTTGACTTGCCTCCACACATGCGGCACATGTCCAAAGGCTATACACGCTCTGTATAATCTGCTGAGATGCGGTATTATTACATTGGCGCCTTCTTGTAGTAGTATTGGATATACACCATCTGGTCCTAGTGCTTTATATGGGCGGAATGTGGATAGAGCCCATTTTATCCTATCGTGGTCTACTACTTTTTTCGCGGTATCCCAATTGTGCCTGGTAGTAGTGAGCACTTGTTCGGCAACGCCGATGGGGATATCGTTGGTTATGCTCTTATGTATAATAGAGCCTGGGAAGTGTGTGTCACACATTACCTTTAGTGTCTCTAGTCCAGTCTCTGTCATTATCCCATCTTTACCCCTTATGGTAGTAAGTGGGATAGATCTGGTTGTGGCTAGAGCCTTTGTAAGTCTCATACCTTCTGGTATTGAGCCTATTTGGTCGCAGTGGTCTCTCCATGCTTTCCTTTTTGCTTTCCTCACAGCCTTACTGTATTCTGTGAGCTTTTTTGCATAAGTCTCGAAGTTATTCGAAGCCTTCGCATCATTGAAGGTCGCCCTGGTTTCTTTCCTGAGTTTTGCTATTTCAGGATTCCACCATGGTACCTTCTTTGTTACAACCTTCTTCTCCAGGCAGTTCTTGGTCCAGGCGTTGTTAATTGCCCTTACCATGTTGTCCGCTTCAAATTCAATATCTATTATGGAATTGAGCTTTCCTATTGGGTCACCTAGTTCCGCTTTTAGGTCAGTCTTAAAGTCTGTCCAGTTCGTGTTCCTAGGGTTCCTTTTACGCACGGTTTCTACGGGTGTGTTAGTACTGTGCCTAAAGCATATATACCTATGATCCGACAGAGAGGTTTCATTAGATACATGCCATGTGGATATGTTATTACAAATGTTATTTGATGCTAACGTTATATCAATAACCTCACCTCTTCTTGCGTTAACAAAAGTTGGGTCATTGCCTTTATTAATTATTTGTAAAGAAGAGCTCACCAGAAAGTCCAGTAACTTCTCTTCCCTCCTATTGACATCCGAGCTACCCCAGATGACATGGTGTGCATTGGCGTCACAGCCAATGATTAGGCCGGTGTTCGCCTCGATGCTGTTCTCCACGAGACGCCGAAACAGTGGTGTGATCGGGTCCGTCGCCTCGTAGGGAAGGTAGGCTGATGAGATGATGAGTGCCTTGCCTCCCCCCCTCCCCGGGATCTTGATGGTCGTGAGATCCCTGGAACATAAAGCATTCAAGGGCATGGCATTGATGCCATTTCTAACATATATGCATGTCCTCATGTTGTGTTCGGGGCAGAAGTAAAACAATGTGCCTCCTGTCCCGCCTAGGCCTCTGATTTCTCCCTTATAAACATAAGGTTCTTGTATGAGGGCGATATCGAATCTCTCGCTTTTTAACTGTCTCGCCAGAATGGCAGTGGCAGCCTTATTGTGTTGAAGATTAATTTGAACGTACCTTAGTTGCTCCATGGGGACGTCGTTATTTCGGCATGCTGAGATCAGCAGCCCTTTCCTGCGGCTCTTGGTCTTCCGACGCCGGGGACGAGCGGCCGTCCAGGTACAGCTCCGACATAGCGCGCAGATCTGCGAGGGAAATCTGCGACGATGCCGCAGATGATCCCCGCACCCCGCGCACCACGTCATCCTCGCTGTGCCCGTCCGACCCCACATCCTCGACGCCCACCCCCCTCCAAGTCGCCGCCCCCCCGGCTTCGGCGTCTCCAGACACGGCCTGGGTGCCAACCGCATGATCTGTGGTGTCACCGGTACTTGCTTCGGTGTCACCGGGAGCCCTCCTGGCATCTCCGGGAGCTTCCTCAGCTTTCTCGGGAGCTTCCACGGTATCAGCGGCAGCAGCACCAGGGTCTCTGGGATCAGCCTTGGCCTTGCCGCGAGCAGTACCCAGGTCGTCGCCAGCCCCCTCAAGCGTCCTCTCCACGTCTTCCAGGAGCTTAAAGGAGCTGACGTCGATCCCTGAGTGCAGACAGTAGCCGGCCTCCTTGATGACATCGGCCGACTCCCGGTCCATCAAAATGATTCGCCGGGCGCTAGCCTCTGCCACCACGGTGTCGACCACCTTCCACTGCTCTGTGTGCAGCCGCGGGTTAAAGCGCTGCAGCAGCCGCAGCAGAGTCCTGCTGTCCTGCACGCCAACTATCTTCGTCTTCCAGGCCATTTTGACCGGTTTCGGAAGATCCTTGGCGTACATGACTTTTAGGCTCAACCCAGCAATTTCCCCCTCCCTAATTGCTGAGCTGAGCCACGCAAACGACTCTGCATTGGCGCAGTTGACGTGCAGCGCCCCACCCACGATGTTGCCGAAGGTCAACTGAGGAAGCGGGTCGGGAGCATCCAGCAGGCGTGTGATCACGGCCTCCTGTATGGCCCCAACATGCCCCATCAGGACCCTGTCGGCGGGAAAGTCCACCGGCACAACAGCAGCCCTCTCACCCGCTAGGACCTCCGCATACGATCCTGCCACCTTCGTCCTCTTGGCGTCCTTAGCGGAGTGTGAGGGCTCACCGGTCGTCGCCAGTGGCCTTTTTTGCGGCGCAGGCTTTTCCGAGGAACCTGCCGAGAGTGTGCCTTCGGACGGGCTGTCCTCCAGGCCCTCCAGCGCCCTCAGAATCGCCTGACCCCTCCTCTTCCTCCTCCTGCTCATCTTTGTCCAGCCTTCGTAGGATGGGGCGCTTACACCTTCCGGTGTTCGCTCCCCCCCCACAGGGGCCTGACTCCGTTGAACCGGATTCGGTTTCGTTGGGGCTGCCGCTTTACTGCTACTTGGCGCAGCTACGCTTTTCACCTTACCGGCACCGACACCGCTCGGTCCCTTTGCAGGGTGAGTAGTGCGTCCCCTCTTCGACCCTTCGGGAAGAGATCGGACAGTGCCTTTCGGGTGAGCAGCTCCGCCGCGCCTTTCGCTTTTCGATGTGGCGCCAGGCGCCTTGGGAACCCTTGCGGGTCTACTTTTGGAACTGGGTCCGGCTCCCGCGTCCCTGCCAGTGGCAGTTTCACGTCGCGCCTTCCCACAGTCCTTTTGCGCCTCATCCCCTACGGGTCCGGCCTCCCTTCGCGTACAACAACCCCTGGGATCCATGGATTTTGTACAAAGATTCATCTTGCTAGCTCCCCACCCACCACGGAGCCTCACATTTGGGATGGTTTGACCCATCAGGGCTACCAGCAAGATATAGGTTCCCAGAGTGAGCTGCCAGTGAGTCCGCACGTTGCCTCCCCCTCTGCCGCTTGTTGCGGTCGGCATTGGGTTTGTGCCCCGCCGACTACCGACCTCACCACCCCAGGACCCTCGCCCGCATCCAGCCTCCTGGACACGACAGCCGATTGATCTCGACTGGCTAGGTCTCGACCGCCCGTGTGAAGCGAATCCCGAGCCAAAGTGGCGTGTTGCCTTCAGAGGGCTACGACAACCAACCCCCTTGTGGCTCAGCCTACCAGGATCTCGTTCTCCGCTCGTACGGGTCCCTGCGCACGGCACAAACACGCAGGTGGCATTCTACCGCTTTACATCCTTGTATTTCGGATATAAAGCCCGCGGCGACATGCCACATCATCGCCTGCAGCTGACTTAGAAGGGAAAAACGGGATGGGAATGGTTAGCGGATGTTCCAGGAAACGACTGCTTGTTTCTGTTCTACCTGTTTCGTCCGATGGAACCAGGCAGTTAACGGGCGGCAACCTCGGGAAGGAGTCCAAACAGTCTTGTCGGGGATATCATTGCAACTGTGAGCTCCATCCCAGACCATTCGCCAAGTTAACTGCCGGACAGGCAATTAATATAGAGCCAGATCCGATCCAGCTGGCGACCGGTCGCAAACTAACGCTGGGCCAAACCTGACCCCGCCCACAGTCCACGGTTAGCAAGATTGTGGGCGTAAAGGTGGCAAAATGGAACCAAAATAGTAACGGGTTGCTAGCCGCATCACCTTAACATGATTCCTATGATTTTCGCCCATTCCCTCGATGGGCTTTTACCAACTGGTACATTCTATGTTTTTTTTTTACCACAGACTGTAAGGGATAAAGACGTGATGTGTGTGTGTGTGTCAGTGGCGTAGCGTCAAGTATATCAGAAGGCAAGCTGAAGGAAACTTAACTAGCCTTTTCCCCTAATTCTGCACAATAAATTGCCCAACTGCCTTAAAATAGGCAAGCCAGTTGGAATCGAGTTCTATGGACGCCACGCCACTGGTGTGTGTACTCGTATGTGTACCAGTAGTAGTAATTGTGGTTGGAAAGATTTGTTGTTTTATTTGGAGAACAAACGGAAATAGATGTAATTATACAATAAACTTTCATGCTCTTAACTATACACAATACACATGCATCTACCTCCTTGATAGTTTTCGTTTAGAACTTCAAATAAGTAGCTTATGCCAGTCGGCACTGTGTGTTCCAGAACCGAACAAACATAAAGTAAAACTGAAGTTATTTCTTTTAATATTGTAAACTTTTTTTCAAACTATTCCTCTTCATTTTGTTACTGCAAAAAGTTTCATAGCTTGGTGATTATTCACCCTGACTGTGAAGCTAGAGGTCCCAGGTTCGTATCCCAGAGGCAGGCACGTTTATGATGAAATTGATAAACATGAATATTTTTACCCGAGTTATAATTTATTATGTCTTATAATGTATTTCAGTATGTATTTATTTAAGTAATTTTATTTGTTGTTTTTTTTTTTCTAGGTAGATCAATTAAAATTAGATTTTTAGTCTGGTGTTTAGTAAAAATCATCATCATCATCATCTCCAGCCTATACGTCCCACTGCTGGGCACAGGCCTCCTCTCTGAATGAGAGGGCTTGGGCTATAGTTCCCACGCGGGCCTAGTGCGGATTGGGAACTTCACACACACCATTGAATTGCTTCGCAGTTGTGTGCAGGTTTCCTCACGATGTTTTTCCTTCACCGAAAAGCTCATGGTAAATTTCAAATGAGATATCGCACATAAATTCCGAAAAACTCAGAGGTGCGAGCCCGGGATTCGAACCCACGACCCTCTGCTTGAGAGGCCACAGATCAAACCACTAGGCTACCACGGTTATTTTATTTTATTTTAGGCGGTACTTTAATAAGATATCACAATGATTTACCAACTATTGTCCGTTTCTCGAAGCTAATTACAATTCTTCAAGTCTTAACCAGCGATATTAGCCAAATCCCAACTACAGTTGCTAGTTCGGAATAAGTAATTATTTCACAAAACTTCTAATAGTTAGTTGATGACTTCTAGGATTACAGTAAATGTATGTCTGTTATCAATTCCAGTATGCTTAGTGTAGGTTTTCGGTCACAAAATACTAGGTCAAATACTAGGAGAACGGTTTGTTGCCGTTTCGATCCGCAAGTGGCGCTGCCAATTCTTCCATAGTAATTGAGACGTTTACGTGAACGCGTTCGAGACGTTTTTATATGAGAAAACTTACACTAGAGGCTCAGAACCAATCTTCTCAGACGTACTACGAGTATCGTTGAAACTAAAAATAGCGAAAACCTGGTTAAATTTTTAAAAGGCTCAAAGCCTTTATTAACTTTGAAACTCAGCTAAAAGCTGTAGAATTTTTTATGAAGTTACGTTCAATTTTGCACTTTGTACAGTTTTATTGCATTGGAAGCTTGAGTGACGGATTTATTTTCAGTATCAACAGAATTCAGATGATTCTTTGCAGTTTCTTTATCCCATCTTGTTTTTTAGTACCTACCTTACCCTTAACCTTAACCTTAAGCTTAACCTTAGTAATTTATCGTCCATGCTGGTCTGGAAGCAAAGAAAAATCATATCCGCTCATTCATCATTAACGCTCTATAGGCGTTTGCTAACTTAGTAGGTAATCGTTTGTTTGAATTTGGATGAAGCAAAATATATGTCAGTACTAGCTGTTGTCAGCGACTTCGTCTGCAAAGAATTCGTTTATCGCTATCCCGCGGGAACTACGCAATTTTCCGGGATGAAAAGTTGTGCTATTCCAGACTTTTCCCTATCTATGTGCCGAATTTCATCCAGATCCGTTGGGCCGTTCTGGCGTGATTGAGTAACATCCATCCATCCATCCATCATCTATCCATCCATCCATACTTTCGCATTTATAATATTAGTTAGATGAAAGCAAGTGGAACAAAACAGTCTCTGCTTATGGCTTACTGCCTAAGGCATGACGGTATGTATTTATACAGAAATTTTAACATTGCTATCTTAATGTTAACAGTCATATACGCATAACATACCTACTTATCTCAATCCCTTATACACACAAACATACAGTGAAAGTGTTAAGCCATACATGAACACACACAGAGGTACCGACGAACGATCGCGTTAATAAAACCGTACGCCGGATTAAAATGGTATAATCTGACTCGGTTTACCGGATTATGAGCGAATACACCGCGTTAGCATACAGACGTATAACATACTGGATATGATAATTATATAGCTTCTGCTCGCGACTTCGTCCACGTAGAATTAGTAATTGAAATGTTTCTCGCTATCCCGCGGCAACTATGCATTTTTCCGGGATAAAAGTAGCCTATGTTTTAATCTAGGATACCACCTATCTCCATTCCAAATTTTACCCAATTCCGTTCAGCCGTTTCAGCGTGAAGAAGAAACAAACATACACACCCACTCACATCGCCACTCACATCGTCACAAATTATCGTCATAAATTCGCATGTATAATATTAGTAGGATTACACATATCAATCACTTACAAACACACGCACACACACGCACACACAGTGCAACATGGCGAAGGCCTGCATGCAGTGTTGCGTCACCTTACGACTGCCTACCGGCTACCAACCCTGGCGACCAAACTGCACGCCACAGATCAAATAAAAATTTGTCACGCCTTAAAGGTGATATCAGACGGTTCATTTATTGTTCATTTTCTTAGGTATTTCATTTTGCATCGTTCACTCAAAGTGACACGTCTGAACGCCAAGTGAAAGAAAAGTGCCGAATGAATTCATTAGTGAATTGATCAAACGGTGTTGGATATTTTCATTCGGCAGCATTCACTCGAGTGAACCATGTGATAAATCGAAACTTTTAGCTACTGTCCCGAGGTCCAACTAATTTGTCTAACCTGGAAAAAATTATGCCATTATTTGGAATCACGCAATATATTTTAATACAAAAATAGGCGGGTTAGGTTATTTAGGTATCTTCATTTGCCCGAAGGCCAAATACCCAGAAAAAGGGGCAAGGGGAAGATCGAAGACCAGCATGCTTATTACGTAACTCGTCTCCGTTTTGACAGTTAATGTATGGGCTGACAATTGGCATCGGAATCAGCTAGCTGTCACATTCATACAAGAACTGTCAAAATGAACACGATGGCGATTAGCGAGTTAGAGGTAGACAATAAGCCTGTTGTTGGACAGACTGTACTTTGGGCCAAGGGTTGGGAGTGGAAACTTCAGGTAAAATGCATTGAAAAAGCACGCTCTGGTCGCTTCCAGAGAATTCCATCATGGCGCTCGGTGGCGCCGCTCCGCCATATTGCGTTATTAAATGTAAGCAGTTAGTCTTTGAGTATCTTATGTGGACGAGTTATAAGTTTGGAATCATGGCGCTAAGATAGGAATTATGGCGTTAAATAGGAATTATGCATTAAATAGGAATACGGCGTTAAGATATGGGTAAGTAATCCCGGTGTTTTGTTACGTTTAACTGTGGGGTATAGTGTTTGAAATTAGATTGGTTTTACTGTATTAGATAGTTAATATTTTGTGCGGCTTCTATATAATATATCCTGGTCTGGAAGCTAAGAAGAAATATAGAATGTGCCAGTTTTTTTTTTTTTTTTATGTGAATAGGAAGGCAAATGAGCAAGTGGCCTGATTGGAAGCGATCACCACTGCCCATAGACACCCGCAACCCCGGAGGGATTGCAGATGCGTTGCCAACCTGGAGGACTTAGATGAAATGCCTCTTGTGCCCGTTGCTTCTCTTCCCGCGGTGACGGTAAAATCCCGTCTAGGGAACGGGCAAAAATCATAGGAATCAGGTTATAGGCTATAGACGATGCGGCTACCCATCACTATTTTGATTCCCCTTTCCACCTATATGCCCACAATCATGCTAAACGTGGCCTTTAGGTCTTGTTACCTTAGCCTCTGACTAATCCACAGAAGTGACATTGTGTTTTCGGCCTATGGACTACGGACCTAAGTCAACAAAAAACTAAAAGATATTTCCGTGCATAAATAACTTTGTGGCTAAGCCACTGAAATCTAGCCACAAAAAGATAGAATATTCAAATAACTGTACTTACAACAAGAGGACTTATGACGCTCTTAAATTATGTACATATTATTTATGCAATCTTGACCTACCACTTAGGATATTACTAGGTAAGGCTACATTCACCACGGATATTTGAATTTTTTTTTTTTACTATGACTATGAACCTTGAGGTTTGATCCACGGTCGGGGTAGATTATTTGTATGAAAAATACGAATAAGAGTTTTTAATGATTCACGGTTAAGTTCATTCGAAATATTATAAACGGGATGTGAACCGTGAAGGTAATCGCGGTTCACATCCCGTTTATAATATTTCGAAAAATACGAATGTTTATTCTCGAGTCTTGTATGTTTAATATTTGTATTTAACACATAAATTCATACATAAATCAGTCTTCATCCCTAACGGGGTAGACAGAGCCTAAAGTAACAAAACCTTAAGGCCACGTTTAGCATGATTGTGGGTGTATAAGTGGAAAGGGGAATCAAAATAGTGATGG
The DNA here is from genome assembly GCA_963854515.1 of Pandemis heparana. NCBI lineage: Eukaryota > Metazoa > Arthropoda > Insecta > Lepidoptera > Tortricidae > Pandemis > Pandemis heparana. The sequence continues at coordinate 1,434,221 of OY978031.1, read as the reverse complement.
GTTGCTAGCCGCATCGCCTATAACATGATTCCTTAGATTTTCGCTCATTCCCTCGATGGGCTTTCACCATCTGCGCGGGAAGAGAAGCAACTGGTACATTCTATGTTTTTATTTACTCCCAGATCAGCATGGATGAAAAAAATATGTATTCAAATATGTATTTAACTTTAACTATATAAGTATGTTTATCCGTTTACTAGTACCCATATTACAAGCTTTGCTTAGTTTGGGACTAGGTCAATTGGGTATTAATTGTCCCAAGATACATATTTATTTATTTTTATTTACGTACATACATACAGTCACGCCTCTTTGCCGTAGGGGTAGGCAGAGACTACTTTGTTTCACTTGCTACGATTCTGACATACCTCTTTCGCTTCATCCACATTCATCAGTCTCTTCTTACATGCTCGTCGGTTTCGAGTCTCCTGACCAACCGTTTTATCAAATCGTCCCCAATTAGATCACGGAACGTCCGTCTAGCTAGGCCTTCCTCTCCCAACGTACCCATTCGCACTCCCCATATAGATCTATTTAGTACGTGTGGTGTGTGTTTGTTTATTTTTATTTATTTTATAATTTTGTTGTACCTAGCACCTCACAAGCTCAAATCGACCCAAAGCTGTAAGGTTCTAGAGCGTGCCAAAAAAACATACATACATACACTCGAACATAACCCTCCTGGCGCAGTCGGGTAAAAAATAACTACTTGCAACACAGTATGTAACTACATCAAATTACGAAAATTACAAGTTAACAAAAAGCTTAGTAGAAATAAGGGTCAAATTTCCGTCACCGCGCCCAACCCCGAAATCCGAGGGTTGTCATGTGTGTCACGCGCTGACGTGCTACGTGACACATAGGACGTGACAAAAAAGGGTTAACTATCAAGTTATGACAAGTTGGTAATGATTTTGATGTGGCGGGAAAGCTGAATTGGTTTTGTTTTTTTTTCGACCCCGAACTGTCGAGGGCATAAACGATACAGCCATCATGTCAATGAGATATGTGTGACCGACCGAAAATGTATGAAAGAAAGAAAGAGAAAGAAGACATTTATTCATTTTGCAAGACACATAAAAATAAACGCAGACATGAAAATTTGATCATCAGCGTTGTGTGTGTCTCCGCAAAAGTCAATCGGCTGGCTCAGCATTACGCTGAGGTGTTAGACACCGACACCTGCAGCACTGATTGTCAGCCAGCACCATCTGTGACTCAAAAAACGATACACAGATAAAATATACTACATAACTTTTGAATGAATGGGTGCGTTGGGAGGGGAAGGCCTAGGCGGACGTTCCATGATCAAATTAGGGACGTTTTGGAAAAAGGCCAGGTCAAGAGTACCCGAAACCGACGAGCATGTATGAAGAGATTGATGAATGTGGATGAAGCGAAAGAGGTATGTCAGGATCGTAGCAAGTGGAACAAAGTAGTCTCTGCCTACCCCTGTGGGAAAGAGGCGTGACGATATGTATGTATGTATGTATGTATGTGTACATAACTTTTACGTGAGTAAAGTAATACAATTTTTATTTATTTAATAGATAGCACCCGACTTATGTGTGACGTGAAAATACATAAATTTATTAAACAGTTTACAATAAACCAAAAACAAAAAGAAGGGAAAACTAGCTGGCATATATCTATGTATGCAGTGTGAGGTCATTTTATATTAGTTACTTACATAGACAAACAAACATATAAATATTCTGTTTGTAGCACTCGTTATAGCGGCAACAGAAATCACCAGTGGAAATCTCAACTATCTGGCTATCACGGTTCGTGAGATACAGCCTGGTGACAGACCGACAGACGCATCCGGATCGTGATGTCGCAGTAGTAGTCATCATCAACAGCCTATGCTCGTTCACTGCTGGGCATAGGCCACTCCCATGGCACGCCACTGAGCACGATCCTCCGCCACTCTCATCCAGCTCTTGTAGTAGTAGTACGGAACCCTAAAAAAGAATGAAATCAATCAAATGAAAGCTAAAAGCTCTTTACACGTCCAAACGTGCTAGGAATGCCGTGACGCGATGAGTGTCACGACTCGCGACACTTGGCATGTTGTTGATGGACTATACAATTAGCAGAATCGTCTAGCTTACTTAACTGCCTGTTGAAATATACATACATACATACATTAATCACGTCTCTATCCCTTATAGGGTAGACAGAGGTAACAAAAATAAAGGCCACGTATTTTGTAAGCGTATAATAATAATATAGCCTTTTTATTCCGAATTCGCTACAATTTTCAGTAAGTACATGTTGTTGTCTCTTACCATCTGCGCGGGAAGAGATGCAAGTGGTACATTCTATGTTTTTTCTTAGTTTTCAGACCAGCAAGGATGTGCAAAATCAGTAAATAAGTGAAAATCTTTATATTTTTCTTAAGTAAAAGCTAGTTGCTCTTATTTTATTAAAACACACGATTTTAGTAACGAATTTTATTTAAACGGTTTAGCAAATAAATAAATAATAAATAAATATTTAGGAACAATTCACACAAATTGACCTATCCCCAAAATAAGCGCAAATAAGGCTTGTGTTATGGGTACTAGACAACGATATACACATACTTATATAGAGAAATACATACTTATATAGATAGAAAACATCCATACCTCAGGAACAAATATTCGAGCTCATCACACAAATATATGCCCTTACCAGGATTCGAACCCGGGACGCTTGCTTCGTAAGCAGGGTCACTACCAACTAGGCCAAACGCGTCGTTATTGTGGAGTGCTTGTTTTCTTTTAGCATCCGTAGCACCCCATATACGTATAGGGTATTATTCTGTTGAGTCGATTAATATCGAAAACCATTAGGATTGAAACCAATTTAATCAACATACATGCGTCTCGATACAAACACATCCCAGATATAATAATTTAATCACGGAATGGATAACTAATCTCATCGGTTACGGCGGAGCATGAAAACTAATTTCTGAAACTAATAACTAAACTAAATTGGGAATGGTCGAGTACTATATTGACATAGACTAAATACTGTTACCACATACTCAAATCACGTTTATATCCTTCATGGGGTAGACTGGGCCTAAGGCTACGTTTAGTATGATTGTGGGCGTATAGTAGAGATGCCACGAATAGTTATTTGGCCGAATACCGAATATTCGGCGAGGCCGTCGCCGTAGTGCCAAATATTCGGCGACACTTAGTACTTTCTATTGGCCGTTCGTATTCGGCCGAATACTGAATAGCCAAATCATGATAAAAAAGAACTCAAAATAATCCTACTAATATTATAAATGCGAAAGTTTGTGACGATGTGATGATGTGAGTGAGTGAGTGTGTACGTTTGTTCCTTCTTCACGATAAAACGACTGGACGGATTTGGGTAAAATTTGGAAGGAAGATAGCTGGTACCCTAGATTGAAACATAGGCTACTTTTTATCCCAGAAAATTGTACAGTTCCCGAGAGATAGCGATAAACATGTCAATTGCTAATTCTACGCAGACGAAGTCGCGGGCAGAAGCTAGTAGGTTAATATTAATAAATTATATTTATAATACTAGCGACCCGCCCCGGCTTCGCACGGTATATTATGCATGTTATACATATAAACCTTCCTCTTGATTCACTCTATCTATTAAAAAAACCCCATCAAAATCCGTTGCGTAGTTTTAAAGATTTAAGCATACCTACATACGGACATAGGGACAGAGAAAGCGACTTTGTTTTATACTATGTAGTGATAAACAAAATCGAGCCGGACAAAACCGCGGGCGACAACTAGAGCTAGACTGAGCACACACTTCCGCAAAAACCTATCACAAATACATATATATCAAATGGAACCCATATTTTCCAAATCGCTGTAATATTTCGTAAAGGCGCTCCCTCACGTGGCACTGCCATCCGCGAATCGCCACTCGTAGTGTGAAGGGCCCATAATTCAGAACGATTGCGAACAGGGCTTGATAAATAAACATGGGGTAGATATTGCGATTTAGGAAGACTCCAAGTGACATTTGGCGCGAACAGAATAAAAACTGAGGGATGTTCAAATAACGAGCCTATTCTTTTTATTTCTTAACGCCATTCTTTTAAGCCATTATTCGCAAAAAAACTGCTTCCTTGCTGTATCGACTACGAGCTAGCCCCATCGCCTCTGAAGACCATAGCGGGCAGGGTGCGACTCTGATAATCGTTCGTCATTTTAATGACGAAACAAGTCAACTGAAACAAAAACGATATAGGTATCCGGCTGAGACACTTCTCAGCTACTTGTGTCTGTGAGATGTGAAGTGAGAATAATATGACATGTTATTGATTATTAGTTTTTTTTTTCTTTAATTTTATTGACATGACATACTAAACTAACATAGGTAAGCATACATTTCGATTTCAACTATAAAGTACCTATGGACCAAAATGATGTCTAATATAAACGATTTTTAATTCATTTTTATCCATTTCAAAGGGCCGACAGCACACTCTTAACGCCCTTTCTTATACTTGTCTAACGTAACGTTAATTAGTGTGTATATTACCAGTTGTTAATTATTGTGTACATGAGATTGATGAATGTGGATGAAGTGAAAGATATGTCAGGATCGTAGCAAGTTGAACAATATCGTCTCTGCCTACCCCTATGGGAAAGAGGCGTGACGGTATGTATGTAATAATGACAAAATAGTGGCGCAACTAGGTCACATGCCTGAGTCCTCGCAGAATGGGACGTCACAAAACTGCGACCTACATTCAGCTGATTTGATGGACATTACTAGGGTTGGCAGTTTATATAGACGTACTAGCTTCTGCCTGCGACTTCGTCCGCGTAAATTAGACTTAAATTAGGCAGCTACGACCTTTGACATGTTTATCTATATCCCGCGGGAACAATGCAATTTTCCGGGATAAAGAGTAGCCTATGTGTTAATCTAGGGTACCAGCTATCTCCGTTCCAAATTTTATCAAAATTAGTCCTGTCGTTTCAGCGTGAAGAAGGAACAAACATACATACTCACATCGTCACATCTATCCATTCTCACAAACTTTCGCATTTATAAAATTATTATATTATATTATATTATTGTTCTACAATAATTACAATAATTATTACGAATAAATGAGTAAAGAGTAAAGAGAGTAAAGAGAGTATATTATAACTTCGAATGTTTGTGAGTGACGATGTGACGATGTGAATGAGTGTGTTTGTTCCTTCTTCACGCTAAAACGAGTGGACGGATAAAAGGTAGGCTAAGTTACGACATCTATCGGCACTTTGTTTAAGTCGCTTAGTATCTATCCAATCAATCTATCGACCCTCAAAGTGAGGTACGCAAAGTGGTTGCGACAACAAGCAACAGCTGTCGCTATTTACGACACACACTGACGTCAGTAACGTTAGTATGAGTCTTGCTTCTTCGTGAGCGCGGCCGGCGTTCTTCGATTTATAAGAAGTTCTCTTTTTCTGACTTAAGAGCTAGGCTCTTGCCGGTGAAGCAATTTCCATCTGGTTCTTTCCAGGGCCTTTTCTTTGACTTCTTGTTACGACGCGACTTCAACTCTCCCTTTCTCCTGTATGCTTAGTGTAGGTTTTCGGTCACAAAATACGCCTCGTACGCGTTTGCGTTGAAATGTCAGATACTATGAGAACAGTTTGTTGCCGTTTCGATCCGCAAGTGGCGCTGCCGATTTTTCCATAGTAATTGGGAGGTTTACTTGAACGCGTTCGAGACGTTTTCATATGCGAAAACTTACACTAGAGGCTCTGGTCCTGCAAGCTTATTACGTAACTCGCTCGAGATCGCAATCGTGTTCATTTTGACAGTTCATGTACGGGCTGACAATTGGCATCGGAATCAGTTAGCTGTCACATTCATAAAGAACTGTCAAATGAACACGATGGCGATTGCGAGCGAGTTACGTAATAAGCTATCTGGTCCTGGTCCTGGTCTGTTGGTTATTTATAAGACGTTATCACGTCAAAAATAGAGAATTTTCAATTGGCAACCCTATGTGTCGTTGCGTAAATCAATCACATTATTCCCGGAAACAGCGCGTATATCATGTTGATTGGCTAGTTTGAATACAGACAGACGGACTGGCGGGATAATCAATAGCCAGCTTTATGGCCTTCCGGTTTTGACGCTGACAACACAGACTTGGAACTGTCAAACTGCGAAAGCAACTTTAATATGTTCGTTGTTTCAAATTATGTTTTCCCACCCAGGCATTATGATTGAACCATTTAGGGAATCCTGTTATTGACCTTAAGACTCAGATTGTGAGTGACCATGTGAGTGAGTGAGTGTGTATGTTTGTTCCTTCTTAACGCTAAAACGACTAGACGGATTTAAATAAAATTTAGAATGAAGATAGCTGGTATCCTAGATTAAAACATAGGCTACTTTTTATCCCGGAAAATTGCATAATTCCCGCGGGATAGCGATAAACATGTTAAAACATTTCTAATTCTACGTGGACCACGTCGCGAGCCGAAGCTAGTAAATAATAAATATGTCGACATAATTATAAAGCAAAGCTTGTAATTTATGAGTACTAGACAACGGATAAACATACTTCACTGGTATGTGGTTAGATTATCGGATAGGGATACCTTAAAGTGATAAGTTCGCCTTTGTGCATACCTACATTTTATCTTTTTTTGTGATTTGTGTTTATTTCTGTAGATTTGTTCAATATAGCATTTACTTCAACAGTTCTGGCTGAAAATCAGCTCTGCGGTGTCTAACACCTCAGCGTAATGCTGAGCCAGCGACCGTTTCACTTTTGCGAAGACACACTTTTTTGTTTCTTTTCTGTAAAATTGTGTGTATGCTCTTATATTTGTGTGTCTTGCAAAATGAATAAATGTCTTCTTGCTTCTTCTTTCTTTTTTACTTAAGTACTTAGTGTACGAATACAATCATGCTAAACGTAGCCTTTGAATTTTGTTACTTTGGGCCCGGTCTACTCTGTAAGTAAGAACTTCAACCCAATTCCTTCCACTATGTAAATACCACAACTAGCCCCTTTTTCACCTTTTTATGTTGCTAAGTGTGAATTCGTGTACAGCTCAAGGAGAAAATACAAAGCGCAAGTGTGACCGCACCATTAATATTGCATATGCTAAGTGGGCGCGTGTGACCCCAGCTTAATCCGGTTAAAAATATATACGGGCCGACTGAAAGGTGTTTCGCCGAACCAATACTCCTTTGACTTTTATCGCTTTAAAAATACGATGAAAATGGTGTTTAAGTACTAGCTGTTGGCAGCGCTTTGTCTGCGGGGAATTCGTTAATCGCCCCGCGGGAACTATGCGATATTCCGGGATAAAAAGTAGCCTATGTTTTGAACTGCCATACTAGCTATCTTTGTTCAAAATTGGATCCACATCTTTCCAGTCGTAACATAAATAAATAAATAATAAATATCTTGGGACAATTGATACCAATTGTCCTAGTCCCAAACTATCTAAGCAAAGCTTGTGATATGGGCACTAGGCAACGGATAAACACTATATATATATACTTTATTAAACAGACAGCGTAAAGAAGGAACAAACATATTCACTTATTCACTCACTCACATATTCACTCAGTCACATACTCACTCAGTCACCCACTTTCTCACTCAGTCACTCGCATACTCACTCACTCACATACTCACTCACTCACTGACATACACACAAACTTTCGCATTTATAATATACTAGCTGTTGCCAGCGACTTCGTCTGCAAAGAATTCGTTTATCGCTATCCCGCGGGAACTACGCAATTTTCCGGGATAAAAAGTAGCCTATGTGCTATTCCAGACGTTTTTTTATCTAAGTGCCGAATTTCATCCAGATCCGTTGGGCCGTTCTGGCGTGATTGAGTAACAAACAAACATCCATCCATCCATACTTTCGCATTTATAATATTAGTTAGAAGAAGGATTGCTATAGTAGAGGTGTAGTGCAAAATGATTTTCCATGACATTTCGTTAAATTTTATCCGTTTTTCAACTTTAGTGACATGTTATTAAAGTCGTGTAAACAATGCAGCTGTCAGATTGGATTTGTTTTATAAATAAGAACCTTATTCAGATGTCGTTTAAGTTGAATTCTGCATGGGATTCAACGAAATCGACGGTCCCTACGTAAATCATTGAAAGTCGATTTTGGCACTTTTCAGTACAGCGTTTTGAAGTTGGTTTAGAGTATAATTCTGAAAATATAAATATTATTTTGACTTTATATATCCATAACAACTTAAAATGTAAGCACTTATCTTGCGGCATTTTTATTTTAAGGAAAACTATATTAGTTTTCTGGAAATTTGAGTTTCGATAGCATACGTCGTGATAAAGAGAATTACATGTATCGAAACTGCCACTTTCGATTACTTACTTCGATACTAGTACTTGAGTAGCTAACGAAACTGGTATTGTCGATGATTTACGCCGCAAAAAATATAGTTGTTTTACCAGTTTCGATATAAACGCACACTGTTTTAAGACACTTTTTCACTATTTAGTATGAGTATTTAAATAAAATCAGTATTTTTTTGTCAATAATAGGTAATTGAAACCTTTATTCGGAAAAACAAATTTCTTATTACTAGAAATCAGATTTTTAAATCACTTTTATCATCACAGCTTTAATTCTTAAGTCTTATTATTACTAGCAACCCGCCCCGGCTCCGCACGGTATAATATGCATGTATTATACATATAAACCTTTCTCTTGATCACTCTATCTATTAAAGAAAACTGCATCAAAATCCGTTGCGTAGTTTTAAAGATTTAAGCATACATAGGGATATAGGGACAGAGAAAGCGAATTTTTTTATACTATGTAGTGATAGTGATAATTACTACTTAGTAATGTCTAGTGTAATTCAAAATATTTCTCAAGAAAATAAAGGTGTAGTAAATAAATAAACATTATTATAAGAAAACTCGTACCTAACATACAACATAAATGTTTCCAAACGCTCTGTTACTAAACTAAACAACTTCTTAAAAACTTCTTTGCACCGTATCATTACATACCTATATCAACAAAGTATGAATCTTAGGTATATACTTATAAAAAAATACAATACTGATAAATTATAAATCGTTTATTTTCGCTTATAATACAGCAGTCCAACATCTCCATGTAGACAATTCGAAAAGGAAAAGGAAAACATGTTTTTGAAAGCTAAGTTACTATCCTGATAAGAGTTTACTACTGCTTTCTCGCATATAGTCTGAAGGGACCGGTTGAAATGAAGATACGTGGTCACATACACTTTTTACCACTTCAGCGGTTATTACGAAAGGATGGTTTAGGGTGCTTACCTCTTTCATCAGGTAAAGTAATTCTTGGCTCAAGTTTGCATGGGTAGTGCGTACCATTTAATCCGCTATACTCAAAGTATTCAAAAAAGTTTTGAGGCAGACTTGTACAGGATCATAAGGCAAGCATTGTTGATCAGAAACGTTACTGGGTAGTGATAGGGGTGAAAAACTTTGAAGTAAAGCGTTGTCGCCTAGAAGGGCCCTCGGAAGTAAATCTTTTTTTTTGTTGTCTTTCAGTAAATTTGTTTACATTCCCACTGCTGAGTATGGTCCCCTAATTTCCAAAAATTGGTTAATATTCTTTACCGGGTGTCGGTATCACATTTATCGTAACATTTTAATTTGCACGTAGAAGGACAGACCGGCCGCAATTTTTTTTCTTCTTTAACTTTTCCTTTTTTTTGTCATATACTCTTGACCAAAATTAAGTAGTAGTTTTCTTTTGGTATCCCTCCATTTATCTTCACATTATTTCTTTTTTTTCCTGGGTTTGCTTTGAATGTAGACCTTCTCTTTTGGTTTAATGAAATGGTCGAGCTAGGTGAATTACACTCTGATACTGTTATAAGAGAGCTAACGCTAGCTTTGCGCCCTGGACTACCAGTAGTAGGTATAGGTAATTTCTCGGGTTCAGTCGGCATCGGTGTCAATGGAGATAACGAACTTCTCATGTTGCGATTGTCCTCAGTTAGGATTTGTATTGAGATGTCAAAGTCTTGTAATGGGGATGGCACAGGAGTATTTACTACTTAAAATAAATGACTCTTTATCACTATTTATTGCAATTGTTGATTTTTCTACCTTGAGGTCCTAACTATTTCCTTGAGGGCGCCCTTCTGCCTCTCCAAAGCTGCAAGTTGCGGGTAGCGGAGAATCTGAAACAATATTTTATTGACATTAAAAATAGTAACTATAATGATAGTTTGATATACTGATAAACACTACTATAATAGTTTATATGTTAAGGCAACTAATATAAACATTTTAAGAAAAATAAAAAAGGAATTTTACTGGAAAATTGTCGAAACTCAGAATAAAATTACGATAATATCAGCGTAAAACATAGAAAGTGGTAGTTTTGATATAAAATCAATCTTAAATTCCGAGGTACAATATCGAATGTGCCAGTTTCGACACCACGTCGGTAGAAAATTCCAACGTACAATATTGAAACTGGCAGTTTCGATACCAAGTCAATTGCAAATTGTGACGTACAGTATTGAAACTGACAGTTTCAATTATTTAAGTCGGTAATACTATTAAATGTTCATAGTTAATAATTATTTGTCAATAAAAACCTTAACTGCATAGTGTTTCTATTAACAGCTTAAAATACACATTTTTTTTAAATATAATCACTAAAAATGTTCAAACTTACCACCTTTACTGTCTCGGCTGCACTGTCCTTTGTTACCAAATCAAGTTTTCTTTTAGATCTCGACGCATTAAATCTGTTGTAGCTCATTATTACGTGTTTTAAAAACAAAATTCATAATTAAAATTGCAAGAGTTGTTAGCTCATTGGTCGCTTGTTGCCAACTGACCGCATCGCGGGCTTGTGCGACGTATACTATTGAAACTGTTAGTTTCGTCTCACTTGCTTGACAATTATTCCCACGTAAACAATCGAATGTAGACTTTCGATGATCTGTTATGGAAATGTTATTATGTTTTCGATGTTTAACGACTCAAATATCTGCTAAAAAATAATTATTTTCCTTTAATTTTTCGTGAGTGTATAATATGGCTTAAACGAAGTAGATTACACGAATAAAAAAAAAAACGGAAATTTTAAGTTTCGATAATTTATGTAGGGACCGTCGAAATGTCAATGGAAAATCATATCGCACTACGTCTGTATAAGTGATCCAGAAATAGGGTGACCAAAAACTTGCTACAAATTGTGACAAAATAAAATGTAAAAATAAAACTAAATTGACTTGGTTAAACTAACAAACAGTGGAAGTAGGTAATTGTTACTTATGTGAAGACCTAAAAAACTATATTTCAAATTCACCTTGTCAACATTGTATTTTGTAACATGCTAAGGAATAAACCTTAGGGTAGTAGACCATATATTTGGCATCAGCCAAACCATCAGATAAAGATACAATAAAGAGTTATACATAACCCCCGCTCCCCAAGCAAAAGGTCAAACGATTTATGTCATCACGAAACTCATAAAAAGGGTGATTTCCCTCCATAACAAAACTTCACGTTATTCCGCAAAACGTCCAGAATATTACACGCCACATTAACATTTTTACCGCTACATAAATTCGGCTAATTCGGCAAGTTGCCGGCTAACTACCGCGTTACTGTCAAACTTTGCATATGATTTAGAGTCGATGCCGCGGGATGATGTTAGCGAGATATGGTTCAAGTTTTTTTTTTAATTTTTATCTATGTCGCGGTTCGACTTGGGAGATAGGACCAATTTCAAACTGTACCGTTTCTTCCATGCTGATTTGGGAGTAAAGAAAAATCATGGAAAGTGTCAGTTGCTTCTCTACCAGCGCAGATGGTAAAAGACCATAGAGGGTGGCCGAATATTCAGCGTTTTTTAGGCTGTTTTTGTCATTATCGTCTCAGCATTTACCATTAAAAGAGATGATGCTGAGACTTAACTTTTTATGACAACGAAATACAGTATCGATGCTGCATTTAGCTTATCCAAAGTTGTTGCTTGTCCTTCTGTTAGGAAAATAATTGTGGGACGACAATGACGCTTGAACCGAGCGGTCGAAACGCTTTAATATTGGTCCGGGTATGGACGAAAGTCTTATATAGGAATCATTATAGACAATGCGGCTAGCCATTCATCACTATTTTGATTCCACTTTCCACACGCCACAATCACGCTAAACGTGGCATTTAGTTGTTACTAGATCCTGTCAACCCCGTATGGGATAAAGACGTGAATATATATATTTTATTGAATCAGGCGTTACTTTGCGGAGGTCCATTTCAATGAACACAAAATATTTACATTTATTTATTTATTTATTTTTTTTAATTTTTTTTTTTTTTTTATTTATTAATATGTATGTAGGCGTCACAAAGCTTACTTTAATAATTTTTTTCGCAACTTGAAACCTAGAAACGGATTCCAACCACCATTAATCAAATCACCCTTCACAAAAAAGTTTCAAAACGAAATGTATGCATTTCCTCACCACTTTAACAAATGGTTTTTATGGACACTTCTAAACGGAAATGGCAACACGGTTCGTTTATAGACGCCTTTACCCTATGCCTCGCTAGTTCATGATATTAGAATTTTGCAAGCCATAAAACGCAGTAGGGGCGTACGAAAAAATGCACCACATTTTTATTTGAACTAACGAGTGCCTAGTACATTTTGTCTTCAAAAGTATCAAGAATACGTCATCATGTGCCTTACCATGAAGTCTTTATGCGCGGCAATTTCGACTTAGTTCAGGTTTTAGCTGTTATTTTTAATATGGATCTGACAGCGAGCGACCCTAAACTGAATCGCATTAAGACGTCATCCCCCCCAGGCTGGGTAAGACTGACTAAACGTCTCTGTAAATATTTTTCAAGATTTTTAGTCCTACTAATAATATAAATGCGAAAGTTTGTGAAGATGTGAATGATGATGTGAGTAAGTGAGTGAGTGTGTATGTTCGTTCCTTCTTAACGCTGAAACGACTGGACGGATTTGGATCAAATTTGGAACGGAGATAGCTGGTACCCTAGATTGAATCACAGGCTAGTTTTTTTCCCGGAAAATCGCATAGTTTTTTTTTTTTTTTTTTTTTTTTATGTGAATAGGAAGGCAAACAAGCAAGTTCCCACGGGATAGCGATAAACATGTGAAAGTACGTAGCTGCCTAGAGTCTCAACGTAATTTATTGTAGAATATATTATCAACATCACTTCTTAACTACATTTCCTAAGATTTTCCTCCATTTCCTTGACAGGCTTTTACCATCTGCGCGGTCATAGCAGCAACTGGTGTATGTGTTTGTTTGTTCCTAGACCAGCATAATAATAAATACTTAATAACTTAGTATATTATATATAGTATCATGTCATGTAGCATAATACATCCCGGGGGTGATGAAATAAAGAATGTCTCAGATCGCAGGAACTTGTCGCACGAGCGAAAGGCGCGGGCGATAAACATGCGACCTGAGGCTTTCTTTATCACCACGCGTGGTGTGTACACGTCTTTCCCTGACTAGGAATTGGAAATTTCCACACTTGTAGCGGGCGTTAAATTGGCACTTACGGCGACATAAAATAAAATAAATAAATATCTTGGGACAATTTGACACCAATTGACTTAGCCCCAAACTAAGCAAAGCTTGTAATATGGGCACTAGACAACGGATAAACATACTTGTATAGATAAATACATACTTAAATACATATTAAACATCCAAGACTCGAGAACAAACATTCGTATTTTTCATACAAATATCTGCCCCGACCGGGGATCGAACCCGGGACCTCAAGCTTCATAGTCAGGTTCTCTAACCACTAGGCTATCCGGTCGTCAAAATAATAATATAACAAGTCATTTATTTTGAACAGAAAGTCCATAGTGCACACATAGCTTCACACATTCCCACTGTCCAGTAACAAAGCTACAAAACACAATGTCGCTTCAAGAGTAGAAGTAAACAAACGCACAACCAACTTTTCTAATAAAAAAGTCCGGAGGTGAACCGTAATATATGAATTTTAAACGCCATCGGCTTACGAGTGATGCTGTTGTAATGGAGAACTCGTTTACCACCTTTAAATTACGCTTGAGCTCGTCCTTTTATCATTATCATCATATCAGCTGGAATTCCAAAGCTGGACATAGGTTTTCCCCAAAGATCTACAAAATAGCGCCCTTCACAATAAAACTAATTAGTGCTCGAATTTTTCTTATTTACTTTGATATTTTGGGTTCGAATCCCGGTAGGGGCAGTTGTATGATGAATACAAAATTGTTTTTGCCCGAGTCATGGATACTTACTGGCTGGGCGCAGTGACCCGAAGTGGATCTTGGCCTCCGACACCAGACTTCTCCATGCCTTGCGATCCTGGGCCAGCTTGCTCTCGGCAGCCATCGGCCCCGAGATCCGAGAGATCCCTTTGGACCAAGTCGCCCCAGCGATACCTAGGACGGCCAACCGGTCTACGCCCGCTCGGCAGCACAAGCTCGCTTTTTTAACGGCCCGATCCTCACTCAACCTCTCCACATGTCCAAGTCATGGATGTTGTATGTATTTAAGTATGTATTTATCTACATTATATAATTAGAGAGTTATGATGTGTTCTGTTGGTTTTTAAAATATATTAGGGTACTTCTATATTATATAGGTAATGTTACTTATTATTAGATTTAGTTTTAAGTTTTGCTACGCCCTAGTAGGGTCCATGTATGTACTGGCTAGTAAATAAGAACATCTTGTAAATACCATGGTTGCAATAAAGAATTGATTGATTGATTGATTATGTTTATCCGTTCCTGGTACCCATAGTACAAGATTTGCTTAGTTTGGGACTGGGTCAATTGGTGTAATTTGTCCCATGATATTTATTTACTTAAGTATATCATACATTTGTAACATAAATCACGTCTTTATCCCTTAAGGGGTGGATAGGGCCTAAGGTAAAAAGACCTAAAAGTATAGCATGATTGTGGGCGTGTATGTGGAAAGGGAAATCGAAATAGTGATGACTCTCACTTTGATATCTTAATTAAAATAACAGACATTGTATCTAATGTTTATTTCAACGAAATGTCTCGAGTGACACCTCGACATCGGAGATTAATTAAGGAGTAGGTATCAAATTTTGAATAAAACTTAATCTTCGTCTCTGGAAACTTATTTAATTCTAGGAACACCTGAATTTCTGATATTTAGTCAGAATTTATATTCCTTCAGAATTTATACACCTTGACGGAAAATTATGAAGGCTTCCTAAGTTTTATGATAAATTGGCACTATTAAATTTTGCTGAAAATTAATTTTTGTAATTACAATATCTTCTACCCGACATTGTCTTTTGTTAAATACAATTTGTTAAATCCTAAATCGACGAGCATGTATGACGAGATTGATGAATGTGGACGAAGCAAAAAAAAGGCATGTCAGGATCGTAGCACAACAAACAAAACACAACGAACAAACACGAACACGGAACAAAGCGGGTGATAGGACCTCGTGCACCTCCACCACCATATTACTCGCTAATCCTGCCGCCAAGCAGCAGTACATGCACTGCTGTGTTCCGACGCGGAGAGTAAAACAGCCGGAGAAACTGGCACAAAAAGTATTCTATCCCAGCCCTCTAGACTGACAACATATCTGCAGTCCTCTAGTGTTACTCGCTTACCATCAGGTGACCCACTTGCTGGTTTGATTCCTTGTCGTGTATTAAAGTAGTCTCTACCTACCCCTATGGAAAAGAGGCGTATGTATGTAGAATTTCTATGTATGTAGGTAAAATAAGCGAACAGGCGTCCTTTGTGCTAATAATATTAGCCGCTAGCTAATAATATTATGGCGATCTTCAACAAAGGTTGAACCAAATTTAATGACATAATTGATAGTATTTAGTACTTCTGTATACCTTTGTTTCTGTTTTGTGTGGTGTTCAATAAAGAGTTAGGTATTGCATTTTGCCCCATCAATATACTGTCTGATGATGATGCTGATGATGATGATACCATAAGTAATTGCATCGCAAATGTCAGCGCAAACGCTCAAAAGGATGGACGGATAATCTCCCGACTATTAATAACGCTGTCT
The DNA here is from genome assembly GCA_963854515.1 of Pandemis heparana. Lineage (NCBI taxonomy): Eukaryota > Metazoa > Arthropoda > Insecta > Lepidoptera > Tortricidae > Pandemis > Pandemis heparana. The sequence continues at coordinate 1,418,132 of OY978031.1, read as the reverse complement.
CCATTTCGCCGGTAAAAAATGACGTAAAAAGAAAAGGCATTAGTGACGAAAAAATGGGGGCCAAAATGAAAATGTCACTTCCCACTGAAAACATTATATGTCTATGGTTTATGTGAGTAGCTCCTACAGAAATTTTAACACAAATTACCTTTAGAATAATTGTAAAAGATGGGATACTTCCAGTTGCACTAGAAATTGAAATTTAGTCTGAAGGTAGCTCTTGAGGCACTACTGAAATAAGTACCTATAGAAATCTTACTTGTATAATAATATGTCTGTATGGCCTTGGAAAAGCCAATACAAAATAACCTCAATCTGCCTATATTTTGCTTACGAGTAGAGCTTTGCTAACACGGGACATTTATATTCACTTGTCGATTTTTTTAAACATTCCACTCTATATAGTAATAGTAACCAGAATTTGTAACTCAGACAGAATCACAATAATTCGTTATTTTTTTCTCTCAGACGTATCGGTTGGGTAGAAAGAGATGCCAACTGTGACAACAAGGCCTCTGTTATAAATTTGTTAACCTCTTTTGCCTGTCGATCTGCCTTGCGTTGAGTACATTGGCTGTCAGCTTATTTTGAGCTGTAGGAAGTGATTGGGGCATCATTAAGACTTTAAAGTTTGTGGACGAGTTGAAAGCGTAAACGCAAGTTTGGGCAAAATTTCTGTATTTGGAAAAGTTATTAGCTGATTGGCTTTAACTTACAAAGCAACTGAATCAAGAATATCTTTGAAAAATGACTTGATAGCGTAGCGTGGTACTTCTGATTTCTCAAAATTTAAATGGAATTACAGTGTTAATGTACCAGACTTTTTAGATGAAAGAAAATTTGATGACGAATCTTGAATACACTTTCAAAGCTGTCCAATGGTGTGTGAACTTCCCACTTCTCTTTTTGAGAAGAGACCTGTAGGCTTATTGTCTAACTCGCTCGTAATCGCCATCGTGTTCATTTTGACAGTTCATGTATGGGCTGACAATTGGCATCGGAATCAGCTAGCTGTCACATTCATACAAGAACTGGCAAAATGAACACTATGGCGATTGCGACCAAGTTAGACAATAAGCCTACTGCATACAGATGGACATTTATAGAGGCTGGAGACGATTCTAGAACAAACGAAAATTCGCCGTGTGCTGTCAAGTGCAAAAATAAGTGCCGATACGAACTTCTCAAAAATATGTCCCACTGTAATTTCTAAACGACACTGACAATTAGAACACATAGAAAAATCCGAAAAGTAAAGCTATGGCCAGGAATCGAACCCGGGTCCTCGTCATTCCGAGACGCGTGCTATACCCCTACATCACCCATAGCAGGTAATCCCACAGGTATGTCCCACACGCTTCACTAACTATCGAGCTAGCTACTGAGTTCTTCTTCTTCAGCCTCACTTTACTTTGTCTGTAGCTTTCCAACGTTATCTTTCTGTACATATTAATCATCATCATTATCAGACGTAGAACATCCACTGTTGGACATAGATTACTATGTCTCCTTGTACTTATTAGCAATTGAAAAAAAGAATGTTTATTTTATGAAGACTTTTATTGACCAAATAAAGTTACTATGACAAATTTCCGCTCTCAAGTGAACTTGGGCCATCATTCGTAGGAGCGAAACGTTGAATTATCATTTCTTTCAGTTTTGGCTTCTCTGTCACTTCCTTTTTCTTAGTTACAGCTTCAATAGTTTCTTCACTTGTCGTATCAGTATCAGTTTCCATGGTCACCTTTTTAGCTTTAGTTACCCCTCTCGATTTGATAGTCTTCTTGCGCAACTCTTCGCTTGAATCCGACTCTTCGGAGTTATTAGTCGATACCGTGGTTGTTGTTGTGGTTGTGGTGTATTTGCTTACTAAAGTAGCATCAGTTACCTTTGTGTCTGAACTCGTTCTTGTAGCTTGCGTCTGTTTTTCATTTGATCCGGCCTCTACTGTTTGAAAATCTGCCTCTACCTTGTGCTCTGTGTCTGACTTTCTGCCTTCTTTTTCTGTTTGCGATTCCGTGTCTATTTTTTTATTCTTGTCAGATTTTTCTTTCACGTTGGCCCATAGTTTAGTTTCGTTTGAAAGCAAGGGACGTGCATTATATAACCAGTCTAGAAGTTGCTTTCTTTTCTCATTATCTCTTGCCTCTTTACTGTTTTTTGCGAATGGCATATACTTATTTACATTTTTAGATCCAAGGCTGATAATTTGTGTAAGTTTTAAGCCATCATTTTTTTCTAAGTCTTTTGGGAAACTTGCCTTTTTTGCTGCTGCTTCAGCTTTTTCTTTAAGTTCTGCCATAGTTTTGGTTAATTTCATCTTGAGTTTCATCTTATTATGTGCATCAGCCTCAGTTTTCTTACTCTTATCGCTTGTTCTTCTTTTAGGAAAAGGATTTCTAGTTTCATCGTGAGGGGCATTGTCTTCCACAAATATGGGTTCCTGGGTCGTTGTATCATTATTGGTTTCTGTTGTTGACACTGTCGTTTCAATAGCGTTGGGTGTTGTTTGGAATTCTACGGTACCATTTCCAGGTGTTGATTGTTGTGTGTTTTTATGAATGATGACGGGAAACATACCTGTTAATTTAGATGGTTTTATAAATATTTCATTGGTAACAGAAAATAAAACAAACAGGCCTAGTGCTAGTAGAATTCGATGCATAGCCCGGGTTCGAATCCTTGCTTGACAGGCCATAGAGACCTTTAAAAATAGTTAAGGTAATTTCAAAAAGACGTAAAAAAGCCCTTTGCAGCCCAGATATTAAAGTTTTGATTTTACTTGACCGAAATGTGTGACTTTTGCTAAAATTAACTTACCATTGCTGGAATCAGTAACAGCATGTTCGCATAAAGCCAAAGCAATAACAGAAATAAAAATAAAAACGTAACTGTGCATGTTTTTACTAAAGCAACATTCAAATAGTTGTTGAGTAGTTATTGCTGTTCGGAACAATAACACAGAAGGCCAATAAAAGTTTATGGTCGAACATAAACTCTGGTCGATTTCACAACGACCACTCCACTATAACAAAATATGAATTGATAAGGCCACATGACGAAAATAGCGATATAAAGTATCTTTCAGCAAGCCGTGGCCAGTAAGAGCCGTGGTAGCCTAGTGGTTTGACCTGTGGCCTCAAGCAGAGGGTCGTGGGTTCGAATCCCGGTCTCGCACTTCTGATTTTTCGGAATTTATGTGCGAAATTACATTTGAGTAAACCATGAGCTTTTCGGTGAAGGAAAATATCGTGAGGGAAACCTGCACACATCTGCGAATGATGTGAAGTGCCCTGGCAGCACTGGGCCGCCTGTGCCCAGAAGTGGACGTATATAGGCTATGATGATGATGATGATGATGATGATGATGATGATGATGATTATTTCAGCGGGCTTACTCTGATTGAGCACTCATGTCAAGGTTTTATTTTGTAATTCGCGATTTGAATTTAAAATTATACCTAACACCGGAAATGGGTGAAATTAGGAATCATGTTATAGGCGATGCGGCTAGCAACCCATCACTATTTTGATTCCCCTTTCCACCAATATGCTCGCAATCACGCTAATCACTAAAGACCCCAGATACCCAGGGTCTGTCCACGTCGAAGGTATCTATAAAGATGTGATTAATTAACATGTACCTACGTAAAATTTTACAAAATGACAAAAATCTGTCTGGATTAACGATAGTGTAAAGAGTTTGTTACAAATTTTAATACGTCGCTGGCGACAACAGCTCTTTGAACAATAAATAATTACGCGATAAAATTAAGTCCCAAGAGGTGTTTATAGTTAAAAGTTACTTATTCAAACTTGGATGTTTAATAAATTCCAAAATATTGGAATATAATGACCAGTCGTAAAAGAAACATGCAAAATAGTGACGCAAGTTTCAAGCGCGAACTAACGGATGTGAGTAGCGTCATAAATAAGGAGTTTTAACCTTTTAAAACTATGGCAATAAAAAAGAAATATTCGTAGGAACTTAGACGATAAATGTGCAGTTCTGTAATTGGCCAACAATTTATGTAGCGGAGGCGGGGGAGCGTTTGGAAGGGGAGGAAAGGCAAGTAGTATAAACGATTGACTTCTATCTTCCACCTAACGGAAAGTAGGTACTCTAAAAGAATAAAAAAAAAAAAAAAGGTAATTGTATTGTATAGAGGCTGACGGTGTAACTCACTGGTTCAGTAACAACCTATTCACTCTGGCCTTGAAGAGCCCTAGGTTGTATCTATCCAGAAATACAGACGCTAGGCCAATTCCACTCTTTTCCTTACTGATTACAATACAATACAATACTCTTTATTTAACATCACAAATCAGTACAAAACAATACAGAAACAAAGAACAAAGTATACAATAGGCGGTCTTATCGCTTAATAGTGATCTCTACCAGACAACCACATGATTAGCAACGACATGGTGCCTTTAGTGTGCAGTTTTTAGTAAAGCAAGGTAAATTAACAAATAATGAAATTGCAAGACGTGAATAAAGAAGGGACTACGTAATAATTAATACAAAACAACAAATATTTTAAGCTAACTAAAACTAAAACTATAAAGTAAATACTTTCGTTACTGTATTTCGTTACTATTCTGATAATATGAATCAATCTATGGAATAACATCAGATGATATGACCATTGTTGAGACATGACACTATAAAAATCACTTCATTTAGAATTGAAAAGCAGATTAGTAACACCCATTTGCCTAGATAACTGTAAAATTTGATTCATAGTTGCTTTGAACTAAATAAAATATGTACTTGATCTTTTTGAGTTAGCAACTAAGTGATGTTGATGTCACAGCCGGCGTTTGTCATTCAAAATTTATTAAAAGCATAGATTGATTGATTGCAAAACTGAAGTGGCAGTGGGCAGGGAGCATTGCTCGCAGGACTCATGGCCGATGGGGTCAGAAGGTTCTCGAATGGCGTCCGCGGACCGGGAGACGAGCTGTCGGTAGCCCTCCAAAAAGATGGAGCGCCGACCTGATTAAGATCGCGGGATCGCGGTAAATGCGGTAAGCACAAGACCGGTCTGAGTGGAGAGCCTTGGGGGAGGCCTATGTACAGCAGTGGACGTCCTTCGGCTGACATGATGATGATGATAATTGATTAGTAGTGTCAAGTATAGCTTAGGCGTCTAGCAAGTGTACTCGCCCATTCAAACGCTCCCTTGCTTCGAGAAAGCTCAAAAAACTTTCCGTTTTTATGTCTCAGTCAAAAGTTGCGATCGGGTCGTCGTTACTTGTGAGCTTTATGGCGGCCATGTTGGACGAGAGGGGGGAGATAACTTAAGCATTTAGCCGTAAAGCTTTTTCGCTCGTCCTTTATTAACAGCTGGAGATATCTTCAAATACGAGGTCGCTCATCATCTCATCTTCAGCGTACGTCCCACTGCTGGGCACAGGCCTCCTCACAGAATAAGAGGGCTTGGGCTAAAATTATAGTTCTTACGCGGGCCCACTCTCACTCAGAGCATTTGGATGATGCGAAAAAGGTGAAGAGGCGAGTGTACCACTTCTTGCATGGCCGGCAACGCGCCAGCAGTCCCGATGGTGCTGTGGTTGTCCATGGGCGGCGGTGATCACAATACATATCATTGGGTGCACCCCAAGCCCGTTTGTCGGTTTTAATATAAAAAAAGGTATGCCAGGATCGTGGCAAGAGTAATAAAGTATCTGCCTACCCTTATAGGAAAGAGGCGTGACGTGTATATTTATGATGTATGGAATGCATCACAAAGTTGAATTACCATTTTCTGTTTATCTGTTTTGTTTACTGAAGATATGTTAAATTCACTTTCTCTAATTGTAGCCGATTCATTTCATGTATGTTAATTTTTATACCCGTTTGCTGTTTATTATATGAATTAGTTTAAATAATTATAATATAAGTTGTATTGTACCGTTTGTGCCCGAATAAACATTAAAACATTAAAACATTAATTAAAGTCGAATCAATAAAATGTTTTTGACCAGAAATCATTAAATATTGTATACAATTTTTTTAATATTTTTTTATATATTTTTTTTATTTTAAATTTTTTTATATATTTTTTAAAGATCCCGTAGAGGGATCGAAACGCGCGTCAGTGTTTGTGTGGTGATAGGATTAATTAAGTTTGTGGGATTTGTGTGTGTTTTGTGTGGCAGTAGTGGTGGGAGGGTTTGCATGCAAAACGTATATATTTCGCACAAGCTTGGTTATCTTGCACGTAAGTAGCGGAGTAGCAAGGTAAATATTTTGTGTTCATAGAAATCATTAAAACAATCAAAAACAGTCTTTTATTATACCAAAAGGAAAAAGCAAGAAAAAGTGTCTTTTTACGACGTTGACTGACTGGTTGAATTAGGGACAGAGAGTGGCAAACAGATGAAATTAAACTGTCTAATCTGATAAGACTTTGTCCGTGTCGCCTGCCTTCGGGAAATTCGTGGGAAATTACTAACTATGGTGCGGACGTTAATAAAAAAAGAAAATAAGTTTTCTAAGTTTCAGAATTTTGTGCAAGCTCTTTGTAGGGTTTCATACCGAAAAGGTTAAAATGGAACCCTATTATTTGTTTACCTACGACAAACACAAGCCACATAATACTTAGCTCAACTCAGCGGATTTAGTTTTCTCAATATTAATACTAACATAGGTTAAGATTTTTCAATTTGTTTATGTAAGTTGTCTGAAAAATAAAGATATATTATTATTACTAGCTGTTGCCAGCGACTTCGTCTGCAAAGAATTCGTTTATCGCTATCCCGCGGGAACTACGCAATTTTCCGGGATAAAAAGTAGCCTATGTGCTATTCCAGACTTTTCTCTATCTATGTGCCGAATTTCAACCAGATCCGTTGGGCCGTTCTGGCGTGATTGAGTAACAAACAAACAAACATCCATCCATCCATCCATCCATCCATCCATCTATCCATACTTTCACATTTATAATATTTAGTTAGATTATTATTTACTTGTTTATTTACCTTAATCTCTCCCTAGGAGGTAATAATCTGCACGGGCCTAAGCCAAGTGCTTTTTTTTTTTATTATTATTATGTTGGTACGGGTTTCCGATCACGGGCCCATGGGGACCCGGTCATTTGAAAGGCATTCATAGGGCCGAGGCCAACATGAAGAGGCCTTTAGTACCATATAATATAAACATGAGATGGGCGCAACTATGGAGGTCTATCCCCTAATACACCCTGAAGATGTGCCAGCGGACAGTCCTCCACAGTTGCCAAACTATTGCCAGGTAGGAAGCGACATGGAATGGGCTATGGAGTATTATTATTATTATTATTACTAATACTCCACTGTCCGTCTGTCTGTCACCGAGCTGTTTCTCATGAGCCGCAAAAGCTAGTTGAAATTTACATAGATGATGTATTTCTAAATTTCTAAGCGACACTGAAAATAAGAATACAGAAAAATCCGAAAAGTAAAATTATGGCTGGGAATCGAACCCGGATCCTCATAGCATGCTGTACCGCTACACCCATAGCAGGGTGAGTAAGCCTTCGAATGTTTCTATCTGTAGCAGCTGTCACGTGACCTTGTTACTATGCGAATATTTGTCGCTAAGCGTCAAGCGTGAATGAATGTCCTAAAAATATATTGGGGCTTACAAGGTTAAAATAATATTAGTTGTGTAGCTATATTTGTAGTCTGTCAACACTGCGTATAGTCATAATTATATTTAATGTCTCTGATATTCTAGACTAGCTTCTGCCCGCCGCTTCGTCTGCGCAGAATTAGCAATTGACATGTTTATGGCTATCCCCCGGGAACTATGCTATTTTCCGGGATAAAAAGAGCCTAAGTTTTAATCTAGGGTGCCAGCTATCTTCGTTCCAAATGTTATCCAAATCCGTCCAGTCGTTTTAACGTGAAGAAGGAACAAACATACACACTCACTCACTCACATCGTCACAAACTTTCGCATTTTTAATATTAGTAGGATAATATTTTTAATTTGAACCTTAATAATGTGACGATACCGTCGGTTTTCCAATAAGAATGATGTAGTGGCACGTGCTAACTCGGTAGCTTGCGACTTTGCGACAATAGACAATGGCCTTTGTTTGAAAGATCAGGGCTCGAAGCGAAAAATTCTCCTGGGAAGATACATACTATACTACAGCTTAATAATCATAAAGAAAGTCCACTCTGTTTTTAACACGCTCCGAGAGCACGTACAAGTTGTACGCTTCACTATCTCGTGCTCGAAGTCCCGGATTCTTCTGCGGTCGACGTTTAGTTCAATACGTTGTTGGGATGAAAGGCTTTTAGAAGTGAGAAATACGTATTTGCCGTGGAATTAAAGGTTCACAAGTGCTGGTGTTGAAGTAACTGCAATTTAAGTTTAGTTTTTGAGCGTTTTGCTGTGTTGGATTGTAAGTAGGTAAGTGAAAATGAAAATGAAAAATGAAAATGTATTTATTGACCATTCAGGAGTGAATACTGAGAAGGTTAGGGACCTCCTAGTAGGTATGCAAGATACCTGTAGCAGAAGACCCCACTTCTCCAATAAAATGCAGCAAGGTAATCTGGTGTGCGCGTGTGTGTGTGTGCGTGTGCGTGCGTGCGTGTGTGTGTGTGTGTGTGTGTGTGTGTGTGTGTGTGTGTGAAAAAGTAAGTAAGTAAGTAAAATGCTTTATTGTACAAAATATAAAGAAACAGGCATAAATTACATTAAAGGAAACATTACATTTATTTATACACGAAATATATAGGCATGAAATATATATTATGCATGATTGTTTTTGTGTATATTGAATTCAATTTGTTTACCTACTTGTGTATAAAAACAAGGTTTAGAAAAATTCCTCTGGAATCCAGGAATTCCAGGTCGTTCAATTAGTTTTACCAAACACCCCTACATTGATTTTTTACTAAAAAACACTTCAATTTGTCAAACACGATTTAAAAAACTGAAAAAGAATTTACATCTAATAAGTCAAATTAACCCAACCACCAGCTGAAATATTTTGAGAGAATTTTGATAAACCGTGTACATATATATTGAATTGAATACATTATCTGACATACAATTTGCAATGAATAACATCTACGTAAAAAGTTCTAAAGATAAAGCGACTGAAAGACAAACTTAACTGTGCAGTTAGAAACTTCGATCAAAGCAATCAATCACGCGTGGACAGTTTTCCAACTGCAAAGCTGTGATATTCCAATTACAAATAGTCAATTTCCATTTTTTTTCCCTTGTGCTATAAGACTGCTTTTTGACGAACCCCATAAACTCTAGATTGAAGGTTCAATTTTTTTTGAAGTTTAAAATCTTAAAAACCATTTCGCATTTAAAAAGTATCAATAAGCAATAAGCGGGTGGTAGGGCCTTGTGCAAGGTCCGTTCGGATCGCTACCACCATCTTACTCGCTAATCCTGCCGCTAAGCAGCACTGCTGTGTTCCGGTGTGGAGAGTAAGACAGCCGGGGAAATTACGGGCACAAGAGGCATTTCATCTAAGTCCTCTAGGTTGGCAACGCATCTGCAATCCCTCCGGGTTTGCGGGTGTCTATGGGCAGTGGTGATCGCTTACCATCAGGTGACCCACTTGCTCGTTTTCCTTCCTATTCACATAAAAAAAAAAAGTATAAAGCTGCAAAAATACTCTTACTCGTTCAAATTGATCTTCATTTGAGCAAAATACATGTACTGATGTAATTTTATTACGAACCCTTAATGTTACATTCCTATACGTGCATGAAATCTCTTATTATTATATCAAATACAGCAACGTAATCCCATCACTCAATAGGTACGGGTCAGGATTTAACCCAATTTTTCCCAAATGAAACTGTTGCCCGTACCTGCTAAAGTCAACCTAGTTGAACAATTTTAATAAAATATCGAGTCGGCAAAGGGACCTTTAAACCCTTGATCCGAAACGAAAAAAGTTACAAAGCCGGGCCTAATTGTAAAAGGCCGTTTAACGAAATTACAACCGTAATCTGCAATCCGTCGCGTCCCTTCGCACAGAAGTGAGAGAGTGCACTGCGTTATTAAAACGCTTGAAAAAAAAAAAAAAAATTTGCCATTTTTTTTTATGTGAATAGGAAGGCAAACGAGCAAGTGGGTCGCCTGATGGTAAGCGATCACCACTGCCCATAGACACCCGCAACCCCGGAGGGATTGCAGATGCGTTGCCAACCTAGAGGAATTAGATGAAATGCCTCTCTGCTGCTTAGTGGCAGGATTAGCAGGGTTTATGGTCAACAAGCCCGTGGATCTTACGTTGTGGTTACTGTAATTAATGGCAACTAGTACCCTAGCCAATGAGTGTACAATTTTGTTTTACGAATATGCATTAGAATGCCGCCTTATAGCAATTAAAGATTTATTCGGTTTAGATAAAACAATCTTTTTTACATTGATAAACAGATCAATCAACAATTATACACTATACAGGGTTTTACAAAACTACCCGTAAAGCCGAAAGGAGGTTAAAATGTGACCTTATTACAAGTCCATTTACAGTATGGTTTCCTGAGATGACAGTTTACTTGGGTTGACTATATTTTTGGCTTTGATATTTTACGGGGTATTTTCTAACACGTTGTATTTTATTATCACTCAATTCTTGTGCCAACGAAATAACAAGCATATTGAGTGCGTCTATTTACATTTTATTTGTTTATAAAATGTATGTCTATGTATTTTCTTAATGTCTCCCGGTAAACTTCGTTTTTCATGATTGACGTCTAAACTGAAGAGACTCGCAACGCATCTGCAATCCTAATGTTACAGGTGTCCAAGGGTGGTGGCGCTCTCTAGCCGTCAGACCCACTTGCTCGTCAGGCATCCTATTTCATCTTATCTTACTAATATTATAAATGCGAAAGTATGGATGGATGGATGGATGTTTGTTACCCAATCACGCCAGAACGACCCAACGGATCTGGATGAAATTCGGCACATATATAGAGAAAAGTCTGGAATAGCACATAGGCTACTTTTTATCCCGGAATATGGCGTAGTTCCAGCGGGATAGCGATAAACGAATTCTTTGCAGACGAAGTCGCTGGCAACGGCTAGTATACTTATAAAAATCGTCAGATAATAATGCATCGTCATAAAAGACGCCTTAAAATTGTTAAGGAATACTCTGGTGATTGAGTTTGTGTTACTAAACTAAAATGAATAAAATATGTCTTCTCTCTTTCTTTCTTTAAACTCCCGGAAAATTGCATAGTTCTCGCGGGTTAGCGATAAACATGTCAAAGTTCGTAGCTGCTTAGCCTAACATCAGTTCTTAAAGTCAACATAAGTGTCATCAGTTCATTCAGAAACATCTGATTGCACCCGTGCAAAGCCGGAGCGGGTCGCTAGTTTATAAAACAATATTTGTAGAGGTGTTCAATACAACTAATAAAAAGACCTGAAGTATTCTGAATATTTCAAGACACGACGTAAAATCGGCGTTTTTTGAGTCAAACCGAATTATCTTCTTCTAACTAATCTGTAAGGGAACTGGTACAATTACTCAGGTGGCCGCGTGATTCGTGACGGGAAGGCCGTTGAAGGACAGAACCCGTTTTATTAGGGTTCCGTACCCTAGAGGTGCCAACGGAACCCTATTAAGGGCTCCAATGTCGTGTCTTTAACCGTAATACATTTGCGAGTGGGAACTTGTGAAAGGTTTATCCGGATCGCTATCTTGCTTTCTAATCCTGCCGCCAAGCAGTGTTTGCTGTGTTCTAACGTAGAGAGTAAGACAGCTGGTGAAATTACTGCGAGTTCCATCTAAGAGAGAGAGAGAGAGAATGAGAGTTGTCTTTGTTTTTGTGTAAGTAAATTAATTGTATTTATACTTATAGTACTTATAGTACCCCGAATCCGGTTGGCACGTATCTGAACTCTTTTTTGTAAACATTTCTTCTTTTGGCTAAAACCAGCAGCAATTGCTTACCGTCAGGTGACCCACAATATATCTTAGGTACTATACTACATAAATCACGTCTTTACCTCTTAAAGGGTATACAGAGCCTAAGGTAACAAGACCTAAGGCCACATTCAGCATGATTTTTAGTTACTATACTAGATCTTTAAAACTACGAAACGGATTTTGATGCGTTTTTAGGGTTCCGTAGCCAAATGGCAAAAAACGGAACCCTTATAGATTCGTCATGTCTGTCTGTCTGTCTGTCCGTCCGTATGTCACAGCCACTTTTCTCCGAAACTATAACAGCTATAATGTTGAAACTTGGTAAGTAGATGTATTCTGTGAACCGCATTAAGATTTTCACACAAAAATAAAAATAAAACAATTAATGCAATAAATATATTTGATTTGATTTGATTTAATTTTGGGGACTCCCCATACTTCTGAAATAGAATTTTTTTTTTTTCATCAAACCCATACCGTGTGAGGTATTTATGAATACTTAGGTCTTCAAAAATGATATTGAGGTTTCTTATATTATTGTTTTACTAAACTGAATAGTTTGCGCGAGAGACACTTCCAAAGTGATAAAATATGTGTCCCCCCCGCTGTAACTTCTAAAATAAGAGAATGATAAAACTAAAAAAAATATATGATGTACATTACCATACAAACTTCCACCTAAAATTTGTTTGAACGAGATCTAGTAAGTAGTTTTTTTTTGTCTGCCTATATAAAACTAGCTGTTGCCAGCGACTTCGTCTGCAAAGAATTCGTTTATCGCTATCCCGCGGGAACTACGCAATTTTCCTGGATAAAAAGTAGCCTATGTGCTATTCCAGACTTTTCTCTATGTATTTGCCAAATTTCATCCAGATCCGTAGGGCCATTCTGGCGTGATTGAGTAACAAACAAACAAACATCCATCCATCCATCCATCCATCCATCCATATTTTCGCATTTATAATATTAGTTAGATTAGATGGTTCGGAAACCTCGGTGCGCGAGTCCGACTCGCACTTGGCCGGTTTTTTTTTTAATAGTTAGAGTGATTCAAGAGGAAGTTTTATACGTATAATTCTACGCAGACGAAGTCGCGGGCAGAAGCCAGTATTTTATAAAAAAAACCTCAAAGCGAGAAGGTTCCAAATGCGCTCACTTACGGGCGTTCGTAATTCGCAGTCGACGTTCAAAGGCGAGTTTAATTAAAATGCCTCCGCCCTTAAATAATTATAATTACTGTCCACGTTCTAATTACTAATTTATTCATATAAATACCCCATTAACTGCGATATTCCTTTTCATTAGGAGTTAATTTATGATAAATGAAGATTCATTAGGCTGATAAAAGTTTAAGGGCTCTGTTGATTAAAGTTAACGTTTGTTTAAAGTAATTAGCGGATAACTAACGTGAATTTCATACTGAGTGTATGATGATGATGACTAGTGAAAGAAGTCAGGTCTATTAAAATTGTTCTGGAATATTTTCAGCATGAGAAATTTTTCTTCATCGAAAAGCTCATGGTAAATTTCAAATGTAATTTCGCACATAAATTTCGAAAACCTCAGTGCGAGCCCGGGATTTGAACCCACGAGACTCTGAGAGGCAACGCTGCAGGCTCGCGTGGGAACTATAGCCCAAGCCTCTCGTTCTGAGAGGAGGCCTGTGCCCAGCAGTGGGAGTATTTTAGTTAGGAGATGATGATGATTTCGTTAATTATTTCCGAAAAACTCAGAGCTGCGAGCCTGGGATTGCAACCCACGACCCTCTGCTTGACAGGCCATAGTTTGAACTACTAGACGACCAAGGCTTAAAGCCTTTAATTAAGTAAATTTGCAAACTATTCCGGCTATAATTAATACTTAAGTCAAGCATTCTTAATGAAACCTCTCTGAGTCAACTCACTCAATTAATTTCTCGTAACTAAATAGGTATAGTAATTAATCATTAGGAAATTCAATCTCTACGGGCCATTTGGTTATGAAAAAGAAAATGGGTGTCAAAATCCGACCTCTGAAGGATACGAAACCGGTTTTTGAAATTTACCGGTTTGGGGACAATGACTGAAACCGAAATGGATTACGGTTTACGGTTTGGTTACCGGTTATTAAAGAAACTGTAGTACTTAACCAAATCTACTTTTTCTAAGTACCTATTACTTTATATTCACAAAAGTAAACCTACATCTTAGAAACAAAGTTATGTGAATAACAAATCTAGCATTTGTCATCTTTGGAAAAACTATTCTACGAAATAAAATGCATTGAACTAATTTTCTGTCAAATTATCTTTCATTGAATTGATTATTAGTTTTAACATTCTAATAGTTGTATATTCTTTGAAAATAAATAAATAATAAAATAATTCAAAGATTTTATCGATATCTTAAAAAGCATGACAACAAATTTTATTGTATTCTGACATTTTAATTATTAATTTTAGACTTTTAGTGATAAATTGTTATTGTGTGCCCTTGCAGGGCGTCATGTACTTACATATATAACATCTTTTTTACAATGTACAATGACTTTACAATAAATAAATGAAATGTAATGAAATTATGTGAAAACTCTGTCTACGAAACAAAGGGACACCAAATTAGGACTGTAACACCAGTCCAGTGGCGTAACTATAGGGTGGCAGGGCTGGCAAAATGCCAGGGCCCCCAGCTCTACGGGGTCCCGAACTGGCTTGGCCTTGAGCACAGAAGGGAAGATGATGCACTTCTTTATAGTGAGAAAGGGCCCCATTTAATGAATTTGCCGCGGGCCCCTGACGTTGTTACGCCACAGCACTAGTCAAGTCATGAAACAGCAGCCAACTAATAAATCCTCTTGTTCACAGAGCAAGCAGCAGCCCTGGTGGGAGAGACCGCCTCCCTCAAGTGCCGCATCGACGTGGCCGCTTGCGGAGAGATGCACAGCGTCAAGTGGTACAAAGATGACGTGAGGATATACGTTTTCTCGGCGTCCAAGAGCTCAGCCATCAACAGGCCAGAGGGCGACATGATGGAAAGGTCAGTGTTTAGATGCTTCATCATATAACAAGAAATGGTAGAGATAAAGCTAAGGCTTGAAATACCACTGTAGCGACCTAGCGCCACCTAGTGGTCGACTAAATAAGTACTACGACGTACGAGTAGCTAGCGCCAGCTCTAGTGGCAGCTGTCACATCGTTCTATATCCCGCTAACGAAGTTTCTCCTCTCCAACTTCCAACTCTTTTCCTTCGAACTTCGGTCCAGGCATAAGATTTGCCTGGAGAGAGATCTCTCTACAAATACATTGGCTTCAAGTAGGGCGCCAATGTGGATGAAAGGTGTTTAATATCCATATAAATTTACAGTGGTTTAATAACAATGTAGGTTCGATACAAGAGATGAGCTTACACAAGGAAAAAGTATAAAATTGAGCGCGTGCGGCTCGATCGGGTCGCCGGTTGCGAGAGAGCGAGAGATACCGAGCGAGTGAGAAGGTCAGCGGGTTGCGTTCAGAAATAAATGTTAAGTCCGCGCTACAAATAGTTATAAAAAAATGTAATAAGTGGTTTTAACAAAGGAAATATCCATCAGACTCCAAACTAGGCTACTGGATCTATTAACTAAACTACTACACCTGATGCACGTCTAGCACGACCTTCCGGGTTATGGCTGTTCATATGACTGAAAATTCTAGAAAGAGACGGGTAATCTATCTCGCGCGCGACGCGACTCTTATGCGCTGTCGTGCAAGCCGGGCTGACTCAAAGGTATTACAGGAACCAGTTCCTCGGTAGCTTAGGAACCGATATCATGAGAACTGGTCCTACAAGGTTCCGATTAGACACCAGCAGCGTCGCATACACCAAGAACCTTTATAGAGCCTGTATAGACATAACCTTCATCTTACTTTCTTCCTCACTCTGCCGATTCAAGTATAAAACCCATAAGAGAGAGTGCGACACAAGAAAATTCCGAATAGTATTCTCAGAGCTCATGGACTGTACATACATAATCACGCCTCTTTCCCAACTTCTTCTTAACCTTAAGAGCTAGGCTCTTGTCGGTTCTTTCCCATAGGTTGGACAACTACTTTGTTCCACTTGCTACGACCCTGACATATCTTTATCGCTTTATCGACATTCATCAATCTCTTCACACATGCTCGTCAGTTTAGGGTACTCTTGATCCAGATTTTTTGTCAAATCGTCCCCAGTTTGGCCACGGAAAATCCGTCTAACCTTCCCCTCCCGACTCACCCACACTCGCCATATAAATCTGTTTAGTTAATCTAAAAATATCGAACAATGTTCCCCTTATAAACCTGTCAATAATACAGCTAATAAAAGGCTTCAAGAAACAAAGGAAACTAAGTGGTGTCTAATTTTAAACACTACCCTAACATGCATAGACACTGTCTAGACAAGCCATCAATAATATAGCTCGATATACTTTGAAATATGTACCACCCTTCATGTTGAAGCAATAAGGTTTTAATTATGCTTAGTCTGTGGTCGATGTATAACTGATAGAATGTGTAATGAAGACCCGTATTAGGTATCGGTATACGTCATGGCAATTACGTTACGTACCTAGTAATAATATTTATATCATCCTCGCTCGTAAAGGGTGTTTCTACAGGTATATAGTAGTTGTAGCCAGAACTTTAATAACCGTTATTTTTGCGTACCGCTATTTTTCATAACGTAACATTTCTGAATAGCGATTTTTAATATAACGTTTTGCATAACGCTATTTTTCTTAACGTTATACATAATTAATATTACCGAATAGCGTTTTTTAATATAACGTTTTGCATAACGCTATTTTTCTTAACGTTATACATATTAATATTACCGAATAGCGTTTTTTAATATAACGTTTTGCATAACGCTATTTTTTGGCGCACTACCCTCCCGCACCTCTCTCGATCCCCTTTGACGTTCATACCCCGCGCCCCTATACCCGTGCGCGTAGTTCATAACGTTATTATAAGTATTATAACGCTATTTCATAACGTTATAGTTTTCTTTCCGTTATATGACATAACGTTATGAATGAATATAGAATTTGTTTGATCGAAATTTCAAACAAACAAAATATTATACCGGTATTATATCATTTTTTTTCGCAAAGTTTTTGAAGTCTAGTTGTAGCCGATTTACTTCCCGTGGAAGTGACACATAATAGTACGAGGTAAACAGAGTCTAAGGTAACAAGGTAAAGGCTACGTTTAGCGTGATTGTAAGCGTGGTGGCAACAGGAATCAAAATGGGTTGCTAGCCACATCGCCTAAAATAAGATTGCTAACATTTCCGCCCAATTCCCTGTTTGAGCATCAATTGGCACATCCTATGTTTATTCTCTACACTCAGACTAGCATGGAAGTTAAACATCACAACACACACAGAAGAACACTTTGTATTTGAACATAATTTAGTTTTCAATTAAATTGGTTCCAATATAGTAATTAAGACTTCGGACAACTGGCTCCAAAATAGTTTTGGGCTAGGTCCGTTGCCAAATAGCATAAATTACGGTACGTATATTCTAGAATGTTCTGGGTTCGGTTAGGCAACACTGCAGCCAATTAACATAACCACTAGATGCATAGTATATGTTATGTTTACGGAAATTTGAGAGTGTGTGTTTGCATTCGCCTGTTTCTCTGTTCTATTCATTAAAGACTCTCAAAACTAACAAATACAGACATGGCAATGTCTACAACACAATTACAATTATATACACAGCATTTATGCACACTGTTATAATATCCTACTACTATTATAAAGGCGAAAGTTTGTAAGTATGGATGTATGGATGTATGGATGTTTGTTACTCTTTCACGCCAGTACGGCTTAACGGATCTGGATAAAATTTGGAACAGATATAGTTTATGATTTGGAATAACACATAAGCTACTTTTTATCCCGGAAAATTGCGTAGTTCCCGCGGGATAGCGATAAACGAATTCTTTGCAGACGAAGTCGCGGGCAACAGCTAGTACAGTATAACCCCTTAACGGCCAAGTTGAGTGTAACACAAAGTATCTTTTTTAAAATTAGTTACATACATCTAACTAATCTTACTAATATTATAAATGCGAAAGTATGGATGGATGGATAGATGGAGGGATGGGTGGATGTTTGTTTGTTACTCAATCACGCCAGAACGGCCCAACGGATCTGGATGAAATTCGGCACATAGATAGAGAAAAGTCTGGAATAGCACATAGGCTACTTTTTATCCCGGAAAATTTCTTAGTTCCCGCGGGATAGCGATAAACGAATTCTTTGCAGACGAAGTCGCTGGCAACAACTAGTCTAACTAATGGATGGATGGATGGATGTTTGTTTGTTACTCAATCACCCCAGAACGGCCCAACGGATCTGGATGAAATTCAGCACACAGATAGAAAAAAGTCTGGAAAAGGCTACTTTTTATCCCGGAAAATTGCGTAGTTCCCGCGGGATAGCGATAAACGAATTCTTTGCAGACGAAGTCGCTGGCAACAGCTAGTATAATATAAATGAGGCATGGAAAAGAAACTGGCTACATAGAAATACTACTACATAGTTCATAGAAATACTGTCTCTATTAGAATACACGTAATAAGGTATAGCGGTGATTGGATTCATGGGGTAATAATCCCGTTCGGATTTATTAGCAGGCTATAATGGACTGCCCTAAATCTGGTGCGTTTACCCTATTTCAAATTACATTCCGAAGGTGCCACGTAGATAGGGTAAATAAATCCAGTGAAGATATTCATCTCTAGCCTGTGTATGTCCCAATGTTGGGCACAAGCCTCCTCTTAGAATGCCCTGCTCCTAAGCAAAATCTAGGCAATGGGAATTTTTTATATTGGTTATTTACATAGACAGACGACCATAAAAAATAGATTTTCTGACTTATTCCATAAAGCTAACTTCGTGCCAAATTTCAAATTTCTAGGAAAACTTACTGGAAGAATCCCATATTTTTGGAAGCACTGCAATTTTTGCATGGAAATTATTTTCAATGACTGCATATTTTTGAGTTGACTTGGACTTAGAGGATTATTTTGTTCGCAGCTCTAAGAAGCCACAGGCTTTATTATTTGGTAATTAAATAAACTTTATAAGTCTACCTACGCGTTCCTGAGAAAAAGGTTCTTGACAGACGGACGGACGGACGGACGGCTGGACAACAAAGTAATCCTGTAAATAAGAGTTCAGTTTTTTTCTAGTTCACGTACGGAACCCTAAAAAGTGAAATTAAGCACAGTTAAATAAATTAATAAAAGATAAATATTAGGGAAAAGATAAATATTAAGGAATAGTGTGATAAGGGAACGTGCTGGTGTGAAAGAAGATATAGTGACTAGGATAGAAAAAAGTGTGCTTGGTTGGTTTGGTCACGTAGAGAGGATGGATGAAAGAAGATTAACTAAACAGATTTATACGGCGAGTGTGAATGGGTGCGTTGGGAGGGGAAGGCCTAGGCGGACGTTCCATGATCAAATTAGGGACGTTTTGGAAAAAGGCCAGGTCAAGAGTACCCGAAACCGACGAGCATGTATGAAGAGATTGATGAATGTGGATGAAGCGAAAGAGGTATGTCAGGATCGTAGCAAGTGGAACAAAGTAGTCTCTGCCTACCCCTGTGGGAAAGAGGCGTGACGATATGTATGTATGTATGTATGTATGTAAATATTAGGGAAATAATTCACACAAAACCTAGTCCCAAAGTAAGCGCTAGTAAGGCTTGTTATGGGTACTAGACAACGATATACATACTTATATAGAGAAATACATTCTTAAATTGATACAAACGTCAGAAACAAATATTCGTCCTCATCACACAAATTATATGCCCTTACCAGGATTTGAACCCGGGACGCTTGCTTCGCAGGCAGGGTCACTACCAACTAGGCCAAACTCGTTGTCGACAGTTGCTTCACGTTTTCCTCTACGGCATTTTATCCTATTTTCTTTCTCAAACAAAATATATCTTATAACCCTTTTCTAAATGCTTCCAGTCCTCAAAGTCACAACTTTTCAAGATCAAAGATCACCTCAGCTAATATATCAAGCTATTGCAGCGTAATTTAGACCGTAATTCGTATCAAATAAGTGTCGTTATAGCATAATGGTGGTCACAAATCAAAGTCAGGTAGCACTAATGTCCTGAGGATTTGCTGAATTCCCTCTGATTTATATAGTTGATGTTAGAAACGTGAAACTAGGTCACTGAATATATTTAGATCCAAAGTTTCGCATTAAAAAATGAATGAAAATGTAGAATGAAAATGAAAAGTGATTTATTCCATAAAACAATGACACAACTATTTTATTGGCTGGACCCCCTTTTAAGCTTAAGAAAACCTCTCACAGGGGGTACCGCGACATTATACTAAGTATTTAATATAGGTACTTCTTATTATTATTGATACGATAATTTTATAAATTATAAATACTTATTATAAATGCGAAAGTATGGATGGATGGATGGATAGATGGATGTATGTTTGTTTGTTACTCAATCACGCCAGAACGGCCCAACGGATCTGGATGAAATTCGGCACATAGATAGAAAAAAGTCTGGAATAGCACATAGGCTACTTTTTATCCCGGAAAATTGCGTAGTTCCCGCGGGATAGCGATAAACGAATTCTTTTCAGACGAAGTCGCTGGCAACAGATAGTAAAATATAAGGACGTGAATTATGAATGTGTGTATTTAAAAATGCCGGATCCCTGCCCTGTATTATTATGTCCCACCGCTGGGCACAGGCCTTTTCTCATGAGAACTGCAAATGAAGCAACAAAAGTTTAATGGATAGAAGTAAATCTAACTATCTATCTACAGCCATGGTCCTTCCACTGCTGGACGTAGGCCTCCTTCACCAACTTTCGCGATCCTGGGCTTCCCTCATCCAGCCACTGCCAGCTGCCCTCCTAAGGTCATCCGTCCAACGCGTCGCTGGGCGTCCCACACTACGCTTTCCCAAACGTGGTCTCCACTCTAGGATACGTTTGCTCCAATGGTTGTCAGTTCTACGGCAAACGTGACCAGCCCATTGCCATTTCAACGTACTAATCCTTCGGGCTATGTCGACGACTTCGTATTGAGAAGTAAATATACAGTATATTTTATGTGGCTGCCTTTTTACGTGTGCAAAGCTCTTTTTCTAGATACTGGATAAAGTTTGAATATATTCAAACAAAACTTGAAAAGGATCGACATTGTCTTCGTCAATGTACTGGTAATTCTATTCGGGTAGGGTTTAGGAAACTCTTTGGGATTGCGAGCTGTCTAGATACAAAAGGCATGCCGCAATACAACCTTGTCTCGATAAGTTATCATTGGGGCTTTCAAGGAATTCACTGAAGCATTAAATACAGTCAGCCAGCAGTCAACTTCGCTGGTTCGGCCACCTACTCCGAATGGGAGAGGATCGTGCTGCCAAGAGGGCGTACGTGGGACGACCGCCTGGTCGCCGCCCGGTTGGGCGACCCAGGTATCGCTGGAGGGACAGTGTCCAGGCGGATTTGCGACGTCTTCAAGTCGACGACTGGCAAGAAGCTGCGCAAAATCGGGACAGATGGCGTGCTCTCGTTTCGGAGGCCAAGACCCTATTTGGGTCCCTGAGCCAAGTTAGTTAGTTATTAAATACAGTCATGCTCATGCATTCTTAAATCACGTCTTTGTCCCTTACGGGGTAAACAGAGCCTAAAGTAACAAGACCTAAAGGCCGCGCTTAGCATAATTGTGGGCGTATAGGTGGAAAGGGGAACCAAAATAGTGATGGGTTGCTAGGAATAGCCGCTTCGCCTATAACATGATTCCTAAGATTATCACCTACTCTCTCGATGGGCTTTTCCAGAGCTATGCAAAATTTTAGGAATGTTATAGGTGCGGCTAGCAACCCATCACTATTTTGATTCCCCTTTCCACCTAAACGCCCACAATCAAGCTAAACTTGGCCTTTAGGTCTTGTTGCCTTAGGCTCTGTCTACCACATAAGGGATATGTGTGTATGTGTATGTATATATAGTTGTTGTGAACCATTATTAGCTCTGTTTACCACGACTCTGTTTAAGAGCGATCTCTGTACAAAGATCAATATTTTCCTGTAAACGTTCCGACCGTCAGCACTGTTTGTTGTTACGCTCACAGCATTGAAACTTCTAGGGACGGGAAATGCCTAAACATTTGTAACTGTTATGGCTTTCAAATTACTTCCTAGTCCCTATTTGACGACCGGATAGCCTAGTGGTTAGTGACCCTAACTATGAAGCTAGAGGTCACGGGTTCGAATCCCGGTAGGGGCCAGACATTTGTGTGATGAATACGAAAGTTTGTACCCGAGTCATGGATGTTGTATGTATTTAAGTGTGTATTTATC
Source organism: Pandemis heparana (assembly GCA_963854515.1). Classification (NCBI taxonomy): domain Eukaryota; kingdom Metazoa; phylum Arthropoda; class Insecta; order Lepidoptera; family Tortricidae; genus Pandemis; species Pandemis heparana. The sequence goes on along the minus strand of OY978031.1, from coordinate 1,395,857 downwards.
TACATTATTATGTATATGTTTATCCGTTTCCTGGTACTCATAGTACAATCTTTGCTTAGTTTGGGACTGGGTCAATTGGTGTAATTTGTCCCATGTTATTTATGTATTTATTTATATTTATTTCCGACACCAAGAGTCCCTATATCAATTTATATTTGCATCTTTGTGCGACAGCTAGCGAGTATTCATCAGGCACTAGCTGTTGCTGGCTTCACCCCCGTTCCTGTTATTTTTTAGGGTTCCGTACCTCAAAAGAAAAAAACGGAACCCTTATAGGATCACATTGTTGTCCGTCCGTCCGTCCGTCTGTCCGTCCGTCCATCCGTCTGTCAAGACCCTTTTTCTCAGGAACGCGTGAAGGTATCAAGCTGAAATTTATATCAAACTAGCTGTTGCCAGCGACTTCGTCTGCAAAGAATTCGTTTATTGCTATCCCGCGGGAACTACTCAATTTTTCGGGATAAAAAGTAGCCTATGTGCTATTCCGGACTTTTCTCTACCTATGCGCCGAATTTCATCCAGATCCGTTGGGCCGTTCTGGCGTGATTGAGTAACAAGCAAACATCCATCCATCGATCCATCCATCCATCCATACTTTCGCATTTATAATATTAGTTAGATACTCAAGGCCACTGCCCCTTGGAGCTGTGAAATAATCAAACTTCTAAGCCAACGCAATCAAAAGATACAGCCGCTTATGCCGCAAATTTCAATCAAAACCTACAGGGTACTTCCCGTGAACGCAGAATCTTGAAATTTGGTATAAAGATAGGTCTTATAGCACAGATTAAGGAATAATTGCGAAAACCGTAAATATGACTATGTATGTCTGTATATATCTGTGACCAATATAAAATGACCCCACACTGCGTACATTTTGCTTTGGAGCAGGGCTCTGCATACACTGGTTTATAGATATTTTATAGATAATGATACTGAACCCTCGGTGCGCGAGTCCGACTCGCACTTGGCCGGTTTTTTTTTTTAGTTTTCTCACCTTCCAAACCTTCCCTGCCCGACTAACATAAGAGCGCACAAGAGTCGCGTCGCGCGCAGGATAGATTGCCCGTCTCTTTCTAGAATTATGAATAAGAAAAAGACGGGAAATCTATCTCGCGCGCGACGCGACTCTTGTGCGCTTTTGTGTTAGCTAGACGTGCTGGACTTGTGAAAATATTTCAAAATCAAAATTATTCAATTCGGTACAGCCATTCTCGAGTTTTAGCGAGACAATTTTTTTATATACAGAGTGTATCAGACAACCCCTAACAATAATCCATTGGGGTATATAACCATAGCTATAGAAGTTAAAAAAAAAAATGGATTACTCCAAAATAAATAAATAAAATAATAAAATACTAAAAAATAAAAATACTCTAATATAAATTACTCCAATTTTTTTCTAAATATTTTTTTAGCTTCTATAGCTATGGTTATATACCCCAGTGGATTATTGTTAGGGGGTATATCCGATACACCCTGTATAATAATACAGATTCCGGTGTTTTTTGCTACCGTAATTATAATCCTACGCGGTGGTAGATCTACGCCAAATACTTGTCTTTTTAACGCAGTTGGCAAGTATGGGCCGCAGTTAAGTATATTTTGGTTACCCCAGTGCCCATCACTAGAGCTTTGTTTTCCTCCAGCCAGTCGAAAACAAACGGCACTAAACGTGTTAGTGTTGTGTTTTAAGTACTATCGACTGATATTACATCACGTCGGAATTATAGGGATGTCGCCAAAGTAATATTTTGTGGATAAAGTTTAGTATTTATTAAGACCGCGCCAGCAGAATTTTACTACCAGATTATTGTATTCATCCGACTTACACAAATATCCAAAATTTAAGCTCAATCGGTTGACCATATCTGCTTCAAAATTGAGTTACAAGATTGCACTCGAACAAGCACACACACACACATAGGTATAAAAGCTTGTAATAACAAATAACAAATATAGACAATGGAATAGGCGAACATCTCAAGAATCATGTTATAGGGGATGCTAGCAACCCATCACTATTTTGATTCCCCTTTCCACCTATACGCCCACAATCATGCTAAGCGTGGCCTTTAGTCTTGTTACCGTAGACCCTGTCTACCCTGAAGGGATAAAGACGTGATTTATGTATGTATAACAAAAAATACTATGTTAGCCAACTTGTGGTAACAAAATATTTCCTTAACCAACTTAATCGAGTTCTAAATGTCCCAAAGTGGTTTGATACTGTTCAAACCTCTTTAACAGCCATCAGATATTGTATTGTTTTTGAATTTGTAGCTGACACTGATTTGAATGACTTTAAAGAAAATACACATTAGGTTCTACGATTATAAAATTGTTTTATTAGGTTATGGGAAAATTATTCCAAATAATTATATAATTGCTTCTATTTTGGGATTAGTGTTATACTGAATTTGAATTTTCAAACAATATGAGCGTTCAAAAGTTGGATCGCTTTAATATTGAAAAGCTACGCGGACTTGACAATTGGTTGGTATGGAAGTTCGATATAAACCTGCAACTTACTATGCACAAGCTGCAAGATATTGTGAAAGGCGTCGAAACTGCACCTCTACCGCCAAGACAAGATGCGTCGGCTGAGGAAATTACAAATTTTCAAAAGAAACTTACCCAATATGAAGAACGTGACGCATTACTCCAATGTATCATCGGCTGTAGCGTCTCCTCAGAGCCTAAACGTCATATACTCACTGCTAAGTCCGGTAAGGAAATGTGGGATATACTTCACTCAGTATACGAGCAGAAGAATGATAGAAGATTAGACTTGTTGTATTGCCAGTTGTTCACCTATTCGAAAGATGAAGCTGATGACATTGCCACGCACGTCTCGAAGTTGCAGGCATTATGGCAACAGCTCAACGACGAATTAAAGGAAGAAGGATCTCTCCCTCAATCATTATTAATGAACAGGATACTGAATACCCTACCTTCAGCGTACCTAGAGTTCAAGAATGCTTGGGAATCCGTGCCTAAGGAGAATAGAAGTATTTCTACTCTTATGGAGCGTCTGCGTCTTCATGAACAGCGTCTTGGAGACCTAGATTCCAATCCTTCTACTTCAACTGTTATGCCTGACAACAACGCTCTTCTAACAAATAAAAAGAAAATGAAATGTTCACATTGCAACAAAATTGGACATACTTACAAACAATGTTTTTTGCTTAAGAAGTTAAAGAAGCGAAACAAGAGCAACGAAACTGTTCCAGATGATGGTGATGCATTCCTATCTCGACTTGATAATTCAAACTCAAACTGGATTGTTGACTCAGGCGCATCTCATCACATCACGTCAAACGCCAATTGGTTCAGAAGCTACTCTCCTTTTGATAACCCTAGAGCTTTGCGACTGGGAGATGATCGGACTATGTATGCATATGGCCAAGGAATTATTGATGTTGAAATGTCCGTTAACGGCAAGTGGAATCGCGCTCATTTAAATAATGTTTGGTATGTACCTCAAGCAGGACAAAACCTGTTCTCAGCTGGTTCGGCCTTGGACCATGGTTATATGGAGATAGCTGATAAAGATAAGCGTGTCTTCAGAGACAAGAATGGCCAAGTTAAAGCTGTCAGTATCAGAGATGGTAATCTATATAAGCTTTTGATGAGAGTAAGAACTGTCAATGCTTGTGTTGTCAAAGAAGGAGCAAGCCTACAACTTTGGCATGAAAGACTTTGTCACCAAAACAAAAGACATGTCAAGGAAATTCTTTCACGCAACGGTATTAAATATTCACCTGATCAATCTGACTGTGATGGCTGTGTGTACGGAAAGATGACCAGATTGTCATTCGGCACAAGGCAACATCGTGGAACCAAACCCGGCGATCAAATTAACGCGGATGTTTGCGGACCTATGTCTGAATCGTCTATTGGTGGAAAAAGATACTTCGTTGTATTCAAAGATGACTTCACGAAGTTCAGAAAAGTTTATTTTTTGAAACAAAAATCCGAAGTAGCCAGTGTATTACCCAAATTTCTTGCTGAAATTAAAACAGCTGGTCACGTTGTTAAGGAGCTACTTACAGATGGCGGAAAAGAATTCAACAATGCTGAAGTACATCGTATTACAGAAGCTGTTGGCTTAAACCACCGTTTGAGTATGCCGTACACACCAGAACAGAACGGCTCAGCAGAACGCGAAAACAGGATTCTTGTTGAGGCAGCGAGGAGCATGCTATACAATAAAGACCTTCCGAAGAAGCTGTGGGCCGAAGCTATTAATACTGCGAGTTACGTACTTAACAGAACTGGACCAACACAGATTGCGGGGAAAACACCATATGAGCTTTGGTATAATAAACCAGCTTACATCGAACATTTACGTGTTTTTGGCACAGAATGCTTTGTGCATGTTCCAAGTCAGAAACGTAAGAAACTCGATAAAAAGGCTATGAAAGGTTATTTGGTTGGATATTGTGGAGATAAAGATGGTTATCGTATCTGGATACCCGAAAAGAATGATGTCATCAACTCAAGAGATGTACTGTTCAGATCAGAGACGGTTTCGACTGAATTCTGTAAGCTGCCATATATTTCTGGTGAGCATGAAGATCAGGAAACATCTGAGACTGTTAGCAGACAAGACGACATTCCTTGTAACGAGATCCAAGATGAAGCTCAATCACCCACTAATAACACCAATGATGTTGAAACTCCTGAACTTAACCAAGAAGTACAAAGTCACTATAATTTAAGAGACAGACATCTTATTCCTCATAGCTCCAAAACAAGTTGTTGTGTTTGTCTTTCTGAAGAGGAACCTCAGACATACAAACAGGCAATAGAGTCGAAAAACAGTAAAGAATGGCAAACTGCTATGGAAGAAGAGATGAGTTCACTGAAAGAAAACAATACGTGGATTTTAGTAGAACAGCCTGAAGATAGAGAAGCCCTTAGCAACAAATGGGTATACAAAATAAAGAAGAAAGTTGATGGTTCTATTGAACGCTTTAAAGCTCGACTAGTAATCCGAGGATTTAGTCAAGAGTATGGCATCGATTACCACGAAACTTTTAGCCCTGTTGTTCGCTGGGATACAATTCGCACAATGTTAAGCGAAGCTGTCATCAGAAAAATGCATATGACTCAATTCGATGTGAAAACTGCTTTCTTATACGGCGACATCGACGAGACTATTTACATGAAGCAACCTGTGGGATTCGATGATGGATCAGGCCGCGTTTGCAAGCTCATTAAAAGTCTATACGGCTTGAAACAGGCACCACGATGCTGGAACAAGAAGTTCTGTACCTTTTTGCTGAAATACAAATTGAAGCAAAGTGAGTCGGACCCTTGCCTGTTCATAAGCCAGGATCGGCAGCTGATCATCATGATCTATGTTGATGACGGATTGGTATTATCGCCTGATAGGGCTTGTATGGAAGAATTCCTGAGCGCCCTGACAGCAGAGTTTCAAGTTCGCACTTCTGAAGCAAGCTGTTATCTTGGACTTCAAATAAATCGCCTAAGTGATGGGTCGATATTTATTAACCAAGAAGCCTACATAAAAACTATTTTGAAATATTATAATATGTCAGAAGCAAACTCTGTGCTAATTCCGATAGAAAAAAGTCAAATGTCAAACAATTTGAACTGTGACAATGACACAGACGTCAATAATTTTCATTACAGAGAATTAGTCGGAAAATTATTATATTTATCGGTTGTGAGCAGACCTGATATTTGTTTTGCGATAAATGTTTTATCTAAACATGTCGAGAAACCCGAAAAGTGCCACTATGCGATTGCCAAACGAGTCTTAAGATACTTGAAGGGAACTCAATGCCTTGGTATATTATACAAGCCTTCGTTAGCTGAAGAAAATTCTTTCGTGGCATATAGCGATGCAGATTACGCAGGAGACAAAGACACGAGAAGGTCGACGTCTGGCTACGTATGTCTGGCCGCAGGGGGAGCGGTGTCGTGGTCTTCAAAGACACAAAGATGTGTTACACTTTCAACCACTGAGGCGGAGTTTGTGGCGGCCAGCCTTGCTGCGCAGACCATTATATGGCTCAATCGTCTTTACAAGGAAGTCCGTGGAACGGAGGCTGTACCCGTAATTTACGTAGACAACCAGAGTGCCATAAAGCTGGTCAAGAACCCAGTGTTTCATTTTAAGACTAAGCACATTGACACGCGGTATAAGTTTCTACGAGAGCTCTACCAGGAGAAAAAGGTAAACGTCCTCTATGTACCGTCAAGAGAACAAGTGGCGGATACGTTTACGAAAGCCTTGCCTAAGGAAAATTTTGTCAGAGCACGAACCTCACTAGGAGTGGTGAGTACCTAACCCTGATCTGATGTAGGGGGAGTGTTCAAACCTCTTTAACAGCCATCAGATATTGTATTGTTTTTGAATTTGTAGCTGACACTGATTTGAATGACTTTAAAGAAAATACACATTAGGTTCTACGATTATAAAATTGTTTTATTAGATACAAGTTTTCGGTGTCCAAATTCAAACAGCCTGCTTGTGGAGCAAAATTAGAGCGCTTAGGCAACAATAGAACCGATAGTGGTGATAGTACTGTTAAATTACTCTTGCTCGACTGTTGTTAGCGCGCCTACCATACATACAATACAGTACAATACAATGAATCTTTATTGAACACGACAGTCTTTACAGTCTCCACGCTATCCTATCCTACTAATATTACAAATGCGAAAGTTTGTGACGATGTGAGTGACGATAGGAGTGAGTGTGTAAGTTTGTTCCTTCTTCACGCTAAAACGACTGGATTTGGATAAAATTTGGAACGTAGATAGCTGGTACCCTAGATTAAAACATAGACTACTTTTTATCTCGAATAATTGCATAGTTCCCGCGGGATAGCGATAAACATGTCAAAGGGCGTAGCTGCACAGTCGCAAAGTAAATAATCATTGCAGAATATAAACATCAGTTCTTCAATTTAGTTCTACGCGGATGAAGTCGCGGGCAGAAGCTAGTTTGAAACATATTCGGAAGCACAAAACGTCTTTGATATGAAAGTATATACCAGATCTTTAAAGGTCGCTTCTACGAATCCCTCTATTATAACAACATAACAACAGTTGCCTTGGTGACAAGGTTGATGTTAAAGTCGTACGATTTCAATACGGCTTTCAGCCTTCAGTATTTGAATGCCATTCGTCATACATCATCTTCCTAGTGTTTTTCTCGGCGTTTGCCACGGCTCAGTGAGCCTGGGGTCCGCTTTGACAAACTAATCCCAAGATTTGGCGTAGGCACTAGTTTTACAGAAGCGACTGCCATCTGACCTTCCAACCCAGAAGAGTAACTAAGCCTTATTGGAATTGTTATATTATCGATACTGTGTTTCGTTGTCATAAAAAGTTAAATCTCGGCGTCATCTCTTTTAACGGTATATGCTGAGACGATAACGACGAAAAAAAAACGCCGAAAAAACGCCGAATATTCGCCCTTTAACGAAACTATTATTCAAAACTACCAGGAGCTTTTTGGTAAAGAAAAAT